>CM042964.1:10000000-12400000 GCA_023678885.1 Pogostemon cablin | reverse complement strand
CAACACTGAACACAATCATGAGCTAAAAAGAAAGGAATAGGGCCACTTACACCATTCCAAAAGACAAATAACTGCTGAAACTATATCAGTGATTGAGCATGTTATAGATTCGGGAATGGAAGCAGCAGAATCTTATCACTACATGGTAAATGAAGCAAATGGTCATGATAAAATAGGTCATACCATGAAAGACCACACAAACCTTGTTGATGCTTTGAAAAGAAAGATTATTGAGGGAGGAGATGCATAAACATTGCTCAACAAATTGAACGAGGGAAATTCTCAAAATCAGAACTTCTTTTATAATTTCGTGCCAGATGAGAGACCCAATAATGAAGGAAGATTACTTGATATGTGGAGATGTGGTTGTTTTTTATACAACCTATAAAACTAATATATATGATCTAATATGTGCACCTTTTGTTGGAGTGAACAACCATAGGAAAAATATCATGTTTGGGTGTGCTTTTATATGAGATGAGAGAAAAGGAACCATTGAGTGGCTATTTACAGAATTTAGAAAATCAATGGAAGAAAAATATCAGTAACAATCTTCACTGATTAGGACCATGCAATTGCCTCTGCAATACCAAAGGTAAGATGATTAAAAAACTCATTTATTAACATTAAAACTCATTGAGTAGTTTCATTACATTATATAGTAATCTATGCTGCTGTAAAAGAGTAACCCTAATATTTTTATGTTTGTAGATATTTTCATAAACTAGACACAGATTATATTTGTGGCACATATATGAGAAGGCTACGGGTAATTTTGGAAAAATTAAAGGTAACCATGATTTTCTTGAACTTTTCAATAGATGTTCGTCAGGATGTGTTGATGAGGAAGGCTTTGAATTGTGTTGGGATAGTATGATCAAAAAATATAATTTACAAACTTACACATGGTTAAATAAAATGTATAGTGTGAAGGATAAGTGGTGCACAACATTGAATAAAAACTACTTCTCTGCTAGTATGATGACATCACAACGAAGTGAAAGTACAAATCATGCAATAGGGTTCAATACAAGAAAAGACACAAACTTGACAAAATTTTAAAAAATCTTCAAGGACGTAGTCAAGAATTGGAGGAATAATGAAGTGTTGGATGAATTTAATGGGACAAGAACAAAACCTTATACTTTCTTGGAAAAAAAAGGCTTGATAAAACATGCTACAGAAATTTACACACAGTCAGTTTTCAGAGAATATGAAAATGAGTTCTTAAAATGCGTAAATGTTACCAGTAAGTGTGTGCATTTGAAGACTGCACTATAGCATACAATGTTGGTGAGCCTGAAGATAGTAAGCTCATGAGAGTTATTTTTTATACTCATTTGAAGTTCATACAGTGCACCTGCAAGAAATTCAAAGAAATGGGTCTCTTGTGCCACCACAGTTTACATGTTCTACTCATAAATTCAGTGAAATTGATTCCCAAGTTTTATATAATGAAAAGATGGACAAAACTTGCAAAATCTGAAGTGTGGGATAGAATTAACAAGGAACTTCCAACAATGGACAAAGATAAAGTTATACCATGGAAGCATCAAATGACCCAGAATTATTATACTTTGGTCTTGTTATGTGAAGATAATCAACAAGCAAGGGAGGCAACTGAAGAATCTCATACAAGAGATTTGAAGAAAATGAAAACACTAGTAAAGATTGATGAAGAAAATAAAGATACTACACCATCCACATCATCCACAGCTGTTTTGGATTCTGCATGTGCAAAGACTAATGGAAGAAACAAGAGAATAAAGAGTGGTCTACAAAGTTCAAAAGCACAAAAGAAGAGTAGCACAAATGCAATGAAAACAGGAAATAAGCATTTGACTTAGTATTCTTTTGTAATGTTCAAAACAAAAATAAAACACTTAATATAATATTTTACACATTTGATTATAAGCATTTCACCTGAGCAGTGAAGATTTATATGATTTCTGTGATTTTTATAGCAGGGATAACCTTTTGTACTTATTACACATATTCACCACCATATTCTCTGTCATTGAGAAATGAGTAATCTAGTTTGTTAAAAAGAGTAATCCAAATAATTCGATAGAGTGAACTAAATATGAGTATAAACATTTCACATTTGTAGCAGGGATCACTTTTATGTACTTTTTGTATATGTATCCATTTTGTACTTCTTACATATATTCAGAATAATAGTTTGTATCATTTTGTGATTTTTGTAGCAGGTATCACCTTTTGTGCTTATTATACATATTCAGAACCATATTCTCTGTCATTGAGAAAGGAGTAACCTAGATTATTAAAAAGAGTAATCCTAATAATTAGATAGAGTAACCTAAATCTGAGTATAAACATTTCACTTTTGTAACAACACCTGTTAGAATTGGTTTATTACAATATAAGCTATCAAACAACAAATGAGAAGAGCACAAATCAGAAAACATTTTAATTTCATAGAATCAGCACGAATTTCAAAATACATACATAAATTTCATATATCAAAGTTCAAACAATATCCTATACTTCACAAATCAGTGAATCAAAAGGAGAGTACTTCTTATGTAATCATTGAATCAAACAGTCTATCTACCAGTAATCAAATTATTTTACTTTAGAAAAGTACTTCGAGTACCTGCAAATCAATGACACAAATAGGAGTTTCATAATCTGAACCAAATCTAATTAACTATTACATAGAAAGTTTTCTGGGAATCTTTTCCTCTTTCTCAATGTATGTTCATTTAAACTCTTTAACTTCTCGCCAGCCAATGCCTTCTTCTCCAATTTCCTCTACATTAAGTCTTCCTTCTTATGCTCAGAGATGTTCTTGATCAAATCTGATCTTTTCTTGTAAAATTTCTTTGTTTTAATAATAATATAATCCCTCAACTCGTTGAAGTTTGATAATATTATATTGGCACAAATTTCACCCCGAAGCATCAACCTTGAGCCAGTCTACAAAATAGAGGATGGAATAATCAAAGTGCAATAAGATGCAATTATCAAAATGCAATAATTAAGGATGGAATATGTTCACAGTCCACTAGCCCCCCAAGCCAAGCCCATGATATGTATAGGTTATTAAAATGTCCACATCTTTGTCGAATGAAAATAGGAAAATGTAGTGGAAGACATTAAGAAAGAAATAGAAACCAACAAAGTTAAATAATCTAAATAAAAAGCAGCATATTATTAAAGAGTGACCTAGGTTGTTAGAAAGAGTAATCCAATTAACTGTAAAAGAGTAACCTAAAGTAGTAAAACCACTGTTCCTGATCAACAGTTGGAACAATCATTTATGTTACTTCTACATTGGAACAAAACTTATTGGAACAAATCATTTAATAATTATTAAGTATTAAAACCTTCATCTACATTGGAACAAATACGAAAGTGCTTATAAATAATGAAGGCGCATATATACTGAAAAAAATACCTTATTCAAATCCGGATTTGTATAAAGAAATCCATAAAGAACTTCATATGATGCATGACATAAATACCACAATCATTATCTACTCTCGATGTAATCCAATTTAACATAACTAGCTCATGGACATAGTAAATCATTTCAGGAGATCTAGGATGATTTATATCACTTAAATACTGAATCATCAATTGGACCTAAAAGAATAAAATAAATAAAATAAAAAACTTTAAAATGTTAAATTTAAAGAAATAAAAATAGATCAATAATATGTTACCAGGAAACGTGCTGATTCATAGTAGTATTGTTTTACGGAATTTGACCACTTCTTGTTGTCCAAGTATTGGATCTTGGAGTCAACCAAATTGATGACTACAAGATTGTAATGATTTTCCAAACACATTGGGACAAAAATCTACATAAAATAACATTAAAAAATGTTAAGCAAGTTTATTAAAAAAAGAATGAAAAACTTCAACAAATATAAAGAGTAATCCTATTAATAATAGGAAAATAAAGTTTTCTACGATATGAGTAACATAATTAACTTTAAAGAACAATCGCATTATTATTCAAAGAGTAATCGTATCAGCCGAAAAGATTATAAGATATATAAAATAATATATCATACCAATTCACCACTTAATAAAATGTCTTTGAAAGACTCCAGCCATAAATCACAGTATCCTTTAAAATCATCGTAGTTGTCTTTGGGATCATCTGATTCAATTGTTTGTTGGAGCAATATCTACAAAAAAAAATAAAGAATATATAAATACTGCATTAGATTTATTTAAAAAGTTTAAACAATTAAAAAAATAAAGAAATACTTACACTATGATTAATATTGAAAATAAATCTTCATTTTTTGTCCATCATGAGATGAATAGCATTCACCTCAACAATCCGTGCAGTAATAATCGTATCATATATTTGGCAGTTCCGTTTCATTGAAAGAATGTTATCTTTTCTGATAAAATGGAACAACCCCCTTCAATAATAACGATTCCTATTTGAATTATAAAATATAAAAAATATTAATAAAAAGACAAAATTATATTTAAAAAATATATTAATAAAGAAAAATGTACTTACTGATCCCCAAAAACTTCAGCATCATAGAAAATATAGTCCAAAACCTTCTTGAACTCCTTTTGCATGCTTTCAAAAACCTTTTTTTGTCGGGTCATGAATTTCGAAACATAACCTACATCTTCAACCATATTGTCCATATTTGAATATCTCTAAGTTATTCTTTTTTTAACAGAATCTCTTGCTTTGTTTAATTCTTGAATAGACACATCCTCAACATCAAGATCTTCATCCAATTTGACATCTTCAAAGTTAAAATGTTGTTTTGCAGCCTCAAAGTAGTCCTCCTCTAGATCAGAAGGCATGGGCGAAGACGGGGTAAACTTATAACAAGACATTTTTGCAGCTAGTTTTTTAGTTGCTTTGAAGTGCTTGACAATATCATCAATATATTTCAACACCTTCTCATCACCAAAGAACTTTTGGGAATCAGATTTCTCAGGAGTAGAACTCTGATTATCCTTCATCTTTTGAGCAAGTTTGAAAAGCTTAACAAGCTTTGATTGGTATTTCTTGAGGAAACTATCCGCATCACGCTTAAGGCTATGCAAAAAAATACCTATATCCTGAAAAACAAAACCAACAGATTAATTCTATATTCTAATAAAACTAAGTTTAAATATTTAAGAGTAACCCAAGAAATATAAAAGAGTAATCCTATTCATATATAAGAGTAACCTGTATAAAATTATTTAAAGAAATGCATTATATAATACCTTCATTTTTGCATCATCCATAACAGCATCTGAACTGGTTCCAAGGTCAACAAATTTGACAACTCCATTCGTAGATAGAGGATATTTGTCGCACAACTTCTCAAGCCAAATCTGCCAGCTTCGTTCTTCCTTCTTCCTTGAAGTCAGTTTAAAATTGGTCCAATGCAGTATAAGAGGCATGGATATGGATTTCGGTATTCCCCTCCAAATTATACGATGAAAATATATGATTTGCAATATAAGAATACATCCCCCAAAGCGTGTACTAGACCTTTCCTTAAACTTGGAAATAGTAAAGCACAACTCATCCAAAATAAACTTACACCAATCAAGTTTGGGAATCATACTCACATCTTCCAAGGATTTAGCAACCCGACTCTTCAAGGACCCATTCACAGAAGGTGCAAGGAAAGAACTTACAGCATATAACACAAATATCCTTTTAAATTTCAAACCTTCATCCTCAAAATTGTTCAAAAGAAAATCAACCAAACAACAAGAATGCATTTTGACCATTGTATCATATTCCTCTTTGATGAAATTAAGAAACTTTAACCCTTCATGAGTTTTAAACATTGTCACATTCATGCCCTCGTACCTTGGCAAAATAAAAATATGATACACATCATTGGGAATAACAAAAAAGGTCTGATAATTATATACAGTTAACATCCAACTCCCACTGTTGAAGTTCTGAACCAACCATGCCATGAGATTTACATTAACGCATTTATCAACTTGTAACTCCAACAAGGTACCAAACCTAATTTCTTTGATATCAGACTTCTGTTTTCCATTGAATTTTCGCACAACATTGTTAATACCATTAGGCCTGCAATGGTGATAGACGTTTTCTCAACACACAATTTAATCCTTAAGTATGAAGGATAGCAATCGTAGTTTCGAAGGTGACCAAGTTATATATCAAACCCAAGGGACGGATAAATATCAATTTAATTATGTTCTAGTAAATTATGACTATGTTGGTAATTATAATGGTTTTGATATTGAGATTGAATAACAAATAATAATTGAAATAACAAGAACAAGAGATAAGTGAGTTGTGATCAAGTAAGATAGTAGGTAGTTCGTCAGGTAATCCAGTTTCACTCATCAATCTCTCTTTCGTGTGACGGTGTCCGACTCTGCCTTGTGATTTATGGACGCATCATAATTCACCCTCCTTTCTAGGTACTATCATAATCAATTATTTCCCGTGCAATTAGTACTCTAACCCGATTTGATCTCCCTTTATAGGTACTATGAAATTATAATTTTTATCCCACTTATTAACCCGAATATGATTCAATTAATAAGTATTCATATAAGATAGTTATAATAAGACTTCGGAATCCCTTCACTTAGAATTATAACATAAAACCCTGCTCAGTAGTGAACGCACTCAACCAATAACCAAGTTATGTATTCAGACTCTACACAACAGTTATTGATGCACAAAAAATGACCGTGAGTATGGATAAAAAACGCGCAATCTTATATAAAATAAACCACAAGTAGTGTTGTACGGAGTTTACACACGAAAAACTAATTAACTCACGTAACCTTCATAACCCTAGAACTACCGAAGTGGCTCTAGCCCATGATTGATCTAAGAACAATCATGGCTAGTTGAACCGATCTTACTTGAATCTCCAGTGGAACTCTGTCACAGCCCCTCCGGAGGATGGATGATCGATCTCCTCTAAACTCTATGTCTCCTTATCTTCTTGATCCAGTCGTCTCTACTGCTGCATAAGCCTTCTTTTATACTTATAATCACGTCTCCTGGGCTTGGAATGGGCTTTTTAAGTGATCACACACATTGACGGTATAAAAATACGGAAATGGTAAGTTCCTGAGCATCGATTCGACTTCAACAACAGGTCGAATTGACCACCACAAGTCGAATCGGAAGTCGAATAAGCCTTCTATAAGTCCCAGGCATTCGATTCGACCAACTGCCCTGGTCGAATCGACATGACGAGGTCAAATCGGCCTCCCAGCCAATCGATTCGACCTCGATTCGACCTGATGCCCAAGTCGAATCCCCCTGTCGTGGTCGAATCCACCTTTTGTACAAGTTGGCTGCCAATTCGACCTGAAGGGCTGGTCGAATTGATCTTCTTCAGGTCAAATCGCACTCATGCTTCGTCCAATCGGATGGCTTCGACTTTCTTTCTTCAGTTTTCAACACTTTCACTCTGATTTCCTTCGAAAAACACTCAAATAGCTCCAACAACACCTGATTCATGCCTTTTCACAATATATATCGGTTTACAACCAATTTTAACCTTCAAACAGTCCATAATAGCACAAATCCATGTGCAAGATTCGTGAATTAACACACTCATCAAACCCCCAAACTTACATGTTGCTCGTCCCGTGGCAACGCAATCAAACTAAGGAGTCTTGTATAATTCATGAGATCACCAAGTACAACACATATTAGACATCCAAATTCATCAATTACAGACAAGTATTTCTTCCATCATACATATCATTCATGCAAAACATCACTCAATCATATTACCATTCGGAGTACTAAGTCATCAAGCTCACAAGATAAGTATTTATTCTCTCACTCAAGTGCTAGTTGCACTTAAATGGTTAATATATACGCTCATACTCAATCCATACTCACGTGTAACCATAAGCTTGGCAAGGGTCTCAAAAATCAACTTACAATTAACTCATTACTAGGATCGCAAAGGACTTATTTTTGGGTTGTAATGTTGGCTCTTTAAAAAGGGTAGGAAAATTTAGATAAAGTGACTCAAACACTAGTCGAGAGTTACCTTGGAGGTTTTTGCTTTCTTCATTCGGCTTCATATTCTACTCCAATTTCTTCTCTTGCACTTGTAATTTTGAATTTCCTTCTCTTCCTAGCATCAACATCATTCTTCTTTTGGGTACCGGTTGTAGGCACTACCCTTTTCAATCGGGGTACCAGTTTCAGGCACTACCCCTAAACAAGATTTAACCATACTCTTCTTCTTTCTATTCCATTTAACCATCATTCTATCTTTCTTCTTCTTCTCGCAACACTTATTCACCTCAACTCTCTACTATTGAATAGGATATTCAACAAAGCTCAAGTAATGGTAAAATAAGGCCCTTTTATCCGGCTTGCCAAAGAAAAAGTTTTTAAGGCTCAAACGGGGCTACTAAAGGTATACATAATCAATGGGAAGGTAAATTTTGCTAAGTAGCTTAAGTAATCAAGAATGACCTAAGATCATGTCCTAGTAATTCACCAATTATAAGTCTCACACAAGACTCCAAGCCAAGTTCTAGAATATGTTCATATGAATAACTCTCTCAAAAATAAACTATTATGATCAAGCATGATTAAAAGGCTCAAATCCTCATATGGCTACATAGAATCCTAAGTACTCCTCATAGCACATAATCAAGATCAATTTTTACAAGAACTCTACATACTTATCAAATTATAGATGCTCTCATCAACGAAAATTAACACATGAACATATGAATGCACAAATCTATGAACCCATAACAAATTGATCATACAAGTGTCTCCAACAAATCCCAGCTCATGCATCATAATCTATCCTAGAACTCAACATTCATGAGTAACTCCGCAAACGACACAAAACACGGAACAAAATACCACTAAACATTAGGCAAGTTGCAAAAAATCGACACATAAAAACCGATTAAAGTTTAAATATGCCGCAAAAATCAACTTCCCTAACAAACATTACAAAGAAAAGATTATACTATCGGTGCTTATGGAGGTAAGTACATCACACCCCCAAATTTAGTAGAAACTATAGTCGAAACTAAGTTTGCAAAGAGATGTAATTGCCGATAAGTAAGCACTTCAAATATAAAAATTTCTTACTCACATGAATGAAATAAAGCAATAAAAAGGGAAGGAATGCCCCCAACAAGTGCTCTTGTTTAACGTCAAAGAGTCACGATGGTCTATCGCTTTGTAGAGTACTTGATCAGATGATGATTCTCTCGTATTCATACCTTCAAGTACATCTTTCCTCTTTTATTTTCTGCACCAATCATCTCACCTTTCTTTGTAACTAAAACATAACTTTTTAAATTTCTTTCCTCCCATGACTGGCTTGATTCCTTCTTGTCAATCCTCCACTCAATTGCAGGCTCAACTTGCGTAGCAAAACAAGGATCAAATAAGTTAGAATTTTCAACACCAATATAAGAATAAAAATCCAGAGGTATGTTCGGAGGCTTCATATATGGATCATCCATCTTTCCTGCAACCAAAAGATTATTAAATATCACATTAGAGTTAGTAGTAGGAAAAGTAAGAGATACGCTTGGTCCTGTGATCTCCTCTACCACTTCAATTATCTTGCTCTCATGCTTCTCTTCCTTAGCAACAGGCTTCATTTCCTCCTTAACAGTGGACTTCCGATTCACCATGTCAGCAGTGGTCTTCCTTATCTGTTCATCTCTGGCATCACCTAATGCAAGTAACTTCTCAAGATAGTTAATATATGAATCATTGGAGAGACAATCAAGCTCCGTAGTGGGATAAGTAAAAGACTCTGCCAAACATGTCTCAAGAAGATCTTTCGATAGAATCAAAGACATGTCTTCCTTCACAATCTCCTCCACCACATCAATACTATGACATTGTGACTCCATAGACATCTTCATTGCTTTGTTAAGGTTGAATAGGACCTCTTCTTAATCCATCCGCAACCTGAGCTCCCCTTTTTAACATCAATCATGGCCCCAAGATAAGAGGGATATTATCCTTGTCATCTTCCATCTCAAGTACAAGAAAATCCACAGGAAAGACTAGTTTATCCACTTTGATAAGAACGTCTTCAATGATACCTTTTGGAAACGTCATCGACCTGTCCAACAATTGTAGAGCAACTATTATAGGAGATAACTCCCCCAAACCAAGCCTTTGAAAGATAAACAGTGGCATCAAATTGATGTTTGCCCCAAGATCGCACAAAGCTCATCGTGCTGGCCCTTTTCCAATCTCACACAAGATAATGAAGCTTCCCAGATCCTTCATCTTCTGTGGCAGCTTCCTTTGGATAATCGAGCTGTAATTTTCAGACAAGTTTACTGTCTCAACTCCGTTCAAGCTTCTCTTTTCCAACAATACATCCTTAAGGAATCGGACATAGTACGACATCTCCAATATTGCCTCAGAGAAAGGAATACTCAAGCTTATCTTATTGATGATATCAGAAAACTTCTTGAACTTCTCTTCCAATCCCTTCTTAACTAGCTTATAAGGAAATGGCGGAGGTATCTTTGTTTTGGGAATACCCCATTTATCATGCTCGATCTTCTCCGCTTTATCCTTCTCGGCTCTCAACCTCTTGGCTCTTTCCCACTTCTTCTCTGATATGATCTTAGTATTTTGCTTATTCGGAACCAATGGAGTAATGTTCACATCACGAGGAGTGTTCGGTGAATAAACAGGTGCAGTATGGTATGATTCAACCTCAATTCGACCAGATGCTCTGGTCGAATTGGGCACATAGTGGTCGAATTGCGCACCTGGAACACAATTCTCAACCTGTATCTCCGATTTGACCTGGATTCGACTAGAAGGTCTGGTCGAATTGAAGTCCCCTGGTCGAATCGGCTCACTGTAAGATTTATGCCCTCTGATTCGACCTCAATTCGACTTGAAGGTCTGGTCGAATTGAACTGTTGCTGGTCGAATCGGGCTTTTGATAAAACAGAGTGCTCCGGAAGGGTGGATTCGACCTCAATTTGACCTGGCCCCAGGTCGAATTGAATTGGTTTTGGTCGAATCGAGGCTCTGATGCTTCAAAATCACGTCCAGTCGTCCAATTCGACCTCCCCTGTTGAATTTGACCTGTGATGTTGGTCGAATTGGGGTCGAATTGAGCCTTTGATTGTCCAATTTTGATTCCAGCCTCATCGGTCTCTTGTTCTGTGTTCCAGACCTCAATGTGATGGCGTTGCAGGACTTTAGATTCTCAATACTTTGCGATGGGAGCTTCCCTTTCTTAATAGTTTGAGTGAGCTTGTTAACACGTTCTGCCATCTTCCCCCTCAACAATGTAAGGTCCTTCACTTGTGTAGTCAAATCCTTATGGTTTGCATCAATCTTCTTCTCTAACTTGGCCTCAAGACGATCCACTCTAGCATCATTCCTATTTATGTACCTATTCATCGTATCCTCAAAACCTGGCTTTCCTTCTTCCACTTTCGCACCTGGATCAACATTCGTCGGAGGTTGAATTGCATTGTTAGGATTACTCCATGAAAACTCCGGCCTCCTAGGCTGTTGATAATTACCCGGGGATCACGATTGTTGTAGTTTCCCTGATAATTCTGGTTGCCTTGATTTTGAAATCTTGTTCCTTGAATACTTTGTCCCATAGCATGGTTTGCTTCTTCCATCTCCTCTAGAATCGTTCCATCATTCATAACTTCCGACTGTATGATTGGTACGCGCTGAGATATATCACTGATTTGCTTTTGTTGGGACTTAAGTAGCTTGTTGATAATCGACAAGTTAGAAACGATCTCATCTTCTCTACTTGTTTTCACAATAACATGTTCAACCTTAGCCACCTTTCCAAGGACGTAAGTGCATCTCACTCTATCAGTTGGCCAATCTCTTGAGTTCATCGAAATATCTTTAAAAAGTTTCTCGAACTCTACGGATGACTTAGTAAGCAATGCTCCATTAGAAGAATCATCCAATAACACACGAGAATCACAGTCCAATCCACTATAGAATATACTGATATATTGAGCTTTAGATAGCCCATGTTGTGGACACTTACGAAGCATGTCCTTGAATCTGTCCCAAGCTTCATGAAACTTCTCTCCACCACCGATAGCAAATTGGTTAATGTCTTGCTTCATCTTGAACACCTTCGAAGGTGGCATGTAACTTTCCAAGAACTTTAACTTCAATTGCTCCCAAGTAGTGCATTCAGCTGCGTTAATAGTGTCATACCAATCTCTCGCCTTTTCAGTAAGCGAGAATTTAAAAAAGAGGATCTTCCGAGCATCTTCATGTTCCCCTGCGTCTTTTTAAGTACTTGCATAGCCCAATAACTTGTTTAGATGCTGCTGCGGATCCTCGAAAGTCCCTCCTGAGAAGGAGTTCCTTTCTATCATGCTAATAAAAGCGGGGTGAAGATCAAAGTCCGCATTAGCCCCCCTTGCTCCTAGAAGCCCAAAGTGTCCAGCCCCGTTATTCTTAAAGACTTCACGGATGGCCATATTGTCCGGATTCGCTGCCATGTCGACTTCCTCTGCTGCCGCCTTTGGAGTAACTAAAGTTTTAGTCGCTTCCGGGTTTGGTTCGTCCACTTCAACTCCAAAATTCAGAGCTGTAGTAGGTTCTACGTTCTTATTCTTACCCTTCTTCTTCTTTTTCTTCCTCGATGACGCTCCGATCTCATGATTATATGGTACTAATTCACCTTGCTTTGATCTTGTAAGCATACACCTGAAAAGACTAAGAGTTAGATAGTAAAACAAGAATTAAAATAGTCCTAATAAAACTAGAAATAACACAAAAAGATATTTTAAGCCGTCCCCGGCAACGGCGCCAGAAACTTGACAGGCGTTTTCTCAACACACAATTTAATCCTCAAGTATGAACGATATCAATCGTAGTTTCGAAGGTGACCAAGTTATATATAAAACCCAAGGGACGGATAAATATCAATTTAATTATGTTCTAGTAAATTATGACTATGTTGGTAATTATAATGGTTTTGATATTGAGACTGAGTAACAAATAATAATTGAAATAACAAGAACAAGAGATAAGTGAGTTGTGATCAAGTAAGATAGTAGGTAGTTCGTTAGGTAATACAGTTCCACTCATCAATCTCCCTTTCGTGTGATGGTGTCAGACTCTGCCTTGTGGTTTATGGACGTATCACTAAACCATGGAAATTCACTCTATAGACACAAGTAAATATGCGTATGACACGTGTGAATATCATCGGAGCAAGAGATATAATTCACCCCCTTACTAGGTATTATCATAATTAATTATTTACCGTGCACTTAGTACTCTAACCCGATTTGATCTCCCTTTATAGGTACTATAAAATTATACTCTTTATCCTACTTATTAACCCAAATATAATTCAATTAACAAGTATTCATATAAGATAGTTCTAATAAGACTTCGGAATCCCTTCACTTAGAATTATAACATAAAACCCTGCTCAGCAGTGAACGCACTCAACCGATAACCAAGTTATGTATTCAGACTCTACACAACAGTTATTGATGCACAAAACAACCATGAGTATGGATTAAAAACGCGCAATCTTATATAAAATAAACCACAAGTAGTGTCGTACGGAGTTTACACACGAAAGACTAATTAACTCATGAAAACTTTATAATCCTAGAACTATCGAAGCGGCTCTAGCCCATGATTGATCTAAGAACAATCAAGGTTAGTTGAACCGATCTTACATGAATCTCTAGCGGAACTCTGTCACAGCCCCTCCGGAGGATGGATGATCGATCTCCTCTCAACTCTACGTCTCCTTGTCTTCTTGATCCAGTCATCTCCATTGCTGCATAAGCCTTCTTTTATACTTGTAATCATGTCTCCTGGGCTTGACATAGGCTTTTTAAGTGATCACACATATTGACGGTGTAAAATACGGATATGGTAAGTTCCCGAGCATCGATTCGACTTCAGCAACAGGTTAAATTGACCACCACAAGTCGAATCGGAAGTCGAATCAGCCTACTGTAAGTCCCAGGCGTTCGATTCGACCAACTGTCCTGGTCGAATCGACGTGATGATGTCGAATTGGCCTCTCAGCCAATTGATTCGACCTCGATTTGACCTGATTTCCAGGTCGAATCCCCCTGTCGTGGTTGAATCCACCGTCTGTACAAGTTGTGCTGGCAATTCGACCTGAAGGGCTGGTCGAATTCATTTCTTTCAGGTCAAATCGCACTCCTGCTTCGCCCAATTGGATGGCTTCGACTTCCTTTCTTCAGTTTTCAACGCTTCCACTGCGATTTCCTTCGAAAAACCACTCAAATAGCTCCAACAACACCTGATTCATGCTTTTTCACAATATATATCGGTTTACAACCAATTTCAACCTTCAAACACTCCATAATAGCACAAATCCAGGCGCAAGATTCGTGAATTAACACACTCATCAAATGGCTAAGTAAACCATTGGACAAAAAAATTATAAGCATGATAAATCATATGTACAAAACACGAAAAATCAAAAAGAAAAATAAATAAATGAGAATTACTTTTCCGTTAGTCTGTAATCAACCCTCTTTTTTCTTTCTTATCACTGCAATAAAAAAGTAATAATAATTTACAAAGTCTCTTGTGAGACGGATTATTTTTAAGACGAGTCGACCCATCACTAAAGTATGTTTATTATATAAATAAAGTATGTTTAATAGTTGTTATGTTTTCTAAAGTATTCTTAATTATGCATTTAAATATGATTTTAGCGTGTTATAATATGATTTATTATTAACATACTTTAATTATACAATAAGCATACTTTAATGATGAGTCAACCCATCTCACACCCGTCTCACAAATAACCCGTCTCACAAGAGAGTAACTCATAATGAATAATAATGTTCATAGTAAATAATATAAAAGTCACTTATGAACACAAATGTAATACCTCTTATTTGGCTTCTTAGTAACAGGTTTCTTAATAACAGACTTTCTTAGGAGCTTGTCTGCAATATAAACATAACTAAACATAAAAAATAACAAACAAAAAAATATTACATAAAAAAATTGTTACAATGTATTGAAATTTACATACATTGGTGGACTATCATCAGACACAAAGTCACTATCATCATCAAGAAGACAACAAGAAATGATAATACATAATTTAAGAAAAAGGAATTTCACATCAAAAAAATTTTTAATTTAGTCCTAAGTTTGATACAAAATAATTACAAATCCATTTATTTATTTCCAAGAAAAAATTAATAGAAAAGTGAAACCTAGAAGTTGTTGACCAAACATCACAAAACATAGACAAATGAAAATAAATAAAGATTCCAAATAGTTCACTCAAACCTGGTACGTAGTAACCCAATTCAACAACAAGAGTATTCGAAATAGTAGGACATAGTAAACCAATTAGTATAAATAAAAACCAAGCTAACAGAAATAAGTACCCTAGAATTTATGGACCAAACATCACGTGCATACACTACAGCAAAACTCCACATCTCTTACACTTGCATGATTCAATAGATTACCAAAAGATCCTTTATAGTGAATGGATTAATTATATGTATCAACATAGAAGGATGACAATCTTAGAAGAACACAAGAAGCAATGAATTATGATAGTTTCAGAACTCAATACTAGTATGTTGATGATGAAATAAATTATCATATTTCCTAAATCAGTACACTTAGAAGATCATATTTATATAACTAGAAGAAGGCATACAGAGTAACCCAATTGACTAGAAGAGTAACCTCATACATCACACATCATAAAATGAATCAAAATATACATAGTAATCTAAAAAATTGTACAGAGTAACCTCATATGCAGAAAAGAGTAACCTTCCAAACTAGAAACACAAATCAATACCTCCTATTTCTCAGATTAGGAGTTATTTTCTTGATTTTCTTGGCACTTCCATCAAACTTGTTCACAATTTCAAAATGAACAAAACATAAATACAAGAGAACAAGAACAATAAATCCATCTAAACACAAAAAACGATACCTTATATCTCTCAGATTGGCAGTTGTTTTTTGCTTTTCCCTGCACTCCCAGTAGTCTTGTTCTTGGAAGTTTCATGAATGCAAGATTCAGGGATAGAAGTTTTACTTAATTTATTATTTCTTCCATACACTTTTACTGAAGTTCCAGCATCAGAATCCTTAGCTTTCTGTGTAGATTCATCAGATATGACAACAATATCACTTCTTTGTTCTGCACTTTGTTTTTTCCCCTTATCACTTTCTTTATCATTCACACTGTTTTCTTTTTATCCATTATCTGTTCTTCTAAAACGTTAGCAAATTTTGAATGGGTTTGAACTTTATTTCTACGTAATGTATGAGACCTGGGACCTTCACCCGGAAGAACATATTGCTTTCTACCCATTACAATACTATGACAAAAATATACAATCAAGATCCAAGTAATTTATACATAAATAAACTAGTTGCATATAATATAATGTATGATTTTCCAAAAAAAATTCAATAAAATCAAATCAAACTATTTTTTTTATAAATCAGGTAGTCACGAATCAAAAGATAAGGTAAAACAGTAAATTACTCATAAGCCAATGAATCCAGTAGTCATAACATCTAAATAAGTTTCCACATCAAATTCAAATGTCTTGAATAAGCTTCAGATTAGGCAAGCATAGCACAATGTATTTTCAGCACTCAGGAAAATGTGCAAAAATACAAGAAAATAAGAAAGATGCTTAAGTGTAAATGTGTGTGTGTGAGAGAAAAATAAATATTTATTTGTTCCAGTCATTGACAGTGTGATACCAGGATCATACAAACCATAAAAACTTAACATCAAGAATATTGACTCTTAAACAATCCATTTTTACTTTTAATAGCCTTATAAATTAAAAAACAAAAGCACACACATATAATTTTTTAGCAACATCATTCAACATCCTCTCCAATTAAAACTTAAAGCAAATCGGAGTTGAAAAACACAGGTTAGAATTAAAGGTAAACATAAAATTTCACTATCGCATTTTACGGGAAGTAGAGAAGGATTGAAATTAACTAATAAATTACCCAAAATTAATGAAAACACATTGATATGTTAGATTGCGTTACAAAAACACGTTACACTACATTTACCTTCAAAAATAGCTTATGTTCCAATTCCGATGAGTAGCAGAAATTATCAAAATTGAGGATGCACAACTATAGAACAAGTAAGACAGAGAAACAAAAATAAGAAAAACAAGAAGAAAATTCATTAACAAAATACTCATACCAAAATTATATTAAAAACGAACACAAAACTGCATGCGAAGAGAAAACAAGAACCTTAGAAATCCGATGAATATCGAAGAAACATGAAGAGAACGGCCCTAAATCCTAAATCGCCGAAGAAATCTGATGCCGGAAGGTGTGTCATGAGGAAGGAACGCAGTTCGTGTGCGTGAGGAAGAATTGAAATAAAGCGGGAGGAATGAAGGATGCCCTTTCACGTTTTCCAAGATTTAAAAAATTAAACATTAATTAGCGGGGATGAATTGGACTAATTTAAGTTGGATCCGGATCTAGAAATTTGATCCAAATGTAAAATGGGCTCCGGTTTCATGAATTTAAAAAATAAGTCGGCACAAGCTAGTCATTGTCAATTTTAATTGTTAAATAAAAAAACTAAATTTTAAATAGTAAAATTCATTATTAGTATAATTAAATTTTATGATTAAAATCAAAGAAAAATCATGTCTTACATATATTAAATTAAATTATAATAATATATTAAATGAATATTGATTGATATATTAATTGAAATTAAGTATATATTAATAAAAATTAGTTAAATATGAAAAAAAATTCTCACATTTACCAAATTTATAGTATAAAATAAAAAAGTAAAATTTAAATAATAAAATTCATTATTAGTATAATTAAATTTTATGATTGAAATCAAAAACATTAATTGGACGGCTAAGATTAAAATTGAATTATTTCTAAATAAAGTAAAATTAAAAAAAAACTTGTGTGAGACCGTCTCACTTAAGGACTTACGTGAGACGGGCGAAAAGTGATAATATCTGTAACGAAAAGTGATAATGAATTAATAAAAAGTGATAATGCAATTTCATGAATATTATAACGTAAATGAAAAGTAGGTTTGCTTTATATATATATATATATATATATATACTAGTATTGATTCATGTGATACGCGGGATCACTGAAATACTATTCTTAAAATGAAATTATTATTATTGATAAATACAAAAGTTATAAATTATATTGATAAAAATATTATATTTCCAAGTCCCCATAGTATGTACTCCCTCCATTCCAAAAAGAAATTTACAGTTATTGTAGATATGGAGTTTAAGAAAAAGTTCACTTTTAGGAGTAATTTGATTTTAGATAATAAATAAATTATAAAGTATGTTATATGAGTTGTATAGTGATGACAATTTTGAAGTGTGTTGTAAGATTATTGATTGGTATGTATTTCCTTATTTGAGGGTGTAAACTTGATTATGGGAGGAACAAAAATAAAAAGTGTGAATTTGTTTATGGGACAGAGGGAATATCATTTATTTTTGCACATAATTTAAGAAATATAATAATCTAATAATGATGAGTTTAAAAATGGAGTATTATTTTAATTTGTAGTAATATTTGTGTGAGAATCATTATTTACCAATTAAAAAAATTGATATTATTTTATAATGAGACAAATTAAAATGACAAAATGAGGGAGTAGTATTTAAAATAATAACTTGATAACTTGATATCTGTGCACCTATATGCATGTGTGCACCTGTATTAGTTTTATCCAATAATCTATAGTATGTATTTTTTAATAAGTGTATTACTTTTTTATATTTAACTATTATTATTAAGCTAATTGAACATGCTATCAAAATTTGTTAATCATTTCTATAAATTCTTATTCATTAGTATATACTCCCTTTGTCCAACAAAAATTTGCACATTTTCAGAAAAAGTAAAAAGTAAAAAACAATCACCCTTCCCCAAATATTTTATTTACAAAAAAATCATCTCTACCTAACATACTTTATCATTTATTTATTAAAAAAATATTATTATACCCCTAAAAGTTATCACTTTCTTAATTTTCGTGTCGGAATTGAGGATGCAAACTTTTGTGGAATGGAAGGAGTATATATTTTTACTAATAAATGTATATATTTTGAATGGCAAAGATTTGGGTAAGACCGTTTCACGGATTTCTTTATGTGAGATGTATCATCCATTAACCAAATTAAATGATTTTTAAGGGCCCTTTTTGGCTATTATGAAACTAGAAAATTAAAAAATTAGTAAATATAATTGGGTCTAAATAAATTTAAAGGGCCTTGTTTGATTGATAACAAATTAGAAAATTTAAAAATTAATTAGGATTTTATTCATATATTTTTTCTATGTTTTTTTTATTTAATTTATTTTTGGAAGGATTACTACTAGGTAAAAAAAATCCTTAATTACTATGAGATACAAATATACAAAACTATTACTACTAACTACAAAAATATATAGTTATATTCCAATATTACTCCTACAATGTGTTTCACATAAATATTGTGTGCAACAAGAGTTCGTGTACAGCAAAGTATGTGCGGTAACAAAAGTGTGTGCAGAAAAAATTGTGGTGGTCCAACGAAACTCCGGCGGCGACACGGAATTTTTCGGTGACCCTTTGGATGGGACTACCAAAATGGCAAAAAGGAACCCTTTGAGTGGGACGGAGGGAGTATATTATATATTAATATTATTGTTAGTCAACCCAGTATCTTAATTAGTTCCTAAATTTGAGGGATTAATCATTAATGATTTCTGCGTGGATGACTAACCATTTTCATTACGTTCTTCACATCCGGCCAGTCGCCCAATTTCATCTCAATCGGTGAATGAATCATGGACGTTGATGTTTCGCTGTTGGCCGTCGATATAGGTATGAATCCGACGAACAAACGTAGAACCTAATTGGTCGTCCTCGTCCAGTGTTTTTTCGGCGAATCATCTTTAATTTTATTATAACATAAAAGGGGAATCCATGGATGTTTCATATTACGAGGTCGATGAAAATGTCATTGAAGGTGCGAACAAACATAGAACCTAGTTGGTCATCCTTGTCCAGTGTTCCTCCGACGAATTGTCTTCAATTTTGTTATAACATAAAAGGGGAATTCATGGATATTGTTTCGTATTACGAGATCAATGAAAATATCATTGAACGTGTGTTAATGCTTTCATTCTTATAGTACATCGCGAATTGGTGCAAGGTTGTTATTTGCTTATTATTGTATGTGAAATGCCATTATATGAGTTGAATTCTGTAGTATGTTAGTTTTATGTTATAATATGTCATTTGATCGCTGTAATATGTCATAGTTTGTTAGAGAGACATGAGTGTGTTTTTATCATGTGAATGTTATATTATGTTATTTTTTTTGTTAAAGTATGTTATTTATTCGCTATAGTATGTTAGAGTTGATTAGACAGAAATGAATGTGATTTTACCAAGTGAATGCTTTAGTATGTTATTTTTATATTATAGTATGTCATTTCATATGAAAATGATATACTATGAGACATATGTAATACACTTTTAGATTAGAACATACTATAACACGAAAATGACGTACTAAGAGACATATGAAATACACTTTTAGATAAGATATTACAACACAAACATAAAGTATTATAACACGGGAACGACGTACTACGACATCACTGAAAAATTGTTTCAGGTAACATACAATGACACAAAAATTACATACTATAACGCAGATTTGACATACTATAAAAAATATAATATACGTTTAGCTAACATACTATAACACTTATATTGCACACAATAATACAGAAATGACATACTATACCAAAATATTCTTCCAAGTAAGACACAATAACACCAAAATTACATAATATAACTCATCCACGACATAATATATATGACCGTTGATGAGGATGATTTATGATTTGCAACGACAATTCATCTAGGCAAAAACTTGTGTGCCCCCATGGGAACACCACCCTCCCCCTCCATATTCTATTTAACTCTATGTATTGCTATGGATTTAAATTGTAAAGGGGCACGGTGTTTCGGGGCACAAGAGCCTCACTCATTCATCTGAGTGAAAAAATGGCTACACAAAAAAATTTAATGATTTGAATTCATCCCATAATTTAGGAACTACTTAAAATAATTTAGCATTAATTAGTTATTAGAGTGAGGCTCTTGTGCCCGGGGGCATACCGTGCGCCTTTAGAATTTAGTATTATGGGTAAGGGTATATTATTTTGTTCTAAAGGGTATACACTTTAATTAATAAGGGTACACCATTTTGTTGTAAAGAGTATACACTTTTCATTAATATTTTTATTTTTCTTTAGAAAATAAAGGGTACACATCTTTATACTAAATGGTATACAATTTAACACAAAATTCTAAAGGTATACGGAATGTGATCCGTGCACCTGGGTGCACATAAGTTTTTGCCTAGTTATTATTCATCCCATAAATCACACAGAAACATTAATGATTAATTCCTAAAATTTAGGAACTATTTAGGATAGTGGGTTGATTAATAATAATAATAATAATAATAATTAATATAAGATAAACTCTCTTATGAGACGGATTTTTTGTGAGACGGGTTGACCCATTATTAAAGTATGCTTAAATATAGGTAAAGTATGCTTATTCATGATTAAAGTATGTCAATAATGAATCATATTATAACACTATAAAATTATACTTTAATTCATTATTTATCATACTTTAGAAAACATACTTTAACCATCATTAAACATACTTTATTTATATAATATGCATATTTTAATATGTCTCACAAATCGTCTCTCATATGTAACGTCTCACAAGAGAATTTGTCTTAATATAATATTAAACTATAGAAAATATAGAAAATAAGGTGGGTTAAACTGTTTCATATCCATTTCTCTAATGACCCATCTCATAAGAGACTAACTCTAATTAATTTTTTAATTGGTTAATTTTTTATTCAAAATAAATATTAAATATTTCAGAATAAAATTAAACATTTTTTTACAGTTTATATAGCAAATGTTATCATTTATATAGCGATATAAGTATATTATTTATTTATATATGATAACTTAATTAATTATTTTATTTATTATACATAATAAAGGTTAAATATTTTTAATTATTTGTATAAAAGAAATTAATTTAAAAATTTCTGTACACCAGAAAGCATATATATATTCAAATAATAATTTTTTTAATATACTGAAAATGCATAAAACCAATATCATAATTTATGTTGCTACAATCATACCATATCAAAAATTTTGGAGTATATTTTTGTTGGTATGATAAACGGCGGTATTCCAAATTTCTTTTATATTCTTTTTCATCTCTAATTAGTACTATTATAATTATAATAATATTAATAATAATAAATATTATTATTATTAACGATTATTATATTTAATAATAATGATGATACTGACAGGAAATAGGATAAATGATAGGGTAATTATTCTGTTAGTGACGCGGTGTTTTATGATTCATCCATGAATAAAATAAAATATTGATGTACATGTTTTACTTTATACTTAGCATAATAAAAGATAAAAGAAAATAAAAAGTCACATATTCTGTACTTTCTCACGCCATTCATACATAAATCATATATTATATACCTTCTCATGCCATTCATGTACATATTCTGTACTTTTCCACGCCATTCATACATAAATCACATATTCTGTACCTTCTTATGCCATTCATATATGAAGATAAAAATAGATGTGCGTGTTTTATGCTTCATCCTTGAGCAGAATAAAAGATTAAAAGAAAACAGAAAGTCTCTGTACCTTCCCACGCCATTCATACATGAAGATAAAAGATAGATATGCATGTTTTATGCTTCATTCTTGAGCAGAATAAAAGATAAAAGAAAACATAAAGTTATGTATTTTGTACCTTCTCACGCCATTCATACATAAATCACCTATTCTGTAACTTTGCAAGCCATTCATACATGAAGATAAAAGATAGATGTGCATGTTTTATGCTTCATCTTTGAGCAGAATAAAAGATAAAAAACACAGCACGTATTACCTTCTCACGCCATTCATACATAAATCACATATAAAAGAACACAGAAAGTCACATATTTTATATCTTTCCACTCAATTCATACATAAATCATGTAATTTCCCACATCATATATATACACATGAAAATTACATTTTTACCATTTATAAATAAAAGAAAATGAAAATCAAATTTTAAAATTGACTTATCTAAATTTGCCAAAATACTACTCATTCTTACCCTTTTATATAAATATATATAATTGAATCTAAAATTTTCAAAATTTTGTGCCATTTTAAAAAAATTGGTGTCGTGTGAGATGAATCCTATCCCATCTATAAATATAAAATAAAATTAAAAATAAAAAAGTATTGAAGTTTGGCTTATAAATTATGATGACATTCACGACGCAATAAAATCGGTAAAACTCTATTTCATATCAATTGTTTCACTTTTTATAAAAATCGCTTCCAGTAACTTTTAGGCAAAAATTTAGGTGATACCGTTTCACCAATCTCGTGCAATTAGGATGCGCTCAACCCACTTTTAATTTAAGTAACGTGCGCAGTCGGATCGCTTTTTTAATTCATTCCTTTTTTAGAGAGAACTAGGGCGTAATCAGTTGTACCAATTGAATTGATCAACCTTGGTCCCAACCATTTTTAATTCATTCATGTTCCTTCATTTATGTAGTTTTTTATTTTATTTTTAAATTTATTTTATTTAAATGAATATTATACTCTAAATCCTAGGGATAAATTATACCCTAAACTACAATGGTAAAATTACAATTATACCCTAAACCCTAAACCCTAGGGATAAATTATACACTAAACCACAAGGGTAAAATTGTAATTATACTCTATCCTAAACCCTAGGGATAAATTATACCCTAAACCACAAGGATAAAATTGTAATTATATCTCTAAAATTAAATTTAAAAAAAAAAAGAAAAAAATAGTAGCAGTTAAAAAAACACACACACACTGAAGATGAAGAAATGATGTTGTACAGAAAATTGTACCAATTGAAGCTTGTATACCCGTCTTTGTCAAATATATTATTAGAATGAATGAATGAGAGTAATAATTTTTTAGTCAATTTGTTATATCCTTTTTACTTTTTAACCAAAGAACATGATATGGGTTATTAATTAGATGAATTATTACAATCAAAATACCTAAAAATTATCATGAACCCTATTCCTCTTTTATTTTTAGTCAGATTCATTTCCTGAAATTGATATTAATGATGTTAATTT
Source organism: Pogostemon cablin (assembly GCA_023678885.1). Lineage (NCBI taxonomy): Eukaryota > Viridiplantae > Streptophyta > Magnoliopsida > Lamiales > Lamiaceae > Pogostemon > Pogostemon cablin. The sequence goes on along the minus strand of CM042964.1, from coordinate 12,375,724 downwards.
TAGTTTTTCCTCTTTAGTTATTCACTATTGGGTTTTGTAGTACATCACTAAACAATGGGATTAAAAGAATTATGGAAAATTAATTAATTAAAATTTTTGAAACTTTTGAATTCTGTCATGACTATTACAAGTTAGATGTACGCTTGAGAGTGGGCTAAATCCGTACACTCTATTGGACCTTTTCCAGATGTGATATTCGACAGCAATTTTGTCCAAAATTTTAAGTGGGCTTTTAGGCTTAAGGCCCATATTCACCCATATCTAGCCAAAAATTCTATGGTCGACAATAACCGAGGTCAGTACAGCTGTCAAAATGGATTGAGCCCACTGGGTCAACTCGCCCCAACCCACCTTAACCCAATAATTTCTCAATCCAAAATTAACACGCCCCATAAAAGTCCGCGCTCATTTCAAACCCACTAAAGTGTGGGCTAAACCGCATCGCCCCATCAACCCAACATCAACTCACCTTTATAAATTAAAATTAAAAAAATGAGATACAACTTTTAGTTTTTAATTAATTATTTATTTATTTTTTTGATTTCGAAATTAACAGGCGAGACTAAATGGCCGTTTGAAATGAACGGGCGGATCAAAAGTAGCCGTTGGAGGCCAAACCGGTGATTCAGGTTCACGCCCGAACCGGTGGTTTGGGCTCCAAAATTCAAATTTCTGAATTTGAATGGACACGCCCGATTTGCTGCCCGTTGGAGATGAACTGCCGAGATCATCACCGCTCCCACCCCGCTCCGATTCGGAACCGCGGAACTGGCGGTTCCGGTTCGAACCGGCGATTTGCCGAACCCAAATTTTTTTTTTAATTTTTCAATGGCTTGGATTAATGTAATTTGAAATGGATGGTTGGGATCATTTTGCATCCTCTATAAATACTCCTTTTTGGGGTTAATTTGAGCACACAACTCACAACAATACAACATCTCTTCTCTACTTCTTCTTCTTCTACAATTCTACATCATTCTTGAATCTCCTATTTCCAACATTTCTTCTATACTACTCTCTCTCTCTCTCTCTCTCTCTCTCTCTCTCTCTCTCTCTCTCTCTCTCTCTCTCTCTCTCTCTCTCTCTCTCTCTCTCTCTCTCTCTCTCTCTCTCTCTCTCTCTCTCTCTCTCTCTCTCTCTCTCTCTCTCTCTCTCAATTTGTGCTCTAATTTTTTTTTTCAAGTTCAAGTTTCATTACTTCATAAGTTCAAATCATTCTCTTAGTTCCAAGTTCCAAGTTCCAATTCCAAATTTCCAACTTCCAAGTTTCTTAGATTAGTGTTAGTTTCATAATTTTCATTCTCACTTCTTATTTCATACTTACTAGTTACTTGTTAGTTACTACTTTACTTCTTCTATTACTACACTACCAAAAAATAAAAAAAAATGCCAAAGAGAGGTTTTCTTCTTCCGGTGCCGGTTCTTCCTCACAACCTTCTAGAGAAAAAAACATTGCCAACGTAGACAATTGTCCACCACCGGCTCCATCACCAAATCAATAATTTCCATCACTACCACTACATCCTAATTTTCCTCCGGATATTTCTACCCACCCTCATTTCTATGATTTAAATTATAGAAATATACTTGGAGATGATATCGAGTCCGACGAAGATGATGTTTAAATTCAAAAATAACAAAATGAGGAAGGTAGCCAACCAAGTTCGGGTGGAGAAGGTGCAAGTGGAGCAGGAGTCGGAGTCGGAGTAGGAGGCGGAGGTGGATCATCACCCGGACCCGGAGCATCACCCGAAGCAACAAGTCAAAGTTCTCAACAAACTCTACATTCGGATATATTCACCATTCACTTCAAGAAACAAGCTCTTGAAAATTCATCAAATTATAAAGTAAGTTGCAACTATTGTGGCACCAATTATAAATTCAAGCATGGTGGAGGATATGGAACTTTCATCAAGCATTTACAAAAGAAGCATCCGGATAAGATTGGCATAGCAACAAATGAAACGCAATTAGGAAGAGGATTTACGGGGTCTTCGTCGGGAGGAGAGGGAGGTTCTTTGGGAGGTAATGCTCTTTTTAAATTTAATGAGCCAAATTATTTGAGATATTATCTTAAACTTATGTGCACCAAACATTTGTCTTTCAACTTTACGGAAAATAATTTTTTTCAAAATTGAGTCAATCTCACTTTAAATCCTCAAGCTCCACCATTGCATCTTAATAAATGTACAAATGGTCTTATAAAAGTTGTTTTGGAGTATAAATTGGTTTTAAAGCAAATTTTAACAAATTTACCTCATAAAGTTTATATATGTTTGGATATTTGGAGTAATGCTTGGCAACATACGAATTATATGGGTATTACTTGTCATTGGATTGATAGTTCATGGACTATGCAAAAATGATTAATTGCTTATAGAGCTTTTGATGTTCCACATGCCGCAGTAAATATTGCTCACAAAATTAATACTATTTTGCAAAAGTATAATTTGACCACAAAAATTTTTACAATTTCATTTGATAATGCTAGTGCTAATACAGCTAGTTTAGAAACTCTTATTAACATTTGTAAACCATCAATTGGTGGTAGATTTTTTCATGTTAGATGTATTTGCCAATATTGAATTTATGTATTCAAGATGCTTTACAATCGTTGAAAGAACATATTAGTCCTATTAAAGATGCTAATTGGTATATAATGAGAAATCCCTCCGTGACAAAAAGATGGAAAAGATATTGTCAATCTATTAATATTCATCCTAAAAAATTTCCTTTAGATATTTCTGTTCGTTGGAATTCAACTTATAAAATGTTGCAAGCATCTTTTCAATATAGAGAGCATATATGCAATTTTTATGCACTTAAACTCACCGGTCATACTTTATTTGCTAATCAATGGGATACATGCACAACTTTATGTGAAGTTTTACAAATTTTTAATGAAGCTACCGAAGAATTATTCGGTGTTTATTATCCTACTACTAACATTGTTGTTGATAATTGTGTTAAAATTGTCATTACTTTTAGTGCTAATGAAACAAATTCAATTTTACATGATGCTATTCTTTCAATGAAATCAAAATGGTTAAAGTATTTTTTTAATATTCCGGACTTGTGTTTACTTGCTAAATTGTTAGACCCACGTATTAGAATGGATGGTTTGGAAGAATTATTAACACTTTATTATGATCATTTGTATGCTAATTGTGATTTAGACACTAGACGACAAGCTCCTAATCCTAAAGACATAGTAGATAATACTTATCAACTCTTAAGAGAACTTTTTAGTGAATACAAACAACAATATAGTTCTTCTAGTGATGATCAATCTAGTGGTGATGATAGTAGTGGAAGTGGTGATAGTTTTAGAAAGTATCAATTTTTTGAGAAATTTTATAACTTTTATGATTCAAGATCTCAAAAACATGCAAGGGCTCAATCTAATCCTTTTCAAGAACTTGATTCTTATTTTACTAACACATTTGAGTTTGAAGAGAACTTTGATATTTTGTGGTGGTGGTCAAGGAGAGTTCAATACTTTCCTATTTTATTATTCATTGTAAAAGAGGTCTTTGCGTCTCCCGCCTCTACCGTCGCCGTCGAACAAGCATTTAGTCTTGGTGGACTTGTTTTGGATCCTCAACAATCCAATTTAGGTGTTAAAAATTTAGAAAATCTATGTTTGTTTGATGATTGGTCAAAAGCGGAAGATCAAAGTCAACACAAAGATGATGATTACGTGACGGATGAAGACATCAATATGGAAGGAGAGTGAGATTGACATCACTACCCGAGTCCCGACCACCGTCCGACAAGGTAAGTAGAGGTAAGTTACGAGAATTACATGGGTTTTGATTCCTTTCGGGGATACGTAGGCAATTTAAATTTAAGTTTCAAGTTGATATTCAAAATTCAAATTGAAACTTCAAATTTAAACTCAAGCCCTTTTTTTTCTTTTTTTTCCCCTTTTATTTTATGGATTGTAATTTGTATAATGAAATTTTTTTAGTGTTGTTATAAATTGAAATTGTAAAATTTTATTGTACATTTATAAATTGTAAATTTGTAATTATAATGGACAATTTATTGTTAATATGGTATTATCTTATTCTAGAATTTAGATTATCAATAATCAATATTTTTTAATAAATTATTATGTTTTATAGAATATTATAATTTATCTACTTCCAAGTTCCAACTTCCAAGTTCAAATGTCAAAATTCAAATGATATTTTTTTAAAAAGATAAAATTTTACAAATGCAAATTAAATTTCAAACTTTGATTTAAAACTTAAAAATCAAATTATTAAAAAATTAAAACTTCAAAATCAAAAAAAAAAGTTCGATTTCACAGGAAAAAAACCAAAAATCGGCGATTCAAAAATCGAACCGAAACCGTAGGATAGCCAGTTTAGTTCTGGTTCCACACTTCTGGGAACTGAAACTGGCGGTTCCGAACCGTCATGCATGTCTAGGTAGGGTTGGATGATAATATTTTTATTATATAAATATTAAAATTTTAAATTTTAAAAAAAATTTGGGAAAGGGTGGGAGGTAGGTTAGGTGATAATATTTTTATTATTTAAATATTAAAATCTAAAATATTTTTAAAAAAAATTTGGAGGTGGGTGGGGAGGTCATAGATGGATAGAGGTAGAGTGTGGGCTAACCTGCGGTCTGCCCCACCATAGCCCGCCCCACCAGTAGCCCGGGCTGCAAATGACCTGCCCCACTTGAGCCCATCAAAAGGTGGGTTGTAGTGGGTTGTGGGATAAACCGCCCCACCAACTCATTCTGACAGCTCTGATCCATAGAGACAGTTGGGAGGCGTTAGGAAGAGGGAAATTGATGATAAACAACTGCCTTATATCTTTATCTATGGTAGACATTGTGGAACACTTGGAAAAGAGATCAAATGGCTCATCCTATTCATGAAGCATATGAGAATAGCCCTTATGGCAACTTAACCAAGGAGGAGTTTTACCAGAAACACCACATATCCCACCATGAAAGCTTCATGATCAACAACCAAAATATGAAGATTTTCACTCAGTCTTGGCAACCCGGAGTAGGTTCAAACTCCAGGTTGAAAGGACTCGTGGGCATGATCCACGGCTACACCTTAGAGAGCGGCTGGCTCTCCGAGCTCAACGTCGTGGCTCTAGCCAAAGCCGGCTTCTTCGTCTGCACCCTCGATCTACAGGGTCACGCTTCTTAGACGGCCCCCGCAATCACATCACTGATGTCAACCCTCTGTTGGACGATTGCCTCTAGTTTTTTTACTCAGCTTGAGCCGATCAACCAAGGCTGCCACATTTTCTGTATTGCGAGTCGCGCTCGCCGTACTCATCTGCCTGAAGCAGAAGACAAAATGAAGAGGTCTGATAGTGAGTGAAGCCATGTTTGAAGTTTCCAAGAAATTCAAACCAGTATGGCCACTAGCATGATATCGTCCGCTTTGGGCCGCCCACTAGCCCGCACGGTTTTACCATTCTGGGCTTCACACCCAAAAGACCTCATGCTAGGGAGAGTCCATCCCTCATTTATAAACCCTCCGCCATCTCCACTTCTAACTGATGTGTGACTTTGGTTGACACCCAACCAACATTTTTCCCTCAAACAAAGTTCCACAGCTAGACCATTCAGTTTGAGGTCCGAACATCCCACCAACCTCGGGCCGGGCCGGTTAAATTTTATCTGCCCAGGGAACCGAGCCCACTCAATGCACTAGCATGATATTGTCCGCTTTGGGCCTCCCACTGGCCTGCACGGTTTTACCACTCTGGGCTTCACACCCAAAAGGCCTCATACTAGGGAGAGTCCATCCCTCCTTTATAAACCCTCCGTCATCCCCACTTTTAATCGATGTGGGATTTTGGTTGACACCAAACCAACAAAACCATCGGTGAAACCCATCTCATTCTCATTACTAAAATGAGCATAAATCTCTCTTCTTTCTCTAAGTTATTTTCCTTACTTGAGTTGAAGCTCTGTATGGCAACTTAGCCAAATATAAATAAAAGAGAGTTTTAATCCCTTTTAGTGTTGATTTCATTGGTTTATTTGTATTACAGTCTAATATTATTTTGCACGTCAACATTTTGGCGCTAGAAGGAGGGCCCGCGCCCTCACTCACTTTATTTTTCTTTCTTCTCTCTTTTACTTTCGAAAGCCTTCACATTCTCATCCTACTGACATGTCTGAACAAGAGTGGATTATAAGGACTAATTTCGAACACCATAGAATCACTTTTGAGAAATTACCAATTCTAAGGACTGAAATTAGATTTGAACTATCATAGGGACCAAAATTGATATTTTCCTTATGTTTTTTATTAAAAAAAGTGTATCGCTCTATATACTTTATAGGTGGTCATTTGTTTTTTTTCGCGTTCACAAATAATTGTATTAGTGGTGAGTGGTAGGTCATATGTAAAAAATTTTTATTAAAAAAAATTGGTACTTTTAGAGTGAACGTCCTATCAAAAGAGTTATTATTTTTTATTTTGTATATATGACTCGTACAAAAAAATTATTATATCTTTATAAAGTCCACACATAACACTAATAAAACTAACATTACAAATTAAAATATTATATTTATCAACTCACTATACATCAAAATACTACTCCCTTCATCCGTTGGCAAGGTTTACATATGTTTTTTGCACGTGAATTAAGGAGTATTATTATTTATGGCAAGTCGAGTGTGAGACCGTGTCACGATGAAATCATCTTACGCTTTTGTTATTATTTATTACTTTGGCTATAAAATATTATCACTTTGGCTATAAAATATTACTCCGTCCTAGGCAAATGTCCTATTTACTTTTTGCACATGAAATATCACTTTTGCTATAAAAATATTATCACTTTGACTATAAAATATTACTCCTTCCATCCCCAGCAAAGGTTCTCATTTGATTTTTGCACGTGGTTTAGGAGTATTATTATTGTGTGTGTAGTGTGTAGTTGTATTAATAGTGAGTGGTGAGTCATATGTATGGTCCTTTTAATAAAAGAAGAAAGAGTTAATTGTAAAAAATAATCAAAATGAGAAGTAAAAAATCATTACCAGCCATGAAGATAATTGTTTAACTTCCATACCAAATTGTCCTTTTTTGGACCAAATACCCCCACCCTATCGAAATGCTATGTCGGGATTCCAACATCGATTCCAACATCATTGGATGTCGGATCCAGTGTCGAGGATGTTGGATTTGGTGCCGGAATCCCGACATAGCATTCTGACAGGGTGGTGGTCAGATGTTGGATTCGGTGTCGAAATCTCGACATAACATTCCGACATGATGGGAGTATTTTGGTTCAAAAATGGACAATTGGGTATGCAAGTTATATAACTTATTTCATGGATGGTTTGATGCCAACTTAAAAATTTGGTTAAATGGGCTATTCTCCCAAGGAGAAAAAGATGATTTTTGAATGAGACGCCAAATATAGTAAAGTTGGGACCTTTTGGTGGGATTGAAAGAGTATCTCACTTTTCATTTATAATATTAATTCTTAATGAAATAACATTATCAATTTTCATTAATTAAGTATCATTTATTATTATAAAAGTTATCATTTTTTATCCATTTCACGTAACTCATTACACGAGATAGTCTCACACAAGTCATTGTCTATTATTTCATGTATAGTGTGTAGATGTATTAATGGGGTGTGTGAATTTTATATATTAATTGTAGGCAAAAACTTGTGTATCATCGGGCACACCGTGCGACCATACACTTTAATATTAAATTGTATACCCTTTAATACTAAAAAGTGTGGGCACATAGTGTGTGTCAAAATACAAGAGACCAACTCGTAATTGTATTATGTGAATCTTATGTGTGTTTAAAAAAGAAAAATGTGAACATTTAGTAAGAAAACTCAAAATGACATAATGTATAACTCACCCGATAAAATATGGGAGTCTTTTATTCCAAATTTTGTTTAAGCGTATTATAATATGGTGAATTATTAAATTAATAAATTTGAAAAAATTAGGTGAGTCCTCCAAATACTACCTTATAAGACTCTACATCTTGGTCATGCCCCGATCACAGACGGAATGCGACAACCGCCACATTAACCATAAATATTGTGGAATGGGTGCACTCCACTCCCCGAAATTTAAAGAAAACGTAAGGCATGCTATCAAGTACCTGTAGAACTGAATAACTGATAACAATGGGTACAACCCGAGCACATCATTTCATAACGTATCAACGTAGATTTATAAAGGTACAAAATTCAACGATGTAACTCGGTTTGAAGAAAATATACACAAGCGATATAACATCCCGAAAGTCAAAAAAATACATCAAGGGGGTTACCATATATAAACTATACAATCTCGCCAATGGATTCGCCAAATTTTTACACAAAAAGAAAAGTACCAAAGCATTGATCAGATGACGAGCAATGATAGGCAACCTCCAACCAAAAAGATATCAACAGCCTGAAAAGGAAGGGAATGATGGGGGTGAGCAAAACCACTAGCTCAGTGAGGTGATAAGCCGGTCACCACAACCCTTATACGAAGCATGTACTCACGCTTGAGGCTCATAACATAAAATCCAACCTTTCGTACCACAATAATTATTTCTCACTCAGTATACACATTAATAAAAATAAAACATATGTGCGCATTTACGAATAACACAATTAGTTTAAACAACATGTTATCACATAAAAGACGCGTGGGTAGTCAATATCCTCCTCGAACTGATCTCTCTGTCGAGAGTCAGCCCGAGCCCGTCACTGTTACTCTAGACAAAATGCATGTTAATGTTCTTTCTCAATGCACACCAAGTGCTAAAGTTCACAATTTAATATTGATGTGATCCTTGAAATAATTAAACGTATAAACATATATGACATGCATGTCCCACACCGGTGACGTTGACTGAGCCTATAATAGACTGATCCATCTAACGATCACCTTTCAGAGTATCAGTATTTGGCAAATGGATAGGTGCCCCATTAGATCTAACTCACCTGGGTTTGCCAAGCCACGGGCGACTTGGTTGTCACTCTAACTCACCCGAACTGCGACAATTCAGGCTTAATCAATGTCGCTCCAATCACCCGAACTGTAACCAATTCGGGCTACTTAACCTTGGTACCAAGTATACATATGCATCATGAGATGAATAACAACTCAAGTCATAGTCTTAATTAGCACACAAGTCACAAGAATAACCAGAAATCAATCCGCAAATAATTCACAATAAAGGCTATCAGATATCGAGCAGGCAAGGCTCTTCAACATAAGTTAAAATCAACAATACTCATATGAAATAATATAAGATAATCAATTGACCATATTAGGCCAATCAGGCTCTAACCAAAACAATCGAGCCAATCAGACTCTTTACCACATAACACATTACCAAATAATTTTCTTATCAATTAACTAAAATAAAATGAATGTAAATTTATCGAGGGTCCACACTTCCCACAAGAGAAGGCGTACTCGAATTATCAACTCACAGGAAAGTGACTAACTCTCTCCGGAATCTGAAGTCGGTCCCTTGCCCTTCGTCGATGGTTTTTTACCTGGAAAGGAGATGAGCAATTAAATCGAGCTCGAGCGTGTCGATATTAAATAAAAACAGCATGTAACTCCTAAACATTAGTTCCCAATCTCACATAACCCATTTTCAATTCATCACTTAAAAAAAACGATAGGAAATAAATTTGAATTCGACATAAAAATTCTGAAATTTTCCAGCTAGCGGCAGTTTACGAGAAAAATCTTAACTAATTGCAGAAAATTCGGATTGAGGCGTTTCAGGTGGCTACAGAAAGCTAACAAGTTCAGCTATGAACAAAAATTGAGTTTACAAATTTCTAAGAGCAATAGCTATGTCAAACACTGTTCGAGCAGTAGCTGTGAATTACCCCAATACCAAAAAGAAATACCCACAAAATTACAAAATCATGGAAGAAGGAAGCTTGATTCACACATTACTTACCTCAACATAACTTAGAAATCACCTAGAATGAGGGTTGTAAGAGAGAATTTGATCGGAAGGGTTTCTCCTCTTTTTCCCTCTTCTATTTTTTTTCTCTCGTTCTCTTTTTTTTCTCCTTCTTTTTTTTTTATTATGAAATATGATGTATGAGGCTATTTCAGTGGGTTGGCCCTAATAATATGTTATGCCATTTAAGTGGGCTGAACCTTTGGGCCACAAAAATAAATAAATAAATTGATTTTGGGCTTAAAAAAAATTCTAGTTGGGTTAAGATATTATAAGGTATCCCCTCCTCTAAAAAGTTTCGTCTTCGAAACATAAACGTACCTAGAGATGAAAAGAGATTTGGATGTTGTTGACGCATGACTGACTCTGGTTCCCACGTTTCTTCTTCAACTCGATCACTTCTCCATAGAACTCTCACCACAGGAATGGATTTATTATGAAGCATTTTCTCTCGGCGATTTACAATTTGAACAAGTTGGACTTCATACGATAGTTTTTCCTTTAATACAACTGGGGAATATTCGAGCACGTGTAAAGAATTTGGTTCATATTTTCTAAACATAGAGACATGGAAGACATCATGAATCTTTGACAATTCGGATGGTAGCTCAAGTCGATACGCGACATGACCAATCCTTTGCAAGATCGTAAACTGGCCAATATACCTTGGACTTAACTTTTCTCGATGGCGGAATCGTAATACGCCCTTCCATGGAAAAACTTTCAGAAAGACTTTGTCTCCTTCATTAAACTCCAACTCGCGCCTCCTATTATCTGCGTAGCTTTTCTGTCGATCTTGTGCTGCTTTAAGTCTGTCTCGAATAAGTTGTATTTTTTCCTTCGCATCTTTGATAAGCTCTATTGGTTCGATTTGTCTCTCGCCAACCTCATCCCAAAAGAGTGGTGTTTGACACTTTCGGCCATAGAGAGCTTCATACGGGGGCATTCCAATGCTTGAATGATAATTGTTGTTATAAGCGAACTCCACCAAAGTCACGTACTTATCCCAGCTATCTCCCAAATTCAACACCACTGCACGTACCATGTCCTCTAGTGTATGTATAGTTCTCTCTGATTGTCCATCAGTCTGTGGATGAAACGAGGTACTGAATAGTAATTTTGTACCCAACGCTCTTTGCAGACTAGGCTAAAAATGGGAAGTGAATCTTGAATCACGATCAGATATGATTGACACTGGTACTCCGGCAATCTCACGATCTCATCAACATATAACTTGGTAAGTTTCTCTAAAGATTCGTTGGTGTGCACTGGAAGGAAATGTGCTAATTTTGTCAGACGATCGACAATGACCCAGATTGAGTCATGAGAGGTAAACCAGAAATAAAATCCATCGTGATGTTCTCCCATTTTCACTCAGGAATAGGTAGTGGTTGAAGCATGCCGGTTGGTGTTTGGTGTTCCGCTTTAATTTGCTGGCATGATAAACACTTTGATACGAATACAGTAATGTCCCGCTTCATACTTGGCCACCAATAATGCTCCCGAAGTGTTCTGTACATCTTGGTACTACCAGGATGCATAGCATAGGCTGAAGAATGGGCTTCCTCAAGAATAGCTCTACGAACATCAAGTTCTGATGGAACACAAACACGATTTTTAAAAGTAAGGATTCCATCATCCCGAATCTGAAATTCTATTTCTTTGATTTAGCTTCGCTATCTTCTGTTGTAAATCAACATCGTGTGATTGTCTTTCTCGAATTTGCTCAAACAAGGTAGGTCTAACCTCGAATTTGGCGATTAAAGCGGAATCATTAGGCTTTTCACATTCGAGCAAAATGTGTAAAGATTTAAATTGCTCCAACATAAGAAGATAAAAGGATCAAATCGAAGCAAGTGAGGTAGAAGACTTTCTTCTCAGAGCATCTGCAACAACGTTCGTCTTGCCAGAATGATAATCGATGACTAAGTCATAGTCACTAATCAACTCCATCCATCGCCTTTGTCTGAGGTTGAACTCCTTTTGTGTGGTGATCTTTAAGCTCTTGTGATCAGTGAAAACCCGACAAGTTGCACCATAAAGATAGTGCCTCCATATTCTCAATGCAAAGACGATTGCAGTCAACTCTAAATCGTGTGTAGGATAATTTTATTCATTTTTCTTCAATTGCCTTGAGGCGTAGGCAATAACTTTTCCTTCGTGCATGAGAATGCATCCTAATCCTTGTCTCGAGGCATCGCTATAAATGGTAAATTCTCCAATCGCTGGGTCTGGAAAGCAAGAATAGGAGCTGAAACGAGTCGTCTTTTCAATTCGTGAAATACTTCCTCGCATTCTTCACTCCATTCAAATTTTACCAATTTTCGAGTCAATTTAGTCAAAGATGAAGCCAACAACGAAATGTCTTTGATAAAATATCGATAATATCCAACTAACCCCAGAAAACTACGAATCTCTGTCACGTTCTTTGGACGTTCCCAATCCAGTATAGCTTGAATCTTCACTAGATCGACGTAGATTCCTTCTTTAGAAATGCGATGACCCAAAAAGCTTACCTCACGAAGCCAAAATTCACACTTTGAGAATTTAGCATAGAGCTGATTTTCTCTGTGAATATTCAAAGCAATTCTTAGATGATGAGAATGCTCTTTGTCTGATTTAGAATAAATAAAAATGTCATCAATGAAGACGATGACAAACTTATCTAAGTATGGCCGAAAGACCTGATTCATAAGATCCATAAAAGCTGCAGGAGCATTTGTGGGTCCAAAAGCTAAAACACAGAATTCGAAATGACTGTATCTAGTTCGAAAAGCAGACCTTGGGATATCAGATTCCCTAATCCTGAGTTGGTGATAACCAGATCGCAAATCAATTTTTGAGAACACAGTTGCTCCTTGCAATTGATCAAACAGATCATCAATTCTCGGAAGAGGATATTTTTTCTTGATTTTCACCTTGTTCAATTGTCAGTAGTCGACACATAGGCGAAATGATCTATTTTTATTCTTGACAAAAAGAACTGGAGCACCCCACTGAGATGTGCTAGGTCGTATGAACCCTTTATCTAATAATTCTCCAAGTTGTTTATGGAGTTCCTTGAGCTCAACTGCCGACATTTGATATGGATTAATCGATATAGATGTGATTCCAAGAAGTACGTCAATGGGAAAAATCGATCTCTCGATTTGGAGGATGTCCTGATAAGTCTTCGGGAAAGACATCAGGAAATTCATTCACGATCAGGATGACATCTAGTTTAGTATCAGAAAGAGAAGTATCGATGACAAATGCCAAGAATGCCTCACAACCCTTACGAATTAACTTATGCGCAGACAACATTGAAATAAAAGAGAGCGATCTCGTTTGAAGTTCACCTTCAAATACAAGTTCTGGGAATCCTAGTCTAGGCAAAATAACAACTTCTTATGGCAGTCGAGAATCGCATGATGAGAAGAAAGCCAATCCATGCCAAGAATAACATCGAGATCAATCAAAGGCTATGGTATTAATTCAGCCTCTAGAATGACATCTTTAATCTTTAATGGACAACCAAAGAACACCGAATCACAAATTAGACACTCTCTAAGAGGGGTATGAACTATGATTCCAGGTGACAAATGAGAGATAAGATAATTTAAGATTGCAGCAAGATCCTCTCGGATATAAGACCTATCAGAACCCGGATCAAATAAAGCATAGACCTGGTGGTCTCCAATAAACACATGACCTAAAGAAGCAAGATTAGGTGAGATTGTGATTTAAAAGTTCGAAAAGATAAAATTTCTTATGAATATTTTATTCGTAATCAAGTGGCATAACAAGGTGGGGTTAGATCTAGCATGCGAAAATACTCGGATTATAAATTACCTGTCACAACCTTCGGATCTGAGCAAGCCTCCTCCTGGGAAATATGAAATACTCTAGTTTGATTTCTTCCTTGCATAGGTGATCGAGTACTAGGGCCGTTTGAGGCATCAGGCACTCTAGTAGCTGCGGATCGAGTATCTCTGGGTGTAGAATATCTTAATCTACTACGAGGCTGACCAGAACTCTGACTGCTCGCTCCCATAAGCTGAGGACAAGAACTTCGCATATGCCACGGCTGTTGACACTAAAAACATACTTGATGAGCCTTGCAGGGGCCGTCGTGTTATTTTAAGCAATTCTGGAACTTGGGATTTTTACCAACCAATTCCGAGACATTGCTCCCACCTCTATTAAACTGCTCCCGAGGCTGAGGAAAACTAATAGATACTGAATTTGCTGCGCTACGTGAAGATCCCACACCCCTATTCATCTTCGATGTATTTCCTGGAAATGCGCTCCCTTGCCTTTTCTTTTGAGACCATTCTGCAAGCTTATGTCTCACCTGAACTAAACTTTCTACCCTTAGGGCTTCCTCTACGAGCTCGTCAAGACTCTCGTACTTGTCTCCAGACTTGATGCGATCTCGAATATTTAGATTAAGACCATCTTTAAATCTCTTGCATAAGTCTATCATCGTATATGACTCAGGAGCGAATTCTCGCAATTCAAAAAATTTGCTTTCGTACTCCACGACTAACATAGTGCCTTGAAAGAGGTTAAAGAACTCCTTTCTCTTCTGATCCTTGATGTACTGAGAGAAGTATTGATCTTTGAATCGTTCTACAAATATAGCCCACGTAATAGTAACTGAAGATGTCTCTTTTAAATTATGCCACCATCGTCGTGCGTCTGGACCTAACAGCTTGGTCGCAATGACCACATGATAACATTCTTCAATCATCAAAATATCAAAGGTCTCTGTAATCTCCTTTAACCACGCGTCCGCTTTAGAAGCATCTCTTGCACCGTCAAATTTTGAAGTTCCTATATTTTCAACTGCTTTCACCAAATCAGGTATAAAAAGTGCACCTCGAGAAGTAGAACCTCCTAAGGCCATTTCTAGATTAGAAACTGGTACATGAGATGTAGGTCAAATCGATTCATGAGCGCGAAGAACATCCTCGGTGACAGTCGTAGTCGTAGGTGGTGGAACACCAAGTACTCGAATGTGATCATAATACAACTGGTACTGCTCCGGTGTCATCATGTGCTCAACACGCAACTGAGCCCGTGGTTGCTCTACCCAGGTAACCGGCACTCTATGATCAGAATTGATAGGGTCCGTAAATATTGGATGAATGGCATGATCAGTATAAATATGTCCTCGAGGTCCACGAGGGATAGAAGAGAGTAGAGGACTCGAAGGATCACGAGGAGTGTGTCCTCGACCTCAACCTCGTCCTCGACGACGAACTGAAGGTGCCATAATGACTGAAAGGAAGAAAGAATGAAAAAAAAATGCAAGGTCAACATCAAGGTAATACGATACCCTCGAATGACATAGAAACAAAATTGGATCCGTTGGCTCGACTCAAAAAGAATGAGAATCATATAACCAGGCTCTGATACCAAGAAAGTTGTCACGCCCTGACCGCAGACGGAATGCGACAACCGCCACGTTAACATAAATTTTGCGAAATGGGTGCACTCCACTCCCCGAAAATTTATAGAAAACGTAAGGCATGCTATCAAGTACCTGTAGAACTGAACAACTGATAACAACGGGTACAACCCGAGCACATCACTTCATAACGTATCAATGAGGATTTACATAGGTACAAAATGTTGGAAATTAATCCATGAAACATTAACCCTATTATGATTAACGAGATTTAAACTGTAAAGCGGAAGCGTACCTGATCCGATGAGTCTCTAGGTGGAACACAAACTCAGGACCAATCCGATGAGTCTCTAGGCGGAACACAAACTCAGGATCAATGGTTATATGGTCTTCCTCAACTAAGCCTCCTTATTCCTTATGGGGACCGTAGTAATCCCTCCCGATGGGGAGAAGGGAAGACCATGTGCGGCTTAGTATATTGGGGACCATAACCTGGGAGCCTTTATATACTACTTGACTAGACCACCCATAATCACCTAATCATGTAGTATTAGGTATCTACTCAATAAGCCCATATCATTTATTATTATAGCTCATGGACCTTTAACCTTAATTGGATCACTTAATTAAGTCCATAATATAATTGAATAGCTAATATAATTGCATAATAATATATTGCCCACAATTACATTATATTGGAAATTAAAAATTTCCAACAATCTCCCACTTGGGCTATATATTTTCCGTTAGCAATTATATCAAGAGTCATTAGTTGCGCAACTTTATGCTATTCCTCTTCAGGCTATACTCAACAATCTGGTCCATCTCATATACTAATATGGAACTACCGCGGCATTCACCACATTATAAATCGTGATTAAACCCCGACAATCACCATATCAATATACTCAATGACATAGATCAAATATGGTGAGTAGCATGGAAATTACATGTCAAATGTGATCAACATCATGTCTATTTCCAACTGGTCCAACTTTAAACTTTAGTGAGACCAATCCATAATATAAAATATTACAAAATGAAAAATTAACTTTAGTAAATTCACAATGAATTCAAAACCATCAACTTAATTCTGCAGAAAACTGAATTATCCAAATCAAAGTGTTTTGAAAATTTTAAAGAACAATAAATATAGACTCCCACTGAACTAATGTATTCTAAAACCATATCACACCCATATGAGTAGCTAGCTCATAAAAATTATAGGGCGTTGAATACATAAATGGCGGATCCGTATTTAAAGTCTATCATAATATGCTCTTCTAAAATTTTATCTACACAAAACACTTTCTTTAACAACCAAGAATTCTATGTCAATTTGTTTGACTTATAAGTATTCTTGTCATAAATACTTTACTGCGAACTAACTGTCACAATGAACTTTATTTGACAAATCTTCGCGACCTTTATTTCATGTTTGAATGCCCTTAGTGTGCTACTAATTCTGTTGTCATGGTTAATGAGCTAAAGTGTTTGCTTAATACTTTTACTTGTATAGCTCTCCGACCAACAGAAAATATAGCCTGAAGTGGATCTTATACTGTATTGACATCCAACAAACTCAGAATCAGTATTCTTCATGATCTCTAACAAATCTGATCCCTGATGTACAAGCATATTATTCTTAGTTCTCTGTACATACTTTATAAAGATCCATACTAGAGTTACTTAAATATCTACTTAATATACCAACAACATAAGCCAAATTAGGTCTTGTAGAGACCTCATCATACAACAATTTCCAACAACCAATGAATATGGAATGTTTCTACATTTCTTAAATCTTTAGTTTAACTTTAGGGCACCTGATTGAGACTGCACTTGTCTCCCTTAGTTTAACTTAAACATTCTCCCACTGAATCACATAATCATCTACATTTGTCTCAAAACCAAATGAGACACTTACTTCATGATGATACTTGTGATTCCTTTACGAAAAAAAAATTTGCTTGAATGCATAGATGGATTTCCTATTAGTTCTTAAACCATTTAGATCGTATCATCAGTGATGCGATCAAGGAACTTTATCTTTACATCCATACAATATGATTCAAGATCAAAATGTGTTACTGATGTCACGATTATCTTATAATAATGACTTCCTTCCCTTTTGAGTATAATCCTATATCAAGATGCAAACTTAATCATCTTGTATTGATTTATACTCATAACTTATAGCATTAACACACTTTGGAGTAATTGGACCTTTCATGGTTTGATGAACATTGTTTGAATATTCTACCATTAATTTCATAGTGTCCTCATTATTTAGGAGAAAACTACATAATCTTCTGAATTATCTTTCTCCCAACTCTAGTGGTTTTCTTAGTGACATTAATTCTTGAGGTTGTTGAATTTGTTATTCCTTAAATATTATTGACATTGTCATATCGTTATTCTGAATTTGCACCAATTCTTTAAAGCATAAGTGAGGATCGAATCGACTCCCCCTTAAGGACAATGTCTCTAATATTATTCTTCTACCAAAATCAACATCCTCACATAATACCGTATTACCCGTCTCAAATATGATCCGATCAATTGGATCATAAACTTATTATCTTTATTTAATACCAATAAAGTAGTTTGTATCTATTTGAATCCAATTTTCTTTAGTAGATTCCAATGATCTAGCCTTAGTTGGATATCACCATATGTGAAACTCAAAGAGTTCTCACAACTACTTTGGTTGGAACTTTATTGAGACCATAAGCTGCAATCTTTAGTATTTCTCCAATTAGTAACCATATATTGTGGAATACTATTTTTGTCTTTTAACTACACCACAACACCATTCATACTAAGTAATCTTAATGTGGTGTATTATAAAACAATTCCACAAGCCTTTAGGAGAAAACGAAAGATTATACTTTAGTTTCTTTTTAACTGCTTTCCAAATGGGTTTTTCTTTGTTGCCCTTATACTTTATTGAGACAGAGTTTGTTAGAAACTTATTAGTTCATCCTTATTGTTGAAGTTCTTATCATGTATAATTTTGTTGTTGACATAAGTTAAACTTAATTAACAGACTTCTTAATTGTATAGAGAATTAATCCAAAATGATTATCATGCTTGCACTAAACTTTATAATCTTTCAAATTTTAATTAGTGTAGAATCATCTCAAGGAATCGAGCACAACATTAGTATCAAGTCCAATGACAACAATACTAACTTGTAAGTGACACCTCTTTGTAGTAGTCAAATATTGACAATAAAACTGTCAAGCAATAGCCTTTCTGTGGGCCGACTTATTACTCACATGATAAACAAATAATCGTCACATATTTACCACCACATGTGCTTGTGTATTTCTGCCAAATATTAATCTACCTATGGGCCGATCAATACCCGCATGAAGATACACTTGCAAAACATTATTAATTAGGGACCCATCACAAGACACCTTGTGCAACATTAACCTCATCTGTGGACAAAAATTAATTGCAGGGGTAATCTTGGTGTAACAATCAAGTATTGACAATAAGTTCTGTCAAACAAGAGTCTATCTGTGGACCGACTCATGTTCACATGAATAATCCAAATAATCATCACATACTTATTATCACATGTGTGTTATTATTCTGTCAAACTGTGCCTACCTGTGGGCCGAACACAGAACACATAAATAATACCACACCCATCTATGTAATTTCAATAAAGCTTTTCTCCACACACGATATTGCTGTGGCAACATGGTGCTTCGATAGACTAGATTGAAGGTTTACTAGACTAATTAAATAAATATTAAAATATTTAATTTAATTAAACGACATTTAACTGTCTCCCCAATTTAAATTTATTAATTTCCACAAATCAAATGGGAATATTAGATAATTCACACAAATTTAAAATGGAAGATATTTAATTATATTAGGAATTTCAATTCCTAATTTATTATAAACTGAATTAGGAAAATATCTTCTTTTATATTAGGAATTTCAATTCCTAATTATTTATTCTTTCAATTCCTAATTTCAATTACTATTTAATATTCTATATTTATTTGAATTTTCAACCT
This sequence comes from Pogostemon cablin, assembly GCA_023678885.1. NCBI lineage: Eukaryota > Viridiplantae > Streptophyta > Magnoliopsida > Lamiales > Lamiaceae > Pogostemon > Pogostemon cablin. Next base: position 12,356,340 of record CM042964.1, on the reverse strand, counting down.
CTATATTCCACTATCTTCTTTCTGAAAACGTAAACATCAGTCTCTTCATATGCGTACTCCATATGCAGATGCTCATGGGGAATTTTCTCCACCTCAAACACCTCCTCGCACGTTTTCCAGAACAATTTATGCGGCTCCGGCGACCTCAATTGGTGCCCCAACAATACAACGCCGCCGTCCGCCACCAACCTGCTCCATTGCCTTAATCAACAGCCCCACCGTCTCCTCCATATATACCACATCAGTCGCGATCACGAAATCAAACGGCGGCTTCAGTGAATTTATCTGCTCGTCGTTTCCCCAATACGGAAGCGTTTCATATTGTGCTTCCACGCCGGCATTACGGAAGCGATGTCCGTCACAACGACGTTGTGGAGGCCGAGCAAGTAAAACCCCATGGCGGCGACTCTGCAGCCGGCGCCGAGCTCCACGCCTCTCTTGTTGGTGAAGTTCAAAAGTTCGTCGTAAGGGTTATCCACGGCGGCGCACTTTAGCGGGTGCCATCGCTCGGCGAACTTGACGAGCACAAGGGAACAGGGCCAGACGGAGGTGCCGACGTGCATCGAGCCATTGTCCTGCTGGATCGAGATGCGCGTGTCGAGCACGGAAAGCTCGATCACCGGCGAATCCGTAATTTTTTTTTTTTTTTTTTAGTGGCAGGACGAGATGCTTATCAAAAATTAATGGCAGCACACAGTCCAAATTGAAGAAGATATACACTCATATTTGATTATGATTATATGAATACATATTCATCTCCAAAAAAAAAATCCTCAAAAATTAATCATTAAGTGTAATCGAAGACTTTAATGATTAAACTCAATCTTAATTTATATCTAAATATATAATCTCACGTAATGCATATATTTAGATCAAACATATATACCAGATCTCAGAGAATCATTTATAGGGTGGCTCTGATACCACTTTGTTGGAAATTAATCCATGAAACATTAACCCTATTATGATTAACGAGATTTAAACTGTAAAGCGGAAGCGTACCTGATCCGATGAGTCTCTAGGCGGAACACAAACTCATGATCAATCCGATGAGTCTCTAGGCGGAACACAAACTCAGGATCAATGGTTATATGGTCTTCCTCAACTAAGCCTCCTTATTCCTTATGGGGACCGTAGTAATCCCTCCCGATGGGGAGAAGGGAAGACCATGTGCGGCTTAGTATATTGGGGACCATAACCTGGGAGCCTTTATATACTACTTGACTAGACCACCCATAATCACCTAATCATGTAGTATTGGGTATCTACTCAATAAGCCCATATCATTTATTATTATAGCCCATGGACCTTTAACCTTAATTGGATCACTTAATTAAGTCCATAATATAATTGAATAGCTAATATAATTGCATAATAATATATTGCCCACAATTACATTATATTGGAAATTAAAAATTTCCAACACAAAATTCAACGATGCAACTCGGTCTGAAGAAAATATACACAAGCGATATAACATCGAGAAAGTTAAACAAAATACATCAAGGAGGTTACCATATATAAACTATACAATCTCGCCAATGGATCCGCCAAATTTTTACACAAAAAGAAAAGTACCAAAGCACTGATCAGATGACGAGCGACGATAGGCAACCTCCAACAAAAAATATATAAACAGCCTGAAAAGGAAGGGAATGATAGGGGTGAACAAAACCACTAGCTCAGTGAGGTGATAAGCCGATCATCCCAAACCTTATATGAAGCATGTACTCACGCTTTCGGCTCATAACATAAAATCCAACCTTTCGTCCCACAATAATTATTTCTCACTCAGTATACACATTAACGAAAATAAAACCTATGTACGTATTTATGAATAACATAATTAGTTCAAACAACATGTTATTACATAAAAGACGCATGGGTAGTCAATATCCTCCTCGAACTGATCTCTCCGCCGAGAGTCAGTTCGAGCCAGTCACCGTTACTCTAGACAAAATGCATGCTAATGTTCTTTCTCAACGCACACCAAGTGCTAAAGTTCACAATTCAATATTGATGTGATCCTTGAAATGATCAAACATATAAATATATATGACATGCATGTCCCACACCGGTGACGTTGACTGAGCCTATAATAGACTGATCCATCTAACGATCACCTTCCAGAGTATCAGTATTTGGCAAATGGATAGGTGCCCCATTAGATCTAACTCACCTGGGTTTGCCAAGCCACGGGCGACTTAGTTGTCACTCTAACTCACCTGAACCATGACAATTCGGGCTACTTAATCAATGTCGCTCCAAATTACTCAAACCGTGACCAATTCGGGCTACTTAACCTTGGTACCAGGTATACATATGCATCATGAGATGAATAATAACTCAAGTCATAGTCTTAATTGGCACACAAGTCACAAGAATAACCAGAAATCAATTCGCAAATAATTCACAATAAAGGCTATCAAATATCGAGCCGGCAAGGCTCTTCAACATAAGTTAAAATCAACAATACCCATATGAAATAATATAAGATAATCAATTGACCATATGAGGCCAACCAGGCTCTAACCAGAACAATCGAGCCAATCAGACTCTTTACCACATAACACATTACCAAATAATTTTCTTATCAATTAAATAAAATAAAATGAATGCAAATTTATCAAGGGTCCACACTTCCCACAAAAGAAGGCGTTCCCGAATTATCAACTCACAGAAAAGTGACTAACTCTCTTCGGAATCTGAAGTCGGTCCCTTACCCTTCGTCGATGGTTCTTTACTTAGAAAGAGATGAGCAATTAAATACAAATCAAATATACATAACTATTAGCGGTAAAATCACCTTTCATTGTCAAAAACAAATCTTAATCGAGCTCGAGCGAGTAGATATTAAATAAAAACAGCATGTAACTCCTCAAAATCAGTTCCCAATCTCATATAACCCATTTTCAATTCATCACTTAAACGAAACGATAGGAAATAAATTTGAATTCGACATAAAAATTCTGAAATTTTCCAGTTAGCAGCAGTTTACGAGAAAAATCATAACTAATTGTAAAAAATTCGGATTGAGGCGTTTCAAGTGGCTAAAGAAAGCTGACAAGTTCAGCTACGTACAAAAATTGGGTTTACAAATTTCTAAGAGCAATAGCTATGTCAAACACTGTTCGAACAGTAGCTGTGAATTACCCCAATATCAAAAAGAAATACCCCACAAAATTACAAAACCATGGAAGAAGGAAGCTTGATTCACACATTACTTACCTCAACATAACTTAGAAACCACCTAAAATGAGGGTTGTAAGAGAGAATTTTATCTGAAGGGTTTCTCCTCTTTCCCCTCTTCTATTTTTTTTCTCCCGTTCTATTTTTTTTTCTTCCTTTTTTTTATTATGAAATATGATGTATGAGGCTATTTCAGTGGGTTGGCCCTAATAATATGTTATATCATTTAAGTGGGCTGAACCTTTGGGCAACAAAAATAAATAAATAAATAGATTTTGGGCTTAAAAAAATTCTAGTTGGGCTAAGATATTATAGTTAAGGCCTTGCCCATTGATAAATTTTCAAAAGCTGATTTTTTAGGAAAGGGGTCCACCTCCTCTCCCCTCCAACTTCTCTCATGTCACGTGGCTTTAATAAAACAGTCTTCTCTCTCCTCTCTCTTTTTTTCTGCAGTCTCTCTTTCTCCTTCGCCCTTTCTCTCTCTTCAAAAAACCCAGATAGTATGCACACTACCTGGGTTAAAACCTCATGCCCTTCCATTGATTAAAAACTCAACTCTAGGTTTTATTTAAAATCCACGTAGGAAAAAACCTTCCCGTTGGGCCCCACCGAAGTTAGTGGCTGAGATTAGCTCTGCTACTTTCGCAGATCTGTCTGTCTAAAACCAGGAAGACCACTAGACCACACCCCTCTCCGCCACATATTCCACTTTGCCCTTTTAACTATAATTAATCACATGTGCTTCGGTGCACCTACACCTCCTCTATTTTACCAATCCACAACCGACGCGCCCATCCCGATAAATTCCTATTGGGTATTAATTATTAACTCGCTTAACTACTAATACTTTAAATACTCCATTTTAGGAACTCTATGGCTTCTGCACAGATTTGTTAAACTAAACGAGCAGCTCGACTCGACTCATGAATAAATCCAACTTTATTAAGTTCAAAAGCTCAACTCGTTTTACATAATGAGGTGAGGCGAGCCGTGTTCGAGTAAAGAGTTTTCGAGTCGAGTTTGAGCTTGCTCGTAAGCTTGTTCAAATCGAGCCGAATTCAAATTTGACTCGATAACTACTTAAGCTGAACTCGAGTACTACTCGATCTCATTTGACTCGTTTAACAGCCTACTTTTGCTTCACTAAAATGGATCGTAATTAATTTATCACAACTCGTCTTATAAATAAATCATGCGTAGAAATTTTACAAGTTTAATTATTATATAATTAACATAAAATATTTTCTCAAATAATAACTGTAGATTTATAACAATAATAACTAGATTATAATCAGACTAAAAGAGTATGATGCATTTGACGTATCGATATACTTCTTTCGTCCGCTTTCAAATGTATCATTTCCCTCTAATAAGCTGAAACTCTTGAGAGTGGACGGAGGAAGTATTTGATAAATTTAAATTATTAAATTGGAATTTTATTTAATATTTATTATAATAAAATAAAAATAATTAAAAATAAATTAAATCACTACATGATGAACTCTAATTTTTTATTGTATCAATTCTAGAGTGCACTCTAGAACGCATAAATATCAAATTTTTAACGTTCACATCTATATTTTGAGTTGATATTCAATACATTCGTAATTTCCTTATACTTTATAATCATTAATTTTATTAGTAATATATAGTATATTTTTAATAAATATATTAAAGCAAAAATTTGTGTGCACACACCACACTTCGTACGTCTTTAGAATTATGTGTTAGACTAATTACAGTGTGCACCCGAGTGCATTTATATACAAATATAAACAAAAACATATACAATTATGAGCAAAAATGTATATAATTTAATGTTATCCAATTATTAAAAAACATGTATACACTATTGAATAAAAAGTTAAATACATATGATGTTAGTTTTTTTAATGAAAAATTTAGTATGAAAAAAATATACAATTATTACAAAATACATATATAAAATAGAATAACATTTATACAAAATATAATTAAAAGTCATACACATATGGGTACACCCTTGTACTCGGGTGCACCCAATATACACTCTTTGTGTTAAATTGTATACCCTTTAGTATAAAGATGTGTATCCTTCTTTTTCTAAAAAAAATAAAAAAATATTAATAAAAAATGTATACCCTTTACAACAAAATGATATACCTTTATTAATTAAAGTGTATACCCTTTAGAACAAAATAATATATTCTTACCCATAATACTAAATTCTAAAGGCGCACGGTGTGCCCCGAGCACCTCACTCATATATTAATACTCTCTTCGTCCCGTTTCAATGTTTACGTTTCTATTTTGTGCGTCTCATTTCAATATTTACGTTTTCCTTTTTGGAATATGGGACCCACCTAAAACAATTAATATATCATCCAACACTAATATACCTACCCATTTTACATTAAATATTATATTTTTCCACCCACTATCTATTAAAATATTATACTTCTTAATCAATGTACAAAAAGCAAACATAAACACTGAAACGAGATGGAGGGAGTACATTTTTATATTTAATTGTCCAATAAATTAATAAGAAATTCGTTTAAAAGTTGCTAGTATGGGCTTTTATTTATTGAAAAATATTTTTATAAGAAAATAGTACTCCCTCCGTTCCGAGTATGTTTATCCATTTGTAATGTAAGACGGATAAATGAGTAATTTTGAGAGAAGAAATAAAAAAAAGTTGTTTGGAATGATAAATAAAGTATAAAAAATACTCTGTTAGGTGTAAAAAGTAGATAAGATGTAGAGTGTAATTTTATCATTTACGGAATGTGTAAAAATACTTGGAACACCCTAAAATGAAAAGTGATTAAAAATACATGGGACGAGAGTATCAAATTTGGTAACGTAACTTTAGATAAATTCAATTTTAGTTTTATATATTTTTATTTTTTTAGTTTTAATTATTTTGTGTCAATTTTAATTATGTAATTTTTTACCTTTTCAATTTTATTTATTTTACAAAAAATTTGCTAAACTTATAAGGCCGGAAGAACTTATGGGACTTGCAAAGCTTTTATAGAGGAACCAAAACTGAAAATTTAAAAAGTTATAGTATTGAAAATTATACTAATGCTAATAGAATTAAAAAGGCAAAAACTTGTATGTACCCAGACGTATGGGACACATTTCGTGCGTCTTTAGAATTATGTGTTAAATTGTATATCCTTTAATATAAAAATATGTATCTTTATATTTTGAAGAAAAATAAAAAATATTAATGAAAAGTGTATATCCTTTACACAAAATGGTGTACCGTTATTAATTAAAGTATATAGTCTTAGAACAAAAAAATTTACCCTTATCCATAATACTAAATTCTAGAGGCGCACGGTGTGCACCCGGGCGGACGCAAGCCTCACTCTTTTATTCCAATCAAAATTAAATGACGGAAATTAATAATATCTCATGTTTTTATTTGCTAACAAAATTTATAAATTTTTGTTTATATTTTAGTCTCAAATAAATATTAGTACTAACTCATTTTCTCCATAAAATATTAATTTATAATTTTCACATAAATAAACAATATAATATTTAAATATAATTTTTAATGTTTTATTTTTTAAATTAAATTAAATGATGTAGTATGCAATATTTTAACTTTTTTTTAATGTAGTATATAATTAAAGAGAACTAAATATCTCAATAACTAATGCGGAAAGGCTCATTCTCTTATTCACTCATATTAAAAATTTATAGATTAACAAATAAGAATTTATGTACTCAGGTCCAACAAATGTTTGCATCCCTCCTCCGGCATAGAGATTAAAAAATTGATAACTTGTAGGTGTATTGTGATATTCTTTTATAATAAATAAATGATAAAGTACGTTAAGTGTATTAGGTATGACTGATTTTTTTGTAAATAAAGTATATAGAGAAGGGTGATTGTGTATGACATTTTACTTTTTAAGAAATGTACAAAATTTTATAAAACAACACAAAATAAAAAGTGTGCAATTTAAAATGGGATGAAGTAAATACTTTATTAGCAAATTTTGTGAAAATTTTAATATAAAAAAATTAGGGTCACTTACTATTGAGTACATAAAATAATGTATAATTGCTTTAAACTACATGACTTAAAGCACTATTACTCATAACTACACAATTATGATTTGGATACCATAAATATCCTATGTGTTTGCATAAATTTATTTTTGCATATTTTGTTTGCACATTTTAAATTCCAGCGGCTGAGGTCAGACGGCGGTCCGACGGCTGTTTGTTTTGCATAATTTTATTTTGCACAATTTTGTTTTACACAATTTGTATTGCACTTTTTTTATTTTTGTACATTTTAAGTTACGACGGAGGAGGTCAGGCGGCGGGCCGATGGAGGTTCGGCGACCTGCCGACAGTGGTCCGGCAGTGGGTGGATGGGTGAGGGATAGGGTTCGTTTTACACAATTTCGTTCGTTTTGCACAATTTCGTTTTGCACAGTTTTGTTTTGCACATTTTTTTGCACAATTTCTTTACACATTTTTTTGCACAATTTTTTTTCTACATTTTATTTTACACAATTTTGTTTTGCACAAGATTCCTCGCCTTTAAGCATTAAGTCTGTCGAAATACTTGGCTTACTCATGCGTAGTCTGGAAATGGGCATGACCAAATTTAGAGGATGTATCAATGAACTTCAGTTTGATCTCCTCCAATGCAAGTCTGGATGTCTGGTTCAACAATGACTGCCTCAAAGTGAGGACACGCTTCTTTAGCCCCACAGAGCAGCCCTTTATCAAGAGATAGTCTTCCTTCACCACCCCATAGTGAGGGAACCCTCCCAATTGTATGATGTCCTTCTCAGTCCTACAAGTTATCGTGTGTTGAATAGAAATTAGGATCACCTCAACTTGGAATTCTAATGCTAGAAGAAATTTAAAGTGCAAGCCAGCAAGCGGTATGTATATATATGGAATAATTTTAATGTACTAAAGAGCTTCACTGATCTATCAAACCTAGTCATGGCAGAATGAGATTCCTGACCACTTTTGCCCAATTTGTAAATCTTTTTGTTCATTTCAGTTCTGTGATGGCATCCATTTTGCCAGTTCTAGCAATAGTAAATTAGACTCTTGCAGGATGCTAGGCACCAATACAGGTTACCTTGTGGAGACCACGGTGGGTCTTGCGTGGAAGACTGTGACACCCCAATGGGTCACCACACCCTCATATCCTTTACCCTTTGTCACTCCAACAACATCAATCATCTCATCTTTCTGGAAAACACAGCATCCACAGGAATTTGCTTCTAAAAAAGCCATATGCATAGTCAACCTTCTTGGCAACATCACCACCATTAACTTGAATCTCCCACCATATTCTTCTTCTTCCCGTTCTCTTCGTCCGATCTATGACTCGCCATTTCTTGCGATTCAACTCACCGACTAGACACGAACGATTTTCACTTCTGCTGGTTGCTTCCAACTTGAAGATCAAGCAGTTTATCTAGAATCAAGATTGCATTAACTTTAGTCAAATGATTCAATTCATTAATTAATTAAAAAGAATATTTGATAAATTAATTACCAGTGCAACCCTGAATGAGTTCAGATCCTTTGAGAACATACTCAGCTCCTTCTGATGGATAAATCACATCATTTTCTATTACATTCCACACATACCCATTCTTGTAGCTCCTATAAAACATTACCTCTGAAAATATACACACACACATATACATAAAACATTACAACATCCTAACATAATCATAATTCATATAAACTCCACAAAAATACCTTTTGCAAGACCATGAATAGAGTAAAGGCATCTCTTTACCCCTGAGAAGAGTGAGGCAATCCATAAATCTACACCAAAAGAAATAAAAATAAAAATAGGGGAAATTGGGCTTTAATGTATTACTGATATACTGATTGAGCCTAAAAAAAGCTATATAATAGTCTTAAATATAGTACTAGATGTATCCCAAGAGCATGAGAAAGAGCACGAAAAATGTATCCCAATCTATTCAATTTGGCATTGCACAAGTCTGAGAATCACAATCGGTAATAATCAGCATTCTGTTAAAGAATTATCTATAAAATGATACTCAAAATATAAAAGGTACTCCTATATGTGGTTGGCTTCATACAAAATTCCCAAACTTTGCTTACACGTAGAATCTTGAACCAGTTAAGAACTAAAAAAAACTTCAACTACAAATCATAGAACACATTAACATTCATGAAAACATAGATTTTATATCTCCTAAAATAATATTCACGCAACCAATTAGACGAATACATAACAATCTCAAAATATATGTGAATAAAATAATCAGGGAGCCAAGGCAGAATTAGCTGATCAAATACGAAATTTTGTGGAAAAAGCAGAGGCAGAAGAAAGAAATATAAAGGGAGAAATATCCTCTTGCAGCGAGGGGAGATCTGAAGAAGGACCTGCGATGGCCGAGGGTGTGACTCTGGCGAAGAGAAAAGTCAATCGGTGTAATGGTTATCGGAGGAAGGTTGGGTTGATCGGATTCAGATGTCGATGCGGTGAGCTATTTTGTGCCTATCATCAGTATTCCGACCCACTGTACTTGCCCGGCCTCGCTTGCCCCACGATAGGGTGTGGCGACTTGAGTTCGACCAGGTAGATCGAGCCAATATCTCTGGTGCAGAAGCGGTGGAGGAAGGTCGGTGAGGGAGAGAGAAGGGAAGCGGCGGTTGGAGTCCCAGCAGCGGCCAAAGGGGTATTATTTCCCATCTCACCGCCCTAATTTTCTCTCCGACGCTAATTATACATACAACTCTTAGCGTAGTTCCGATCCCGTCAGAAGAAGAGAATTTGAGGAAGCTTCCGGCGGTGGAGACGGGGCTGGAGCGGCGGAGCAGTGGTCGATATTCAAGGGTAAGGAGGGAGAAAACGTGGAGGTCCATCTGAGATTTGGAATGTGTATTTGAGCGTGGGGTAATTTTGTCCATCTCTTGTTAAATTGTGTATCTGATAGGATTTTTTTTTTCAATGTATTTCATAACAAATAAGCCTGAAAGTGTGTATTTGATATTAATAAACCCAAAAAATTATTAAATTAAAAAATGCATATATATTATTAAATAAAAATTAATACACGTGTACGCGTACATCCCGATCACATATTATCAACTCTTGCTCAAAATATCAAAGTGGGTAGAGTATTTATGAGGAATGTTTTGCAAATGAATTGTATCCTATCCTGTGCATCTAGGTTTAATTAAATATATGTATTAATTTTATTTAATAATATAGCATGTATTCTTTAATAAATATATTTACCACATGTTAAAAAAATTTAATCGCCATAATCTTTTTATACTGTGAAACACCAATAAAACCGCAAGTGATATTCATTTGTTAAGGAGAATTTTGATGTCGTTTAATCAAAATTACCGCACCTAAAAATGGTAAAAGAGAGAATTACAGCGTGGCAGTCAAAGTAAAATGAGTGGTAAAAGGTGAAATTCCACACCCCACTTTTATGTACAGGTAACAGTTTCCAACTGCGTTCAGCTGCAGGGAATAAATCCCACACCAATATATAGCGCTGCTCTAGAGAGAGAAAATTTCGGAGAAGAACACGACACAACACACAAGAATTATTGGTCGCCTCCGGCTTCCCTTCAGGCCTTCACTCAGGTAAATTTTGTAATCCCAAACCCTAATTCCACTTTCTAAATGTTACCAATTTCAATTCATAATTCATCGCTTCCATAAGACTAAACACTTCGGTTCAATTTTAATTTTAATTTTATTCAAGGATTTTGTTTTTGGGAATTTAAGCGCTAATTTTAGTTGAATTGCTCTCCTTCTCTCTTATTATCATAGTGGAAGATTTTGGGTCTTAACTGAGCCGATTCAATGTCATTGAAATCCCGACGGAGCTGATTATTTTTTACAGATTCCTGAAGATTATCTGTATGTTCGTTTATCTGCTTTTATTAGTGAAAAAAAAATTGATTGCCGGGTGTGTTAAATGGCCTTATAATTGATGACATTCATGTTTTTCTGTGCAGGTTTTCGTGCGTCAATTGGCATTATGATGTCATCTGTTCACAGCCTCTCTTGTAATTTGTGGACTTAAGTTAAGGGATTAATGCTACATGCATGTTAATTGATTATTTTGTTTATATGTGTTTCTTATTCTGAATACATCTATGCGTTAAACGTTGGAGTCCAGTGTAGTATCTTTTGGGTTTTATTGGATTATATTGCAAAATTTGGTATTTGAAATGATGTATTTGAGTGGAAAGTAAGCTTACAGTGGCTGAGGAAAACAAATTATTGCCTCCTTGTCTTTAGAAGGTAGTGATGGTCAAAGGAAGTATGGTAATAGAAAATGCTAAAGGTTTATGTATGGGTGATTGATCGGAACATATAACATACTAAAGCTCACTGGAAGAATTACTTTTAGTTTGTTTGTCAAACTCAATTTGGGTTCTTGCAGATATGGGGGAATTGAGCTAAATTTGTAGTGATTATGAAAGGTGGCAATGATATATTAATCTTTTAATTCAGTTAATGGAGAATTTCCATTTATTTATCAGTTACTATAGTTTTGTTGATATGATCACTGGAAGGCCCAAGTAGAATAGCGACTTAGGATTTGCACATGTGCAAGGTTATTCCCATCTGGGAGTGGATCTAAGTAATTTTACCCCTTGTCTTTGCAATATTACAAACGGAATGCTGCCATTTCCAACAAAAAACAAATGTTGGTATTTTTACCGTGTTATTGTGAAATGTGGTCATAAACTCTTCATTCCTTATGCACTTAGTATATTCATTGTTTAAAGCTCTCCGTCTGTATATGATTGCCAGATAATAGTGAGGCCGATGAGCAACATAGGCACACAGAGTCTCACATACAGCCCTTGTCTCCAGCTAAAGGGGTGACCCACCCTGGTATTGCATCACCAACAATGCACTACGGAACACCTGCTCAACTTGGAGTTGCGAATGTAATGTTACTTCATGGATTGCTAGTAGTTTTCTTTGTTATAGGTTATGGCTGTCATCACATCTTTGCTAAGTTTACAAGTGCTGAGATCATTGTTTTGATATCTGTGCTATTCTGTTTATTTTTTCTTTTACTATGAGAATCCCTTCAGTATGTGAGTTTTGTCAGATCCTATCAAATAGTCTTACTGCCATGGTTCTCTTGAATCTAATGCAATTCCCTATTGAAGATATAGTAGTTAGTATTTTACTCTTTGTGGAGTCATTTGTGTGGAAGATATAGGATTTGAATTGTCACTTCGATTATAGCATCTACGTTATTTTCCTATATGATCCATGGATAGACTTTGATCCAGAGATTGAATTAACTTTAAGTTTGATAATTCCTGATAAGTAATTCTACCGATTTCCAATATTTGCAGGCCCAAACAGCATATCCATATTCAGATCCTTACTACAGGAGCATATTTGTTCCTTATGAACCACAGCCATATCCAGCACAACCTTACCCTGCGCAGCCTATGGTACTTTTATGCTAGTCTCCTCATCATAATGGAATTGTTCAATATATTTTGGGTTCTAAAAGTGCTCTTACTTCAGGTGCACCTTCAGTTGATGGGAATTCAGCAAGCCGGTGTTCCTTTGCCGTCTGAAGCAGTAGAGGAGCCAGTCTTTGTCAATGCAAAACAATATCATGGCATCATGCGACGACGTCAATCCCGTGCAAAGGCCGAGTCAGAAAATAAACTTTCCAAACCTCGAAAGGTACTGATGCACTTGTTGATCTTCTCTGGAAAGATGTCATGAGTTCTTTTATTCTTGGGTCTCAATTAAAGAACCATTCGACCTCATACGGGGCCTCTTGGGTGCACACCAGGCACTTATCACATGCATGCCCTGTGTGTAAAGCATGTGATCAGGTCCCAGGTTTTATGCACCAGATGTAGGGTCCAAATAACCCTCATTTAAAATGTAGTCTGACAAATAACTTCTGCTATAAGGTAAAATCTAAGAATGATGTTTGATACTTGTTCCAATCTTCCATAGTTGTGGCACATTTGTTGACCTTACACTTGGAGGAAGAGCGGGACATCCTTAAAAGAACACTTTGCCTTGGAATTTGTCCAAGTGGAAGCTACATTTAAGACACTTCACAATTGATGATTTTTGCAGCCCTACTTTCATGAATCTCGGCATCTGCACGCTCTGAGACGAGCTAGAGGTACAGGAGGCCGCTTCCAAAAGAAGAATGACAACAAGAAGAAAGAGGTGGAATCAAGTGATAAAAGATCACAGGAATACATTAACCTCAACAGCGAAAAGGACAATCCGTTTGTGTACATTCCATTATATAGGTTTTTGTAGGAGCTGTAGTTTCATCAGATTGTGAATTTCGATAATGCAGTGCTAGTTTATCTTCGTCAAGCAATCATGTAACTTTGGGTGTGATCAAAGCAATGGTTGATTTGCCATAGAGATTTCATACTTCAACTTGAGGTTGCATTTCATTCCAAAGATTTGAATATAAAAGGAGTACTCAAAATGTTCTACATAAAAGCATTTCAAGATTAAACACCTAAACAAAAGACCCAAGGGCATGTTTGTTCAAAACCCACCCGATCATCTATTGGCTTCACTTGTGCAATTACAACAAATGGAAATAGCACGCCAAAAAATCGGCTTAGATGAGTATTGCAAGGCCCTCTTTCTTTGGAGGTATGGTTGTCTTGTTTCCAGGGAAGGCATGGCGCGAGATATCAACGAGGGCCTTGAAGCTATACGGCTCGTGCATGGACAATTCAGACAATACTTTCCTGTTCAATTGAACATTCTCCTTCATCAGTCCATGCATGAAATTTCCATAGTTCACCTGTCATTTAGAACGGAATAATATGGTTATTAGTACATCATGCTTATATCATTTTTCTAGTGACTATAAAAGAGTAAATTCAGATGCTTAAATCTATAGGCTATCATCACTGGTTGTAAGGAAGAGTGCCCATTTAATAAATATACATGCAAAGAATAAGACAGCATTTAAATACCATCTATCTAAGAGTGAATGAACCATAGACATAAACATATTAGCAATTGGGATCCCTGAAAGAAGGATGAGCAAATTGCCTTAAATATAAATAGGGGTGTATATGAGTAGAGTAGAGTCGAGTCGAGCTATTCAAGCAATCGAATCGAGTCTGAACGAGCTCTTAATTTTATTGTATAAAAGTCTGTTCAAGCATAATCTCTAAGTCTTTTTTTAAAAAAACGATAGGATTCATTTATATACTAACCCAATAGGCTAATGTCGGACTCTTCGATAATCAACCGAGAGACCAGTCCCTCCACAAGGGGATTACAACTCCATAAAGGAGACCTCAACACCTCACAAGGAGGACACACCCCATAAAGGAGACAATTAAAAGACAAGCTCAAACAGTCAGAGCAAAAGAAAGAGAAACATCAGGAGTAACAAATGCAAACTGTTGAGCAAACAACCTATGCTAGTTAATCCATTGATGAACCCTCCCAAGACCTAACAACCAACAATGAGAAAAGAACATAGAAACTAAACAGTCACATAGCATATTAATTGAAATTTGAATTTTAGAGAGAGAGGGAGTCTAGAGAGAAGGGGCGTTTTTTGAGAGGGATGATTTCTATGTCAAACTAAGTATAATCTCAGGCCGATTATCAATTAGTTTGCTTTATTCAACATCTTATTTCTGTATGCAAATGTCGAATTCCATATCAATCGAAAACGCACAAGTTTGTTCTAAGAAATGAATTCCAAAAAATTATGGAGTGAGAGAGAGAGAGAGAAACGCACTCCATGTTGACGAGTGCCGGCGTTAATTCGTTGGATCCAAAGGGAGCGCATATCCCGCTTCTTGTTGCGACGATCTCTATAGGAATATTGAAGCGCCTTCTCCACCCTCTCCCTCGCAATCCTTATGCAGTTCTTTGCTCTTCCCCGAAAACCCTTGGCCAATTTGAACACCTCCTTCTTGTTCATCTTCCTTACCTTCTGGTTTCCTCCGACTGGTATACCCTTGCCTCCTCACTCACGTTATTTCATTGTCGCCTGCTCATTACGTTTTGGGCGTTTTAAAATGATCCTATAAGCCCGGCCCATCTTTCAATTCTAAGTATAAATTTTTTAAATTGGCCCAAACTCTTTCTCCAAATGGACCCTTCATCTCCATAACTAATTAATTACACCTCACCAAAACACAAGATGAAGAAAAAATTTTTTTGCAGACTTGAACAAATTAAAAAACTAGCCGACTTTTTTTTTAAAAGATTATGATTAATTTATTGACCTTGCTATTTGGATCAATAGTATTTTATCAAAGTCCAATTATCATTATTTTGAATTCATTAATTAGGTTAATTGATTTCCTTCCATAAATAAACTATAACTAATTTAGATGATATTAATATCTTATCTTATTATTACTATTTTTATTTTTTTATTTCTTTTATATTATATTTAAAATTAATTTTAACTAATAATTATGATTTATTAAATTATATATATATTTATATATTATATTTAAAATTAATTTTAATTAATAATTATTTATTAAAAAAAGGCATGGACGATCTACACTACAAAAAAATTATTTTTTAATAATGGAATTTACCAACCGAATTCAATCCGTTGGTAATTACTGGCTGATTAGCATAAAATGATAATTTTCTTTTAGCAACGGAATGTCAACGGATTTATTCTCTATTTTACTAACGGAATTCAATTCGTTAGTAATTCCGTTGGTAATTACCAACGGATTACCAAGAAAATTATTTTATAAATTACCAACGAAATTATTTACCAACATAATTGAATTTTCGTTGCTAAAAATTTATCAACATCCACTTTACCAACGAATTTCATTGGTAAATCAATTTAACAATTGAATTAAGGCTTTTACCAACAGAATATTCATTTGATAAAAAATACTTCAATATTTTTGTAGTGTTATTAAATTTAAAGTTAGTTTGAAATTAATATAATTTTAAATTTCTTCTTAAAGGAGATTCAGTTGTTGCTGTTTCTTAAGAGCATTAGCATTTCTGTTTACACGGAATTATGTATACCTGATCGTAGAATCTGCTCCCTCAAGAAGATGCCGACTTAAAATTCCCGGTAATGAGCTTGAAAATGACAAGCCACCATCACTGTCTTGTTGCATTTTTCTTTAGATTTATCATATGAATTTATGGTTCTATTGACAAGAATCCAAGCTAATGTAGGCAAAAGCAATACTTTGAGCAGAGGAAAAGGCAGTAACAGCAAAAAACAGCTGGTTTAGAAAGCTATTCGAATGGAAAAGGCTCATCCACTCTGTAGTGCGGAAAAAACAAATCACTTGATATTCTTTGTCTTGAAAATATATCAACTTACACAAGAGCAGTTGCACCGATGGTAATTGGGGTTTTCATTGAGGTTTAGGGAATCAGAAATTCTTGTTCGCAAGCAAGATGATCATCTAGGATGCGTCTTCTTTTTCGTTACATGATCATCAAATGAAAACATAGGATATGACATTTTTTTGGATTCATATATATGTATGTCTCAGTTCTTATATGAACAATTTTCTGTCAAATTTTTTATTTTTAAAGCATGAGGAGAGCTATAAGATATTATGGTCAGTCAGTGTCTAAATGATAAACACTTACCCATGAGGTTAGAAATATATTTAGATCCATGCTTCTGTTGTAAACCTTAGTCTAGCCTGGTGTATATGCATTCTCAATGTGGCACTTAGCTTGGATAATATACAAAGGGTAAAAATAATCTACAAGGGATGTTCATGATGCAAGTTGAACTGTTTTATCTGTTATTCAGTTTTACTTCTCTAATTTTTAATTTGGTGTCAATCTACTTAAAATAGTTTAAGTTGAACCCTACTTTATATTTCATTAAATATTCCCTATGCAATCAAAATTTTTCATACATTAGTGTTAAAGTAGACATAAGTAAGTGGAAGCTACATAGATTTGTTATTTCTATTTCTCCATAGCATACGGTGATGAAATTTTTTACTTATCTATTCCACATCTTAATTAATTTTCCTTTTCTTCTCCGAAAGCAAGGTACAACTCACAGCACAATGAATTCGCCTCGAATCATCAAGATGCACACCCTTTTCAAGTTAGTTTCCCCAGTCATGGCATTCCGGTGGATCAATCTGAGATAAATGATGAAAGTATGCTTCCGGTATTAATGAATTTATCCTCTACTTAAGATGATAGCTATTGTCACTTAGATTTATTCTCCTGTATTTATATCAGAAACTCCTTCAAGCTACATCACAGAGGATGAATACGCAGGCTTCAATGTGAAATTATATCCTTTAAAGATACAAAATGACTACTTTATAAGCAAGCTTATGCTTACATATAAGTTGACTGAATTTTTTGTAATTCATACGTTGACATTATCATGTTGTATTCCATTGTCTCTTTACGCTGTATTATGTCCAAATGAGATTTGTCTAGTTTGGTAGATAGCTGACTGCTACATCTACAGGATTTTGGTACATTTACCTGATCGTAAAGAAGATATAGCTGGGAATCACAAAAAACTTGATTCTTTTAAGTTGTCCCCAATGAACCGTGAGTACCAATATCTATTGATATTTTGTTCCTTATTCTTTTATGTCATTATAAATTTAGAGATATAGTTAGCTTGTAAATCATTCTTTGGACTATAATTTTTCCATTCCCTTATAGAGTACAATCTATTAGTGCAGTTTTGATGTCATACATCACATTTTATATCTCAAGATGATTAAAATCCTCTTTTTTTTCTTCCATTTCCTCATAGATATCTGTTGTTGATTTACTTGGTGATGACGGTGGAGCGAACAATAATGAAGAAAATTCATCACATCCAAAGGAAGCTCATGTTTCATTTTCAGTTAAATGTTATACATCTTCCAAGTAATCTTATAAATTGTCAACGCAGCTCATGTAAATATCCAACGTAAAGTATATGTGCCTACCTTGAGGAAAATAGATGCAAATAGAAAATGAAATCTGCAGCAAAAGTTCCTTGACTATGATGTCTCTTGGAATTGTATACATGTAGATATTCTAGCACCTTCTTATTTAACAAGACCTCAATCCAAGAAATTTGTATTGAAGCCTAATATTTTAACACACAATTCCCACTGAAATACTGCTTATTCCTTTTAGGTTTAGGTAAAGTGAAAATGGAGACTCCCGCTCACTCACTAGAGATACTAGACAGGTACGATATTATCTCACTTTAGGTAGTACTTCTGGATTAGAACTCAAGTAATTTCAATTATATTTAAGGTCATCCTTGTTATTTTTCTACTTGCTAGTTAATATTCTTTTCAACACATGACCAGGTGTATCAACCTTAAATATTTTTTAATGAATTCATTTTGTGCCTCAGGTTCAAGATGAGCAAAGGAACTACACTTGTACCAAAAACAATTATGACTGTAATTTAAAAGTTCATTTTCAAATATTACGTTGTGTATATATGTCTCTTTTGTACATATGTCTCTTCAGCTACGTTGCATTTGTTCATAAATAATGAGTGTACTTTGTTGTTGCTACATTCATATCTTCGAACTTTATATTACAACAAAAACACAGACGTATCTTATAAATCACCTTTTAGCCCAAGTAATACCTTACGAAGTAAGGTACTTTAAACTAGTATATTATAGAGAGGGATTAGGGTGCAAACGATTGAATTGGTACAACATTGGTCCCCACCCTTTTTAATTCATTCATGCTCCTTCATTTATATTGTTTTTATTTTATTTTTAAATTTATTTTATTTAAATGACTATTATACCATAAACCCTAAACCCTAGGGATAAATTATACTATAAATCACAAGGGTAAAATTACAATTATACCCTAAACCCTAGGGATAAATTATACCTTAAACCACAAGGGTAAAATTACAATTATACCATAAACCTATAAATTATATTCTAAACCACAAGGATAAAATTGTAATTATATCCTAAACCCTAGGGATAAATTATATTCTAAACCACAAGGGTAAAATTGTAATTAAACCCTAAAACCTAGGGATAAATTATACCCTAAACCACAAGGGTAAAATTGTAATTATATCCCTAAAATTAAATTAAAAAAAAAAAGAAAAAAATAGTAGCAGTTAAAAAAAAACACATACACTGAAGGTGAAGGAAGGAGGTTGTACCAATTGAAGGTTGTATACAAGTCTTTGTTTTTTTTTTAATTTCCTTTTTTTATAATAAATTTATAATTAACCTAAATTTTTATTATAATTATTATTTATTTTAAAATTTCAAATATAATATTTTTTATAAGCAATATTTCGTATAATTTTTCACACATGATCTCTCTCGTCTCTTTTATATTATATATTAATAAAATTTTGAATAATCATTTTTATTTTTACAATTGGTATATTAAATAAAAGTGGTTATATTTTTAATAAAACGTGACATGTGATCAAAGAAAAGTGATAATATGATTTGCAAAAAAAATTATAAGACAGATAAAAAGTGATTTTTGATTAATAAAAAGTAATAATCAATTTTAATTGAATTATTTCATAAACAATTAATATAACGAATAAAATGTGATAATATTTTTAATCAAAAATGATATATGAAAATGAAAAGTAATAATTATCCCATTTGAATTATTTCATAAATAATTTATAGTGTGAATACAAAGTAATAACATTTTTAATAAAAAAGTGATACCTAATTAAGAAAAAGTTATAATTAATTTTATTTGACTATTTTATGAGCAATTTACATAAAGGATGAGGAGTGATACATAAAGGAAAAGTGATAATCATTATTTGAATTATTTGATAAATGAAAATTTTATAATAAAATAAATATAAAGTGATAATATTTTTACTAAAAAATAATACATAAAATTGGAAAAACGGTAGCCATTGAATTAAACTATCACATAAATAATTTATAGCGCATGTGAATAAAAAGTGATATCTGATCAAAAAAATAATTATAATCAATTCTATTTAACTATTTTATGGACATTTTGCACAAAGTATAAGAAGTGATGATACTTTTAATAAAAAATTATAGGGGTAACATCAAGGAAAAATGATAACCGTTAATTGAATTCTTTTCATAAATGAACAATTCATAATAGAACAAATATAAAGTTATACTAATCTTAATAAAAAATGATATATTATTATATAAGAGTGATAATCATTAATTAAATTATTTTGTGCGCGGTTTATTTTTAGGACGAATAAAAAGTAATATACTTTTTTTAAATACAGTAAAATTGAATAGAGTAAAAAAAATTTGAAAACAAAGATAGAAGTTCATGTTTATTTTTTTTATATATGTCCTAGATGTAACCCACCCATGTGTAGCACGAAATATATTATAAACTATTTATTTTTTATATTTAAATTATTGTTTTTATGTTAGGTAGATGAGACTCACAAAAAAAAATATAATATTCACATGGCCCACATATTACACTAAAAAACACAAAACAAATACTTCCGTCATCCCCACAAGAGTTACATTTATTTATTTTTTGCGTTCCGCAATAAGAGTTATATTTATTTTTTTGATAAATGAGACTCGCACAAAATAATTAATATATTTTCATGCAACTCACACACAACACTGATACATATACCTATAATATATTAAAATATTATACTTCATATCTCAATTCACTACATATTAAAATATTATACAATTCCTTAATTTTTCGTGTAAATGTAACTCTTTTAAATATTGAGGGTATATAGTATTGGTACTCATTAAGATAGTGCTTTTGTTTTGAATATAAGTAGAAATAAAAAAAATTTGGATTTAAGATTACTTGGAATTAGTAAATTTATATTTATGTTTGCTTTAGAGAAATTTAAGTAGGGTTGATTTTAATTTTATATCAAATTAATTGTAAAATTAGGAAATAATATGTGAAATAGTAGGTTGTGATCATGTGATGTGTGTAAATGATAGATAAAATGTATTGTCTCATCCCATACTTATCTTCACACTTTCTGTTTTCGTTCATCCCACATTTATCTTCACCACTCAAAAAATGAAACTTCATATTAACCAACAACCTCAAAAGTTATCATAATTTCAAAAAATATCACTCACACCTAACACGCATAACATACTTTATAATTTATTTATTACCTAAAAATACTACAATACTCTTAAAAAGTCAATAAAGTTGGTCAAAAAGTAATTTTTCTTAAACTTCGTATCTACATTTTCGGTGCAGATAAGTATGGGAAGGGAGAATGCACTATGTAATTTGATTTCTCTAAGCCCTAAATTTAAAAAGAGGAATGGAATATATATAATTTTAAATCTAGACTATTAAATCAAAATCAAACAAACCTTTCAAACAAAAAAAATTTAATTTCATATTTCAGCCCAACATCGGTGAAGTGTTAAAAGAGATTTGATTTACCCAATTAGCCTCGAGCCCTAACCGCGTGTCATGTTATTTGTGTGTATTCAATCAACCAAAATGAAATGCAATTTGGGGTCCGAGAACACACACATTACACATATACCCATCTCGTACTCTTCTATAGCTTTTTCCTAAGTCCTAACGCTTTCCCTCACTCACTCCCTCACTCTCACTTGCAACTTGTGTGCTTTTCTTCTACGTCGTCGTCGTCTGCTGTCAACTCCTGCGATCGCCGGAGGAGGTATTCTCTCTCTCCATTTTTATTCACATTCCTCGCTTTTTACCCTCTCTTTTCTTGTTTTCTGCTTCAATTCGCTGTAATATTTAAGAATTTGTTTATTTGTTCCTGAATTTGTTTTCTGTTCGAGTATCTTTTGTGTTTGTGCTTTCCATTTGGTATCAGGTTACTGAAACCTAATCATGAATTATGCGAAGTGGAATTTTCTATTTTAAGTTAAAAAATTTCTTGAAATGCTTATGTTTAGTTTTTTGGTTTTCTTAAAATTTTTATGTTGCTTTTACTTGTGTAATCTTCATTTTTGGCGTATGGCTGTTGCGGAGATCTGCTAATGTTGTTCTGAGTCGTTAATTTTCCTGTTCGTCTTCATTTTCTTTACTAGTCTTGACTCAATTCCCTCTACGGTCACTCATGTATGTATATGTATGTATATATGTATGTATGTACGTACGTACATAACGTTATATGTGCACGCCATCCAACTTATTAAATGCTACAATTTCATCTTTATCTCTTCAGATATGAGCTCGAATAGAGGATTTGGGAATTCTTCCAGTGCTGTTACTTCTGACCCATCATTGAAAGCCAAAGGCACCTCTGACGTCCGTAACCCTAGTATTAATCAACCATCTCATGGTGTGTCAGATGTAAGTTCTGCACAGCAGGATGATGGATGGGAAGAATACACAAAGAAATCTAAGAACAGGAATAAGATGAATGCTTCAAAGCAGTGGAGTCCTCAGCAGTCCACTCCTAAGGCTTGGGGTCAATCTGATACTGTCCAAAAACTTGGACTCCGAGCTGGTGGTGGTGGATACGGAAGAGGCTCTGGTCAAACAGGGTCTGTGCAATCATCTGTAAATGTGGAAAGGGGGAAGAAAAAACCACAAACACTCTCTGATTATGTCGGAGGGTCTCCAGTGGTTACCCCTCCACTGAAGAATGGATGGGGATGGTCTACGAGAGCTGCTGCATCTCAATCATCAGATGATGGTGTTAGTCAAGCAGCTAAACAGGCTGATAATGGAGCTACTACGGTTGGTGCTGTTGATGATGATGAAGGTGAGGATGATGATGAAGAGTCTGATGGCTTTGAAGACTCTGATGATGATCTTCTGAGTGATGACTGTGATGAAACTGAAACTAACCATGAAAGCAGGAAGAATAACAAGTGGTTTAAGGAACTTTTTCAGTGTCTCGATGAATTAACTGTCCAGCAGATTAATGAGCCTGAAAGACAGTGGCATTGCCCTGCATGCAAAGGAGGCCCTGGAGCTATTGATTGGTACAGTGGCATGCAACCCCTTATTTCTCATGCGAGGACCAAACGATCCAAAAGGGCAAAGCTACACCGAGAGCTTGTTTTAGTTTTGGAAGAGGAACTTCGAAGGAGGGGAACTTCATCGGTTCCAGCTGGTGAAAAATTTGGCAAATGGCAAGGTCTGAAGGAAAGAGCAGATAAACAAATTGTGTGGCCACCTATGGTGGTGATCATGAATACGCAGCTTGAGAAAGATGAAAATGATAAGGTATGACATTCTTTAAGTTCGTATTCATTTATAGTTCTGCAATTTATTGAATTTTATGGTACATTAAATCATTCTCTGCTGTGAACTGCATTTTCAGTGGAAAGGCATGGGTAATCAAGAACTTCTTGAATTTTTTAGTGATTATAATGCTGAAAAGGCAAGACACTCATATGGACCTCATGGGCACCGTGGCATCAGTGTGTTGATTTTTGAGGCCTCAGCTGTGGGATATGCAGAGGCTGAACGTTTGAGCAAGTCATTTGAAGACAGCTCTAGAGATAGACTTGCTTGGGATAGAATAAATAAGGTGCTATTCAAACCAGGAGGAAATCGTCAACTTTATGGGTTCATGGCTGAAAAGCAGGATCTTGACTACTTCAATCAACATTCACAAGGTGCTCTCTAGTTTGTGACTTGAATTATCATTAATTTTTACTCATTGATTATGACTTTCGAAATTCTCTGTGATGCATAGCCAAATCAAAACTGAAATTCGAGATGTGCTCATATCAAGAAATGGTTGTGAAGCAAATGAAGCAGATGAGCGAGGATAACCAGCAGCTCATATGGTTAAGGAACAAAGTTGCCAAAGAAAAGATGAGCAAGATGGCTCTTGAACAGTCTTTGGGTGAACTGAGTGAAAAGCTGAGGAAGACGCTGGTTGACAACCGTGCTGTTAAGAAGATGACCAAAAAACATTATGAACAAAATAAAGAAGAGGTACGTTTATAAAGTTGTATTCTGTGTTATATATGAAATGAACAATCTTGTTGCATTTAGTGAGTTAATTACTATGTATCATGAAATATGGTAGAATTTGATGAAATCTGTTAGTGTTTGGTGAGGTTATATGTGGATATCTGACTTTTGTCAGTTTCAAAGCAATAGTGGATGTATTATTATCAGTTAATTTTTCCTAAGTTTTAAAACTTCAAATAGAAAATATTTTCGAGAAGTTACCTTTAAAAATCTATTACAATTACAATGCAGAAACGTATTTTCATCATCCATATGCTTTACTATTTATTCTTTGATAACAATGCTAGTGGCATTCAGTTCTTATTTTTTTTATCCCCCTACCCTTTCTAGCTTTATATTTATTTTTCTCCATATAAGTCCTTTTCTCTTCCATAGGCTACACCATGGTTCTCTCTTTTATATCCGGAAGTTTACCTCTGATAACTCATAGCTTTAGTGTTTTGTTAAATAGGCAGCTGTAGCTCAAAGTTATGATTTATATATTACTGTTCTATAAAAAACCTGTCATAATTCCTTAGAGTTTGCCGATAGAAAGTTGGAAATGGAAGAGCGAGAGAGGGAAGCTTTTCTCTTTCTCTCTAAGAATAAAAAACCTTAGGAAGGGCCTTGTATCCTCCACACTTACATTCAGTTTTATGGTTTAGGTGGTTGAATTCTACCTTTATTGAGTTTTGGCTTGGATTGGCTTTTGTTCTGAGGTGACTTGTGTGTCAAATGAAAAGATTCTCTCTGAGTGTCTGTATTTCCCATCTAAGGCATCTGAAAATTTACTTGTCTTTTTACACTTTCCAATTGCCAATGGAGCTCTCTTTGTCAAAGTTCAAAGATGCTACTAATGTGTTAATATTTTTCTGTTTTCTATGTTAACAAACTATTCTGAATCCAGATGGACAGTCAAGAGCAGTTCTACAACGATCAAATTGAACAGCTTTATGCTGCCAGAGGCGCAAAGGAGGAGAAATTTGAGGAAACACAGCTTATTGAACGTGAAAAGGTAACCAAATCTGAGGCAGCTGTGTCTTCCTTGGAGGAGCGTTCAAAGAGGTAGCATTCTATTCTGTAAATCTTACTATTTCACTTCTTGACTTTATTTGTCAGAGGAACATACATATTACTACAATTTTTAGATCATCTCATGCTTAGTGCCATTTATGTCAAAAGCAAATTCAAGATCTGCATAGTTTTTTTTCTAACACACTCGGTTAGCAAGAGGCGATTGATACGACTGATGGTGTTTCAATGGCCATTTACTTAGGAGCGAAGAAATCGCAAAATTCATTCAAGATCAGGACAAAGACATGGCTGAATTTATCAGGAGGAAGGATGTACTGATTGCGGCCCATGCCAAGGAGATTGAGGAACGGAAGCGGCGACGTTGGGAAGAAGATATGGCATTAGAGAAGCAGTTTGATGAGGAGCTCAACAAGCTGATGGATGAATACACTCCATCCACATCGAAGCAGAGTGGGTGATAGCCGTTGGCCGGCATACGTAGAATAATGATGAGAGGGTCCCCTGCGTCTGGTTTTCTCTAGTGCAGAAATCTGGATTTCATTTTAGCTAGGAAAATGCTAAACACTAAGACGGCTCAGACTTATTTATATTGCAGTAGAGAGAAAATTGGCTCAGTCAATTGTGCATCTTATATTTCTAAATGGTGTACCCCACCATTAGGGGCCGCCCCTACCCTGGGGATTGGTGGAGGAGGTAAATCGCAGGATGTGCCTCAAGTGGCTTATAGAGAGGGCTCACTGTTAAACTTGTGCTTGCAAGGGGCCAAATCAATGTTAAAGGCATGATTCGAACCCCACCTTGCATCTTACATTTCTATTTTGATTATAATTTGCAGTCTGCACTCTTTGCATGATTCGGGAATGGTGGCTACGATAGTATGTTTGCTAACCATTATTGAACAGAGGCAAAGACTTTGCATGATTCGGGAATGGTGGCTACGATAGTATGTTTGCTAACCATTATTGAACAGAGGCAAAGACATGTGACTGTTTCACGTAAGTTTTTACGTGAAACAGATAAAAAGTGATAACTTTTATAATAAAAAGTGATAATGTTATTTCATGAACCATTTATAGTATAATTAAAAAGTGATAACATTTTATAGTTAAAGTGATAATAATTTTAAAATGTGTAAAATGATCACATAAGTGTTACGCAAGACTTACTCTTGAACAAAATAGGCCAGATTTCCATTACGATTCGAATCAGAGATTGAATCATTGAAGACAATAGTTTAAGATTCAATCAAATGGATTCAATCGAAAATTTTAAAGATCACCTAAATCTAACTACTATATTTTAGAATATTTTATGAATCATCATTCATTAACCACTATATTTTAGAATATTTTATGAATCATCATTTATAACAAAATGTATAAGCGCCTAAATAATTTTATAAAGTTTAAAATTCATTTTAAAATAATAAAACTCCTAAAAAGGTCCATAGTTCATACTTCTCTCCCACGCCACCCACCAAATATTTGCGCTTTTTTTTTTCTCTTTCCCAAATAATCTTCGCAACCAAAGATTGAAACAATACTCAATACCTTTACAATAGTGCAATTTACAAAAATGACATTTGTCACACAATTCAATTAAAATAAATTATATCATACACTCTATCATATTCAATTACCTAAAATATCTATTTTTTTTCTTACTTTATTACAATATATATATATATATATATATATATATATATATATATATATATATATATATATATTTGTTTTACGTGCATGCGTTTTGGTGTTGGGTGGAATAATAAATTCATTCAATATTTAACTCATAAATTAAATAAATAAAAGTAAAATGAAACATCATTAAAAAAAATTATTAAGAAAGTGTATTTATAAAAAAAATTCCAATTTAATTGATTTTTTTTCGGTTTATGAATGATTCAAACTGGTTCAACTACTAAAATATTTTATTTTTTTATTTTTATTTATTTATTTTTTTTGGTGTTTCGAGGTAGTTCCCGACTGCGGTTCCTGAGTCAACTAGCCAGTCCGGTGATCCTTTGAACCTTCCATAGTTTTATACCATAAAATATATCGACACAATGTCTAGAAGTATTTTTATTGGTGTCTATCGATAGAGACAATACGATATCATCACCTTTTCCTCATGTTTTGCTCTGCTTGAGCTATAAATCCACTTTGGATTCATAGATGTTTATACTCTTTCTTAATTGATGTATTCATTAATAAAAACAATCCTCAAAATACACTTTCTTCAACTTAAAAAAGAACAACACAATTCTCCTGGCATCCTTTCTTGTTTATTAAGAAATTCCTGTGATATTCTTGGATAGATTGGTAATTTGATGCTTTGATAAAACCCATGAATTACAACTACATTCCCTGCACACTTCTTTTAAACCGAAAACATTTTCATTGAGAAAGTGATAGATATAAAGATTATAAAATACAAAAAAATAAAAAAAGCTTTAACAATTGACAACATGAATATATTTCTATAAAGGTATCATGGTTCATACTACACTATAACCTCTATATAATGATATACATATGATTCTTTTAGAATCTCCACTCTAAACTTAGATTTGCCTAACCTTGCGTGGTACAGTATCAGTATGCAATATTTACTTAACGTGTTCTAACATAGTACTGGTTTCAATTGGGCTACCTCATAAACGATACATAAGTTCACTGGAAGCCTCTCTTGAAACGCTCGTATTTGTTTCGTCTCTTTACTCGTGTCTCTATACATGAGCCATTCCACTGCTGCTGTTATCCTCAATTTGAAGCTTCTCATTCAATAGAGTCCTGAATTCTGCATCCCTGTGTTCTAAATTTCGAACAAGTTCAACCTACAGTGCAAATAAAGAGATATGTGAAGGTCCGCGTACTAGGAAAACAACCAATCTGAAGTACAAGAAGTTTGTATGCATTAATAGAAGGCTGTATACTTTCTCAAAGGCACACCCACATGAGGTTATCACAGGAGAAGGATTAAAACTTAGTTCCCATAAAAAAAGATTTAAATTACTAGTTGCCCACATCTAGTTAGCAAATTACTACCTCGAGTATTTCTCCGACTATATTCACATGTACTTACAGGTGATCATTTGATGTTATGGCTCTTTAAAATTACCTGTTTCTGGAACAAATCAAATTCATCAGAACTCAATAAGCCATCACAATTTGAATCAAGGAGTTGCATCATCTCCCGAGCATCTTCTCCTTCAGCACCAAGCTCTTCCATAACTTCCATAAGTTCCTCAACGCTGATTTTACCATCTCCATTCTTGTCTAGCAGATGGAACACTCGGTTTCCGTGATCAAGTTGACTCGTGGAAGAAATATCTTTAAGGCGTAATGCCGCTAGTTCAGCTGCAGCCATCATAATAGTCTTAAGCCGCTTTGCCTGAGAATTCATTATAGCATAATATCTAAGTTTACAGAATCCAGGGTATAAAAAAAAATCCATTTCTAATTTTCTACCCTTTACATTTTTAAATTGATCCAGCATATAATAGCGCCTTGGAAAAATAACTCAGTATAATCTAAATTGATGACAATAAAGGGGGGAAGTTAAATTAAAAAAAGATTAAAACAGTGATGTTGAAGATAATAAGCCATCACATTTCAGTTTTCATTAGTTCTTACCTCTTCTGGATCAGTAAGACCACCTTTGTACAATGCATGAGAGGCAGTTCCACCAGCTGCCAACATATCCATCTCAGCCGTCCGTATCTGTATCTCCATCATTGGTCTTTTCCTGACATTGTCACTGATATCCACAGCCATGTGTAAGCTCTTATATCCATTTGCCTTGGGCCGCAAAATATAATCTTTGGACCTGCTAGGAATCTCTTTTAATAGGGACTGGATTATCTCACGTGCTCTATAGCAGGCTTTTTCTCCAATTGCCGAAGAATCAACAGCAGATGATGGGGTCAATATTACTCTTAATCCTAAGACGTCATTCACTTCCTCAGGTTTACGTCCATCTCTTAATAGTTTCTTCATTGTACTATAACGACTCTTATAGCGACTTTCAACAGATATGTCTTTTACCATTTCAGATAAAGCTTGATCAGAACTCAGGGAATTAAGCAGCTGCTCCCTGTATGTATCCAGAAAGGGTTTGCTTATAGTTTCATGTCTCCTCAACCATGTGTCAACATAAAGATACGAGTAAGGAAACAAGTATTGAAATGACAGATCCTCCAGTTCCAGGCATAAAAGGTTGGTGCCAACGGCATGTGCCAGTGGGGCATATATCTTCATAACCTCCACAGAAATCATTTGCTGCTTGTACCTCGGAAGATAATCAAAGTGTCGCATCATGTCCAGCTTTAGAACCAAGTCTAAAATAATAGCTCTCACGTCGTAGTATGTGAGGCAGAACACCCTCAATGCAGATGCACTCTCATCATCTAATGTCTCCACCTTCGAAGATATGTTCTTTAAGCGCATGCTTTCATGCAGTAGATGAGCAGTGTCGGTGCCAATGCCATCCTTAACTTCATACAGTGATATTGTGCCTCCCTCAATCACTTCTCTCAGTATTCCAGCAGATATAGCCTCGGCATCCATCTGCACCCAGCATTAGCAATAATCACTCTCTCGGAAATACTACACTTGACACCCCCAACCCAAGATGGAGCTTGATAGGCTAAGAACCTAACTACAAATGCTTAAACATATCAAAAATTGATACAGAGTAGAAAATACATCATCTCTGAATGTCTTATGGTTCCAATTCCATTGATCTAATAAGATAGAAGGAATCATAGAGGACATTTCAATAATTCCTTTAACATGCTCTACTGAACAGTAGTCGAGCAAATTTTTATTGTTATCATGACATTATGGTTACAATCTTCTGTAAACAATGATTATGTATTGGGTATAATAAGTGCTTCATGATTTGTTATTGAGCAATAAATATGTAGAAATAGACATCCATCATCTTATCTGAATCAATACAAATTACAACCAAATGAATCTTAGCCTCATTGCTATTTTTTGAGATTTCTTTCTTCCTTCATTGATTTCTGATGCTAAATAATTTCTCCCTCCATTCCACAAAAAAAAAAATCTCATTTTTTCACAGAAATTAAGACGATACATTGTGTTTGAATTTTAATATTTACCCACATTTTTCCTATTTTACCCTTAATCTTAGATACTTTTTAGTAGTATTTCAAACGAGTTTTTGTTAAATACTAGAAAACTCATATAAGTTCATTTCAATCAAGTTACAGCTAATTATGTGTTAAATGTGAAAAAAGACCTACATGTGGAGCATAAAAAAATAGATAATGAGCATATCTCACTGGAAAGAGAAAGTATAAACCTATATTCAATGGCAAAAGATATTATGGAATGGTTCCACTATTAGATTTTTCTGTAGAATCTGATTGTCATGTGTTGGGATTAAGGTGTAATCCTTCATCCAAATTACGGTACAATTGGTGTGGCTTGGTAGCTGGATCTCAAACTGGAGAGAATATATGTGGTGCATGGTGATTTTGAGATGGTTATGACAGTTAGAGCAGTTACAACCAAAAGAATATAAAATTGAACACTTGTAAAGACAGGTCTGCTACTCAGTTTTCTTGGCTGCTAAAGGGTGGTTAAAAACGGTTGTTTTAGCTGGAAATTGGTTATTGTCTCTTCTATTACATGTCATCTTCACGGTGGAGCAAATAACAGTTAGTTTGGGTGGCCAGATCAGTATAAAATCAGCTGGCAATACAGCATATCAAATTGAGCTTAGAGGGTTGACAGTTTTCATACATTTGTGATGTTTTAGTGTAGTTTGGCTAGTTAGATTGTTGATTCTTCGTGTTATATTCATTCCACCAATAAAGAAGCTTTCAATAAGTGATTCATGATCTGTTTTTTTGCTAAAAATTACAACATTGTGTTTTCAGCATGCAATACTGTCCTTGTGTATGACAAAAATTACTCCTAAAAGAAACAGGTTAATTTTTTTTGCATCGGTTCAACGTAGGAAATAAGTAAATATATAATCTACATTTGAAGCAAGCAAATAAGTAAATAATCTACTAAACAGTAGCGATCAACGTAGAAGCACGCAAATGAGGGTTTCATTTTGTACCTACTAATAATTAGGAGTATTTTGTAATAATTGGGATTTTGAATGTTGAATCAATGACCACATATTCAACGCAAAGATAAATTAACAAGTTAGATTGATGAATCATCACCTGGAGATCGGCAAGAATAATGGCAATAGACAGAGCTTTAGAGACGGGAGAGCGGCCATCAGGGAGGAGAGGGAGAGAATTGAGAATAGGAATAGAGAATTTGAGGGTGTTGAAGAGCAAGCGGGAGGAGCTGGTCGACAATGAGGTGCTACTGTGGCTCGTAATTCTCTGCGTTAGCTCATTGAAAGCCCCAACCAGCTCCACCACCATCTTCCCTCCCGGCTGCTCCAATGTCATCGCAGCTCCTGATGCATATACCCTGACGCGAGTCCTCTTAAGCTGGAGATTCGCAAATAATATGGAGATGGTGGGTGAGGGGGACTCAATCAATAGACTACTCTTGGGTTTGGGGGAAAATTGAAGAGAAGTTGGGGAGATCAGAAGAGCTTCCATTCGGCAATGGTGCTGGTTTGTAATTGATTCGTGGGAGTTGAGAAGATGAAGAATGGTAATGGATTAGCCAATAATTTCCAATCCGAACTAGGATTAAATTGCTAGTTCAGAAGGAGATGGATTATGATATAGTGGTTCAAAAGTAGAAATATGAATCGATAAAAAGTTATGAAAGTGTAGTGAATTATTTCATGAAACATTTATAGCATAAGTGAAAAGTGATAATATTTTATAGCGAAAATAATAATATTTTATAACAAAAATATTGATAATATTATTACTTTTTATCAGTCTCATTAAGAGCTTACGTGAGTCGATCACATTTACTAAGACTTTGTTAATTAATTGTGTGGGTTGAGGGGTTGAGGATTTTTAAAGGTAGAATTCCAATTAGGCCGCAACTATTAGCACACACGATTTTACTTCCATACACCAATTATATCTACACACAATTATGATATATACACACACTTGGAAAATACTATTTTACCTTCAATGAAATACACCCATATACACATCTATTCCCTCCCAAAATCCCACATTTAATCACACACTCACCTCACTTGTCAACCTCTCCCACAATCCTACATTTACTCCCAACAACATTAAATTAAACACCCACACCCACCTCACTTTACTTCTGCAAATTAAGAAAAAAAAAGGAAAGAAGAGAAGAAGGGAGGAAGAAAAGAAGAAGGGAGGAAGAGGAGAAGAAGAGAAAAGCTCTACTACTAAACCTTGTAAAATGGCGGGAGGAGTGTCATCGTTTCTTAGCAACGTTGTTAGTAAGTGATTCCCCCTTCCAATTTGTGTTCTAAAATTCTAGGGTTTAGTAATATGTTTGAAATTATGTTAAATATTTGTAATTTTTATGTGGGTAATGTTGTGGGTAACATGATATTTGTTGTAGTTGGGGAAATCAACATGGGTAGTTCTTAAAATGGTGCAAAACGTTAATGGTGAACAAATGGAGCTGGTCGACCCTGGTTCGTCGCCATTTTAGGGTTGTTCGACCATCAATGGTCAACGGCAACCTTAAATTTCGACCATAGATGGTCGACCGCCAGTGAAAATTTCGACCAGGCATGGTCAAAAAACACTACAAATTTCGTCCACCCTTGGTCGAAAATTTTACAAAATTTCGACCACTGGTGGTCGAACAGAATGATATTTTTCGTCCACTGGTGGTCGAAAATTTTGCCAAGTTTCATCCACTCATGGTCGAACAGTGTGTCTATTTTGAGTTTATAGTGTATTTACTATCCCTAATTATCACCTATATGGTTTATTTAGTTGGGCATGTTTATAATGTAGTAGTACGTTGTTGTATATTTGATTGTTGTATATAGTGTAGTAGTTTGAGCATGCTAGTTTCATTAGGTATACCTTATCACATATATGTTGTTGAGCATCATTTTAATTTTCTTCGCAGATAGATATCGCCGACGTAATCCCCCTATCGCATCCAATAGATGAAGAGAGATGAGGGTTGATAATGATGCATTGGCTGAAGATGCTCCACAACCACAACCAATTCCAATTCCTCTTCCTGAGCCAATGCATCACAATGAGCTAAAAGCACAACCTCAACCCATTCATGATCCACAACTTAGTGAATATGAAAGTGATGGTGGCGAAGATGAAAGCCAGGATGGTGAGGATGGTGAGGCCTCTAGTGAGGGTGGCGAGGCTTCAACTCCGGATTATGATTATTCAAGTGAAAGTGATCATGATCCAGATGCTGATGTGTTGGTCAATTTTCAGAATCACGTGGCACATGAAATATGAGAATATGGTCTGGAAAGACCGGTTATTAAAGTGCACAGCCACGTGAAGAAAATGGTTGAGTGGAGCTATGCGGAGGATGCATCAACTCGAAATTTCAGAAGCTTATTCCGTATGGCTGGGTTTTGCAAGGTGAGGCAAATCTCCTACCGCAAACCAAACAAAAATCTCATTCTTGCATTTGTTGAGAGATGACATCCGGAGACGAATACATTCCACATGTCATTCGGAGAAATGACCATAACACTCGATGATGTGTTTTGTCTTACGGGATTGCCTATATCTGATCGTACAGTTGCCTTTCAGCGAGATAGACAGAGGCCTTCTGAAATGATTATGGATCTTCTGAACGTTGACAGAGATATAGCTAAACAGGCACTGGGCACTATCCGTGGTCAATCTGTATGCACAAAGTGGTTGTATGATACGTTCAAGGACGATGTTACATCTCAGTATGATGATGAGCTTGAGGGCTGCGTTAGAGCATACCTGTTGCACATGTTTGGGACGACGTTGTTTCCCGACAAGAGTAGGAATAGGGTTCATGCTAATTGATTAGAGTTCCTTCGCAACTTGGATGATCTCCATAAGTACGCATGGGGAGCTGTTGTGTTGGCCTATTTATATAGGCAATTAGGGCTTGCATCGGAGACAAAGACCCGACAGATAGCCGGTTACACGACCTATTGGAGGTACTTAATTTCTATTTTATATCAAGGCTTTATGGTTTTATAATTCATGTTGTAATGATCATATCCATTCACTTTTAATGTCAGGCTTGGATATACGATCATTTCCCACATTTGTGCAGGCCTCCACCTAATGGGAACTACATGGAGAGCTACCCACTAGCCATGAGATGGGGACCTGAAGCTCACTCTGCTCCCTCAATTCAAATCATTAAAGCGTTGCGTGAGCGGATTGATCGCATGGATAAGAGTGAGGTAAAATTTGTTAATTCTTTTGAACATTTAGAACGTATGATTTATTCATTTTATCAAGGATTGTGATTTTTCTTAATTGCATTTCGGTCATTTGGGATCCATATGTCAACGCTGGACACCTGTTTCCGAGGCACGATGTCACATTTTTTGAGGGGTTACTATCGGCGGGCGACATTGTGGATCCCTACATACCAGATAAGGTCCTTCGACAGTTTGGGCATGTGCAGACTATTCCCCGTATGCCCTTAGCACTTAGGTGGTTGCGCACTGGAAAATCTACAAATCTATGCTTCAGGGATATGCAAAGAATAAGTTCTAACATTACCGGTATCCTTGCAACTTCGACTGAGAAAATAGTATTTGTGTTCCTCTAACTTTTTCATCACATATTGCAACTGAGAACGACCACCACGATCAGCAATTCTGTTTTTTTGACGACAATTGTAAATAGTCTGTATTGTAGTCTTGTTACTGGGAAATTTATGTTTTAGAAGCTCTATCACATTCTTTGGACGGACATCTTGGAGTGACATATCAATCACAAATTTTTTCTCTTCCTTCATGAGCCTCCCCGTATAGGCATGCCCCTCCAAATAATTGCCAATCGAGTAGTTATGAACACCGTTAACAACCTCCAATGCCCATGCTACGCCCTTCTCTAATTCTCTTCCCTTAAGCAAAAAGGGGCAATTACACTTCTTTGTACTAGTCTCTCTCTTTTTCACTTTCTTCTTACTTGTATCCTTCTCCTCTAGTTCCTTTTCTGGATCCACCTCCTTGTATCGGTTTACTTTGGCCTTAAACTTTCGATACTTTCCACCACGTTCACAACCCAAAAATAGCCTTCCCTTTTTTCCTCCTCCTCCTTCTCCACCATTGTCAGAGCATTTCACTACAACCACCATCTGATTATCTAAACCAATATTTTGCGCCCATTTTATCAAATCCTCTCTTGTATCAAACCATTGATGAGTTTCAAATAAGTCCATGTAATCCTCAATCATACAAACATCTGTACTAAGCTCATTCCCCAATAAGATGACACTACATTTAGTAGAAGGAAATGATTCATGTGTACAAAAGAAAGGGGTTAAAATTAGAAAACAAGTAAAGTGCTGAAAAAATACACACTGTTTGACTAAAAGTAGTCGAAATTATTGAAAAAAATCGGCCATTTATGATCGAAATATTTTCTAAATTTCGACCATCTATGGTCGAAGAAATCAAGAAATTTCGACCACTAGTGGTCGACAATACTCAAAAATTCCGACCACCTCTGGTTGAAATTAACCCAAAATTTTGACCACTGATGGTCGAGCAAATTCAAAATTTTCGACTCTGGTTGGTCGAACAAAACAGTGTCGGAAAAAAAAGCAAAAAATAACATTTTAATCGGTCTAAACATGTAAATATACATACTTTTACGTCCTTAGGTGTTTGTTCTTCCGTCATAATGATCGTATGAGCAAATGTGAGTATTGAATGATGGGGAGAAAATCTAGGGTTTTGAATATTGGAGGAAGAGATGTGGAAGAAGTGAGTGGAGTGGGTGTGAGGTTTGTTTTGTTGTTCAAATGTTTTATGTGAATGTGATGTGTGTGTATTATTGTTAGTGTTTGGTGTGTGTATGTTGTAGTATTTATTGTTTTAGAAATATTATTGTATTAAATTAAATGTAT
The DNA here is from genome assembly GCA_023678885.1 of Pogostemon cablin. Taxonomy (NCBI): domain Eukaryota; kingdom Viridiplantae; phylum Streptophyta; class Magnoliopsida; order Lamiales; family Lamiaceae; genus Pogostemon; species Pogostemon cablin. Next base: position 12,320,193 of record CM042964.1, on the reverse strand, counting down.
GTATATCAAAAGGATACTTTAGTAATTTACTATATGTATTTATTAATTTAAAATTCAAGTGGGTGTATGGAAGTAAAAACGTGTGTGCGAATAGCCGCGGCCTTCCACTTATTGCCCAACTTGATCATTCATACTCCCTCCATCCAACCATAAGAGTTACATTTATCTATTTTGGGTGTCCAACAATAATAGTACTCCTTCCATCCCGTTTCAATGTTTACGTTTATTTTTTGCACGTTGATTAAGAAGTATAATATTTTAATAAATAGTTGGTAAAAAGATATAATATTTAATGTAAAGTGAGTAGGTGTATTAGTGTTGGATGTGATGACCATGGTGTAAAGTGGGTATGTGTATTAGTGTTGGATGTGGGGACCATGCTGATAAATTAATTATTTTAGGTGGGTCCCATATTTCAAAAAAGGAAACGTAAACATTGAAATAGAACGCCCAAAATAAAAATATATAAACATTGAAATGGGACAGAATGAGTAACATTTTTCTTTTGAGCAAAACAATTAATATATTTTTATGAGACTGTGAAGAATAATATTGTGATATGTGAATACAACAACATTCCATGATTTGATGGGATAAAATAAGTGCCAATAGGCAAATGTAGTTAATACTACAATGTAAAAATCTTTACCAACACTCCAAATATATTATTTCTTTTCAAATCAAAATCGCCATAAAAACACCATTATACCATTCCCCACAAAATTAAAATAAATTATTACCAACACCAACCACCATGCCGTCGGTCTCCGGCCGCTGCCGTCGCCGCCGCTTCACCTACATCGGAATCGATCTCGGTACGGATCCGTGTCGATTATTTACACCAAAATCGACATTCATACCGATATAAAAAGTGACACTAGGCCATATTGACACCCGAACCTATACCAGAACCAATGTCGGTATGGTCCCGTGTCGATTACCCACACCAGAATCGACATAGGGAATACATTAGGTATTATGTTTGAATAGTAGAGGCAAAAGACTTAAAAAAATTTACAAAAGTTTAATAAGGATATCAAATAAAAATAAGTTTTAGTAAAGATTTTGGATATTGATTTTTGTTTATTATTTCAATTTCTCATAAAATAATCTCTAATACTAATTACTCCTTCCGTCCCATAATACTTTTCATATTTACTGTTCCACGTTTAAGAAAAGTTGCACTTTTTGACCAATTTACACTTTTTTTTACCAATTTTATTGACTTAGGGTATTTGTAAATAATTATGTGTCTACCTAATTGAGGATTGCTGGGTGTGATTTCTATTCTTCATAGGGAATCACAGATTACACATGATGTATGCCTAATTTCTAGGAAATCAAATTACAAGAGATACGTACACTAATTAAGAATATTTTCCTAAATAATTTACTGTAACTTAACAATATTGTATTATTTTTAAGTGATAAAAAGTATAAAGTAATGAGATGTGTGTGAAAAATGAGTGACAATTTTAAAATTAAAGTAACTTTTTGAGATTGTTAGATAAAATGATATTTTTTTTGGGTGTGAAAAGTTTTTGGGACAAATAAATGAGGAAAGTGTGAAAGGTTTTATGGGACGGAGGGAATACATGCCAAAAATCAGTAACAAAATCAAATCAAGATTGAGTCTACTATTTCCCTTCTTACACCCCCTCTTCGCGCAAGCGCTGCGTTGGATAAAGACATACGCAGAGCTTGGACGAAGAAATTCAAAAGCCGATGGAGAAGAATCTTCGTGAAGATGTCAGCAAACTGAAGATAAGATGGGACAAAGTGAGTGGTTAGCTTCCCTGAAGACACTAGCTCTCTCACAAAGTGATAATCCAAGTCAATATGCTTAGCTCTTTTGTGAGCTGCAGGATTTTGGCTAAGAAAAAATAGTACTTTTATTGTCACAAAGAAGTTGAGGCCAGGAGGTTGTAGAGAAACGAAGCTCTTGAAGAAGATTGGAAAGCCACACAATTTCAGCAACAACATTGGCCATAGCACGATACTCAAATTCACAACTGGAACGAGCAACTGTAAGTTGTTTTTTGACACTCCAAAAAATAAGATTTCCCTCAAGAAAAATTGAATAACCATAAGTGGATCGACGCGTCTCAATGAAATGAGCCCAGTCGGCATCAGAGTAGCCTTCAAAAGAAGAGTTCGGACGATGAGTAAAGGAAAGTCGAAGTGAACTGTGCATTTGACGTGTCCAAGAATACGTTTCACAGCCTCGAAGTGAGTATCCGTCGGAGACTGAAGAAACTGGCTGACAAGGTTGATAGTATATGAGAGATCTAATCGAGTAATAGTTAAGTGATGAAGAGCCTCGACCAAAGATCGATATAGAGTTGGATCACAAAATGGGGAACCATTGCAGACATGAACTTCGCCTGCAGGTAGAGGTGTTGCAATAAGTTTTGAGTCCAATAACCCAGCGCGATCGAGAGTATCATGGGCATATTTGGCTTGCCAAATGAAAATGCCATCAGAAGTGTAGGAAACTTCAAGACCAAGAAAATAGTTGAGATGTCCTAGATCCTTAATGGCGAACTCCTTGTGAGTTCGAGTTATGAATTTCAGAAGCAAGATCAGATCATCACCTGTCACAATAATATCATCCATATAAAGCAACAAAAAGATAGTGGATTTACCTGGTTGAAGTGAAACAAGGATGTGTCAGCACGACTTTAACAGAAACCCAGACTGAAAAGATAGTGTTAAATCTCTAAAACCAGGTAAGCGAGGCTTGACGAAGCTGAAGGACTTTACTTTTATTATGGGGCAGATGGTCGGGAACATGAATTAATTGACACAAATGTTGGAGAAAAGAAGATTCCCGTCTCAAGGCATAATGAACCCGAAAGAGTGCAAAGTCATCACAGTGAGGTCAGGAACGCAATATGAAGGTCCGATGATGTCAGCAAGAGAAAATGGAAAGAACATGTCCCCGCTCGACCACCGCTCGACCAAATTATTTAGTCGAGCTGAGGTCGAGTGGCATTCTGAGGCTCTAAAAAAGTCACGATCAGAGTGCAGGTCCTCCACTCGACCAGATCACTCTGGTCGAGCAGAGGTCGAGCAGCCCACTGTGATTCTGAAAACTGCTGATCAGTGTATAGGTCCCTTGTTCGACTAAAATGGTGCTACTCGACCAGAACTTTTTGGTCGAGCTGAGGTCGAGCAGCCTCTATCGGGACTGTGCAGTGAAAATCCCTAAAGGGGTACCTCGCTCGACCAAAATACCCTCGCTCGACTAGACCCTACTGGTCAAGCAATGGTCGAGCAATATCATCCGGCTCCAATTTCTGTGCAGTCATGCCCAGGAGGTCCATTCGATTAGCCATTTGTGTCTAGCAATCAAGCAATGAAGATGCTCATGGAGACTCAATCATGCAAGAACATAGATGTAATTTCTAACTTGTTTAATCTTGATTTTAATAGGACAGATGATTCTGAATTTGAGTGGAAGATTGGCAAAGAAGAGTCTAGACAGCCATGGGAGGAAGGTAATTCCAAGGATCATATTTTTGTGACCAAGAAAGGTGATTTGCTGAGTGTAGACAAGAAGAGGGAAAGAAAGTACTTGAAGGTACAAATGCAAGAAGACCATCATCTACCGTTGTGACTCTCTGACGTTAAACATGAGCGCCGGTTGGGGGTTTTTCCTTCCATTTTATTCCTTTATTATTTCTTTCGTGTGTGTGAGGAGTTATTATATTTGAGGTGTTCACGTTTTGGTAATTACATCTCTTTTCAAACTTAATTTCAACTTACGTTTTTACTAAGTTTGGGGAGTGTGATGTACTTACCTCGTCTTATGAGCACCGAGGGTATAATTTTTCCTTTCGTTGGTTGTTTCTTTGTTAGGAGGTTGATTTTTTGCGGCATATTAATATTCTAACCGGTGTTGGTATGTCGATTTTTTGCAACTTACCTAATGTTTAGTGGGTTGTGTTGGTGCATCTAGTGTGTGGAGTCAATTATATAGTCAATTGAGTCTTTCTTATATTTCTTATATATTATTAATGGTGAATCATATGATGATGAGGTGTGCTTGAGCTTTAATGATTGAAAAGGTAAATGAGTGGCAAGACGAGTTCTATGCTGAGGCTTGACCTGACCGAGTTGAACAACTCGAGGAGCTCATGCATACATTGAAGAAAAATCAGGTGCCCTACTTTTCCTTATTCTAATTTTTATGTGTGCTTTTAATTCATGAGAGTGGAAAGATTGAGTTTATGGTTGTGATCCATGTGAGCTTATATTATTTTTAAATTATGCCTAAAAATTCATATGCTCTTGAAATTGATGAAGGAAGTGTACTTGAGTTATATTGTGGAACAAAGTTTTATGTGTACTTTTGGGATATTACTTACCATGAAAGTGCTCTGTTACTTGTTAAAAATCCATGTGAGATTTTCAGCCTTATTGATCATGTACATAATCACATGATGTTTCTTTTCTGGTGAGTATCGTTCTTGTGTGTGTATTCTAGAACTTGCCTCTCGTCTTACTTGAAACTAAATGTGTGTTAAATGATGGTGATGATTTTAGGCCATCCTTGAATTTATGAGTCACTTAACTAAATAATTCCCTACCATATGATGTTCATCCGTAGTTAGCCCCGTAGAGCCTAAAAACCTCATTCTTTGGCAGCCTACGAGAAATAGCCACTTTGAGCTTCTGAATTTTTTGAGCCTTGATTATCTATCATAAGAATTAATGGTTTTTCAAAGTGTGTTGATGGAGTTTGATAACAGTTTGCGAAGGAATGAAATTGGTGTGGAAAAAGTAATTGAAGCTCGAAAATGCATTTAAGGAACATTATGGAGTAGTGCTTAAATCTAGTACTCCATTGAATCAAACACCCTAGGGTAGTGTTTAAATCTAGTACCCTATAAAGGAAGCGTGAGGTAGTGCCCGAAACTGGTACCTCGAGAGAAAAAAGGAGAGAAGGAAAAAAATATTGTGCTAGGAAAAAAAGAAGTGAAGGAATTGAGGAGGATTTGTGTTTAATTGAAGTGAGAAAAAGAATGAAAGATCATGATGGAATACGCAATTAATTGATCCGAGTTTTTTCCAATAGAGAAAATACTCATCCTCACATCATAAGCATCATCATATCATCATCATAAGCATCATTATCATATGCATCATCATTAACATCATCATATGCATAAGAATTAGTAAAAATGCAAGACATAACTTGCAAGTATAGCTCGGGGGCTCGCAATATGAATAATAAATGTAGCTTGGGGCTCACAATGTTGATAATCTCTCTATGAAGAGAGATAGATCGGTTTGTTAGAGCGTTTGGCTCAAATACTCAAAGGGAGCGGTTAAAAACAAATGGGATTATATCGGCAATCTCTCCATGAAGAGAAATAGCTAGCTTGGTTAGAGCACTTGACTCAAATATTCAAACGGAATGGTTGTCCCTTCAAAGGTTGGAATAGCTCGGGAGCTCACAATATGAATAATCTTAAATGGAACAGTTGTCTTTTCAAAGGCTGAAACTAAATGGAGTAGTCAAAAACAAAGGGGATCAGATCGGCATGATCTTTCCAATATAAAAGGGGCCAAGAGCCGATCTAAAGTGAATATGGTTCAAAAATATATGAATGAACTCTCTATAAAGAGAGATGGCTTGGTCGGTTAGAGCGTGTAGCTCAAATACTCAATGTGAGCGATTATAAACAAAGGGGATTAGATCGGCATGATCTCTTCAAATCAATTCCGAATTTAACAAAAATTAGAGGAAATAGCTCAGTTGTTTAGAGCATGGATGAAATCTCAAGTCAATGAGAAGAGGATCGAAACACTCAAACAGAAGTGGAGAGAGAAAAGGCATTTGGGGAAGTAGAAATAAAAACATTTCATGCAGATACTGATGCTGAAATGGAGAAATATTCTGGATGGAAAGCCGATGCAACTTCCTATCAAGAAGAATAGATCAGTCGGTTAAAATATATAGGAAAATCACACTGAGGTCTGAATGCGAAAGGTCGATGACATTGCAAGGAAAGATTAAGAACCCGACCTCCCATCTCGGGAACTCGGGGACTGAAGATAAGACCGATACTACATCTCGAGGGCTGAAGGAGGAAAGTCAAATCAAACGATCACACTGCAAGGAAAGATTCAGAACCCGACACTCCTTCTCGGAAACTCGGGGGCTGAAGATAGGACCGATACTACATCTCGGGAAGTCAAATCAAATAGGTCGGTTGATTAAAGTATGTAAGAATATGTCAATTCCACGATGTTGAAATCAACGACCGGACAAAGTGAAGCAGAAAGAAGAAAAGATTTCTGATCATTACACAGGTGCGACATTCACACTGATGGATAAGCAGATAAATGAGGGCTCATTCTGCATCAGAGTTCTAAAGTTCTTACGGTATTCTTTTTCCTACATACGAGTTTTTCCCACTGGATTTTCTCGTATGGAGATTTTTAAAGAGGCCGATGGAATTTTAGAGCTCAGGTTCGAGATTGCTCCTTGTAGTTTCACACAAGAAGCAACCTCGGGGGCTAATATTATGGGTGTTTGTACCCCATATCAGGTGTGACTTATACGTTCGGTGCAATCTGGAAGATAAGCGAAATTAAGAATAAGAGTGAGATTTGAACACACGCTGACTGGGATAAGAAGAAGGCAAGAGGCTGAGGCCGATTCCCATGAGGTACAACTAAATGCCGACACCGAGGATAAGATCAGTCATCGATCTCGGCCATCGGCTCTTTACATCGGCCTGATGTCATGGATATCAGCCCACAAAGGATTACCATCGGCCCGATAAATATGTCCAGCCGACCAAAGTACAACACGCGTTCTACATGGAGACAACATGTCAGGATCTCATCGTACCTTCTTACAGATAAGATTCCCTTAGAGGACACGTGGCAAGAGTTGGTAAATCAAAGGGGGGACCATCCACATAATATCTCCTATAAAGATAAGGAATGCATTGGCAAGAATGAACAATACTTTGGTTCACAGGAGACTTGGTTGGCACTCCACTCCAACTCATCTTCTTAATTCTACTTTATCTCTCTAGAAATCTACTTGTATTTCTCTCTCTACTGTGTAATGTTCCTTCATGGAACTTGGAATGCCAACATCAATAACAAAGGAAAGGGGCACCAATTTTATGAGGCGACGGAGAAAATTACTTGTTTGATGTGTCCGTTTTAGTGTCCGATTATTCGTTAATTTTAATCTAACCCGCTAAAAACGACCATCAACAAATACTATTGTGCAGAATATATGAAATTAAAAAGAAAAAGAAAAAAAAAGTTAACATTGTATTTTTACAAAACAATTTAAAATTTTTCTAATAATTTTATTTAATTTAATATTAAAAAATTTAAAAAATAAAAATGAATAGCATAAAATAAAAAAATAAAAGAAAAAGACTTTTTTTTTGGTCTTAAATAAAAACGAATCATAGTTAATTGAGATATATAAATGGATTGATTAACAAAGAAATATTTCAGCCCGGCCCGCCAGCTCGGCTACGGGCTAAACGGGTTACCCATGGGCTTCGACATCCCCAAATATAAAAACCTCTCGGCTCCCGCCCCGGCATCTCGGCTTCGGCCTAAACATCTCTATATCCCCAATTATAAAAACCTAACTTCTTCTGACCTAATTGAGTCTTCTGAATCTCTAAATCCCCAATTGTAAAAACCTAATTGAGTCTTCTGAATCTCTAAATCCCCAATTGTAAGTCAGTCGTACCGTGGAAGGTAATCAGTCAATTTGCTGTTTTATTTGTTGCGTTTCTGCATTTAATTTTTTATTTGAATGTGTATGTGTATTTCTGAGGGGGGATTGTCTTCTTTTAGAATGAATGGTTAGTGATTGGATTGCAATTGAAGTTGTGTTAATCTGTGGTAGGCTCGTTCTTATTCTTCTTGATGATACTCGTTTGGTTTTGGTTGAATTCGAACCTCAGTTTCCTTTTCTTTTAAAAAAGAAAGGTTCAGGCTTTGGAACAACTAGTCGCTTAATAATCATCTTCATCTCTTTTTTGGCTTTTCTTTTTTTGGTTGTTAATGGAAGTTATTGGTGTAGGTTTCAGTAGCGAGAGAATTTGAATCAGAAATATGAAAATGAAAAGAGCATGTGAATGTGATGTTGGAAGTTGGAAACTGAAAAGACAAAAATGTAGTACTAGTCCTAGGCTTCCCCATGAAATAATAGAGGACATCTTGTCCCGATTTCCTGTCAAGGATTTGCTTAGATACAAGGTGGTTTGCAAACAGTGGAAGGCCACTATTTCCCAATCCAACGTTTGCTGATATTCATCTCCAGCACAATAAGAATTCGTCCTCCCGAAATCTACTTGCATGGGAGAACCTACCTGGTTACAATCCTGGATTGCATGTTGCTGAGCTCCAGAACAACTCTATTGAATTAGTGTCAGAAATCGAACATTCAAGGGAATATGTCCTTAACTTTAATAATTCAACTTTGTGCAGTTGTGATGAATTATATCTGAAGTACTTCTCCCCTCCCACCCGTGGTGAAGAGGAGGAGGGGAAGCCTGTTAAATGTGTGTTGTGGAATCCATCGTGTAGAACGTATTGGGAGTTGTATTGTCCACCATCAGTTGATGTTCTGAGCAGTAGAACAGTTTATGCAATGTATTACGATCCATTGATGAAGGATCATAAGATAGTAATTGCTGATATGGACCATTATGCTGTGTATTCCTGCAGAGACAACAAATGGGGTGTCGTGAAAGAGATGAAAGGATTCTTGGGGGACCATTGCCCTGATAGGGGTGTCTTTGTTAACGGATCTATTTATTGGGTGGTAATTGATGCAGATTATAGATTCAGAGAAGTAATTTGTTTCGATTGCAAGGATGAAAGTTTCAAGAGACTGCCTTTGCCAAATTTGAGAAATTATGATGAATATCACTTTCAGCTGACTTCGTTCGGAGGCCAACTTTGTTTGTTCATCAGCGAATGGGAGTCTTATCGGCTTATGATTATGAAAAAAGTTGATGGGAATGATAAATGGATGGATTCTAAGGAGGAGAGTTTATGCGAGTGCAAATCAGAATACCACGCCGAACCCGTGTGTCAAGTGAGCGAAAATGAGCTTCTTTTTCATGTTACGAGGAGGCGTGAGATGGTTTATTTGGTGTATGATAAGAGTAAGAATACAGTCGTTGAGATTCACAATAAACATCCGACAAGTAGCTTCATACCTCCCATATCTCATTTAGAAAATCTCCTTTCCCTTTGAAACAAGGGAAGAAGTCTGTTGGAAGCTATCCGAAGATGTGACATTCTTTCCTCTTAAGGCCACCGAAGCCTTTAGCTTTTACTTTCACTGTTATTTTACTTTCTCTTTGTGAAAGACTAATTTTTCTTTTATGTTTGTTGACACATGTTCTTCAATCTTCACGGTGTTCTCTGTCATGTATTCCTTAATTATGCTCATTTATTGCTCACTTATTCATATTCATTAATGCAACCTATGATATAGGTCTGACTGTCCTAACAATTCCCGTTCACTTTTATTCTTTCTCAAGAACTTTAGTGTTCGTCCAGTTATAACTCGTGGCCAAGGGGAATATCAGAAGTCTGTGTGATAATTCCATCTGTAATTTATCATTTCTTCTCACATTTGGCGGTTTTCTTTTTATTTGCCGCTTCTTCTCTATTTCTTTTTTTAATTCATTAAATTAAACACTTCTTCTTTATTTTCCCACTAATTTTTTTTGCAAAGATAAACCTAATTCTTAATCCTTGGTTATTTATTCATAAAGGGCATGCATATGTCATCTTATATACATTAATTATATAAATGAAATATATTTATTGGTAGTTAAAATAAGTTGATAGTAAATTTTATTATAACACCTAAAAATCATATTTTATTTATTGTGTTATTTATGATATTTAATAAAACATATTTTAATTATCGATAACTATACCTAACCTATATAATAATCATACTTTTTTAATACGTCTTACCGTCCATCTTGCATAAACAACGTGATACTTTAAAGAAATATATTTTAACCAAGACTAAGTATACTTAATAATCAATATAATAATCATACTTTTTAACACGTTTCACAATCCGTCTTGTATAAATAACATCTTCGTAAGAGACTTTGCCTAAATTGTCTCTTAATATTATTTCATTTTATTTTAAAAAATATAGTAATACGTTTTAATTAGTAAGAACTATTATTTTTCCACTGGAAGGGTCGGTCATTTCATGAATGTTTGATTCATATTTTATTTTAGAGATACTCTCTTGTGAGATGAGTTTTTTGTGAGACGATTGTGAGACGGGTTGACCCATTATTAAAATATGTTTATCATATAAGTAAAGTATACTTATTTGCCGTTAAAGTATGTGAATAATGAATCATATTATAATATCCTAAAGTCATACTTTAATTCATCATCCATCATACTTTACAAAACATATTTTAACAATCATTAAACATACTTTATATTATAATAGACATACTTTGACACGTCTCACCAACGGTCTTACGTAAATAGCGTCTTACAAGAGACTTTGTCTTTATTTATTTTATTTTATTAAATGGTATAACTTCAATAAATAAAGATATAAAGGACATGAGTACACAAACCTTGATTCGTGCGCCAAGTGCATAGAAACATTGTGTTAAATAATATTTAATTCATTGTTTCCATAAAGATTATTTATTAAATTATACTCCCTCCTTCTCATATTTTAGTTAACAGTTACTGTAATTACGGAGTTTAAAAAAAATAACTTTCGCTTTACTTTTAGGGGTAGTTTGATATTTTAAGTAATAAATAAATTATAAAATAAATTATGTGAATTGTAAATGAGTTGCAATTTTTAAATTAAAGTGTGGTGAGATTATTGATTTGTGTGTATTTCCTCAGTTAGAGGTGTAAACTTGTTTATGAACAGATAAAAATAGTAAGTGTGAATTTGTTTATGAGATGGAGTGACAAAGAGAGTAGTATTTTAATAGATATTTTTATTTTTTTTTTAATTTAAGACTTAAAAAACATGTAAACCAACAATTTAAAGTTTGAATTATTTTTTCTATTAATTAAATACTTGAAATATATAAAATTAAAATCACAAAATATTTAAAAATATGGAGTATATATTTTTACAACTATATCAAACTTAGCTTATTTGATATTTCTTTTTTAGATTTTTCTAAAAAAAATTATTAGTATTAAAATAACATTTCAATGCGTAGCTAATTTATATGATTATCTTAATACATCTATTATTTAAGATAATTATATGATTTTAAATCCTTAATGGATAGTTTTTACGTATTTTAGATTCTTAATTGATAAATAAAAATAAAAAATTTAAATCTTTGATTGATGGCAAAGACTTGTGTGAGACTGTCTCACGTAAGGGCTTACGTAAGACGATTAGAAAGTTATAACTTTTATGAAGGAATGTGATAATAAATAAATTAATGAAAAGTGATAATGCTCTTTCATGAACAATTTATAGTATAAATAAAAAGTAATAACATTTTATAGCGAAAGTGATAACGATTTATAGCGAAAGTGATAACTATTTTTAAAAGTGAAAAATGATCACACGTGAGACGATCTCACGCAAGACCTACCATTGATTGATAGTTTGCCTATATTTTTAATTTTTAAATTGAAAATACTTATTTATTATTCAATAAGAGCTACTCCCTCCGTCCTCCTAAAAGTTATCAGTTGACTTTTTGCACGTAAATTAAGGAGAATTTAATGTATAGTATGGTGAGAGAAATAATATTTTAATATGTAGTGGGTAGTTTTAACTTGTATTAGTGTTGAGTGGGGGGTCATGTGTAGTGGTTGTAGGTCACATCAATTCAAAAAGAGAAATTGATACTTTGTAATGAGACGGAACAAAATGAAAAAATGGATACGTATCAAGGGGACGGAGGGAGTTTATAAAATCCTCTTAAGAAAAATTCCATATGATGAATATAAAGTGATACAGATGAAATTTAATACTTCATCTGTTTCATATTAGTTGTCACACTTTCGGTAGACATGAAGTTTAAGAAAAAATATTTATTTTTTTATTAATTTTATTTTTTTAAGGACAATATAATATTTTTATATAATAAATAAATTATAAAATATATTAGTGTTAGGTGAGAATTGCAAATTTTAAATTAAGATATATTTTGAGGTTATATGTTATTGTGATTTTTTTGGGTATAATAATATTTATTATAAAATTGATGCAATGAAAATTTTGACATTTATTGTAAGAGGATAATAATTTACTATACAATTAAGGCAAAAACTTGGGCGAGAGCGTCTCACGTAAGGGCTTACGTGAAACGGTCAGAAAGTGATAACTTTTATAATGAAAAGTGATACTAAATTAATGAAAATTGATAATGTTATTTTATGAACAATTTATAATACAAATAAAAATATAACATTTTATAGCGAAAGTGATAATATTTTATATCGAAAGTGATAATTATTTAAAAAAGTATAAAATGATCTTACGTGATACGGTCTCACGCAATACCTATCCTACAATTAATCAGTAATTGAGCCATTTTTCTTTCTCATTCATTAGAGGGATAAGAATTACAATATATGTTTTATTTTTTAATTTATTAAGAAATTCCAAATGATTAAGAAAATGTGAATATTCGTGTATATATATAATCAGTTAGGGATTATTACTGATAGGTACGCGTATATATAAAATAATTACTAATAAATACATTGATTTAAACATCTATTTCTTTTTTCAGTGTTACCCTTATTTATAACGCTGAATATTTCAACGTTTTCACTTAATACTAGTTTAATTGAACACTAATGTACATTAAATCAAATAAAAACAATAGGTGAGAGATTTAAGGATAATTATAACAATCATATTTTCAATTTAATTAATCACGTATTTTCTGATTCTTTCTCAAAGATGCACACTAATGTATATTGGTAGGGTTCTTCAATTTAATTGCGTATTTTATATTTCTCTCTAAGAATCCACACTAATGTACTTAACAATAGTTTCAAATCGTGTGTTTTTCATTTTTCTCTAAAAAATGCACATTGATGTACATTCGTATGATTTTACAGTTTAATCGCACATTGTTTTGTTTTTCTCTCAAGAATGCACACTAATGTACATTAGTAGAGTTCTTCAATTAAATCGCGTATTTTCAGTTTCTTTCTTAATAGAATGTACATTCGTATAAATAACATATTTTTTTTCATCTTAACAATGCACACTAATGTAGGATATGTATAGGTATTATGAAAAAATTAAAATATAATTTTGTATTTATAGGTAATTTTCTGAAGCGAATATATCACTTAGTAATTTTTTAATATGTTTTGTATCTACTATTTATTGATCTCAATTAGTTATTTCAATTTCGATTGAAAATTTTATTAAAATATTATTTTTTTTCTAATTCTGCTGGAAAGTAAATTAAATAATGAAAAAATAAAGTAAAAAAGTGGTAAATTAAACAAAGTGCAAGGGATTGGTTCAAGACAAGGTTTAAAATATCGATATTGGTACCTCAAATTTACAGATATATCGATGGATATATCGAATATCGATATCGATATCGGTAAAAATTAAAAAAATCATGAAAACTTAAAAAAAAGAAAAATTAATTATTTAACTTTGCAATATATTTTAGCTAATTTTAATATAAATACAATTTAAAATCTCAATAAAACTCATAAAATATGATAAACAAATCAATTACAACATATTTAAATAGTCTAAAGTCATACAATACTTAATAACTAATATTAAAATGATAATTTATGATGCTCAAATGTAAAATATGTAATGACATCTTGATCTAAAAAATATTGGTATCAGCTCATTGAATTAGAGAAATTTCGAACATAGTTCTGAATGCGTCAATAGTATTGTTATGTGCCAATAAAATACTTCATCCGTCCCGATTCGATCGAATGTACCAAAATAATTGTATTTATAATTAGTGTATAATATCACCCTGTGTACATTTACTTAGTAGTAATAATTTTAATGAATAGTGATATTAAGTGATAATTAATTAAATAAAATAAAACAATCTTAATATTTTCATACAACTATTGCTCTATTTTTTTAAATTGATCAAATTAATGGAAAAATTATATTTAGTTGGTAAAAGTAATATAAAAAATTATTAAAAATTTCATTAAAATATGAATAGTTTTTTGATATTTTCGATACACCCTCGATATTTTATCGATATTTGAGCGATATTTCCTCGATATATCTCGATTTTTAAAAATATTTGAACTATGGCAAACCGATACCGATATTTTTACCGATATTTCTCGATATATCCTCGACATCAGAAAAGATATATATTTTTCCCCAATATCGATATTGGTATTCTCTAAATACGGATATATCGTGGAAATATCGGGGATATATCTGGAAATTTTAAACCTTGGTTCAAGAAGGGTTTAACCTCAGTTTGTGTAAGAGCAATTCAGTCGTTTGCTGATTGTAGAAGACATTTGAATACTATTCCAAATCGTAATTAATTTCATGAGGGGAAGCGGTTCTCTGTCTCATCTTATTGGATAAGAGATCTGTTGATATTTTAGCCATGCCTACCAGTTTACTTTCTCAATCTTCACGGCGATGTCCTCATTAATCGCCTTTATCGTGATGACATTGGGTTAGTCTGCTCTTTTGATTTTCTTTATCTTTGTATTTTGATTGCTTGTGTTTCTACCATATTGTTTTGACGTTGAATTTACTAGTACTGCAATGCACAAATTGAATCTGCTCAATATCGAGTTATAAAATTGCAGTTCTTCAAAAAAAAATTATTGTTCTTCAGTTACTGGAAAATAGTTCTATATGTTTAGATAAATGTAGAAGGGAAGTTATTGAAAGCTAAGTTGTGGTGGTTGTGTCATTACATATTGAATAAAAAGATTTGGGTTTTTTAAACGAAGTTATCAAGTAAGAAAAATCATTTAATGGATCAGATTTGGAGTTAAAGAGCTTCTTCTGCTGTTAGATTACATAGTTTAGAACATTATCATGGTCCTTTGCTTTCCTAAAAGAAGCAGCAGTAGATTTCAAAATCAGGAATAATGGACATTATAACTTTGACCTGCTACTTATTATTAAAATTTTTATTTCTTGGATAAGCCCCCTCCTATTTGGGTAGGCTACTCGTTTTCTTGGCACTCAAGAGCATCAGCTTATGCTTTATTCCTCATAGGATAATTTTAACTAAGGAACAAACATATAAGTGATAAACAAAGGTCATAATTTTGTTTATACGTATTTGATGAATCCACACACAGTACACACCATTTTGGAGTTACGATTTTACCTTTCATGCACTATGCCAATTGTTTTGACTTCTGTTCCTTCAAATGACTAAAAACTTATAAACGAAATGGTTAACTGGATTATGGCAATTCTATTTTGATGTTATTTTAGAATGCAAAGTCTGCAAATACTATTATGTCATTTGAAATAGAAGTCGTTGATATGATTTCTTATTCATTTATAGGTATGCACTGATAACTAGATATATCTAGATACTGTCTCAAAGATAATATCTATGTAACTTAAGAAGCATTATAACCAGTTCAATTCTTTTGCCATTTATGACTTCGGGGGATTCTTCAGTTGGTCAACGTAAATCAAGGTTGCAGATTTCAATTTTGATACGGATAAATTGAAATAAAAGCTTATGCATTTATCCATTTTTGCAATACATTCACTCCTAATTTTTTTTTATTTTTCTGTGATACATTCAACGCAACAATATCAAGTTTAAAACATCAAACTCATTTATATAAATTAAATATCAAACTCTTCCTGGAATTTATCATGTTTTGAGTGTAATATAATCTTAATTAGTATTTATTTGCATACCTTGGCTATTAGGTTTTAAATTATGATGATGTTGCAGTTTGGAAAGTTCTGCATTTGTGATAGACATGGAGGAGCAGATCATATCACGTCAGTTAGCAAGTAAGTGTTTCTTGTCTTTTGACATTAAATCATCTTTGACATTTCTTAAAACTCTGTATAATCTTTGTGCCATAAGATACCCTGTTGGACTCATTTGATCAAGTCTCAGCTTAAACTACTTCCTTTGTCACCTCATGGAATATGGGCCAATTGTCTCAGAGTAATTTTTCAGTCATGTACTAGCCTATGTAAAATTCTTGATAGCTATGATATTTTGAAAACTGAACTAGGGATAAAGGCCTTTCTCGAGTTGTAATAATAGTTATCATCATCAATGTTTATTACTCTTCACTATTCTTAATAAACAACTTAGTTGAATTGGAGCATCGCAGCCAAGTGCAAAACATTGTTCCTTCAAATTTCATTTTAAATTTTATGTTGTTCATGAATTATTCAAAAAATTTTATCATTCATTACGTAATTCTTACTCTAGTTTTGGTTACTTCCCAGAATAATGCATGCATACTATGCTATGGAGGAGTAATGTTAACTTATGATTAATTATAAATATTAAAATACGATCCTACAGGGGGATATAACTACGTGTGTTGAGCAGAGTGACCATTAACACAACTTATAAAATCTCAATTAGATGAGAAACACAAATGCTAGACAATGTGGCTTAATATTTTCTTGTTCTTACTTTTAATTACTCTAGTGTTATTTTGTTATCCCTCTAGAGTTGCTTGCATCAAGCTTGAATAATACCAAAATGCAATGATAGCCTTGAAAACTGGTGCATCTTTGGCTCCTAAATAATCCAGGTTTACCAATATTATCAAAGAATGTGACGAACGCATAGCAGGTAATTTGATCAACTGCTTATATTAAGAATATATCTCTTCAATATAACTTTATTTTTTGTCTATGATGTTTGTAAGCTATGATTGGTCGTTTACGGGGAAAAGATTCATACCTTTGCTAAATGTACTTAACACTCTTCTGGAAATATTGATATAATATTTTGTAAATCATTGGCTTGATCCATTTAATTTACTTTTTTTTAATGTGAATTCAAAGGATCTGATATGCAGCGTGGAGTTAACTATGGATTTGATTTTTGGCTGGATTCCATAAATTGATATTTCTTGCATTCCAACGAGTGCTAAGGTAGTAGATAGTAATCCTTACAGTAGTCTTATGGCCATTCATAGGATGAATATCGTTTAAAACTATGAAAAAATTTGGGTATTTTCAATTGCCATAATTGTCTATCTTTCTTGTCAATAGTTATAATCCAATCTGCATAGTTTTCTCAAAAAGTATACCTATAAATATTGATGATCAGTTCTATATGAGCAGCCCCATGTTTTAATGTTGTTCAAGCAGATATGTTTCAATTACTAGTACACATTTATACTATTTAATCTCCCTTTGGTTTTTGATTGGGGCATTTTATTAATCAATGTACATTTTATAAAAATTATATATTCTTGGCTCATTAGCTTCTATAATTTCTTCTATCAATGTTGATATTCTTAAGCTGTCTATAAATCATTTGTGATTACATAATTCTTATATGATGCTTTTATGCATTTAAGTGATATTAAATTATTGATGGTGTACTGCCGCCGGCACCCAAAAATAAGATTTGTAATTTTTCCAAACAAACCCACTAAGAATGTAGTAGGGTAAGTAAGAGTCAAACCCACAGGGAATAATCGAACTTTAATTAAATTTAATGTGCTTTCATAAAAGTAATCGGAGTGGGGTTGATAGGTTGATCTAACAACTAATAAATATAAAAACATAAATAATTAAAAGTGAAAAAATAATAAAATAAGAGAATAAATAAAATTAATACCTAGTCCAAGGATTTGATCCCCTCTCGTATCCTAATTCACATGGATGAAATTTCTAAAATCCCAACAAGTTCATGAACTCAAGTCCCTAGACTAATGGTACGGCCAAATTAACCCGAAATATCTTAAGATTAATAACCTAGGGTACAATTACTAGATTAAACTACCCTCAAGCGACCTAAAGAGGTTCGAACCTAAGAGTGCATTAGGATTTAGATATTAGGACTACTGGGCTATGAAAATGGGGGTAGCAAATCAAATAACCAAGATTTCGTGATTTCAAGAGGTACTCCCTCACTTTGCTACTCGATTCACATACATGTAATAATTACGGATTACAAGTTGTAAAATAGCTAATGAAAATTCAATCACATATCAAGACGGTTAATCTAAACAAGTAATTGAAATATCATAATTCACATCAAAGCCAATCACAAAATAAATTCATAAATAAAGTTGGTAATTTTATTCTAATCAAACATGGAAATTCATCAACAAGAAGTTCACAATCCTTGGACTAGAAACGAATTACACAATTAAAATTAAATGTAAATATAAAAATAATAAATCGATGTTCTTCGTGGTGGAACTTCTTCTCTTCTCCGATCTGCCTCCAAGCGTCAGATGAGGCATTCTGATGATGAACGTGTGTGTGGTGTCCAGAATATAACGCACTCTCAAAATCATAAATTAATTCTCCCAATTAATTAATTCATTGACCTTCATTCTTAGAAGAGTATCCAGGTTCATTGTATCTTTTCTTCCTTTAGTAAGTTTCCTTATGCTCTTCAAATCAAATACCTCCTTAATTTATTTGGTCAATTCTTTATTTCCAGCAGTAAAAGTTATTGTCACAGTCATACAAAATAAATAATGGTGATTGTACAATTTCTCTTATTTTTGGCATGTTTCAATAACAAATAAAATAATTAAAGTTCAAGTATGAAAAATATAAATAAGTCGTAATTAGCATTAAATAATTCATAACTCACACGTAAATAATTGAATTTCATCCAAAATAATCGTGTAAAATTACGACTTATCAATTGACTTGGATCTCAAAATATTTTTTTGCTTTACATGGTATAGGTGGGGTGGGCAGTGCTGCAACTGACCTAACAAGGTCAGGGATTGACAAACTCTTATTTTATGACTATGATAAAGTGATATTAGCTAACATGAATAGTCATTTCTTCCGTCATATATAGGTGTTTTACTATTCTTGAATCTATATTGTTTTTAAATATTTATTATCAAGAATGGAGCAATTTTAGTTTTTCCTTCTAAAGTATTAGGGTGAGAAGAGAAAAAAGTATTGAAAAAGAAATTTAGTCTTTCCCTTTTTTAGGGTGCATGGCTAATGTATTAGCTTATCACAATGTGTGGTTGATACTTCTTTTAACTAAATTCCACTAATTTAGTTATTAATCGTACTCAATCTTTCTTTCATAGGTCGAGGCCATTGATCTTTAATACTCCTTTCCTTGATGTAGTTGTCCAAGTGAATATTTAATTATGTTGCTTGAAGTTATAGATAGTTGTATAGTATTTTTTTTTCTCATTAGACACATGAGTTTTTCCACTGATATTTTCTTTTATATTTGGTAATTTTTCTAATCTACTTAATTTCTTTACTACTGTTTATCATGCTGTTGGGTGGTTCTATTGAAATTTCTGATGCTAGTTTATACTTCAATGTTACTAGATATATATATACAGCAAATTAACTTTAGGTTTGTTTTGCTGATGTGTATCATTCTACTGTATTTTTGTAGTGTTCAATGCTTGTTTGTTTCTATCGCTGAATCTGGATTGTTGGTGTCCTGATTTTCTCGTTCAAGATTTGAAGTTGCAGTCAGCTAGTTTTATTTTTTTTTCTAATTGTAATCATGCAACCTGCTAGATAGATGATCTAACGATTGGTTGCTTGTTTTAGAAAAAAACCGATCTTCTCTTAGAAGCTAGTTTTTGACAATCTACTATTGTGCTTTTGATGTATTGTATACTATGCATGTATTTTCCAATATAATTTACCAATTTCAGAATAATAATAATAATATAATTTATTATTAAATAATTAATATAATATAATAATTTCATAAAATTATTATTATTATTATTAAATATTGAATAAAAACCTAAAATGTTAACACAAGTGTTATATAATAGTTTTACAAAAGTGTTACATATGTTATTTTAAATGATACAATTAATATATAATTAATGTTATATTATACTCCCTCCGTCCCATAATACTTTTCTCACTTTCCTTATTTGTTTGTCCCACAAAATCTTTCACCCCCCAAAAAAGAAAACATCACTCTATCCAACAACCTCAAAAGTTACTTTAATTTTAAATTTGTCACTCCTTTTTCACACACATATCATTATTTTATACTTTTTTATTACCTAAAAATACTACAATACCCTCAAAAGTCAATAAAGTTGGTCAAAAAGTGCAACTTTTCTTAAACAACGTGGAATAGTAAAGGTGAAAAGTTTTTCGGGACGGAGGGAGTATTTAAAAGTGTTATCAAAGTAATGTAGTTAGTGTCACATTATATTTGAAAGTGTTAGCAAAACAATATAATTAATATTACATTATATTTAAAAATATTAACAAAATATTATATATAATGTTACATTTACATTCAAAAGTGATAACAAAATAATGTTACATTAGGATAAAAAATGTTACATTAACAATATATGTAACATTTTTTAAAGTGCTACAATAAAATGTTAAAATTGATATGAGGTGTTATCATAAACATAAAAATGTAATATTAGACTTTAGATAACAGGGGCAACAGCGACACCGCAAAAAGTATTATTTATGACCTATAATAATATTTTTTAATCTTAAGTAACATATTTTGGGTGTTATATAATAGCACTTAAGTTGTAGTATAATAATAATAGATAAGTTTAGGTAGTGAATCCCCAAACTTATCACTAATATTATGTTAATGGGAACAACTATTCGTATCCCCAAATCTACTAAACATACCTTATAATTGAAATATCTCTAATTAAAATGACATAAATAACCTTATGAACATTATATAATTAAGATTTCAACATGTTTGCTTATAACTCCAACCGAACAATACACTCTGTTCGCTCCTTCTAACCGGACAAATACACTTTGCTCACTCATTCCAATCGAATAAAAAATAAATTAATTGGAAAAGAAAAGAAAAAAACTGCTACCTGCATCACAATCTATCTTTGTATTCCTCTCTCTTTCCTTTACTATCTAAAAGTTTAGAGATTTAAGATTTTTTTCCCAAAGCTAAAAATCCTAATTGATACTGATGTGAAATTACAGCAGCTATGGTTCTAACACCATTCAATCAGGTGTTTTTTTTTTTGTTGAATGAGCAATGAAGAGGGGAAAAATATAATTTTTAAAGCATTTGACGTGTAATTTCATTTTATATAATCTTGTCTCCGAGCATACTAATTGTTGGAGTGAGAGACTGTACAACTTGTTTTTAAAATATGCTCCCTCCGTCCCATTTTAATGTTTGCTTATTTCTATTTTGGGCGTCCCATTTCAATATTTATGTTTTCTTTTTGGAATATGGGACCCACCTAAAATAATTAATATATCATCATGGTCTCCGCATCCAACACTAATACATCTACCAACTTTACATTAAATATTATATCTTTCCACCCACTATCTATTAAAATATTATATTGCTTAATCAACATGCAAAAAGCAAACGTAAACATTGAAATGAGACAGAGATAATATATGTTAAAGCATCATTTGCAAAGCCGATAGGAACCGGAGAATGATGTTGGTGGTGGTGGCTCATTTGGGGTGACGTCGTGTCCAAAAGAGGAAGATGTGGTAGCTCCCAATCCCCACTTCAGTGATCTGTATGTTCCACTGTAATAAGGAACCTGGACACTCTTCAAGAAGGAAAATATTAAATTGGGACATATATGGAGATTAGATCTCACGCTACATATACATATCACACGTTCATGAGGATTCCATACTAGCACATATTGTAGATGGTTGGGAGAAGGAGCTCACCATGAAGAACACCATGAAGAACACAGAATTATCAGTTTATTCATTTTAATTTAGTTTTCAATTATGTAATTTTGTTTCTAATTCAAGGATTGTGAACTTTCCATTGATGAATTTACATGTTTGCTTATGATTAAAATTATCAACTTGTTAATGAATTTATTTTGTGGTTGGCTTTGATATGAATTATGATGTTTTAACTGCTTGTTTAGATTGGCCATCTTAATTTGTGATTAAATTGTTCATTAGCTATTTTACAACTTGTAATCCGTAATTGTTACATGTTTGTGAATCGAGTAGCATAGTGAGGGAGTACCTCTTGAAATCACGAAATTTAGGTTGTATGATTCGCTACCCCTGTTTTCATAGCCTAGTAATCCTAATATATAATTCTTAATGCATTGTCGAGTTCGAATCCATAGGGTCACTCGGGAATAGTTTAATCTAGAGGTCGTACCCTGAATTATTAATCTTAAGGATATTTCGGGTTAATTGATTGTACCGTTAGTCTAGGGACTTAAGTTTATGAATTAGTTGAGATTTTAGGAATATCATCCATGTGAATTAGGATACGGGACGGGATCAAATCCTTGGACTAAGTTTGTTATTTTATTTGTTGCCTTATTTTATATTTCTTGCAATTTTAATTATTTATTTTCATGTTTAGTAGTTGTTAGTCTTAATCCAAACCCCCCTCTTGTTACTTTTGAAAACACATTAAATTCAATTAAAATTTTATTACTCCCTTGGTTTCGACCCGTACTCATCCCTATTACATTTTAGTGGGTTAGTTCAAAATTTTATAAATATTATTTTTGGCCGACGGCAGCACACCACCAAGACACCCCTCCACGAATTTGATTTTCTGCTGCAATTCTTGATTAACTATGAGGCCGACGCAATTAGAGTGAGAGAAGAGTGAAAGAAGAGTGAAGGAATGGGAAAGGAATGGCCTGATACAGAAGAGTTTGAATGGAAGAAAAATGGCAGAATGGGAGGAAACGGCTGCTACCCTAACATTTTCCTTTATATATGGTTTTTTAATCAATCAGTGGGCTTTTGAAATGGGCTTGTTCTATTTCACCTTTTTTTTCAAATGGGTTGGGCTTTAGTTTAGTTGCAACAAATTAAATAATTTATTTATTATATATATTTTGTAATAATTACTTTAAAATAATTAAAAATTAGTAAATTTAATTTATCCGGTTGAATCTCCAGTTCAACTGATTGAACCGGTTAGACCTCGAACCGTTGTCTCCACTGATTTGGTCTTCAGTCCAGTTTTCAAATCACTGTGTGGAATCTTAATTATATACTCCCTCCGTCTGCCCGAAAGAGGGCATTTGCTTTTGTGCACGTTGATTAAGGAGTATTGGTATTTAATATATAGTGGGTAGTTGTATTAGTAGGAGTGTGGACCCCATATTTTAGTTATATTAGTGGGTATGTGTGGGTCCTATGTGTATAAAAAAATGACCCTCTTTGGAATGGACGACCAAAATGAAAAAAAGACCCTCTTTCGAGCGGACGGATGGAGTAATATACATAAGGTTATTTATGTCTTTTTTAACTAGAAATATTTTAAATTATGAGGTATAATTAGTAAATTTGGGGTGTGAATAACCGGCTCCTACATATATTAATAGCCAATTTCAAATTTATAAATATAATTATTTTCTTACAAATTTTTTAAAATAGTATTATAATTTAAATTTTCCAGAAAATTCAAAGTGAATTTTTTAAAGAGTAGGTCTTGCGTGAGACCGTCTCATGTGAGATAATTTTTTACTTTTTAAAATAGTTACCACTTTTTCTATAAATCATTATCACTTTCGCTATAAAATATTATCACTTTTTATTTATACCATAATTTGTTAATGAAAGAACATTATCATTTTTCATTAATGTATTATCACTTTCCTTCATATAAGTTATCACTTTCTGGCGTTTCACGTAAGGTCTTGCGTGAGACCATCTCAGTGAGATTATTTTTTAGTTTTTAAAATAGTTATCACTTTCGCTATAAAATATTATCATTTTTACTATAAAATGTTATCACTTTTTATTTATTTTATAAATTATTCATGAAATAGCATTATCACTTTTCATTAATTTATTATCACTTTTATTAATAAAAGTTATCACTTTCTAACCGTCTCACGTAAGCCCTTATGTGAGACGGTCTCACACAAGTATTTGCCCTTTTAAATAGTAGTATAAATAATTTAAATTTATCATAAAATTCAAAGTGGAATTGATTTAAGGGTAGGTATTGTGTGAGACCGTCTCACGTGAGACCATTTTATACTTTTTAAAAAAGTTATCACTTTCGATATAAAACGTGATCACTTTCGCTATAAAATATTATCACTTTTTATTTATACTATAAATTGTTCATGAAATAATATTATCACTTTTCATTAATTTAGTATCACTTTTTCAATATAAAGGTTATCACTTTCTCACCGTTTTACGTAAGTCCTTACGTGAGACGGTCTCACACAAGTCTTTGCATTAATTCAATGCAGTACATAATAATAATAATTATTATTATTTTATTAAAAAAAAGGAAAGAAAAAAAGAGTGGGGGTGGGCCGACCGATAAGATCTCTGAGATTGACCAGCCAGCTGGGTTGGTTTGGGAGTTTCTCTTGAATTAATAACCCGTTGATCTAGCCTCATAGCTATAAAGCTATTCCAGTCAGAGACTGGCTCCCAAGAATCTCATTCAAACTGTGAGGGAGGTGGTTAACTTAACCGGTTTCTGTTCTAAATGGACTCTTTATGGCGCTTGGGTGCTAAGCTTTCTTTCAAACCAGTATAAGACCCTTTCTTGATGATCCGCCGCTGTCAGCTAAAGACCCAGAGTAGGACCTAAACAATGGACTCTTCTCTTTGGCAAGATCAAAAGGGACGTATACTTTTCAGAACTGGGAGCAGTAATTGAATCAATCCTTCAAAAAGGACAAAATGAGTACAAAAAGTGAAGTGGACAAGTATAGGACGCTCGGTTTGGCTCGTTCAAGGTCAAATGAGGAACAGAGAGCCACTCCCTAGTCGGGGGTGGCGAACGAGCTAACGTTGCTACGCCGCTTCGCAGCCGGACGGCAAGCCTCAGGAGCGAAAAGTCTTGCTTCTGATTGATTGAGTGGATGAGAGATTCACACGCCTGACACAAGAGAAAGAGAAGGAAGGGGAGAATCTCCTTGCCTTCAGTCCGGATCTTTGTTGGCCAAATCAAATAGTACAAAGTAAACCTCTTCCGTAGAAGCAGGTAGTAACCTAACCTTAGACCGACCTGCTATAATAATTCCATAAACACCTAGCGAAGATGACCCTGGGAGTCGTTCAACTTTGGATTTACCCACCCGTTTTCGTGCAAAATGTCACTATTCAGTTGGTGTGCACGGTGCGGTTATGCGATTTTTTCTATATAATTTAAATTGCATTGTCATATACGGTTCGGTTTAGTAATAAAATTTAAACTGTGGTTATTCAAGTAATATTGATTATGCGATTTTAAACGGTTTTGATCGGTTTTGGTGCGGTTTGGCGGTTTTATTAATATATTAGCCTACATAAATATCGATCCGGATATCTTATTTTACAATTGTACTACACTTTGTATTTTACAACTTATTTTCTAATAAAAAACCTATTATTCCATAAGTAATGATCATTACATCCTTGTACATTTGGCGATAATTTATTTAGCCATGATAATAACATATGTCAAACATTTAATATGTAGAATATGTGATGAAACTTATAAATATAATAGGTGATCTCATTTACATTAATACATAAACAGAAATCTATAGTCATGTGAAAATATTTGTAACCTTTGATCTAATAACATATAGGAGGTTAGACTAGTTGATTAGTTTATAGTTGGGATTCTACATAGATGTACGAGAGAAATAATAAAGATAAGAAGTACTCCATTGATGTAAAAAGAAAAGAAGATAGAACACATTTATAGAGCGAAAATAAAGATAACAACATTAATAGAATTTAATTTTTATTGGAAGAGTCAGTGAATAACTAATGAGCAATGACTAAACTACTTAAACACTAATATGTATAAATATATAATAGTATAATTCTAATAAAAACTAACGATGCGGTTGGTGCGGTTTCGACCATAAAAATGAAACTGCAACGTAAAGTGCGGTGCTATTTTTTTCTTAAATTATAAATTGTGATTTATCTAAATAATTGTATATAACGGTGTGATACAATTTGGTGCGGGACCATCCCTAGTTTTCATAGAGGAGCTGGTAGAACAGGTCAGTTTTCAAATGAAAAAACAAAACAAGTAGTGAATGAGTAAATAAGATAATACTCCACCAAGTAACTACCTAATTAGCAGATGATCCGGCGAATGCGCATAGTTGTGATCGATTAATCGAATTCGAAAAAATCCTGAATTTGGGGATGGCAGCCCTAATTTACCAGATCTTGACGTCGTCGGCGCTGCTGTCGCAGGGGTTTTACCACCTCATCTGCACCACCCGGAACCACCTCAAGACCCCCCGCGACTACCTAGCTAAACCCTTCCACCCTCTCCCCACCGCCCCCCACCACCACCGCTTCCTCCGCCATCTCCCCCTCTTCCTCCTCCTCATCTGCCTCTTCGTCGCCCTCCTCCACCAGCTCATCGTCTCCTCCTACGCCGATCCCCTCCTCAAGGGCCGCACCCCCGTCCACTTCTTCACCTCTCTCCAAGCTGCCGCCATTCTCCTCTGCTTCATCCTCCTCGCCCTAGCCCTCTTCCTCTCCGACGCCACCTCCCTTCTCCCTCTTCCCTCCGATCTCGTCTTCGCCCTTGCCTCCGCCCTTTTCTTCCTCCAATACTCCCTCTCCTCCTCCGCCGCCGCCGTCCAGACCTCCGATCTCCAGGCCAAGTGCGCCTCCATTTCCGCCCGTATATCTGCCCTCTCCACCGCTCTATGCCTGGTCCTCGCCTGCAAACCCAGGCTGTTTGTCGCTGACGCTGCCCTCGGCGCCTCCTTCTGCTTGCAGGGACTTTGGGCTCTGCAGACTGGCCTCTCCCTCTACGTTGACGCTTTCATCCCGGAGGGTTGCCATAAGCTGCTGGACGTGGTGGCCGGCGTTGAGGGATCCACTAAGTGCGAGTTGGAAGACTCCAAGCTCAGGGCCGCTGCTATTCTCGATCTGGTTTTTGTTCTTCACGTTCTTTTGGTGCTCCTTATCTTCTTGATGGTTTACGGTGCTGTTGCCAAGAGTTTGGGTATTCGCAGCAAGTTCGGATCATATGAGGCTTTGCCCAATGTTGCTGTTGACTCCAATCACATTCAATTAAAGACCATGTCCGGTACTCAGGCCTAGGAAATTCTGACGCAATTAGGTATCTATCTCTCTATTTTACTCCCCTTTATTTGTCATTGCTATGGTTTTCTGCTTTCATTATGAGCTGTTGGGGGGAGACAAAGCGAGCTTCTGTTGTGATGTGAAATTAGATTGTTGAAAAGCTATGTATGTTAGTTGTAGAGAAGAGAACAAGGTCAGCAATTTTTAGGTGTTGAGTGCTGTGTTCTGTTATTCAAGTCCAAAGCTTGAATGCGAATTCTGCATCTCTGCAAACCCTTTTTCTTTTTTTAAATGTTTATGATATTGGTTTTTTGTCTATGGCTCATATTTTACTATTTATGTATCATTTGTATCCGACGTTTTCTGCCTTTAATTTCAGTAAAGCATTTATTTACTACTCCAGCTTTTGCTTGGTGTGGTGTCCTGTAATGGATCTCTTAGACTGCTACTACCAATATTCTCTAATATGCCCGAAAATCTTTTATGGAGGAGCTAAGGGAGTCCATCATAATTCATAAGAATTAAGAAGGAATTATTGTTCTATGCTACTTTGAAGTATTTGTGCAAAACGAGTGCTGAAAAATGCATTGCTTTTGGCTTCCTTATCTTTAGAAAAAGCTTTATAAGTTTCTGAAACAGCACCTTAAACCATCCAAACTAGAAACCAAAACCAAAGTGTGGTAACCGAATCGAATTGATAATTTGGTTCAGTTAGGTTGGTTATTTCGGTTTTAAACGGACAATGCTCACCCCTATAATTAAACATGGAGCACTTGTACATGCTTAGAAATAAAATGTAAGTTTCATATACCATATGAAGGGATTTGGCAAGAAGATATAACATGGGGAAAAATGGTTCTATGGTTCTATCTGTGTTTTTTTTTTTAAATACAAGGAAGACCCTTATTAATTCTTACTAACGTGAGGTATTATTAGACTTCAATAGTTCTATTTTTGCAAGGTAGAAAATAAAAAGATGAGATAATTAGAAAGTACCAAGCCAATAAGATGGCCATGGGTACTGGGGAGTGAACTAGAAAAGCCAGCTTAAGGGCTAGATCGCATTTCACGTAGTTTGAAACTCAAAATATTAGCACAGCTTCTTGAATCAATTTTTGCCGATTGTTTTTCTCAATCCAATTCTTTATGACAGGAGTCATGAACTAGATTAAAGTAGGTAATATATACAATTTTTTTAGAACTGTTTATTTATTAATGTGTGCTCGTTCATTGTTGAGATTAAAGGGGGGGAAGGGGTGGGGAGTTCATCTTGAAAAAAGGAAATAAGCTCTCTGTTGAGACTTTAAGAACGTTTTTTTTTTTCCTTATTTAAGTAAATCTCTCAGACGGAGCTCTTTGTCATGTGGATAGAGTACAACACGTATTATTATAACAATAAATAGCCAGTATTTGCATATTATCTGTTGTGGAGACTTTGATCATGCTTGGAAACAAATTGTGGTGTAATGAATAATGATCCATACAATGCATCCATCTACTAATTTTTATTAAGTTATAATCTTTCATTGTTACTTGTGTATAGTTCTACATGAAGCAGAAGACACAGACATTTTCCATCCTAGAGAGAGAGACAGTGACAAGGGACTTGGGAAGAAGATGCAAAAAATTGTAAGTGGGAAAATCAGTTGATGTGTGTTCTCTAGATACAAGGCAAATCTTTGCTTATTGAGCCGGCATGCAAGATGACAACGTTATTCATGCAAGATGATTGATGTCAATATTTAGAATATTGTCCTCTTTTATTCCGTTCTCATAGCTTCATAGATGTATCATGTGTTCAAATGATTTTGTGATGAAAATGATTTAAAATACCATATACCATATTACACTGTCTTTTCAGCCTGATATCATTTTAAACCCCTGTTTTGATGTTCCAATTTTCAATTTTACCCATTTATTCCCTCCACCACAGTAATTTATGCACGTATATATTAATGCAGAGTAAGAAAAAAAAATTTAGGTTTATGAACTAAGATAACTGATTAGTATTTTGGGTAAATATAATGAGAAAAGTAAACAAAGTTGTTGGGTGAGATGTACTCCCTCTATCCAAAAGATATTGACACATTTTCCTTTTTGAGTTGGCCCACATAAATTGACTTTTTTTTTTTTAAGTATACGAGACTCACACAAAAATAATTTATTTATTTACGTGGATGGGCTTACATGGATCGGCCAACACAGACATCACACTCACCAATAATACAATTATCCTCTGCACATTAAACATTATCTCTCATTTCACTTTACATTAAATTATAATACTACTCTTTAATATCCGTGAAAAAAAAAGTGTCCATAACATGGGACGGGAGGGAGTAAAGTGTAGGTGACAATTTTGTGGTAATGTTAATATTGTGGTTTTTTTGTGTTTTTTTTTTCTAAAGCGGAATGAAGTACTTTTCACTACTTATCCAATCTGTAACTAAACAACAATATTTTTTCTTGTTGCAAATTTGGGTTATGCAAATCTAAATTTTCACACTGTAATTAATGTCATGCTACTATATGATGCGTCTTGAAGCATTTAAATTCAGGTTTGGATTTCAACTATTGCATATCATTTTTTGTTTGTCGAAGGCAAACATTGATCAGGTTCACCTTGCAATTTAATCTTACGAAATTATTTCTTAGTTAATGAAAAAATAATCTTAGGGTGATGAATTATTATATTTTTAAATAAAAAATATAATAGCACTCCTTGATATGCTATGATTTTTTTTATTATCGTTGAGATGAATAATATTTTTTATTCATAAAAATAGTAGTTCACCTTGATAATTTTCTTGTATTAAATATTAATTTTGTTGTAACTTGGTTTTAATCATACATCTAACGTTTTTTTTATACAAAATAACACCATTTAATTTTAATTTTTTTTAATTTGACATACACTTATACGACATTGTCTCATAGGTCTCATTTTATATGAGATGATTTTTTTAAAGGGGACGGCTATTCGCACTCCCGAAATTACTATACGTACCCCGATTATTAAATACACCACCGATATATTTTAAAATTTATATGCATATTGCTAAATATACCCCAAATTAAGACAATCTTACCCTTAAAAATTCATTCATATTATTTATGGTGAATCAAAATTCCACGAACTAAATAAACCGACTACGCAAATCTACTTTCTTAGATTGATTGAAGTAAATGTATTCACAATCCTTAATTGAATAAAGGAGGAAGATGGTGAACATAAATTAGCCAGAAGAAATTTTAAGATGAGAAAAGGACGACCAATTCCACCGTTTAAGGAACCATGCTGCACCGTTGAGGAGAATCCGTCAATAGGGCTGACCCGATTGTCTTCGGAATGGTTGCAATCGCCGGAGAAGACGAGTTCATCAAGATATTGAGCAGAGATGAGTACAATGAAAGGGCAACGCAGAATTTCTTGCGTGGCTTGCCACAGAACTCTGCATTTCTCGCGTAAGACTCTGTTTTCCGATTAGGCAGCGCCATCGACGCAGGGAGTTCGCCGGAGAGATCGACGGTGGCTGTTTCTAAATTCTCCTCAAACAACTCCCACCTCCATTGACGGCTCAATTGACAGATTCTCCTCAAACAACTCCCACCTC
This sequence comes from Pogostemon cablin, assembly GCA_023678885.1. Taxonomy (NCBI): domain Eukaryota; kingdom Viridiplantae; phylum Streptophyta; class Magnoliopsida; order Lamiales; family Lamiaceae; genus Pogostemon; species Pogostemon cablin. Next base: position 12,289,392 of record CM042964.1, on the reverse strand, counting down.
CGGTTGGATTCCTTGTGAAATAATTAGGGATGAGAAGGAGATGTATTCACATTCCGAATGAAGGACGAAGATGATGAACCGACTGGCTGGAAGAAGAACGAAGATGAAGAAAGGACTTGCAATTCCACCATTGACGGAATGAAGATGATAAAATTTTAGGTTCTCTCCTTTTTTTTTCTTTTTTTTTTTTTCCTTTTTCACTTAATTATGGAAAATAATAATATCATATAACTAAAAAATATACTATATACTTAACATATTTAATAAAGGTCATATTAGTCTTATTAACTTAGGATATTTCAATCTAATTCTTTAATGGGGTATATTTATCATTTTCGGGGTGCGAATAGCCGTCTCTTTTTAAAATCTAATTGGCTCAGTCTTCAAATAAAATCTACAATAAATGTAACAAAAGTATCAGATTGCTTGGAATACTAGCTCAACAAATTTTACTCTTCGCACTCGAAATATGACTTGGGTTCGAAGCAGCTGACTCCTTTTTATTACTCGTCACGTCTATCAATAAGGTATCCATTTGTTGTTTAATGTATATTAAAGAGTATTTTTATTTATATAACATGGTATCTGATCAACGAAAAGTGATAACAATCAAATAAAAATGTACCATTTAAACAATTTACCAAATGCCAGCTACAGGAGAACCAAGAACGGAGAGCCCCTTTTTTCGTTCGACTCTTTGATCTTAAGAACGCTAATTTTAAGAATGAGTGATTGCCCTTCTCCGACTCTTAATGCTCAACCTGAGAACGGAAGTTTAGTAAACCTAGAGAACAATTGATACCAAATAATCATGCCCTTTCAATCCCAAATCTCACGAGTATGTATTTGCACTCAACTCTCATTTAGGTATAGGGTCTAATCACTTGTCAATCGATTAGATTTGGCTTACAAATGGAGTACATTCACATATCACCAAATTCCAACACGAAAATTTTAAAAAAAGATTTTATTATTATTATTATTTTGATGTAATGGTAAGCTTTTCGGTAAGATAGAAAAATTATGGATAGAAGTGACATGAATCTAAGTGTAGGTGATCTAAGAGACAATCTTCTTTCACTCTACAATTATTTTCTTGTCTTGACTTTCCATTTACCTTTCTTTGTTTTTCCATTTTAGCATTTCTTTTTCAGCTCTTCATTCTCTATGCTTCTTATAGTACACATTTGAGCTTCTTCTTTGTTTTAAAGTTCCATGCTCTTCTCTTACCATGCAAGTAGTCATCTTTTATAGCTCTTGCATTTCTAATATTTTATCTGCATTTTTCTATTCTTTATTTGAACTCTACTTCCAATGATCCCTTTTTATACATGCTTTTGCTTCATTTCTCCTTTTCATCAACTCTTTTTGCAATCATAATATCTTTTCTCCACCACACTTCATCACTTTTCCATCAACCATCTCTTTAATCGCTCACACTTAAGGTTATTTATAAAGTTTAAGAAAGTTTCATCGGCTTATAATGAGTTATAAATCATTAATGAAATTAGGCTAATCGAGCTCAAAGTGGTTGCTAAAGATTAATGATTAAGTAAGGATGAAAAAAAATTTCAGACTGGCTGTCATTTCCTACTTCATTACTACGATGAAAATTTTTAATACAGGAGATCTATCTATAACATTTGAGTTTCTTTGATGTAAATGAGATTAGAGAACCCCTTATACTCTGCGTAGTAATAATAATATTTTTCGTTTGCCAAAAAAGTAGGGATAAAATTTGGTGGCTAGTGGCTCAATTACGCAAAGATGACTTAAGATCATTTCTAAGTGTCTCAACCAATCGGACTTATTCCCACAATCCATAAACAAGTTCTAACTTGTCTAAAACATAATCAATCCACATGGAAAAGAACTTATTAAATTGTTTAGAAGTACGATTAAAGCTCAAATCTCGCTAGCTTTTGCCTAGGATCTAAGGTCATATTACCCTTTATCCATTTATTTTCCCTTTGAGCAAATTATTCATCACATGTTTCAACATCATAGAATTAAACTACTTAACATGATCAATTATGAAGCACTAAGAGCAATATACCATCACCTAAATTTCCAACCGAAATAAAAATAAACCCTACCCACATCACCACAAACAATCAAACCTAAAACATCACAAGAAACATCAACAAAATAATAAATTAAATAAAAGATTAACACAAGGAATGAACAAAAACAACCATCCATCGCATCCATGAATTCCAATCAAACTTCATCCTTACAACCATCTCGAAAATTCAAATCATTCAAACCATCAACTGTTGTAGAATATGTTGGTAATGGATTTAAAGATAGATTAGGCACACCAAAAAAACGATGTTATCTTTAAAGGTATTAATTTCTCTCACACAAGTGTAAATGGTTCTCACAAGGAATTAACCTTCCAGGATACAAAACCTATTTCACGGAAGTCCGATAGTTACACTCTATCGAAATTCAGAAAGAGAAATCGCAAGTGCTATGAAAAAACTCAGAAATATTTTAAGAAAGAAAAAGAAAGAAAAGCTTATTCGCTCAATCTCTTTTCACGTCAATCTCTAAGTATTTATAGAAGCCAAAAGATTGCAATAAAAGGATGTGTCTGTTCTTTGACAGTTTTGTCTTTCCACAAAACAATACCGATGTGAATGAACAGACGCATCTATATGTTCAGACTTGCAACGGTTTTGCATAATCGCTTATAGCAATCTTAACTTTATCTGCTAGCTTTTATCTCTTTGACATATATTATAATAACAATATAAATATTAATAAATAATGGTTTAACATAACTGATGTGTAATTCTAATTATTATGTAAAATATACAACAATCCCCACTTACACTATAACAAAAATGCATTAAGACAACATATATAATATGTTGTCCATTAGCTTGTTTTTGGGAAAATGATATGTAGTCAAAGCTCCTGTTGTCTTAGAGTGTATTTATGACTACACATATAATGTGTAATCTTTGTGCGTATATCTTTTAAAAAAGACGCACAAAGACTACACATTATATATGTTGTCTTAGAGTCTATTTATAACTACACATTATATGTGTAGTCTTTGTGCGTATTTTTTTTAAAAAAAGCACAAAGACTACACATATAATGTGTTGTCTTTATGCGTCTTTTTTTTCTGTATTTTTCTAAAATGACAATAAATTATATATGTTGTTTTGTGTATCTTTATTCCTAAAAATTTTTATAATAACAAATTATACATATTATCTTATTTTATAATATTATCAAATCTATTAAATATTATTATTTTTATTTATTAATATATTTATTAACCTGTTATTTTTTTCTTAACAAAAAGTACTATACACTAAATTTAAATTCATAAATTAATTGATAATAGAGAATACATTTAAAAAAATATACCAAAAGACCAAAAGGTCTGAATAACAGCAGGGCGGTGAGGTGGAAAATTCCTTACTCCAGCTTCAGAGGAGCATCATTGCATGAATCAATACTAACTCCTCAGTCAGCTGACCTTCTATTTTGGAGATTATAGCAGAAGAACTCCGTAACGGCGGAGAAGGGTTTCGCCTCGTTTTTTCGGTTAAACTCGTGCCAGAAGGATAAAACATGAAGCCCCGTATCTGGTGGCAACTTCGTCCTCTTTTGAGAACAAATATCCAAGTTTGTCGCCAAACACCAGGGAAAACATCCAGAAAATTAAAGCAATAATCGTCCACTTTGATTGAAAACCTCGTGCCTTAGCGCTGCCTAGCTCGTTTGCCACTCGAACACTATCTTGGCCAAGAAAAAGAAACTCTTATTTTTCTAGAAAAAGAGCATAAATACAACGTGATTTAGCATGAAAAAAACGCATACACTGTATGTATAGCTTATGTAACTTGAATAGAAAAGCTATATGTAGCTGTTCTTTTCAGCAAACAGGTTGGTGGCTTCCGGTGGTTGAAGGACATGCAATGTCCTGTGCACCGCTGCCCACTGAGCACCCAACATGCCGAGGCTTATCTAAATTCCCTAGATAAGAATTTGAGGTGGAAATGTTAACTTCAATCATCAGTTGTGTTCATGATTTGGAGGTTATTAAAATCAAGAGCTTAACATATCGAGAAGGCAGATATGGAAATCTCAGCATTTTTCATGTATCCAACCGCTAAACCAGTACTGCGTTGTACCACAGCTCCGAGCTGCAAGTATATAGATTACAATTGCAAGAAGTTTATGACAAACTTGAGCTATGGGTTTACTCATAGACAGTTACCATCAAGTCTACTTAAAGAAGCTATGTCATGACCGGAAATGCAATAAAATCCAGGCATATAACATTAGTAAGAGTTAGCATAAGAAATAGCGTAAAACAAACTGTTAAAAAGGTGGGTCTTAGCATGAAACATGTGATTGTGGATGATCAAGAAATGGCAACATCAAACTGCTTTAGTGGAAATAAAGATGTTGCAAGGATATGAAAACAATACACCCAGTCATAGTTAAGGTGATAAAATTATTGATTAATAAATATCGCCTAGAGAATAACATAAGGATGAGTATGGCAAAGAGCGATATACATGAGATTGTATACGGTGGGCTTCAAAATAACTAAATAAGTACTTCATACTCACCATAAGTTTCTTTCTTCATTCCAGTTTTGATATCATCACACAACAATCATCAAAAGGAGAAAGGAAAGAACAATGATGCGAGAACATATGCAGATGATAAAAATAGAAACAAGGACAAGAATTAGTTCAGAAATCAGAAATGAAACAATATGAGTCAAGTTTATAACTGCTAATACCTGGAGAAGAATTTGTGACATTGTCCATCTGAACCCAAACATGACAGCAGCAAGCATAACAAATAAGAAACCCCAAAACTCAATCTCTGCCTCTTTTGCAACTGCATTACTTATCAAAGATATATGCAATTAAATTAAAAAAAAATCAAATAAAGAAAAAAAAACTTTCATTTCATGATTTCTTTTCACACAACACATCTACAAATTTTAAATATTCTATTTTTTATAGAAAAAGAACAGTTTAAAGTTGCAGCTCTGATCTCTGTCCATAGGTCATGAATAAGGTCCATGTCATCAAACATGAAACAGCAACAACTTGCACCCATCCATTCAGGAATCAACCAAAGCATTTCTACATTATTAAATTCGGCCTCATTGAACCCTGATCCTAAAGTTGTCAAAGAAACAGTTATTTCCCACTCATAATCTATTCTTTTAACAAAAAAAAAACTTCAGGAAACCTAGTCAAATATGCATTAGCACATTACAAAAAAAAAAAACTTCATAAGCATACTTTGAAATAAATACAATGCTTCCTCAAAATCCCCACTTTAAGAACAGCCATCAATCATAAAATTCCATGACACAACAGTTTTTGAACCCATTGAATCAATAAATTTGTTCAGAAGCAAAAGTATGAACATTTAGATGATTAAAGACAAGATTTCTTACCCCTGAGCAGCGTAGGAGTTTTTATGCTATCCATAACGCCCACTAACTGTCAGGCCACATTGACAGTTGTGATATAATCATATAGCCCCCCACGATAATTAACTATTATGAGCAAGAGATGAAGAAATCAGCACTTATACTCACAAAATAAGATTGAAAGAAATTACACTATTTACAAATGAGAATGAAAAAGGATGAAGAAGTACAAAATCAACGCAGAAACTTAAGAACTTAGTAAAACGGCCCTTATGTGCCAAGATTTGTCCTTCCAAGTGAAAAATACAACAAATTTCAACCTATTATGCTTCTATTAACTAACTAAAAACATCTAATGCAGCGTAAAAATCAAATATAATTTACTACCAATAACGAGAGATTCCAGGAGCAGTATCTATCTGCCCCTTATTCAAATTTAACCATAATCGAGAAATAATTTTTTTCCTTCTAAATTTCAAGTTGCAAGAAGCTAAAGGAAAGAGTAAGAATAGTGTATTTATAACGAAAGCAGTGCGAGAAAGGATTCAGAGTATTTCTATAGAGAGGAAAGGAAAACGATGGATTGACGAAAGGAAAACGGATTTGGAATGTTACATCAAGCGTCCAATTTTAAAACCTAAACATTTAAAGGAGAAGCATGGGCACTACAAAAGTTAGCTTTAAAAAGAAAAGAATGAGCAACAATGCTACTGCAGAGTACTTAAAAGGAATAACAGAAACTAAGCTGAAGAAAATTTTTTGATCTAATGAATTTATTAACAAAGTTAAAATCCTCCATCATCAATATTGTCCAACAAATAACAATGATTCAGCAAAAAAAAGCATGAGTGATAGAACAATACCGCTTCTGTAATGCACTGTGTGTGTTGCTTTCGACCTCTTGCTGCCCAAACACTTGCTCACAGTCGATACATAGACAGCTAAACAAAAAACAAAAATGAGGAAAAATGACAGTTTTTTTCAAAACTAATCAGATTACTTGCCTATTTAAACAATTGAAAGACAGAAAATATCGAAATCAAGGAAGTAGAAAAATTAAAAGACCTTAAACGCAGAACATTTCTGAAATGGCTAGGGAGTTTAGATTTCTTAAGATTGTCTCCGTAGTCCTCGCAAAGACCAATTATCAGCATATATGAATGACAAAATGGCAAGGAATGCAACATTCTTACGGTCTTTCCTACTGGAGAAACCCCCGCTAGGGTTTGGGCTGCTGGTGCCTTCGAATCGAGTGGAAATTGCAGCGCCGATTAGGGCTTCCCACTGAAAAATCGCCGCACATCAAGTCCCCTCTAGGGTATGCGCCGCTGAAGGCTCCAAAAGCATTCTCTACCCTAAAGTCCTCTCACCTTCAACTATCACATCGATGTATTCGTATTCACCTAAGAACAACAAACAAGAGAGGATTTGGATCCTCCTTCGATTTTGAATAGTTGATTCATTAGATAATTAGTCGAAAAGGCAAAATCGATTATGCTGATAGCAGATCAATTAGGATAATTTGGTACCTTGAGAGTATCAGATGGGTTGCTGAAGGAAGAATTAGCGGATAGTGAGTCGGAGAAGAAGTCGAACTCGAGGGAACTGTCGATGTTGCCGTTAAAGCAATTGCAGCTCGATGGTACCTTGGCGAATTTCGCTGCCGTGGTGGAGGAATGCTTTTCGTTTTTGTCTTCCATGTTTTATCTAAAGAAACAGAATTCGGCTCGAACTCAGCAATTGCGCGACCGCCATCGTTCTCTCCTCCGGCGAGGACTAAGTCCTCTACTGGAAAATCGCCTCTAGGTTTTCAGCAAATTGGGAAGGTGGATATCGCCTTTAGAAATTTTGATTCGAAAACTCGTAGTTTCACCGCTGAAGTAAACCGAGACGAGTTTCACAATTTTCATTTCACGAGAATTTTAGCGATAATGGATAGGATTTAATTAGAAGGTTTTTTGAAAAGAAAATGTTATGATATTAAATTAGTAGTACTAAATTAATTAAAATTTTGATGGATTTTAAATTAATTAAATTAGCTTTTTTATATTCCTAATTAAATTACTTTTATATTTTAATTAGATATTATTAATAATAAAATTAATTTATAAATTTACAATAATTACTTAAGTTATATCAACGTCAAATTTTTTTTGTTATTTATGTACTTAAATTTTTAATTTAAAAATTATATTTATTTATTAAGTTAATTTATGATAATTAAACTTATCTATTTTAAGTAAATATATAATAATTTTTTTAATTAATATTATTAATTTTGAATCTTATATTTTATAATTATTTTCTTACAATTATTTCGTCTTTTTCTTAGTTTATATTTTTTAAAAATTACAAATTTATAAGTAACAATAAATTCAAATTCAAATTATATTTGTCGTCTTAAAATAAATTAAATAAAAAATTAATTATATTATACACAAATATTAACATATATGTTTTCTATTGACACTTTGGGAAAACACTTGAGTATTTTGAATATATTGTTATTATATGTTTAAAAAAAATAATACAACAATTTAAGACAACATATATTGTCATATATGTAGTCTTTGTGCGTAAAAAAAATTTACAACTACATATGTTGTTATATATGTTGTCTTATAATAAATTACCTTAAAAAATAACATGTTTCACACCACATTAAGACACCACCAGTTAATATGTGTAGTCTTAGTGCGTGAAAAAATATTTAAGACAACATATATATTTAAGACTACAGATATAAAGCATACGACTACACATATTTTTAATATATGTAGTCTATTAACTGGTGTCTTAATGTTTTTTTGTTGTGGTGTTATTTACATATATAATAAGAAAATAATAAAACGCACTTGCTTTACACAACGAATAGCCATGAAGTGGACAAAGCATTTAACTTATGGTTGAACATGGAACCAATGGAACCAAGTTCTCATTACGTATGATTTCTTGTTTCTTTACTTTGGCAGCACCAATTCGTAACGGGCCTTTTGCTTATCCTGGTCTCGCAAGTACTCTAGGATCTTACCGACATAATCCATTAGAAGCGGCCTCTCTTACTTCTTTTACTTGCATAGGTAGACTCATCATGAATGTCCACAACGCATCCCACAGAGCTATGAGTCTATTGAGGATTTAGAATCCAACCTTTAATTCTTGTGGTAATATATAAGTTCATAGGTCAGATTTAGAGCTTTCGAAATAGTATCACCCCCACTATTTCTAGGTTATGCACTTCGAAATGTATACAAGTTTTCATTTGGCCAATGTCAAGTATTGAATTGCCTTTTTTTATCTCAATATTATGGTAACAATTTTTCACTTATACCTTAAGATGGAGTTGGTTTCAATTTAAACATTTTATTTATTTGGTAATAGCCCTATATCTCGCATGACCTTTTTAATCTTATCTCCCGATAATGGTCCGCAAGCATTTAATTTGTTGGGAGATACTCAAGTATGATTTTCCCTTTTTGATCATATTTCTAACATGGATTGTATCCCATAGCAATATGTTTGCTATGTTCTGATACTCTTTCATTTTTCGCATTGTAAATAGCAGCTTGGTAGTCACAATACAATATTGTAGGACCTTTCTTAGATTCTAAAAGGAATTTTCCTTAGAAATCATCAGAACCACACGAGCTCTTTGCTAGCCATTGACAAGGCTATGTATTCTGATTCCACTCCATTGAAGATAAAGCAACACAATTTTGTTTTTACGAATTTTTAGTTGCCTTCAAGTATCTTAGGAATTAATTTATTATTTATTTATTTATTTATTTTTTATCATGCAATTCATTGCATTTATATAAACATGTCCTAATATATAATGCCAATTAGCATGTTCATATATAAAATAAAAGGTAAAAATAAATAAGCAGAAGATGTAATATTAATTATTATTGTCAACATTCAGCAAGTACATATTATCTTTCATATAGCCTTTTCCCACAAACTTCCCATTTTTAGTGATAGACACCTTTTGGGAACAGAAGGCTACCTTGAAACCATTTTCATCTAATTGAGTGACGGATACAAGATTTTTTCGCATAGCGGGAATATGATACACATTTTTCAAGGTTAAAGTATTTCCAGATGTGAGGGGAGAATAATACTGCCGACACCGAGAACTTCGCTCGAAGAAGCATTTCCCATGTAGACAGCTTTTGCATCTTTTACTATCTCATATGTCTTGAACAAACTCTTATTTGGAGTGACATGACATGTAGCGCCTGAGTCTAACCACCAGTCAGATGTGCCATTGTTTACTAGGCAGATTTCAGACATTACAACAACAAAATCTTTATTAACCAAATTCGTTTGTTCCTTTTTCTCTTCCTTTTTATGATTGTTCCCCTTGCGGTGATGACATTCTCTAGTATAATGGTTAGGTTTGCCGCACACCCAACAACAACCTTTCTTTTTCTTGTTGTTGTTATCATCATTTTCACTTTCTTTTGGGTTATTCCTCTTCTTGGTTTTTCCTTGTTTCCCTTAGAATTTCCATGAAGATCAACAAAGTTCACACCATCTATTCTTAAAGAATCTTGACCATCTCTCTTGAGACTTTCATTCTCAATTTGAATACCTTGTAGAAGTTCATCCAAAGAGATAGGCTTCTTCTTGTGCTTCAGTTTCTTTTGGTAATCTTTCCATAAACGTGGAAGTTTACCAATGATTGTAGAAACTTAAAAAGTTTCGGAAATGGGTTCACCAGCATCAGCACATTTTGTGGCTATATCATTTAATTCATTGACCTGATCGATGACCATCTTGTATTCAGTGTACTTGTTAACCAAAAATGACTTATTACGAGCATCTTCATTAACGTACCTTTTCTTAATAGCATTCCAAAGTTCTGCAGCAGTCTTGTGAATATGAAACACGTTGAATAATGTGTTGTTTAGTGATTGCAGAATGGTGTAACGGCAAGTGAAATCATCATTCTTCCATTTTTTTACTTTTTCTATTGCCTCGGTTGCATCTTCATCAGTAATCTCCTTAGGACAGCTTTCAACCAAAACGTAGAATACTTTTGCAATTGTCAATAGGTACAACATCGTCATACTCCAACGTTTGTAGTTAAGTCCATTCAGCCTCTCAAGTTTGTCTCCATCATTTAGTTGTGCCTTTACCAATACGACTCCATTGTAGAAAGTTAATACCTTTAAAATTGTTGTAGAATATGTGGGTAATGGATTTAAAGATAGGTTAGGCACACCGAAAAATGATGTTATCTTTAAAGGTATTAATTCCTCCCACACAAGTGTAAATGGTTCTCACAATGAATTAACCTTCCAGGATACAAAACCTATTTCACGAAACTCCGATAGTTACACTATCGAAATTCAGAAACAAAAATAGCAAGTGCTATGAAAAACTCAGAAATATTTTAAGAAAGAAAAATAAAGAAAAGCTTATTCGCTCAATCTCTTTTCACGTCGATCTCTAAGTATTTATAGAAGCCAAAAGATTGCAATAAAAGGATGTGTCTCTTCTTTGAGAGTTCTGTCTTTCCATAAAACAATACCGATGTGAATGAACAGACGTATCTATACGTTCAGACTTGTAACGGTTTTGCATAACCGCTTATAACAATCTTAACTTTATCTGCTAGCCTTTATCTCTTTAACATATATTATAATAACAATATAAATATTAATAAATAATGGTTTAACGTAAATGATATGTAATTCTAATTATTATGTAAATATACAACATCAACAGCGGTAAACAAACTAGAAACAACCAACAAACATCCAACTCAAGAGTAACAAGATTATGTGCAACCCATAAGAATTCTTCAAACCAGATCAATTCATGATAAAATGAAAGAGGTAAGGGTAGAGATAGAGATAAAGAGATTCAAGGCTTCATGGTTATGTAGGTTGTTCATTATATTTAACATTGTTGTCATAGTATTGGATGTCTGCTTTGGTGTCGATCTTAGTGTTGGGAATTCGACACCTTGCCCGACACCAAATCCGATACAATGTTATGATGATGATATCGAACATAATATCATCTTCTATGTTGGGCTTCGACACTATGACTGATAATGGATGGTTAAATTATTAAAAAATAAATAGTGTGGGGGTATTTTAGAAAAAAATTTGAATAGGTATATTCTATGAAAACGTTCATATTACTAGATTTGAGTCTTTGAGATAATAGGATATTCGAGTAGATTATTTTTTGAAAAGTTAGAATATACTGAATTTATATAAATAAGGATGAGTACAGTAAGTTAATTCGAGTAGATTAATTATCCCATTGCAATTGCAATTTGTATCCGATTGCAAATGCACTCTAGACAGGGCCGGGCCGGGCCGGGCGAGTCCGACCCGGTGGTTGATTGGAGGTGGGTTCTGAATTATTTATCGAGGTTGAAAGACGTCCCAGAATCTAAAGAAGAAAGTGAAACCCGCGAAGCTGACAGACAGCAGCAATCCAAATCTAACCTGACGAAATTTTCATGTCCATCGTGCCCTCCTTGAATCGTGGTTCAACGTCGTCGACCTCCTCCTCCCTCGCTCCATCTCATTCCTCTACCTCCAATCATGGATTCCTCTCTCCTAACCCTCTCCCTCAATCCCAACAATTCTCTGATGCCTCTCCTCCGCTCAATCATCTCTCAGGTTTTCCTTCTCCTTTCTTACATCGCCACTGCAATTTATTTCACCTTTATTTTTTAGGTGGGGGTGGGGGGTGTTGGGTTGTGAGGTTGCATCCCCAAGTACAGCCCTAGTTATTGTGCTGCTACCACATGTTTGGGGAATTTTCCGATCTGTTCGCATTTCGTGCCGAATTGGCGTTAACGAGTTAGGCCTCACCAGATATTTGAATTTAGTGCTTGTTTGGAAGTATATATATTTTCTTACATCATCTTAAATTTCTCCATGGGCGAGAAGATGAGTAGGGTAGTGAAACTGGTTGATTGGTTTGTCTAAAATTATGCTTGAGGATGATTTTATTTTTGCACCAGTTCAAACAAATGCTGGTTGCAGTTTGGGTAGCTTTCAGCTCTCTCCCCCATGGTGATGAGTTTTATAAATCAACTTGTAAGAAAATTCTATACAAGTATACTACAACGAGCCTAAGCATTCAGTTTACATTCTCTTTGCTGGCTTTTTAATTTTATGAGTTGGGAATCGTCTAAACAGCTTTTAAATCAAGTTTTTTTTTTGGTAATAACTCTACTTTTTTGAATCTTCATCTCTTCGAATTTTATTTTATTTTCTTTGCTTCAGGACCAGTGGCTCATGCTGCATACAATCGAGGTGGATTTGCCAAAGAGGTAGGAAAAAAGACCTATTATTTCTTGTATCTTAATATTACTATTATTTCTTGTATCTTAATATTACAATTATCTGGTTGTCTACATTAGAAGCATACTTGAAGTATTAGGCCTTAAAAGTTAGACTTTGTTATTTTTTCTGGACACATTCCATTCCCCTGTTTGCCTGCCTCCATGGCATGAAGTAATTAATTGTATGTATGTGTTCCTCTTCAATAGGTGAAAAAAAGGGAGAGGAAAGACCATGGTAAAAGTCCAATTCAACCTCATGATGGCAAAACTTTGCCTAAGGAAGATGTAGCTTCTTCGCAGTTTGGATATTCAGAGTGGCGAGGGAAGCCCTCTGGAGCCTTTGTTTCCACAGGAAACCATTGGAGTGCAGCACCTACCACTTCACAAACAAGCTCTGCGCATTCGACTGGGAAAAGGACGCAGATAGTTAATGGCAACCACTTGTTGAATTTTCATTATGATCCTATCTCTGTTTCCCGTGCACAGTCCTGGGCACTTCCCCCACGAAGACAACAAAAGAGAAAACCTTATAATAAGGACTTGTTTTTTCAAGCAAACTACAAGTTTGTTGTGCTGGATACTGGGAACTATGCAGCTGAGTCCATTGATCCTGATAAAATGTTATGTTGGGAGGACATCATTTGCTTGAAGTACGCCACTCCGTTTCCTGTTCAGTGTCCCATATGTTTGGATAATCCCCTGTGTCCACAAATAACCTCGTGCGGTCATATCTTCTGTTTCCCTTGCATTTTGCAATATTTTTCCTTAGATGAAGATGATCATAAAGGTGAATGCTGGAAAAAGTGCCCGCTATGCTTCACGATTATTTCTTCAAAAGATTTGTACACCATCTTCATCGATAATGTTAAGGAGTATCACGTCGGCGATGAAATAGAATTTATTCTATTAACCCGTGAAAAAGATTCATTCAGCTCTGCTGTTAAAAACAATGTGAGCAGCTGTATTGAAATTCAGGATTCCTTCTCTAAGTTCACTTTGACTTCGGATGTAGAACTTTCTGTTAGAGAAGCAATGTCGGATCTAGATAGTTGGATAGCCAGAGCAGACTCTGGCCTTGTTGATGACATTGAGAAACTTCCATTTGTTTGTGCTGCAATGGAACATTTAGAGAGAAGGAAGAAATATTGGAATGAACATCGTAATGCTACTGCAGACAAGACATACTCTGTATCCCCGCCAACTGCAACAATTGCTCCAGCTAAGAACAATAATAAGCTGGATCAGTTAGATAATTCATCTCCAAATAAGCTGGTTGATGAGTTCTGTGCACTTGAAATTAATAAGTCAAACTGTGGATCCCCACCAACTGCGACAATTTCAGCTAAGAGCATCAATCCGGGTCCCTTTGAAAATTCATCTCCAAATAAGCTGGTTGATGAGTTCTGTGCACCTGAAGTTACAGAGTTCAAAGGGTCGTTAGAAGATCATGACCAATCTTCGTCTTCTTTGTTGGACGACAACAATAAATATCTGCAGACACATTCTGATGAAAGCAAGGACAGAAAAGATGGGGATTCATACAATTTTTACCAGGTTATTCATCTTTATTTCCGTTTGTTGCCTGGGTGAGGAAAGGAACCTTTCAGTTATGTGTGCATATGGATGAGAAACACAAATTTAACCTATCTTAGTCAGGTTTTATGGCATTCCCTCTTACGCATTTTCCATTGCTTTATTTGCATATTATAGGCTGTTGATGGGCAGCATCTCATCCTTCATCCATTTAGTATGAAGTGTCTTCTACACCACTATGGTAGCTATGAAAAGCTTCCTGACAGGTAAAGATAAACTATTCTGTCTCTCTCTGTCACATGCGTACACACGCATGCAAGTAAGTGATATGGATTATATATTTTCAGGGTATAATTCTTTAGTGATTCAAGATTAATAAGCATGCTCATAACATTTGAATTGATTTTAGCTGTGTCTACATTTTTTTATTAAATTTACAGAATGTTATGAGAGAACTATTTATACCAGTAAATTGCACATATCCACCCATTTTGTGCTTTAAGTGAAATTATATGATTTGGGGTTACCATAACTTAGAGACCAGGAAAGATGTAATCTTTTTTTATTGCATATGATATCTTTGCAAGGAATTTGTAGAGAGTCCCATTTCTTTCTGATAATTTATATGGCGTGTACCATTCAATGAAATATTTGTTTATATTTATCACTTGATGTTTTAACAAGAGTCGCTATTCTAGACTCTCTGGGAAGATCTTGCAATTGGAGACAGTGACACAATCAGAGGCAATGAGACGGCGCTATCGCTTCCTAAGCCATTTCTCCTTGACAACAACGTTTCAGGTGATTTACTATTAATATATTATCACTATTTATGTGGCTGGTGAGAAAAGCTCTTATTCATAATCATTTTGGTTTTTCACTGCGTGTCTCCTAGCTGGGGAGCTCAATATCTATGAAAGATCATCTTATGTTGCTTGTATGTGCTTTTTCACAGCTCTGTGAAATAAATCTGCTTGATATATTACCTTCTGGGTCCCTTTCGCCGTTTATGGAGGAAATCAAGAATAGAGAAAAACAAAGAAAGAGACTTGCTCGGAAGGTATATCTCTTTCATTCACATTTAATGTTTATTTCAGTTTGCTTGAAACTATTCTCTGTGATGATGCATTGTACTGCATTATCTTTCAGTTTTTTGTTTAGTGTATTATCATATGACAATTTTACTTAAAAAGTTTCCATCTTGTTGGCTTGGGAATTGGGAGGCTGTATATTGAGAAGTAGTTCAGTAAAATTCTCACCTGATCAATTGATCTGTCTCATTTACTTACGACTTCACATACCATGTTGCATGCTACTCCCCCTGTCCCACACCACCCTTCACACCCCATGAAAGGAAATATTACTTTATCTAACAACCTCAAAAGTTATTTTAATTTCAAATTTGCCACTTCTTTTTCGCACACATATCATTACTTTTTTTTATTACTAAAAATACTACAATACCCTCTGAAGTCAACAAATTTGGTCAAATAGAACAATTTTTTCTTAAACAATGTGGTACATTAAACGGGAAGGGTGGTCCGGGACGGAGGGAATATTTATTTGAAGAACTAGCACCACCCTTATGAATTTAAATGTTCAACTGAGATAGAGAGAATGTTTATGCAATTATTCACGTAAGAGGTTTGTGCTGCTGTAAACATTGTCAGCATTACGGATGTCTTAGATAAAGCCTGCATCGCTGGTTATGACAGTTTGCTGTATTTTGCTCATCCCTTGAGTTGAGATGTTATATCTACTAGTGATGTATGGCTTTTTTTCATCATGTTGATGCCACATATAATTGATTTAATATTTGAATTTATACTTGTGTAAAGAAATAAGGCTATTTACTTGGTTTTTCTGTGTAAAGGAACTCAAGGACAAAATTAAAGCTGAAGTTGAAGGCAGTCAGTTTGTTCCAGTACCATATTACTCGTACGATACCCCTCCAAACTTTTCCATGGATGATTTTGAAGGTGATACTTAGTCACTCAAAGATTATATGAGCAAATGGTTTGCTTTAGAATTCACGTCCTGACTATTAAACTAGAAACTTTGAGCATTTGATAAATGGCATCAAATGCTTTGATTGGTCGCAGGCGTGCTATTAAATCTATAGATTGAGTGGTAAATTATAGATTGTAGTGGACTTGGTAATTTCACCGGATTTTTTCCCCCTATCCAGTCTTTTTCTGGTGCTTGGTAGTAATTGTAGTTTGTCAAATGAGTGGCCATAGCATCTTCATTTAGAATCTTATCACTTTGTTGATTTCATTTACTAGATTTTGGAGCAATTCACTTGACTTCTTGCTCACTGAGGAGTGAGGAATACCTTGTTTGTCTCCATGTTTTGCTGATATAATCATGATCTCATGGCTGTTGTTTGCCTACTTTTAGCTTTGGGAAGTCCTGCTGTTACATCATCTGGTTCTTCCACCACCATTGGGGAAAGGCTTTCATTTTCAAGTGTTGCAAGGCTTGGTTTTGCTGCTGCACATGATTCTCCTGCTCTGAAGATGGAAGAAATCCAAACTGCCTCGAAGTCTGATTCGTCTCACGACTCTTCTAGTGCAATAGGTATGTCAGGGAGGTATTGTTATGACTTATGAGACATAATATTAATGTGTAACAATTTGGTGATGGTGGTTATAATATCCTTCGAGGGGGCATATTGTTTTAGTTTCAGTGAGTTATTGATTCATGCAGGATGGAAAAACAACGGTAGCTCATTTGCGAATGTAACATCAAGAGCAAAGCATGTGGAAGTAGTCCCAGATATGGGTACGAGGGCGAACGAAGGCGGGAAGAAGGGAAAGAAGCAAAGCCGAGTGCTCCTGTCCACAGCGGGTGGACGTCGCTATTGAAGAAGCTTGATCGCTTTTGTTGCTTGTGTATGTCCATCTCTCTGAAAACGTAGTTTTTCTCGACCTAGATAAGACTCCAGTGTCTAGTTATGCATTGTCGCTATGATGATAATAATAATAATTAGCTTGATCGCTTTTATTAAAAGTGTGAAATTGTGACATTTGAATGGGATGCCCAATATAGTAAAATGGTGACATTTCGTCGGAGGGAGTAATAATAAACTTAAGAGTCAATTTTTTGACAAATTTCATTTCATTAATTTTTTTGGGTGGTTTTATATGTTTAAATAATAAATAAAGTATAAAATATGTTGTGGGTGAGAAAGTAAAAATTAAAATTCTATTTTGAGATTTTAAAGATTTTATTGGCAAATAAATAAGAAAAGTTGAAATAAGATGATATTTAACTTTTTTTTTTTTTTCTTAAATGAGTAATCTTTTGTGATAAACAAATGAAGAAGCAAGCGTAGGACAAAGAATAGAGCATTACTCTCTACATCCTATATATTTTTCATTTTCTTCAATCTAATATTGTATGCACAGTCTAAATTAAGGAAATAATACTCAGTATCACAACTCACAAGCACACTTTATTTGGAGTTTTAGTTAGAGAGCTTGTGTTGAAATTCACTATCCTCATATTTAAAAAGGAGTCAAAATGCTACCGTGTCCAGATTTTTTTTATAATTTTTCTTTTGTCCATTTTTAATATAATTTTTAAGAATGTCCAAATGGATAAAAATGACCTGACTCAATTGTAATTTTTTATTCTTAAAAATTTCCTTAAAATTTGGGTACTCAATAATTTTCCATAAGTGTAGGGATTTAAATTATAATATGACATGAAAATTATAAAGACGCACATAATGTGTTCCGTGCACCTGAATGCACAGAGCATCACTCATCGTATAATGCCACTTTTTAAAAAGCAAAGGCGTAATGCCACTTTTTAAAAAGACAAAAGCCCAGGAACACGGAGGGATGTATTTTAAAAAAGCAAAATCCCGGGAACACGAGGGATGTATTGCTAGGGGTTTACAAAAGGCACAAAAATTATAAAGTGTGTATTGCTAGGGGTTTACAAAAGGCACAAAAATTATAAAGTGTCATTGTGTCCGGGACACAAGAGGACTCTTTAAAAACTTTGGGATGTAGATATCTGCTTTTAAGTCTTCAAACAAAACTAAGGAGATAAAAGAAAAAGAATGATGCCTGAAAAAAATTGTATACCGTTGTTCTTTGATTTCTTTCTACTCCATATTATTGTTTGTGGGAGACACCAATTTATTAATTTTCAAATAAATAAAAGCTTACTCTCACTTATCAGTAAATAAAACTGCAAATATTTGGCGAACGAGACATAGCATAAACTTAAAGAGTCATTAATTTATACGATCAAAGCAATCAAGATATACAGCTAGCTATAATTCCATCATAACAGTGATTATCATAAAAACTAGAGGAAATTTGATCAATTAATTCCAAACAAGTAAAGTAAAACAAAAACAAAAATGAAAAAAGCATTTTCACTTGCTAACAAGATTATCTGGAACAACCTTGAGAAGCTTCCGCTGCTTCGACTTGGAAATCTTCTTCAGCGTCTTCGGATTCGTGATCTTCTGGAGCTTCGTCCCTGACCGGAGAACGTTCTCCTGCTTCTTCTTTTCCCTCTCCTCCCGCTTCCTCCGCTTCTCCTGCTTGTTCTGTCGAATCTCCTCCTTCAGTTCATTCATCCTCTCCCGGTACGCCTTCTTTATCTCCTTCTCCTTCGCCCGCTGCTCCGCCGTCGACCGATTCTTTTTCACCTGAACCGCCGACGCCCGATGCGTCCGGACCTCCTTCCACTTCCTTCCCGACACTCTTCCAGCAATTACGCCGCTGTACGGTTTGTTCGGTTCGGTGGACGACTCGACGGCGTGGCGCTTCACCGGAGGTTGTTGTTGATCGTCAGCGTCGATTTCCATAGAGGGATTGAAGATCTGCAACTTTTCGGCTTCCTGCTCGGCTCTCTTGCGCTTCAAGGTTTTCCCGCCGAACCCCTCATCCAGCCGCCGGAAATCGATCGTACAAGCCATGGTTGATGATCGCGAGAGAGAGGGTGAGGCTGGAGGTCTTTCGTGATATAGTAAACCCAAATTCTAGGGTTAATAGAATTCTTAATGGGCCACCATATTAGTTATGGGCTTTAAGGCCCAATGTCTTTTCAGGCCTTAGAATTTACCAAGAGTTGATGGGCCGTTGAAGTGAATCAACAAGCAATTTTGGTTGTACACGTCATCATCTGTACTTCTTACTTTCAAGAGGAAATGGCTTAATCTTGTTTTGTTATGTCCCATGATACATAGGGATGTAAACGAACCAAGCCGCTTGCAAACTATTCGAGACTCGATTCGAAAAAAAATTCGTTCGAGTTCGTTCGTGAAAAAAACGAGCCGAGCCGAGCTCGATTTTTGAGCTCGATTATTTTTTCGAGCCGAACTCGAGCCCGAGGGTGTTTGGCTCGAAAACTCGCGAACGTGTTCGTTTACAGGCTCGCGAACATGTTTGTTTAAAAGCTCGCGAACATATTCGTTTATAGGCTCACGAACATGTTCGTTTATTAAGCTCGCGAACGTGTTCGTTTATAGGCTCGTGAACGTGTTCGATAATAGGCTCGAATAGTGGTCAATATGCTCATTCTTCATATTATTACTCCATTATTATTATTATTATTATTGTTATTATTTATTATAACATATTAATATGGTAATTTTAGAGTTTAAAATTTTTTACATAAATAAATAAACTTATATATATATATATATATATATATATATATATATATATACTTTTATCAATATAATTTATAAGGAATATAAATTTATAATTTTACAAATATAGTATACTTTAAATTAAAGAAAAACTTTAAAGTATGACAATGAAAATAATGAAATTATTAAAACTTAATTAATAAAAATAAAATTAAAAAGAGAGTGCATGTTATTAATTCTAAATAATGAATTGAAAGTCATATTTATAATGGGTTTAAAGATCTAAATTTTTTATTTTTTTTATTTCTATATAAGATTTAGTTTTGATTTATTTATACTTAAATTTGAATAAATATATGTATTTATATACATTAAATTTTAACTAATACTCCCTCCGTTCCGAAAAACTTTTCACCTTTACTGTTCCACGTTGTTTAAGAAAAGTTACACTTTTTGACCAACTTTATTGACTTTGGAGGGTATTGTAGTATTTTTAAGTAATAAAAAAGTATAAAGTAATGGTGTGTGTGTGAAAAAAGAGTGACAAATTTGAAATTAAAGTAACTTTTGAGGTTGTTGGATAAAGTGATATTTACTTTGTTAGGGGGTGAAAGGTTTTGTGGGGCAAACAAATGAGAAAAGTATTATAGGACGAAAGGAGTTGTAATTAATAAAATTGTAAGTATTTTAAAGTCGACACCTCATTAATACATATATATATATATATATATATATATATATATATATATATATATATATATATATATATATATATATATATATGTATATATATGTAAAAATAAATTAATTTAATATAATTATTTATTTATATTTTAATAATATAATTTTATTTGAAGGAGAAATTTCGAATTTATATACACCCGTATTTGCCTTTTAATATTATTATTATTATTATAGTTAATGGGATAACATAAGGATACATTCAAATTTTAGGCAAATACTTGTGTGACACCGTCTTACATAAGGTCTTACGTGAGACGAATAAAAAGTTTATAAAATGTTAGCACTTTCGCTATATTCCATATAAAATGTTATTTTTGTTTATATTATAAATTGTTCATAAAATAGTTTACTACACTATTATTACTTTTTATCGATTGAATATAAATTTTAATTAATAATATCATCACTTTTTATTCGTCTCATGTAAATATTTACGTGAGACGGTTTCACACAAGACCTACTCCAAAATTTAAATTAAATACATACTCCATATACTTATAAATGTTAATTAAAAAATCTTTTGTTATATTATTAATATATATTTTAATTAATAATTAATACTTCTAATAATTAATAAAAATTTATAATAGCTCTAGATTCCACTTTTTATAAAAAAAATTATTAATAAAATTTTATTATTCATGAGACCTCACTCAAACCTTTATACATTAAAAAACTAAAAAATAAATTATTTTCAGCTTAACGAGCCGAACGAGCCCGAGTTCGAACAAAGGACTAGTTTTTATCGAGCCGAATTCGAGCTCGAGTTTATTTTTTTTATTCAGTAAAAATATTTCGAGTCGAGCTCGCGAACTGTTCGCGAGCTCTATATTTTACACACGAGCCGAACTCGAGCTTAAAAAATAAAATTCGAATCGAGCTCGAGCCGAGCTCGAGCCCTTTAAAAAAATTCGAGCCGAGCTTCGAGCCCGGAGATGTTCGGTTCGGCTCGATTACATCCCTAATGATACATCCACTCTTTCTATGTACAAAAATACTTCATATCCTAAAAATAAAAATAATACACAATATCAATAATCTTACAATATTAAAATGTGTTGCACCCCAAATTTACTAAATAAACCCCATTAATTTATTAATTTAAAATATGTTTATATGAGAAGACATAAATACCCTTATATAAATAATAAAATATGATTAGTTATGACAAATTGTTATACAGATCCCAATTAAATTTTCAAATGCACCCCAAGTATATTACTAAATGAACCCCATTGTTACAATCAATAAATCATGATCAATTTTAAAGCGTATGAATTATGCGTATCATAGAACAAATAAAAATGAAATTTGAGAATTATGATCATTCGAAATAAACAATACCCGTGAAGGAGAAAAATAATCATTATTAAACTATCTGAATTAAACTATCACATGATACAATTATGAGTGATGTTTATACTATATTCGACATTTTAGTTGTTACAAAACTTGAAAATTCTTCCTTCTCCAAGCTGCATTAATCAGATATGTATATACAATTAAATTATGCGCAGAGATTCACATAGAAGGAATGCAACTTCAGAGAGATAACTATCTGAAACTTCCTTCTCTGAAGCAGGGCAGCTGCTAGGCATACTCATCGTAACTTGGGCCGTTAGAGACGTTTTCGTTATTTCATGTGATTTGTACGGTATTTCTGATCTGCTTTTGAAGAACGCTCTGCATAGAATATGTGTGATTAAACAAAGCCTTCTGTTCGAGTGGTGTGATCGAACAGAACAAAACTATTGAACAGGGAGCTCGAACTTTCACAAAGTTGCAAGAAGAGGAGGTGGTGTTGTAATAAAAATATGAGGCATGGGAGCGGTGGTGGTTTCTGTTAATGGAGGCGAAGATTCCAAAGCCAAAAGTACAGAGAAGGAGGAGACAGAAGAGAATAAGAAAAGGAAAATCTTTCATGGAACGAGGGCTGTAATTGTAAGAGATTGAAGATACTGTGTTTATCAAATTCTAAGTTAATGTTGGATGGATTCAAGGGTTCATTTATAAATATTATATTATATATTTAATAATAATTAAAAGGGTAAAATAGTCATGAATGAGGTATGTTTAGTGATTGATGTTTGTTTATTGTAATTTTAATGGGGTGTATTAAGTAATTGAGGTTCAACTAATAGATCGGGGGTGCAAATAGCCGTCCCCTATTGAAATATTGAAATATTACAAAAATATCACATTCTTTCTACACACAATCTAGTCAAAGTTAATTGTGTCGTACATTACATCCTATTCAATCACCCAAAACATCCCTCCTCTTTTACATCACTACAACAAAAAAATATATTTTTTTAAATTTCGTGCCAGTAAATACATGGATGGATTATTGGGACGGAAAAGTATAATTTAACCGGTTTCATTTTGCATCCAACTTCTATGAAAATGAATGAGATTTTAGAGCGTTTTCAATTATGGCTTTATCACACTCGTATCATTGCAAATATTCCAGCACCATCAGGGAGCTCTTCGTCGGCCGAGGGTGTGTCAGTTTATTTTTATCTATTGTAATAAGAAGGCCAATCTTATCGTCGGGAATTAGTTATTTAATAAGTTTCATAGTATTGTTCAAGTTTAGTAATTTAAATTTCTGGGGTTTCTATTTGCTTCTTTACTCCGTCTATATGATTTATATGTTTTGTAATTGGTTAATCCGTTTGATGTCATCGATCATGCCAATAACTTGTTGGAAATTAAATTCATATGTTCATAAACTTTAACCCTATTATGATTAAATGAGATAATATCGTAGAGCGGAAGCATACCTGATCCATTGAGTCCTCTAGGCGGAACACAAACTCGGAAATCAATGGTTTAATGACCTTCCTCAACTAAGTCTTCTTATTCCTTATGGGACCGTAGTAATCCCTCCCGATGGGGAGAAGGAAAGACCATGTGCGGCTTAGTGTGTTGGGGACCATAACCTGAGAGTCTTTATATACTACTTGACTAGACCACCCATAATCACCTTGTCACGTAGTATTGGGTATCTACTCAATTAGCTCATATCATTATTATTATAGCTCATGGACTTATCAACTTAATTGGACCACTTAATTAAGTCCATAAAATAATTAAATAGTTAATATAATTGTATAATAATATATTGCCCACAATTAGATTATATAGGAAATTAAAAATTTCCTAACAATCTTTCACTTGGGCTATATATATTTTCTGAAGCAATTATACAAAGAGTCCTTAGTTGCACAACTTTATGCTATTCCTCTTCAGGCTATACTTAACAATCTGGTCCATCTCATATACTAATATGAAACACCGCGCATTCACCACATTACAAATCGTGATTAAACCCCGACAAACACCATATCAATATACTCAATGACATATATCAAATATGATGAGTAACATGGAAATTACATGTAAAATATGATCAACATCATGTCTATTTTCAACTGATCCTACTTTAATATTTAGTGAGATCAATTCATAATGTAAAATGTTACAAAATAAAAATTAACTTTAGTGAATTCACAATGAATTCATAACCATCAACTTTATTATGCAGAAAATCGAATTATCCAAATCAAAGTGTCTTAAAAACTTTAAAGAGCAATAAATATAGACTCCCAATATACCAATGTATTCTAAAACCATATAATACCCAAATGAGTAGCTAACTCAAATACAAGGCATTGAATACATAAGTGACGAATTCTCATTTGGAGTCTATCACAATAAGCTCTACTAAAATTTTATCTACATAAAACACTTTATTTAACAACCAAGAATTCTAAGTCAATATGCTTGACTTATAGTACTCTTTTCGTTAATACTTTACTGCGAACTAACTGTCACAATAAACTTTATGTGACAAAACTTCGCAACCTTTATTTCATGTTTGAATGCCCCTTAGTGCTACTGATTCTGTTGTCATGGTTAATGAGCTAAAGTGTTTGCTTAATACTTTTACTTGAATAGCTCTCTAGATCAACAGAAGATATAGCCTGAAGTGGATCTTATACTGTATTGGCATCCAACAAACTCAAAATCAGACTACTTTATGATCTCCTACTAATCTGATATCTTATGTGCAAGCATGTTATCCTTAATTCTCTGTAAATACCTTATAAAGATCCATGCTAGAGTTACTTAAATGTCTACTTAATATACCAACAACAGAAGCAAAATTAGGTCTTGTACAGACCTCATCATAAAACAACTTCCAACAATCAAAACATATAGAATATTTCTACATTTCTTAAATCTTTAGTTTAACTTTAATCTTCTCCCACTGAATCACATAATCATCTACATTTGTCTCAAAACCAAGTAAGACAATTACATCATGATGATAGTTGTGATTCCTCTATAGGAAAGCTTTCTTGAATGTATAGATAGATTTCCTTTAGTTCTTAAAAATCATTGAGATCATTTCAATGTTACCATCAAAGAACAATTACTTTACATCCATCTAATTTTAATTCAATATCTAAATGTGCTATTAATGTCACGATTATCTTAAAAGAATCTTTCTCAATAACTAGATAGAAAATCCCTTAAAATAATGCATTCCTTCCCTTTTGAGTATAATCCTTTAACAAGATGTGAACCTGATCATCTTGTATTGATTTAAACTCATAACTTATAGCATTAACCCACTTTCGAGTATTTGGACCTTACATGGCTTGATAAACATTGTTTAAATGTTTTACCATTAATTTCATAGTATCCTCATTATTTAAGAGAAAAACTACATAATCATCCAGATTGTCTTTCTCTCTACTCTAGTGGTTTACTTAGTGATATTAATTCTTGAGGTTGTTGAATTTGTTATTCCTTAAATATTATTAACATTGTCATATCGTTATTCTGGATTTGCACCATTCTTAAAAGCATAAGTGGGAGTCGAAATATACTCATCCTTAAAGACAATGTCTCTAATATTATTCTTCCCCCCAAATCAACATCCTCAAAGAATACCGTATTACCCATCTCAAATATCATCCGATTAATTGGATTATAAACTTTTATCTTTATTCATAACCAATAAAGTAGCTTGTATTTATTTGAGTCCAATTTTCTTTAGTAAATCCCAATGATCTAGCCTTAGTTGAACATCACCATATGTGAAACTCAAAGAGTCTGACAACTACTTGGTTAGAACTTTATTGAGACCATAAGTTACAATCTTTAGTATTTCTCCAATTAGTAACCATATGTTGTGGAGTACTATTTTTGTCTTTTAACTACACCAAAACATTATTCATGCTAAGTAATCTTCATGTGGTGTATTATATAACAATTCCACACAAGCCTTTAGGAGTAAACAAAATGTTGTACTTTAGTTGTATTTAGCAGCTTTCTTAATGAGTTTTCTTATATTGCCCTTATACTTTATTGAGACTAAATTTTCTTGAAGCCTACTAGTCTTATCTTTATTGTTGAAGTTATCATCATGTATGATTTTGTTGTTGATATATGTTAAACTTAATTAGCAGGCTTCTTAATTGTACAGAGAATTATTGCAAAATAATTTATCATACTCGCATTAAACTTTATAATCTTTCAAAATTTAAATAACTTAAAATCATATAAAGGAATCAAGCACATCATTAGTATCAAGTCCAATGACAACAATACCAACTTGTAAGTAACACCCTCTACGTAATAGTCAAATACAAACAATGAAACTGTCAAGCAATAGCCTTCCTTTGGGCCGACTTATTACTCACATGTTAAACAAATAGTTGTCACTTATTCACTACCACAGGTGCTTGTGTATTTCGGGTCAAATATTAATCTACCTTTGGGCCGATCAATACCCGCATGAAGATACACTTGCACAACATTATTAATTGGGGACCCATTACAAGACACCTTGTGCAACATTAACCTCGTCTATGGACAAAAATTAACTACAACTATAATCTTGGTGTAATAATCAAGTATTGATAATAAGTTTTGTCAAACAAAAGTCTATCTATGGACCGACAAATGTTCACATGAACAATTTAAATAATTATCACATACTTATTATCACATGTGTGTTATTATTCTGTCAAATTGTGCCTACTTATGGGCCGAACACAGAATACATAAATAATTCCATACTCATCTTTATAATTTTAATAAAGTCGTACTTCACACACAGAGGCTGCTATGACAACATGATACTTTGATTGCGTAGATTGAAAAATTACTAGACCAATTAAAAAAATATTTTATAATAAATATTTATATTTAATTGAACGACATTAAAAAATGTCTCCCCAAATTTAATTTAATTTAATTAAATTCCACAATCTAAGTAGGAATTTAGGATGATTCATACAAATTTGAAATTAATAAAAGATTTCTTAACTTAATTAAGAATTTCAAAATCCTATTAAATTAAATAAGGCAATTCTTTATCTATAAAAGAAAATAATTAAAATCCATCCACACACGTAAAAGAATAATTAAAGTATTCACTAAAATGGCAATCCACTAATTACCATTAAACAAAATTAATTAACCAAGCATAATCCAAATGATTACACTATGCTTAGCAATCAATTATTTCAATATGCCTGTAATCATCCATCGCCATAACAACTTAATATCATGGTCTTATTCAATTCAATATTATTTCTTTATCATAATATGAAATAATAGTATACACATCATCGGTGGTTGATTAATTATACTATCAAATTGCCACACAATTCTTAAACGAAAAATTACTCATTCATGGCCACTACACAAAACGGTATTCACAATACCAAGTAATAACTAAAAGATTTAAGTCAATCTTATATATATTCCCAAATTTCACATCCCATTAATAAGCTAACTTAATTAGATAACCAATATTATAACAACTCAAAACTAATTTGGCATGACTTAAGAATTACCAAATTAATATCAAATTAATAATGATCCCTTAATCATAAATAATTTCAATCGGTCTATCAATACAACCATGGTATTATCACTAAAAGACCTTATGGAGATTTAATAAAATTGGATCGGGAACTGAAGCATAGTACATAATTTGAATGCATTAAATAGTCACTTATCAAAAGATTGAATTATAATTTACAACTTTGATCAATTAATTCGGAGTTGCAATTCAATTAAAAATTTGTGTACGGGTTAAACGACTGAAACAAAATGACGCAGCCATAATTCATCAGCTTTAAAATTATATAAATACCATAATTATTTTAGCATTTCGATACCCAAATATTAAAATTATACACTCTGCATCATCCAATGCGCATAAATAATTAAAGTTGATGTAATACATTAATGGAATTTCTCAATTGACATATATACAGAGAAAATATCAATTTTCGTCATATATCTTTTACCAAATCCAATTTTAGTCCTATAAATTTTGATATTTTCAATTTTAGTTCTTTAATAGGACTAATTTTGATAATTAAGAAAGATATAGGACTAATTTTGAAACTAATAGAACTAAAATTGAAAATTTAAAAGATATAGACTAATTTTGATAATTCCAAAAGATATAGGACTAAATTTGAAACTAATAGGACTAAAATTAAAATTTTAAAAGTTACAGGACAAAAATTGAAACTAAAAGGACTAAAATTGAAAATCCTAAAAGTTACAGGACTAAAATTTGACTATTAATTTTGATAATTAAGAAAGATATAAGACTAATTTTGAAACTAATAGGACTAAAATTAAAATTTTAAAAGATATAGGACCAAAATTGAAATTAAAAGGACTAAAATTGAAAATCCTAAAAGTTACAGGACTAAAATTGGATTTGTAAAAGATACGGAACTAAAATTGATATTTTCTCCGTATATACATGATAACAATCCTTTAAAGAATTCACGTACACACATTAGTGGAGGAATAATTAAGTCCCCAACCAAATAGTGATGATTAAAAATAGTTCAGAAATCTTCCCATATAGTGCCTCAAATTATTTCAACAACAATTAATCTCGATACTGGTGGAACAACAAGCATTTAATATCAATTAACTGGTATATCATGAAGCTTTGTAACATAAACTTTATGGGGAAAAATAAATATGCCGAAATTAATCATACATAAACATATGATCACTAAATGGCGTACTGTGACCCTCTTGATGGGAAAAAAAATAATTTCCACGGATGAATTCAAATCACATATTCTTAACCGAAATTAAAATTCATTAACCATTAAGAAATTTTAATTTCAGATTCAAAATTGTGATTCATGAAAAAATATTCAAACACAATATTGGATCTAAACAATATTTCTTCAAATCTCATAAAATCATAAATAGGATGACTCTGATACCACTTGTTGGAAATTAAATCAATATGTTCATATACTTTAATCCTATTATGATTAAATGAGATAATATCGTAGAGCGGAAGCGTACATGATCCATTGAGTCCTCTAGGCGGATCATGAACTCAGAGATCAATGGTTTAATAACATTCCTCAACTAAGCCTCCTTATTCCTTATGAGTACAGTAGTAATCCCTTGCGAATGAGAGAAGGGAAGACCATGTGCGGCTTAGTGTGTTGGGGACCATAACCTGGAGCCTTTATATACTACTTGACTAGACCATTCATAATCACATAGTCACGTAATATTGAGTATCTACTCAATTGATTCATATCATTATTGTCATAACTCATTGACTCATCAACTTAATTGGATCACTTAATTAAATACATAAAATAATTAAATACCACAATTAAATTATATAGGAAATTAAAAATTTCCTAACATAACCATCTTTGTGTTTTATCAATAAAAACTGCTTTTAATTAATTCACTTTTTATTTTTTTGGGAGTATCTTAAAATTTTGTTTATTAGGGCCAAGAAGATTGTGCCTAGAGGCTGCCGAGGAATGTTTGGTGAGGTTGCTGGTGAAAAGCCAATTTTAAAAGCAGGGAATGCACATTACCAGTTCAGAGTGAAGAGTAACTCTGTAACTCATGGCCCAAGGTTTGTGGTGTTGCCGTGGAGCATTTGTACCATCAACTCATTTGTACCATTTGTACCTGGACAAAAGGTTGCTCTAATTGCGAACGGTCGGCTCAGGGGTCAAGCTGCCGCTACAGCTGCTAAATCAGATAAGGTTTAGACTGTTGTTTGTGATTGAATCATTTTAAGTTTATTATAATCTCATTTCAATACAAGCCAAAGTTTTCCTCCATGGTTGTAACAACCGAAATGTTTTAAGGATGGTTCAGTTTGTGTGTGGTTCAACAGAAAATGCTTTTTCTTCCTCCACGGTTGTATCAATAGTAAATGGTTCAATTTTGTTCTGGGCTCTGATTAAGCGTTCTGCAGTTGTGTGTGGTTTTCACAAGAGGAAGAAGAAGGAGACAAACTGAGCTGCACCAAAAGGTTATACATTTAACTTATGATTATAATTAAATTGCTTTGATTATTATGTACTCTTATATTAGCATTTGTTAATGTGAATTTTGGAGAAATCTCTTAGCCGACTGCTACACAAGCATTTGCTGAATATATTAATAATCATAGTGTCATTCTGATAATGTGAATATCCTTGTATTTACATATGAGGATAAGTAAATCAACTTTTCTCACAAAATCATTTCAAGATGAGCAAGCACGCAATATTGATCATTCCAAACGGCCTATTCGCCTTATTGATATTGGGCTTCTGTGATCTTGCTTTGATATGGTCATAAACATTTCATAGATTTTATTCCAATTTATAGATTTTGAAGCTATAGTGCTATACTTGTTAACAGATTTTCTACTGACAGTTTCTTCAGCCTTTAAAGGAAGCAGTCATAGTGAATGAATGGCTTTAAATGTAATATTTCAAATATAAATAGTATTTAAGAGTTAAGTTCATCCTCAAAAGTTTGTACCTTTGTAACCTATAAGTCTATTTGTCCTTCTGCTATGTTTTTAATTAGGTTATGCTGTAATTGCATAGGACCTCACAGAAGGCATTTACATAAATTTTAGTAATTATTTATTAATTAACACAAAATTAAAATACGTTGTATCATTATTTTCTTGTGCTTAACTGCTCTGAGGCATAGGTTTGGCTGGAGTACGGACTCTAGCTAAACTTTCTTCCATACTCACATTATTTTATAGCATATCAATGTGAATCTTAGTTTTTAGATTAAGATTTTCTTATATTTCTTTCATGTTATTTATATATGCAGTCACTGATACAGGAAATTTTATACACAAACTGTATGGAATATTTCATGTGATTTTATAGTATCTCCTTCCTCTTTCCACTCTCTTTGGTTTTTTTTTTGTTTTTTTTTTTTAATTTTACTGTGGGGCAAAATGTCAAGCATTTGTTGTGCATGCTATTCTGGTTCAATCCTCAGTAGGAGCGAACATCGTAGCTATGGTGGGGCTTCATTGTTTCACTATGATGGCCTTAAATCAGCTGAAATCATGCAACTGAGCTTGCCTAGTTTTCATCATAAGAAATTTGTTACTGCTTTAAGTACGTTTGAATGTGATCATGCATCTTTCTAGTTCTTATTACAACATTTGCTCATAAAAGAAGGCAACAATCAATAATGGATTTTTGCAGGATCAAGAAATGGAAGAGTTAAGGCCATGGGTGGTCCAACAGTTTCCTCTCCAAAGCGAGAAAGGAATCCCAAGAAACGGGTCATGGTAACTGGGATGGGTCTTGTTTCGGTTTTAGGTAGTGATATCGATACATACTACGACAATTTGTTGGATGGAGCGAGTGGAATCACTCCAATCCACAAATTTGATGCTTCAGAGTACCCTGTTAGGTTTGGTGGACAGGTCCGGAATTTCTCCTCGGACGGATATATCGATGGAAAAACCGACCGTCGTCTTGACGACTGTTGGAGATATTGCTTGGTCGCTGGCAAGAAAGCCCTGGACAATGCTAACCTTGGGAAACAAGCTCTTCACACTGTGAGTTATCTTAACATGTGTACATTAAATGACTAGAAAAATCAGAATTTCGAGAATCTATTTATGTTGTTTGGCAGATGGATAAGTCAAGAATGGGGGTGCTGGTGGGATCTGCAGTAGGAGGCGTGTCTACATTCAACAATGCAGCTGCAACCTTTTATGAAAAGGGATACAAAAAGATAACTCCATTTTTCTTTCCTTACACAATGGTCAACATGGGGTCTGCATTATTGGCCTTCAAGGGGCCTAATTATGCCGTTTCAACAGCTTGTGCTACTTCAAATCACTGCTTTTATGCAGCAGCTAATCATATTAGACTAAGCGACGCAGATGTTATGATAGCTGGTGGTTCAGAGGCTGCCATCATACCACTCAATCTTGCGGGTTTCATTTCATTGGGAGCTTTGTCTCAAAGAAATGACGAACCACAGAAGGCTTCAAGGCCATGGGACAAAAGTCGGGATGATTTTGTCGTGGGTGAAGGTGCTGGTGTCCTGGTAAAATTCTTGATCTGTATATAGCTCAAAACGTTCACTGAATTTTTTGATAAATGAGTGGCAATGAGGTTTTAACTTGAACTTTCTGTCAGAATAGTGTTGTGATAAAAACTCAGGCTTTTTGAGATGTGTACCATATTTATTCATTTATTTCAGATCATGGAAAGCTTGGAGCATGCAATGAAAAGAGGGGCCAAGATTTATGGTGAATACTTGGGAGGTGCTGTCACCTCCGACGCTCATCATATAACCCGTCCTCATCCCAATGGAGATGCCGTCGCGTCGTGCATAAACAAGAGTCTGGAAAACGCAGGGGTTGCCCCTGAAGAGGTTAATTACATTAATGCTCACGCAACATCAACTCCTCTTGGAGATTTGGCAGAGGTTAAGGCCATCAAGAAATTGTTCAAAAGTACATCCGAGCTGAAGATGAATGCCACTAAGGTAAGATGATCGGGCATGCAGGCAGAGCTGCTGGCGCTTTGGAAGCAATAGCAACCATTAAAGCCATCAACACTGGGTGGCTGCATCCCACAATCAACCAATACGTATAATATATACATCTTTGTATAACTATTCGTTTATCAAGAATCACAATGTACTAATTTTAGACTTGTGTTTGAAGGACGTGGAGTCTTTTGTGACCATCGATACTGTCCCCAATGTGAAGAAACAACATGAAGTAAACGTGGGTATGTTTGAAGTGAAGTTGGGTCGATTTATTTTTTTTTATTTTTATTTTTTTTTAAAATTAAGATAGACATGATATTGTGATTATTTGTTGCATCTATATCTAACTCGTTTGGCTTCGGGGGACATAATTCTATCGCTGTCTTCGCACCCTTCAACCTTTAGAGGATTGAAGTTTTCTTTTTTCCTTTTTTTAATCCAATTAAAACGTATGTCAGTAAATACTAACTATATAAATTTTATTTCGTACTTTTATCATTGTAATTTAACCAAAAAGTGCAGTTCAAAAATTCATATGGTGATGTTTAAAATGTTATTCCTCCTATATATTTAAATATCTATGGATTATATATGTACGCTTTCACGGAATGCATTCTTTCATCCTGCAAGCTATGGATATGAAGGGCAGCACTCAGATTATTGCCATCACCTATGTTTGGATGAGCCGGATTAATATTAGCAGAGAACAGGGTTATCTGAACGACAACATGGAGGAGAAGCCGATTCGTGCTTCTCAAATCACTGCCTAACTCTAGGCATCTATGATGCAGGTACCATGTTTAATAATGTTGCTAACTTGCATATCTTTTTTGGCATTACTGGTAGGCCTTCCAAAGCTCCTCCATTATCACAGTAAGGTGGTATCCACCCCTCCCAGGATGGATAAAATCAACGCTCCTCTGCCCCTGGCATGATCTCCGGTGGTGGCATCTATCGGAACCATAGGGGCTATGCTCTTGGCTGTTTAGCAGACTTTGCCTTTGAGGTGTAGCTGGCTACGACTCTCATTGCTATTGAAACTGCTGTTAACAACCTGTGGCTGGAGACGGATTCGACCTACGTCCTTTACACTCTCCAAACCGAGTATCTGAAGCTTCCTTGGAGGCTGGTTTCGAAAGGCACTATGTGAAAGACATGCTGGACAATATCAATTCCAGGGTTTGTATAAGGACATGCAGATTATTAATGCTTCCATTAACCATAGTTGTTAAAGGCGAGAGGCGCACCAAGGCGCAAAGGCTTTGTTGGAGCCTGAGGCGCAAGACGCGCGCCTGAGGTACAAAATACTCTACACCATATATACATTAATATATCGAACTTTACATATAATTATCCAACTAAATAAAGATCAAAATCACAAAATATCACATAATAACTCATAAATAACAATAATGATAAATTTAAAACTTTATAGCTTTATTAAATTATATTTGTGTAGTGTACTAAACTGAAATTCAAACAAAAATAAGTAAAAAAACACACATAAACAAAAATTCTTGCAAAGATGACCAATAAATAATTATTAATAATTAATTAACCAATATTGATGTATAATAAATAATATTACATGAAAATTTGAAATTTTATAGCTTTATTGAAGTCTAAACATTATAAGTTCATAACTAATATTGAAATTTCATGAATAAAATATGTAAGTTTTAGCCAAAAATCTCATATCAAACTTCTTGTAAGGTTTTATTCAAAAAAAAATTTACTTATTTTTATTTTTTAAAATTAGAAATGAAAATCAGAATTGAAAAAAAAGAGAAATAACAGGAAAAAAAAGAAAAAAAAAAAACCTGGCCGGCGACGATGGCGGCAGAGAAGAGGCTGGGAGCTTTCTCTCTCAAAACCCTAGCTTTTGAATTCCAAATTTGAAATGAAATGAAGAACCAAACACCAAAATCTAACTATTATATATAAATAAAAATGTCATTTAACTTATAAAGTTGTGTTTCTAAAGTAACAACTTTAAGAAAAATCTCATTACATGCTTGTTGTACGAGAGGCGCGCCTTTTTCCTCTTACAAAAGGCGCATAAAGCGAGGATTTTTTTAACATTGGCCAAAACCCCCCAAAAACCTCGAAACCAACGCATTTTGGGCGGCGCCTCGCCTAAGGCGCGCTTTTAACAACTATGCCATTAACTTTGGCAGTTTTTGTTTGCAACCTTTTTAGAAAGGTATTTTTATCCTCTTTGTGATTTTTATTTTTTTTTCTTTTCATATAGAGGTTTTAATGTGGTCCTTTTGGGATTTGCCTTGGGTCTACTTGGTAGATTGTCTTAGCCCTTCTTTTCCAGTGTGTATTTGACTCATTTCGTGGCATGTGGCTTTTTTTCCCATCTATTCTTTTTTACACCACTTTTTTCATCTTTTTTTTTTCTAAATAAAATTTTCAGCTATTTAGATAAAACCACTAAATAGAAATTTTAATAAGCTTTAAGAATAAAGAATAAGGAGAGTAACTCTATATATTCTAAAGAGTAGCTTCTCTCAATATTTTAAAAGCAACTCATTTTGAAAGGATACATCATACATTCAATTGCACACTAACACCTCTCAACAACCATTGTGTAGTGATTAATATTCTAAATTGATTGATTTGAATGAACTAACAATAAGATTTTAAAAAAAGAATTAGTATATTTATTTCATCTTATAAACTATTTATATTTTCATTAGTTGTTTATCATTAACTCATAAAAGAAATGTAGGAGTACTTTATTAAACAATCTTACAGTGCATTTGAATTTAAAATTTAAAATTGTGTGTATAATAGATATCGCTAAATAGTGCTTTTAGTCGTACACAATCATTTCCTCCCTTAAAACTAAACTAAAACATGGGTAGGTATAAATGCTAAATGGCGCTTCCAATCGTACACAAGCATTTCCTCCCCTAACAAAAAAGTTAAATGGTCTTGCTTTAGAGAAACTAGCGTATTGAAAATGCCTTGTATTTGTATAATGTTGTTTAGGATGTAAATGAGCAGAATCGAGGTTCGGTCTGTTTGAGTCTTGTTTGTTAAAAAATAATAAAGCTCGATCTTGACTCTGAGCTCATCACGAAAAAATTACCGAACTCGAGTTCGAATAGGGGTTGTTTGTCAAGGTCGTTTATGTTCACAAAAGTGTATGAACTCGTTTAATAACATGTTCATAAACACTTTTTCATAAACACATAAATATTTTCGTTCATGAACACATAATATTTTTCATAAATATTAAATAATCAAGCAAGTCAATAATAAATAGCAATAAATTTTAAATGATATACTCTGTATTTAAATATTTAATAATCACTTAAATTATTATCGCAATTATGTGTATTGATATAAAATATTTAATTATGAATAATAATAAATTAATAAAATACTAATCGAGTTCTTAATGAGTTTATTTACGAACATGTTAACTAGTAAACGAGCATAATCACGAGCTTCTAATAAAAGAGCTATGCAATAATCAATATCCGTTTGTTTATAAAATGAACTTAGAAATGATTCTCGTAGCGTTCATTTAACTAATCAAACACATGTTAACGAACTCTTATCAAGTCGAATCACGAGTTGTTAATCAAATGCTTTGTTCACTTACACCCTCTAATAATATTTTTGGACATTTTGCCCTATTCATCATTAATGATAATATAAATGTGATGTCTTTTCATTTTATATAGGAGCAATTCATTTCATTATTTAACTTAAATTTTACTAAATATTCTAACTTTATTTGTAATCAATCTCTTCATTTTCATTCCTTCATTAAACTTATGCACCTTTATATTAATATTAATTAATGTAGAATGAGGAGTGCGGTTAAGCGGAGAAAGTGTGTGTTTAACCCGATTTTATGACATTAAGAAATGATTGCAAGTCATCAAGAAAATTAGATGATAAAAATTTGTTGGGTGATGGTTTTGACAAAATTAATTGTAAGAATGCTAGGGAAAAGGAATTGTTAATTGCAGTGTTACTGATGGTAACATGAGGAAAACTAAAAACGATCGTTGAGAGTTGATTTAAAAACCTTGTTAAAGAAATGGGTTTGCTATGTTTTAGGTGAAAGAGAATTTTCATGTTTTGGGTTGAGAGTATTTTTATTTTAAATAATATCCAATTACAGTGGACAAATAAAAAATAAAAGTGTGTCAAATTTTGTGATACGAGAAGATTATATAAACAACAAAGATTAAATTACAATTATACATTTAAATTATTATTAAATCTTAGAAATAAAATTTAAAATTTTAAGGATATGATTATAAGATTGAATGAAATTATAATGGAATAAATTTATGAATGAAATAAAGATATAAAATGAATGATTAAAATTTATGTTCGCTATTGATATTACTTTAGAATAATTTTAAAAATAAAAAAGGCATTTCTAAATTAATTCCAAATTATTATTATTAACATTTTATAATATAGTGTTAAATTATTATATCTTTAATATAAGAAATCTTTAAATTTATTTATAACACCATAATATTTATTTAATAACAAAATTTTACAAAATGTTTAAAAATTACTTATACTCTGAAATTCACGACATGGTTTGAATTTATTGCATGATACCACGTGTTTATATTAAATAAGATTTATTTATTTACTTTCAATTTAATAAATTTTAAGTATCAACTAGAATAATTAAATGAGAATAAAAAATTAAATTACATTTAAAAAAAGTATTATAAAATAAAAAATAAATGATTAATACTATTTGAAATAAAATGGAAATTTGCAAAAGACATGTTATTTGGAAGAAACAATATTCCATAATTTTATGAAAAAATTATATTTCTGACAATATATATATATATATATATATATATATATATATATATATATATATATATATATATATATATATATATATATATATATATATATATATATAATACTTAATTAATAAAAAGCGATAATGATACAGTAAACTATTTTATGAATTATTTTATTAATGAATTATAATTACATAAAAATTAATAACATTAAAAAAAAATGTAAAATAATATCATTGTGACCCAAAATTGCCCATTCTTGAAATAGGAAACAATATTCCATATTTTTAGAAATACACATTTTGAATGGTATCGTGATTCCCACAAGTAAATCATACAAAATTATAAGAAATGATTTCATTCTCATTTAATTTCATCATAGCAATCATGCAGTAAGGGTAAAGTATGTAATACATGAACCACAAAGTTTTACAAATCAAGGATCAAATAATTCTACCATACCACGACTGCACATTAAACATTGCCAAGGTGAAATCACGAGGAGAAAACCACAATTATACCTTACAAACCCTAAGAATTATTAATATTAAACTCCATGTGAAATAGTACATGACACAATATTCTACCATACCACACTTCACATAAAAAATTGTCAACAACGAGACCACAGATTCGCATGAATTTAGTTGATAAACTACCTGATTATTGTTATGATTAACTAGACCATCAAATGTTATTTAAGAAAGTAAGTTGAATGAGAACGCTGTACAAAATTGCCTATTTGTTGAATAAAACAAACGGCTCCTACAATACAATGATCAGATTCTGACTGATCACCCAACTAATGTAACAAAAGTTCGTCAACAAGTCACAAACTGGGAAGAACCTACATTCAGTTGCAATTGAATTCGACAAGAATAATGCAGAGTACTTAGCACAATGCAACCAAACCACTCTTCAGTCACGCGGAGCCATTCGCAGAATTTCCCTCTGAAACTAGTTCGGACAGATCAGTCTCAAAGAAGGCAGAGTGAAGAGCCCTAACGCATTGTTCTGCTTCGCTGTCATTTACTATCAACGATATATTGACTTTTGAAGCACCTTGTGATATCATTTGAACATTCACACCATTAGCTCGAAGCACGTGGAAAGCCTGCTCATAATATGAATACATCACTAACAAGATAGGTCACAGTAATAAGAGCAAACTAATAAAAACTTGCAGATTATGATCCATACAACTTGGTAAATTGAATTTATGAAAATTTGAATTAAGGCAGCACCTTTTCTAGTATAAGTGAGGATCGCTGAACATTTCCGATAAGAGAGATGATTGATCTGTTCTGTAGAAGATTTACAACTGCAATTTTTTCTAGTTCTTCCACCACATGATCTAGTTCCTGATTAGGAGGAAAACACACCGATATTAACATTTTTATATTAGAAAATGGAAAGAGAAATCTAAAACTCTCATAAGGAACAAATAACGTGGGAAAATGGTAAAAATAAAAACACGGTGAAAAAGGCATGTGATCAGAGCTAAGAATAACTAAAACCGAATCTGGGACAGCAATAGAAAATGAAAATGTCATTCTGATAGGATAAAGAGCCTTTCAGATGATTATTGGCAATGTAAAGTTTGATGTCATCCGCTTGCCTGCTGGATAAGTTCTCTACTCCAAAGCTTGGAAGGGTCAAGTGTCAAGGAAATACTAACTTCACTAGTGGCTACAACATCAACAGATATGCCTAAATCCTCAAAAATTGCAAACACCTGAAACCAACAAAATATTTTGTGTATTGCATTAAGAAACAGGATATCTGTAATTATGGTAATCACAATGGAATTTCAGCTTGCTTGACCTTAGCGAGAAAACCAAATTGTCCAAGCATTCTTGTGCTAGCAATATCCAACATAGTAACATTCCGTTTCAAGACAATGCTAGTAAGTACAGCCTGAAAACATGACAAAGAGAAAATTAGTACTCCACATGTTTATGATCAACCTTTTTGTTTCGTCTCCTACATGATGATGCAACAAACCTCACTCATGTCTCTTGTTCGAGTAATAAGGGTTCCTGGAGCTTTTGGATTATAAGAGTTCTTCACTCGCACTGGAATGTCACCCTCCCTAGCAGGTCTCATGGATTGTGGATGGAGGACCTTTCAATGAAAAGAAATAGATTAATTACAATGCAACATATTATGACAAGAGACCTCTACTACGTAATGACTAATTAGTATTACTATTTAGTGTATCGTCATATGGAAGGCATGAAAATACAAGTTCATTTATTTGGATTAATAAGAGCAACAATTAAAATTTTAAATAATTTCCTAGACGAAAACATCATGTAAAAAAGCAAAGCAAACTCAATATGTCAATTTTCTGGAAAATTCATATAGCTTTTTCCTTTGGAAACAGGGTGGTTCTGAAAAAAATGAAATTATTAAATCTATGATTTGGATCATCACAAAAACCCAAAAAATCAAAAGAATACTGAGATTCATTAATTTTGACAAACATGCAACAAGAAGGTGAATGTCAGCAAGAGATGATTTTATGAAGTTCAACAGATACCTGAGCACCAAAATAAGCAAGTTCAGCTGCTTCATCAAATGTTAGATAAGGCACGGGTGCAGCATGATGATATATATTAGGGTCACAGGTCAAAACACCATCCACATCTTTCCACACCTACAAAGTATTGAACAGTTTTCTAATGTTAGCAAGTAGCAACACAGCATCAAAATTAAGGCATTCCTATATTATCTAACAATCATGACAGTATAAAATGGCATTGGTGCAGAACAAAGATATTCTTCAGAAGATTCAGATATGTGATACGTGCTTCTTTAGGTAATGAACCACGGTGCAGTATAAATTTTCAAAATCTTAATAGAAAAAAAAAATGAATTGGCGGGGTGCAAAAAAGAATGTAAAGAATCAATAATGGCTGACCTGGATTTCCCTTAAACCCAAGGCTTTACCAATTGTTGTGGCAGTTAAATCACTACCACCCCTTCCTAGTGTGGTCACTGCACAACTTCTCCAACCCTACAATTGAATCAATTATGACAAGATGAGTGCATAACTCATATGGTAAACGTATAAAGAAAATTCACTAGAAGCAAAATGTGCTTGGGATTCAGCAAGTAAGCAACCTTCCCAAGGAAGCCAGTCACAATAGGAATAGCAGGATCACTAATCCAATCTCCATGCAGTTTCTTTGCAACAGCTGGATAGGTTGCTTCCAAGATATCTGCATTCGTGAAATCATCGGTGGTTATGAAACCTATTTCGAAAGCATCGTACTGCAAAAAGAAAAATTTACAGTTATACAATAAAATGTATTGCCTTTACATAAGAGAAGAAAATGAGAGAAAGAACATTGCGAACCTCGAAACAAATAAAGCATACTCGTATAACCAGAGAAGTAAAAAATAAACACTGATTAAGCTATCTATATACAGATTTTGCAACAAACCTATTTGAATGTCATTCTTTCTTGGAAAGTTCTTTCTTGAATAACTCAAGAAGAGGGAGAAGGCTTTTTACTAATAAATTGATATTCAAAATCATACTATTTAAGGTCTTTTATTCTATCAAAGCATCAGCTTTCTAAATTCTCATAGGGTTCCCTTGGAATTCTTTCCAGAGCCTGCTAGATACTTTAATAGATTCAGTCATTTGCTCATTCACATTTTGTTCTATAAAAGATAAGAGATCCTAGCCACAGATTCTTGTGACAGTTGACAAGTCCGGTAGCAACCAGCAATATGGTCTAAGCAGGGACAAGAATACTTCACATAGTCTAAATAATAACCTAACAAAACATAAAATTCCAGGGATTTTGACAATGGCCGATTATTTTTTGGACTAATGATTTCTTTGGCTTAAGACAAATCAATTTTTTTGCAGAGAAACAAAGCAATCAAATATCTACCATGTCAATGAGTATACGATGTTTACAACTGTAATTGTCAATTGGAAGTAAACTATCTTTTATCGAAACAATTTTGTCTACCCATGTCATTCTCAAGGAACATTACAGTTAAGTGTTTAATTTCATCAAACCATGCAAAGAGATCAGCCTACGTACAGTTTTCATTACTTGACTTCTGCTTCTGCCAATTCAAAATTTTGAGAATACATTGGGAATGTTTAATTTTCATTTTTAGTGTGTTAGATGTTGTGTGAATTGTGAAAAAAAAAGTGAAGTGAATGTACGCTTGATTTTATATACTGCTTCATAAAGATTCACTAAAAGACATCATTGAAACATCTGAAAGAAGAGAATCTTTTCTAAAGGAACATGCAACGGAGGATGAGTAGGATTGAGATATCATAATGAAATCAGGTATGGCCTTATTGGATTGTAAAGTGTGTCAGAGACTTAGATGTTGACAATACATATGGAAGGCGTTAATAAGTGTCGTCCTCATAGCTTCTACTGCTAAATACTCAAATAGTGATTTGTCATCAGATCAAAAGCATTAATTACCAATGAAAACGATTATACATAACAAATAGTTGATTCACTTAAACAGGACATTAAATAACGTTTTGTCACATGAACCAATAATTAAAAGGAGGAAGAAATACAAGACATACTTGCCGAGCTTTTACACCAATTCTATTTATATAGGCAGCAAAAAGCCTTGTGGACATGCACTCCCCGAAAGATACTAGGTAATCCTTCGTCCTTAGGGTCATCTCTTTCATCATGGCAATTCCATTTAGGAGTTGTTCCAAC
Organism: Pogostemon cablin; assembly: GCA_023678885.1. NCBI lineage: Eukaryota > Viridiplantae > Streptophyta > Magnoliopsida > Lamiales > Lamiaceae > Pogostemon > Pogostemon cablin. The sequence goes on along the minus strand of CM042964.1, from coordinate 12,247,391 downwards.
TCAAACAGGTGCTCTGCAGTATCGTTTACCAGCAATAGTGACAATTAACAGCAACAAAGGACAAAAAACTTTAGCAAACTAAAAAAGACAGTAGCTTTATCCATAGTTGACTCAGACAAACATCATAGAATGCATTGTTCGCCTAGAGTAATCAGATTTAAAACAGATAATGCATTGAAATGTGTTACACTATTAAGTAAAACTGCCAATGCACCCACGAAGGGAAATTCAACAGCTCATACATATATCAAAAAATGTGAAAGCTACAGGTTGACTAAATCTCCTTTCCAGAAAGAATTATTTATTGACCAGCATCTAAAGATGATAACGCCAAAGACTCTGGCAAGAAATCTTATAAAACTAATTTTATTGAGGAAGCATTACTCACTGGATATCACAGAGGCATCCACACCAAGCTCATCAGCAGTCCTGAGCACAAGGAGGCAGAAATCATTTGGAAAGATTATTCCCACAAAGAATTGGAAAAGAATCATGCAAATATAAAATGCACTAACCTCAAGTGCAAATCCTTGATGAAGCTCAACTCTTCAAGATCAGACACATTTGAAACACCACAACCAACAGCCTTCTCTCCAGCCTAAAACACGAGCCTCTTTAGACTACAAACAAAGAATCTAACAAGGAGATAAGAAAGCACAGCCAGAAGAGTACCAGTAAAAGCTTGTTGGTTGTTTTCCCCATGGCAGAAAGAACAATAACAGGTCTCTCTTCAGGAAAACTCAGAATGAGATCAGCTACTTCCCTCATTCTATCGGCGGAGGCAACCGATGAACCGCCAAATTTCATAACACACGTCAACTCCTCTTCAGTATGTTCAGAATCTTGGTTCCGAGTATCATTCCTTTCAAGCAAATCAACCTCACCACTCGCACATCTGAATCTCTGCCCCACCGTCGTTCCGCACAACCCATTCAACCGAAAAGATCTAGCAGCAGCTGGCACCGCAAAATGAAGATGTTGCTGCCTCCGAATAGGTTGAAAGCAGGAACTCCTCGTGGAGCTACACAGGTTAGGAGTTCTGACTCCGCATAAATGCAATGTTGTCGCCATGATAAATACTCGGAAGAAAAGTAGTCGTATTCAGCACAGAGATTAATTAACAGCACACAAAAGAAACGGAGAAATTTCGACTAATAATAAAGATTTCTCGGCGGAAGAAGAAAGAACAAAGCCAAATGCGCAGCTCTTTCCACCACCGCAGCCACAGAGAAGAACAACCACAAACAAAGGAAGCTGCAAATTCAACAAAAACAAAAGATAACAATAATCAATCGGCGGAGTCTAAACTTTCGGGAAGCAGAAACAAATTAGCGAAAATGCAGCATTGATTCAGTTAAACAATAATCCAGTGTTAGATTGGGTCATAATCGAAAACTGAATTCCATTAAGAGATTGAGTATAACCAGGAAACAAATATGTTGACGAGGGGGAGGGGGAGGGAGAGGGGGCGGCGGCGCGGAGGGAAAACGATGCGAGGGTGGTGGGGACAAGAGGACACAACTGAAGGTGTGTCACCCTGCCAAAACGTTCTCCCAACCTTTTATTTTTTAATTAATTAATTTAGTATCAGAAATGAAGTTAATTAAATAGGAGAATGACTAAATTATTACTAGTGAGGTTGGTTTGAATAGATTTTGAGGTCTAGATATTATGGCGCCGCGTTTATTCATTATGTGGTACAGAGATTTTGTGTTTTAGAGGGTGAGTTTACTGTCAGCAATCAAATCTGTGGATCTACCACACTTGAGTTATATCTGATTGTATAAGGTAAAGTGGATTGTCGTGTCTAAATAAATTCTCGCAACAAGTCGTTTCTTTTGTGGGAATATATGATGTACCACTCCCAAGTTTGGTAATATTTTATGGATTAATTGAAAGAAAAATTATAAACTTCATTTTCATAATAAATTAGAAATGACATTTCATTTTTTTTAAATTGCAGGAAAGAATTTCAGCTAAGCGTTGTTATAGGATGTATGTACTGGCTAATTAAAATGCGCAAAGGGTAAAATACACCCTCGGTGAAATAAGCCCTTAAAGTAATTTTGGTTATAAATAAACCTTTTATCTTTATACCATAATAATAAAATAATAATTATTCCCCTATTTCATTATAATTTTGAAGCATTTATACAAATTAATTTTCAAACGATCTGATTGTTAAAAATTTTCCAACTTTATATTAAAACAAACCCCTTTTTATGAACTTTTTCACTATATTTTTAAATTTTAAATTTATTAACAATTAATATGTTTTTTTTAACAACAATTTCATTGGAAAAACATACTCCCTCCGTCCCATAGTTAAGTTCACCAACACTGTAGATACAGAGTTTAAGAAAAGTTACTTTTTGACCAACTTTATTGACTTTTTAGGGGTATTTGTGGTATTTTTAGGTAATAAATAAATTATAAAGTATGTTATGTGTGTTAGGTGAGAATAATATTTTTGAAATTAAGATAACTTTTGATGTTTTTAGTTAATGTGAAGTTTCCTTTTTTGAGTGGTGAACATAAGTGTGAGACGGACGAAAACAGAAAATGTGAACATAAGTGTGGAACGGATGAAGTATTTTAATAAACTCTTGTGTGGCTGATTTATTTTTGACACAAAAATTGTTAATCTATTGATATTGAATTTAAAATCCAAAACATAGATGAAAAAAATCTTAAAAAGTGATTTGTTTTGATATCAAGTTTGTAAAATTTTAAAGATTGGATTGATTGGAAATCAACTTGAAATAAGCTTAAATTGTATAATTGTGAAAAAATTCCAACGAATTATGGTGCAAAGAATATACATTTACTAATATCGAATCTAAAATCTGAAACGGTAGATGACAAACTCCTGAGGATTCCTTTAATTCAATATAAAGTTAGAAAATTTTTAAGGGTTGGATTGTTCGCAAATTGATTTTTAAGAAAACTATATATTAAAGTTAATATTTTTTGTAGAAGGGTTTGAATGACTCATTTACAATAGATAAAGAGTTTGGGTATTCACTTTTAAAAGTTAAAGGACATAATTGTTCCATAGTATAAAAATAAAGGGTTTGTTTGTAAAAAAAATACTTTAAAGGTTTATTTGATCTTAAGGCAAAAGATCGAGAGCATAATTGATCCTTTGCCCAAAAGAATTTTACTTTAATCCCACCTTCAAAAATATATCACACATTTGGTGTACTCCGTATTTTGCAATCATGTTTAAATGTATGATTCTTTTTTGCAATTTCTCAAAGAGAAAGATTAATATACAATAGAAGTAAAATTCGTAATTATTCTTGACATTAATCTTATTTTTATTGCTCATTTTTCAAAATTTACTATTTATAATAAATACTCTATTCATCCCAAATTCACGTTCATGTTTAATGTAGATACTGAGTTTAATAAAAGTCACATTTTGACTTAATTTTGGGGATGTTACCTATGTTAAAAATGTGATGACAAATTTGAAATTAAAATATATTAAAAAAATTTTGATTAGTTTTTTTTTCTTTTATGAAAGTGTGAAATTAAATTTGGAATAGATTATGATACTGTATAGAATAAGCCAAAATTATTACTATTCATAATTTTCAAATTCATGTGAATGTCAAACAAATACGATATATACCCTTAACAATACTATAAAGGAAGTAGATACAGCAACAAGCAGCACATTGTTGTTGAATTATTGTCGACAGATATGAATTTTTCTCCATAACAATTAATAACATTGACTTCTAAATGTATCATAACGGTTTGCCATACAAAACAACAAACTATTGGTCGATCGGTTATTTTTTTAATTGAATTGGCCGATCTATTTTTTTTTAAAAATAAATAGGTCACACAAAATTTATTAAACTTTACAACCATTATAGTACAATTTACTTATGCTCATAAAAATACTCAACTAATGTAAAAATCGGATCAGAAATCAAACCGTAGAAACAATAGTTTGAGGTTCAATTGTTCGAACCAGCTCAACTGAAGGTCCGACTGAAAAATTAGATGTCACTTATTTTTCAATTATACTAATAGAATCATCATTCAAAAAAAAAATTTATAATCATAAAAATTATTTTACAGATAAAAAATATTTAAAATAAAATTGTAATTAAAAAATGTTTATAGTTCACAATCCATACTTATTACATAATTTATATTAGAGTTGGTCTCTTGTATCCCCAAGTACATAAGGTGTGTGAGGGTACAATATTTTGTTCTAAAGGGTATACATTTTCTTTAATTCTTTTTTTATTTTTTCAGAAAATAAAGGGTACACGTCCTTAAACTAAAGAGTATATCAGTTTATACTAAAAGGTATATGGGCGCACGATGTCTCGGGGCACATAAGTTTTAGCCTTTTATATTATACCACTCAATATCATACTTAATTCATAAATTAAGTCTCGGGGCACATAAGTTTTAGCCTTTTATATTATACCACTCAATATCATACTTAATTCATAAATTAATCCAAACTTTAAATATTAAGTATATTCTAAAATAAACAAAAATAAATGTAAATATTATAAAAATTAAAAATTAAAAAATTAAAAAATACATAAACTAATTGAATCGATTCAACATATTTTTTTTAACCGATGCAACCCTATTCAATCTGATTTTAACCACAATGATGAGTGTACAAATCAACACATTTTAGAGTTCGATTTAATACATTTTTATGAGGATTGTTATTGACTGGACGTCCAAAATGATAAAATGGATACATTTGGAGTGGAAGGAAGGAGTAAAAAATTATGTGAGTTGAAAATGGTTTGACAATTTTGAAATTAAAGTGTATCACGAGGTTATTGATTTCAGCTCGGATCTCCAATTATATATTGGTGTTACATCTCCTGTTGCAAACAGTTGGATGATTGACATATATGATATAATAAAATCTAAATTTTAGGTATATGAATTTTATTGTCTAATAAATAAAAATGCGAAGGAAAATATATTAATTATTGATTAAATATTTAATTTATTAAGGAATTTAAATAAATTAGTTTCTAAAATAAAAGAATAATAATTGATAATTATATAATTATTTGAGTTCAATTCAAGTCAAATGGGTCTTACTCAAGTTATAAAAACCCTAAAATAAATTAACTGGACCTGATTCAAGTCAAATTAGTCAGATCAAGTCTAGAAAGTCTAATTAAATTAAATATGTCTAGATCAAGTCTAACAGACCTAATTAAATTAAATAGGTCAAGTCTAACATGCTTAATTAAATTAAATAGATACAAATCAAATCCATCAAACTTAATTAAATTTAATAGACTAAGTTTAAGTATGAATTGGAAAGAAGAAAATATGTCAGTTATTTTCTCCACCTTTAAATAAGGGCTTTCAGAGTTAATTTCAACACGTCATGGAGAGACTTGGAAATCCGACAGAATCAAGGATCCTCGAATTCTGTACGAAAATAAAAAAACTTTAGAGTTGTCTGAATTGTTCTTTAAGTTCTTCAAGAAAATCAAATTAAGAACGATCTCTTGTTCTTTAAAAGAATCAAATCAAGAATGGCCTCTGTTGATTAGATATCAATGTGCTAAATCCTTTATGTCAAATCATGAATATTGATTACATGTTTGTTTTGGGATCATGAATACTGATTACATGTTTGTTTTGAGTTTTTATTAGGGTAGTTTTTAACTTTATGTCAAATCAATATATAAAAATGTATTAATTTATATAGAAAAAGTAGATGAGAGAAGAGAGATAAAAAGAGAAAGTGTATTAATTGAGGAGAGTGAATGTATGTAGAAAATGTATGTAGGTATAGGGGTGGTTTTTAAAACTTGGGGATAGATTTTGAATTCCAATTCCGGAGTTTTAAAATCGGAAACGAACATCCAAATTCTTCAAGAGAATTAAATCAAGAATAGCCTCTTGTTCTTTAAGTTCTTTAAGTTCTTAAAGAGAATCAAATCAAGACCGGTCAAGTTCATACCTCAAATCCGACGTTCTTCAAGTCAAGTTCATCCGATATTCAATGGTGTTCTTCAAGTTCTACGAAGTTCAACCCAAAAAGCTCTATAAACAGTGTTTGATTTGAGATCAAGGTGTCAAACCTCTCAAATCCGACATTTCTGTTAGCCAAGTTCATTCAACATTCTTCGTGAAGTCACTGTATTCTACCAAATTGAACGATGATCTTCGTGGCAACCCTTCAGGTTAATGTTTGATTCGAATAAAGGATCGACGCCTCCGAGTCAATGTTATAAAGCTTCAAGTCCGAGTACGAACAAGTTTCATCCGAAGAATCGTCTCCAAAAGTTGAATAGAAGTTAAGAAGTGAGCTCAAGATTGCAATTTCTTTTGTGTTTATTCCATTAATACAAATTTTGTTGTTACATATACCTTAAAAGAAAAAATAATCATAGGGAGAAATTGTTGATATTTGCCTACCATCAACTCATCAACACGAGACGACTTTGAAAATACACACCAATTATTAATGGTTTTTGTGGAGGGAGTATTCCATAGAATCTTTTCACGTGGAGTCTTAATGGTCTTTCATTCATTTTAATGTTAATTCTAATTATATTCTTAAAATTATTATATCAGATTGGTATACATTTGTGTTTTTTTTATGAATCAAGGAATATTATTATTTAATATAGAATGAGTAGTTGTATCAGTGGGGTGTGTGAGTTCCATATATTAATTGTATTTATAATATGTGTGGATCTCATGTATTTAAAGAGAAAAATATATATCTTTAGTGCGGAATCCCATAATGACAAAATGTATACCTTGTCTGCCAGACTGAGGGAACACTAAATTCTAAAGTAAATATTACTTCATTCAATGTATACCTTGAAAGTAGGGATGTAACCAAACCAAACCATTCGCGAACTATTCGAGTCTCGATTTGATTAAATGTTCGTTCGAACTCGTTCGTTAACCTTAACGAGTCAAACCAAACTTGAAATTTGGGTTCGAATAGTTTATCAAACCAAACTCAAGTCTAAGGGTGTTCGGCTCGAAAGCTCGCGAACATATTCGTTTATAGGCTCGCTAATGGCTCGCAAACGCGTTCGTAAATTTTATAGTTATTCTTTAGAATTATATATTATTTTTTTGCACGTGGATTAAGAAAAATTATTTAATGCGTAGTGAGTAGTTGTATTAGTGGATGTGTGTGCCCCATATTTTAATTGTATTAGTGAATATGTGGGGGTCCCATGTGTGTAAAAAATAAAATTATTTAAATGTTCATGAAAATATATTCATAAACAAGTTACTTTATGTGTTCATGAACATGTTCGCGAGTTTTAACAAATAGTTTGAATTCGAGCTCGAGTTCGATATTTTTTTCTTGACGAGTTCGAGCTCGGGTTCGAGTTCGATAATTTCTTAACAAATGATCCTCAAACCTAGTAGTGTTTGACTTGGCTCGGTTCGAATATATCCCTACTTGAAAGGTTCTCCGAGACGGAGAAAGTAAATCTCAAGCACTAGAGTCCACCTGTTGTGTACTTGGTGCACTTTGTTAAATTAAAATTTAATCTAATTTTCACCATTAAATAAAATGAAATAATAGTTTTTTAAAAAAAATAAAACTATCAATTATACCATATTTTTTCCTCAACAACCCTAAAGTGTACCACTACACTAAATACGCCTTAAAATAGATATAAATTATAAAAAGAAAAAAAAGTTGGTTTTTTGTGTCCTCGAATGCACAAGATGTGTATGGGTATAATATTTTGACAAGAATATCTCACCACACTCTGAGTGTTTAATAGAATCTTTAAAAAAAAACGTTTTGGAACCAAGAAACTTTGAATGAAGAACAACTATTTTGTGGTGATGTGTGTGAATGATTCAGAAAGATAAACTGGAATGGATTTAGAGTGGTTTGGTCATGAATGACCTACGTCCACTATATGATGAGCTTCTCTTATTGATCAATGTGAACAATGGAGTACAACTTGTGAAAATGAGCTGATAAAACAATTATATATACATGCTTCTCATTCAACACAAAGTTACGGGACTAGTGTGGTGATCCAACTTTCCAGCTGTAATTCATTTATCAATCTGTTGAGAATCAATCCGAATTATCTATCCTTGTACAACTCACGTGTTGAACTACTAGATGAGTTAAAATAACCGACTCCAAAAGATCTAGATAGCCACTGAAAAATATCTTTACACCTACCCACTCGAATTATATCACCATTGTATGATTTCATGTACATACTTCTCAACTTATCATGTTGCTTCACAATACAAATGATGCACTCATGCAACTTGACCATGCATGAACTGAACTTGTTAACTAAACTATTCACAATCATCACAAGACAATGAATCAGGTTCACTCTACAAATTCTCCATCTTAAACCTTATTCAACATCACCAACCCTCAATCCTATTACACTGCTTTGTAATGAGTGCATCCACTCAATCCACTGTTCTTTAATGAGTACAGCAAAACTCAGTCTTGTTCTTCTAGCAAATATTGATCAGACTCTTACACAACTCAAACTTTGAAGTTGCTAGAGCCTTAGTGAGATAATCTGCAAGATTTTTTGAAGTATCAACCTTGCAGACTATCACCTTCCCTTCTTCTATCATATCCCTTACAAAATACAATCTTACATCTATGTGCTTAGTACATTCATGATATTCCTGATGCTTAGACAAATGTATAGCACTCTGATTATCACAACTAATGACAGCTGATTTCTGTTCAACCCCAAATTCACTTAGGATGTCAATCAACCACATACCTTCTTTTACTGCATCTGTGAGTGCAATGTACTCAGCCTTTATTGTAGACAAAGCCACAACTGGTTGATGTGTAGCCTTCCAACTAATAGCTGTTCCAAATAAGCAACACACATAACCTTAGAGAGACTTTCTAGTGTCTAGATTGGCTGCATAATCAGCATCTATATAGCCTTCAAGAAATTTATTACTTGAATCCCGTTCTTTCAGCGGACCTCAGCACAATCCTGGTTCGTTTTCTACACCGGGTGTACAGTATGTTGCTATTGTTTCTTGTCGAAAAGTATGGAAATTAAGGTTGCAGAAGAAATTGAAGGTTACATGCTTCGGGTAGTAGCCCAAGATTATTTATTTATGAAATATAAATACTTATTACATACTCATAACACTTAAATAAGAGGAGAAGATTCCTCTAGCTACCTATTATAGCTGAAAAAAACACTCATACAAAGAAAAGGAACTACAATGTTTATTGAACGAGAAAATAGAGGGTGATGGTCGATGCCTTCTGCTTCCTCATACTCTCTATTTATAGAGGCTTGTGGACTTCAAATCCGAATTCCAAAGCCTCCTAACTTCTCGTGACGTCATTGCTTACGTCACATGTCTTGGATGCATTAATTAGTTGGCTGCATTGGATGCCCTCTTTATCAGCTGGCCAGGTCCACCTCTTCTGGCCCTTTGTTGCAGGATCACGTGACTTTGTTTCCTTGCGGGGTCACCTGGATTTTGCTTTTTTGGAGAGTCATTTCTTCGCAATGGTATCCGAAGGGTCTTCCAGCTCTTGGTTGTTTTGAAGAGGTTTTACCCTCTTCTTTCCACTGTTTCCTTTGCTGGAAGAGGTCTAGCATTTTTATTCCTTTCTATGCTCAATTGTACCCCTTTCCCAAACTCTGGTTCAGTTTGGATGGAACAACTGGTGCATATATTCTTTGTCCACCTTCCCCGGTAGATCATACCACAATATTTTCGATGAGTTTTTCTACTCATCTACAACTTGTTTTCCCAGAGCAGCTTTCTCTTCCTTTCAAAAGAGTCTTCCGCATACTTTGTCTTTTTTCTGTTAATGTGTTTAACAGGAAAGATCCGTTCATAGTGTGGTCTTCAAATTTGAATGAAAAATTGATTTGGGCCATTGCCTGGAAGCAGGCATACAAACCCCTCACTTTTTACATAGAGATTTGATCATCTGAGTAGGTTGAAACCAGGACTGTTTCCTTCCCGGAAGACTCCTTGATGCTATTTGCAGCTTTAATATCTGAGCTTCATAGTTTGATAAAATGAAAGACTTTATGACAGCCTTTCCCAACTGGTTCTGGAGCTGCACTGATGAAATGTAGCTCCAATGGTTCTCTCCTGGTCAAAGTATTGTTATTTGACCATGCCTTGGTCACTGCTTCCACTATCCACTTTGGTAGTTTCGAGAATTCTGGGAAGATAGGCGCCATGGTGTATATTGAGGCTAATGCCCCAAAGTTGAAATATTACTTGACGTCCTATGGATTGACCCAGGCCTCATCCAGACTCAGGAATACTCCCCCGATATATCTATCCGGCATTTTTTCTGAACGGATTCCCTGTCGCGTGTTCAATTTTTCCCAACTGGCTTGATATTCCTACTAATTAGAAAAATCGATTAAGTTAATACCAGCCTTAGTGGTGCTCGTCATAGTCCTAAGACTGATCTCTTCCGCTTTAACCCAGAGGTGCTGAGTTAACTCGTCGATTCTAGATGTGACTCAAGATCCTCAATTTTTTCTTGGACTAGTTCTTTTTTCGAATGTTCTGATTCAGAACAAGTGCTAGGGGTACTTGAATCCCCTGCTCTGGGTTTAGGGCCCCATTCCCGAATGCACTACTTTTGCAGATTGTTCATGACTTCCCGGACTAAAGGCACTTGTATTGTCTCGAATAGACCCGCATGCCTGCGATACAATCTTGTATTAGATTAGAATCTTTGGTCTGATCTTCTTGTTGTAATTTTCTAGTAACGTTAGCATTCATTGCCAGAGTCTCAAAATCCTTTTGAAGCGTCGTAAGAAGCTCTATCAGGTACTTGGATCTCATAAGGATGGAGTCTATTTCACCTTCTTCCATCTCTCGTCAGGAAATCTGCCAAAATATTTTCAACATATTTAATAATGACAATATTAAAATCAAAATATTGACATTCAGCTTGCCATCTTAAAAGTCTAGCCTTTTTTGATTTTGATTCAATTTTATTTTTTAGAAAGGCCTTGACACTCTTGTTATCAATTTTAAGAATGAATTTCTCCTGGCCTTCTCCCGGTCACCTTGGTTTCCAAGTGTTGTACTTGGCTTATTAGGTTTTTGATGAGATCGACTTGTTGCTTTTGCAGCGCCTCGATCTTATCTATCTTGAAGCTAATTGTAGTTATTGTTGTGGTCATCTTCTGGCAAGTATTCTCCGAAGAATTCCATCGTCTTTTGGATTTTTCTAAGATCTTAACTCATCTTAAAGGATTCTGGGGTGATCCTTTTCCACTCTGTCATTTTGACCACCAAGAGAAGTGGTATGGTTTGCAAATCTCTCTTGGACATTGATTTGGTAGTCTCCTCAATTGTTCGTGTTTGAGGACACGTTCATGGATCTCAGTGAAACTGTGGAGTTCTACTATATTCTTGACACCTCCTTTGAGTATCTTATTTCATTCTGGCGAATTTTCTCAAGATGTTCTTCCTCTGTGTAATTGGCACGAGCCTCTACTCATTTCTATCCTCGTTCGAGTCCATTCCAGAATCAGTTGTCGGCCTCTACTTTTTTTTCCGCATTTATAAAATATTATAATAATTTTATATAGGGCTGCATGCTCTACCATATCCAATAGGCCAGAAGGCGCTGTTACTCCAGTCTTGAACAGGGCTAATAGTCCTGTCATTCTCGGATGTCAAACTTTTGTTCGGATCCATATATCATTGAAACTCTACACTCGTTAAGTGATACAAATATATAATAATTTTTCCATTCATAAATGAATAAACCTAGGGCTCTGATACAATTTTAAAGAGTGAAGATTATGAAGAAATTGAGAATAAAATAGTGTATAGAGGTTAATATATTGTTAAGGTTGTATGATCAAGTAGTGTTGTAAAAACCATGTTGTAGAAGACATGTTGTAAAAAGGTTTGGACCACTAGACCAACCTTAGAGATATTTTGGGGATTTGTTTTCAAAAAGTTGGCTATTTTTTGTTAGTTTTTTCTCAACTTGCTAGAGTTGCTTTTTGCATTTGGATATGTGACTACTTTTGTACATTACCCTAAGTATATTACTAAATGTACCCCAAAATTACTAAACATACCCCCAATCAATTATTTTAGGGTTATTAAACATATTGATATTGCCACCATCGGAACGCTGTGCCATAAGCTCTCCAGTATCAAATTCCATCCACAGTGCGAAACGAAGCCTCCCACTGCAGCGTGCGACAGCACCGCCACCTGAGGCGCCCATCCAATCACTTTCCCGATCCAAGAAGTTCTACTGAAGAACCCCTTTTGGTAGAATCTCATCTGGGCTCAAAAAATCTCCTGTTTCTCTTGTTTAAAAGATCATAAGAATCTATGGCCGCTGGATTCGAGTCCGTCCTCCAGGTGTTTGATTTGTGCCTTAGAGAAAATTACTTTACTTCTGAAGCAGAGAAAGACCACAGATGAAGGAGGTTGTTGATCTAACGATCTGATAATTTCACTATCATCAAACTCCAATTCGTTGTTGAGCTTAATCAGAGTTCCAACTGGGCAAATTGGTGGGATTTCGGAATCAATTAAGAGGGATTGAATTGGTGTTTGATGGGCATTTTCTCAACACACAATTAATCCCCAAGTATGAAGGATACGATTGTAGCTTAGATAAGCGACCAAGTTATATTATCGAACCCAAAGGATAGTTGGTTATCAATTTATTATTATCTATATTAAGAGAAACTATTGTTGGCAATTTAAATAGAGTAGTTATAAAACTAATAAACGAATAATAAAATAGCAAATAAAATAGAGACAGTAGAGATAAACAGGAGTTGCTCAAGTGGGAAGATAGGTAGCTTTTCGGGCCATCTGTTTCAATAATTAATCTCCCTTCCATGTGTCAATGTCCAACTCTGCCTTGTGAAATATGGACGCATCACTAAACCATACAAATCTACTCTATAGACACAAGAAGATAAGCGTGTAACACGTGTGAATTACCTCAGAGCAAGAGACATAATTACACCCCTCTTTCTAGGTACTATCAGTATCAATTATTTTTCGTGCACTAAGTACTTTAACTTGATATGATCTTCCTTTATAGGTACTATATAATTATCCTCTTCATCCTACTTTCTAACTCAAATTCAATTCAATTAATAAGTATTCATATAAGATAATTCTAATGACGTTTCATAGTCCCCTCACTTAAAAATCATAACATGTAATCCTGCTTAGCAAGGAACGCACTCAATCAATAACTAAGATATGTATTTAGACTCTACATAACAATTAATAATGTACAAAATGACTGAGCATGAATTAATAAAGTATAGTCTTTGATGAGAGTGAAAATAAGCATGTTTTAGTGTCCAATTTAACACCTTTTTGATTGATATTGTTGTCATATATTAGTACAAGTGTCTTATATTTAATATATATGAGAAAAAGGTGACCTTGAGGTATTTTATTATTTTTTAGGTAGAAAAAGGGTCAAAAGTGCAAAGTTGGAGAAAATGTGCAATTTGTGTATGAATGCTGAAAAACGCACATCCAACTTGTGTAATTTTTATGTGTTCATGTGGAGCTTTGAACTAAAAGTGTGATACATAATTGGAAATCCACAGAAGAGAGAATCGTTTTGGCTTAAGAAACACCTCAATCGAAATCCAAACGAGAAAGTTATGATCGAAATGGTGACGTAGCGCAAGCTGTTTCTACTCAGCACGATTTTTTCACATTACATGACTTGTTATATCTTCAAATGTTGGGCTTTTGATGAGATCCTTATATTCAGAGAAAGCCAAGGAAAAGAGGATAGCGTGAGCATAAGAATCACTAAAATCAGAGATCAGATGAGGAAGTTATGCTTAAAATCGTAAAGTCGCGCAGCTGCCAACAAGAATTTTCGAAAATTTTCGAAAATTACCTATTTCTTGGAGCACAATTAATCTCCTTATCATATAATCATCCATGATTCACCAATATCTTTTATTTTCTTATTTAATTCCCTTCTCACACCTATGTATATTATATATTATTATTCATGTTAGTAGAGAGCCACATCTATCCTACATCACCCCACAAGGGGGGATCACCCCCCAACTATCATTCACATCCTTTCCTCCATCCATCCATCACTTTGAAGATTCGTCTGTGGAATCAAGAGGAGAACCAAGAGGAGGATTCAAGACGAAGGAGGACGCGACGACGCCCACATCTAGGGTTTCCTTCATTTTCTAATTTATCTTGTATTTTCCAGACATCCAGGTAAGATCTATCCAACACCCATGATTGTTCTTCGCAACATCATAGGCTAGATCCTTTTTGGTAGATCTAGGATTTATGAAGGTTTTATCTAATTAATTCAACTTTCGTGTGTAAACTCCATACAATACTATTTGTGGTTTATTTTATATAAGACTATGCTTTTTAAATTCATACTCACAGTCATTTTTTGCATCATTAACTGTTATATAGAGTCTGAATACATATCTTGGTTATTGATTGAGTGCGTTCACTGCTGAGCAGGATTACATGTTATAATTCTAAGTGAAAGGATTCTGAAGTCTTATTAGAACTATCATATATGAATACTTGTTAATTGAATTGAATTCAGGTTAATAAGTAGGATAAAGAGAGTAATTTTATAGTACCTATAAAGGGAGATCATATCGGGTTAGAGTATCAATTAGCCAGGGAAATAATTAATACTGATAGTACCTAGAAAAGGGGGTGAAGTTATATCTCTTGCTCCAATGTTATTCACAAGTGTTACATGCATGTTTACTTGTGTCTATAGAGTAGATATGCATGGTTTAGTGATGTGTCCATATTTCACAAGGCAGAGTCAGACATCAACACACGAAAGAGAGATTAATGAGTGAAGCTGGATTATCCTAGAGCTACCTATTCTCATACTTGATCCACTTTCGTATTCTTCTAAGTGTCTTTATTTTATTTGTTATTTAATTTAAGTCCTTTAGTTGTTAGATTAAATCCTCAAACTTAATTTCCTTTCATCTTAATTAATTTAATAAATAATTAAATTGATAATACGTCGTCCTTTGGGTTCGATATTCACTTGGTCACTTGCTTAAGCTGCAACTGATATCCTTAATACTTGGGGATTAATTTTACATGTAAAGAAAATGTACAACAGTCTTATATAAAATAAATCCACAAGTAATATTGTACGGAGTATACACACGGAAGTTCAATTAACTAGATAAAAACCTTCATAACCCTAGAACTACCAAAGTGGTTCTAACCCATGACGCTTCGAAGAACGTTCATGGTGTTTGGATAGATCTTACCCATAGTCTTGAAAATTACAAGAAAGATTAAGTTGCGAAGTAAACCCTAGATGTGGGTGCTGTCGCTTCTCGCTCCGTCATGAATCTTCACTTGGTTCTCACTTGATTCCCTGTACGAAACTCTCTCTACAGCTCCTGCGGATGGAGTTAGGGTTTGGATGTAGTGTAGGATGAATGTGGAATCTAACTCTCTTTTTGATGTGATCGGCAACTTCTCCTCATGGACCTTTACTGGGCTTTTTCATAGAAAATATGCACATGCACGTACTGGAGGTGGAAATCCCGACGTTTCAGCACTAATGTGTCTCCGTTCGACTAGATTTAGCTTGGTCAAATGGCATGTCTGTAAACTAAAATTCGTCTTCACGTTCACCGTTCGACTTGACCTCTGTGGTTCGACCAGGCTTCACTTGGTCGAATGGAACCTCCTTGGTCGAACGACCACTCTGTAAGTTGAAATGCTCCAGTTCAACTTCACTCCTGTAGTTCGACCATCTTGAGCATGGTCGAACGGCCTTCCTTTGGTCGAACTACACTAAAAAAATGTGTTCCAATTCCGAGCACTTCTAAACTGTTTTCCTGTACAAATATGCTCAAATAGCCTCAGTAGCATCTGATTCGTGGATTTTTCAAAAACATCTCGATTTATCTTGATAATAGACTAAATCATACTCAATTTCCATTCAAATTGAGCTCAAAATACGTGAATTATCACTCTCATTAAATTCCCAAACTTATATTTGCTCGTCCCAAGGCAATGAAATCAAAACAAGGCAAGAGAGTGTAATCACGAGATCCTTATAACATGCACAACCAATTCTAACACATGCAATTATATCAATTCAAAACATGTACTCATCCATCATACCTTTCATCCCTGCAAAAATATCAATCAAACACAATACTTCTACAAGTGCAAAATTATCTAGCTCACTAGGTAAGTGTTTACTCTCGGGGTCAAGTGTAAAAGTCGTACACTTTAAAAGTGTTAGTATATATGCTCAAAATCAATTCATACATTCGCGTAACCATAAGTTTGGCAAAGGTCTCAAAAATCAACTCATAATTGTTTCAATATTAGGATCACAAAGGACTTGTTCTTTGGGTTGTAATGTTGGCTTTTTGGTAAAAATAGGAGAATATAGATAAGGTGACTAACTTCACTAGTAGATAATCACCTTGGAGAGTTGCTTTCCATCAAACAACATTAATACTTCTTCTCCTTCATCATTCTCATGATTTTTCAATACTTCTTCTCATGCTTCTCTTGGAATCAACATCTTTCTTCTTCTTCAAAGTACTAGGGTACCAATTTCGGGCACTACCCTTTTTAGCAATTGGGGTACCAGTTTCAGGCACTACCCCTTCACAAGATTTAACCACATTTTTATTTTCATCACTACACAAACTTTCCTTCCCTTCTTTTTCTTCATATACAAGCTAGCAATTTATTCACCTTAACTCTCTACTAGTAAATAGGGTATTTCAAAGCTTAAGTATCAGTAAATAAAGGTTTTTTATCATAGGCTTGGCAAAGAAAAAGCTTTAAAGGCTCAACGGAGCTTCCAATAATACAAACTACAAGGTAGGATAAAATTTGGTTAAGTGGCTCAATTTAAGCAATAACGGCATAAGATCATTTCCTAGTATTTATCAATCATAAACTTTCAGACAAGACTCCAAGACAAGTTCTAGAATACGAACATATGAACAATATTCACAAGAATAAACTATCATACTTCGATATAGCATGATTAATAGGCTTAAATTCTCACATGGGTAATAGATTCCTAAGCACTCTTCAAAGCATGCAATCAATATCAACCTCTACATAAACTACAAGTAATAACGGTACATGCCTATCATCAATAAAATCAACATGCATAAAAAATAAGTGCACATGCATAATCGAGAAGTATCATAATCACTAACACGATCAAACATCAACAATTGTATCCATCTTCAACATCATCAATCAATCTCAAGTACAAACCACTCACACATGTATTTCAAACAAATACTCAACCACCCACACAATCACTCAACCTGTAAAGTGAAAAAGAGAGTGGAGGTGAGAAGAAATGGACAAAGATAAAACTTGGCGCCACTACTCCTCCGGAGCATCATCATCACTCGCTTCATTGCGCCAATCATCAAAATTCCTCTGCAAGGTATCGATCTTCATGTCCAAAGCTTCATAATTCTCATTCAGATATCCCAATCTCCTATCCATAGCATCATATTGGAGGTTGTGCACAGCGTAATTCGTGTTCGGCAATGCCACTTGTCGATTCGTCTCTTGCTGGTTTGCATTCAAAGTGGCTAAGTGCTCGTTCAACAATCTGAACAACTATCGATAATAGTGATCCTGGGATTGCCAGAAATCCTGTTACTGCTGTGGTGTCGGCTCATAGTGCTGATACTGCTGTGGCGGCTGCATCGGAGGAAAATCCATCTCCAGCTGCTCATGAGCTGGCTGTTGCTCCTCATTCTTGTCCACAAAGTCTGCTGGATCTCCCACTAAGATCATATTCTTATCAATATAAGCTCTTTAAAGATGCATATCGATCCGCTAAAAGTCTTTAGTTTTCTTCCTCTAAACAAGTGTCGGATATTGCCTTGTGCTTCAGAGTGTTCATCAAAAGATTGTTGTTCATCTGAACGGTAGTAAGATCAATAAGTGCCAATTGGAACTTGAAAGAAATTGAATTCTTGCCACGAATGAACATCCACATATCATCACTCCTCTAAATCAAGCCCATCCTAACACAAGTCGACAAAATCAAATCAAG
Source organism: Pogostemon cablin (assembly GCA_023678885.1). Taxonomy (NCBI): domain Eukaryota; kingdom Viridiplantae; phylum Streptophyta; class Magnoliopsida; order Lamiales; family Lamiaceae; genus Pogostemon; species Pogostemon cablin. The sequence continues at coordinate 12,229,312 of CM042964.1, read as the reverse complement.
GTCTCCTCGAATCGGCCGATGCTTAGTCAAATCAACTCGATAATACTTCGCTATCAGAGTAATCAATCCACCAATGTTGACATTCTGGAAGGAGTAAGTAGAGAACTTATACAACTGCTGGAGAAAGTAAGAAGCCACATTGAATTAAACTCCATTCATCATGCACCATAGCTCGTATAGCTCTCTTCTAGGTATACAACTCCCCTCAGATCGAGCACACATCGTGTTACTCAGGATTCGGTCTATGTACACTATCACGGGGTTGCGAATAAAAGCAACCTTAGCAGTATTGGTATTGTAATCACCTTGCCTCCCCAAAATAGATCTCCATAACTCATCAACATTAAAACCCTCATTTTCTGCTGCAGAAATCCCCGTCGAACATCCAACCATCTCATTAAACTCATTTGCATACATAAACTGCAGCTGGCCACCAATCTGGATCCACAATCCATATGGGAGATAATGATCTCCACGATCAACTCTCATCGTGCACAAAATCTCGACTATGATGTGAAAATAAATCTCCCTTTTCAGCTCCATAAATTGAGTGATCCCTACTCGATTGAACATCCAACGAATATCGTTGATGATGTTCATTTCCACCATTGCCTGATCATCCTGATAACGAGTTCTCGTTATCTTATCCGAGATTGCTCCCCACAACTCTTCCTTCTCCTCCCAATCATCAATCTTTATACCATAATCGGAAGGTCTCCTCTTATCTCTCTTAAGTTTCTTTGCAATTTCACCCTTCTTAGGAGGATTAGTCTCCTTCCTCTTAGAAGGTGTAGCAATTCCTTTACCTACAAAGATAATATTTCAATACATAATAGAGGAGATAAAGCAAGTATACCCATCCTAGGACTAATTAAAGCATGAACTCTAGTCAAGACTTCAAATTTGTATGCAATAATCGCTTCATAAATCAATTCTCAAAATTTCAAGTGTATACTTCAAACATATAACACATGTATACTCAACATTTTCAATTAAGAGGAATCAAAAGTCCTAAGTTTTTAACTTCCACGTTCAACATGCTTCTCAAATTCCAAAGTTCAACAAAAATTCCAAGCATGCCCAACTTCCACAACTCAATTGTTCATAAACGTCACTTCAAAACAATGAGCACATTCATGCATTTCGAAATTAATCTCAAGCCTGTAAGATTACCATCATCAATTTCACAAAATTCCATCAATCCAACGTAAATTGAACTCATCAAATTCATGTAAAATTTCAACAAGAACACAAGATTCAACTTCAATTCCAACTAAAACCATGTTTAATCAACTTAACCAATCTTCACTAAGCATATACTACTCCAATTCAAGGGTAAAAAAGTAAGAAAACATATCTTTATCTCTGGACATGGTGTGTGTATGACGCTTGCCAAAAATCCTCAAATTTGAGTTGAATAGTCCGAAATCGGACTTGAATCCTCCAAATCTTAGATGTGGAAGTGTGTGGAGAGAAAGAATTAAGTGTAGGATGAGTTTAGAGTGAATTTCTTACAAATCAAAATGAGAGCTTTGAGGAAGGGTGATGGGATTTGATCGAACAGTGTGCAGAAAATAGCATATATTCGCGACTCCAGACTCAGTTCGAATCGAACGGCGTGGTCGAACTAGGGCTCCCAAGTCGAACGGGATCTGCTGAAATATTTATAGTTCAACTGCAGTTCGACCAACCAGTCTTGGTCGAACCGCAGTGTGTTGTCGAATCACGTCTCTGTAAATTGAAAAGTCGCCCCCTGTTCTCCTTTGTTCCGTTCAACCATCTTTGACCGAGAAGTATTGGTTGAACATGATGGGTTTGGTCGAACCGGCCCTCTGTAAACTGATAAACTCCTCGGCATGCCATTCGACCATAGTTCGACCAAAGCATTTTGGTCGAACCATGAAAGTATGGTCGAACGGGCTTTTGGAAGTTCGTTTTTCGTGCTTTTCTTCGTCCCCTGCAAAACTTAAACTCTAAAACAACATCAAGCATCATATTAAGCCAAAAAAAAGCTAGAGAACCACTCTTAGACTATATAAAAATCATGTATATTATTCTGCTCACACTATAAAATAAATAAAACACCACTGAACACTAGGCAAATTGCAAAAAATTGACACATCAAAACGAGTTAAAATTTTAATATACCGCAAGAAATCAATCCCCTAGCAAATGTTACAAAGAAAAGATTATACTCTTGGTGCTACAATGAGGTAAGTACATCACACCCTTCCAAACTTAGTAGAAACTATAGTCGAAACGAAGTTTGCAAAGAGATGTAATTGCCGATTAGTAAGCACCTTAAATATAAAAATTTCTTACTCACACGAAATAAATAAAGCAATAAAATGGGAGGGTAAGCCCCTAACAGGTGCTCTTATTTAACGTCGGAGAGTGACGACGGTATCGACTCAATGTAAGATATCTTAAAAGACGACACAAGCATCATCCGACGACCTATAGTGCTTCAATCGATGCCCATTCGCTGCTATGATGTCTCCGTCTTTGTCCATGATCTCAAAACTCCCCCTCCGCAGGCTCTATGGATAATGAATGGTACTGTCCACTTCGATTTTAATTTTCCTGTAAAAATATTCAAACAAGAATTATAAAGTAATACCTCATCTCCTTGCTTGAACTCTTTATAAGTGATCTTCGAGTCATGCCACTTCTTCATTCTCTCCTTATAGATCACCGAGTTTTTGAAGGCTTGATTTCTGAACTCGTCTAATTGATTGATATGAGTCAACCTCAACTCCTTTTGCTCCTTAAGAGATAAGTTCATACTTCTCACGGCTCAAAAAGACTTATACTGAATCTCTACGGGTAAGTGGCACGACTTCCCATAGACAATTTGATAAGGTGACATATCTAGCACAGTCTTAAATGCGGTTCGGAACCCCCATAAAACATCGTCGAGCTTCATAGCCCAATCCTTCCTATTGGTTCCAACCACCTTCTCCAGGATTTGCTTCACTTGCCGGTTAGAGACTTCCGCTTGCCCATTCGCTTGAGGATGATAGGATGTAGTAACCTTATGCTTAACACCATACTCTTTGAGAACTCTTTCAATAAGCTTGTTGACGAAGTGGGAACCTTAATCACTTACAAGTGCTCTAAAAACTCCATAGCGGGTGAAAATATGCTTCTTCATGAATGACAAGACCGTCTTTGAATCATTCAGGCGAGTTGAAATCGCTTCCACCCACTTAGAAATATAACCAACAACAAGAAGGATGTATATATATCCATTAGATGGGGGAAACGGCCCCATAAAATCAATTCCCCATACATCAAAGATCTCTACAACAATACTTGACTGAAGTGGCATCTCATCCCTTTTACTTATATTTCTCATCCTTTGACATCTATCGCATGTCGCCACATAGGATTCACAATCTTTGAACAGGGAAGTCCAATATAAAATGAATTGTAGCACCTTGGCTGTAGTCTTTTAGGCTCCGAAATGCCCCCCGTTAGGTTGTGCATGGAAAAAATCAAGAACATTTTCCATCTCGATCTCGGGCACACACCTACGGATGATAGAATTCATAAAAATCTTGTAGACGAATGGATCATACAATATAAATGTCTCAACATCCCTCTTAAACTTAGCAAGTTGATACCTATTGATATCTTTCGAAATTTCACCTACGGCAATGTAATTGACATAATCCGCATACCATGGTTCCATTCATTAAGCAACCACTACACAAGCTCTCTCTGCTCCTTCAATAAACACTGCCATAATCTTCTCATCAGAGAACATCTCCTCTATGTAATCAAAAGAATCATCACAATGTTCCCTGTCTCCAACCTTGATAGGTGATCCGCCAACACATTTTCTGTACCCTTCTTATCCCGGATCTCCATATCAAACTCTTGTAGAAAAAGGATCCATCGAATAATCATGGGCTTCACTTCCTTCTTCTCCATCAAGTACCGGATTGCAGAATGATCCGTGTACACTATTGTCTTCATGCCAAACAAATACTATCAAAACTTATTGAATGCATACACAACAGTTAAAAACTCTTTTTCAGTGACAGTGTAGTTCTTTTGTGCTGCATCAAAAGTTTTGCTCGCATAGTAGATGACGCAGAACTTATTTTCTTTCGGCTGTCCAAGCACCACTCCAAGTGCTAGATCACTTGCATCACACATAAGTACAAACGACTGAGTCTAATCCAGTGTGATCAAGATAGGTGTAGTAATAAACGCCTCTTTCAAAACTTGAAAAGCTGTTAGACATTCTTCATCAAAAACAAAAGGAACATCTTTTCAAGTAAATGAGACAGGGGCTTGGAGTATTTCGAGAAGTCTTTGATAAATCTTCTATAGAATCTGGCGATCTAACAATAAAACTCATACCCTGCTAGACGATCTAACATTTTATCTATGAAAGAAAAAGGGAAATGGTCTTTGCATGTATTTTTATTCAGTTTCCTATAATCCGTATACATACGACATCCCGTACAAATCCTAATGTCTATTGTCTCTCCATCATCGGCTTTCACAATAGTCTTGCCCCCTTCTTAGCTACTACATTCAATAGACTCACATGGGGACTATCACTAATTAGATAAATAATTCCTGCATCTAACCACGTTAGGATTTGCTTCCTAATCACTTCTTGAATCGCGAGATTAACCCTCCGTTGATTCTGAATACATCTCTTAGCTTCATCTAGCAACCTTATCTTATGCATGCAATGTGATGAACTAATACCCTTCAAATCATCAAGAGTCTAACCAATAGCAGACTTTTACTTCCTAAGCACATCTAACAACTCTTTAAGTTGATCATCAGTAAGAGAAGAAGATACAATTACCAAATAAGTTTCATTATTGCCTAGATAGGCGTACTTCAAGTGCTCCGGTAGTGGTTTCAACTCCTCCTTATTTTCTTCCTTCGGTGTGCTTTCTCTATCCAATGGGAGGTATTGCATAGTCCACTTAACTTCTTCAAGCTTGGTTCTTTTGGATTCATACATGTCATTACCCAAAACAAGTAAATTTTCAAGAAATTCAATACATACCTCATTAGAGAGCTCATCTAACTCTGTGGTGAGAAAAGTGAGAGACTCCGCCAAGCATGTCTCCAAGGGATCCTTCGATATGATCAAGGACATATCTTCGTTCACGATCTCCTCCACCACATCAATGCTGTGACATTGCGTCTCCATTGGCATCTTCACTGCTTTATCAAGGTTGAACAGAACCTCTTCTTTATCCATTCTCAATCTAAGCTCCCCCTTTTGGACATCAATCATAGCTCCAGCGGTGGTAAGGAATGGCCTCACCAAGATAAGAGGGACATTATCCTTGTCATCTTCTATCTCTAGCACAAGAAAATCCATAGGAAAGACAAGCTTCTCCACTTTCACAAGTACCTATCTGCCAACTGTAGAGCCACTGTTGTGGGAGCGAGCTCTTCCAAACTCCACTGTTGTCTCTACCATTGATTTTCAAAACCGGTTGGACCAGCCGGTTTAACTGGGAACCGGCCTCCAAATCGATCCAAAACACCTACAAAACCATTTTTTGAGTTGGACCGGATTGAACCGGTCAAAATCGGAAAAACTGGTTGAACCGGTTGAACCGGTCCAACCAGTTTTTGAATTTTTTTTGAATTTTTTAAATTTTTTAAATTTTTTTTATATTTTATATTTTTATATTATTTCACTTTTATAATTATTTATTTTAAAATATAAAATATAAAATTTTAATTAAATTATATAATTTTCCTGGATTGGTGCATCCAATGTATAGCAGTTTGAGTATAAATGATGTAATATGATATTGAGAGAATATATAAAAATATGTTTAAAATATGAATTATTAACTATAAATATTTTATCTAATTATATTTTTATATAAATTGAATATTTTCTTTATAAAATAATTTTGGTTATTATAAATTTTTTTAATAAATTGTAATATTATAAAATATAATTGAAAATATGCAAAATTCATTTTTCCGGTTGAACCACCGGTTGAACCGGTCCGACCGGTTGATCCTCGAACCACTGCATCCATCGGTTCAGCCTCCGGTCCAGTTATGAAAACACTGGTCTCTACTCCGTTCAAGCTCCTCTTCTTTAATATGATATCTTTAAGAAATCGGGCATAATATGGCATCTCCATGATTGCTTTTGGAGAAAAGAATGTTCAAGCTTATCTTGTTCATAATATCCTGAAATCTCTTAAACTTATCTTCCAATCCCTTCTTCACTATTCTAAAAGGAAATGGAGGAGGTATCTTTGTCTTAGGAATTCCCTATTCGTCATGTTCAACCTCCTTCGCCTTGTCCTTCTCGACTTTCAATCTCTTGGCTCTTTCCCACTTCTTATCTACTATAAGCTCAGTATTCTGCTCTTGTGATGGTACTGGAGTATTCTGAATAACAGGTATAGCATTCGGTATAGAAACGGGAGTCGATTGCCGTAGTTCGACCACTTCGACCAGAATGATCTGGTCGAATTGAATGAGTTTGGTCGAACTGGATGTCTGAAAACAAAATCAGTCTGTCCAGTTCAGAAGTTGCTGGTTCGACCAGAGTTTGACCAGAGAGGACTGGTCGAACTAGAATGTTTTGGTCGAACTGAGGCTCTATAAACTTAACTCGATTTATTAGCTCAACAGGTGCCGATTCGACACTCGTTTGACCACAGAGGTCTGGTCAAACTGAAAGGTGTTGGTCGAATGGTGAGCCAGAAAATAGAGCATCGTTTCTCTATTTTTTTGAAGGTGGTTCGACCAGAGTTCGACCAGCATGTCTGGTCGAACTGCAGTTCTACTTTCTTTGTTTTTGTCCACGGCTTCATCAGACCTTGGTACTGCATCCCAGACCTCAATGTGATGTCATGACAAGATTTAGGATTCGTAATACTTTGAGATGGGAGCTTATCTTTCTCAATAGTTTATGTCAACTTGTTCACAATCCCTACCATCTTCCCCATCAACAAGGTAAGGTCTTTCATCTGCTTGGATAACTCCTCATGATTTGAATCTATTTTTATCTCAATGCGATCCACCCTTGCATCATTCATAGCCAAAAAATGGTTCACCGTATCCTCCAAACTAGGTTTTCCTACTTCCGTCTTAGCAACAGGATTAACTCCAACAGGAGATTGCATCGCCGCATTTGGATTGCTGATGAGAGTGAAAATAAGCGTGTTTTAGTGTCCAATTTAACACCTTCTTGATTGAAATAGTTGTTATATATTAGCACGAGTGTCTTGTATTAAATATATATGAGAAAAATATGCACTTGAGGTGTTTTATTGTGTTTTAGGTAGAAAAAGGATCAAAAGTGCAAAGTTGGTGAAAAGGTGCAACTTGTGTATGAATGCTAAAAAATGGACATCCAACTTTCATAATTTTTTTGTGTTTGTGTGGAGCTCTGAACTAGAATTGTGATATATGATTGGAAAGCCACTGAAAATATGATCGTTTTGGCGTAAAGAACACCTCAATAGGATTCCAAACGAGGAAGTTATGAGCAAAAGATGACACCGCGCGAGCTGTGCCGAACATAATAGATGTGTTAATTTTCATGGCTTGTTACACCTTCAATTCTTGGATTTTTTGTGAGTTCTTTATATGGATAGAAAGCCAAGGAAGTGAGGATCGCGTGAGCACAAGAATCATTCAAATCGAAGTTCGAATGTGGAAGTTATACGCGAAACGGTGAAGTTGGCACAAGCTGGTTCGACCATGCTATTTTGGTCGAATCAAATGCTTTTTTACACCCCTATTCGTGAATTTTTGTGTTTTCCAAGAAAAAGCCCTTCCTAGGTCCAAAAGGAGAGCTTACAAGTATAAAAGGGGATGTAGATCACACCAAAAGGTAGAATTGGATTGGAGGAGAGCCACAACACAACACAACCATCCTACACCCCACAAGGGGGTTCACCCCCAAACCATCATCCACATCCTTTCCTCCATCTATCCATCACTTTGAAGATTCTTCTGTGGAATCAAGAGGGGAACCAAGAGGAGGATTCAAGACGGAGAAGGACGTGACACTCCCGCATCTAGGGTTTATTTCGTTTCCTAATTTATCTTATAATTTTTCAGACATCTAGGTAAGATCTATCCAACACCCATGATTATTGTTTGTAACATCATGGGCTAGAGCCTTTTTGGTAGAACTAGGGTTGTGAAGGTTTTACGAATTAATTAAACTTTCGTGTGTAAACTCCGTACAACACTACTTGTGGATTTATTTTATATATGATTGTACTTTCTTAATCCATATTCACGGTTGTTTTGTGCATCTTCAATTGGTATATAGAGTTTGAATATATATCTTGGTTGTAGATTAAGTGCGTTCATTGCTGAACATGATTCCATATTATGATTCTAAGTGAGGGGACTCCGAAGCTTCATTAGAACTATCGTATATGAATACTTATTAAATGAATTGAATTTGTGTTATTAAGTAGGATAAAGAGGATAATTTTATAGTACCTATAATGGGAGATCATATCGGATTAGAGTACCAATTGGCCAGGGAAATAATTGATACTTATAGTACCTAGAAAGGAGAGTGAAGTTATATCTCTTGCTCCAAGGTTATTCACACGTGTTACACGCATGTTTACTTGTGTCTATAGAGTGGATATGCATGGTTTAGTGATGCGTCCATATTCCACAAGGCAGAGTCGGACATTAACACACGGAAGAGAAATTAATGAGTGAAAATGGATTTCCTAGGGTTCGATATTCACTTGGTCGTTTTCTTAAGCTGCAACTGATATCCTTAATACTTAGGGATTAATTTTTCATGCAAAGAATGCGCATTAAGTTCTTGGCGCCGTTGCCGAGGACAACTGTTATTATTAGTTTATTCATTCTAATTTGATTAAGATTTTTATTTGTGATTATTTATTTCTATCTAACCTTAAATTTTTCTGAGATACTCGTGCACTAGGAAATAGAGAGGAAAGAAAAGAACAAATAACACATTGAGCTAAACATGGCCAGAGCAAGGCAGAATCCAGATAATATTGTCATACGTGAAATTTTCACGAACTATGAGATTGGCAACGTGGGGTTGATAGGAGCAAGGGGGAAGATGATGATTTTGAGATACATCCCGCTCTTATTAACATGGTGGAGAAGAATCCCTTTTCTGGAGGTTGCTTTGAAGATCCATATCAGCACCTCAAAAGATTTCTTGGTTATGCAAAGACTCAAAAGGGAGCTGAAGCTAATGATAATGCTTGGTGGATTGCCCTATTCAAGTTCTCTTTGATTGATAAGGCAGAACATTGGTATAATACTCTTGATACAGCAGACTGCACTACATGAGACCAACTGCAGTAGAAGTTCTTGGAGAGATACATGCCACCCTCAAGGATCTTAAGAATGAAGCAAGAGATCACCCAATTTGTTATGAATCAGGGTGATAAATTTTATGAGGTGTGGGATAGGTTTAAAAACATGCTCTAGAGGTGCCTACAACATGGAATGTCTAAGGCTCAATACATAAGTATCCTCTACTATGGATTAGATTGTGAGTCACGTGTTTTTATTGATTCATCATCAGGTGGAGCGCTGTTATCTAAAACAAAAATAGAAACAGAAAAGTTATTTGATGACATCTCTATAAATTCACGTGACTGGCCTACGGAAAGAGTAAGTGGATCATATGTACTTGGCAAGGTAGCGCAGGTTGAACATCAAACGGTGAAGTTAAATAGGGATGATGAGATTGTCTCTAGTTTAGCTAACATCAACAAGCTACTAGAGTCCCAGTAGAGGCAGATTACAGAGTTGACACAAAGGGAGCCTACTATGAAGCAGTACGAAGTGAAGAGTGTTGAAGATACTTTCAATCGATACATGGCAAGGAATGATGCAAGGGTTGACCACATCGAGGCTACTATGAATGCTAAGCATGCAGATTTATCTAAGCAATTGAAGGACCTTACCTTTATCATGGGGCAGATGGCCGCGAATGTGAATCAATTGACACAAATGTTGGGGAATAATGTCATCACATTGAGGTATGGAACGCAGTACTATGAAGGACCAATGATGCTGAAAATGAATTCTGAAGATCTAGGAGCTCGATTCGACCAGGGTTCGACCAAGCTAGCAGGTCAAAGCACACTCTGGAGGTCGAACCAAGCACCTGGGCAACCTCCGGAGCTTCTAGCCGATCGGTTTGACCAAGATCCTCATGGTTTGACCAACCCTGTTGGTCGAACCGAGGTCAAACCAACCTGTTCGCAACCCCCTGTTTTATCTGAAGTGCGATTCGACCGCGTCAAGAATGGTTTGACCAATCCAGTTGGTCGAACAGTGGTCGAACCAGCCTGTTTGGAGCACCTTGCTTTGTCTGATGTCGGATTCGACCACGACCACTATGGTTAGACCAATCCTGTTGGTCGAACCGTGATCGAACCACCCTGTGAGGAGCGCTCTGTTTTGTCTGAAGCATGGTTTGACCACGATCACCATGGTTCGACCAGCCTTGTTGGTCGAACTGACCTGTCCGGTGGAGAACGCAATTTCTAAAGCCCAGTTCGACCACTACATACCTGGTTCGACCAGCACTCTTGGTCGAACTGTGGTCGAACCATCTCACCCAACACCGTTTTCCACGCGTGATGATTTATTTGATGTTGATGATACTCCAGTACCATCCCAAGAGCATAATACTGAGCTAATAGTGGAGAAGAAATAGGAAAGAATAGGGAGGTTAAGAGACGAGAAGCTTAGACTGCAGATGGATAATGAAGATGTGGTTTTCTCTTTTGATCAAGCAATGAAGATGCCCATGGAGACTCAATCGTGCAAGAGCATAGATGTGATTTCTAACTTATTTAATCTTGATTTTAATAGGACAGATGACTTTGAATTTGAGTGGAAGATTGACAAGGAGGTGTCTAGACAGCCATGGGAGATAAGAAATTCTGAGGATCATATACCTGTTACCAAGAAAGGTAAAGTGCTGAGTGTAGACAAGAAGAGGGAAATAAAGTACTTGAAGGTGAGGATGTGAGAAGACCGCCATCTGATCCAGTAGTCTAAAAGCGGTAAACCATCGTGACTCTCCGACGTTAAACATGAGCACCTGTTGGGGGTTGTTGAGAGTGAAAAGAAACGTGTCATAGTGTCCAATTTAACACCTTCTTGATTGGAATTGTTGTCATATATTAGCATAAGTGTCTTATATTCAAAATATGTGAGAAAAATGTGCACTTGAGGTATTTTATTGTGTTTTAGGTAGAAAAAGGATCAAAAGTGCCAAGTTGGAGAAAAGGGTGCAATTTGTGCAATGACGCTAAAAAACGCACGTCCAACTTGTGTAATTATTATGTGTTCGTGTAGAGCTCTGAACTGGTGTTGTGATATATGGTTGGAAATCCACTTAAAAGAGGATCGTTTTGGCGTAAATAAAACCTCAACCGAGTTCCCAACGAGGAAGTTATGAGCAAAATGGTGATGTCACGCAAGCTGTGCCGAACAGAACGGATGTTCTGCTTTCCATGGCATTTTACAGATATAAATCTTAGAGTTTTTGTGAGATCTTTATATGGATAGAAAGCCAAGTAAGAGAGGATCGCGTGAGCACAAGAAATACTCGAATTGGAGCTCGGACGTGGAAGTTATACAAAAACAGTGAGACGGCGCAAGTATGATTCGACCACGACAATCCAGTTCGACCAGACCCCTTGATCGAACTGCAGCCATTTTGCTCGAATCGAATGCCTGAAGTGTGAATTATCACCGATTTCGATTCGACCATGGTTTGACCAAGCCCTAGTTGGACATAGGTCGAACTCCATGCCTGGGACGCGTCCGTATCCAATTTTTACACACCAAGTGCGTGTTTCTGCATGTTTTCCAAGAAAAAGTCCATCTTAGGTCCATAAGGAGAGCTTACAAGTATAAAAGGGGATGTAGATCACACCAAGACAACATAATAGAGAATTGGATTGGAGAACAACACATCACAATCATCCTACACCCCACAAGGGGGGTTCACCCCCCAACCATCATCCACATCCTTTCCTCCATCCATCCATCACTTTGAAGATTCATTTGTGGAATCAAGAGGAGAACCAAGAGGAAGATTCAAGACGGAGAAGGTCGCGACAACGCCCACATCTAGGGTTTATTCGTTTTCTAATTTATCTTGTATTTTCTGGAATACAGGTAAAATCTATCCAACACCTATGATTGTTCTTCAAAACATCATGGGCTAGAACTATTTTGGTAGATCTAGGGTTTGAAGGTTTCTATAAATTAATTGAACTTTCGTATGTAAACTCCATACAATACTACTTGTGGATTTATTTTATATATGATTGTGCTTTCTTAATCCATATTCACGGTCATTTTGTGCATCTTCAATTGGTATATAGAGTCTAAATATATATCTTGATTGTAGATTGAGTGCGTTCACCGCTGAACAGGATTCCATATTATGATTCTAAGTGAGGGAACTCTGAAGCTTCATTAGAACTATCATATATGAATACTTATTAATTGAATTAAATTCGGTTTAGTAAGTAGGATAAATAAAATAATTTTATAGTACTTATAAAGGGAGATCATATCGAGTTAGAGTACCAATTGGGCAGGGAAATAATTGATACTGATAGTACCTAGAAAAGAGGGTGAAATTATATCTCTTGCTCCGAGGTTATTCACACGTGTTACACGCATGTTTACTTGTGTCTATAGAGTGGATATGCATGGTTTAATGATGCGTCCATATTCCACAAGGCAGAGTCGAACATCAACACATGGAAGGGAGATTAATGAGTGAAACTGGATTATCCTAGAGCTACCTATTCTCCTAATTGATCCACTTTCGTATTCTTCGAGTGATATTTTATTTTATTTGTTATTTTAATTAATTGTTTATTAGTTGTCAGATTAAAATCCCAATCTTTATTGCTTTTCGTCTTAATTAATTTAGATAATAATTAAATTGATAATACGTCGTTCTTTGGGTTCGATAATCACTTGGTCGCTTGCTTAAGCTGCAATTGATGTCCTTAATACTTGGGGATTAATTTTGCATGCAAAAAAACTCACATCAAGTTCTTGGCGCCGTTGTCGGGGACGACTGTTATTATTAGTTTATTTTTTCTAGTTGATTAAGACTTTTTTTGTGATTATTTAATTCTGTCTAACCTTGAATTTTTCTGAGGTACTTGTGCACTAGGAAAAGGATAGGAAGGAAAGAAAGAAGTAACACATAGTGCTAAACATGGCAGGAGCAAGGCAGAATCCGGATAATGTTGTCATACGTGAAATTTTCACGAACTATGGAATAGGCAACATGGGGTTGATAGGAGCAAGGGGGAAAATGATTTTGAGATAAATCCCGCTCTTATTAACATGGCAGAGAAGAATCCCTTTTCTGGAGTTGCTTTGAAGATCCATATCAGCATCTCCGAAGATTTCTTGGTTATGCAAACACTCAGAAGTGTGCTGGAGCTAATGATAATGCTAGGCGGATCGCCCTATTCAAGTTCTCTTTGATTGATAAGGCAGAAACTTGGTATGAGACTCTTGATGCCATAGATTGCACTACATGGGACCAACTGCTGCAGAATTTCATTGAGAGATACATGCCACCCTCAAGGATCTTAAGAATGAGGCAAGATATCACTCAATTTGTGATAAATTAGGATGAGAAGTTCTATGAGGTGTGGGATAAGTTTAAAGACATGCTCAGGAGGTGCCCACAGCATGGGATGTCTAAGGATGAATACATAAGTTTCTTCTACTATGGATTGGATTGTGAGTCGCGTATTTTTATTGATGCATCCTCAGGAGGAGCGCTGTTATCTAAAACAGCAATAGAAGCAGAAAAATTCTTCGAAGACACCTCTATGAATTCACGTGAATGGCCTACAGAGAGAGATAGAGGATCATATTTACTTGGTAAGGTAGCACAGGTTGAACATCGAGTAGTAAAGCCGAATAGGGATGATGAGATCGTCTCTAGTTTAGCTAACATCAACAAACTACTAGAGTCCCAGCAGAGATAGATTACAGAGATGATACAAAGGGGGGCCTAGTATGAAGCAGCAAGAAATGAAAAGTGTTGAAGATACCTTCAATCGATACATGGCTGAGAATGATGCAAGGATTGATCATCTTGAGGATACCATGAATGTTGATCATTCAAATTTATCTAAACAGTTGAAGGACCTAACTTGGATTATGGGGCAGATGACTGAGAACATGAATCAACTGATACAAAAATTGGAGAATAAAGCCATCACGTTGAGGTCTAGAACGCAGTACGAGGGACTGATGAAGCCGGAATCAAAATTTGAAGCGAAAAAAGCCTGGTTAGACCTCGATTCGATTAGCACAGGTGGTCAAATTAGGCAGGAGAAGTCGAACCAGGCACCTGGGCGACATCCGAAAGAAGCAGAGGATCAGTTCGACCAAAAACATGTCGATTCGACCAGAAGCTCTGGTCGAACTCAGGTCGAATACCACTGTTCAGGTTGCTCTGTCTTGTCTGATGCCCGATTCGACCACGATCACTCTAGTTCGACCAACCCTACTGGTTGAACTCAGGTCGAACATCACCATCTTGCGTACTCTATTTTGTCTGATGCTCGATTCGACCACGATCAATACCGTTCGACTAAACCAGTTGGTCGAACTGTGGTCGAACCGGCCTGTATGGGAGAGATGCACATTTAGGTGTGCAGTTTGACCACTATTCAACCAATTCGACCAGCAACCCTGGTCGAACTCAGGTTGAATAGTTCTGTTCTGTATTGTTTTCCACGCCGAATGCTTTACATGATGTTAATGCTACTCCCATGTCATTCCAAGGGCAGAATATTGAGCTTATAGTGGAAAATAAGTGGAAAATAGCAAAGAGGTTGAGAGACGAGAAGCTTAGCCTGCAGATGGATAATGAAGATGTAGTTTTCCCTCTTGATCAAGCAATGAAGATGCCCATGGAGACTCAATCGTGCAAGATCATAGATGTGGTTTCTAACTTGTTTAATCTTGATTTTTCTAAGATAGATGATTCTGAATTAGAGTGGAAGATTGACAAGGAGGTGTCTAGACAGTTATGGGAGGTAGGTAATTCCAAGAATCATATTCTTGTTACCAAGAAAGGCGAAGTGTTGAGTGTAGACAAGAAGAGGGAAAGAAAGTACTTGAAGGTGAGGATGCGAGAAGACCGCCCTTTGATCTAGTCATTTAAAAAGGGGTAAACTATCGTGACTCTCTGATGTTAAACATGAGCGCCTGTTCGGGGCTTTTCCCTCCTGTTTTAATGCTTTATTTCTTTCGTGTGAGTAAGAAATTTTTATATTTAAGGTGCTTACTAATCGGCAATTACATATATTTTCAAACTAAGTTTCAACTTATTTTTTACTAAGTTTGGGAGGGTGTGATGTTATTACCTCATTGAAGTACCAAGAGTATAATATTTTCTTTGTAATGTGTGCTAGTGGAGTTGATTTTTTGCGGTATGTTGAAACTTTAATCGGTTTTGATGGGTCGGATTTTTGCAATTTGCCTAGTGTTCAGTGGTGTGTCTAGTGTGTGGAGTCGATATGATAGTCAATTGATTCTTTCGTCTAATTCTCCTATTTTATTATTGATGAATCCTGTGATGATGAATGTTTGAGCTTTGATGATAGAAAAAGGTAAAAGAGTGGCTAGATGAGTTCTACACTGAGGTTTTGACCTGACCGAGTTGAACAACTCAAGGAACTCATGAATGCATTAAAGATAAGTCAGGTGCCCTCATTTCCTTATTCTAATTTTTATATGTGCATTTAATTCATGGAGTGGAATGATTGAGTTTATATTTTTGGTGATCCATGTGAGCTTATATTGTTTAAATTGTGC
Organism: Pogostemon cablin; assembly: GCA_023678885.1. Taxonomy (NCBI): domain Eukaryota; kingdom Viridiplantae; phylum Streptophyta; class Magnoliopsida; order Lamiales; family Lamiaceae; genus Pogostemon; species Pogostemon cablin. The sequence continues at coordinate 12,213,448 of CM042964.1, read as the reverse complement.
TAAAATTCATATTCTCTTGAAATTGATGAAGGAAGTGTACTTGAGTTATAATGTGATATGAAGTTCTATGTGTACTTGTGGGATATTACTTACCATGAAAGGTTCTCTATTACTTGTTAAAAATTCATGTGAGATTTCCAGCCTCGTTGATCATGTTACATAATCACATGATATATCTTTTCTGGTGAGTATTGTTCTTGTGTGTGTATTCTAGAACTTGTCTTTTATCTAACTTGAAATTACATGTCGGTTAGATGATGGGAGATGATTTAAGGTCATCCTTGAATTTATGAGTCACTTTGCCAAATAATTTCCTATCAAATAATTTTATATCCGTAGTTAGCCCTTTTGAGCCTAAAAGCCTTGTTTCTTTGGTAACCTACGAAGATAGCTATTTTAATACCCTATTTGAGCCTTAAATTCTAATATTTAGTGAATAATTAAATGTTGTCAAAGTGTGTGAATTGATTTTCATGGAGTTTGGAATGAATAAAATATTTGGAGCTGTACAAGTGATTATGAGCTAAAATATTTGAGCTGAAAAATAAGTTGCTAGGGGTAGTGCCCGAAACTGGTACCCCGAGATGTTAGAGGTAGTGCCCGAAACTGGTGCCTCGAGAAAAAAAAGAAAGGAAAGAAAAAGTATGTTGAGCTTGAAGGAAAGGAGAAAAAAGAAAATTAGAAGAACATGAAGCTGGATAGCCTGAAGTGTAAAAAAATCTGTAGTACAAAGGATTTCCGATTTTAATTCTCTACTAATTGAGTTACTTTATCCATATGTTTCATACCCTTACCAAAGAGCCAATATTACACCCAAAATGAAAGTCCTTTTTTATCCCATTGTCGAATCATACTTTTAGTGGTGGAGAGTTTGAGATATTTGGCAAGTTTATGGTTACGCATGCACTTGAATTGACTTTGAGCGTAAACACCATAACCCATAAGTGTACATCTTTTACACTTGAGTGCGAGTGATATATACTTCCCGTAAGGACATGTCAATGGAGCATTTGAAGTGGTGGTGATTGTCTTAACTTGTATGCTATGAATTGATTATTGCATGTAATGAGAGTTGCATGACCTAAGTTGAGGACAATTGTATTTTGAATGGGGTATATGTCATAATCCTTGTTTCCCCACTAATTTTCTTACTCTCTTTCTCTTTATTTTTATTTTGTTGCCTCAGGACGAGAAACGGGTAAGTTTGGGGGATTGTTGAGAGTGAAAATAAGCGTGTTATAGTGTTCAATTTAACACATTCTTGATTGGAATTGTTGTCATATATTAGCACAAGTGTCTTATATTAAATATATTTGAGAAAAAGGTGCACTTGAGGTGTTTTATTGTGTTTTAGGTGGAAAAAGGATCAAAAGTGCCAAGTTGGAGAAAAGGGTGCAATTTTTGCAATGATGCTAAAAACACAAGTCCAACTTGTGTAATTATTATGTGTTCGTGTGGAGTCTGAACTAGTGTTGTGATATATGGTTGGAAAGCACTGAAAAGACGATCGTTTTAGCATAAAGAACACATCAATCTAGTTCTAAACGAAGAAGTTATGAGCAAAATGGTGACATCACGCGAGCTATGCCGAACAAAATGGATGTTCTGCTTTCCATGGCTTTTTACAGATTCAAATCTTAGATTTTTTGTGAGATCTTTATATTGATAGAAATCCAAGTAAGAGAGGATCGCGCGAGCGTAAGAATCACTCAAATTGGAGCACGGTTGTGTAAGTTATACTCGAAATAGTGAGACGGCGCAAGTGTGATTCGACCACGACAGTCCAGTTCGACCAGACCCCTTGGTCGAACTGCAGCCATTTTGGTCGAATCGAATGCCTGAAGTGCGAATTATCGCCGATTTTGATTCGACCAGGGTTTGACCAAGCCCTAGGTCGAACCCCAGGTCGAACTCCATGCCTGGGACGCGTCCGGATCCAATTTTAACACCCAAGGGCGTGTTTCTGCGTGTTTTCCAAGAAAAAGCCCATCTTAGGTTTATAAGGAGAACGTACAAGTATAAAAGGGGATGTAGATCACACTAAGACAACACAATAGAGAATTGGATTGGAGAACAACACAACACAATCATCCTACACCCCACAAGGGGGGTTCACCCCCCAACCATCATCCACATCCTTTCCTCCATCCATCCATCACTTTGAAGATTCATTTGTGGAATCAAGAGGAAAACCAAGAGGAGGATTCAAGATGGAGAAGGACGCGATAACGCCCATATGTTGGTTTATTCATTTCCTAATTTATCTTGTATTTTATCTATCCAACATCCATGATTATTTTTCGCAACATCATGGGCTAGAACTATTTTGGTTGATCTAGGGTTTGAAGGTTTCTATAAATTAATTGAACATTCGTGTGTAAACTCAGTACAACACTACTTGTGGATTTATTTTATATATGATTGTGCTTTCTTAATCCATATTCACGATCATTTTGTGCATCTTCAATTGGTATATAGAGTCTGAATATGTATCTTGATTGTAGATTGAATGCGTTCACCGCTGAACAGGATTTCATGTTATGATTCTAAGTGAGGGGACTCCGAAGCTTCATTAGAACTATCATTTATGAATACTTATTAATTGAATTAAATTTGGGTTAGTAAGTAGGATAAAGAGAATAATTTTATAGTACTTATAAAGGGAGATCATATCGGGTTAGAGTACCAATTGGCCAGGGAAATAATTGATACTGATAGTACCTAGAAAGGGGGTTAAATTATATCTCTTGCTCCGAGGTTATTCACACGTGTTACACGCATGTTTACTTGTGTCTGTAGAGTAGATATGCATGGTTTAGTGATGCGTCCATATTCCACAAGGCAGAGTCGGACATCAACAATGGAAGGGGGATTAATGAGTGAAACTGGATTATCCTAGAGCTACATATTCTCCTAATTGATCCACTTCCGTATTCTTCGAGTGATATTTTATTTTATTTGTTATTTTAATTATTTATTTATTAGTTGTTAGATTTAAATCCCAATTTTTATTGCTTTTCGTCTTAATTAATTTAGATAATAATTAAATTGATAATACGTCATCGTTTAGGTTCAATAATCACTTGGTCGCTTGCTTAAACTGCAATTGATATCCTTAATATTTGGGGATTAATTTTGCGTGCAAAAAAAACTCACATCAAGTTCTTGGCGACGTTGTCGGGGACGACTGTTATTATTAGTTTATTTTTTCTAGTTGATAAAGACTTTTTTTGTGATTATTTAATTTTATCTATCCTTAAATTTTTCTGAGGTACTTGTGCACTAGGAAAAGGATAGGAAGGAAATAAAGAAGTAACACATAGTGCTAAACATGGCAGGAGCAAGGCAGAATCCGGATAATGTTGCCATACGTGAAATTTTCACAAACTATGGAATAGGCAACATGGGGTTGATAGGAGCAAGGGGGAAGATGATGATTTTGAGATACATCCCACACTTATTTATATGTTAGAGAAGAATCCCTTTTCTGGAGTTGCTTTGAAGATCCATATCAGCATCTCCGAAGATTTCTTGGTTATGCAAACACTCAAAAGTGTGCTGGAGCTAATGATAATGCTAGGCGGATCACCCTATTCAAGTTCTCTTTGATTGATAAGACAGAAACTTGGTATGAGACTCTTGATGCCATAGATTGCACTACATGGGACCAACTGCAGCAGAATTTCTTAGAGAGATACATGCCACCCTCAAGGATCTTAAGAATGAGGCAAGAAATCACTCAATTTGTGATAAATCAGGATGAGAAGTTCTATGAGGCGTGAGACAGGTTTAAAGACATGCTCAGGAAGTGCCCACAGCATGGGATTTCTAAGACTGAATACATAAGTCTCTTTTACTATGGATTGGATTGTGAGTCGCGTATTTTTATTGATGCATCCTCAGGAGGAGCGTTGTTATCTAAAATAGCAATAGAAGCAGAAAAGTTATTCGAAGACACCTCTATGAATACACGTGACTGGCCTACAGAGAGAGATAGAGGATCATATGTACTTGGCAAGGTAGCACATGTTGAACATCGAGTAGTAAAGCCGAATAGGGATGATGAGATCGTCTCTAGTTTAGCTAACATCAATAAACTACTAGAGTCCCAGCAGAGATAGATTACAGAGTTGATACAAAGGGGGCCTAGTATGAAGCAGCAAGAAGTGAAAAGTGTTGAAGATACCTTCAATCGATACATGGCTGAGAATGATGCAAGGATTGATCGTCTTGAAGATACCATGAATGTTGATCATTCAAATTTATCTAAGCAGTTGAAGGACCTAACTTAGATTATGGGGCAGATGACCGCGAACGTGAATCAACTGACACAAAAATTGGAGAATAAAGCCATCACGTTGAGGTTTGGAATGCAGTACGAGGGACCGATGAAGCCGGAATCAAAATTTGAAGTGAAAGAACCCGATTCGACCTCGATTCGACTAGCACATGTGGTCGAATTAGACAGGGGAGGTCGAACAAGGCACCTGGGCGACATCCGAAGAAGCAGAGGGTCAGTTCAACCAAAAACAGGTCGATTCGACCAGAAGCTCTGGTCGAACTCAGGTTGAACGCCACTATTCAAGATGCTCTGTTTTGTCTGATGCCCGATTCGACCACGATCACTCCAGTTCGACCAACCCTACTGGTCTAACTCAGGTCGAACAGCACCATCCCGCGTACTTTATTTTGTCTGATGCTCGATTCGACCACGATCACTATCGTTCGACCAAACCAGTTGGTCGAAACGTGGTCTAGCCGGCCTGTAAGGGAGAGAATGCACGTTCAGGTGTGCAGCTCGACTACTATTCAACCAATTCGACCAGCAACCCTGGTCGAACTCAAGTTGAATCATTCTGTTCTGTACTGTTTTCCACGCCGAATGCTTTACATGATGTTAATGCTACTCCCATGCCATTCCAAGGACAGAATATTGAACTTATAGTAGGAATAAGTGGGAAAGAGCAAAGAGGTTGAGAGACGAGAAGCTTAGCCTGCAGATAGATAATGAAGATGTGGTTGCCCATGGAGGCTCAATCGTGCAAGAGCATAGATGTGGTTTCTAACTTGTTTAATCTTGATTTTTCTATGACAGATGATTCTGAATTCGAGTGGAAGATTGACAAGGAGGTGTCTAGACAGCCATGGGAGGTATGTAATTCCAAGGATCATATTCTTGTTACCAAGAAAGGCGAAGTGTTGAGTATAGACAAGAAGAGGGAAAGAAAGTACTTGAAGGTGAGGATGCGAGAAGACCGCCCTCTGATCTTGTCATTTAAAAAGTGGTAAACTATCGTGACTCTCCGACGTTAAACATGAGCGCCTGTTCGGGGCTTTTCCCTCCTGTTTTAATGCTTTATTTCTTTCGTCTGAGTAAGAAATTTTTATATTTAAGTTGCTTACTAATCGGCAATTACATCTCTTTGCAAACTTAGTTTCAACTTATGTTTTTACTAAGCTTAGGGGGTGTGATGTTATTACCTCATTGAAGTACCAAGAATATAATCTTTTCTTTGTAATGTGTGCTATTGGAGTTGATTTTTTGCGGTATGTTGAAACTTTAATCGGTTTTGATGTGTCGGATTTTTGCAATTTGCCTAGTGTTCAGTGGTGTGTCTAGTGTGTGGAGCCGATATGATAGTCAATTGATTCTTTCATCTAGTTCTCCTATTTTATTATTGATGAATCCTGTGATGATGAGTGTTTGAGCTTTGATGATAGAAAAAGGTAAAAGAGTGGCAAGATGAGTTCTACACTAAGGTTTTGACCTGACCGAGTTGAGCAACTCGAGGAGCTCGTGAATGCATTGAAGATAAATCGGTGCCCTCGTTTCCTTATTCTAATTTTTATATGTGCTTTTAATTCATGGAGTGGAAGGATTGAGTTTATATTTTTGGCGATCCATGTGAGCTTATATTGTTTAAATTGTGCTAAAATTCATATGCTCTTGAAATTGATGAAGGAAGTGTACTTGAGTTATAATGCGATATGAAGTACTATGTGTACTTGTGGGATATTACTTACCATGAAAGGTGCTCTGTTACTTGTTAAAACCCCATGTGAGATTTTGAATCTCGTTGATCATGTTACATAATCACATGATATATCTTTTCTGGTGAGTATTGTTCTTGTGTGTGTATTTTAGAACTTGCCTTTTGTCTTACTTGAAACTACATGTGTGTTAGATGATGGGAGATGATTTAAGGTCATCCTTGAATTTATGAGTCATTTTGCCAAATAATTTCCTATCAAATAATTTTATATCCGTAGTTAGCCCTTTTGAGCCTAAAAGCCTTATTTCTTTGGTAACCTACGAAGATAGCTACTTTAATACCCTATTTGAGCCTTAAATTCCTATATTTAGTGGAGAATTAAATGTTGTCAAAGTGTGTGAATTGATTTTCATGGAGTTTGGAAGGAATAAAATATTTGGAGCTGTACAAGTGATTATGAGCTAAAAAATTTGAGCTGAAAAATAAGTTGCTAGGGGTAGTGCCCGAAACTGGTACCCCGAGATGTTAGAGGTAGTGCCCGAAACTGGTGCTTCGAGAAAAAAAAGAAAGAAAAGAAAAAGTATGTTGAGCTTGAAGGAAAGGAGAGAAAAGAAAATTTGATGAACATGAAGTTGGATAGCCTTGAAGTGTAAAAAAATCTGCAGTACAATGGATCTCCGATTTTAATTCTCTACTAATTGAGTTACTTTATCCATATGTTTCATACCCTTACCAAAGAGCCTACATTACATCCAACAGGAAAGTCCGTTTTGATCCCATTGTCGAATCATACTTTTAGTGGTGGAGAGTTTGAGATATTTGGCAAGCTTATGGTTACGCATGCACTTGAATTGACTTTGAGAGTAAACACCTTAACCCATAAGTGTACATCTTTTACACTTGAGTACGAGTGATACATACTTCCCGTAAGGACATGCGAAAGGAGCATTTGAAGTGGTGGTGATTGTCTTAACTTGTATGCTATGAATTGATTATTGCATGTAATGAGAGTTGCATGACCTAAGTTGAAGACAATTGTATTTTGAATGGGGTATATGTCATAATTCTTGTTTTCCCACTAATTTTCTTACTCTCTTTCCCTTTATTTTTATTTTGTTGCCTCGGGACGAGCAACGGGTAAGTTTGGGGGATTGTTGAGAGTGAAAATAAGCGTGTTATAGTGTCCAATTTAACACCTTCTTGATTGGAATTATTGTCATGTATTAGCATAGGTGTCTTATATTAAATATATTTGAGAAAAAGGTGCACTTGAGGTGTTTTATTGTGTTTTAGGTGAAAAAAGGATCAAAAGTGCCAAGTTGTAGAAAAGGGTGCAATTTTTGCAATGATGCTAAAAACACACGTCCAACTTGTGTAATTATTCTGTATTTATGTGGATTCTGAACTAGTGTTGTGATATATGGTTGGAAAGCACTGAAAAGACGATCGTTTTGGCATAAAGAACACCTCAATCTAGTACTAAACGAAGAAGTTATGAACAAAATAGTGACGTCGCGCGAGCTGTGTCGAACAGAATGGATGTTCTGCTTTCCATGGCTTTTTACAGATTCAAATATTGGAGTTTTTGTGAGATCTTTATATTGATAGAAATTCAAGTAAGAGAGGATTACGTGAGCGCAAGAATCACTCAAATTGGAGCTCGAATGTGGAAGTTATACACGAAACAGTGAGACGGCGCAAGTGTGATTCTACCACGACAGTCCAGTTCGATCAGACCCCTTGGTCGAACTGCAGCCATTTTGGTCGAATCGAATGCCTAAAGTGCGAATTATCGCCGATTTTGATTCGATTAGGGTTTGACCAAGTCCTAGGTCGAACCCTAGGTCAAACTCTATGCCTGGGACGCGTCCGGATCTGATTTTTACACACCAAGTGCGTGTTTCTGCATGTTTTACAAGATAAAAGACAATCTTAGGTCCATAAGGAGAGCTTACAAGTATAAAAGGGGATCTAGATCATACCAAGACAACACAATAGAGAATTAGATTGGAGAACAACACAACACAATCATCCTACACCCCACAAGGGGGTTCACCCTCCCAACCATCATCCACATCCTTTCCTCCATCCATCCATCACTTTGAAGATTTGTTTGTGGAATCAAGAGGAGAAGGACGCGACAACGCCCACATCTAGGGTTTATTCGTTTCCTAATTTATCTTGTATTTTCTGGACAACAGGTAAGATCTATCCAACACCCATGATTGTTCTTCGCAACATCATGGGCTATAACTATTTTGGTTGATCTAGGGTTTGAAAGTTTCTATAAATTAATTGAACTTTCATGTGTAAACTCTGTACAACACTACTTGTGGATTTATTTTATATATGATTGTGCTTTCTTAATCCATATTCATGGTCGTTTTGTGCATCTTCAATTGGTATATAGAGTCTGAATATATATCTTGATTGTAGATTGAGTGCGTTCACCGCTTAACATGATTCCATGTTATGATTCTAAGTGAGGGGACTCCGAAGCTTCATTAGAACTATCATATATGAATACTTATTAATTGAATTGAATTCGGGTTAGTAAGTAGGATAAAGAGGATAATTTTATCGTACCTATAAAGGGAGATCATATTGGTTTAGAGTATCAATTGGCCAGGGAAATAATTGATACTGATAGTACCTAGAAAGGGGGATGGAATTATATCTCTTGCTCCGAGGTTATTCACACGTGTTACACGCATGTTTACTTGTGTAAATAGAGTAGATATGCATGGTTTAGTGATGAGTCCATATTCCACAAGGCAGAGTCGGACATCAACACATGGAAGTGAGATTAATGAGCGAAACTGAATTATCCTAGAACTACCTATTCTCCTAATTGATCCACTTCCGTATTCTTCGAGTGATATTTTATTTTATTTGTTATTTTAATTAATTGTTTATTAGTTGTAAGATTAAAATCCCAATCTTTATTGCTTTTTGTCTCAATTAATTTAGATAATAATTAAATTAATAATACGACATCCTTTGGATTCGATAATCACTTGGTCGCTTGCTAAAGCTGCAATTGATATCCTTAATACTTGGGGATTAATTTTGGGTGCAAAGAAAATGCGCATCAGGGTTTGCCCTTCCATTTTAATTCTTTATTTCTTTTGTGTGAGTAAGAAAATTTTATATTTAAGGTGCTTACTAATCGGCAATTACATCTTTTTGCAAATTTAATTTCAACTTATGTTTTACTAAGTTTGGGGGTGTGATGTTATTACCTCATTGCAGCACCAAGAGTATAATCTTTTCTTTGTAATGTTTGCTAGGGGAGTTGATTTTTTGCGGTATGTTAAAACTTTAATCGGTTTTTATGTGTCAATTTTTTGCAATTTGCCTAGTGTTCTGTGGTGTTTCTAGTGTGTGGAGTCGATTAGATAGTCAATTTATTCTTTCTTATAGTTCTCCTATTTTATTATTGATAAATCTGTGATGATGAGGTGTGCTTGAGTTTTTTATGATAGAAAAGGTAAAAGAGGGGGAAGAATGAGTTCTACATTGAGGTTTTGACCTGACAGAGTTGAACAACTCGAGGAGTCTGTGATCGTTTTGAAGGAGAAAAAAATTAGGTGCCCTCGTTTTCTTTTTTTAATTTTTATGTGTGCTTTAAATTAGTAGGAGTGGAAGGATTGAGATTTTGGTGGTGATCCATGTGAGCTTATATTGTTTTTAATTGTGCATGAAATTCATATGCTCTTGAAATTGATAAAGGAATCGTACTTGAGTTATATTGTGGTATGAAGTTCTATGTGGACTTATGGGATTGCTTACCATGAAGAGTGCTCTGTTACTTGTTAAAAATCCATGTGAGATTTTGAGCCTTTTTCATGTTACATAATCACATGATTTTTATTTTCTGGTGAGTATCGTTCTTGTATATGTATTCTAGAACTTGCCTCTTGTCTTGCTCGAGACTACATGTTGTGTTAGATAATGAGAGATGATTTTAGGTCATCCTTGAATTTATGAGTCACTAAGCCAAATAATTTCCTACCAAATAATTATATATTTGTAGTTAGCCCTTTTGAGCCTGAAAGTCTTATTTCTTTGGCAACCTACAAAGATAGCTACTTTGATATCTTATTTGAGCCTTAAATTTCTATATTTAGTGGAGAATTAAATGCTTTCAATGTGTTAATTGATTTTCATGGAGTTTGGAAGGAATAAAATATTTGGAGCTGTACAAGTGATTACGAGCTGAAAAATAAGTTGCTTAGGGGTAGTGCCCGAAACTGATACCCCGAGATATTAGAGGTAGTGCCCGAAACTGGTACCTCGAGAAAAAAGAAAAGAAGGAAAAAATGTTGAGCTTGAAGGAAAGGAGAGAAAAGAAAATTAGAAGAACATGAAGCTGGATAGCCTTGAAGGGTAAAAATCTGCAGTACAAAAGATCTCCGATTTTAGTTCTCTACTAATTGAGTCACTTTATCCATATATTTCCTACCCTTACCAAAGAGCCAACATTACATCCAAAAGAAAAGTCCTTTTTGATCCTATTGTCGAATCATAACTTTTAGTGGTGGAGAGTTTGAGATATTTGGCAAGCTTATAGTTACGCATGCACTTGAATTGAATTTGAGCGTAAACACCTTAACCCATAAGTGTACATCTTTTACACTTGAGTGCGAGTGATATATACTTCCCGTAAGGACATGTCAATGGAGCATTTGAATTGGTGGTGATTGTCTTAACTTGTATGCTATGAATTGATTATTGCATGTAATGAGAGTTGCATGACCTAAGTTGAGGACAATTGTATTTTGAATGGAGTATTTGTCATAGCCTTTGTTTCCCCACTAATTTTCTTACTCACTTTCTCTTTATTTTTATTTTGTTGTCTCGGAACGAGCAATGGGTAAGTTTGGGGGATTGATGAGAGTGAAAATAAGAATGTTTTAGTGTCCAATTTAGCACTTTCTTGATTGGAATTATTATATATTAGCACGAGTGTCTTATATTCAATATATGTAAGAAAAATATGCACTTGAGATGTATTATTGTGTTTTAGGTGGAAAAAGGGTCAAAAGTGCAAAGTTGGAGAAAATGTGCAACTTGTGTATAAATGCTGAAAAATGCACGTCCAATTTTAGTAAGTTTTCTGTCTTCTTTTGGAGCTCTGAACTAGAAGTGTGATATGTGATTGGAAAGCCACTGAAAAGAGGATCATTTTGGCGTAAAGAACACCTCAATCGGATTCCAAACGAGGAAGTTATGAGCAAAATAGTGACGTCGCTCGAGCTGTGCCGAACAGAACAGCTGTGTTACTTTGCATGGCTTGTTACACCTTCAATTCTTGGATTTTTTGTGAGTTCTTTATATGGATAGAAATCCAAGGAAGAGAGGATCGCGTGAGCACAAGAATCACTTAAATCGGAGTCCGGATGTGGAAGTTATACGCGAAACGGTGAAGTTGGCGCAAGCTGGTTCGACCACGCTGTTTTGGTGGAATCAAATGCTTTTATACAATCCTGTTTGTGAATTTTTGTGTTTTCCAAGAAAAAATCCTTTCTAGATCCATAAGAAGAGCTTACAAGTATAAAAGGGGATGTAGATCATACCAAGAGATAGAATTGGATTGGAGGAGAACCACAATACAACACAACCATCCTACACCCCACAATGGGGGGTTCACCCTCCAACCATCATCCATATCCTTTCCTCCATCCATCCATCACTTTGAAGATTCGTCTGTGGGATCAAGAAGAGAACTAAGAGGAGGATTCAAGACAAAGAAGGATGCGATGACTCCCGCATGTAGGGTTTATTTTGTTTCCTAATTTATCTTGTAATTTTCCAGACATCCGGGTAAGATCTATACAACACCCATGATTGTTCTTCGTAACATCATGAGCCAGAGCCTTTTTGGTTGAACTAGGATTTTGAAGGTTTTACGAATTAATTGAGCTTTCATGTGTAAACTTCGTACAACACTTCTTGTGGATTTATTTTATATATGATTGTACTTTCTTAATCCATATTCACGGTTGTTTTGTGCATCTTCAATTAGTATATAGATTCTGAATATATATCTTTGTTGTAGATTGAGTGTGTTCACCACTGAACAGGATTTCATGTTATGATTCTAAGTGAGGGGACTCTGAAGCTTCATTAGAACTATCGTATATGAATACTTATTAATTGAATTGAATTCGGGTTATTAAATAGGATAAAAATGATAATTTTATAGTACCTATAAAGGGAGATCATATCGGGTTAGAGTACTAATTGGCCAGGGAAATAATTGATACTGATAGTACCTAGAAAGGGGGGTGAAGTTATATCTCTTGCTCCAAGGTTATTCACACGTGTTACACGCATGTTTACTTATTTCTATAGAGTAGATATGCATGGTTTAGTGATGTGTCCATATTCCACAAAGCAGAGTCGGACATCAACACACGGAAGGGAAATTAATGAGTGAAACTGGATTTCCCTAGAGCTACCTATTCTCTTACTTGATTCACTTTCGTATTCTTCTAAGTGACTTTATTTTATTTGTTATTTTAATTTAAGTCTTTTAGTTGTTAGATTAAAACCTCAAACTTAATTGAATAGTCTTAATTAATTTAGTAAATAATTAAATTGAAATACGCCATCCTTTGGGTTTGATATTCACTTGGTCGCTTGCTTAAGCTGCAACTGATATCCTTAACACATGAGGATTAATTTTGCGTGCAAAGAAAACGCGCATCAATTGCTCCATGAAAATTCTGGCCTCCTTGGTTGTTGATAGTTATCCGGGGGACCACAATTGTTGTAGTTCTCTGGGTAATTCCTATTTCCTTAATTGTTCGGATACCTCGTACCTTGAATACTTTGTCTCATGGCATTGTTTGCTTCTTCTAAATCCTCTTGGATCAGTCTTTCTTTACCGTCATCCTGCTGCATCATCATTGGTACTCTCTGTGACAAATCAGTAATTTACTTCTGCTGAGATTAAAGCAGCTTGTTGATATTTGCCAAGCTCGACTTTACCATCGTATGTTCAACCTGTGCTACTTTTCCAAGGACATAGGTCCCTCTCACTTTATCAGTTGGCCATTCTCTTGAATTCATCGACATATCCTTAAATAACTTTTGGGCTCAACGGATGTCTTAGTAAGTAGCGCTCCAGTTGATGAAGTATCGAGCAGAACACGAGAATCACAATCTAACCCATTGTAAAAGATACTGATATATTGAGCTTTTGACAACCCATACTGTGGACACCTTCTAAGCATATCCTTGAATCTGTCCCATGCTTCATGAAATTTCTCATTACTACTAATAGAAATTGATTGATTTCTTGTTTCATCTTAAAAACCTTTGAAGGTGACATGTATCGCTACAAGAACTTCACTTTCAATTCCTCCCATGTAGTACATTCAGCAACACTAAGAGTATCATACCAATCTCTCACTCTTTCAGTAAGCGAGAACTTAAATAAGATGATCCTCCTCGCATCTCCATGAGTTCCAGCATCTTTTTATGTACTTGCATAACTAAGGAACTTATTAAGATGTTGTTGAGGATCGTCGAAAGTTCCCCCAGAGAAGGAGTTCCTTTCTATCATGCTGATAAGAGCGGGATGAAGATCAAAATTGGCATCGGCTCCATACGCTCCTAACAGCCCCACGTTGCCCCCTCCATTATTCTTAAAGACTTCACGGATGGCAACATTGTCCGGATTTGGCCTTTTTAGACCAGCCATATTGACTACTTCTGCTTCCGATTTGTCTCCAATTGCAGCTTCAATCGTTTTTGAGTTCGGTACTTCAACTTCAACTCCTAGATTAAGAGCTTCGGTTGCTTCCAAGTACTTCAACTTCATTTTCTTTGCTTTCTTCTTCCTTGATGATGCTCCAATGCCCGGATCAAAAGGCACTAATGTTCCATCCTTGGATCTAGTGTGCATACACCTAAGAAAAATATAGCATTAAAATCTAAAGACAAGTATAAAATAGTTTCAAATAAAATAGCAACAATAAATTTAATATAGACAACTGTCCCCGGTAATGGAGCCAGAAACTTGATGGGCGTTTTCTCAACGCACAATTAATCCCTAAGTATAAAGGATGCGATTGTAGCTTAGATAAGTGACCAAGTTATATAATCGATCCCAAAGGACAGTTGGTTATCAATTTATTATTATCTATATTAAGATAAACTATTGTTGGTAATTTAAATAGAGAAGAGTTATAAACCTAATAAACGAATAATAAAATAACAAATAAAATAGAAACAATAGAGATAAACAAGAGTTGCTCAAGTGAGAAGATAGGTAGCTCTTCAGGCCATCCAGATTCAATAATTAATCTCCCTTCCATATGTCAATGTCTGACTCTGCCTTATGGAATATTGACGCATCACTAAACCATACAAATCTACTCTATAGACACAAGTAGATAAGCGTGTAACCTGTGTGAATCACCTCGGAGCAAGAGACATAATTACAACTCCCCTTTCTAGGTACTATCAGTATCAATTATTTCCCGTGCACTAAGTACTCTAACCCGATATGATCTCCCTTTATAGGTACTATATAATTATCCTCTTCATCCTGCTTACTAATCCGAATTCAATTCAATTAATAAGTATTCATATAAGATAGTTCTAATGAAGCTTCGGAGTCCCCTCACTTAGAATCATAACATGTAATCCTGCTCAGCAATGAACGCACTCAATCAATGACCAAGATATGTATTCAGACTCTACATAACAGTTAATGATGTACAAAATGACTCTGAGTATGAATTAATAAAGCATAGTCTTATATATAATAAACCACAAGTAGTATTGTACGGAGTATACACACAGAAGTTCAATTAACTAGATAAAAACCTTCATAACCCTAGAACTACCGAAGTGGTTCTAGCCCATGATGCTTCGAAGAACGTTCATGGTGTTTGGATAGATCTTACCCATATTCTTGAAAATTACAAGAAATATTAAGTTGCAAAGTAAACCCTAGATGTGGGCGCCGTCACTTCTTGCTCTGTCTTGAATCTTCACTTGGTTCTCACTTGATTCGCTGCACGAATCTCTCTCTACAGCTCCTGCGGATGGAGTTAGGGTTTGGATGTGTTGTAAGATGGATGTAGAAAGTAACTCTCTTTTTGATGTAATCGGAACCCCTTTTTATACTTGTAGCTTCTCCTCATGGACCTTTACTGGGCTTTTTCGTAAAAACACGCACATGCATGCACTGGAGGTGGAAATCCCGATGTTTCATTGCTGATGTGTCTCCATTTGACTAGATTTGGCTTGGTCGAACGGGACCCTCTTGGTCGAATGCCATGTCTGTAAACTGAAATTTGTCTTCACATTCGCCGTTCGACTTGACCTCTGTGGTTCGACCATGCTTCACTTGATCGAACGGAACCTCCTTGGTCGAACGACCACTCTGTGAGTTGAAACGCTCCAGTTCGACTTCACTCCTGTAGTTTGACCATCTTGAGCGTGGTCGAACGGTCTTCCTTTGGTCGAACTGCACCTCGAAAAATGTGTTTTCTAATTCAGAGCACTTCTAAATTGTTTTCCTGTACAAATATGCTTAAATAGCCTCAGTAGCATCTGATTCGTGGATTTTCCATAAACATCCCGATTCGTCTTGATAATAGACCAAATCATACTCAATTTCCGCACAATTCGAGCTCAAAATACATGAATTATCACTCTCATCAGTGTCATTTCTAGTTCTTGAAAAGAGTTGATGAAGATACCTTCACTCTTCCGTATATGTCGAGTCATATGTATAACAAGTTCAGACGAACCCCCATTCTTGTCAACCATCAGAGACGGCAAGGCCTTCACTGGAACAGGGTTCCGATACCTCAGAATCTCTAATTCACGATCACTATCTCTGTACTCAGTTACATCAATGCCATGTTCATCAATAAAGTTCTGTACAAACAACAGGTTCTAGAATCATTTTTAATGCAATCAAAATGTTTAAGAACCCTAAAATTATTGATTATCTGAAATTGATTCCAGTTATTAAAGCTGAAATTCTGGAATCATAGAAAATGAAAATGGAAATCAATGATCAAACGCCAATAGTTCGACAAGCTGAAACAATGAACATCGTCATTTTGCTGTAATTATAATTAAAGTTGGGGTATGTTTAGTAATTTTGGGGTACATTTAGTAATGTATTTATGAATATATTATTACATAAAGGTATTTAAGTCATATTAATTAAAATATTTTAATTTAAATTATTTTTGGGGTATGTTTAGTAAATTCGGGGGTGCAAATAGCAGCCCCCTTATAAAATTGATCGAATTTAAAATAATGTATAAATAAAAATAATCGAAACCCTACATTTAATTATGATTTCTTTGTAACTTTTTTTCCTATTCGAGGGTGATAAAAAATTGAACAAACTAAATTAATTATATCAAAATAGAACAATTAATAAGAAAGAAGTAATATGATTTTTAAATTTTTAAATAATATTAAAGAATATTATAAATAGTAGAAACTAAAAATGATGATTGAGAATGTTAAACCAATAAAATGTTAATAAGGAAACAAATTAATATAAAATAAGTAAAATAATTAATATTTATAATAAATTAATGCTTAACCAATGCTACCACATCTAATCTAATTTTAGTAGTGGAGATTCAAAATTAAACAAGATAATTACTTGCAAATTATATATGTATTAATTTGGATCAATTTGATCCATTTGAATTATCGATAGATAAATTTGTTGATGGGTTTTATATTCCATATTAAACGCAGATTAAGGTAGAAAGTTAGATACCTGAACAAAGTCGACCACCACTATTGCTTCTAGGAGCTTGCATGCTATTGTAGGCACATTTCTTATGCTTTAAAACATTATGTAACATTCAAACAATATACAACCAGTCTTCGCTCATGGTCGTTTTTGTTTCCACTGTCATTAAACTTAAAAAAATTATAAATTATATTTAGAAGCAGATATGCAGCAAAACCAGTCAATTGACAGATATATGGAGCAGCAAAAAAAATCAGCAATTTCAAACTTCTTGTTCCCAACCAACAGAATTATTGAACCCAGCAGCATGACAACCAGCAGACTGATAATATTTAGACCTGGTACTAAATCAGACAGCAAACCCAGTAAGTGCCTGCAATGATGCATGATTGAAAGCTAACAAATCTCTTGGAAATAAGAAAGCAAAAAGAATAAAAAAAGAAATGTAACATACTTCATTTGCACCCAAAATCAAATTGCATCTACAGTAATCATTGAAAGATAAGTTCTCTAGCAACTTACGTTTTAAGTTGGTTAAGCAAGAATCTGCACTTACTGTTATAAACCAATATTTTATAACATACATGATATGCGGATGACTTGAACACTTTAATTTAAGGAAGATCTTGGTTGGGGATAATGGGGTATATTGACTATCATTGTTGATGATTGTTTGATTTAATGAGAATTAAAATTCCTCAATTATTCTTATTGATTCAATTACTACTCTTCACCTTTCAATCACTTTCAATCTCATTGTGATTAACCTCTTCAATGATACCCTTTACCATTTCGATTGAAGATTTCTATTGGTAATGTAGGAATATTATTGAAAGATTATTGAAAATAGCACTAGGCTTGAGACAGGATTCTCTAAGCTCTAGCTATGATCAAAAATCACGTTAAAAAAATATAATGTTCCAGTAGAAAAATGACATCCTACATCCAATCCTAGAGAGAGGACTAAATTGCTAATCAATCTTCTAATTAATCTTCACCGAGCAATCTGCTAACCAATCTTCAATCTCCTAACCAATCTTCTTCTTTCCCCTCACATATATTTGATCAACCGACACTTCGATTGGATTTTTATTATCTCCCCCATCCCCAAAACGAACCTTGTCCTCAAGGTTAAGATTAGGAAAATGAACTTTAAGTTCATCCACTTCTTCCCAAGTAGCTTCATCAGCTCCCATCTGCTAACGTTGAATTAAAGCCTCTCGTACCACACTTCCCTTTCGATGAACCCACCGATAATCAAGAATAATTTTTGGGATGTTATTTGGATTTCCATCTACTATATAAGGTGGTAAGATTGACCTGACATCGTCTAAAGGTCCGATATGTCGATGGAGCAAAGACACATGAAACACCGGATGAATCATAGACCCCTCTGGTAGAATAAGCTTGTACGCCACAGTTCCAAGACGACTCCCAATCTGAAATGGTCCATAGAATGCTAGCAAGCTTATGGTTGATCCTCTTAAGAAAAGGTTATTGGCGGTAAGGTTGCAATTTCAAGAAAACCCAATCACCCACTTCAAACTCCTCTGGGCACCTCTTAGCATCCGTGTATTGGCGCATTCGATTTTGAGCAGCTTCCAAGTTATATCGCAGCTCACGAAGTAGTTCATCACGTTTCCGTAATTGAATGTCACCTTCATGTACGACAGTCGATTCCCCCTCATGAAAAGAAATATTTATTGTCGATCGTCCATACACAATTTCAAATGGAGTCATATCTATAGATTGCTGATACATTGTATTGTACCAGTACTCTGCCCATGCTAGGTGTCGTTCCTAATCTTTGATTTCTGATAAGAGAAACAACGTAAGTATTGCTCTAGACACCGATTAACCACTTCAGTCTGTTCGTCAGTTTGGGGATGGTATGATGAACTCATGTTCAACCTCGTACCCTGTAACTTAACCAACTCTCGCCATAAAACACTAAATATACATTATCACGATCAGTAACAATAGAAGCTGGAATTCCATGCAACTGGACAATATTCTGGATAAATATTTCCGCCACATTCTAAGTTGTATGAGGGTGACCCAAAGCAATAAAATGAGCATATTTTGACAAGCGATCTACCACCATTAAAGTCTATTCTTAGTCCCATTTTAGGTAAAATAATGGTTTAGAGTAAGAGACTCTATCGTTGTTGTACATGTGTGACCAAGTAACAAAATTTATAAGTATGTTGTCCCAAGGGAAAGTAAACTCATAGTTGTATCTGGATTTGTCATCAATTATGCTTTGTAAGAGTGATAAAATTGAAGGTTTAGTTTTATACTAATGATTACTCTAGCCAATTAACCTAAGAAATCAATTAACAACTAATAGTATCAATTCTCAATCACGTAACAAGATGAATGGAATGTAGAAAGAATGTATTTAAGAAGAGAGCAAGGCTAACCATACTCATGGTTAAGAAACTAGCTAGATATGCATGACTTTTAACATCGAACTTCATTAATCATGGACTAAAAGCAATCACGTTTATACCCCTAACCCCTATGGCCAAGACAATTAGGTTCTCGACTCTTTGACAAGTCTAAATATCCTAGGATTGTTCTTACTCTCAATTCCCTTAAGGTACTATGATCATAAGTTTGGTTCTTTTCACTCAATTTCTTAAGTGTTCTCTTATGAATGTTCTAAGCACAAGAAGGATATGGCTTACCTCCCCTCACACTAACATACATGCTCATCTTAATATATGATTCAACTAAAACACTAATCATAATATTGGAATGGTCATCCTAAAACTATGAATAGAGACTTTAATCACACAAATATTGAAATGAGACATGAATCATTAATTATAAAAGGAAGTCCAAAATTAACTCCATTCAACATCTAAAATCCTACACATCTAGCATTCTTCTCAACCACTCATATGATTAGTCCTACTATAGGACTAGCCACTACACATCATGTTCAAATCAATACATCCCATGGCTTGCTCCAATTGAGCCAAAATATGAAGAAAAATAGCAATTGAAAAGTAGATCGGCTTTCCTTTTGTGAAGATGGCCTTCCTTCCTTCCAACATGCTCAATTCTTCAATATATGATGATCTTCTCTTCTCAAATTGATGGAATGGTAGATTAATGGATGAATTTAGGGAGAACCAACGGATTGAATGGATGAAAAGTGTGGAAGATGGATGAATTTTGATGTGTGTGTGAAGGTATGGTATGATAGTGCGTGTTTAGATCTTAGAAACTGATCCAAAAATGGGATTCTTTAATTTTCGCACTCAATTGGGTCTTTATACCCCTTGGAACCTTCTAGAACATTTCAATTTTAACTCTGGATTTTGCACCTACACGGGTCGTGTAGCAGCACACGTCTCGTGTAGTGCAGACACAGTTCAGCATGTTCTGCGTGTTCCCAGACATGGCTCGTGTGCCAGAACACAGCTTTCTCCGAGCACGGCCACCTCGGACAGGTTCGTGTTCCGCACACGGGGCGTGTCCGAGCATGCCCTTTTCTCCTTTCTCCGTTTTGGCTCCCAACTCCATTTTTCTCCATTTTTAACCTGTTTTATACACATTTAAGCTCATTTACACAATTTTATCAATACATACATCACTTCTCCTAATAAACATAAAACTCCACAAAAGTTACACAAATACAGATAAAAATATCCGAAAATCCACAATAAAGACACTAAAATTTAGGTGAAAATAACAACGATCAAAATCAAATTCTTACCCCTAGATCGAGGCAAACCCATTATGAAGTCCATTGTTATATCCCCCTAAACTTCGTGTGAAATTGGGAGGGTGAAAGTAATCCTGCTGGTTTACGACTGTCGACCTTATTCCGTTGACAATTATCACAAGGTCGAACATGCTCAATGACTTCCTGTCTCATACCCAGCCATATGAAAAGTTGTTGCAGTTGTTTGAAGGTGCTGAGAACCCCAGAATGGCCTCCAAAGGCTAACTCGTGGAACTTCCTAACCAAACGAGAATATAGTCCACCATTTTCGTACTCCATAACCCTCCATCATTGTCTCACCACTCACGAGAGCTTTCAATGTTGAACCCCATTCAGCATCATTCTCTGTGGCAGTAGCAATTTCTTCCCAAATCTGTGCAACTGGCATGGAAATCCTCATTGCCATGTGTTCACCCATGTGAACCTGGTTAGACCCCTTACTTTCATCCTGTAATTCTTCTCGCCATGAGAGAGCATCTGCAACATCGTTTTTCCGACCAGGTCCATAGATAATTTCATAGTCAAACCCCACCAATTTAGTAATCCAATGTTGTTGTCCTGGGGTGGTAATTTTCTACTCCAACAAGTATTTGAGACTGCGTTGGTCTGTCACAATTTTGAACCGACACCCCAATAAATACAGTCGCCAACATCAAATTGCCTTAAGCACAGCCAACATTTCTCTCTTATATATAGAACATGCTAGTTTTACTTAAGGAATTCCCCGAATTAGATAAGCAATGAGTCTCCGACGTTGGGATAAAACAACTCCAATTCCTAATCTAGATGCATATGTCTCTTTCACGAACTCCTCCTTAAAATCAGGTAATGCTAAAACTTGTGTTGAGCTCATAGAGATCTTCAGTTTTTCAAATGCATCATGCGCTACTTCATCCCAAAGAAAATTATTTTTCTTAGTTAGGTTATGAAGAGGGTGTGCAATCTCATCGTACTTGGGATAAAATTTTCGGTAGTAGCCTGCCAGCCCAAGAAACCCTCGTAAGGCAGAGAATGTAGTGGGTACCGGCCAATTTACAACTGCTTCAATTTTTTGTGAATCCTCTCAAACCCCATTAAATGATATAAAGTGCTCCAGATACTCTACTTCTTCAACCCAAAAAAAATATTTAGAGAGCTTAACCATAAAGTAGTTAGATTGCAAAAGCCCCAATACTACTCGAAGATGCTACAAATGACTACTCCACGACTCACTGTACACCAAAATATCATCAAAGAATACAGGGACAAACTTTCGTAAATGATTTCTCATGATTGCTTGAAAAGTGGCTAGCGCATTAAATAAGTCGAAAGGCATAACCAAGTACTCGTAGTGCCCACTATGAGTTTGAAAAAATGTTTTATGCATGTCATCAGGATGCATGCGAATCTGGTGATAGCGTGCTCTCAAATACAATTTCGAAAAATATCTATCCCTATGCAACTCATCCAACATGTCATCAACTGTTGGTATTGGATATCGATCCTTGATTGTGGCTGCATTAAGTGCATGGTAGTCCGTATAAAACCTCCACGAATCATTTTTCTTCTTAACTAAAATGACCGGTGAGGAGAATGGACTGGTACTATTTGGATTAACTTGGCTTGTAGCATCTCTTCCACATGTTTCTCAATTTCGTCCTTCTGAAAAATAGGCATATCGATATGGCGCCACATTCACCGTTTTTGTTTAATCGATTGAACAAATCTAGTGATCAAACTCACGTTGAGGTGATAGTGTTTTAGGTTCGATTGTTACCTCAGTAAACTGGCTTAGTAATTCTGCAATTTCACCTCCTTTTTCCCCGTCCAGACTATGTGATGTTGAGCTCACACTAGTGGATGATAATTCATAGCATTCTCCCCTCCGTACCCGGCTTTGTGATAAGTATTCTACTTCTTCCTTATCCACCCACTCATACTCCTTATATCCAATTGCTTTGAGCAACACGGCCTCCTCTCCAATCTAAAATTTTAAGGAATTTACCTTTAAATCCATCATTAATAAACTTATTGATACTAGCCATGGCGTTCCAAAAATAATATTCTATTTATATTCTGGTAAAGCATAAAATGTAACGTTTAATTGCTCTGATACCAATTGTTGTAATGTATGAATATTATTGAAAGATTATTGAAAGTATCACTAGGCTTGAGACAGAATTCTCTAAGCTCTAGCAATGATCAGCAATCACACTGAAGAAACATAATGTTCCAGTAGAAAAAAAAATGACATCTTACATCCAATCCTAGAGAGAGGACTAAATACTCAAATTATTGTCAAACAATCCAAATAAAAAAAAAATGAAACATGAGTAATTTGCTAATCAATCTTCCAATCAATCTTCACCGGGCAATTTGCTAACTAATCTTCAATCTGCTGACCAATCTTCTTCTTTCTCCTCACATATACTCAATCGATCGGCACTACGATTGGATTCTCATCAATTTCAAACCAAGAAGTCCCTAAGTTTGCATATTATAATTATATATAATAATTCCCATCATCAAAGGTTTACGAGAATGTGTAGAATATTTTCTTTAGATAAATTATCCTTCATGATTGAAACTTACATATAGAACCTTTTAAATTACTTCAATTCATGAAGATACAAGTGTCTTTTGCAGCTAAAATTCATCACGAGTAAGTGAATGATAAGAAAAAGTTATGATTCTGTTTCATGAATATATTACTCATGAATGGGCATGAAAAGGAAGAAGGGGATTTTTAACCTTGTCGCTATAAGAGTAAGTTCAAATTCATGCACAGTTGCGGATGTGATGGAAGATAAGCACAAGTATCCCAAACTTGGAATTGAAAGGTTCATTCCAGTAGTCTGCATAAAAATAATAGAATAAATCAAGATGCCCAAGTATTATTATTATTATACAGAAAAAGTATCTTTTTACATAAACTAGTCCCTCAAGAGTCAGCCACTGGCAACATGATCAATCAATAAGCTATAAATAGGAATGTGCTGGTCGACATGGGCATTCATGCTGAGAAGCTGGCGGCACAATTAGTCTTGGTGGTCGGCATGAGTCGTGTTGGCCTACCAAAAGTTCCTGGTTGCTTTCTGATACTAATACTAGGCACGAGTGAGCTCCCGATTGGCACAAGGCATGCCTACTTACAGAAAATTTCTCTTCGTGCAGTTTCAACCCCAGCTTCCTATTTTGCTCAATGTACCTCCGTTTTCCACCTAAAAACACAAAATAACACCTCAAATGCATCTCTAACTTGAATATATGCAAAGTAACCATACGATGCTCAAATACGAACATAAATTCTAAAAATGGTGTTAAATCGGATCTTAAAACATGCAGATTTTCACACTCATCATCCCAAAAAAGCTCTTGAAAACTGAACAGACAGGATCATATATGATTCTGTATAAACCTAGATTAATAAGTCGAATTAAGACAAAATTACCTCTCCAAGCATATTTTAATAGGAATGTCAAAATGAAGTGACTCAAGATTTTGATAAAAAGTATCTAACTAAAGAGAAACTTATTACTAACCACAATGGAAAGGCCATACAATAAGTCAATAGAGCATACATTTTCACCTCCAGCATATGAATGAGTTGTTTTTGCCAGTTCATAAAGAATAATCTGATATCACAATCAACAACAAAAATAATTGTTAACCATTATTAAGTTAAAATTATTGGTTTCAGATAGGAAATGAAGTTGAGAATGCAGATAAACTGCATGATAATCGCTAAATCTGAGTCCATTAAGAACCAGACTCTCAAGTACCTACAAGAAATTCCAAGAGAAAAAATATTGCTCTGAGGAAAATAAATCACTAAATAAACAATAAAGAAAAGAAAAGAGAGAAAAGGGCCAACCTATAGTGCCTGCAAATGAATCAAAACAAATGTTCATTTAATGCTAAAAACTTGAAATCACATTACCTATTTTACAATTCGATACATGGATCAACAATTCGAGTTCACATTTTGATATTAATTCAATAGTAGCATTCTTTACGAGCAATAGATAATATTTGGAACGAAGCGCAAAGGCAGAATCGTTTATCTTGAATTTTTTAAAGAAATCTATGGAGTCCACATGCATTGGCCACACAACCGTAACCATAACTGAATACCCACACACGTCTCAAATTGATGATACTCTCGACTCTTAAAAGACTTTGAAAGTAGCTTTGATCTAGATAGGCTCCTAATCATATTACATATTATGCATTTAATGACAAGCATTTTTTAATCTAATATGAACTTCCTTACAGATTAACTATCATAAAATAGAAATTATGTTTTGAGATTTCATGCAAATTTTGAAGGGTGGATGCGGAGAGGCAATCTGGATGAAAGAAACCATTCTTGTTGAGGATGTCAAAAAAGTGAAAAATGTATTCTTTAGCAGAATACAATCAATATCTTAGGGGTTAAGCCAATTTAGCAAATCATTTACAAATTATAAACACAATTATTTACTAGTAGAGGAAAGCAATCACAAAATTGAGAAATTCTAAATACTTTCAGGAGGCATTGAACAAATATGGTCTAAAATCCAGCATTCAAAAGATATAATGTTATCGAAATTAAGATGA
The DNA here is from genome assembly GCA_023678885.1 of Pogostemon cablin. Taxonomy (NCBI): domain Eukaryota; kingdom Viridiplantae; phylum Streptophyta; class Magnoliopsida; order Lamiales; family Lamiaceae; genus Pogostemon; species Pogostemon cablin. The sequence goes on along the minus strand of CM042964.1, from coordinate 12,188,394 downwards.
TTTAGCCATAGAAATGCTATATCTGGAAGATCCCTGATAATAAACTTATTCAAAACCCCAAATTTCTCAATTAAACCATTAACAACAGATGACCACTTTCAAAACCGTAATCAAAATGGTCCACTTTAAAGTTTCTCATTACCTTAATCTTTAATGGCGTAGCCTCCAACGTCGTTCAGCCACGACGGCCACCCATCATCGACAGTGGAGAGTCCCTTACAAGTCGAAACTCTGGTGTCACAGTCGTCATTGGTTCCATCGCATCTTCGATCCTCTTCGCCTTTCTTCTTTCCACAGCTCATTCAGCGCCTTCGTGGTGATGGACTCTGAGTTCCACGCTGGTCGGTTTTCTTCTTCTACGACCTTTCATTTTTCCAGCAGCTCTTGTTCCGAGAAGAGTTTTGATTGGGAATGCCTCATCGATTTTGAAAATATTCTCCAAAAATATCAATTTGAATCGAGCGGCCCTAGGCAAGGATAAAAATATCCCAAAATTTCCATGATATATCCGTTTTTTTAGAGTACTGATATCAATATTGGGGAAAAAGATATTTCTTTTCTGATATCGAGGAAATATCGGTAACAATGTCGATATTGATTTGCCACAGTTCAAAATTTCCCAAATATCTAGGAAATATTGATAAAATATCGAGGAAATATCAAAAATATCAAAAAATTATCTATAATTTTTTAAAAAATAAAATATTTTTTTGTTTTACTTTTACTAACCAAATACATTTTTCTTGTTATTGATATGTTTAATTTTAAAAAATAAAATTAATAATAAAGCAACACTTGTGTGAAACCATCTCATGGTGAGATTGTTTTACGTTTGATTAATTCGATAGAATGACGTACTACTGACACATTTAAAACTATGTTCAGAATTTCTCTAATTCTATAAGCTGGTAATAATATTGTTTAGATCTAGACGCCATGAGATGTTTTACATTTGAGCTTCATATATCATCATTTTGGTATTAATTATTATGTATTAAACAATAAGTAGTAATTATTGTATGACTCCATACTATTTAAATATGTTGTTATTAATTTGCTTATCATGTGTTATAAGTCAGTGATTAGAAAATCGGACCGGAGACCGAATCGGCAACCCTAATGGTTCAAGGTTGGACTGGTCGAACCGGGCGGTTCAACCGGAAAAACATAAATTTTTTATTTTATAATATTTTTTTTTAAATAAAAAAATAGTTAAAGGCCCATTTCCTCTATTTGCTAACAAATTATGAGGCCCAAAATAATTAATGATAAAGCCCATATTAATTTATTAGTGACGCCCTTCTGTATCCCAACTCCCAATAAGTCAGATTGAAATCCCAACTCCCAAGTCAATTGAAATTTCAACTTTGAAAATTGAAAGATTCACGCAATCCCTCCTGAGATTTCTTTCCTCCTCCAAAGAAAGAACTTATTTCCTGGAAAATGACAAACGCCATCCCTTGTCGTCGGCCACTGCCTGGAAATCGCGTCGCCACCTCGAGATCTGTAGGAGTCGCGTACCATGCGAACGCACAGCTTCTGCCGGAATCGCGACGGCCACCTGCGCGCACCGCACCGCTTCTGCCGGAATTGCAACGGCCACCGAAAATTACAGATCTGCTTGCTGCGCACGTTGGTGACAGAGTTCGACGGCCTCCGGAGATCACAGATCTGGTGGTTTGGAACGAAGAGCGCATATCGTAGAGGAAAAAACAATTATAATCGGCTGTTTCCGATTCGGCCGACCCAACCGATTATTTCGGTTTTTGCCGGTTCGAACCGATTTTTTTCGGTTATACTCCAAAAGCGGTTTTTAGGGGTAATCAGACCGGTTTCCTGGCCAGTTTTCGGCTGAACCAGCCGGTCCGATCCGATGTTCTTTTCAGAACACTGTTATAAGTTTTATTGAGATTTTAAAGTGTATTTATATATTAAAATTAGTTATAATATACTCTTCCGTCAAGGCCGAGATGATCTTTTTTTTATTTTGGTCGTTTCATCCAAAGAGTTCTATTTCCCTCTCAATTAAAATATGACATTCATACTCCCACTATTATAACTACTCACTACACATTAAATAATAATACTTCTTAATTTACGTGGAAAAAACAAAGGATCCTCTTATGTCGGAACACCGTGATTTTTTAAAATTTTACTTTAATATCGATATTCGATATATCTATTGATATATTCGTAAAGTGAGGTATCGATATTTTTATCGATATCGATATGTTCATCCTTAGCCCTAGGTTCTGGAAGTGGGCCGGTTCATCTAAATGGCAGTCATAGGTAAATTCATCTCCCTAGAAGTTATTGTAGAAAAAAAAGGGAAAATTGTCTTTGGACCTTTTTTTTATTCTATGAGATCAAATTGGACTTTAATATAAGTTTTTGTTCATTTGAACCCTTCATCTATTTTAATGGGTTCAAATTACACCTTTTCCAAAAAAATTAAATATCAAAATAATTAATATTTTATCTCTCCTATTTAATTTAGGTTAGAAACATATTAGACTCTTTAACACATGATTTAGCCAAAACACACCACCCACGTCGACGGCTCAACGCTCCCTAGTTTCGTGAATTATATCTCCTTCACTTTTTTAAATTTTCTGATAGATAACTTCTTAATTTAATTTGTGATATGGTGTTCGAATTGGTAGTTTCAAAGTCGGTTCTGTGTATGCTGATTAGATTTATGCTAGTTTGTGCTGTGGAGTCAAAATTGGGAAGACCGAGGCTTCGTCGCCGGTTGAGCCCAATTCTAAATCTGCGAGGAAGAGGATGAAAATCCATCAGTTTAACTTCGTTTCCACCGATTCGGCGATTGCGCCACCGATGGACGGCAGAGGCAAAGAGGAAGAAGCAGCGGAGTTATTCCAATTGTTGATTATCTGAATTTTGGAATGACCCATGTTTGCAGCAAAAGAAGAGATATGGAAGAGGCTATGGGGATTCACCCTGCTTTTAATGCCCTATACAACAATTTTCACAGCCGTCATTTTTTCGAGGTTTATGATAGCCATGGATGCTCAGATTTAATCATAATCTCTTCAATGTTGGGACTTAGGATAAACAGATCCTCATTTATTCCTAAGGAACAAATAAAGAAGAGCATAAAAAGCACAACACAAAAATTTACATGAAAAACTCCAAAATCGGATAAAAATCACGAACCGAGAAAATATCACTATGTGAAAAAATTTTACAATCACACAGAATTTCTTTCTCCCGACCTCAATCCCTACACTCTTACAAACTTTTACCTTTCTCCCTATTCTCCGAGAATCCAAGAAAAGAATTTAAATAGAATCAAACACAAAGATTAAAGTGTACTTGACTGGTGCACTTGACATCAAGTTCAAGGGTCTTCTTAAGAAAAAGATAAAAATTGATTTAAAAAAAAAAAAGCTAAAAAATAACACCATGGGCTGGGCCGTCAAATGATGAAGTAGGCGGTTCGAACCGGGTTGTTTTGGGTGAGCACACGGATTGTTGGGTGACTTGTCAGTGAGCTTCCATGATTAAAAATCAATCCAGTTAACATTCAACACCTTCAATTCAATTTCTTCACCAACTTCAATTTCTTCTTCTGCTTTGAAGGAGACTCGTCAGAATGAGTCACCAGAAAGTGCCGCCGGAAGATTATCCTCCTCCAGGTTCATACTAACCTTAATCCGATTTCTCAATTGCACTTCGATTTCTTTAATTTATTTGTAATTGAAGCTTTATTATTATTTTTTTTTTTTTTGAGAAATTTAATTGAAGCTTTATAGTTTGGAATTATCTACTGATTTCCGTTGTTTGGTCAGGATATGGGTCGGCATATCCTCCGCCGCCGGGGCCACCGCCGCATCAGCACCTTCCTTATCTGCCGCCGCGGCCTCCGGGTCAGCCATACCCACCGCCGCCGCCAGGTGCCTATCAGGACTATTTCAGTGGAGGGTACCCTCCGCCGAGGCCTCCGCCGCCTCAGATCGACCATCACTATGACCATCACCATCATCACGATTCTGGTGGCGGTTGCACATCCTTTATCAAAGGCTGGTACGTTGGTTTTTTCGGCATTTATGATTTGATGATACGGATAAGGAGTATCATTATAATGGAATTCGTGCAATTCTTCGTTTCGTTTAAATGTGATTGCACAAAGGTTTTTGATTTGAGTACAAATACCTTTGCTGCTGTAGTGTTGTGAATAATCCGTACCATAGATGTATGAAATAGAATTATAACACCAAAACCTGTTATACAAATAGATTTAAGCTTGGCCTGATTTCTTGGTGAGCTTCTTAGATCAACCATTTCTCAGTCAATTGTAACTCAAAAATCTTGGTTGTTTTCTGGATGCATTAACTTAATGAGGTAAACTCTTTTAAACAATAGAAAGACTACACGTCCTTCTAAATCGTACACGTTTGCCTTTTCATGTAGGTTAGGAAAATGAAAAATGTAAAATTTGTTATGTGTACGAGAAAGAGATGGAAATTTTGAAATTAATGTTTATTAGTATAATGTTATGTTGAGCGATTTTACCGTATTAGGAATAATCACAATCTAGAGGGACGGAGAGAGAATAAAGCATGTAAGGCTCTGTTAGTGAACCTAATTAGCTAGTCACCCATTATTTGTCAACCAATCAATTACTAGTAGTTGTATAAGTAGTGCAGATTCATGTGTACTTCAACTTCATTGCCTTCTGAAGAAATATTGTCAATCTAGATTTTTCTAAATCAGATCCGCAGATTGTTTGGCTACCTGCTCGTCTCTCTGCCACAATTCCATCCTTGATCTCATTTATACTCTCTTGCACATAGAAAGTGAATGCTATCTAAGCGTTGAAGCACCCATTGCATGGGTTTTCAGGAATCCCATTCATGCAATATGTTTTTATACTCGAAAGGGTTGAGGAAAAAGAGATTGTGATTGCAAAGTTTAGAATTTATAGGTCATGTTTCAACTCTTGATGTGTCTTTCATAATTCATATACATATTTTGGTGGGTTGCTGGAGATTAGATTGTTTTCTTGCTTCGGCTGGTCAACCAGGAGCTTATAGATCATATGATTTTTGGCAGTGAATAGATATCAATATCATATGTCCTACAAGTGATTTTGGACCATAGTTTCCAATGTCTTATATAAAAGTTGTTTCACTAAACCTTCTTCTTTCATTAAGTTCTTCCTCAATTCTTATCCAATGTATGACTCATCCATACATCGAACTCCAAAGTGTATGCACATGTATAACTCGTTTAGTTGAGCATCTTATGAATGTAATGTATTTGGTTGTTGTGATTTTACAGTTTGGCTGCCCTTTGTTGCTGCTGCTTATTCGAGGAATGCTGCTCGTGCTGCTTCTGAGTAATCTATGCAGTTTTTGGAATTAATATTTAAATGGCTTTGGAGAATTACTTAAATAGTGTGTAACTTTTGACTCCACTACTGTATTAATCAAGTATCATGTATTATGTACTTTATTAGTATGTATTATGTATTACATTGCTCATTAGGGCTGCTATTGAATCAAATAAAGTTGTAGACTACATTATTCAACATGTTTAATCTATGCACAATTCTTAGTTGATCGTGTCATATAAGATCCAGATTTCAGCAGGCATCGGTAAAGGGGTCCCCACACGTATATCTATATGATGAATAATACTCCCTCGTTCATTACATTTTTTTTTCACATAGATTAAAGGGTATTATTATTTTATTTGTAGTAGATAGTTGTATTAGAAGAGGGTGTAAGTCTCATTTTTTTTATTGTATTAGTGGAGTGTGGTTTTATTGTATTAGTTGCGTGTGGGTCCCATATGTGGGAAATTGATAGATTAAGAATGAACGATACAAAATAGTAAAATTGATAGATTAAGGAAGGACGGATGGAGTACTTTATTGGGAATAACATTGTGATAAATACCAATATTTTTATAACCGGATCGAAGAACGAACTGTCTGTCGAGATTCAACACCAGTCGGATTGATTCAATTGGAGATTCAACTGAAAATTAGATTTCAGATTTTTTTCAATTATATTTTATAGAATTATCATTCATAAAAATCTATAATCACCTAAATTATTTTGTAAAATTGAAATCAATTTAAAATAAAAATATTTATAATTCATACTTGGATGGGCCTTGCTTGAGACTGTCTTATGTTAGACCATTTTACACTTTTTAAAATAGTTATCACTCTCGTTATAAAACAGTATCACTTTCGTTGTAAAATGTTAACATTTTTCATTTATACTATAAACAATTCGCTATTAAACAATATCATTTTCGCTATAAAATGTTAACACTTTTCATTTATACTATAAATTGTTTATGAAATAACATTATCACTTTTTATAAATTGAGCATCACTTTTCATTATAAAGATTATCATTTTTTGTCCGTCTCACATAAAATTTTATGTGAGACGTTCTCATACAAGTCTTTACCTTCATACTTTAGTTTATAACATAATTCATCATTTAATGCAAAATTAAAATATCATGTTCTAAGTATAAAAGTAAAAAATTAAAATATCATTAAAAATTTTTGAAAATTTGAAAAAAATATTTAATTTGTTTAAAAAAAATACTAAAACTTGTTGGATCGATTCTTCCAATTTTTCCAGTTCAACCTGGTCTAACACTCTACAACTCAGAAAGTAATTTTTTAAGTTTTTCGAATCAATTCTAGCTGCAATTTCCAGTTCACTCAGCAGGTCAAGTCTGATTTTAAAAAAATTGGTCAAATTATTGCGTTTGATCGTCTTACTATTTTAGTTTTTAATTTTGTTCCTTTTTATTTTATTTTAGTCTTAAGATCTCTCAAAATCAAAATTGAATAAAAAGAACTAAAATTGATAACTAAGACTAAATGGGAATTTTAGTATATACTCAAAAGTCGAAATTTGATAATTTCTCACCAAATATTTTAAACCAAACATCCATGGTGTATAGCTTAATTTGATATTTAGCCAAACATCATTATATATAGGGCTGGGTAAAAATACCGAAATTTCGGTATACCGCTCTTACCATATCGAAAAATATTGATTTTACCAAAATTTTAGGTATGTCGAAATTTTTGGTAAAGTATGATACTGTACTAAAAATTTTGGTACGATAAAGGTATATGAATTATCAATACCGCAGTATATCGGTATATACCGAAATATCGTGAAATATTCAATTTTTAGGTAATACTCCATGATACAGTATATCATACTACATGATATATGCAATTTAATTATTTTTATATATTATAATTTTTAATTAAATTATATATTTACACTATTTAATTAAAAGATTAAATCTAAAATCCTACTACATACTCCCTCCGTCTCATTTCAATCTTTACATATTTTCAATTTGGGCGTCCCATTTCAATCTTTATATTTTCCTTTTTGGTAAATGGGACCCACACAATTTAATTATTTCTCTCTCCATGGGCCCACACATCACACTAATACACCTACCCACTTTACGTTAAAATATTATTTCTCTCACTTCACTACACATTAAAATAATACATTTCTTAATCTACGTGAAAAAAAGCAAATGTAAAGTTTGAAACGGGACAGAGGGAGTATTTCATAATTATAAATGGGTGATAAAGTTGATTGACTTTCATGAAATCTTGTACTTCTTTTTTAATTACGTAGTTCTATCCTATATGAAAATTTAAAAGTGTTGATTTTAATACACAAGTTTCATATGATTTTTGCGTAGATATCTTGGGTACTATTTATTTAATGACAAATATTTGTATAAATCGGGTTTACATACATTAATTATGTGAACACTGTTATTCTTTATTACATAAAAAATTATTTTTTAGCACATAAATTGTTACTCTTCTAAATTATAAAATTACTCTTCAAATTCTTGTAAATCATGATTTATCGATTACATTTTAGTATATGAAAAATTACTCTTTAGAGACATGAATTATTACTCTTTTGTATAAAAATTATTATTCTTCAAAGAGTAATTTTTTATATACTAAAGAGTAATTTTAAAAAATAGGATTTTCATGTAAACCTAGTTTACATGAGACTCGCTCTTATTTAAATGGGTCGTTTGTGGATTATCGTATCTTATTATGAATTTGTTATCTATTAGAATTTGTTTTATAACTATCTTTCACTTTTCTAGACAGTTTTTAATTAGAGTTATTGAATTTTAAATGTATAGCGGCATAGCAAACTATCTAATAGGACGGTATATATCGATATTTTAGGTATGATATGATATACCGAAATATTGGTAAGCAGAAGATATACTATTTTTCTATACTAAAATATTGGTATACCGAACTATGGTATACCGAAAGTTTAGGTAAGATAACTGTATGATTTTTTATATACCGAAAATTTTGGTATGGTATTTGGTATGACCAAAAATTTTCGGTATATCATACCGCCCACCCCTAATTATATACCCGAATATGATACTGCACAGAAAATAATATTACTTCATATCCCTTAAAATAAAAAAGAAATATCTCTTATTTATAAAATTAAGGTGTATGGTGAACTATACATGTTTTTGCTCTAGTTTATACAACCTTTTTAATTTACAAAGAATTACCCATAAAATAACAACATGGAGGAATTATAATCTTGCATTTTAAACAAAAATAAATAAATGTACTTGTATAATCTCAAATATAAAAAGAACAAGAATAAATTCCAATACCTTTAAAGGGACGCTCTCTTATGATATAAAACACATTGATTACTTATTAAAACATGTTTATTAATAATTAAAAATATTAATCATATTATAATACTTTAAAATTATATTTTAATACATAATTTTTTATATAAAAAATATTATATTTTAATTACTAAAAATTATTTATATATCAATCATATTTTAACACGTCTCAAATAAATATTGTCTCACAAAAGACTTTGTCATCTTTAAAATATAAAAGAAACAAAACAAAATGATAAGATGAATAATTAACCAAGTTGTAAAATTATAATGGAAGAAGAAAAAAAATAAAAATTTAAAATAAGAGAGAGAGAAAAAAATTGAAAAATTGTAAAATAAATAATTAATAAAGTCTAAAATTAAAAGGAGAAATAAAATTAATAATATAATAAAACAAAAAAGAGTCAAATTCAGAACTCCATTTCTCTAAAATAAACTCGATTTCATTTTGGCATATTTCATTATATATAAGTTTGTTTTCTTATTCAACAAATTAATTAATCGTAAATATAACAAAATATCCTCCATTTATAACATGCAATTTAACAAATTAATTAATCGTAAATATAACAAAATATCCTTCATTTATAACATGCAATTTACAATAACATTAATATTTTCCATGGACAAAGAAAAAAAAACTAAATATTAAATTCAAGACTTGACTAAATATTAAATTCAAGATAAATAATTGTGTTCGTCTAATGAATGTTTTCTGTAACACAGATAAAAAGTGATAACCTTTATAATAAAAAGTGATATACTCACTCCGTCTCATAATACTTTTCACATTTATTGTTCCACGTTGTTTAAGAAAAATTATACTTTTTAACCAACTTTATTAACTTTGGAGGATATTATAGTATTTTTAGGTAATGAAAAAAGTATACAGTAATGAGATGTGTGTGAAAAATGAGTGGCAAATTTGAAATTAAAGCAATTTTTTTTGGGTGTGAAAAATTTTGTGGGACAAACAAATGAGTTAAGTATGAAAGATTTTATGGGACAGATAGAGTACTAAATTGATGAAAAGTGATAACAGTTTACTATTTCATGAATAATTTATTGTATAAATGAAAAATAAAAGTGATTACAAAAGTAATACTTACAAAATACTCCGTATAAAATTACCTCACACATTTACAACAAGAGTGCCACTAAATTCCAATATCGTTTCACGCCTTTCTTCTTAATCTATTTAATCGAAATGGAATGTATGGAGTAATAACTAGCTAGGCCACAACAAAAATGATTGGCTAGAATTTGGAAGAAGTAAAGCTGGAATAAAATTGGTCCACCAGAGAACATAATACAGATGGGAGAAAAATGAACTATATTTACACAGTTTTACACAGCATAATGGCTGCAAGACCCAGAAAGAAAACCAAGAAAACACTGCAATTAAGATTTGGATTCACAAGAATTTCATCTCATAAAAGACATTCTTTCATTCCTCTAGGACATCATAAACACATTCTAAACCTTAAACATCATACTCCTCCCATTCTTCCACACAATGGAAAAAAGATAAAATAGATTGAAAGGAGATGCATTAGGTGATGGCATTAATCGAATATAAACTAACTGCTAAAATTACTAAATTTACCTCTTACTTTCCCGGAGTTTGGTGACTTCATGTCTGAAAGAGATATAGGAGTTAACGGAGGAGAAGGAGCTTTCTCTGTCTTCTGCACTATTTGAGAAGATTCCAAAGGCTTGCTTGAATGTATTGCCATTGTTCTCTGACTACTAGAAGGTATCGAGAAACTCCGAGATACTGTCAGCTGCGGGAGTGGAAGTCGAGACCCTTCCACTGATGACATAAAGGGATTCCTCTTTGTCGGAGATACCTCTCGAATTCTATTACCTAAGGGGGCAGAGTGTCCAAGAGCCCCAGCCGTATGCACTGTTTTGGGGCCAAAAGAATCAGGAGGTCTAGGGAGCTCATGAAGCTCACTTATTTTAGGCGAACATACAAGTGGAGGTGGAGCGTTCTCATACACGTTGAGAGATGGAGGGGGTTGAGGACCAGGTGCACCACTATGTAATCCAGAACCTTCTGTAGAGCTAATCGGACCACTGGCGGGTATAAGTGGCTGCTTGTTACTTGATGGTTTGCTAACTAATGGACCAGAGAAAGCTTGCCTTTTGATCTTTTGACTGTCAAATCCGATTCGTGTATCAGACTGCGAAATAGTCGGGGGTAGGGGAAGGCAATGCTTCTTGCTGCTGTAATCTTCAAAGGCTAGTAGAGATTTAGAAGAATTGCGTGCAGATATATGGTCATCCACAAATTTCTTTTGCTTCTCAATGTCCAGTGGAGATGAATGCCATATATTTTTGGAGCTGCCAACAGTATTTGATATGGATGTAGAACTGGTTATTGAACCTTTGGCGTCATCAGGAGTGGGAAGTACATGTCTACTAGATTTTTGCGCAGACGTCCTCAATTCTCTAATTCTTTCGGCAGGATCAAGCTTCTCAGCATACAACGGAGCAGAATGACTATCTCCTTGGTTTTTGCCAACATTAACCTGGGCCTCAACATTTTTTATCTGAGACATTTGTGAACTTGGAGCACTCAACTGATCCAACTGCAAATTTATTGTAAACAGATTTATTATCTATGATACAGAATTGACGAATGATCATATCAATATAAACTTGTAGAGCATAGTGAAAAAATCTAGATATTTATCCCACAGCTAATTGAAATATCCAAGAGCTAAGATAACAATAACATTACTCCCTCAGTTTCATGTATCAAATATCAATGCACACTTTCCACCCAACCGCCCCATTATTTATGCACATTTCTAAAATTAATAATATTACACAATATCACATGAGCACTAAAATGACGCCTCCTTTTTACACTTTACAAACTCAAACCCCAAAACTTTTTACACTTTTTCTCATTGAATTACCGAAAGTACCCCTACTTTATCTTACATATTATACCTAGAAAGCAACTCTTCTTAATCCACATGCCAGCACACATGCGCATAAGTACATGGGAGAGAGGAAGTATGATTTTTTTTTCATGCAAACTGTTACAAAATATTACACTGTCTGCCGATTCTGCCGCTTTCTATTACTTAATTGATAAGTATTATCGTTTCAAAATAGACACAGTATCAGACTTAATGCACAACCCTGTCTTATTTCTATTGCAGTCTAGATCATATTCAAAGTGGAATACTTTAACCAACAGTTTTTACGCAAATTTGTTTCCTTGCTGGCTTGAAGTTACAATAATAACTTTCTAAAACTGAGCTTGCATCCAAGATACTTTATGCAGTTAGGTAATACAAAAGTTCGTAAATGAGCAACTCAATTAATAATAGAAAGTAGAATCATTAATTAAGTTAAAGAGAAATTAGTACTAAAGCTGTATTCTAGAAAAGACCAATTTTAAAACTCACATCCACTGAGCTCCTTGATGTGGTAGTAATGTCTACCTCTTTCTTGTTCTGGGTATAGACAAAACTTAATTCTCCATCCTCATTAGTCTCGACACTGTCCACATCATTCAGTTCACTTAACTCATAATCAATGTGTTGCTTTTCTGCAACAACTCTAATATGTGGTTCAACAGCTTCAAGAGACTGGAGTCCTTTACGGAAAAAGTTTAACTGATTTTACAGAAGGGGAGAAAACTCATCAAACTTAGAGAAGACTGAAAAAGTTATCAAAAAGAAATCATGGAGCAACAAGAAAAAACCTGTGCTGCATGGTGACGCGCTGCCTGTGTTAATAGACTCTGGCATTGCCCTTGCTTCAATGATTCAACTCGAAAAATGCATAACCTAGCAGCCTCATCATACTCTTCACGAACAGTTTGCAACTGGTCTAATGTAAAAGTCTCTCCCTTTCCATGTCTTGATTTTCTTTTTTCTCTAAATTGTCCCACCATGAATTCAAACATCTCTCTGTAATTTATGCAAGTAATCAATAAGGTTGTAACGTGACAAAGAATATCCAGTAAAATGAAGTGGGAAAAAAGTTGTACCTTTTCTCATCACATAGCAATTTCATCTCCTGGATCAATAAAAAGTAGATTATCACCAAGAACCAGGAGTGGAGATACTTAACATATTATATTAAAATACTGCAACCTTAAAAATAGATTTACTCGACAAATCATACTAAATACTGTGAGTCTGTGACCAGCTTGATCTACAAGCATCAAGTACCAAACGTGTTTAAGCAGAAGTTTATCATAACAGAAACCTTTACACAAGTTTAGGACCTTCAAACCCCATCCCTTTTTTTCTCCACATTTATAGGTGTGATTATGTTGGATTGTGTGCGAGGGGGCGGGAGTGGCAGTGCCGGCTATATTAGGAGTACTAATTTTTGCCTCATGTAATGCCATGTAAATTGGAGCATAAAATTATAAAATGATGTTATCTGACAGAAAAAACAGCATAGCAGTTCACAGAATCAACCAAACATGAACATGAGGGAACAAGACACAAGTTTTCAAGGGCAGAAACATACATATTATTAAGACTGAGTAAAAGTATCACGAAGACAGAGAGCAACAACAACAACAACAAAAAAATAAAAAAGAGAGAGAGAGAGAGAGTTGAATAGAGCTTTTAACCTCCACTTTTCTTAGCTCACTCAGGAGAGACTCTGATGGGTGTGTAATTGTCATGATAATATGAGACCGCTGAAATGAAGATAATAGTGAGTTATGATGGAACTGAATAGTTTATGAGGAAAAATAAAGATTAACAAGACAATGAACACTAACATAGCTATCAACGAGTTTCTGAAGTTCAAGCTGCGCTGTTCCCAGCACTGATAATGCCCCCCCTGCACAAGCATAGAAAATCATCTAGCACTTAGTTCGCTTCCAAAACATTTTGCAACATCCAGTTATATCCTAACCAAAAGAAAAATTAAGATCAAGAACAAAGAAGTAAAATTTCAAGTGGAAGAGAATGAGAAAACCAAAGATCAACATAAATGATAAAACAATCTCAGAAATAATTATGCACAATAAAAACATCTAGTAACCATAATATTCTCTGGAAAAAATAAAATAAAAATTATATATATCTGTACATTAACAATAAAGTTGGTGTATAAGACACATTTTCACCTCATTAAATATGAAGGAAATATCAATAATGTCAGGAACACACAAGACTCAATAAAAAAAATCATCAAAGCCAGAGTTTTAATATATACGAAGTACGTTTCTATGATTAAAAATTATTATAAGATAAGTCTCAATATTTATACTTCTACGATAATGGAAGATACAAAAAATTTTCTGCAAAGAGTAGGACAGTAGAGATAAAAAGCTAAAACACTAGTAAGTATTTCCAGTTCATATTTACAGCCACGTCTCTTTTAGTACACTTTATACTTCTAATAGCACTCCAAGCCACATGTCTTCTACTTAATTCATTCAGTTCTATATAAGTTACATATGATATCATAATTCAGAATAAGTTTAAACCTAGCCATTGCTTTCAAATTATCTGATAATAGCTTGAAGCATGACTTTGGATCAGTGATTTCCTTGAAATGAATCAGAAAACTGGAGGAATCATGTTAATCTATGGTGGAAAAAATCTTAATGGTTACACAGGTATTCTGTCATTAACCAGGTAAAAAGAGAGAAAAAAAAAGCCAAATATTAATAGTTTCATGTCTAAGAGCTATTTATTGGTATTTATAGAAAATTTGGATATAAACATAGTTGTTAGAGGCGCGCCTCCAAGGGGGCTCAAGCTCAAGCCTTTTCTTTTTTCCTGATTTTATGATCTCAGGCGCTGATCAAGAGGTGCGCGCCTCCCTGCACCTTTTGTCATCTCCTCAGGATATTTTGGAACCCAAGCAGTACCACTCAGCCGCTCACCAACTTAAAGGAAAACTCAAGCGGACAAAGAAAAGTGTGTTAAAAGGCTCATCTTTAAAACTCAGCTATGAAGATGAAGATACTGAGTTTGAGGTGCACAAAAAGGAAGAATATAATGAAAAAGATGCCCAATTTGATTAGGAGGAGGAGGAAGAGGATGATGGAAATGATAAAGATCACGATGATTATTGAATAGTTTGGTAATAATTTGATACATCATAACTTTTTAAAACATGAAAACTTCATCTTAATGGATTATTTGTATTTGTGTTGAATTGAACTTTGAAGTTGACTATGTATGGATTTGTATGTTTTATTTTATCATTTATTTGAGTTATCATGTATTATTGTGTGAGGTTACGTGCTTTTTACTTTTATTTGGTTTGGTGATTATGTTTAAAGTAGGATATATACATATATATAATTTGTAGAAGAAAACTAGGGCAGGTCGTGCAAAAGGCGCACGCCTCTTGCAGCTCCACAAGACCCTTGCGCCTTTGTTCACCTCTCACCTCTAACAACTACAGATACAAATATGACTGCAACGCCATAAAAATTTCTATCAAAGAATAGCAAAAGGAATCCTACAATTGCAACATATGCATAAAGTCAAAGAGTTGTTCTTGGATATTTTTTGAAGAATTAAATACAAAAATAAATGCAACATCATCACATTTCTGTTATAATAACTAAAGGAATGCCTATAAGTAGAAGCCATTGGCTCACTCACCTCTTTCTCCATCATCATGCATTGCAGTTTTCTCCAGCAGACAATTTCCCATTTCCATTAATGACTCTGAAAACTCTGAAAGGAGAAATCGCTTTATTGTCACAAAAAATCAAATGCAACAGGTTTTACCTAGAGATTCAATTCACACATGTAAGGCTCGTTACATGATATTACTTTCTAAGATGCAATCTAATACCAAAAAAAAAAAAAAAACTATCCTAATCATTTAGCTATCACAAAATTATCATTTTGTCAAAAATCTAGTGTTTTGGGATCATTTCCAGAGCCATTGAAATTCCAATACATTATCATAATGTGATACTTACGGCTGAAACAGCACCACCATACCACAACCCCTTTCCTGTAGTTTTATTAGGAAATTTCAATATTTTCATTGTCATCCTTAATTCACTTTCATTCATAATATGGGGTTGGAAAATAGAAACATCAAATGACTTTTTAAAAGAAATAAATACTAATTGAATATGATCACTAGTCAGCATCAAACATATACACTGAAGCATGCTTAGGTGTTTCTTGGGAAGAACTCTAGGATAAAAGTATCGATGCAATTTCAGTAAAAAAAAAATGCATTGAAAAATAAATAATGGATATAGAATATATTAAGAGAAAGCACAAAGGAAGAATTTGGAGACGGTAAACACACTGTTGTTAGAGGCAATAGGTGCGCCTCTTGTACATTAGGGCATCACATCATCTACAATTCTACACTTTAATTTAACCTATTTAACGAATATTCACCTAATAAAATAAAGTTGAAAAACACATAATATTACATAATAACTCATAAAAAAACTTTGAACATGAACATGATTTAAATACCAGTTAGAACCAAATAAATACTAGAATATTGTAAAGTTCAACTTTAAATATTCAAGAAAATAACACAAAGTGCACAAAGTAGAATGACTAGCAAAGTAGCAAACTAACCACTAATCATCTTGATTAAATAGATAAGATCATCCTCATCAAAATCAAATGGTATCTCCTCTGGAAGAATGGAGATCCGATCTTTTTTGCCTCTCTAGTTTTTGACAATAATAGGAACTTCATAGGGGAGGTGGTGGGTAGTGATAAAATTGCATTTTAGAATACCAAAAAAAATCTCTAAAATGTAACAAAACCTGTTTGGAAGGCAGATAGACTGTTTGTAAGAGGCATACCAGTGGTGCAGGGCAGAGGTGCAGGGAAGCACCTCAAAAACAGCGCCTGCCTCAGTCTAAATAGGCACAATACTAGGAGTCCCTTAGGAGGCACCCCTCTATCAACTATGAAAAACAAACACAGCCATATCATCTTACCATCTTGCACTCATTGCGTATCTCAGAGTAAAGAATAAAAGCCCAAGAAATTATATCCAATATGATCATTTTAACATAAGGATATCCAATGAGGCTATTTCCATATTTAACGCTATCAACTTCTTTTACACTGCTTTCTTATTACCTGCCTCCAGCATTTTCATTTGCAACTTATTAAGAATTTCGGTCTTGCTAATATATTTGGGCAAGAAAATTGGCTAGTATGGTATAAATTCTTGCTCATACACAGAATTAAGAATTTGAGAAACAGCCCTAATGCATGAGCGAAATGATTCTGCAAAAACTTATGGTGCAAAGCAACTATTGATTTAGAGTTCAGAAAGCAGTGTTCAAAGCAATTTTATTCTCAATGGTTAGACAACTTATCTGGCTAAAAACCCTATGATTTCACCACTCCTGCCCCGCGAGGCTGCGACTAGTAGGTCAGCAGCTTACCTTCAGTTAGGTCTTTCTAGCTAGAAGATTACATGTGTTTGGTGACTAGGAAATGGCCTCATCACTTCCCCAGAAATCACTACTTCAATCAATTAACCTCAGACCCAATTTTTCCACCATGGACCTCAACAAAAGAGCTTGAAAAAGACATCTTCAGTTAGAAAGTTTTTCCAAGAAAAAAAAATTTAAGACAAAAGCACTACAGTGTGTCACAAGATGAAATACATACACATCACAATATCACATGATATGTCCCAATCATTCATCAATTGCATGTCCCTTACTCCACACAACCCCATGAATACATTTTTTCAACATTTGTTTAAATGAGTTTGCAACATTTAAAACTATAACTGAAGCTTGAAAAAATATAAAATATAAAATTACCATAAACGCTATTTGCTGTAGCAGCTGCAGCAGAAAGTAAGCCATCATAGCATGCTCTCATATCTTTCATATCCTGTAGGTGCAGTGCAAAAATAACTCGATGAGATTGAAAGAATTAAAGGATTTCCAAAATGATGCCAAAGCACGCCAAATATAAAAGATTCAGTAGCAGTAGCTCCAACAATAGCTGAGGTTTATACATAAAATCCAAATGCGAAAAGGATTGAGAACACAAATTTCTCTGGTCACTTTTAGTTGCTAGTAAGTCCATACACCAATCTGACAGTTCCGTTATCGGCACTAGAACAAAAGAATCCCATTCAACAGGAATTCATGTTCACTCGACTCATCTCTTCTAGAACCACGCAATATCTCTCAAGTCATCAAAACTCCAAGGATTATAGAATTTACAGATTATTCTTCTCAAAAAACGCACCTAAATCTGTGAACCGTTGGCATTGGCATAAAAAGCAATGCACCATGTTCATCTACAAAACTGACCTAGCACCAGAACTCCATTATACTGAAATAAATAAAATTGAGCTCTAGCTGACACAATAGAACTAGAATTTTAGCATAAATTAAAAACAGCATTCGTCAAAAGTGATTCACCTTCGCTGCTTGAGCTAACCCATCCACGTGAACCGAAATATGCTGATCCCAATCTTCCTGCGGCTCGCCTTTATTCAGGCCCAATTTCCTCAGCTTACCTAGAGGCGATTTCATCTCCGAACTACCAAGTTAACTGGAATTTTCCGTTCCAATTTCAGAACTAAAAAGGTGATGAGTCTCCCGAATTTCTAAGTTACAGAAAAGAGAATCAATCGAAAATAGCAGAGGTAAAAACGAGAGAAAGGAGAGGAGAAAAGTTCAACGTTATGCGGCGAAATTGAGGAGGCACCGGCACCGGCGGCCGTAGCACCTCGTCTCTCGTCTCGTGTGGTGTTATAGCGAGTGTGAAAGAGTGTCCTTTTAGTAATTTCTGTGGGTCAGAGGAAAATATCTTCTCATGTTAGGTTTCCTCAAATCTCTGCGCTGAGAACTGAAGTCGCGAGTTCGTTTGGGGACAATTAAACTTGTCATTAAAGCCTCCCCCAACTGGCCAATAACGGAATTCGCCTTTTCTTCCAAGATTTCAACAGCTGTGGGGTAGTCGTTTCGATCACACTTTATAATGTGATTGGGAAGAAGAAAGGATCCACTCTCTTACGGATTTACTATTTTGCCCTCCGATACGCCAATTATGGTCAAACTTGTTGTATCTGTGACTGCGACCCCTAATCCATTGAAAGGTAGATTTCCATGATTCAAGAATTTCTCCTTCAAATGCCCAGCCCATTTAAATTTATAAACCGTTTAGGGTGGGTTTCTTTTGCATCGGATGTACTCTCCCCCTTCCCAAAAATGTTCACCTATGAATATTAAAAAAAAAAAACTCTCTTGTGAGATAGGTGTATATATAAAATATGTTTATTTGTAATTAAAGTGTGTTAATAATAAATCATATTAAAACACATTAAAATCATACTTACTTTAATGCATAATTCAGCATACTTTAGAAAATATACTTTAACAACCATTAAACATACTTTATATATACAATAAGCATACTTTAGTGATGGGTCGACTCGTCTCACACTCATTTCACAAATAACTCGTCTCACAAGAGACTTTGTCTAAAAGAAATTATTTTTTAACTATTCCCTCCGTCTCACAGAAAAGTCACATTTTACTATATTGGGCGTTCCATCCAAATGTCCTAATTTTCCACTTTTAGTAAAAAGGTACAACAAGTGGCCCACCACTCACTACTAATACAACTACCTACTATACATAGTATAAAATAATAATACTCCTTAATCTACGTACAAAAAGCAACCTATGACGTTTGGGCGGGACGGAGGGAGTAATTTAATTATTGACTTTTGGGGATAATTTAGTATTTTTAGGTAATAATTAAAATATAAAGTATGTTATGTATAAAAAGAATGCTTGACATTTTTTAAATTAATGTATACTTTTGAGATTTTAAATTAGAATTTTTTATATTTTTTTAGGTGAACAATAATATAAAGTGAAAAATTTTCACCTACGAAAGGAGTATAAGAGTATTCAAGAATATCAAAAGTTTTCAAGATATTCATTTTAATTATTAAAAATGTGAATAATATTAATATTTAATTAAATATTTTTTTCTAATTGAAAAAATTAAGAGTATTAGTATGATTAGATCCGTGCTCAAGCGCACAGTCTTTGCCAACCATTTATGAATCTGGAATGGAAAAAAAAAAGGTTTTTAAAGTGTTATATTTCGTGAATAGTAAAAGTAAAAATAAAAAAAAAATCAAAAGTATATTAAGTGTGATTGGTTTTTGTTAAGTTATCGTGGGTGGGAAAGTAATGTGTATCTCCATTGAATGTTTGTTTTTTCCATGTAGTCTAATAATTATAATATTTAATAATGGGTATAGAGTAATTTTTTTTGGTGTATTTACTTTTTATTATCCTTTACTTTAATGAAAGGTGGATGACAATTTGTATAGATTTTTAAAAGTATTGATTGTAAAATATACCACATTTGCTAAGTCATCGCCATTTTAAATTTAGATTTAATAAATCTTTTATTTTACCTAAATGTATTTTTTATTAAAAAAACCCCTTAATTAAAAAAACATATTGTCCACAATATCTTAAATATCAGTATCTTATGTTAGGACTATAACACCATGATCAACATCAAATCAAACATTTGATGCTAAAATGAAAGTTGATATCTTAAGTCGTAGCTCCGAGACCACGAGCAACACCAAAAGACAACAATGTCAGACATGATTACAGATATTCAATTAAACATTTAAACTATTAAAAAAAACACTTTATGTTCTTTTAGGGTATTTTAATTAAAAAATGACAATGAGGAGAATTGGTATAAATCTAATTGGTTGGTAACAACGATTTTTAAAATTAGGTATTTTTGCACACTTCACTTTTTAAATCTAATTGCGATCAAAACCTAGTTTTCAAATCTCAAAACAAATCTAACCTATAAAACTTAGTACCTTTCAAAAAAAAATGAAAAAAACGGTACCTCGTCTTTATTCTGCAATTTCCATAAAAGAGAGAGAGAGAGAGAGGCAGAGAGCCATCTGAAAGCTACCTAATCCAATGAAATATTACGAGCAGGAAAGAAAGCCACCCTCACATAGAAGTACAGAACAGAACGCACATTCTGTCCTAAAACCATCACAAGCTAACACCCTTGCACAGTTGCACACCACCTCGAAAGCCATGCCAAATTAATTTAATTTAATTACAGCAAATATCAGTTCAATGGACACACTATACAATCACAAACTGAGAAAGATCCAAACTGAAATCTCCAAGAATCAACGTTTTGTTTTGTCATAACCTGGGTTCTGTTGGTCAGATGATGCTGTTGTCACCAACCGTGCGTTTTGCTTCTCCCATTCTAGATGTCAACGCCAGAAGTTCAGGTGACCTTTCCCAGTTCTCACTTTTCTTCCCCCAACTTGAATGCGCGCCTGCTCGATCACCTTCATCAACTGTAGTTCTAATTTCCGGTGATGACTCTCCCAATCTTCCATTCTTGGTGTTTAAGCCATCATTATCACTATATTGACCTTCATGGTGATCTAACACTGCACCAATATCTCCCCATACTGCCTTCCTTCCCATCTCAATGTCGTCTTCAGTTTTACCTTTGTTAGAACTGGCAAAACCACCACCCGCAGATCGACCTGGTAAAGCAGCTTCTCTGGGTACTTTAGCTCTAAAATTGTTCTTTGATGAAGGTATAGAGATACAAAAGATCTCCTTGAAATTCAGCATCACTCCTTTGTTATAGGGATTAGCTCTAAGATCGTATCTATACCTAAAATTCTCATAAGTGGTCTGCAAACAGAATCGGAAACTATTTATTGTTAATACCAAGTTAGAAGTTGAAACTAAATTCCCTTGCAAAGTAGCATTAGATATGAAAATTCAGTCTCCCACCTGATTTGTACTAATAAGATAGAGATGGAATGTCATAAGGCCCCCAACAAACCAAACTGCGATGAATGTGTATATGATTAGAACTATAGAGGCAGGGGTCTTGATCATTGCTTTCCATATAGATGTCTCCTCAGCATTCATGATCCTTTTGACATAAACCCAGCAGAAACCGAAAACGTATATACAAAGGAGTGTTGTTGTGAAGACAAACATGAAGAAGAACCTGTAATTTCTCTGGAAAAGAGACAAAAAGAGAAAGAAGAGAATGTGATTATTTGTTAGAAAATAAAATACAAGGTGCCATCTGCATTAAATTCTTTGCACAAAAGAGTATAATACTGTTTCAAAAGTATATTGTACTCCTATCTTTTATGTAATTCAAAAGCAACAATTTTAGTGCATTAAATTGGCATGGATATCTTACCAGCCCTATGCACTGCCCAACCCAAGGGCAATGGTGGTCAAATCGCTCGACACAATTATTGCATATCGAGCAGTGAGAGCAACGAGGAGGTCTATAAAGCATGCACGTGTCACAATACTTAATCTTCACTGTAATGCCATTAACTTGAACTTCTTTAATGCGAGGCAAGCGCAACTGTGGTGTCTGATTCCCTTCTCCGTTCTCATCATGACCTTCCGGTTCAGGTGGATGTGCATTTCGAGGAATTATACCCGGATCTCTTCCAGATGTTAGCAGGAGAATCATTAAATCCTGAAAATTGAATAAAGATGCTGAGACCGTAATCTACAGAGGTCAATATATGCACGTCATGGGCAATAAATTGATTCTTATGTGCCAGGAATTTAAGATACTGGTTAGATGAGCACAAGCGGTATATATTTGAATCATGTCATTCTTCCTAATGAAAAGGCCTCTATACTTCTAAGAGGGAGAAAGATCCACCCTATGTTTTGGAGTGGGGGAGGGGGTGCGGTTGCATTATATCTCTTTCGCGCAGGTTAAGGAATTTTTTTAAAAGTGTCAAATAGACATTCCATAAGAGTAATTTTAGATTCTCAAGAGCTGTGAAGACAGCAAAACAACAATCAATTTAACATATCATTATGGATCATAAGGTACTTAATTGCATATTTCCAGCAACTACATAGGTACGCTTATGAACAACTGCAAAGAAAAGAGGGCTCAAGAAGATCGCTGTAAAGCATGCATGAGAGAGAGAGCGAGAGATTGCATACAAAAGATGCCAAAGCAATGGCAGTAACCATAATATATATTCCCCAGTTATAGGAAGGATCATCCATCAGCTCTCCAGCAACAAATACACAAAAGACAGAGACGGGTGCTACAATCAAGAATATAGTGAGGGCCAATGACCTTACGTCTGGCCCAAAAATAAATCTTCCTTGAAGGAAAAATTTCTGCAACAAGAAATTCAAGAAAATTGTTAGAAAACTTGTAAAAAAACACAGAAAATCACTATAATGCGTACAGATTTGATCAAGTTTCAGCATACATCTACTTTCTAAGGTAGTGATTTTGGAGTAGTAAATTACTAATGATTGATAGAAATCAACCCAGTGAAACCCTAAAAGTAAAAAAACTAACATGAATTGTTCAAATAAACATGTTCCTCGACAAATTTTTTTCAGTTTCTTTCCCCCATTTACCAAACTTAACTAAGAATACCCAAATCAGTACGCAGTTGGATATTAGGATTACTACCTCCAGCCAATTTTATGATTTTATCCAACACTCATGAACGTAATGACAATGATGAACTATAGAAACCCAAAATCTAAACATTCGCAAACCAAAAAAGCCCAAAATAAAAATTAGCGAACTAAACTTACATTGCTGCCTTTCCAAGCCTGATAAATCCGGAGGTCATCCGCCGACCCGTTTGTGGATCCAGATAACTTGTCGGATCCCTTCGGAGGAGGTACCACATACATTTTATTCTCGCCTTGTTTTGCTAATTTCTACACTCAAGTTCAAATCTTAAATGCGGATCCGTACATTAATCACCAATTCTATTTCTACACATAGCAGTAACTATAAGAATTGAACACGCGTAAAACAAGAACACAACAAATCAAAAGTTAGTAGAGCTCAGGGAAAGGTGCTGTCAAGAATTTTACAATTTGACACTCCGACCACCAAATAAGCGTTGCGCAGGTATGGATCTCCGGCGAGAAAGCAATGGGTGGGGAGGGAAGGGCGTGTTTGGGGGAATGATTAGTGTTGGGTGAGTTTTGAGTGTTTCCTGCTTTTTCTTTTTCGTGTGTTCTTTGCTTTGAGGGCAGACGACAGGGGAGTGAGAGTGCATGCTTTACAGGAATGCCACACTGATCCGGCAGCCTTTCATTCGGCGATTCGGGTAGGAGGGTCCGACCGCCTTGTGTTGGGATTAGATTATTAACTTTTTAATTCTGATTTTGTACTTGTAAGATTATGATGTTATTCACCATTTTACCCTTGGTCACATGAAAAATTCACGATAGTTTAACTTGATTTTATAATATGGTTGATTTTATAATACTCCATATTTCCATCCGCAATTTATACATTTTGCTATTGCAGATATTCGTATTAAAAGTATATATTAATTTTTTAAAAATAGGGAACACACACGCATCATTAATACAATTAATATATGAGACTCGTATTCTCATTAATACAACTATTTATTACATATTAAATAATAATAGTACTATTTCTTAATTTACGTGCAAAAAACAAATGTGTACTTATTTGGCAGACATATCATAAATAATAAATACTTCATCTGTTCTACACTTATCTTTACATTTTATGTTTTCGTCTGTCTCGCAGTTATCTTCACCACCTAGAAAAGAAAATTTCATAACAATCAACAACGTCAAAAGTTATCTTAATTTCAAAATATCATTCCCACCTCACAATATAACATACTTTTTTATATATTTATTACCTAAAAATATCGCAATATTTCTGTAATAGAGTCAATTCTAAGCATCTCGGAATTCATGCGGAGGCCGAACTACCGAGATCTACCTCGAAACCCCATCTTACTCTCCACAGTCGACTAGGCCCTAGTAGCCCATCATTATCTATTCAGGCCATCTAGGAAAGAGACAAGGCATCACCTGTCAATATCTAATCGAGGAGTAGACTCCTAAGCATTTAAAGCCACCAAGAAGTGATGGAGGTGTTAAGTATATATTTATTACCTGAGATCTACCCCCGAAATCCCATCTTACTATCCCCAGTCGACTAGGTCTTAGTAGAGAGAAGTGTCGTTTAATATTTAATCAAATAATTCTAACACGCACCCTCACATGCAGGCGGGTAATTTTTGCCTCAAGCCTTGAATGTGAAATTTTGTGGAATTTTCTTATAAATTGGTGGCGGTAAGGTTAGAATCATAGACCTTTGTTAGGCCTGTGTTCTAATACCATGTTTAAATGACCACCTCATCTAAAAGATTAAGCTGACAGAGAAAAGTGTTGTTTAATATTTAATAAATCACGAGCATTTCATGGTCAAAGTGATAATCATTAATGGTAGGAGAGAGATAGTGTAAGTATAAATAGTTGTACTTTGAAATATTGAGAGAAGGATTCTCCTTGTATCTCACTCAAGAAATAAGAACTAAAAATTAAAAATTAAAGAGTTGGAAAAAAATATGTCACTCATTTATCCCACCTTAATAAGAATGTTTTTTTTTTATTAAAGAAATATGTAGTATAAATGTTTTATCAAAAAAGTTAATTTTATTTTTTCAAAAAATTAAAAATACAAATTCTTATACTAAAAGATAAATCATTTAATAATAAAATATACAACTTTAAAAAATTTTAAAATTTGGGGCACGATGTCCCTAGGTATGCAAGTTTTAGCCAAGTCATAAACTGACAAGTAAAGTACTGTTTATTTAATTTTAATTTTATTTTTATTTTTAAAATCAATTCTCAAAATCAATCCACGGTTCAAATCAATTAAACTGGGAGTTAGATATTTTGTACCAATCCACGGTTCAAATCAATTAATCTGGGAGTTA
Organism: Pogostemon cablin; assembly: GCA_023678885.1. Classification (NCBI taxonomy): domain Eukaryota; kingdom Viridiplantae; phylum Streptophyta; class Magnoliopsida; order Lamiales; family Lamiaceae; genus Pogostemon; species Pogostemon cablin. Next base: position 12,162,886 of record CM042964.1, on the reverse strand, counting down.
GATATTTTGTACTTATATGCGTATATCTATTAATTTTATTCAATAATAGAATGTGCTTCTTAATAAATATATTCTTTTTTTATATTCACTATTAGTCTATTTCATTAAAAAAAATTCTAAAAAATTTCGCTAAATAATTCTAACAATTGTATTAGTTTTTATTCATTAATTAATGTATAATTCCTTCATTCTATTCACATTTTTTATTTTGGTTTGTTTCAAATTAAGGGGACCCACCCACAACATCAATGCAACTATACACCACGTACTAAATATTATATTTCTCAATATCTCTTAATTTATGTTTGTAACCGTACCCTAAATACATAAATAAATAAAGAGTTAATTACGTCAAAAAGTCCCAATCTTTTCGCGAATTTCAAATTAGTCCAAACTTTTCAATATTTACAAATAAGTACTCGACCTTTAACCCATTTTTCAAATCAAGCCACCGGGCAGCGGGAGGCCTGCCCGGTGGTGACGTGGCATTTTTTTTATTATATCAACCTCTCCACCTGTATTCAAGTTCTGCTCGATGTTTTCCATGGAACGTCTTTCAAAATCTAAAAGGCATCAATTTTCACCTATGGGTCCCACCTTCTCACACATAGATGCTCTCATCCTCCTCCTCTCTCTACCGATTCTCTTCTTCTTCCTCGCTCCTCGGATTCTCCCGCCACTGCAAATCGCCATTTCTCTCCCTGACGAACTCGATGACCTTTCCCTCTTCCATAAAGCCATCACCATGGATGCCACCAATTTCTCACGTCACACCACCCATCTCCCCTCCGCTAAATCTCATCTCTCCACCGGCCTCCGCCTCCCCAAAATCGCCTTCCTCTTCCTCACTAACTCCCAACTCTACTTCGCCCCTCTGTCAAAATCCCCCCTTCGAAGGCATCTTCAAAGGCAAATTCATCTCTTCCAAGAGGACCCAGAAATCCTCCCCTACTCTCATCTCCGACGCTCGCCGTCTCCTCGCCACCTCAATGCTCGACAACCACCCATCCAACGCCTACTTCGCCCTAATTTTCCAGCACTGTATCCTGCTCCACTCTTCCGTGACGACGCACAAGGCTGCCAGAACTCCCGTCATCGCCATCGCCACCGTCACCGTCATCGAAAATCGCCAGGCCGGCCGCCGCATGATCGCCATCGTTCTACCACCTCTTGCCACTGTTCGCTGCTAATTTCACCAGGATACCGCCAGATCTAGCCTTGTCCATTGAGCCTCCGTCGGATTGCCGCCAGATGTCGCTGGAGAAGAACCACTGTTGCCCATTCAACAGCTGCTGTTTGAAACATCATGCTCGTCGGACTACTATCACCAATTTCTTGAACAGCCGATAAATCCTTCATGAGCCTCATTGCTTCTCCTGATGACGAGCACCGATCCTATCCGACGGTGGGTGGTGGAGAGCAGGTCGCGGGATGGAGAAGAGAGATTTCTGGCAAGGGTGGTAACCTGCCTCCCTGGATAAAAAGGAGAGAGAGTATTGTGCTGATTTTTTTTAATTATTATTATTATTATTATTTTAACAGGTGGAGGGGGTGACATGGATTAAAAAATGACACGTCAGCCACCGGGCAAGCCTCTCGTTGCCCGATGGTTTGATTTGAAAAATGAGTTAAAGGTCGATTACTTATTTGTAAATATTGAAAAGTTTGTACTAATTTGAAATTCGCGAAAAGGTTGGGACTTTTGGCGCAATTAACCCATAAATAAATAAAGATGTATGTTTTTATTATTAAATGGAGTATATATACTTTGAATTTGCCTTAGAACTAACTAATAAAGGAGTATTTATTAAAATATAGTAATTTTAAAAGTATTTTAATCAAATATGGTTATTACATGATTTGTTAACTGAATAAGTAGAGTAGCCACCACTACTAGCGCTTCTATTGATGCCAGAGAAAACATCGTCATTGCGCTTTGCGACTTTAAAGAAACGCCACCACAAGTGGCGCCTCTTGAGTCTTGCCTTCAACCCAATTAATATGCACGAACATATGCTCAGCAATTAATGTGATAATATACTCTCATCAGCCATGTACTAATATCACTTACAATTTTTCAAAAATTAAATTATTACTTTAATTATTATAATAAATTTAATTAATTTGAAATTAATAAAACACAGTCATTACTCAATTATTATTTTCAAATCAAATTAAATTTTATACTTTCCGTTTTTATTCGTCCCACATTAAATTTCAGAATTTTACTAGGGTGTATCTGTATGATCTAAACCGTTAAATTTTTTTGTTATTTAATCTCCATTTTTAGATTTAAATTAGTAACTAACTTTATAAATTAAGTAATTGCTATTCTACCCACATTAAAGCTATAAACCCTGAGAATGCATTGGTTCACCAGATGCATTGGTTCATCCAAAAATACCCTAAAATAGTAATACTTAATCTCAAAATTACATCTTAATTATAAATTACTCTCTCGCCTAACACACCTAATATACTACTCCATATAATTTATTTATTACTTAAAAATATTGTGTTAACCTCTAAAATTCAATAAAGTTGGTAAAAAAAACTTTTCTTATCACAATATTTTTAATCGATAAATGAATTATAAAGTACTCCATCCGTTTCATCCTAATAGTTACATATTTTCAATTTTGACGTCTTATTCTAATTGTTACATTTCCTTGACCCACACAAAACAATTAAAATATCTCAATGGGACCCACCTACAACACTAATACAATTACTCACTATACATTAAAATGTTATTTCTCTCACCACAATACACATTAAAATACTATATATTCATTATCCCCGTACAAAAAGCAAACGTAAATATTACGACGGAACGAAGGGAGTATGTTATGTGTGCTAGACAAGAACAGTAATTTATAATTAAGATGTATTTTTGAAATTAAGTATTAACATGATTTTTTTTAATGATGAAATTTAATGTGGGATGGATGAAAACGGAAAGTATAAAATTTAATTTGGTTTGTAAGTATTAATTGAGTAATAATTGTGTTTTATTAATTTCAAATTAATCAAATTTGTTATAATAATTAAAGTAATAATTTAATAATTTGAAAATTTGTAAGTGCTTAGTATGTTGCTGATGTGGGCATATTATCACATTAATTAATTGCTGAGTATATGCAACTAAATGGGATTGAAGGCAAGAGGCTCCACTTGCGGTGGCGTTTCTTAAATTATTTTCTCACAACAATAGAGACGCCAATATTAGTGAAGACTCTACTTATTTAGTTAATAATCCATGCAACAATCATATATGATTAAAATATTTTTAAAACTACTATATTTTATTAAATACTCCACTAATAAATATATAGACAGCCAACAAAAATATACCCTTTGATAACTTGTTCAATTTTGCGTGCGATTCAGGCCTAAGGCTCACACAAAAATCACTTTGAAACTATTCCACGAATAGTTGTAAGTCAACCAGAATCCATGGATCCTAAACTATATGTGTTCTTTGTGAAGCATAGCCTGATTTAAAACTAAAGAGTTAAAACCGAAAGTGAAACAGTGATGATGATATCCACTTTAGGGAGCGTTGATTGGGTTTCAGAGGTTGCCTCCATTCATAATTAATTTTACTGAAAATTAAATTACAAAATTGCTCATTATTTTATTATCTTATTGCCATTATTTTAACGCCAAAAGCGAAGCCCAATTATGCACTTCGAAACGCACGCCACTACCAGCCTATTCGCCGAATTTTAAAAAATAAATAAAACTTAAATTTTATATATATAATATATTTATTGATTTGCTAAATCAAAAAGGGTTCTATGGTGTAGTGGTTAGCACTCTGGACTTTGAATCCAGCGACCTGGGTTCGACTCCCGGTAGGACCTTATTAATATTTGCCAATGTTTAATTATTTTATTTTATTTTATTATCAAGGTAAGATGGAGATACAAACGTTATTTTGAAGGGATTCAAGGGAGTATCAAAATGCATTCTTGCCATTTCCGTTACACTCTTCTCATTATTTGTCCGTTACTCATTTGCACTCTTAAAATTTGGAAAGCAAATAGTAACTTCATCTTACTTACCAAACATAATTTACTCTCTGTATAGCTTTTATCATAGAAGCATCTCCCAAATTGAGTGAAATTTCAAGTACGAATCTCCTAACTCAATCTCACCCAAGTAGTCGATTGAAGAATATCTGAATTATAATGAACTTTTTACAAGAAATTAAGCAGAGAACATTTTAGAACTATCTAGAAAGGTACAAACACAATGATGAATTACTCCAAGCAATTTTGAAGATCAGATAATGCAACTAATGGTAACATACAATCATGAATGATCTAATAAATTATGAGGCGTATACATATGAAGTAGAGAGTGATAAGAAAAGAAGACATAAAACTAGGTGTATGCAAACAAAGATGAAAACTTCACATACATCCATAAGGTGGTTACTTTTTGGCAGCATTCCCATCAAACAGATCATCAATATACGTCTCAATATCCTCCCCCTGATACTTTATATACTTCTCCGTTTGCCTCCCCGGGGTAAACACCTGCCCGTACCTCGCCAAGAACGATCTGTACGCCGGGATCACCATGTTGGATATGGACACCCTTAGCTCCGATTGCAGCTGCTCGTCGCACACCACCCACCCGCTCTGCGTCCTGTATATCTCATCGAACATCCCGTTGAAGCTCTTGAACCGCTCCTTCACCACCGGCTTCACCACCTTCCCGTTCGCCGTCAGCCCCTCCGGATGCAGCGTGCTCAGCAGCTTCCCCCACGTCTCCCGCTGGTACACCTTGTGATACTGCCTCAGCTCCGTCGACTTCTTTCTGCACCACGAATCGCCCATCAGGCTGTTCATCTCCGACCCCCTCACCCTCTGCAGGATGTACCTTCCATTGTTCATTAAGAAGATCGAGCTCAGTGCATTGTCTTTGTACAGCTTAGATTTTCCATCCAGGTTTTGGTCCAGTGTGTCCATCAGCTTTATCATTTGCCCCTGGAATGGCGACTGCTTGGAGCTGGCGTTGCTGCTGCTGCTAGTGTTCGTGTTTATGGCTTCTGATTGGTAGTTGTAGTCGGACCCCGTGGCGGAGTCTGCTCGCTCGATCTTCTGATGCTCTCGGTAGACCTGCTCTAGTGTTTCCTTATATACACATGCTAATTTGAGGTAGTTCATTGTGTAGCGAGTCAGGGGATGGACTGCCCCGCCTGGAACAGGGGTCTTACCCGAGTCGGCCTTGATCGAGCTCTCTAACTCGGTGAAGATCGCGACGATGGCCTCTCCGAGTCGCCCTTTTATGATGGAAGCTTCTGTTCTGATCTCATTCAGCCACTCCTCCGGGAATAGGCTGTCCAGGGTGGGGAGTGTATCTCTTAGAGCTTCGTAGGTGTCGAGGAACTTGAACAGCTTCTCTGAAGAGCGCTTTGTTAAGGCAACTGAGGCGGAGAAATTGAGGAGCTGAATGATCACTCCTTGGCAGAGATTGCAGTAGAGGGTTTCAGACATGGTGGGATGGTCTGAGAAGATGGAATTGGACAACTTTTGCTCACTGGAGAAGTGAGTGGAGCAGAGCTTCAATGCTCTGATCCACATCACGATTTCCCTCTCCAGTGATTCCCACGACATCTTTTGCACATCATCAGTGCTGTGTTTCTCGAATCCAAGCTTCTGTAGGCTATCTTCCAATGCGTTTCTCCGGGCGAGGAAGTACGCATGTCGGCATTCCATCTCGTGTCCTCCCACCTTCATTGCCTTGGATAATCTGATCAGCTCAGCTGATATCTCATCAGAGTATCCTGGAAAGAAGTTCTCTTCTTCTTGGACCGGCTCGTCTCGTGTTGTCTCCACTGTTTCGTCGCTTCCTGCCTTGCTCTTCGATTCGCTGCTTGATTTATTACCATCTGATGATTCTTGGATCTTGTAATCTTCGAGGAGGGACTTGAATTCCTCCTCCAGGTACGACATTGCGCGCTGGAGGATCCCTCCGATGAGGTTGATGGACGAAGCGTACCTCTCATCGGAGGCGAATCGAGACAGGGCTTTCAGCAGGGAAGAAATCCGTGAGACGGATTCAATAAAGGAAGCCGAATCTTCCTCGCTCAATTGACTCCATTTCACAGAGATATCCCCTGAATCATAATCTGCAGTCTTGGTTTCAACCATCACCCCAAATCGCTCCACCAGATTGGGCACATCCGCAGGGTGGCTGGATTCGTCGGCATCCAACAGTGTGGCGATGTAATGATCAATTTCTTCAGACACTTTGTTCATATCAAAAGGCGAAGGAGGAGATTCTTCTTCGTTCTCTTCTCCGTCTTTTCTTTCCGTCTCATCTGCATCCAATTTCTCGCCTGTCTCCCCCTCCTGCCCCTGATCACCTATCGACTCTTTGTTGGTCTCTTCATCTTTGGCCCCTTCCTCGGCTGCTATTCCAGCATCCGAGGAAGGTGGTATGGCGCCTGATGAGGCGTCGTCGCCTCCATTTTGAGGCAGATCTGGATCCATAGTTGTTTTTTCAGGGGGGAAGTGGGCGCTGCTGCTGTTATTTCTCTTGTCATTGTCACTCTCCGGCAGTGGGATGTCTTTGTTGTTTTTGTTGTTGTCGTCGTTTTCGGGTTGGGGTTTGTCTCTCTCGGCATCCATGGTAATGCAGTGGCTTATTTTTTATGGAAAATTTGAGGAGAAATCAACATGAAACAGTGGAGGAATGAGGAGAGATGGGTGTAGCATTCATCCATGGAGAAGATTTTTTCTATTTTTGGGGGAAAATGGGAATATTTTTGATATATTGAAATGGTCGTTATGGTGGTTAACTTTGGGCGGACAGATAAACGGTTCATGTTATATTTTTAGTATGGGGAGTGAGAGGAGAGTTTGTGGATCTCTTATTTCTAGGAAGAATGGTGTTTTTTATCCATATTGTTTTAAAGTTATTAATTTTAATTTATTTATTATATTAAGATAAATGAATTAAAGTGGCCTAATGACTTGAAAGGTGTTGAAGATTTCTCATAAAATTTTGTGACAGTGTTTTGTGAGATGTTAATTATTTGGCTATTTGTGAAATGTATTAAAATACGTATATTATATAGTTAAAATATGTGAAATGTATTAAAATATGTATATTATATAGTTAAAATATGTCTAATAGTTGTTAAGTATGTTTTCTAAAGTATGATGTATGATGAATTAAAATATAATTTTAAGATATTATAATACTCCCTCTATTTTATATAACATAAATTAAAATTATAACTATAATTTGATATTAATTTTTCTTTCTAATTGCTTCCTCTCCGATTAATTTGTAGGAGCATAAGGCTTATTACCATACCCTGTTGTACCTACCAATTTTATTGGTTTATTCCCTCCTTTCTTCAAATCCCTATTATACTTGTGTGTTATATTTTCTATTATACTTGTGTGTTATATTATTATAGGGCAAATATTAAAAGGGTTCCATTAAATACACACCCTATTATTATATATTTAAATTATATATTTTGTTAAAGTCTAAATTATCCACATTTAATTTAATACACACTCTAATCTTTTAAAATATCATCGTGGATTTCATCTTCAACGACGTCATAGAAACATATCATCGGAATAGTGGACTCCGAAATCGAGTAGCATACCTATGGATAAAGAAGCATACCTGTGAAATCATCAATATTTTGTGAACTCCAAAATCGAGTAACAGATCATCAATATTTTGTGAACCATCTAAGAAGCATACCTGTGGCTTCTTCACTATTACGGAAAGGGAAATGGAATGTGGAGTAGCCACTTATTATGAAAACAACATATAAAGTATTTCGTTTTGAAACAGGGAAGACGCCAAGAGCAGTTGGGGTTATCTTTAAAGATGAAAAAGGGATGAAACACAGAGCGATTCTGTCAAAGAAACTTGGAAGTGAAATCATCGTCTCATCTGGCGCAATCGGGAGCCCACAGTTGCTGATGCTCAGTGGGATTGGCCCCAAAACAGAACTTGAAAAGAAATAATTACTCAGTGAACACGATGTATTTATCAAAAAGAATTCGAACTCCTTATTCGGGAAGCTCTTGAAATCAAAATACCTCCATTTCGTTCAAGTGAAAATGGTGTTCTTATTCTCTGACGACCTAAACTAGATAAAATGGTGAATTCCGGTGATGAAGTGTAGCTCATTCCCGTATCCCCTGAAAGTTCTCTATAGTTATTTAAGAAGTAAAATAAAACAAGGTGTGTATCCAATAAAATTAAAAGGGTAATTTTGATATTTTAAGGGGTGTGTATTTAATAAAATTTAAAATTAAAAATTAAGAAGGGGTGTGTATTTAATAAAGAGTGTGTATTTAATAAAAGGGGTGTGTATTTAACAACACTCATATTAAAATTGATCATGTAAATATAACATTTTTCAACTTTAATCTTTTTTTTATTGCCTTTTTCACTTTTGGTCATTTACTGTCCAATTTTAGTCTTTTTGATCCAAATTTAGTCATTTTTCGTTGGAAATTCAAAAAACTCGCCGGAAAAACATTCGTGAGTTGCACTCGCCCGGTTGAAGAAGGAAAATATTAAAGTTAGTCCTTTAAGTATGGCTTAATCCAACTTCAGTCATTTATTTATTGTATTTCTCACTTTTGGTCCTCCATTGTCCGATTTAAGTCATTTTTATCCAAATTTAGTTCTTTTTCGCTAAAAATTTAAAAAACTCATTGAAAAATCATGCGTAAGATGCACACGCTCAAATTTCCCATGCTCACGATTGAAAACCCTAATGTTTGAAGCGAAATTTAGGTAGCCGAAAACCCTTACCAAATCGAAGAAGAAACTCCGAGTTCAAGCCTAATTGATAAGTTAGAGTTTCAGAACGCCACCAACACAGTGATCGGAGAAGAAGGGCACCACGACATCTTGGGCAGAGAACGTCGGTGGGTTTTGATCAGATTGATAATTCACGATTCGATTTTATTGTTCCTTGATGAACTAACATTGGGATTGGATTTTAACAAAAGCTTACATGGTGGTAAAGGTTTTTGCAGAGGTTACTCAGAGTGGAAGCATCATGATCATGTCGATTCATCAACCTAGTTATCGGATTCTGGGATTGTTGGATCGCATGATTTTTCTATCTTGTAGACATAAGGTTTACAGTGGCCCTCCAACAAATCAACCATTGTTCTTCTCAGATTTCAAGCATCCAATTTCGGATAATGATAATCGGACTGAGTTCGCACTTGATCTGATCTGTGAACTCGAGGGCTCACCCGGTGGAACCAAAAGCCTTGTCAAATTCAACAAATCCTGGAAAGCGTTGAAGAGATCATAAGAAAATCAAACCAACTCCCATTACGCAACCTTAATTTTATCTTTTAAAGAAGCAATCAATGCAAGCATTTCCAGAGGGAATATTGTTTCTGGCACCACCGCCAATGACATCTCAACCAGTTCGTCATTAGTTCCGACATTTGCAAACATGTTCTGAATCGAGATGGCGGTGCTGCTGAAGCGATCCTTCACCTCTTAGCCAAAATCTCCAAAAAATTTTAGCGCGTGCAACTCACATATGATTTTAGATGAATTTCTTAAATTTCTAGCGAAAAAGGACTAAATTTGGACAACAAGAATTAAAATGGGACAACAGAGGACCAAAAGTGAGAAATGCAATAAAAAGGACTGAAGTTGGAATATGTCATATCTACATGACCAACTTTGATATTTTCTCTTTCTTCAACCGGGCGCGTGCAACTCACCCATGTTTTTCCAGTGAATTGATTTAATTTCAGGCGAAAAAGGATTAAATTTGGACCAAAAGGATGAGAATCGAACTACGGAGGACCAAAAGTGAGAAATGTAATAAAAAAAGATTGAAGTTGGAAAAGACCATACTTACATGACCAATTTTGATATTTTTCCTTATATTATATTTGTACATGTTGGATAAATAAAATAAATAAAAAAGGAAAAATCTTAACATTTTCATTGACTGTTTATACTTTTCTGTTTAAAAGTATAAAACATGCGCATCAATCATTTATCGGTTTAAAACAAAGGCAGATCACCTTTAGGCCTTGCTTACCAAGGTTTGTAATAGCATATTCCCTTATTGTAATTAAAATCCCCCCAAAATTGATTTTTGAATTCTCATTTTCTGCCTTTTTCTTTTACTAGGAATGAGTTTATTTTCGGTTTCCTTAATTTTTTTAAAATAAATGAATAGTAGAATATATTTATTTTGAATTTTTGGTAGAATATATTTCAACTTTATGTGAAATAAATGTGAAAAAAATATGTGTTGATATGTGTGATGAGAGTCAAAATTATAGAAAATGTGGTTCATTTCAAAACTAGATTTTATTAATTATTAAGGTTTGTTTTAGTGATTAATTTATTTAATTACTTAATTTTTTGGAGAAAGATTCTCTTATTGAAATTTGCAACATTTATTCTTAAAATGAACTTTTACATTCTATTACGAACGCCTGAAAAAAGAAAGGGACTTGATTCGAAGTTAAAATGAGCAAAAACAAAAAAAGCTAGCAAGTTTGAAATTTCAGCTAATTAAAGCAGCATGTGTTTTGCAGCCCATTTTTCGAACCCAATTACTTCAATTTAGAGCCCAATTGGCACACATTTAAATTACTTGATATGGGCCTATTTTAATCTCAAGTTGCAGGCCATCTTTAGATTGATAAATGGTGACTCCAAACCAATCAATTAATGAAGAGGTCCAAATGTCAAATTAATTTATGCATTGTCAATGCGCATACAACCACCACCATTCTCACTTAAGCTAGGTCCACTAAATACAATGCTACATGACATGGAATTTAAGTTGTTAAGACTTGTGTGAGACCGACTTAAGTGAGACGGATAAAAAATGATCACTTCTATTATAAAAAGTGATAGTCAACTAATGAAAAATGATAATGCCATTTCATGAACAGTTTATAGTATAAATATAAAGTGATAATTTTTTGTAACGAAAGTGATAATATTTTATAGCGAAAGTAATAATTAATTTAAAAAATATAAAACGATCTTGTGTGAAACGGTCTCACACAATACCTATCCTTAAAAGGGGAGGAAACGTGATTTAGTAGAATTGAATTCCTCCCAGCAGCGAATCATAGTCCTATTTTTTCCTTCTCCATCATTTTTATCTTATTCCTCAAATTCATCTCTAAATCATTCCACCCATTTAATCCACTAATTTTTCTCTATCATTCTCTCCAAGTGATCAAAGAAGTAAGGGGGATTAAAGATTGAAAGAGAAGATAAAGGCTCCAAATGAAGAAATTCAAGGAGAGAATTTATTTTATTTTGTAATTTTATTTGGTATAATCATGAAATTTCGTAAGACAATTTATTTTATTTTACTTGATACTATGTTAGACTAATCTTATTTATAAGATTAGTTCCATGATTGATATTGAATAATTTAATTTTTATGCAATTTAATTTTAATCTGAATTGGGTATTGAATTATTTTTATAAGATGTTAATTGCTTGATTTGTGTGATTAATTGTTTGTATATATAGTTAGAATGAGAATTCAATTAAATGCTTATGATTATTAGTAATCATTTCATCATACACTTCATGTTTATGTACATTAAATTTAGGAAGAGAGATATATACTCTTATGCTTGAATCATTTGATAGAACATCTCATTGGATTAATCGAGAGATTGGTTGATTAGGTGAGAGAACTTAAACTATTAGTGGATTCATAGTACCTAGGAAGGGAATATTGTCTATGATTTAGTATCTAATTACTCTTAGAGTAATTAGTAGCTATTGGGAGGTGTTCCCTTTTATCTCGATTTTAAGAGCTTCTGTCAACCTTTTTTTAGGGTCTACAGCCTAGGTGTCTTGAGAGAGAGAGATAGAGCTTAAGATACTTTTGTGATCGCTCATGTCCCATGTACATGATATATTAGAATTAGTTGTATAATTTCTTTATTATTCATGTTATGATTGTTGCTAATCTCATCTTTGCATCATTTGAAATCCACTCTACACACCCCTTATTGAGTACACACCCCATTTAATTGTTTAGATCCTAATTTTATTATATACATACCCCCTAAAAACCCACATTTATCCTTTTTAGTTTTATGAGATACACACCCCCTCCATACACGCTATATTGTCTTTTAATTTTGGAATAGAAGGAAGAACCTACCATACTTTTCTCAAACGACAAACCAGTCACCACTGCTGCATTCCTCCGCGTCTCTCCAACGATATCTTCGCATTTTGCAGAGATTCAAAGATCCTGTTAGACAAATGACCCATACTCTGTGTTGGGGGTTTCACGGGATTATGAAGGGCATATAAATTGGGTTTGCCCACGAGGGCCTCCCTGCTTTCACCTTCAACATACGGGGTGTCGGCAACTCCACCGGATCCCCTCACTGACCGGCTTTGCCGAGGTAGACAATGTCGTTTTCATCTGCAATTGGACCTCCCAAAATCTCTCCTCCCGTGGCATCCTCCTCGTCGGCTCTTTCACCGGTATGAATCTTTTTTCCATCTAATAAATATTCATATGCCACGCAGCGCGTATCTGAAATATTCATATTCATATGAATCTTTTTTCCATCTAATAAATATTCATGATGTTGGAGATAGAATTGTAGCCTCGAATTTTTGTGGGCATGTTTTTTGTAAGAAGTGTGCCAAAAATTCATCGTTGTAGACAAGGTTTTTTTAGTCTGTGATAGGCCATGCAAAGATAAGAACCTAGTCAATTTGGTTAAGGGAGGAACTGGTTTTGCTGGTCACGGAGATAATCTTGAAGCCAAAGATTTCAAGCACTTGGGAAGTGGTTCTGGCCTAGGCTCGCAAGGCCTGCCATGAAGACTTGAACTTGTTTATAATCTGAACTGTTGTTTCAATCATCATGATGTAATATATAAAGGGGTGCGTGTTAAAAAAATAAGAATGATAATATTTAAGTAAAAATTAATATTGTATTTGAATGAATGAATATCAAGACGATTCTGGTGCCGCCTCCTCTTCTGTCTGTAACTTCATCTGTCGGCGTTTCATTTCCTTCTCTACGATTCAGAAAAACTGTGGAATTCGAGAAAATGTTGGTTACGAATTTCATTCTAACGGTGGCCGAAGTGAGCGCCGTGGTGTTGCTGTTGAGGAGCTACGTGAAACAATCCGCCGCCACAGCTCGAGGAAGAATCATCTTCTGCGGCAAAAATGGGATTAGGCTTGTATTCAAATTTGAGCTGATCATTCCAAAGATTTCAGTCAAAATGAGATCAAGAATACGGATGTATGCATGCCACTAGATGTTGTGTGTTAGGATGATATGATTGTAAAGAAATGGAGAAGAGGCAAAAACCAAAAGAAACATTTGGTAAATATGTTTCCAAAGATGACAAGTACTAGGTCGAATTCAAGCCATGCTCGTTTCATTAGAAAGCCCTATCAATTTTCATCAAACTTGGTTGAATTTATGCCTCGAGCAACCACAATATGCTTTCAGGTGTCTGTATGTTCTGTTTTCTTTGACACTCATTCTGGTTTTTGATATTCTTGGGAAGTAGAATCATTTCATCCATTGTGATGTTATTTTTCCTGAATTTTACCAGATACTATACTATAGATAAATGGAAATATTGGAGTTTAATTTACTAGATAATACTATAGATAAATGGAAATATTGGAGTATAATTTAACCGAAATATATTAAAGGGGTGTGTATTAAATAAATTAAGGGTAATTTAGACTTTTTAAAATTATATTTTTTTAATTATATATTAATAAGATGTGTATTTAATAAAATATGTGTGTATTTAGTGAGACCCTTTTTATAATGTATTCTATTTTTGCTTTGATTTAATTGCTTTTATTTGTATGCATATCTATCCCCTTCTTTCGAAGTCCTTATAAAATCACAATAAACTTGATATCGCTTTAACTCTTAATTGTTTGATTCCCCATAATTTGATAATTTAACTTGGTTGTTCGTGAAATACATCGGTGAATAATATATTCCCAAGTTAGTTTGGCATTTTAATTTGGTTGCTTGTCGTTCTTATTTCATTGATTAGTGTATTATTATATTATTATAAGAAATTTTATAAGATATTGAATGTATTTTATTGGTAATGATGGATTTTATAGGACATTTGATAATTTAACCAATCAAATAAACTCTAAATTTATATAATTCAATTAATCCAATGTAGGGGTGAACAAATATACCGAAATTTCGGTATATTGAAGTTATCGTATCGAAAAATACCGAAAATATCAAAAAAATCGGTATACCGAAAATTTCGGTACGGTATGATGCCGTACTGAAATTTTCGATACAGTATCGTTATATAATTCTAAAAAAATCAGTATTTCGTTATATACCGGAATACCAAAATGATATCGATATTTCGGTATATACCGTACTCAAATATCAAAATAATAATTATTTTTATATTTAATATAGATCATTTTATTAAATTATATTTAAATATTATATAATAATTTCGGTATGAATTGGCATGAATCGATAATTTTCGATAAAAAGAGGTGTTTCGGTATTTCGGTATGAAATGATATTAATCTATAATACACCAAAATTTCAGTATACCGAAACGTTCGGTACGATATCATTATGACTTTTTTAATATCGATAATTTCGGTACGGTATACAATATGAGTCGATATTTTCGGTATGGTACGATATGCCACCCCTAATCCAATGTATTCATCTCATTATTATTTTTCATTGTACTATAAACTTACCCCGTGAGTTGCACGGGTATGTAGTTCTTATAGCAAAGAATATATTATATATTTTAAATTTTGTTTTCTAAGAATTACTATATATATATATATATTTCCAAATTTGATGGAATGTAATTTGTTCTTACTATGTATAGTGAAGGTATGTATGATTTTTTTTTCACTTTTTAAATTATATTTAGTCTGGATGGTTGAAATTCATCTTTTTTTTTCATTCATATAACATGTAGTTATAGATAAATAATATATGTCATATAAATAAAAGAAAATTCTACAAAATATTATTAAAAAAATTAGCGTTGAAAAATTTTGTTCCCAAAATAGTCATATCATTTGTGTAAAAAGAAATAATTAGTACCTAATACACATTTTGTACCTATTATTACTCCGAATTACATTCTTTAAATAAAATCACTAACAGATAAAAAAATATAAAACAAATTTCCCCATATAACCTTTGAGACAACAACTCTTATTTCTTAATAACTACGGCAGGTTCATTGTGGAATTAGAAGCCCTACATCACCGATCCCCAACCCACAAACTCCTCCCCAAGCAGTGGCTGAGGAAGACCTTATCCTCAATCGTCTCTCCCTCAAAGAAGATGTTGGATCGGGAGAAGATAAGGATGCCCACGATCAGCAGGAATTTTGTCCAGGAGGGCCTAAATAGACGAAAGTATACATTACTCCTACATATTATAAATCAAATAAAATTATTACAATATAAATATTAATAAA
This sequence comes from Pogostemon cablin, assembly GCA_023678885.1. Classification (NCBI taxonomy): domain Eukaryota; kingdom Viridiplantae; phylum Streptophyta; class Magnoliopsida; order Lamiales; family Lamiaceae; genus Pogostemon; species Pogostemon cablin. The sequence goes on along the minus strand of CM042964.1, from coordinate 12,147,386 downwards.
AATAATTTACTCAATAAAATAGAGTTTCTATAAATAATTCATTAATTATAAAATAATAAAAGTGTTTATAAATAATTTATTAATTATAAAATAATAAAAAAAGTTTAGTAACTAATAAAAACAAATAATATTAATTAAAATAATAGAGGGAAAACTTATAAAATAGCGCTGCTTCCATGAAGAACCGAACATCCTGAGGTGTACAACCCACTCCCTTAACCACTGGACCACAAAGAGTGTACCTAATTAGTTCTATATATATACTACTTATTAAAAAAAGTTCAGGGAGGCGTCCTTATCGATCCCAAGGACCTGGTCCCCATCGCTCTCGCCACCGAACAACTTCAAGAACGTGATGGATGACATGGTTAACAGCTTTGCTCGGATCGACATCCTGGTGAACAATGCGGTAGAGCAGTACGGGGAGTCTATTGAGGAGATTGATGAGCAGAGATTAGAGAGGGTTTCAAAAGATGGAGTCGTTGTTTACTGGTCCCCAGGTATGTCTAGTTAAAGGATTGGAGAATTTGGTGAGTTCCTGTGTGAATAGTGCTGGTGATTTGATTTGATTTTCTTTTAGATTTGTTTTATTATTGAATTAGGTTTTAATTTGGTGAGTTTTTTTCTTTGTTAATTTTGTTTAATAGTTTTAATTAATTTTTCTTTTATCTTCTTGTAATGATTATTCTGGATTGTTATGACCGTGAAGATGTGGCATTGAATATCTTGTTAATTCACTAGTTCAGTAGTTTTATCCATACTGCTCAAATTTTAATTTTGCTCCAAAAAAAGTTCTTGTAATAAATTTGGAGACAGAAATGTCTGATGATTAGTCAATGAGATAGCATTGGGGAATACGTTGCACATAATAAAGAAGTTACACTGCATACAAAATATACATTGTACATAACAAAGAATATAAATAATTAAGCCACACATGATACATGCGCTGCACATAAAATTTTTAATTTTTTTACTGCATATATAACACTTCAATTTACATAATATTTGCTGCACACAAAATATAAATTAATGTGTGAATGTTTGTGTGCAGCATAAATATTATATGCAGCACATTATAGGTGTAACATTGGAATATCACCATATATTTATGTATTTAATAGTTATATTTTTTTTATATTTATTAATAAAGGAATTTCTGATATACCTAAAGGTAAGTACCCAGTGTAAAAATATCCAATTGTATTTTTTTATGAATGATACATTTAATGAATTATAATGAGTAATTCCTTTCAAATGTAAAAATAAATTGATAGATTCTATTAGTTTATTTTTTATTCCAAACAAAAATAATGGCCACTCAAATTGAGTAACTCTAACGAACGCTAAATATATAAGTCTGTTCATGAGCTTTTAATAAAAGAGCTATTCAATGTTAAGCTCTGAGTTTCTTTACTGTTCATTTAATTAATTAATTGTACATAAACGAGCTCTTATCGAGTCGAGCCATAAACTTTTCGTCGAATGTTCTGTTAGCTTTCACCCCTAGGTCACAACATTAATTAGGAAAACTTTTATTGATTGGTACTTACCTTATAAAAAGAGCAAGTGTACTCTATCGTTGTGTTGTGCGTGGTGACCAAGTAATAAAAACATACCAAGGGATGCTCACTCTAGTAGGACTAATCAATCACAAGGTTTAGAATTAAACTACAATTAACAACTAATGAAAAATAGTAGAGTAGAATAACAAGCAAACAATCAAAGAACAAATGAAATGATAATGGATGAAGATAGAAAGACTTAAGAAGCATGCAAGACTAGCAACAGCATGAAAAAGGGAAACATAGACTTACACACATACATGCATTGATGAACATTAAGTATTATGATATTAAAGGCTCTCACTTATAACACTACAAGCTCCTTCACAAGATAATAGTAGATGTAGATCACTTAGTACCTAAGCAACCCCAACAAGCACCTAAGAGAGTTTCTCTACACCTCCTATTCCCTTATAAGATACTAGAGTCCTATAGCAAAGTCCTTTCACGTTATCCAAGTGCATTCACACACTATCCTTCATACATATCATATCATGAGGCTCTATTATGATCTTCACAAACTCACTCGACACCTATAGTATAAATAACTCATGCTACAATATGATTCAATTAACTACTCATCAAATGCACACAAGTTCACACTCTATATACATGCCATAAATAATTAACTACACATATCATAATATCAATAGAGAAATAGACATTCATGACATAAAATATTCATAAAAATCAATTCATCAAACACATGGTGTGCAAGTTTACATATCCTTAGTCAATCATATTGCTAGCCTCACAAGCGGTCTAACCTATTACAATCATGATGAATTCATTATAAAATATATTTTGCTCTATATTGATGGTGATCGAATCTTGTGGTCAACGTAACCCGTTCGAGTTCCATGCACATCTAACACAACGGAATTAAAGAAAGTATTACCTTTCACCGAAGATTGGCGGAGAAGTTTGAATCAGCTGCAGAAATGACCTCTTGATCTTCTGCTGTATTCCTATGCCTTGTCTAGACGTCGTGTGGACGACAATTCTACCGGCGATTTGAATCCGCAGTCTCTCACAAATTATTCACGTTCTCTCTTATCTGATTAGAAATCTGATTTCTCATCCTAATAATAAAATAGACGTGTGATATTGTGTTTTGAGATTGCTAAGATGACTTATTTATAAGCTACAACAGGAACCAGGAGAAGAAATTAGGGTTGTGACTCCCATTGGACTTAAGCATCCAAGTTTAGTCCAAAACTTATACTTAAGCCAAATAATATTAATTCATTCCCCTAAAAAATTATTATTGCACTGCCACTGTAATCTCAAATTACGTTATGGGCTCCTTCTTATTATGAGCCCGTTTAACTCTCCGTGTTTACGATATACAATGCTCATTAATTAAATGAGTTACTGACAACCAATTAATTAATCTCTTATCCAAGAGTAGTACCACTCAACCTTATTATCATGCCGGAACAAATCCACATGTAGGGTTTACATGATAATCCTTATGAGATCCTCAAAGGGATTTATTCTACATTCAACAACACACCATAGAAACAGTTCCATTTCCCAACTTATCGAGCATATTAATTTTATAATTAAATCTCACCCATTGATGAATCAAAGAAATTAATACTGAATTACTTGTTTTATTGTATAGAGATTAAAAGTACGAACATCCATAATAATTGAGGTATACTTCTCTTATATAGTCAGTATAAATCTAACAACCTCACGCGGTCCTACTCAATATATACACACAAAGTGCACTAGTATAATTTTATAATTAGAGCAAACTAATACCAAATCACACTACAACCATCCCGATAGATTGTTCCCGTCTATCTCTGTTGTGAGCATCTGTTTATACTTTATAAAGGACTGATAATATGATCTTTCGTGCTATATTATATACAATATAAAGTAAATGGACTATTGCATCGACATATAAACAAATTATAAGATGCAATCATTTGATCAATGATTTTTATTTCAAATATTGTTAAAACATTGTTCATACTAAAGCTAGACTTTTAGTATACAATCTAACACATATGAGCCATGATAAGAAGAAAATTACTAAATAAAAGTTGAATGACTTTCCTTTGATGGTGAATCCTTTCTTCCTCTATCATGCGACAATCTTCACTCCTTGAAATCTTTTTCTTAGATTGGTGAAATATGCAGGAATTATGGATAGATGTGAGGAAATCAAGTGGATTTGATGGTGGAAGGTGTAGAAATAGATAGATGGAAAATGGAGAGAAGTGTGTGTGAATTTTGGGGTGTTCTAGGTATAACTGTTCCCAATTATGATTTCTCCTGTCAAAATGACTTTAATTATGTAAATATAGACCTAGAACATTCTAAAATCGATGCTGATTAAATTTTCAAATTTTGGCCGAACTCGACGCGAGTGGTGATAACTCTCTTAGCAGATTTTCGGTAGTGACGGAGCTTGACTCGAGCTCTAGGCTCGACGAATAGGGGAGTCCATGTTCATGATATGTACAGTCGGTTGTCGCAGCTCGACACAAACTTGTTCTGCCGAGATCGACTCAAACTCATGCTCCGTGTCGAGCTTGGACACCTATTGCTCGTTTCTTCCCATTTTTGCTCCCGACTCTGTTTCATACACATTTAAGCTCACTTTTACACTTTTATTAATTATAGCACAAATTCTCCATATGAACAATAAACACCACCAAAAGCTACAATACAGATAAAATTATACGAATATAAACATAAAAAGACACTATAATTTAGGTGAAAATAACGAAAATCAGTTACAATGCATAATATGAAATTGAAAACATTTTTTTTGTATAATTAAAAAATAAAAATATTTTTCCCCTCACTATTATAGTTTTACTTCCAAAATATTAAATAATTGTGCTAGGTTTAAAAAATGAAATTTTAATATAACACCGGATGAAAAATAGTGCATAGCAGGGATCAAAATAACATTTTGCAATCACATAAGAAATCATGCATGATGCAAACTAGCTTCTGTATACATTCATGGAAGAGTTAGTCTCCTATAAACTGGATTCATGGTGTAAATTGTGTGGTCCCCTTTAATTTAAACCTAGCAATACATAGGGTATAATAGGATTGAAAGGAGAGATCACAGAGTTTACACCGGCCGTAAACCGGTTTACACTAGTATTTCCCTTCATGAAAATAGTTTAATAAAAAGGGTGTAAATATATATATGCATGACTATAAAACATCGAGTGCATGAAAAAATCATGGTATGACAAAAGAAAAATGAGACAGCCAAGCAAGAAGTTGCAGAAAGTTTGCTTACAATGGCGGCGGCTCTTGTCGGAAGCGTCGATGGTAGCTGCCACGGCGCAACCATCCTCATCTCACTCCACTCCATTTGAACGATGAGTTTCTGTTGCTCAATTTGTTCTCAGTCGTCTTTCCACATATTTCACAAAATCTGTTCGAAATGTTCAACGAGTTATAACCTCTTATACAACCTTTTTTTTAACTGCGCAATTATATTAAAAAAGTTAAAAAAAATAAGAAAGGGGACAAAGAAAAAGGAAGGAGAGGAACAACGAAAAATAAAAAAGCCAAACAAATGGCTTGCAAAAAGAGTCTAAACAGGTGGCTCCGAGGATCAAACGAAAATTAAAATATGATTGAATAGTGCATGAAGGGAGCCAATGGAACCCGACTATAATCATGAGATTAGCCAAGAGCATGGACCGTAACTAGCGATTAGCTATGAAGTGGAGCAAAACCAAAGTGGTTGATCTCGGGCTTCGTGATCAGTAACATGCTTATGTATGCTATCTAGCCATAGGCAAAGGGTTGTCGTGCCAGAGTTTGTAGCCCTAGTCCCCTCTTATACAACCTTTGTAAACCCATATATATAAATAGATAATTAATTATTATGAGTTCACAAAATACTAGATTGATGTCTATTAAGGGCAAAGTTTTTCCTATGTTAGTTTTGTGTTCATGCCTCACACCGAAAAGTTTAGAGAAAGGTAGGAGGTAACACAATTAAAAAATCAACACTAACCACTCTAGAAATTCACTAAAATAACTTAGAGAAAAATACAACAAGATAAAATCTTCTAATTACAATCTTAAAAGCTCCAGATATGTTTAATTTTGAAAATTCACTGATTCAAAACTTACAAGATTCCAATACACGTGTCATGAGTTGTAACAACCCCGATAAGTGAGCCAAAAATAAATAAATAAGACATACATTTTCAATGCATTGAAAATAAGAACTAAGACTCTTAAATAAATATGTAAAACTTAATTAAAGATATCAGGGTGGGTTTATAATGAGTAGAGTTGTTAATATGGTTTGAGCCGTAGGGCCAGCCCGTTTAACCCATGAAAATGTAGGATTAGATTTATATAAGTAGTGGTACATTTAAATTAGGTCATTTTTTGTCCGGAACGCCCGCGGCCCTATAGGGCTAGCCCATAGGTTAAAAGAGTTGACTTAATTAGCTCGATTAAAATTTTTTATAATAAAAAAATAATTAATAATAAACTTAAATTATTAATATTAATAATATTTTTTAATATAAACAAATAATTTCTATTGATAGTTATATTTAATAGTAATTTAATACTCTCTAACTTACAATATGAAAGATATTCTAAAAAATAATATGGAAAATCAACTATCTCAATTCACAAATAATATTAACGTATTTGGAATCCTAAAATTCTTTTTTATTTTTTATGTTTAAACTTATAAATTTGTTATAGTTCATTTTTAATGTTAGGAAAACATTTGATGTATTTTTAATGTTTATTTATGTTTCAAATTGTATTAATATTTTTTTATTCACCGATCCATTAGCGACCCGATTAGCCCGAGGCCCGTTAGGGTTAGGGTTAGGCTCGTATAAATGAAGGCCCGTTAAATATGAACCGCTTAACTAGTAGCCAGTTTAGCCCGTAGCCGAATAAATTTAGCCCTATAAGGTCAGATTCAGCCCGTTTAACATCTCTGATTTATGAGGAGAAAAATCACAAAAATCAACAAAGTATTGTCACACTTTAATCAAATGACCATAACTTTATGTAGAAATATTATTTTTGAGATCCGTCGTAAATTTTGATGTAACTTAGACTTAGTGAAATATAAAAATATGCACTCTCTCATTCAATATAGATTAACTCATAAAGTTAATTTTTTTTAAAAAAAACTCATAAAGTTGATTGATGATAGGTGACTTCCCTTATACATACCTATATATATTATCTCTCCTTAATTAATACATTTTTTCTCTTTATCTCTCCTCTCTCATTTTTTTTTAATATATATGAATACATTTTTACATATCGATTTAACATAAAGTTAAAACATACCATATCAAAAACTCAAAACAAACATAATATTACTATTTATGATTTTCAAACTCCACAAAACCTAAAACAAACATTACCTCAGCTCCCGCGTCAATGCCACCACTAGCTAGTTATACGTATTAGAGTGACATGGTAGCTAAAGGGAGAAAAAAAATCCAATAATATACTCCCTCCGTCCATCGCAAACGTATCCGTTTGCTTTTTTGCATGTGGATTAAGGAGTATTATTATTTTATATAAAGTGGAGGGCCATGTATGGATCCTTTTGCTAAAAAGGGAAAATAGATACTTTAAGAGTGGACGGCCCAAAATGGCAAAATTGATACGTTAGTGATGTACGGAAGATATATATATATATATATATATATATATATATATATATATATATATATATATATATATATATTAACTTGTTTGTAGTATAACATAATTTTATCACGTGCATATAGTGTCGCCTATCAAATAATGATACAGCATAGCAAATTAACAAATGTCACAAAATCCAATTCATACACAGTTTGGACGCTTTATTTATTTTTTTTACAGTTTTTGGTAAACATTGGTAATTAATACTTCATGTTAAAAATTTACTAAAAATAAGGAAGTTTATATATTAATTTTATTTAAGTGGGCTTAATTTTTCTAAATCTGTTAGTTAAAAGCAATGGACTAAATAAATTACAACCTAAAAAAGGATGAATTATAATATTCCATAATAACATGCTCATTCTATATTTATAGGGTGAGTCTCAAGACCGTCTCACATGATTCTCTTATTTTTATTCTTATAAGTTTTCTTTTTCTTCTGATTTTAAAATAAAAGTTTGATTTATTATTTTATTAAATAAATTTTAAATATTTCATAATCACAATACAACATTTTTTCTAAAAATTTTATAAATTTTTACTCATTTTACAAATTAATCATAAAATAGTTTAATTGAACAAATATAATTTTTTATTGTCCATGTACTCCCTCCGTCCTGTCCAAAGAGATGCATTTGTTTTTTCCACGTAAATTAAGGAGTATTATTATTTTATGTAAAGTGGGTAGGTGTATTAGAGAGATGTGATGAGTAGTGGTGGGCCATTGGTGGACCCTTTTTACTAAAAGAGGAAAATGTAGCAATTTGGATGAGACGACCAATATATTAAAATGATGCTATTTGGGTGGGACGGATGAAATATTTCTTTTTATTAAAAATATAATCACTTTTTTTTATTTCCTATTAATTTTTCGGAAATAATTTATTTTAGAGTGAGGCTCTTGTGCTCCCGGGGCACACCGTGCGCCTTTAGAATTTAGTATTATGAGTAAGGGTATATTGTTTTGTTTTAAAGGACATACACTTTAATTAATAAGGGTACACCATTTTGTTGGAAATAGTATAAACTTTTCATTAATATTTTTTATTTTTCTTTAGAAAATAAAGGGTACACATCTTTATAATAAATGATATATAATTTAACACAAAATTCTAAAGGCACACGGAGTGCACACAAGTTTTTGCCTTTGCCTTTATTTAAATGGTAGGTCTTGCGTAAGACCGTCTCACGTGAGATCATTTTTCACTTTTTAAAATAATGATTACTTTCGCTATAAATTATTATCACTTTCGCTATAAAATGTTATTACTTTTTATTTATACTATAAATTGTTCATGAAATAATATTATCACTTTTTATTAATTTATTATCACTTTTCTATATAAAAGTTATCACTTTTTGGCTGTCTCACGTAAGCTCATACGTGAGACGGTCTCATACAAGTTTTTGCCTTATTTAAATTTAAATGGATATCACTTTTACATGATCAAGAATAACTTTTTATTAAAAATATTATCATTTTTTTTTCGTACTATAAATTGATCATAAAATAATTAAATTGAACGAATATCACTTTTTGTTGACCATGTATCACTTTTTTATTACTTAAAATGTTATCACTTTTTATTCGTCCTATTAATGGTTCAAAAAATAACTCACTTTGATGGATACTCCACTTTTTCTTAATCAGGTGTCAATTTTTATTAAAAATATTATTATCTATTATTAAAAAAATTATCACTTTTTATTCATCTCATGAATTGTCCATAAAGTTGTTCGACTTGATGAAAATTATTTTTCGTTGATCTAGATATCATCTTTAATTATAAATTGTTTTCACTTTTTATACATTTAATTGTTTCTAAAATAGTTCAATTAGATGGTTATATTTTTCCTTGATCATGTATTACTTTATTAAAAATATTATTATTTTTAATTATTCCTACGGCCAAATATCACTTTTATGCAATAATCCAATTAGTTCAGGAATTGTTTAAAAGATAATTTATTTGTATGGATTATCACATTTTCATAATCAAGTATCACTTTTTGTAAAAGTTGTTGTCACTTTTAGTCGTCATTTAATTTTTTTATAAAATAATTTAACATAAAAAAAATCACTTTTGCAAATTAAAAAAAAATATTATTAAAAATAAATAAAAAATTATATTAAGTTGATTAAAAAATCAAATTTAAAATTTATTAAATTAAAAAAATGTTAATTTAAAAAAAATAAAAATATATACATGTTTTGAACTCACGAGTACAACTACATGCCGTTGCTAGACCAATTAGACAAACATGTCTCTTTGCCTAAATTTTATAATAATGAATGCCTAAATTTTATAATAATTAATCTATATCCTTATTGGGGGAATAAAGGGTTGCACCAAATAATCACCTTTACAATATGAATACTGAAAAATAATACAAAAATAAAGAAACAATTAAAGTCTTCAAATCTTATCTTTCGTTGGATCTGTATTTCCAAATGAAACTGGCGCGTGAACTGGATCTGGATCTTGAAATGAGTCGAGATTGGATCTCTTCCCGCAAGACGTAAAACGCCCCGGTAGTGCTCCGGTTCTTGGCAGAACGTCCCCAAAGGTAAAACGGTTCTTTCGTTTTCGATGAAGCAGGACCTCTATTGCAGGAACACCAGCGAACGAAAGAGGATGGAGAATTGAATCATAACTATGATGCAAATGCTTTGTGATGCAAGTGCTCGTTGATTGTGGTGTATTTGGAATGCATGCCGAATGAACCTATATATAGGTGCACCATTCCACTCAACCATAATGGCGATTGCGTGACTTACGATAAATTAATTGTTGCGTTCAGATTCAACGAACCTACTCCAATCAGCAATTATGAAAGGATTCGTCTTCCGGCTTGATCCGATTTTTAAGGATTTCACTCCCATGTGGGATAATAATTTTGTATTAATCCCCATTACGCCTCATATAACCTCTCCAGTAGATGAGCCAAATTACATTTGATGAGTGATATTTTCACCTAGATTTTAGTATCTTTTTATGTGTGTTTTCGTATTATTTCATTCGTATTTATGTGTATTTTGATTGTGTTATGTGTTTTTATGGAAATGTGTAAGAATGAGCTTAAAAGTATGATTTTTAGGTAAAAATAGATTCTAGAAGCGATAAGGAAGATGTGGGAAAAAACGAAGCTCAATTCGGAGTTGAAACGAGGGAGAATGAGTCAAAGCAAAATGCTGAAAAATGCACGCCCAATTTGTATAATTTTTCTGTAATCTTGTAGAGCTCAAAACTAGAAGTGTAATACATGATTGGAAAGCCACAGAAAAGAGGATCATTTTAATATAAGAAACACCTCAACCGGAGCCCAAACGAGAAAATTATGATTAAAATGGTGACGTTGCGCAAGCTGTTCCTATTCAACATGATTGTACTATTTTGCATGACTTGTTACACCTACAAATGTTGGAAGTTTTGTCAATTCTTTATATGCATAGAAATCCACGGAAGAGAGGATCGCGTGAGCGCAAGAATCACCCGAATTGGATTTCGTATGAGAAAGTTATATGCAAAACGGTGAGACTGCGCTGCACCAACCTGAACTCGACCCGAACTTGGCTCGAAGTCAATTTTATGATTAGAATGTGTTCTAGAAGATTCCAAGGGGTACAAATGTCCATTTTGAGTGTAAAATAAGCGAAGGATCAGTAGGGATCAGATCCACACACAATTCACGCCATTTTTCACACACTAACTCTATTCCATCCATCTTCATACCCTTCATCCATCCAATCCACTTGATTCCCTCCATCAAATCTGCCATCCAAGTGATCAAGGAAGCAAGGGAGAGTGAGATCGCAAGGGAGAGTGAGAAGAAGAAGGAGATCTCCAGTGAAGCACTTCAAGAGGGAATCTAATTCTAATTTTTTTGTGCATTTCTTTATAGATTGATCATGGTTTATAAGGATTTTAATGTCTATGTTGAATTTCTTGTGACTATGAGAGGCTAATCTCCTTTGTGAGATTAGCTCCATGATTGGTGTTGGATAATTTAGTTTTTATGCAATTGGATTTTAATCTTGAATGAACTTTGTGTTATTTCTATTATTGATTGTTCATTGCTTGATTTATATGTATAATTTGTGTGATTAATTATCATGCACATGTGATTAGATTGAGAAATCAATTATATGTTTAGGATAATTTATTGAATCATTTCATCATACACTTCATGTGCATTAATTTAGAATGAGATAGATATATCATTCTAGATTTAGAACCCTTTGATAGAACATTTAATTGGCTTAATCGAGAGATTAGTTGATTAGGTGAGAAGATCCAAGCCATTAGTGAATTCATAGTACCTCAAAAGGGAATATTGCCTATGATTTAGTACCTTGTTAGGAAACTCGTAGAGTAATTAGAACCTAGTGGGAGGTGTTCACTTTGGTCTCGATCCTATATGCTTTTGGGAGCCTTATTGAGGGCCTACATCCTATCCATTTCGAGAGAGAGTTTAGGTGGAATTAGTGATCGTTTTTATGCCATGTCCATGAGAGATTATAATTAATTGCATGATTACTTTGTTATCTATGCCATGATGGTAGCTAATCTCATCCTTGCATTATTTGGAACCCATTTATTCATTTATTTTATTCTTGTTCTCGCATTAATTTACTTGCATTTATTTGCAATCTATCCTCCTTTTCGATCGTCCTTATAAAATCACGATAAACTTGAGATCGCTTAAACTCTAGCACGTTCCTCTCTTGATTTCGATAAATTCTTTAATTGGTCATCCCGACTATATACGATTAATCAAATGACATTTGATTGGTCGTTAATAGTCCGGGCGACCAAGCAATAAAATATCGAACCCAAGGGAATTTAAGATTCGTAGCCTTCAAGTTATAGTCTCGTATTAGTTAGGGACGACGGGAAAAGGGAGAGATAAAAAGCATGAAAATAAACTAATTACAATATTTTTGGAATTTTCAATGCAAGGGAAATCTTCATGATGCAATTATAATAGATAAATCATGCAAAACATCTAATTTCCTCCCAATTTAAGCTATCATAGTAAGAGCGATCACAAATTTCACCTAAAATCTCTCTCGAGATGAAGAGGATGTAGGTCCTTACAAAGACCCCAAAATAGCACATAAGATTGATATCATAGCGAACACCTCCCAATAGGTACTAATTACACGTATGAGTTTACTAAAAGGTACTAAATCATATGTAATATTTCCTTTCTAGGTACTACGAATTCACTAAGGTTGGGTTCCCCTCACTAGATTAATTTACCTCTTGATCTAACCTTTCTAGTGTCCATTTATGTAGTTCTAAACATGAGAGGTCGTCTCCAACTCTTCCCACATTAATCCACATAACCTACATGATGAAATTATTCAATTAATTCCTAAGACACATAATTGAACTTTCATTCTAACCACATGTAATAGACAATTAACCACACAAATCAAACATGTAGATTAGCAATTAAGTATCCATAAATAAAACTAATTAAAGCCGGGATCACAATTTAGATAATATCACAAATTAATCCATAATTCAAGCATCACTCAAATATCCAAAACATAGAAAAATAAAAAGATTACAAGTAGGATTATATTTCACCAAATGAAATTTTTACATCCACCGAGCTCATCATTTCCTTGGTATCTCCACCTTCTTGGAAAACAATTAAAATTCTAATCTATAAAAACATTTAAACTATGGACCCCTCGCCCCGAAAGGGGGAGAGACCTCAACTATGGAGGTCTTACTTAAAAGCCCTCTCAACTATTGAATCTAGAAATGATTCAAGTTAATGAATTTTAAATGGGTAAAGAATTGTTCAATGGTGGCTTTCATGGAAGAGGGTATTTATAGTAGTAAGGATGAGAGAAATTTGAGTGAGTTTCCAATGTAGGACAAGTGGGTTCATATAGTGGTAGAGTGAGAGGAATTTGTGGTAAGTGATCAATGTGAGATAATTTAGCTCATAGGACCAAAAATGAGATTTATAACAAATTTTTATTTGGCTCGTTCTTGCTCATTTCAACTCCAAATCGAGCTCCGTTTTCTCCCACATCTTCCTCTTCACTTGTAGAAATTTTTTTTATCAAAATCACCCATTTTTCTGCAAAAATAAATAAAAATACGTTTTTCCAAATAATCAAACAATTAATAGTATTTTCATTAAAATCATGCTCAATTATTGAATTAAAGCCACAAAATCCACTTAAAATTTAGGCGAATTTCACACCGATCAAAATCCCAAACTTAAAGTGTTGCTCGTCCCGAGCAACGAAAGAAAAGAAAGAACGAGGAGGGGAATTCACCTAGAATTGAATCAAGATATATCAATGAGATTGAGTCACTTCAAAGCTATTTCAATTCAATCAAAACAAGCAACAAAACATCAATTTAAATGTATACAAATTAAGCTTAGGAAATATGCAAGCAAGTGAGACTTCCACTACTCCTCTCTAAATTTTGCTTTTCACTCTCACACTCAAGGGGTGTAGGGGAGAAGTGTATACTCTCAAAAATCAATTCAAATGCATATCATTACCATATGCTTGCCAAAGGTCTAAAATTTCTACCACTTGTATGTGTTAATTATTGAATCAAGAAGGTCTTTACTGGGATTGTATTGTAAGCTCTTTGGTCTTGGGTAGGAAAATTTAGGAAAAGTAAGCTCAAGATTAGTAGAGAATTTAAGTTGATTGATCACTTCAACTCTCATCCTCTATTTTTCTCTTTTCACCTCAAGAAAAATGTAATCTTCCATCCAACACACTAACGAACTCTTTTTCTTTTCTTTTTTTTTTCTTCCACTATTGAGTTTTTATTTTCTCTTTTCCACAAGGGCTCTCTTTCCATTTTTCTAGTAGAGATCCTTTATACTTCTTTTATACAAGCTTCACTCAATTTTTTTCTCAACCTCCATTTTCTTTACTTCATTTTTTCTCCCTCTTTTCTTGCACTTTCACCATTTCTCTCTTTCCAAACTCTCTTGTAAGCTCAATTCAACCACTTCATCCCCATTAGTCCTCTACTAATCGACAAAGGTGATTAGGATATAAAATATGGATAAAAATGGCTAAATTTGTAGGTTGCCAAAGAAATAAGGATAATAAGGTTCAAAGGGGCAAACTACGATATGATTTTATAGGATCAATTTGGCTAAGTGACTTATCAAAACAAAGATGGCCTTAAATCATTTCCAACAATCGTCACACACGTATAGTTTCAAGAAGATACAATGGCAAGTTCTAGAATGCACACAAAAGAATGATGCACTTAAGAAAGGAAAAACCGTTTGATATTATGATTTAAAGGCTCAAGAGCTCACAGACTTATAGTAGTGAAAGAAACACAAAACAAGCACAACCCTTAGTTCAACAAGTACATAAATAAAAATTCATCTCGTTACAAGTTTCAACTAAATATCATAATTTCAAAATTTCTCACAATGAAGCACGAGAGAGCCAAGAAAGATTTCTCCTTATTGAAAGCAAAAACAAAGAAAGGAGAAAAAGTGTGCCAAAGAAAAGAGTAAGGACTTAAACGTGCGCCGGTGCAATATGCTCAAGTAGGAGTTCATTGATGCATTTTTTATAATTCAAACTGAAGAAAAGTTAAGTAACAAAGAGAACATACCCCCCAAACTTAAATTAGACAAAATTGAATTTAAGTTGAGAAAATGTTCGTTACCTCAATTTGCACCACTCTTTTGCTCTTCAATGCCAATACCATGGCACCACGCTTTCGTCCCTACAAACACAACTATAAAACAACAAAAAAACAAATCAAATAAAAATGTCTCTATCCTAACACTCAACGAAACCCGAAGTCACAAATGCAACTAAATTTCCCTACAACGGCGCCATTTGATTAGTCGTTAATAGTTCGGGCGACCAAGCAACAAAATATCAAACCCAAGGGAATTTAGGATTCGTGCCCTTCAAGTTATAGTCTCGTATTAGTTAGGGACGACCGAAAAGGGAGAGATAAAAAGCATAAAAATAAACTAATTACAATATTTTTGGAATTTTCAATGCAAGGGAAATCTTCATGATGCAATTATAATAGATAAATAATATAAACCATCTAATTGCCTCCCAATTTAAGCTATCATAGTAAGATCGATCACAAATTCCACCTAAACTCTCTCTTGAGATGAAGAGGATGTAGGTCCTTACAAAGACCCCAAAATAGCACATATGATCGATACCATAGTGAACAACTTCCAATAGGTACTAATTACACGTACGAGTTCCCTAAAAGGTACTAAATCATAGGTAATATTCCCTTTCTAGGTACTATGAATTCACTAAGGTTGGGTTCCCATCACTAGATTAATTGACCTCTCGATCTAACCTTTCTAGTTTCCATTTATGTAGTTTTAAACATGAGAGGCCGTCTCCAAATCTTCCCACATTAATCCACAAAACCTACATGATGAAATAATTCAATTAATTCCTAAGACACATAATTGAACTCTCATTCTAACCACATGCAATAGACAATTAACCACACAAATCAAACATGTAGATTAAGCAATTAAGAATCCATAAATGAAACTAATCAAAGCCGGGATCACAATTTAGATAATATCACAAATTAATCCATAATTCAAGCATCACTTAAATATCCAAAACATAGAAAAATAAAAAGATAACAAGTAGGATTAGATTTCATTAAATGAAGTTTTTACATCCATCGAGCTCATCCTTTCCTTGGTGTCTCCACCTTCTTGGAAAACAATTAAAATCCTAATCTATAAAAAATATTTAAACTATGGACCCCTCGCTCGAAAGGGGGAGGGATCTCAACTATGAAGATCTTACTTAAAAGCCCTCTCAACTATTGAATCTAGAAATGATTCAAGTTAATGAATTTTAAATGGGTAAAAAATTGTTCAATGGTGACTTTCATGGAAGAGGATATTTATAGTAGTAAGGATGAGAGAAATTTGAGTGAGTTTCCAATGTGGGACAAGTGGGTTCATGTAGTGGTAGAGTGAGAGGAATTTGTGGTAAGTGATCAATGTGGGATAATTTAGCTCATAGGACCAAAAATGTGATTTATAACAAATTTTCCTTTGGCCCGTTCTTACTCGTTTCAACTCCAAATCGAGCTCCGTTTTCTCCCACATCTTCCTCTTCATTTGTAGAATCCAATTTTATTAAAATCGCCCATTTTCTTTTTGCAAAAATAAACAAAAATATATTTCTCCAAATAATCAAGCAATTAATAGTATTTTCATTAAAATCATATCAATTATTGAATTAAAGCCACAAAAATCCACTTAAAATCTAGGTGAATTTCACGCCGGTCAAACTCCCAAACTTAAAGTGTTGCTCGTCCCCGAGCAACTAAAGAAAAGAAAGAATGTTGAGAGAAATTCATCTAGAATTGAATCAAGATATATCAATGAGATTGAGTCACTTCAAAATACTATCACTTTTTGCGGATAATTCAAATTAGTAAATAAGAAAATCCCAATTGCGGATACCATCCCGTTCCAGTCATCCACACGTTCTGTTCGACTTTACATCAGTCACATTTTCACATTTTATAAAACTTAATTTTAATAATGTATAATAATAATTATTTATTAATTATTCAATAATAATAATATTATTTGGAATTATTCTTTAAATAGTTTTACTATTCTATTATCACTTTATTTTAATCGAATATCACTTTATATTAAAAGCCTTATCACTTTTTATTCATTCTATAAATTATTCATAAATTAATTTAATTAAACGGTTATCATTTTTTGTTTATCATATATAACTTTTTATTTAAAATATTACTTTTTATTATTCCATTGATTTATTTGTGAAATAATTCAATTATACGGATATCACTTTTCTTTGAGTAGGAATCACTTTTTATTATAAATATTATATCACATTTTATCCATTACATAAAATATTTATAAAATACACTTTGATAAGTAGTTATCACTTTTTATTGAAAATGTTATCACTTTTTGTTTAAAATGTTATTACTTTTAATTTTTATTATAAATTATTCATGTAATAATTCACAGCACTGTTATCAATTTTCATCAATTGAGTATCACATTTTACAAATTTATAATATTTAAATAAAAATAAATTAAATAAATAAAAAATTTAAATTGATAAAAAATTTCATAATAAAAATATAATTTAAAAAATAACATTAATATATACAAAAAAATATATATATAAAGGATTTAATTAATTTACTTTAATAATTATATTTTTACTTTTATAATTAAATTTTCAATTTTTTAATTTGATTATAATCAAACAGTTCTTAAAAATATAATTAATGGGTTAATTGGTGATCCATCTCACATAAGAGGATCCATTCTTAAAAATATAATTAATGGGTTAATGGGTAAAATATAATTAATGGGTTAATGGGTGATCCGTCCACATAAGGGGATCCGTGAGACGGTCTCACCCAAATCTTTTCCTTAAAGGTGATTCTAAAATACATCGGTGCACCGATGTACCTAAATTTTATAGACATAAATTAAAGGTTAGTAGATGATTATTTGTTTTATTTTTTAATATTTTATTTTATTTAATAGTTAAAATTAAATTAAAACTTAATCGATCGTCCAGGTGCAGGTGCATATCAGTTTGAAGTCTTGATTTAAATAAATATTAGGGCAGCATGGAAAGATGGATATTGAAACGGAAAGTGTTATTTTCAACTTATTTCCCCTTCATGTCCTCAATAATAGAACTATTGATGCACAGTTTCATTAGATTTTTATTTTTATTTTTTATAAAAAAAAAAAAAATTAACGTACCCTCAAAAGTACGACAAACGGCATACGATAAAAAGTGATAACTTTTATAATAAAAATAATATTCTATTACTAAAAAGTGATAATGCAACAATTTATATTATAAATAAAAAATGATAATATTTTATCGCGAAATGATATGTAATTTAAAAAGGGTAAAATGATTTCACATGCCAATACCACCTCTCATTTACTTTTATAAATTGAAGACAATTTATTTCTCTTTCACACCAATTTCCTTTTAAGCCTCCCTACCTAAAAAAAATAAAAATAACATGAGTGATGAAAAATAAGTAAACTCCCCACACTGTGAATCATTACAGTGTTCCTCCCATGCCAGATCAACTTAGATGTCACTTGATGGTGGTATCACCCTCGAAGATCTACTGAATGGTGCTGACTTGATTATCACCAACCTCATGATGAGATAGAAATGGTAAATCTTATTCATAAGATCTCTTGTTTATTGGTGATATGATTCCACCCATTCCACCCACTAATTCTGACCGAAGACCCCATGTGGTTGATCTAGTCGAGACAAAAAAGGAGGATGTAATTATACTTGAGCAAGAAAATCTACATGAGGTCCTAAGAAAGGGAAAGGGTGTGGTGATAATGGAGCGAAAGAAACAAGTGGAGGTAGAAAGGAAGGAGAAAGGGCGTTGGATATTAAAAGAACACATATTAGCATTACACTAACGGAGAGCTGTAGGTATAAATAAGAAGAGGAAAACATATTAGCATTAAATTAGGGACAGGTGTAAGGACAGGTGTCAAAGGTAGAGAAGAGAAATATAACAGGCGTCAAATGCTCAAATACAAGTGTTAAAAAACACACATATTAGCATTAAATTAAGGGAGAGACGTAGGCGATGAAAACAGAGGAATACATATTAGCATTAAACTCAGAGAAACACATATTAGCATTAAACTAGGGACAAGTATAAGGACAGGTGTCAAAGGTAGAGAAGAGAAATATAACATGCGTCAAATGCTAAGTAAAGGTATTAAAAAACACACATATTAGCATTAAATTAAGGGAGAGACGTAGGCGATGAAAACAGAGGAATACATATTAGCATTAAACTAAGAGATAGATGTAAGGACACGTGTCAAGCGTGACACATGTCAAAGTGTGTGAAAGCCAGAGAAGAGATATAGGTAAACCAACATTTATTAATGAAAATAATATGTTTAAGTAGGACCGCCGTTAGTTTTAGTGGGTCAAAATAAGATCCGTCTCACAGGATCAAAATAAGATCCGTCTCAGGGGTGAGATTCGTAAAACGAAATAATTACCCATTTTTAATAAATGTCTTAAAATTGGACTCTATTCTAAAAGTATCTAATTTAACAGTTTGAGTTTTATTTTATTATTATTATTTTTTAAAAGTTATTTTAAAATTTTTAAAATAAGATTTATCATAATTTTATTTTTTTCTAAAAATTCAGTATATATTATAAAATAATAAAAAATATCAATAAAAACAATATAAACTGATATAATGATTTGATTTTAATTGAAGGCCTATATTTTTTTAGGCAAAAACTTATGTGCACCCGGGCGCTTCGTGCGCCTTCAGAATTTTGTGTCAAATTGTATATTTTTTAGTATAAAGATGTGTACCCTTTATTTTCTGAAGAAAAATAAAAAATATTAATAAAAAGTGTATACTCTTTAGAACAAAATGATGTACTTTTACTAATTAAAGTGTATACCCTTAAGAACAAAATAATGTACCCTTACTCATAATACTAAATTCTAAAGTGACACGGTGTGCTCGGGTGCACTATATCTTAAAGTGAGAAAAATAAAAAATATAAAATTTTAATTTTAATTTTAATTTTAATTTTAATTTAAGAAAAATAATAAAATTTGAATATCAAGCATCAATAAAATTAGTTCTTTATATAAAATTCGTCTATAATTAGATCTTATGTCAATATTACCATTTTGACCGTTCAATTTCATGAGAAATAGGAGTTGCAAGTGGATGGCTTAAAAGGAAGTTCAAGGGATGCTATAAAATATGAACGACAAAACGATGCAAGAAATCACAAATAAAACAAGTTAATATATTATTAGATTAAAAAATATATATAAAATAAAAGGAATAAGATATCATCAATAAACCAAACCAAATTAAATGTCACATTCCAAACCATTTTTATGATTATAATATAATATACATGCCTAATAAAGTAATCTACAAAATTATTACTTCATGTTTATAACTTTTTTAATTTAAATTCTATAAATATCTATATTTTACAAAATATCTGCATTTTACATAAAATATCAATATTTTTTACAAAAAATATTATTTAAATATCAATTTTTTTTATAGAATATAATTTTTACAAATAGTATTTTTTTTTTCAAATCTGCCGAATTCACAAGTCAGGATAAAATTACGACACCTAACCAAATCAGAAAATATAATTTCATTAGAACTCTTTCTTTCTCTTTCAAACTTTATAGATCATTGTTTATGCCATAAATTTATTTATGTTCAGAAGCTTATTTGACTATTTGAATTATTGATTTTTGTAGATTGTGCCGTTTTGAATTATTGATGGGTAGATCTTGTGTGAAAATTATCATTTTACTTTTTAAAATAGATATCATTTTCGCTATAAAATGTTATTATTTTTCATTTATACTGTTAGATTGTATACTAAAAGTCTGGCTTTCGTATAAAATAATATTTTAACAATTTATATGAAATGAGAATCATATGATCAAACGTTTTGCATATTATAATTTATTTAAATATTTGTGCAAAAAGTCCATTACTTTATACTGTATATAATATGTTATGCGACAACACGCGCAAGATCATATTATCGATTTTCTTATAAAGTATAAACAGATGCTCACAATCGAAATAGACGAGGACTATCTATCGGGATGGTTGTAGTACGATTCGGTATTAGGTTGTCTTGACTATAGAATCACATTAGTGCGCTTTGTGTGTATTGAGCAGGACCGCTTGAGATCGTTCGACTTGTACTGTCTATATAGGAGAACTTGATCTCAGTTATTATGGATGTTCGTACTCTTAATCCCTATACAATAACCTCGACACGTAAGACAGTTGCTTGTTCACCTTTTGTATGTGTCCCCAAGTGTATGGAATCAATTGTAGCTCAGCGTGTGACCAAGTAAAAATATCGAACCTAAGAGATTAGTTTTAAATAAGATACACACTAACTAATTCGAGCCACTAATAATTAAGACAAAGTAACCTTTTCTAATTTTGGAAATTATTAAACTAATTATGCAGAAAAATAAATATTAAATAAAATAAATAAAAATAAAAATAAAAAATAATCACAAGTGTTTCAAGAGAGAAGACAAGATAGCTCTAGGAAATCCAGTTTAAATTAGTCAAATTAAATTACTAGACAATCGGTTATAATTCCTGCAGATTTTATGGAAGCAATCACATAACTATGTTAAATTCCTCTTTTAAAGTAAACTTAACACATAAATCTGGTTCAAACCCTCAGATGCAGAAGAATAATTTCTACTCACTTTCTAGGTACTTCATGCAAAATTCCATTAAAGGCTAGAGCACTTGACTTCCCTTTATAGGTACTTAAGAATTAAACCTCAGTTCACACCTAACAATCTAAGAAATCAAATCCTCTAGAATGATAATTAATAAATATATTAAGTGTCAAATATTAATTATTCTAATGAACAAAGGTTATATGGTTACCTATAATAGATAGACAAATATAATCACTTTATGGCACAAGCAACAAGCATAAATATCCATAAGATAATGTCATATCATGAATGAGAGTAGACCATATAAGACAAAAATATAAGTCTCAATCAAAACATTAATAAGGGAATAAGAATACTACGTAAATCCATAATCTAGTCTAGTTCATCAATTCAATCCAATTCAACCTTCAAAACCTAAAACTATCCAGAAAAGTACTAGCCCATGGTGTTACAAGCAACAACCATGTGTATGGAATGAAACTTATCCATGAGTCTATAAAACAACAATAAGAAATTAAAGAAGGAAAAAAAACCCTTGTCTAGAATAATTCTTCGTCTCATCTTTCCGTCTTGATGATCCTTCTCCATTCTCCTTCTCAAGTAGCAAACACCGTGATCGAGTGTGATAGGCGAAAGGCGGGTGAAGGGTAGAGATGGATAGCGAAAGGTGATGGGTTAGGGTTTAAAACCCTAAGTGGTGTGGTAGTGGTGGTAAATTATATGGTTTCTTCAAACTTTATGTGGTGATGAGAATGAGTATATATATGTGTGAGAATGAAATAAAAAATAGAGAGTAAAAGATGTGGGATCTTGAAAAATCAGGAAAAATATAATTATGAAAGATATTGAGGGATGTTAAATTAGAAAATAACTTGGCCACCAAGAAAATAGGAAATTGAGGGTAATTTTCGTGAATTTTCGGAATTCTCGCTGGCAGCTGCTCGACCTCACGGTTTTGAGCATAACTTCTTCATCCGAATTCCGATTAAAGAGATTCTTATGCTCACGTGACCCTCTCTTCCTTGTCTTTCTATACATAAAAAAATTATAAAAGTCCATCATTTGAAGAGCACGAGTCATCCAAAAGTGGCACGAGTCGCACTGGGTCGGAACTACTTGCGCGTCTTCATCGTTTTGATCATAACTCCCTCATCTGTCCTCCAATTGAGGTGTTTGTTGAGCCAAAAATGACCTTCTCTTCTGTATTTTTCCAACCATATATCACATGTTCAGTTTAGAATTTCACACAAATACAGAAAAATTATGCAAATTGGACATATATTTTTCAGCATTCTTTCACAATTTCACTCTTTATTCCAACTTTGCACTTTTAATCCATTTTCCACCTAAAAACATGAAATAACACCTCAAATACACCAATATCTTAAATATATGAAAATCAACCATTCAGTGCTAAAATACAAACATAAATTCCACAAAACGGTGCTAAATTGGACCCTAAAACATGCAGATTTTCACACTAAACAGTAGTATGTATTTCTTTGATTCATTAATGGGTGAGATTTACATATAATTAAATCAACAAACTCGGTGAGTTGGGAAGTAGTGCTGTCTCTATGGTGTGCTATTGATTGTAGAAGAAATCTGTGTCCTATTTAGGTTGATGATGTCTACTTGAGGAGTTCATAAGGTTTATCATGTAAATCTTGCAAGTGGATTAATTCCGGCATGATAATAAGGTTGAGTGGTACTACTCTCGGATGAGATATTAATTAATTTGAGTTGTCAGTAACTTAATTAATTAATGAGCATTGTATATCTTAAACATGGGGAGACTGTGTGGCTCATAATAAGAAGGAGCCCATAACGTAATTATTGGGATTGGAGCGGCAGTGCAATAATAATATTTTAGTGGACTATATCATTATTATTGGACTTGGGTATAAACTTTGGGCTAAGATTGGATACTTAAGCCTAATGGACAATTTCTCCTCCTGGTCCCTGTTGTAGCCCATATATATAAGTTATCTTAGCTTCCTGGAACCCTCACTCTGCGCCGTTTCAACGTGAAAGAGAGGAGAGAAAGCAGATTGAGAAAATCCTGAAGATCGTCGCCCACACGACGTCAGGATTGGACTTGGGAATACTGCAGAAGATCAAGAGGTTGTTCTCTGCAGCTGTTCTTCAACAACTTACCCTGGTGAAAGGTTTTGTAAACTTTGATTTATTACTTCTGCTGATCTAGTTTACATGGAACCCTAACGGTTCACGCTAACCAAATGATCAAACGCCAACAATTGGTATCAGAGCTTCGGTTTCGTGGTGAAACGTGACACGTTAGGCTAGGGCTTATATGATTATGTGATATTATCTGGATATAATCGTATGAAAGAGCTAGGGTTTGGTATTATTATTTGTCCATGGAACCCTTTCTGCTATATGTTATCGTCGATGAAAGAGTCTGCACAAAAGGTTGTCACTGGATGTGTTTATTGGTTTAAGAAGTGCGACAGCGAACATGTAAGGAATGGAACTCCTTATTGTGTTTTCATTTGCGATGGATGGAGGGCATCACAGTGGCACTGGAGGAGATAACTTGTGTGTATACTTGCTGATCGGCGACGCATGATGCAATAGGCTCGATCAGAAGGTGAGTTGATGGCGGCAAATGTTCAGGAAACCACTACAGATGGACAGCGCTGCAGCGGGTGGCGTCTGATTTGGACGATGGGTTCCAGATTAGCCAACTGCTTTTTCCGGGCGAGTCGCTACCAGTTCAGGGTAGGTCCATGGTAATTATGGGTGGGTCTGTTACTATTGCCGCTGATCGGGGCAACGGCAGGGTCTGGTGGACGATGGCGTGATAGCGTGGCTTCGTGAGTGAGCCACTGATGCAAAACCAGATGGCGAGTCAAAGTAGACTGGTGGGATTCTGACCAGGTTCCAGGCGAGTCCTTCACGATTCGATCGAGTCACGACGATGGCTGGAAACATGACTGTCGACGACTGACAGCCAAACTAGTAGGGCAGCACAGCGATCACTGGAAGCAACCTGCAGCGAAGGACGGTGCTCAAGCCGACGATGTCAGACTTGTAATGCATGGTTCAGGGTGAGTAGTCTTGACGTTTCGAGCACGTCTGCTGCAGGTTTCAGATGAGTCTTTCTTTTCTATCGGTCAACTCTGAGGCAATTTTCTAGCGGGTCTACATGGTGGCTACTCGGGTCTGCAGCTTCCGGTGTTTTTTTCTGGGAAGGAGGGATGACACGACTCTTGGAGGCTGCTGGCACGACGACTCGTGGGACTGGCAGGATGGAATCATGACAAGCAGAAGACGGTTTTGGCGCAACGAAAGAGCTGGGCATATGGGGTGCGGCAGCCTACGCGCACGATATTCTTGACATGAATTGAACGACTTTGCTGTAGCTGTGCACGAGTCATGCGAACAAGGTTTGAGGGTCAGACGTGCGCGGGTCTTCTTTCCAGCACGGCAGGTGCGCGCGGATCATCCTTCAAGCTCCGCGGACAAGCAACATGGGTGGCACGACTCGTGCTATCTCCTTGCACGAGTCGTGCAAGTGTTGTCTGTTGGCGGGCAGCCGGGCTCATTTTTGTGATTTGTTTTCCGCACATATTTCGTGATATATAACTGCTTTAATTGTTATATTTGACAATTATTATTATATATGCTAGCATGTTCTATGTGATTTATTTTTTTTTAAATTATTTAAAATAGAAGCATGCTAGGATGTGTATTTAATTATTGAAATATTATATGCATGTTAAAAACCCTCGGTGTTTAAATAACTAAGTGGGAGAGGGGATTGGTATTAATTCCTGCGGCCTCTATTATTGGTTTGTAAGTGATGTGAGTAAACCTGCGTGTTGGCAATAGGCCTTCCTCCACAACGGATGTGTTTATTCATGGATCACTGGTACAAACTTCTTTATGATGATCGTAGAAAGTTATCTAAGCGCGTGTGTACTTCTCTAACTATAAGGCAAATAAGCTTGCGCAATGGACTTGAGATTAAATAATGGTGCACACTTAGGTGTAAATAATCAGTATCCTCCCCAACGGAGTCACTGCTGTTATTTGCTTGGCTAAAGAGGAACAGACTATTAATTATTTTATCATAAAGTTAGGTTGATGAATGAAATTAATGGGTAAAACTTTCTCTTGTAAATGTTCGTATTTGTATACGTCCACACTAACGTGGCATGCAGATTCACGGTGCTTGAGATATTGGTGAATTTTATTTTATATTATTTTGAGAAAATCAACATAAATTGACAAATTCGAAGTATTTGATCTGTTTATTTAATTTATGATTCTCAGGATTTTCAAATGGCACTCAACTCACTTTCTGTTATACTTAAAGAACACAAACTTACTGGCACAAATTATGTTGACTAGAAACAAAACATGGATATTATTTTAACTGCTGAAGATTATATCTTTGTTCTCACTGAGGAATGTCCTCTGTAACCTACTGATGCGTCTACCGAAGAGCAAAGAGTTGCTTATAATAGGTGGGTCAAAGCTGATAGGATGGTTAAGTGCTATATTTTGGCTTCAATGTCAAATGTGCTTCAAACTCAGCATCAAGCTATGAACACCGCCTATGATATGATGCATAATCTAAGGGAACTCTTTGGGTACCAGAGTCGTCCTGCTAGGTCGAAGGGCATGTCTGAACTGATGAACACCAAAATGGCTGAGGGCACTTCCGTAAGGGAGCATGTCCTTAGGATGATGGGACAACTCAATGAGTTGGAAGTTCTTGGAGCAGGAATCGATAGGGAAACCCAAGTCAATATCATACTCCAAAGCTTGCCTAGGAGTTTTGAGTAGTTTCGCCTGAACTACGATATGAACAAATATTTGTACACGTTGGCGAAACTTCTGACAGAACTTGTAGCGGCGGAAGAACTGTTTCGTCGTACTCCTCAGGTTCATGTTGTTGAAAATGCTGCTCATCCTAGGCCGAAAGGTGATAGGAATAAGAAGCAAGGAAATTCAGCACCGGTGAACCAAGTGAAGGCAAAGAGTGGTGCAGTCAAGAAGCCTAAAGGCAAGTGCTTCAAATGCAAGCAGCCGGGACACTACAAGACAGACTGCCCTCTTCTAAAAGGGAACAAGAATGGTAAGTCTTATATACTAGTTGTTGAATCGTGTTTAGCGGCTGTATCTGTTAACATTTGGTGTGTAGATACGAAAGCCACTGACCATGTCTGCAATTCTTTGCAGGGGTTCCACCAAACCCGACAGCTTAGTGATGGGGAGATTACCATATTCATGGAGAATGCTACAAGAGTAGCGGCTGTTGCAGTAAGAGACTTTTATTTGTTTTTCAATAAGAATAAAACTCTTGTTTTGAGAAATTGTCTTTATGTACCTCATTTTAGAAATAATTTAATTTCGATTTCTAAATTGTTTATGGATGGATATTCTGTTTCTTTTAATGACAATGTTGTTATAAGGAAAGATAGAATTATTATCTGTGATGGTGCATTGATAGATAATTTGTATACTCTTAATCCAATTACTCCCACAGTGCAACAAATCGAATTAAATGATACATCTACTAATAAGAGAAAAGAACATTCGAAAATGAACCAAACATATCTTTGGCATCTAAGACTGGGTCATATTAACTCGAGTAGAATTCAAAGGTTGATAACTAATGGACCTCTGAGTTCATTAGTAGTGGAAAATTATTCAACTTGCGAATCCTGCTTGGAAGAAAAAATGACCAAAAGGTCTTTTAAGGCAAAGGGGTATAGAGCCAAGGATCTGTTGGAATTAGTTAATTCTGATTTATGTGGTCCTATGTCTGTCTAGGCAAGAGGGGGTTATCAATATTTCATCACTTTCATTGACGATTATTCTAGATACGAATATATTTACTTAATGCGCCGCAAGTCTGAGTGCTTTGATAAATTTAAAGAGTACAAGGCTGATGTGAAAAAGCAACTTGGAAAATATATCAAGACACTACGATCTGATCGTGGTGGCGAATACCTCTTGGGAGAGTTTAGGAATTATTTATCAGAGGAAGGGATTAAATCCCAATTGTCTGCACCGAGCACACCCTAGCAGAGTGGTGTAGCGGAAAGAAGGAATAAGACTCTTATGAAAATGCGGAAATGGTAAGATCAATGATGAGTTATTCGGAATTACCAAATTCATTTTGGGGATACGCCTTAGAAACAGCGGCTTACATTCTTAACTTAGTACCTTTTAAATTGGTAGCTTCCACACCCATTGAATTGTGGACTAAGCGAAAGCCTAGTCTGAAATTATTTTGGATTTGGAGTGCTCCGGCACATGTGTTGAAGACAGATACTGATAAGTTAGAGTTACGTACAGAAGTTTGTCTATTTGTAGGACATCCTAAAAGAACGAAGGGTGGTTTGCTTTATAATCCAAAAGACCAAAAGGTGATCGTAAGCACGAACGCTAGATTTTTGGAAGAGGATTATGTAATGAACCACAAATCTATGAGTAAAATTATTTTAGATGAAGTAATAGAGGAAACACCAAACATAATATCAACTGTATAAGAGGATATACTTCAGGACACTGCACCGCGTGTCACACCTGATACACAATTGCCTGTGGAGCCTCGTCGTAGTGGGAGGGTTGTGAGACAACCAGATAGATTCATGGGATTGGAAGAGTCTTCTGACTTGATCCCTGGTAAACATGAAATTAACCCATGAAATTACAACGAGGCACTGCAAGATCAGAATGCTCAATCATGGCAAAAGGCAATGAAATCTAAAATAGAATCCATGTATTCTAATCAAGTTTGGGAGCTTGTAGAACCACCCGATGGTGTAAAAGCTATTGGATGCAAGTGGGTCTATAAAAGAAAAAGAGGATCTGACTGTAAGGTCGAAACCTTTAACGCAAGGCTTGTTGCTAAAGGATATACTCAGAAAGAAGGAATCGATTATGAGGAAATCTTCTCGCCTGTGGCCATGCTTAAGTCCATCCGGATTCTTTTATCTATTGCTGCTCATATGGATTATGAGGTATGACAAATGGATGTCAAGACAGCTTTCCTGAATTGCAGTCTTGAGGAAAACATCTTCATCAAGCAACCAGAGGGATTCATTGCAAAGGGCGAAGAGCATCTTATGTGTAAGCTTAATAGGTCCATTTATGGATTGAAATAAGCTTCAAGATCATGGAACTTCTGTTTTGATGAAGTAATTCAGTCATATGGATTTATTCAATGTCCAGATGAATCATGTGTGTACAAAAAGTGTGACGAAAATATAGTGGTATTTCTTGCACTCTATGTGGATGATATTCTTCTCATTGGAAACAATGTAAAGGTATTGTCGGGCGTAAGGGTATAACTTTTCAAGCAGTTTGAAATGAAGGACTTAGGAGAAGCCGAATATATTCTAGGGATCAAATTAATAAGGGATCGCAAGAAAAGAATGTTGTGCTTATCCCAAGCTTCATACATTGATACAATCCTTGCTCGTTTTAGCATGCAAGATTCCAAGAAAGATTTTATACCTTTCAGACATGGAATACCTCTATATAAGGAAATGTGTCCTAAGACAAAATAGGAAATAGAGGAGATGAAGCTGGTCCCTTATGCTTCGGCAGTAGGAAGCCTCATGTATGCTATGCTATGTATGAGACGGGATATCTGTTATGCCGTGGGCATGGTCAGTAGGTATCAAAGTAATCTAGGACAAGGGCGTTGGGCTACGGTCAAGCATATTTTGAAGTACCTGCGAAGGACTAGGGATTATGTGCTGGTTTACAGGGCAGATACTTTGTTACCTTTGGGTTATACTGATTTGGATTTCCAGTCAGATAGGGATGCTTGTAAGTCCACCTCGGGTTATGTGTATACTCTTAGAGGAGGAGCCATAATATGGTGGAGTGTAAAGCAGAAATGCATTGCTGACTCCACTATGGAAGCTGTATATATAGCAGCCTCTGAGGTAGCTAAAGAAGTAGTATGGCTTAGGAACTTCTTAATGGACTTAGATGTGATTCCTGGTTTGCTCAAAGCAATCACAATTTATTGTGATAACAGTGGTGCAGTAACAAACTGGAAGGAACCACGAACCCATAAGGCGAGTAAACACATTGAGCGCAAGTACCACCTGATACGAGACATCGCTAAAAGAGGGGAGGTCGTTGTCACTAAGATTGCATCGGAGGATAACCTAGCTGATCCTTTTACAAAGAGCCTTCCAGCGAAAGCGTCCGATGGGCATGTAGAAGGAATGAGGATTAGATGCGTGTCAGCAGATATGGCAGCGTAGTCTTTTAGTATAAGTGGGAGATAGTTAGATTGTATACTAAAAGTTTGGCTTTCGTATAAAATAATATTTTAATAATTTATTTGAAATGAGAATCATATGATCAAACGTTTTGCATATTATAATTTATTTATATGTTTGTGCAAAAAGTCCATTTACTTTATACTTTAGATGATATGTTGTGCGACAACACACGAAAGATCATATTATCGATTTCCTTATAAAGTATAAACAGATACTCACAACTGAGATAGACGAGGACTATCTATTGGGATGGTTGTAGTGTGATTCGATATTATAGAATCACATTAGTGCGCTTTGTGTATATTGAGCAGGACCGCTTGAGATCGTTCAACTTGTACTATCTATATAGTAGAACTTGATCTCAGTTATTATGGATGTTCGTGCTCTTAATCCCTATACAATAACCTCAATACGTAAGGCAATATGTATTTCTTTGATTCATCAATGGGTGAGATTTACATGTAATTAAATCAATAAACTCGGTGAGTTGGGAAGTAGTGTTGTCTCTATGGTGTGCTATTGATTGTAGAAGGAATCTGTGTCCTATTTAGGTTGATGATGTCCCCTTGAGGAGCTCATAAGGTTTATCATGTAAATCTTGCAAGTGGATTAATTCTGGCATGATAATAAGGTTGAGTGATACTACTCTCGGATGAGATATTAATTAATTTGAGTTGTCAGTAACCTAATTAATTAATGGGCATTGTATATCTTAAACATGGGGAGACTGTCGGGCTCATAATAAGAAGGAGCCCATAACGTAATTATGAGATTGGAGAGGCAGTGCAGTAATAATATTTTAGTGGACTATATTATTATTATTGGACTTAAGTATAAACTTTGGGCTAAGCTTGGATACTTAAGCCCAATGGAGGCATAACTTCAATTTATCCTCCTGGTCCCTGTTGTAGCCCATATATAAGTTATCTCAACTTCCTAGAACCCTCACTCTGCACCGTTTCAACGTGAAAGAGAGGAGAGAAAGCAGATTGAGAAGATCCTGAAGATCGTCGCCCACACGACGTCAGGATTGGACTTGGAAATACAACAGAAGATCAAGAGGTTATTCTCTACAGTTGTTCTTCAACAACATACCCTGGTGAAAGGTATTGTAAACTTTGATTTATTGCTTCCGCTGATCTAGTTTATATGGAACCCTAACGGTTCACGCTAATCAAACGATCGAACGCCAACATATAATATAAATAAATTATTAATTAAATAGCATTATTATTTTGTTCGTCTTATATATGAACTTACGTGAGATAGTCTCAAACAAATCTTTGCTATTATTGATTTATTATCTGCATTGTGGTTATTATATGGAATTCAGATTTAAACTGGTTATTATATGGAATTCGGATTTTAAACTAGCACGTGTGTTATATATATATATACTCCATCCGTCTCGCACCAATGGTGCATTTTACTTTTTTGCACGTAGATTAATGAGTATTATTATTTAATGTGTAGTGGGTAGTTGTATTAGTGAGAGTGTGGACCCCATATTTTAATTATATTAGTGGGAGAGTGTGAGACCCATGTGTATAAAAAAGGAAAGGGAACCATTTGGGTGGGACGACCAAAATGAAAAAAAAGACCCTTGGTGCGGGACGGACGGAGTATATGTATATTAAAAAACAATATATTTAAACCGGTTATTTATCACTTTTTATTAAGATGTTATCACCTTTTTTTAAATGTTGTCACTTTTCATTTATAGTATAAATTGTTTAAGAAATAGTTCACATCACCGTTATCATTTTTCATCAATTGAGTATCACTTTTCTTTATAAAGACTATCACTTCTTATTTTTCTCGTGGAAGTCATTCGTAAGACGGAATTAAGTATTTAATATTATGAATTATTCCATAACATAATTCAAATAAAAAATTATCATTTTTATTTGTTCAGTATTTTTTTATATTAGAAAAATGTTACTATTTCTTAAAAATATAGTAATCTTTAATTAGGGTGCACTCGGTGCACCGGTGTACCTAGTCAATATCATCCATTAGATTAAAAAACTACTCCCTCTGTCCCGTTCAATGTTTACGTTTTTATTTTGCGCGTCTCATTTCAATGCTTACGTTTTCCTTTTTGGAATATGGAACCCACCTAAAAAATTAATATATTATCCAACACTAATACACCTACACACTTTACATTAAAAATTATATATTTTCACCCACTATCTATTAAATTATTATACTCCTTCATCAACGTGCAAAAAACAAATGTAAACATTGAAACGGGACGGATGGAGTACTTAATAACTACCCTTGAATCAAAATAAAATAATTAGAATTTTAAAAATTAAAAATAATTATACCCTATAAAATAGCCTATAAACCCTAGGTGCATCGGTGCATCTGGTGCACCACAGAATAACCCCACATTTTATAAATTTATGATATTTAAATTAAAAATAAAATTTAAATTATTACATTCTTAAATAATAAAAATATAAATTAAATAAGGAAAACATAGAAAAATATATTATACACATGTAAGAACCTAATTAATTTCACTTTCATAATTGATTTTAAAATTTTCTAATTTATTATCAACCAAACAAGACCATTTAAAATTATTTAGGTCCACTTAATTTTATTCTAACTAATTTTTCAATTTTTTAATTTCATAATAACCAAATAAAGCCCTTAAAAATTATCAAATTGAGTTAATGGGTGATCCGTCTTATATAAAGAGATCCGTAAAACTGTCTTATTCAAGTCTTTACCAAATATTATTATTATAATAATTATTATTATTATTGATCTCACGTGTATGGTTTTTTTTCTTTCTTTCTAACAAATTTACAAATAATGTGTATGACAAATCGACCGAATAACAAAAAAGATACAAAATATCTCACATAATATAACAATTGAAAAACAAAAGAAATGATAAAACATACTAGTGGTTCGATTAAACAACTTCCGGGAGAGGAAACTCTTAATTGAGTGATGGTTACAAAGTAAGATATAAAATGATCAGAGAATGAGTTTGCAGCTAAAATGGAAGCTAACAAACAGAAAACCAAGAATGAGAATTAACTTTCTGATCCAATATTTAAGCTTATATATCTTGCTAGTCTCTCAATCAATTGATCCGGTAAAACCTACTCCTGATAGCCCTTACATGATGATACTATGTATCCCTATTTCAACGTAAGGTCTCCATTTTACTACATTAAGTGTTATATTCATTTTTCTCCTTTTTTGTAAAAGGGTCTCACGTATGACCCACTACTCACAACTATTACAACTATCCATTACACAAAATAATTAACAATACTCTTTAATCCACAGCTAAGTAAATAGAGACGGGAATGAGGGAGTAGATAAGTATCCAGCTAACAGCAGGTTTCAAGTAGCACCCATAACTGCCCAAAATCAGCTTACAAGCCAGCTGCAGGCACACCTTTAAATCCATAAGGATTGCTGTTGTAACTTGCATAACGTCTCTAACCACATAATCCACGTGGCAACACCAACCAAAAAGTCTAAACACTAATCAGTGTAAACATATACATTATTTGTAAATTTGTTAGAAAAAAGAAAAAAAAACCCATACACATGAGATCAATAATAATAATAATAATAATAATATATTATTATTATTATTATTATTATTATTATTATTATTTGGTAAATACTTGGGTAAGACAGTTTCACGGATCTACTTATGTGAGACGGATCACCCATTAACCCAATTTGATAATTTTTAAGGGCCCTATTTGGTTATGGGTAAGTCTTGCGTGAGGTCGTCTCACGTGAGACCATTTTTTACTTTTTAAAATATTTATCACTTTCGCTATAAATCGTTATCACTTTTTATTTATACTATAAATTGTATATGAAAGAGCATTATTACTTTTCATTAATTTATTACCACTTTCTTTCATAAAAGCTATCACTTTTTGGTCGTCTCACGTAAGCCCTTACGTGAGACGGTTTCACACAAGTCTTTGCCTTTGGTTATTATGAAATTAAAAAATTGAAAAATTAGTTATAGAGTAAAATTAATTGGATCTAAATAATTTTAAAGAGTCTTGTTTCATTGATATTAAATTAAAAAAATTTAAAATTAATTATGAAAGTGAAATTAATTAGGTTCTTACATGTGTATATATATTTTACTACGTTTTCTTATTTAATTTATATTTTTATTATTTAAGAATGTAATAATATAAATTTTATTTTTAATTTAAATATTATAAATTTATAAAATGTGGGGTTATTCTGTGGTGAACCGGATGCACCAGTGCACCTAGGATTTATAGGCTATTTTATAGGGTATAATTATTTTTAATTTTTAAAATTCTAATTATTTTATTTTGATCCAATGGTAGTTATTAAGTAGTTTTTTAAT
This sequence comes from Pogostemon cablin, assembly GCA_023678885.1. NCBI lineage: Eukaryota > Viridiplantae > Streptophyta > Magnoliopsida > Lamiales > Lamiaceae > Pogostemon > Pogostemon cablin. Next base: position 12,113,171 of record CM042964.1, on the reverse strand, counting down.
CTAATAGATGATATTGACTAGGTGCACCGGGTGCACCCTAGTTAAAGATTATATTTTTTAAAAAAATAGTAGTAACATTTTTCTAATATAAAAAAAATACTAATCAAATAAAAATGATACTTTTTTTATTTGAATTAGTTATGGAATAATTCATAACGAATGAATTCCACGAGAAAAATAAGAAGTGATAGCCTTTATAAAGAAAAGTGATACTCAATTGTCGAAAAATGGTAAGACAGTTTCACGGATCCCCTTATGTGAGACGAATCACCCATTAACCCAATTTGATAATTTTTAAGGGCCCTATTTGGTTATTACGAAATTAAAAAATTGAAAAATTAGTTATAGAGTAAAATTAATTGGACCTAAATAATTTTAAAGAGTCTTGTTTGGTTGATATTAAATTAGAAAATTTTAAAATTAATTATGAAAGTGAAATTGATTAGGTTCTTACATGTGTATATATATTTTTCAACGTTTTCCTTATTTAATTTATTTTTTATTATTTAAGAATATAATAATTTAAATTTTATTTTTAATTTAAGTATTATTTGAATTATGTTATGGAATTTTATTTCTAATTTAAATATTATTTGAATTATGTTATGGAATTTTATTTCTAATTTAAATATTATTTTTAATTTTTAATTTAAATATTATTTTTTATTTGAATTATGTTATGGAATAATTCATAATGTTAAAGACTTAATTCCGTCGTACGAATGACTTCCACGAGAAAAATAAGAAGTGATAGCCTTTATAAAGAAAAGTGATACTCAATTGATGAAATGTGATAAGAGTGATGTGAACTATTTCATGAACAGTTTATACTATAAATAAAAAGTGACAACATTTTAAAAAAAGGGTCACTTACTATAAGATACATAAAATAATGCATAATTGCTATAAACTACATGACTCAAAGTACTAATACTCATAACTACACAATTATAGATTATTATAACAATAAATTTTATATTTATGATAAAATAAATATAAATTGGAGTACAAAGATAGTTTTAGAAGGATTTAATTTGAAAGAGTATGCAAGCGGGTTACAAATCTCCAATCAATCCTCTATTTCTTCTCTCGAACCAATTTGACCTTGACTTTTACTTGTTGACTTGACTTTGACTGGAGTGTGTGTGTTGACTGTATGTTGATTGCGTTGTCCGTGTTGACAGCGTGTGTGTTGAGCCAGATCTTCAGATGAAGCTTGTCCGAGCTCGGATATGTAGTCTTGACGTTGATCCGAAGTCGTCGAGCCTTTATTCAGATTGAACATTGATTGGAGAGATTTCTGTGGAGAAAGTCGTTGACTTGAAGAATGCCGGATCGGATGGGCTTGACACCTTTATCTTTGATCGGAGGCGGTTGGCTGGAAGAATGCCGAATCGGAGGGGCTTGACACCTTAATCTCTAATCGGAGGCCGTTGGCTGGAAGAACTCCGGATCGGAGGGGCTTGACACCTTTATCTCGGATGTAGGAGGATGGCTGGAAGAACGCTGGATCGGAGGGGCTTAGCACCTTGATCTCGGATCGCATGCCGTTCTTGGCTTGAAGATCTCAAGGGAGCACTGCTCGTGTTCTTTATCTCTTCAGAAGCTTCTGCGTCTTCAGATGTTTTAGTGTGTGTGGAATGAATGGAGGAGAGTCCTTATATAGGTGAATGGTGAGGATGCCCCATAAATAACTCGCAATATAATTGGTCCATGGCTGATTTGACCTGATTCTGCGGGCTTGGGCCTTTTCATCCTTGCAATTTTATTGGTCAATATTGATTTGACCCGATTCTGCAGGCTTGGGCTTATTTGTCTGTATTTGGCCCAATTATCAATTATTCACTCATTTATTTTAAGAATTTATTTATTTAAATCCCTTAATAAATCAGTAATTAATTGATAATTAATGCATTAATTTTCCACATATTTTCATTTAATAGGCAATAAAATTCAAGTGCCTACAAATGCCCCCTCGCTTTTTGTTCACGGACGCCTTTGTTTTGAATTGAACAAATTGCGATAATCCATTCTTGATCAACATGCTTGAATTTTATTGCTTGCCTTACCAAATATGAATAGCCTGAATTATGACTGAACTTAGTAGAGTGCTAACCTGTCTACGTACCTCTTTGAAGAGGATCAAGTCATAACGTAGTTCAAAGGAACATGATTTGGTTTGGATTGGGGTGCCGTACACATTTTATACTCATGCGGGCCAGGAGTAACTTGCAGTTTAGGCTCGTGCGTCGAGAAGCGTTGAATTGAATTTGCTGACAGTTTATACTTGTGTCAATGAGTCTTGAATTTGAATTTGTAGATAGTTTATACTCGTGTCAAGGTGCCTTATGTGGATATTTTTCACTCATGTCGAGGAGCTTTGTGTATAGAGAGTTTATTCTTCTCCCAAGGAGATTTGATTTGATGTGTAGATAATTTATACTCATATCAATGAGCGTAACTTGAGGATTTTAGATAGTTTAAACTCGTATCATGGAGTATTGTGTGGACATTTTTAGCTCATGTCAAGGAGCGTAACATGTAGATAGTTTTAGCTCATATCAAGGAGTGTAATGTGTAGAGAGTTTCGTCTCTTCTCAAGGGGATTTAATTTGAGTTAGACAGTTTAAGCTCGTATCAAGGAGCATTGTGTGGATAGTTTTAGCTCATATCAAGGAGCATAATGTGTAGATAGTTTAAGCTCGTATCAAGGAGCATAATGCAAACATTTTTCGCTCGTGACAAGGAGCTTCGCATTTGAGTTTGTCAAGCGTTCATTGCCCCCAATCTTGGTATGCGCTGCTTTCTGTTACTTCAACTTTATTTCTGTGAATCTTTATAGAAACTGCAGTCTTTATTTGCGATTCCTCTTCAACGAGCTCATCAAAAGGCATGTCTTCAAACTCATAAGAGTCTTGATTAGAGGGCCATTCGATATCATTTGATGTCAGACTCAACTCCATGTTGTGAGCTCTCGTAGCCAACTCTTCAAAAGTTTTAGGCCAAATTCCTTGGAGTATGTAGTGATGACTCCACTGCATCCCTTGAATGCATATTTCAACAGCTGACGTTTCTGATAGCTTTTCTTTGCAATTGAGGCTTAGGCTCCTCCATCTGTTGATATAGTCGATGACATATTCTTCATCACTTTGACAAATATTTGTTAGCTCTATAATGCTAACATTTCTTCGTGTGCTGTAGAAGCGGTTGAGGAATTCTTTTTCCATTTGCCCCAACTATCAGTGGAGTCAGCTTCCAAGTCAATGTACCAATCAAAGGCATTTCCTTTTAGAGATCGGACGAATTGTCTCACCATGTGATCTCCGTAGGTCCCAACATCATTGCATGTCTCAACAAAATGCGCCACATGTTGTCTTGGGTTGCCTCTGCCGTCGAATTGTTGAAACTTGGGAGGTTGATAGTTAGTTGGCATCCTCAAGTTGTCAATCCTCTTTGTATATGGCTTAGCGTAGGTTGAAGAAGATTTGGAGCTCCTTTAAAATTTATCTTTTATCGTTTTTATCACGATGTTCTTTAGTTGGTTGATAGGAAGCGTTCCGTCAGTTGAAACTTGTATCTTATCCTCAACTGGCTTTTCTTCAGTTGGATGGTGTTTCACGGAGTCCTCCTCCTCATGTTCATCCTCGACTTGTTTTCCATTTGCATGACTTATCTCCGTATTCTCCATTTTCTTCGTAAGTTGGGAGATCTTTAAGTCTTGAGCTTCCATATGTTTGGCGAGTCCTTCAATGGCTTTCATCATACTAGCGAGTTGTTTCTCGACAGTTATAGCACTCGTCATCACTTCAGTTGCAGTTGAGGCATATGGTGAGCTTGGCATTGAGTGAGGAGTTGAGTGGGCAGAAACATTTTCACCACCTTTGTTGTCGTGTGATGACTTATTGAGAGTAATCCCAACCATATGGTTTGTCGTGAAAGGAGCCTTCGGGCATACTTCTTGTAATGACTTCACCATCGTTAGTCTGTAACTCTGAGAACATTGAGGTAGTAGACCTTCTTATTGCAATCTTGAGTGGAGTTGTCCTTTGAATTTTCACAGTCTACAGTTCTAAAGGTTTCAAGGTAGAAGACCTCCTTATTGCAATTTTCAGGGAAGTCATATTTTGTATCTTCGAGCTTGTAGAGAAAAGAGAAAAGATAGAGACTGTCTCACTGGGTGTGCCAAAATTTATAACAACAAATTATATAGTTATGATAAAATAAATATAAATTGGAGTACAAAGATAATTTCAGAAGGATTTAATTTGAAAGAGTATGCAAACAGGTTACAAATCTCCAATCAATCCTCTGATTTAATTTGACTGGAGTGTGTGTGTTGATTGTATGTTGACTGCGTTGTCTGTGTTGACAACGTGTGTGTTGAGCTGGATCTTCGGATGAAACTTGTTCGAGCTCGGATATATAGTCTTGACGTTGATCCAAAGGCGTCGAGCCTTCATTCAGATTGAACATTGATTGAAGAGCTTTCTGTGGAGAAAGTTATTGACTGGAAGAATGCTGGATTGGATGGGCTTGTCACCTTTATCTCTGATTGGAGGCGGTTGGCTGGAAGAACGCCAAATCTGAGGGGCTTGACACCTTGATCTCTAATCGGAGGCCGTTGGCTGGAAGAACTCCGGATTGGAGGGGCTTGACACCTTTATCTCGGATGTAGGAGGATGGCTTGAAGAACGCCGGATCGGAGGGGCTTAGCACCTTGATCTCGGATCGCAGACCATTCTTGGCTTGAAGATGCTTGAAGATCTCAAGGGAGCACTGCTTGTGTTCTTGATTTCTTCAGAAACGTCTGTGTCTTCAGATGTTTTAGTGTGTATGAAATGAATAGAGGAGGGCCCCTTATAGGTGAATGGTGAGGATGCCCCCATAAATAACTCGTAATATGATTGGTCCATGGCTGATTTGACCTGATTCTGCAGGCTTGGGCCTTTCTATCCTTGCAATTTGATTGATCAATATTGATTTGACCTGATTCTGCAGGCTTGGGCTTATTTGACTGGATTTAGCCCAATTATCAATTATTCACTCATTTATTTTAAGAATTTATTTATTTGAATCCCTTAATAAATCAATAATTAATTGATAATTATTGCATTTATTTTCACATATTTTCCTTTAATAGGCAATAAAATTCAAGTGCCTACAATTGTGATACCATAAATACCCCTATGTGTTTGCATATTTTGTTTTGCACATTTTGTTTTGCACAATTTCTTTTGCACAATTTTCTTTTGCACATTTTCTTTTGCACATTTTGTTTTGCATAATTTATTTTGCACATTTTGTTTTGCACATTTTATTCAGTAAATTTTTGAAAATTAGCAAACGTTTGCTTTTGAAAATAAACAAGATGCTACTACGAAGTGTCACAAACAATTGGCTTCTTCAAGACTAAAATAGATAACACAAGGCCTGTTCAAAAAATTCAGCAAGCAGGGGCATTATGCTAGCTGGTGATTTATGTTCAATATAGTATTTTTTTTTATTAAAATGGTAAAACTCAAATTACAAAATAAACATTACATTACAATATGTATTAATATGATACCAAGCGGAGTAAAAAATAATGAGTGCTGAGCAAAACAAACGTCTCCTTCATCTCTGTTATATCTAATCGCTGAATTACAGATTGGAGTAATATATGTCTTTTGTGCAAATTAATTACGTTTGGAAGGCCATGACAATGGCAGCTACCAACTCCAAGCAGTACTGTTCCCTCTTCTAGGGTTTGCAGGACATCTCATCCCTTTCATTGAACTCGCAAAGAAACTTCTCCTCGACCATGGCTGCCACGTTACCCTCGTCATCCCTGACGATATGAAGCCCCACGCATCCCTTCTCCCCTCCGCCATTCACCATCTCTTCCTCTCTCCCGTTCCCACCGACGACCTCCTCATCGACTTAAATTCTGAAGCAGGATTAACAAAGGGTATCGTTAACCTGCCTAATAATATACCCAGACAGATCATAATCATCAAGGATACCACAACAACGTGCCAATCAAACTAGTGGCAATTAGCAAGGCTCTTTCACTTCCCAATCTACCAAGTATTCCATAAGAGCCACTGTCATCAAATAGTTCAGTTTGATAAAATTCTTTATGAATCGAAACATATGCTGAAGCCAACATTGAACGAAGGGAAGATTCATGCTTGTATCTAGTCTCGCCATTGGCCAAAAACCAAGATAAGTGTTATGGGGTAAAATACGCGGCCCAAGCTACTCGAAGATAGGCCTAATAAAAGAGGCCCAAGGAAAAGAGAAGGAGGCAGAAGACCCACAGACCCATTACAATCTTATCTAATTATCCCCAGGAAAGATACAAAAAAACCAGGGGATGAGTGTGACGATAAACCCGGGAAATTACCGAGGGATAACCCAGGAAATAAGGCATAAACTCCCGGGAGATAAAGAAATGAAAGGCAAATATGAGAGGGAGTTAAGAAAGGGCTGCAGTGGTCCTCCATGTCAGTTTTCCTTATATTCTTCATTAACCAATGAGGAATGAGATGATAGAAAGAGCATCACATTTGTTAAGAGATTATTCTAGAATAGGACACATTGGAAAGAACAATTTAGAAACAAGAAGAGCATCTAGGCTCACAAGGGAAGAAACAAGAAGTATATATAGGACAAAAAATGACACAAAATGTACATGACTGCACTTTACCAAAAATATCAATGAAAAACACTATATCAATGAAAAGCACTAAGGCTCCATAGCCAAATCCAACACAAATATCTCTATTATATTCCTTTTTCCATTGATTACCTCATGTAGGACCTCGTTTGAGTCTTCGTGATAAAAACAGGCCACAACATTTGGCGCCGTCTGTAGAAAGGCTGCTTTGTTTCTCTATAAGCAAATCTGAGTTATCATGGAAGGAGAAGAATCATTTCACACACCTAGAGGTACTCGTCGCTGGAGACGGGTTGTACGGAGCTCTGGCAGTGTATACATCCAAATTTCAAATCCACCAAATGCACAACCAGTTGTGGATCCAATTATGTGTAAGCCGCCCACAATAATGAAGGTTCATATCTTAGGCGATCCAGAGAAGACTAGAGAAATGCAAGAAAAACTCCAGTCGTTATTCAAGGAGTATGCAGCTCATCAAGTTCCTCCAACTAGGTTGAACTTCGATGGGGTACAACAAGCTCCTGTGGAGGATCTTTGGGAAAATATCAATAGAAGAAAAGAAGTTTCAGAGCAGCGGAGAGCTGATCCTCCTCCAAATAATGCAAGACGAGTTATCATTGAGGCAAGGGCTCAGCAGAGCACCCCGGAATAGAGTGTTAACAATGTTTCAAGGGGAAAAGTCCATGATCGCTTGGGTCCTAATGGATCGAAGCATCATCCCTTCACGGAAGGATCTGGAGAGACTCATCATAGAAGATAGCATGGGGAAACCTCAAGGAAGAGAAAAGTGATACCAGCTAGAAGGACATACAGTAATCCTCCATCGCCAGTCCAAAATGAAGAATAGAGAGCTCAAGCTCCTGTCCCGGGAGAAAGAGGAATGAAGTATGGAGATATCGCACTGGTTACTTGATTACTTAAACGAGTAGAGGATTTGGAAAGAAAGCAACAAGTTGGGGAAGATGGACGTTTCCAGTCTGACTTGGGAAAAACTCCATTCACGAAAAAAATTCGTCTAGCCCCAGACAAATGAAGATCAAGGTACCTAATGATGCTTTGTTTAATTGTGAGTCAGATCCATATCAATATCAATATATATTTATTATGGATGGGAGCTCAAGGAAGTTCAGAGGAAACTCAATGTCGCATGTTTCCATTAACTTTGGGAAACAAAACTAATGATTGGTTTTCTACCTTACCTCCAAATTCAATTGGAGGATGGGCGGATTTGGTGAATGTGTTTATCACACAATACTCCTATCTGGGAGTGGTAAAGGAACCAAAGCATAAATTAGCAAGTATAAAACAAGGATCAACGGAGCCAATCCGAGTATTTTTTGAAAAGGTTCAATGATAAGAGGGCGAAGGGGGAACCTATGGGTGACGAGGCTTACCTTGTTACAGTCATGGGGGTGTTACACCCTGAATCAGTACTTTGGAAGGCGGTGCAGTTTAATCCACCAACCACGTAGGTGTTCCTGACTTTAGCTAACGAATATAGCTAAGCTGAGGAGACTTTAGCCTTGGCGAAAAAGGCAGAGAAATAGAGCAAGAAAAAGCCAGTGAGTCAAAGGAATAGGGAATACAAAGCTCCGGCTAACTTTCGGCCATTCTCGAGTCCAGATGAGCCACCAAATATTCAGGTTTTACAATAGGAGATGATATTTTTAGTGGAAGAAATCTTTTATCAAGTGAGAAATCGGCAAGTGCTCCGACAACCGCATCCTATTTGGGCATCCCCATGACAATTGGATCCATGAAGATTTTGCCAATACCATCAGTATTCCGGGCATAACACAGATCAATGGCGAGATTTATTATCTGAGTTGTGGAGATTGTTCAAGAGTGGAAGGTTGAAAGGAATGCTGGAACCAGCTCAACAGCGTCCTCGGTTAGGGGAGAATTACCCCCAGAATCAGATTAGACATGAGGAAAAACAACAGAAGGGGCAGAACGTACCACCGCCCCCACCGGGATTACCACCGCCAAGAGCAGCTCAAATCCAGGCACCCAGATAATCGTCTTGGGAAAATTCTCATGATGGAAAGCCAAATTGAGGAAAAATATATTGGAACTCTTAGGCGATAACAGAGATGTCTAGAAAGAATAGAAAAGCAGAATTATGAGATTTGGATCAACAGAGTCCCATGGTTTATTCCATATACCCGGTGAAAGGTCCAGACATCACGTTTACAGAGGAGGATTTCTATGGAGTTAAGAATCCATATACAGATCCCCTGGTTATCTCAGCTAATATCTCAGGAATAAAAGTTCACAAATGCTTGATAGACACAAGGGCATATGCCAATATAATCTTTAAGTCAGTCTTTGATAAGCTAAGAGGTGACAGACATCACTCAGTTTGTCCATGCCATGATGAAATCAGAGGGTTTGGTAATGCCATAACCAAACCCCTGGAAGAAGTTGATCTTATGGTTCAGGTTAAAAGTTCAGATGAAAAAGTACAGGTCTTATATTCTGTTAATTTCAAAGTGGTGGATCAGATATCATCATATAACTGCATTTTGGGAAGACCATCTATTCATATGTTTGGAGCGGTTCCATCTACGCTACATCAGTGTTTGAAGTTTCAAACAAAGGATGGACGTATAACCACATTGATAGGAGATCAAAAAAGTGCCCGGGAATGTTCGTTCATAGAAAAAATGGAAGGGCTGAGTTGCTATGATTCTAGTTTTCAACGCTGGCTTTCGAAGATATGATGGAAGATATAGATAATGTTCACTACAAGAAATTGCCAGAATACCGATGGATTTACCGACGGAAAAAAATTGTCGGTAATTACAGACGGTTTACCGACAAATTACCGACAGTTTATTGATTTAATAGGATTTATTTTTAAAAAATCATCAATAAAAATTCCCGACGGTTTTTGCGACGGATTACTGACGGAATTAGCGACGAATTTCTTTTTCGTCATTAAATCCGTCGGTATTTTGAATGAAATAAATTTTAGAAAATTACTGACGGATGAAATCCGTCGGTAAATATATTAAACTTTATTTTTAAAAAAATAATTTTATTCTTTAAGTTACCGACAGATTAATCCGTCTGGAAATATATAAAACTTTATTTTTCTAAAAAATAATTTTTGTTTTTAAATTAACGACGAATTTAATTCGTCGGTAATTATATAAAATTTTATTTTAAAAATATTTATTTTATTATTTAATATACCGACGGAAATCCGTCGGTAATGTAAAGCTTTATTTTATTCAAATTCAAAGTATCAAAAATCACACATATAATTTCTCCCGAGAAGATAAACCCACCCATCTTCGACTCCTCTTCCACTCCGCCACTGTTACCGCCACCACTTATTCTACCGCCGGTCACTTTCGTCGCCATTATTATCATCAGTCACTCTCGCTGCTGCTCTGGTCACGGTCGATTTTAACGGTGCTCAAGTCTAGCTGCTGAACTCCCTCCGGTAGGAAGAGAAGATTCTTGGGTTTCTTCAGGTCTGAATTAACACACTCATTTTGTTATGTTTGCTTCTGTTGTTAGATAATTGAAGACCCAATACATTGAAGGTAACGATGACTTTGCAGTATCGACACAGAATTGAACCTTATCTGGGATGCCAGATCGATTTGCTCTTATCTCGCCGGAGATAGTTCAGGTACTCCCCAACTTTGTTGTAATTATTTCTGTTCTTCTCTTTCGGTCTCAAAGTTTGTGCCGTTCTTTAACACTCTCGGAAAAACCTAATTTCATGTCTCTTTGCCATCAAGTTCGTGCGGTTATTTCTGTCTCTTCTCTGCTTTGACGAATACTTAAGTTTGCCTACCTCGCTCATTGTTATTTTTGTTTTATTTTCTTTGTTTATATACAAAATATGGATTCATTTGTGTTGTGTTTGGTTTTCCCAAGTGGAGTGAGGCAGATTGATTTGAGAGGGTTTTGCACTCCAATTATGTGCTTAGTTATTTGTATATTCTTTGATTCGTACGGTGAAAGCTTTGAATAATGTTAAGTACTTTTGTCATCTTCTATTCACAATACTCACAGTCTTCCTAATTTATTTAAGTTAGTTTGATTGGTGGATTCATTACGGGTTTTGTGTATGTGGATTCATTGCGAGTTGTCTTGATTGGTGGGAGGCGATAATGTGTGTGAGATGTTATTTTGTGTGATTGGTGTTGGATTAGTTGTGTTATGTTTAGTTTCTTATTTGAGGTAGGTGTTTTCTTTATATCGATTTAGTTATGATTGGTAATTGCGAATGTTCTTTGAAGCTCTGTTTTAATTATATTTGTCCTGATATTTGTTAGTTGTAACAACTACAAATTGTTTAAGATAGAGTTTAATTGGAGCTTTTTATTTGTTCATGTGGTAACTTATGCTTTGATTAGCTATGAGAGACATTTATTTTCTGTGTAAGAATAGTCAATACTCTATAAAATATATAATCTTCTGTTATTAGGTAATTATTAGTTTAAAAAAAAGCAACACTTGATGTATTTTAGAATTGTTTTACACAATTCATGTACATCAACATTAATTACACATCATATAAATCTTGTTGTGCATATATATAATGTTATTGTGATAAGATCTTTCAAATATAGCGTTATTAAATTCTTAAAATTGTTTCAGAAAGAAATAAGATTTGGGTTGGCATGATAATGATAATATGGCATAAAAATTCCTGACGAATAAAGTATTTCTTTAATGGTCTAATCTTTCTTTATTTAGTTTTTTTTTTTAATCCTACACCTGAATACCAATGCATCATTAATTAATCTCAACACTTAGATGAAATTATTATTAATCTTTATGTTGGATTAAATAAAATAACTTTAAAAAAATTAGTAATAACAAATAAATACATGCAGTACACCTATTGCAATATTTTTTTTATTTATTGAAGAAATTAAACAAATTTAACCTCTTAAGAATTCGACTTATACCATAAATCGTCACTGCAAAAAATTATTAATATGAAAGTGCATTGTTATGTTCACATTGTTTTTTGCATATTTCCACTAGAAACTCGAGTTGCTTGAGCTGTTATCTTATAATTATAAGTCATTTTTTAGAAAAGAATAGGCTAACTGATATAGCCGTCTTCGGTAAGCATCTCAACACAATACTAACGATGATTGCACAATGAAGTCAACTCGTTTGTGGATGTACAATCGCATGAGAAATGGGGGATGGACTTGTGAATTTTTGAAAGGAGTTGATGAATTCATTGAATTTGCAACTAGTCAACATGAGTGGAAGGATGGTGAAAAAATTAAGTGTCCATGTGTTAAAAGAAAATGTCGAAACAAAGGCTTTTTACCTATTGATGTAGTAAAAGGACATCTAGTCAAAAATGGATTCACTCCAGATTATTTTGAGTGGGTTTTCCATGGTGAGCAATGGTCGAGAAATGACATTGAGATAGATGCTGGTAGATCAATTCCTTTGCCTAACCATGAAATGAATGAGGAAGAATATAGTCCATACCACGAAATGGTCATAGATGCGGTTGGACCAGCTTTTAATGCTGAAAACGTTGATGAAGAGAATCCTAATCCAGAAGCTCAAAAATTCTTTGACATGCTTGAAGCAGCAGACCAGGACTTGTGGCCCGGATGTAGTCATTCACAATTATCATTCATTTCTCGACTTATGAACATGAAATCTGAGAATCACATGTCCGAGAAGTTGTTTAATGAGGTTGTCAGATTAGTAAAAGAGTTAGCACCTAAAGAAAACTCTGTTCCTGACGACTTCTACAAGTACAAGAAATTGCTATGGGGAATGGGCTTACCAGTGCAAAAAGATTGATTGTTGTCCTAAGAATTGCATGATTTATTGGCGAGCAGATGAGGAGTTGACTTGTTGCAAGTTCTGTAATGAACCTCGATATGATAAGAAAAATATAGCCCGCAAGATTATGTATTACTTTCCTTTGGCTCCGCGTTTACAAAGATTGTTTGCCTCTAAAGTTACGGCTAATGAGATGAGGTGGCATGCTAATCATGACAAGGATCAGGGCTTGGAACATCCATCTGACTCGGCGGCATGGAAACAATTGAACAACAGGTATCCTGAGTTTGCAGCTGAAAGTAGGAATGTAAGATTGGGTCTTTGCACTGATGGTTTTCAGCCATTTGGTCAATTGGGGCAGCAATACTCATCTTGACTAGTTATACTTAAGCCTTACAATCTGCCTCCATCCATGTGTATGAAGGAACAACACATGTTTCTTACTGTGTTGGTTCCCGGGCCACAGAATCCAAATGAGAAATTGGATGTTTTTCTACAACCCCTTATACATGAGTTGATACAATTATGGGAAGTTAGAGTGGAAACTTATGATGTCTCCAAGAAAAGTAATTTCATGATGAGAGCTGGAATTTTATGGACAATAAGTGATTTTCCAGCTTATTTAATGTTGTGTGGATGGAGTATTGCAGGAAGATTAGCATGTCCTTATTGCATGCACCATTCAGAAGCATTTACCCTTAAGTGTAGTGGGAAGCAATCATGGTTTGACAATCATAGAAAGTTTTTAGTGAATGATCACACATGGCGGAGAAATAAAACTTGGTTCCTCAAGAATAGAACTGTTTTCACCGAGGCTCCTCCAATTAGAACGGGACACGAGATCTTAGCTGAGATAGAATATCTGGAGTTTAAAAAGGTGACCGAACTAGGTGGTTGTGAAGTCAATGAATCGCTTAAAAATTTGGGTTGGAGAAGGAAATGTATATTCTGGGATTTGTCATATTGGGGTGATTTATTGATTCGACATAACTTGGACGTAATGCACATTGAAAAAAATGTGTTCGACAATATATTCAATACTGTGGTGAATGTTCAAGAAAAGACAAAAGATACTTATAAATCAAGAGATGAGTTGAATGATTATTGTCAACGTCCTGAGTTAAGAAGAATAAAGAGACAGGAAAATTTCCAAAGGCATGTTATACTCTTAACAAAAAACAAAAGGAAGTTTTGTTTGAGTGGATCAAAGAGCTGAGATTTCCTGATGGTTATGTCTCAAACATGAGTAGATGTGTGAACAAGAAAAATTGAGAATGTTTGGTATGAAAAGCCATGATTGCCACATATTCATGCAGGGATTGATCCCCATGGCGTTTCAAGATTCACTCCCACGGCATGTTTGGAAAGCTATCACTGAATTAAGCTTGTTCTTCAAAGACTTAACTTCTACAACCATTAAGAAAGAAGACATGGAACGTCTGCATAAGGATATTCCAGTGATATTATGTAAGCTTGAACGTATCTTTCCACCAAGTTTTTTTGATTCAATGGAGCATCTACCAGTTCATTTGGCTTATGAGGCAAAGATAGCCGGTCCAGTTCAGTACAGATGGATGTACCCTTTTGAGAGATACCTTCGCAAGTTGAAGAAAAATGTAAGAAATAAAGCAAAGGTTGAAGGTTCGATTTGCAATGCTTATTTAGTAGAGGAAGCATCATCATTCTGTTCTTATTATTTTGAGGATCATGTGATGACAAGACACAATAGGACTCCTAGAAATGATGATGGTTGTGGAGATTTTGTCGTGTGTAACAGTGAATGTCTTTCTATATTTCAACTGCCCGGTCGTGCATTTGGAAAGGCAAAGAAAAGATATCTAGATGATGAAGAGTTTCGAGCAGCACACTCATACGTATTACTGAATTGTGAAGAAGTCTAGCCTTATATAGAGTAAGTTTTATCACTTGTTAATACAAGTAATAACATTATTATTATGCTCAACTATTAATACATTTCATTGTTAATGACCGCACCTATTGTTTTTGAAGTGTTTACACAGCTGAGTTGCAGCATAGTCAACCAATCATGTCAGTTGGCGAGATTGATTCAAGGATAGCAAGTGAATTTGCAACTTGGTTCAAATCTCATGTAAGAGTAAATTCCCTAAATTTATATGTTCTGCATATTGTAAGATTCTTGCAATAAATAATTTAAAAATCTCCTTACAACGACTTATATTATTAGGTGCTCAACAATCCAATCATTCATAGTAAAATGATTAGAGATCTCTCAAATGGCCCATCTCGCAAAGTTAACATATATCATGGATATTATGTGAATGGCTATAAATTCCACACTGTTCGATTTCTAAATCAACATCAAATAATGGGATCTGCATAAAAGGAACAAATTACCTTACAGATGAGAGTGACTATTATGGGATGTTGGATGAGGTAGTTGAATTAGATTACCCTGGTTTACCTATTAAAAAGATTGTGTTGTTCAAGTGTGAGTGGTTTGACCCATCACCTTTGGGAACAAGAATTCATCCGGAATATAAACTTGTCGAGATTAACCACAATAGGAGGTTCAGACAATATGAGCCATTTGTATTGGCAATTCAAGCGGTCCAAGTGTATTATTGTACATATCCAACTGAGAAGAAAACAAAGAGTGATTGGTGGCCAGTTTGTAAAGTGAAGTCAAAGTTGCACATTGCAAAAATGTCCAAAAGTTGTGAAGATTCTATTCCTCCTCCATTTCAAGAGGATTTCATAGATGAGCCAAACAATGTGCAATCAGATGATGGTCCGTCAGGTTTAAACGATGAGAGTGGTGCATTCATGGAAATCATTGATGAGGAAGATGATATCGATGAAGAGTTACAGTTCGAAAATAGTTTTGACAATTTGAATAATTCAGATTCAGAAAATAACTCTTGACATCGATTTTCGAGATGTATTTCACAAACTATATATGATATGTATAAAGGCTTTTGTGAGTTTCTTCTTCTTGTTCTTTTTATTTGTACTTTACAATATTTAATATACTTTATAGCTTGAAAAATTGAATATATTACAATTTTTTGGGTTGCAGATGACAGGTGGACGTACTGATGGACGTATTGGTGGACGTGGTCGAGGTAGACGAGGTGGACGTAGTGCATATTCGGCTGTACTATCAACTTCAGCTGCTCCATCAACCTTAGCTCCACCTCCCATACCATCTGTACCATCAACCTCAGCTCCACCTCCCATACCATCTGTACCATCAACCTCAGCTCCACCTCCAATACCATCTGCACCATCAACATCAGCTCCACCTCCCATACCATCTGCACCATCAACTTCAGCTCCACCTACTATACCATTTGCACCAACACAATCAACATCATCTGCTGTACATAATTCTCAAACTACGACTAAAAAGCAAGAAGTAGAGATCATTAAGGGAAGGTAATTCTTTCCTTATAATTCTTATAGTGGGTGTAATTATAAATTATGTTGTGTAACCATGATTTGCTTAATTTGTAGTTTACAGCCTGGTCATAAACTATCCCACATGTTTAGAGAGATAGTTTTAGGTCGGGTTGAAAAAGGAGCAACTCGTTGGAAAAAGATATCTGCGGAGACCAAACGTATATATTTTGAGGAGTTTAAGGTATGCATTAAAAAGTTTAGAGTTCTATTTTGATATGATATTAATCTTTTATTTAATTTATGTAGAAAAAATGCATGTGGAGCGAAGACATCGATGCACTAGTTCCGGACAAATGGAACTTTTTATGTGCTCGTCGTTATGGTGACATTGTCCACGACTGGAAGAAAATATGGGAAGACAAAGATGAAATACAAGAATATATGACTGATGAGACTTGGGCTAGCTTTATTGCTCATTGGCAAGATCCAAAACAGATAGCAAAGGCTGAACAGAATAAGAAAAATCGTCGAAGCGTGCCGGCAGGAGAGGGTACTGGTATATCTTGCCACAAAGGAGGTTCAGTAGGAGCTTGTGAATTTGCTGAAAAGTTTGTGAGTTTCCATCATTTATTTACTTATCTTTTATGAATATCTATTGTGTTAATTAATCTTTTTAATGATTGGGCTAAAATTGATGGCAAGAAATACCAGCATGAAATATATGTTTAATTTTTTGTAGATTGTGTCGGTATACAAATATTTTTAATTTGTTTTCTTTGTTAATAAGGCAAAAAAGCATAAAAAGGAAGCCAATGAGTATGACATCTTTTTAAACTTCCACCCTCCGGATGAAAATGGAAAGTACGCCTATGCCGTAGCTGAAAATATGGCTGTAAGTATAATATTTTGTGTTTTTAAAGTATTTATGAGTAAAATGATAAATCTATAATATTTGATTAATAATTCATTATTAACCATGTAAATTCACAGAATACAATCCAACAAAAGAAAGATGAACTGAGTCAAATGCCTGATGCTCCTGAGATTAATATGGAAGATATCTTCCGTCAAACTGTTGCACCAAAAAAAGGTCGCATCTTCGGCATTGGTAATTTGGGAGAAGGAAGTTCAAGCAGTCAATCCAGTGTTACTCAAGTTGTCTGTTCAAAATCAGAGTGCAAGAGACAGTTTGATGAAAAAATCTTGGAGGTGCGTAATGAGATGCAAGCAGAAATTCAAGTGCTTCAAGCCCAAGTTCAACAACTTATGGAAATGATGCGAGGTGGAAGTACAATGGCTTCTCCTTATGGTGGTGGATCTACATCTGGTGTCGGTTATAATGATGTTGATATTGATGCTAATGCTGATGCTGATGACGAGGTTGATGCTGATTTGGGAGACTTGTGATCATGTTTATTGTATTAGATGTTTTGTGTCAAAGATTGAGTAGAATTTGATATTTTGTGTCGAATTTGGATAATCTATTTCAAATTGTGGATATTGTTGAATTTAAATCTTACATTGGGTTGTGTTTTGAAGATTTAATTAATTAGAATTTTATATTAATTAACAGGTATTAATATTAATTTTAAAATATAAAATTCAAATATATACATAAATTTGCGTCGGAAATTTTCGTCGGTAACTGAATATTACGACGGATAATTTCGTCGCAAGATTTATGACGGATTATCTTCATAGGTAATTACAGACGAAATCGCGACGGGTTACCATCAGTAAATTAATTTTCATATGATTTCACTTTTTTAAATTTGCGACGGAAATTTCCGTCGGTAATTTGCCGATGGATAAATCCGTCGCTAAATCCATCGTTAATTTGCAGCACCGACGAATTTTATTTGCATGACTACCGATGGAAAATTCTATTTATCGACGTCCCAAAATCCATCGGTATTTACCGACGGAATACAATTTCCGTCGGTAATAAATTACCGACCATGGTTTTAGCGACAGATTAATTTTTGTCGGTAATCCATCAGTAAACTCATTACCGACGGATTTTTCAAGTATTACCGACGGTAATTTCCGTCGCTAATACGAGAGTTTTTTGTAGTGGTTGTTAATAGCAAGAGAAAGGAAGTGGATATGATGGACATTGAACATGAAAATCAAGGAGAAATAGAAATACGCCCTAATGAAAAAATATGAAGAAAGGACATTCATTATATGGAGATATTTTTCAATTGCTTGAAGAACTAGTAATTCCTGAGATAGTTCCTCGGGTTATATTACCAGAGATCTCATTGGCAGGGGAAGAAATTGTGGAGGTGCAAATTGATCAGGAGAACTCAGATGTCTTCAAGGGAAATATTACTCAAGGAAAACTCAGATGTCTTCGTATGGGATCTAACCACATAACCAGGCGTGGATCCGAAGCATGCATGCCATCGTTTAAACATAGATCCTAAGGCTCAACCGTTTTATCAAAAGAAATAGAAGTTTAGCCCCGAAAAGAATGCGGCATTAGAGGCTGAGGTTACACAGTTTTTGGCGTAATTCGAGAAGTTGAATATCCAAAAAGGGTCCAAACCCCGGTATTGATCAAGAAAGTAGCCACCAACACTTGGAGATTGTGTGTGGATTTCACAGATCTCAACAAACAATGTCTAAACGACAATTATCCTTTACCAGCTATTGACAAGGTGGTGGGCTCCACGGCTGGCTATGAAGTCATGAGTTTCATGGATGCTTTCTCTGGGTATCATCAGATTCCCATGCATCCTGATGATCAGGAAGACACAATATTCTTTGCAGGTATGTGTATATATTGTTGGTGTAATATGCCTTTTGGTCTAAAGAATGCAGGGGCAACATGCTAAAGGTTGGTGAACAAAATATTTAAAGACAAAATTGGGAAATCCGTGGAAGTGTATGTGGATGATACTCTGGTGAAAAGTCTGGAAAAAAATAATAATTTTGAACACCTCATCAAAGTATTCTCTATTTTTCGAGAATATGGCATGACATTAAATCCCAGGAAATGTACTTTTGGGGCTTCTTCTGAAAAATTCCTAGGGTATATTGTCAGCCGATGGAGAATTGAGATGAATCCAAGCAAAGTAAAGGTCATAATGGATATGCAACCACCAAAGCATGGCAAGGAGGTGCAGAATTTAACAGGAAGGTTAGCCGTATTTAATTGATTCATATCAAAAGCTTCTGACAAATGCAAGCCTTTCTTTGACATTTTGAGAAAGAAGAAAAAATTCAAGTGGACTTTGGAAAGCCAGGAGGCGTTTGATAGTATAAAAAAGGAATTGTCAAACCCAAGAATATTGTCAAAGTCATCACCAGGAGAAAAATTGCAGTTGTACATTGGAGCTTCAGAAAAAACAGCAGTGAGTGTTGTCCTAGATAAAACTGAAGATAAGGAATGTACTCTAGTATATTATGTAAGCTAGGGGGTAAAGGGAGGCAGAAATTTGATACACAGTGTTAGAAAAAATGGCATCGACATTGGTTGTAAATGCGAGAAAGCTTAGACCATATTTTTTGGAGCACACAATTGAGGTACTAACGGCGTTATCATTACGTCAGGTACTATAAAGGCCGAATGCAGCTAGTAGACTCCTGAAATGGTCTGTGGAACTGGGGCAGCATGATATCATATACGCCCCAAGGCCCACTATAAAAGCGCAGACTTTAGCAAATTTTATGGTAGAATTGACCTTACCTATTCCTTCAGGGGATAAGGTCGGGGAACCATGGAAACTTTACATGGATGGTTCAGTTACAACCACAACCTCAGGGGCTGGAATTGTCTTGGAAAGCCCATCATCAGGAAGATTTTCATCAGCAGTAAAGTTTGGATTCCAAGCTACAAACAATGAAGCTGAGTATGAGGTTTTACTAATTGGACTAAGGATGACCATGTCAATGGGAGTTGAATGCTTGATAGTCTATAATGACTCTCAGTTGGTAGTAAACCAAATCAGAGGAGATTATGCTGTAAAAGATAGCCAGATGGAGAAGTACCAAAATTTGGTGGTAGAGGCTATGAAGAAGTTCAAACAGATTTTTGTTAAAAATATCGAAAGAGAAAGTAATTCGGAAGCAGATGCATTGGCCAAGTTGGCAACGATGGCAAACGCTGATGAAATGAATAATATTAATATTACTCACTAGGACAAACCCAACGATAATATAATTCTGACGATAGATAGTGAGAAGGAGGACAATTGGATGACTCCTATCACCAAGTTCATAAATGCGGGAGAACAACCTGGGGATGCTATTAAAGCAAGGTAGCTAAGATTAAAAGTGGCAAGATAGACGATACCGGATGAAGTTCTATATAAGAGGGGATACTCTACACCCTTGCTCAAATGTTTGGCCCCAGATGAAGCAGAATACGTGTTAAAAGAAATTCATAAAGGAATATATGGAAATCATACCGGGGAAAGAGCATTAGCACATAAGGTCATGCGTCAGGGGTACTATTGGCCAACACTAAAAAGGGAGGCAATGTAGTATGCCAGGGCTTGCAAGAATTGTCAGAGGTTTGCCCCAATAGCAAGGTCACCCAGAGGAACTATTGTCAGTTTATAGTTCCTGTCCATTCGCTAAGTATGGAGTAGACTTAATCGACCTGCTGCCAACAAGAAAGGGTGGAGTGAAATTTGCAGTAGTAGCCGCCAATTATTTTACAAAGTGGGCAGAAGCTGAGCCCCTAGCTACTATTAATAAAGCAAAAATGGAGGATTTTCTATGGAAAAACATTGTATGTCGTTTTGGTATCCCAAATGCCATAGTGACAGACAATGGAAAGCAATTTGACAATGCCATAATCAAGAAATTTTACGAGAATCTAAAAATCAAGAAGCTGTACTCAACTCCATATCATCCATAAGACAATGGACAGATAGAGGCGGTGAATAAGATTATCAAGCATACACTCAAAGCCAGGTTGGAAGGGCTTGATGGAAACTGGTCCGATATGTTACCAGAGGTACTATGGGCATACAGGACTACCATAAGGAATGTTACATGGAAAACCCCATTTTACATGGCATATGGGACAGAAGCAGTGATACCAGTGGTAATTGGGAAGCCCAGTTTTAGAGTTCTACATCATTTAGAAGAAGGGAACAAGGAAGCATTAAAAGTGGAGTTGGACATGCTAAAGGAAAAAAGGTTAGCATCTGATATGCATAATGAAATGTTGAAAAGAAGATCAGAAAGAACTTATAATTTGAAGGTGAAGTTGAGAGAATTTAAACAAGGGGACCTAGTGCTAAGAAGAATCTTGCAAGCAGCCTCTGGAACATTTGGAAAGGAATGAGAAGGCCTAATTGTCAATGCTAGGAGATTGAAAAGAGGAGCATATAGGCTGATTAATGAGAAACAGAAGGAGGAACCACACCCATGGAATGTACAACATCTCAAGAAGTTCTATTAGTAAAGCAACCATGAAGAACAACTAAGTGGGAGAAGCAGAGTATGCTATTTTATCGCTTTCAATGAAACACCATGATGTAACAACAAAAAAGTTAACTCATTTGAGTAACAATCATGAGATATTATCAAAATCAAAGCAGTTTATCATCATACTTCAAATAGTTTAAGACAAAAAATCTCAAACAGTCAAAAGTAAGCAAGAAAGAGGATAAAATGAGTCATTAATCATCATCAACAGAAATTCAGAGAACAAAGACGAAAAGTCTATAGCATAGTCAAAAGCAAAGAAAAGGGATAGAGAAAATCAGAATTCAACATCAAGTACAAATACCATGTCATAAAAAAAGTAAAGCAATAGGCAGGGTAAATTTCCAATAAATCATGAAACGCCAAGATCACGATAAGCTTTCAATTTAGCCTCAACAGCTTCAGCCTGGGCCATCATCTCCCTCAGACGATCAGCCTCAAGCCTCAGGCGTTCGGTTGAGTCAACATTCTGAGCTTCAAGAGCAGTTACCTGGGCCGTCAAATGAGAATTCTCTTCGGGAATAGGATTCGGAACACTTGGAGCAGGAGCTGGATTAAGCATTTCAGGCTGGAATAACCTCCGTCACTCAGCAAGATCTCTGGCCATAGAGGCAAGATTGGAGATAATTATACCAGCATCAGAACTTAATCCCTGATCATCATTATCACCGGGAGTAACCGCAGATTACCGGAGAATGGGCTTTACTGTCTGATTTTTCTTTGGAGCCACCAGACGCTTTCCCTGGGCAATCCTTCTCCTTCGAGTCTCCGCAGACTCTTTTTCAGAGGATGATGCCGACTGGTATTGTTGGGCTATATCCCTGATGGCAGAGTGAGTTTTGGAGTGAGATTTAACTTCAAGAGAACACTGAGTAGTATGAGCTCTGTCATCGGCTTCACCAGATTGGGAACTAGGATCGTGGGAAAGTTCTTCTTGCAGGGAATCTGAAACAGTATTTGTAAATGGAGGATTGGAAGAGCTAGCGGCACCACATTTTCTTTTTCGACTGCTGAGGGACAAACCTCTGATAGTATCCTTATAGGGGACTAAAGACAGGCGAAGTTTATCTACAGGAAAACAGTAGGAAACGCTGATGAAAGAAATCACTAAGAAATGAAATCATGCATAATACCAAGAGATAGAGAAGAAGAAGTTTAATAACCTCAGGAATAACACGTCCACGATGAGCGATATTAGTGGTGGCAAGCATGTCCTTGGAAAGAAGGGGAATAGCTTGGAAAGGAAAAGCCATATTCATGAGCCGATTATAAGCATTCCTAAAACTATGACTAAGACTCAACATAAGCAACATAGTCAGTAAAGAGGAAAAAGGATAGAGGATAACATAAGCAACAGAGTAACTCAACATAGTCAGTAAAGAGGAAAAAAGATACAAATAAAGAGAAAGGAAATTTTCACCAGTAGGCAAAGGACCAGGAGGACTCCCATCTGCGACCAACGATGTCCCTTCCTCCGATCAGTTTTAGCCATTGGGGCACCAAACAGTAATAGCCGGCGTGACGATGAGAAAAGGTAAAGTAGAAATCAATTTTTCAGTGTTCAGTGAAATGATGACCCAACACTCGAAACAAGCTAATGAAAGGAAGTAAATTGACCCAAGAAATAGGAAGTATTTGTATAGGGGTTATCCCCCTGTAAAGACACAAACGCATTATGAAGGCAGACAACGGTAATCTCAGACCAGCGGTGAATAACACATCATTAAACGGGATAACACCATCAGGAGGAGCATTTATCCTGGCATTTGGACCAGGAACACTAAACTGAACACGAGAATACCCATGAGCTATCCAAAGATGATCTATCTCCTCTTGGGTGATTAGGCTAGGCTAAGAGTAGGCATTTCCATTAGCATAGGGGTCTGGTATAGTGGGAACAACTGGAGGTTCAGGGGCCCATCGATGCCTAGAAGTGGCCGGAACTCTTAAAGATGAACCACCGCGGCGACCACGACCACGACCACGGGCACCAACATTTCAAGCAGATTGAAGCACGGCGCGACCTTGAGGCCTGGTGGGGCTCTCGTTAGAAGAATGGACAGAGATGGTGAACTGTTGAGAAGAGCCGAAATTGCAGTGAGCTATGGATGAAGAGAAATGAGAAATGCAGAAAAAAGAAGAAGGGAGAAAATGAAAAGGGGAGGGGAGTTTTAAGAAACGAAAAAGAAGAAGTTGAAGAGGCAGTTGCGAAGTCCTAGGCCAGTTTCTGATAACAGCAGCCCAATTCAAATTCAAATAATTAACTGCACAATAGTGGACAATGAGCATGACCCACATACAAAAAAGGGGAGGTGGTATAGGGATATAGAACCCAGAAAATACTGGGAATATTTTCTATTAATACTCGAAGTTAATCGGAATACATGAGAAGTTGAAATAAAAAAGCAAAAATACAGTCATAATCAGTTTCATCGGCAGAAGTCTTAGAGGGAGGATCCTGAGAAGGATCAACAATATCAGTCGAATCAGTAGGAGCAGGGGTTGAAATAATCTGAGGAACAGTTTGAAATGGAGAGGAAGGATCATCCTTAGGAAGACTGACGTTGGCATCCTCTTCTTGAACTTCAGATAAGAAGGCCTTATCCGACAATAGAGGCACTAAAGAGGAAGTGATAGTTCCAGGCGCATTCTCTTTAAGAAAAGCAGAGGATATGAAATCTTCAGAATGAGCATCTTTCTCTAATGGAATATCAATGATAAAATCCGAATAATAGCCCAGAATGCTAAAATCGAGATCATTTTTTAAGCTATCCCCATGAGGCATGGGAACTTCAGTCAAACTCTCTTTGAGATCATTACGAATAACCATCAAATCTTCAGAGGATAATTTTCCGGCAAGTCTGTCGACCACAGTGATGTAGGTAGAACAAAAGTAGTAGACCTGGCCACGGGGAAGAGTATGCTCGCGCATCTGAACCAATTCATCAAATCCTTCAAATATTTGGCATGCCAAAAAGACCGTGCATCGGTAGCAGTTTTCATTTGAGCAGATAATTGTTCCTTTTCAGTAGAAGCGTGAAGGCGTAAGGCTTGAAATTCTTTCTCCATTTTGGAAAGATTATCTTGGCATCGATTGTACTTTCTAGAAAGGTCATTGAAAGATTTATCAGAGCGATGACAACTCTCTTTCTCTGATTCAAACTGGTCTTGGAAATGATCTCAAGCCTTAATTAGGTCTAATTTCTCTTGCTTGGTAGAAGAAATCTTTGATTTTAAATCTTCTAACTCCTGGGTGGGTATAAGTTTGATATTCGCGGGATAGTCTGTCAATATCCTCGGATAGGTTGGTAAGGAAACACGATGCTTGACCTAAATGACCAACAACACATATGGATTTAGCTCGAGGGTTCATCTGAGAAAGAGCATTAGCATTTTCTTCGGTCCACAACCAGGAAGGATAATTCATAGCAGTTTTGAGATAAGATGGAAAGTTGGCAGAGATCTTGATCTCCAAAGAACGAAAATAAGTGGCCTTAGCTCCGTCTAGAGAGATATCTGCTTTAGAAAGGGCGACATTACTTTTAGGATCCACGGAACCAAAAGGGGTAAATTGTCCTTCTAAAGGAATAACTCCAGGAATTGACTTTGAAGAACCCTCTGAAGGTTTACTTAAGGCTTTTCGAGGGGCTACCTTGGTAGATTTCCCTCGGGGCTTGAAAGATACTTTCAGAGATGAGAGAGTGACATCCCCAGAAGTGGGTAAGGGATCATCGGGGATATCAATCAGATTGGGATCCCCAAGAGATTTGTGTTCTTCTTGGGATACATCAGAAGGGTTAACCCGTGACTTCTTTGCAGCAGGAATATCCCCTGGAGGGAAAAGTATAGGTTTCTTCGGGATAGAAGGGACTGACGTTGAAGCAAGATGTTCACTTGCGGGAATCAAATGGGAGCGTTTACCTAACAAAGAGGAAAGGCAAATATTAGTAGGGAAAGAGAAAAATAAAAAAAAGTGAGGAGTAAGAAACTAAAATGATTACCAGTGTTAGTAATCATGGGTGAGGCTATGGAAGATAATTGATAAAGCTGGAGATTCTTATCCGTCAAAAGCTCATCCACATGACGCTTGGCGGGCGGCCAAGACGAGATAATCTTCTAATGATCTCTAAAACTGCGGGAAAGACGATCAGACGAGGGAGCACCTGAGGCTAAAAGTAGATAAAATATCAGGAGATCAAATAACATAAACATTTTAACAGGTTAACAGGGCAGAGGCAGAAAACTACACTCACAAGGAAGAGAATCTTGAAAATAATTGGGAAGGGCCTCCTTAAAGGAAGCCGATGAACTACTATCTAAACAAGTAGAGGTATCACCACCCCAAGAACAAGAAACCCAAAATCAGTTATTTTTCCAGCCTTTATTAGAGCCAGGAATACCAGTAATAAGGTCAGAGAGATTACGAGGAAGCAGGAAGTAATATCCTCGAGCATTACTTTTAGCGTTGAAAGAATACAGAAAATCAATTTCTAAAGGAGAAAGGAAAGAATAACCAGATTGGCGGAATAAGATAAGCAGACTATACAAAATAGACCACCTATTAGGAGAAAGTTGGGCAGGAGATATTCTCCAATGGAGAAGGTGTTGGCGTTCGATCGTTTTGGTTAACGTGAACCGTTAGGATTCCATACGATTCTATATTCAGCGGAAGCAAGTAAAAATAGAAAAGTATTACCTGTCACCTGAGTATGTTGAAGAAGAAAGTGTTGGCGTTTGATCGTTTGGTTAACGTGAACCGTTAGGGTTCCATACATTTTTAAATTAGCGAAAGAAAGAAACATAGAAACGTATTACCTTTCACCAGGGTATGTTGAAGAAAATAAAGAATTCTCGCCGGCAGCCTGCGCAGACTCACCGTTTTGGGCATAACTCTCTCATCCGATCTCGGATTTGAGTGATCTATATGCCAAAACAATCCTCTCTTCAGTGGCTTTCAAACAGTGTATAACACGTTCAATTTTAAGTTCCACATGATTTTATAAAAATTTTGGAAGTTGACGAATAGCAGCAGCAAATAACCTTCCGATCCTCTGCTGTATACCCAAGTCCAATCTCGATGTCGTGTGGGAGACGATCTTCGAGATCTTCTCAATCTGCTGTTCCCTCACCCCTCCTCACAGTGTTAGGCGTGAATAATAATTCATTAGGATTTCTGGACAGTTGAGATGACTTATATCCGGGCTAAGCAGGGACAAGGAGGAGAAATTATAGTTGGGCCTCCATTGGGCTTAAGTATCTAAGCTTAGCCCAAAGCTTATACTTAAGTCCAATAATAATATATACCACTAAAATATTATTACTGCACTACCGTTCTAATCCCATAATTACTTTATGGACTCCTTCTTATTATGAGCCCGTTAGTCTCCCCGTGTTAAGATATACAATGCCCATTAATTAATTAAGTTACTGACAACTCCATTAATTAATATCTCATCCAAGAGTAGTACCACTCAACCTCATTATCATGCCGGAATAAATCCACCTGTAGGGTTTACATGATAATCCTTTTGTACATGATAATCCTTATGAGCTCCTCAAGGGGACATCATCAATTTAAATACGACACGGATTCCTTCTACAATCAACAGCACACTATAAAGACAGCACTATTTCCCAACTCACCGATTTTATTGATTTAATTACATGTAAATCTCATCCATTGATGAATCAAAGAAATACATACTGCCTTACGTGTTGAGGTTATTATATAGGGATTAAAAGTACGAACATCCATAATAACAGAGATCAAGTTCTCCTATATAATCAGTAAAATCGAACGATCTCAAACGGTCTTGCTCAATACACACGAAGTGCACTAATGTGATTCTATAGTCAAGACAAACTAATACCAAATCACACTACAACCATCCCGATAGAGAGTCCCCGTCTATTTCGATTGTGAGCATCTGTTTATACTTAATAAGAAAACCGATAATATGATCTCCCGCGTGTTGTCGCACAACATATTATCTACAATATAAAATAAATGGACTATTGCATCGATATATAAATAAATTGTAAGATGCAATCAAAATTCATTTTTTAAACATTGTCTATACAAAAAGCTAGACTTTTAGTATACAATTCAACAGAAAGATTCTCGCTGGTAGCTTGTGCATCCTCACTGTTTTGGGCATAACTCTCTCATCTATTCTCCAATTTGAGTGATCTACACGCTAAAATTATCCTCTCTTCAGTGGCTTTCCAACGGTGTATCACATGTACAGTTTGGAGTTTTACACGATTTTAGAAGAATCGTGAAAGTTGATGAATAGCAGCAACAAACAACCTCTTGATCTTCTGCTGTATTCCCAAGTCCAATCTCGATGTCGTGTGGGCGACGATCGTCGAGATCTTCTCAATCTGCTGTTCCCTCACCCTCCTCACAATGTTAGGCGTGATTTGATTAGGGGTTTCCGGACAGTTGAGATGACTTATATATGAGCTACAGTAGGGACCAGGAGGAGCCTTGGGCCTCCATTGGCCTTAAGTATCAAAACTTAGCCTAAAGCTTATACTTAAGTCCAATAATAATAATATATACCACTAAAATATTATTACTGCACTACCGTTCTAATTCCATAATTACGTTATGAGCTCATTCTTATTATAAGCCCGTTAGTCTCCCAATGCCCATTAGTTAATTAAGTTACTGACAACTCCATTAATTAATATCTCATCTGAGAGTAGTACCTCTCAAGCAATTTATTTCTTTTATATGTTTGATTTTTTTACATGATTAATTGATTCGCGATCAATTACTCATATCTGTTTATTAAACCAAGAAACGAAAGTTGAGGGTTAATATTGATCACTTCACACATATAACATATCTAGTAGTCGTATCGTTACTGTGAGACAAAAGGTGTGAGAGAATTCAATCCGATAAATCTGTTAGGAGTTAATTAATGTGATATTTACGTTACTGTTATATTCATCGATTGATCTACTTGTGATTAGATTCGAAAAAATTAATTACATAAATTACAGATTGCTTTAGGAAATTATGCTTGAATTGAATTAGGAAGTTCCACCCACTGCAAGACAAACCAAGTGATAGTGTAATATCTAGAATAGTTTTTATTATTCTTAATTTCATCCAATTCATATTTTGCATCTATTGAGTCCAATAATTGCATATTTATTATTTTATTTTATTGTTTATTTAATTCTCAAACATCCTGATATTTTCCTTATTCTTGGACAAATATTTAATTATTTAGATTTTTATTCATTACATGTGGATTCGATACCTTACCTATCTGCTTGATACATATGTCCTGTATAATTGAGGAATATAGTGTCATTTGCATATTAGTGAGTGTTTAAATTGCAAATATATGTTATCAGTGAGACTGTCTCACGGATCCTAGTTCGGGAGACGGATCATCCACTAACCCAATTAACTTTTTTGTAAGGGCCCTGTTTGGTGGAACTAATTTAAAAAATTGAATAATTAGTTATGGAAATAAATTAATTATGCCATGTATATATATATATATATATATATATATATATATATATATATATATATATATATATATATATATATATATATATATATATATATATATTATTACTGATAGGTACGCGTGTATATAACCTAATTACTAATAAATACATTGATCTAAACGTCTATTTCTTTTTCCAACTTTACCCTTATTTACAATGCTGAATATTTCAATATTTTCACTTAACACTAGTTTCATTGAACACTAATGTACACTAAATCAAATAAAAACAATGGGTAAGATATTTAAAGATAATCATAACAACCCTATTTTCAATTTAATTAATCACGTGTTTTCTGTTTTTTCTCAAATATGCACACTAATGTACATTCGTAAGATTCTTTAATTTAATTGCGTATTTTCTGTTTCTCTCTAAGAATTCACACTAATGTACTTAACAATAGTTTCAATCGTTCTCTCTCAAAGATGTACACTGATGTACATTTGTAGGGTTTTTCAGTTTAATCACGTATTTTCTGTTTATCTCTCAAGAATGCACACTAATGTACATTAGTAGGGTTCTTCAATTTAACTGTGTATATTCAGTTTCTTTCTAAATAGAATATACACTAATATACATTCATATAAATAACGTATTTTTGTTTCCATCTTAACAATGCACACTAATGTACCGATATATATAGGTATTATGGGAAAAAAATTAATTTTGTATTTATCGGTAATTTTCTGAAGCGAATGTATCGCTTAGTAATTTTTAAATACGTTTTGTACCTACTATTTATTAACCCATATATATATAATATATATATGTAATATTTTTTTATTTAATCTATATAATTTTATTATCTTAAAATGCAATAATTTAAAAAAAATTATTTTTAATTTTAATATTAAATTTATAAAATGTGATAACGAAAATTGATAACATCTTTAATGAAAAGTAATAATGTTATTGTGAACTATTTTATAAATAAATAAAAAAGTGATAACATTTTAAAAGAAAAATGATAACATCTTTAATAAAAAACGATAACTAATTACAAAAATGTATTTCACGAACAATATATTAAATGAATAAAATGTGATAATTTGTTTAATATAAAGTGATTATAATCAACGTAAAGTAATATTCGTCTAATTTAATTATTTCACTAATAATTCACTGAAATAATAAAAAAATGATAATATTATTAATAAAAAGTGATACGCAATAAATAAAAAGTGACAAGCATTTATTTTAAAATTGAATGAATAATTCATAGAATAAATAAAAATTGATAACATATTTAATATAAAGTGATATTCAAGATAAAGTGATAATAAAATAGTTGAATTATTCAATGAACTATTGTTAATAATAATAATAAAAATAATAATAATTAGAGATAATATTTTTTAAATTAAAAGTGAACTATAATAAAAGTTATAATACAATTAAAAAAAAATTGATTTGAATTAAATATTGGCAGCGCTGAATTAACTAACGCATGCATGGGCGTGTTTATTTAAATTGAAAACAAAGAGAGCCCTTACTTATTTTTCAATTTTTTTGGTCAGGTAAAGAAATTTTATTAATTAAAAAGGTTGAAGAAACTTATTTTTCAATTAATAAGGCTCCCGTTTTTTTCAATTAATTAGGCCACTTTTTTTTTTTCCCTTTCAATGGGTTAGGGGAGGATCTGGCTCACGCCATAAGATCCGTGAGACAGTCTCACCCAAAATTCACCCTTAAAACAAAGTGAAATAATGGCCCAAATAAAACAAAATTAAATAAAAAGACGCATGGTATGGCAGTTACCTTAATTACTTAAAGGGTGTGTTTTGATGGAAGGATTTAAGAAGAGATTTATAAATCCCTCTCTCAAATCCCCCCTTCATATTTGGATGGAAATTAATGGATTTATAAATTCGAGATTTTAAATTAATGGATTTCAAATTATGGATTTGATTTTGAAAATTTTTAGTTATTTTTTAATGGATCCTTAATCAAATATATTAATATATAAAAATAATATATAAAATTAATAAATTAATTAAAAAATAGATATTTATATATATATTTTTAATTTTAAACTCTACCACCTGGCCTACACACTCCAACCCACCCCCAGCCCCGAATAATTTTTTTTAAAAATATTACCACCCAACCCTACCCCCTACCCAACCCCAACCCACCCCTCCTGCCACCACCTCCCAAAAAAAATTTTAAAATAAAATTTTAGATTTTATTATTTAAATAAATAATAAAAATATTACCACTTACCTCTACCCTCCTATCCACCCCACCCACCCATCCACCCCACCCACCCATCCACCCCTCCCTTGCTATCACCGTCCTCCCCACCCCCAAAATTTTATTTTTTTAAAATTTAGATTTTAATATTTAAATAATAAAAATATTACTATCCAGCCTATCCATCGGGTGAGGGTAGTGGCCGCGGGGGTGGGTGGGTGGGTAGGGCTGGTTCGTCATATTTTTTTATTTAAATATTAAAATTTAAATTTAGAAAAAAAAATTTGACGGGAGGGGGAGTGGGGGTGAGTGGGTGGATAGGGGATAGAATTTAGGTGGTAATGTTTTTATTATTTAAATATTAAAATCTAAAGTTAAAAAAAATTGAGGGGGGCATGGGTGGGGTGGGTGGTGGGGGTTGGGTTGAGTTTGTGTGGTAATATTTTTATTATTTATATATTAAAATCTAAAATTTTAATTAAAAAAAATTTGGGTGGTGGGTAGGAGTTGGGTCGGGGTAGACTGGGTGGTAGAGTTCATCTAAAAAATATATTTTTAATAAAATTTTAGATTTTAATTTTTAATATAATAAAATTTATTATTTTTAGTTATCATATATAAAATTTTATTTTCAAAGTAATTTTTGAATTATAAATTTGAAATCCTTTCAAAAATTCATAATTTATCCAAACAGTGGAATTCAAATGAATTGATTTAAAATCCAAGGAATTTAAAATCGACTAATTATACAGTGCCTCCAGGTGCACCTTAAGGTAGGGTGCACCTACTTTAAAAACATATACAAATATAAACAAAAACATATACAATTATGAACAAAAATGTATACAATTTAATTATTAGTTTTTTTTAATGAAAATTGAGTGTAAAAAGATATACAATTATTAAAAAATATATATATACTATTGAATAAAAAGTTATTTACATATGGATGCTAGTTTTTTTAATGAAAAACTTAGTGTGAAAAAAATATACAATTATTAAGAAACACGTATACAAAATAGAATAACATGTATACAAAATAGAATAAAAAGTTTTACACATATAAGTGCACCATTGTACCCACCCGAGTGCACCTAATATAACTCTTTAAAATTCACTCATTTTCAAATTCATTGATTTGAAATTATTTAATATTTTAAAAAACAATAAATTCTTGGAATATAATATGACATAAATAACTATATTATGCAAGATGAATCCTAGGTAAACATAAAAATTCTGAACTCTAAAAAGAAACTTTAAACCCGTATAAGTGCTCCTAGGACAATAAATTTCTCAATCATGAAATCAAATTGTTTTAATAAGTGATCCTTACCCTTTAATCAACTCCGTTTTCATTGATGAAAACTACTTTAATGATACTCACCCTTTTAACTCAAAATACTCTTTAAAATATAAAATATTTAAAATTTGAAGAGAATGTTAACAAAAATGAGTTCCAACATACTCTCTATTTTAACATTTAAATTTACATAATCATTTTCACTCTTCAAATTTGAAGAGCCAAATCAACTCTTTAAACTTAAATTGCATTAAATGTTATCTACTTTATTGTGTATTTTGGTTCAAATAAAATAGTTTTTAATAAATTAAATGAGAAAATATGTATGTAATAAATGTACATTGAAAATGAAAATATAAAGAGTTTGTTGGAGTATAACAAAAATATGATTCTTTAAAATTAAAAATTCTCTTTATTTGATTTTATTGATAGTACAGAGAATAGGTCTGTCGCCTTCCTAGAGATGGCTCTACTTCGTTAGATATTTATTCGAGTATCTGGAACACGAACTATATGAACTGGATTACGAAATATTTGAACTATGATTCATACTTAATATTCGATTTCATGTCCGGAAAAAAATTTCAAACAATTTGAAAAAAAAAAAAAATCTTTTTTTTAGACATTTTATCTAGTTTATCTAATCCAAATTCATTTGACATGGAAGTCTGTTTATTAAAAAATTAAAATACTAAACATAGTGTGTTGTAAGATTTACTAGCGTTTTGACCCGTGCGTTGTACGAGATTGTGTTTAACAAATATTTTTTAATTTTTTTTTTATACTAATTATTTAAAAATCGAATAAAGTTACAGGATCAATTTACAAAGATGTATAATGTAAAGATTACTGATTAACTAAATTTGAAGATTGCATATTATAAATTAAATTTTATTTTCTTTGAATATTTGTTTATTTTACCCTTAAGATGTTAAATTTTGGGAATGAAGTTATTTATATGTGTTAATCTCTTTATATTCGTTGAATTTATTTTATGTCAATTTGATACAATTATGTATTTCATGTATGTTTCCATGTGTTTCCATGTCCTATATGTTTATATATGTTAAATGCAAAAGGGTTGACTGAATTTATAAAATTATAAATCAAAACTTTAATTTAATTAAATAATATTAACAAAAAAGATTAATCTTTTGAACAATATAATTTATAAACAAAACACGATTATTAATGTAATGAGTCCACCTTTCATTTTTCTGTTAAATTCATTGTCGTTATGAATTCTAAACATCAACACATTATCTTTACAATACATAAACATTATAACATCACCAATGCATATGTTATAAAATATTTGAAACAGATCCTACGTACCCACTTTCAAAATAGTACTCCTTCTGTCTTATACTTATATTCACACTTTCCGTTTTCGTCTGTCCCACTCTTATGCTCACCACCCAAAAAAGGAAACTTCACATCAACCAACAACCTCAAAAGTTATCTTAATTTCAAAAATACCACTCCAACCTAACACACATAACATACTTTATAATTTATATATTATCTAAAAATACCACAATACCCCTAAAAAGTCAATAAAATTGGTCAAAAAGTAACTTTTCTTAAACTTCGTATCTATAGTATCGGTAAATATAAGTACAGGACGGAGGGAGTACTTGTTATTTTATGTAACGTAGAAACTGTCCAGTTGCACGCCAATAGGTATAATAATGGAATTTAAAAAGATACTCTCTATGTCCTTAAGTAAGTATACATTTGTTTTTATATAAATTAAGAAAGGAAATATTGTATAATATTTTTTGCACGGAAATTAAGAGATTATTTTAATACTATGTACATGAGGTAAATGAATTAGTGATATGTGTAAACCCCATTTAGAAATATAAATTGTTGTGTGAGCCACACTCGTAAAAAAAAGAAAATGTATACCTTATATTGAGAATAATGGAGTATAATATTTATCTAATTTAATATTATTCCCTATATTTCTATATACTTCCCTTAAAACCTATCTTGGGAGGGAGTATAATATTTATCTAATCTAATATTAGTCCTTAACAATAAATTTCACATTTCTAAATACTTCCCAAAAAATATAATTCCTACAAAAAACAAAATATAGTTCCTACAAATTTTCTCTGCTACACGACATCTTTTTCATATGATGGGTATCAATTATCTTTTTCAGGGTACAATTGGTTATCACTTTTCGTTTTTAGAGTACATCTGGTTATTGTTTTTCTATTAAGAATATATACTTATTATCCATATCGCGGAATGGATTTCGTGAGACAGCCTCACAGACACAATACTTGCCCTCAAATGTAGATAACAACTTCGAGTAAATTAGTGATTTGAAATAGAGACCGATAGAAAGCATGGCTAGAGAGTAATAAAAAACTACTTTATGTAAATATCATAATTGGACATGGTAAATTTCTGAACTAATCAGTAGTTATTAAACATTCTTTTTACTTCAAATGTGGTGTAGATTTAATAGGACATATAAAAACAATAGTAGTTAAAGAGGACAGTATTGAAAGTCGTGACACCAATTTTCAAAATAAAAAAACAAAAACTAAGAGGTGTGTAAAGATTTCATTTTAATAACTGTAAATAATAGTGGTAATTATACTGTACTCTTTTCTCAAAATAAAAAGATTCAAAAGCTTTATTACATTTTCTCCCTTTAAATAGTGATGCAATAAATAGAGCCATCATCATAATTTTGAAAATAATATAGCAATTATGAGGAGGCATAAATTTATAGATGTAAAAGAGATATTTTAACAATCTGTACCCTTTCACATCCACATATGCAAACACCAATATCAGTTTGTTGAATCTTGCCAACATCATTTGCACCATCACCCTTTGCTAAATGTAGTTTTCCCATTTCCTTCTTTTACTCAATTTTTTCTCTCACTAGAAATCTCTCCCATTTCTATCTAGGTTTGACTTTTCAGTGGCAGGCCTGCACTCTCCGGTGGACCCCACGGCAACTCTTTATAATGGCAAAACAGCGCTGCATCGCGCCACTTCTGGAGGATCGCTTTCCCGACTTGGCACCTGTCCTTCCGCCGCTGATGTTGCCAGGGCCTCATCGGCGCCACCACACGTTGGCCGTCCCCTGACGTCGCCTCGAGGAGTCTCAACCCCGCCTCCTCATTCTGATCTAACTGTCCGCGCCATCCCCGTCGATTCGCCCTCAGCGGTGAATCCCCGTGTCTCAATTTTGGATATCCTTCGCGACGCCTCAGATCTGGTGGATCCTTTTCCTTTTCACTGTAATGGTGATGCTATCACAGTCTCAATCGACGAATCTTACTACCAAGACAGAGTAAAGGCCTGCTCTCCCTTTTTAATTGCCCGATTGCTTCTGAATCTGGGTTAAAAACTTTTGCCTCACAATGTTTTGGTCTCATCTCTGAAAGATCTTTGGAAAACCCCCTGATTTATACATTGTACCGACTGGAAAGGGTTTCTTCAATCTCCTCATCCCTAATGAGGAACATCGTTGCAGAATTCTTAAAGAGCGCATCTTTGAGTTGGAATCGGGTAAGATTCGAGTTCAACCTTGGACCCCTGCATTCAATCCTTACAAGTCTCAACCCACCTCTGCATCAATTTGGGTTCGAATTTTTGAACTTCTGTTCGAACTTTGGACGAAAGGAGTATTGTTATCAATTGCTTCTACTGTTGATGCACCTGTTCGGATTGACGAAAGAACATTAAACGGCTCGCTTGGCCATTTTGCTCGTATTCTGGTAGACATTAACATGTTGGGCTGCTCGACTGCTGCCCACTCCTTCGATGTCTCCATAGGATATGAGAATGTCCCGCTGTTTTGCTCATCCTGCCATATCTTGGGTCACATGGAGAATACATGTAAGAAACGGAAAAACAAAAAATATATGAAGCGTGCTGCTGATGTTGTTGGTTTTAAAGCTCTTCAAGAGCAGTGGCGTGCTAAAGCAGATAGCCGATTGGAACTTGTTTTGTCACCTCGATCTTCTTCTTCTCGGCCTGCTAGGGATCATGAACCTGATGTTGAGAAGGTCCCTGCCTTCCATGGTGAGGGCTCTTCTTGGAATCAGGTTAGTGGGTCAATGGGTAAGCATAGTGGCAAGGGCGGGGTTGCTGGAGGCTCGCCTGCTATTTCTATTTCAAACAGATTTGCTGTTCTTCTTGAAGAGGGTAACACGGAGGTTCTTGCTGAGCGTGAGGATTCTCAGGATGTTCCTACTGCAGTGAACAAGTCTGTTGTTGAGTTTACAGGCTTGGGAGATGATGCCTTCCATGGCATTGTCGAGGAACAACCCGTTCCCCAGCAGCAGCTACCTGATCTTGCAGCTTCTTCCATTCACATCCACTCACCCGTCTCCAAGGGGAAGGGAATTGTGGATGGGGCTCTTCCGACTTCACAACCTCCTGCTGTACAGCCCGTGCCAACTTCCCCAGTTGAGCATACTTCGAAACAACAGGATGACTACATGGGGGAGACGGAGGCTGCTTTCGCTGGTGAGGACTTGGAGGTGGAGGTCGTTTCCACGTCTTTAGCTCCCATCAATGGAAGCCCCTCTTTGTTTGCTCCTATCACTTCTATTGATACAGCTCACCGTGAACAGAATGCTGAGGATGATAGTAATTTGGCTGATCTAGCAGCTTCTCCTGCTGTTATTGATGAGGCTTTGCGGGCCATTTGTTCATCTATTCCTAGTTTAGGACTGCAGCCTAGGCTACCTATAACAGGACCTGCAGACTATGAATTTATTAAATCTAAGACATAACTTGCAGACCTTATGGAGGAGTTCCAACCTCTTCATAGCAGTGTACTCAACCCTAAAAAAGGCAAACGTCACAACAACATTCAGCCTGGGGCAAGGCCTTACACTCGCTCCCAAGCCAAACTTAATCCTCCAAGGGATCCATTGGATTCCATGAATATTCCAATAATTATGAAACTAAGAGAATAGCAAAATGACTAGATTTAGAGCAATCTTTTATTTTTATTTTCTTATTTATTATGGCCATCTGTTGGCCCTTTATCCTCGAACCACCTGTTTTGATTCTTTTAAGGTTTTTCCTTTCTTCCAACATCTCTTCTGTAATTGTTCATTTTTATTTTATAATATTGCTTATTTAACTAAACTCATTACTTAAGTATCAAATAACTTAGCGAGATATGTAGGAAAAATAACCCAAATCACAACACATGCAATGGAATGTTTAAATAGTTCATCAATGACATAATTTGTTTAAGAGGACAAAAAAAATCCCACCAAAACTTTCTTCTTTAGTGAGACAGGTATGATATGATAAATGCAAAACCAACCGCTAAATTTAAAAACTTGTTATTTATATAATTCCCCAAGACATAAGTTTATCCATCATATTTCAAAGCAAGTACAATATGTGGATCCTTTTTAAACTTAACCACTAATATGGAATAAATTATCTATACGTACAAATATAGATTATGAATTTAACATCACATATAGTAAATTTAACCACTAATAATTCTTCATCTATAATACAACCCCACACACTTACACTCCGTGTTTACTCTTTTCCCCATGAGATTTATACTTGGATTAACTGTTAAAAATTTTAAAGTTTTTCTTGAAAATATTCTCTATAAATCAATACATGAACGTGTGAAAAAGAAATGCACCTAAAATTCCATTAAGAATCAACTCATAAATGTTCACATACAATTTTCATTTCAAGAAAGGTTACCTCATTTGATCTTCACCATGCCCACAAGAACATTTTAGTAATAAATCCAGCAAGATCGACAATCTTATCTACGAAACTTATTGTTTCGGATGAATACACAATTAAAAATATGCGCAATTACGTTTATGTGTTGGTACATATTCATTTGAATGAATAATAATAAATAAATCTATCTTATATATCATTACGAATTTAATAAATTAAAGAGATATTAGGGCTTTTTTAAAAAACTTATAAAATAATCTAATTTCCGTAGGATTGAGAAAATTATATTTAAATGTCATATCATCAAATAGGAGAAGAGAACATAAAAACAGAAATATATAGGAAAATATATCACTGGTTTTACGTAGTTTTGAAAAAATATAAGAACAGAGATTATAAAAATATAAAATATTTATGAATGTGTTGTTACAGCAACCCCCTTGATGTTTAACTTAACGTCTAAAGTATGTCCATTGTGGTATAGAAAAAACAACATCTAAATATGTTATGTAATATTTATCGAACAACCAACTTCAAAGCAAGACCAATTCTGATAAGGATGATAAAAAAATTGGTGGCCCATTGCATCAACAACCAAGGTGAAAATTTTAACAACATTCAACATAAATATTATCAATTTCAGAACAGACTGGGACAACTAAACGATATTTTAGCTCAATAATGGCAGAAGCCTATGATTTTTATTATAGCAGAAAACTAAACATGCTTAGGCATTTTCACATATATATGTAATATAAGCATATTGGTGATACAAAATGACAATTCTTAGTAGTAACAATAACACCAACCATAAAATTTAATTGTGCACACCAAGTTGTGTATATCTAAAAACAAACGATGAAATAATTTAGATATTTCATTCCATATACTGACCTTCCTATTTTGCACCTGGGAAAAAAATATATCAAACTTTCCTTTAGATAAAAACATAATGCCACATTATCTTGCAAAATTTCTATATGGAATGGAAGAAAGAAATGTGGATGGTGGGAAATCTTGCAAAAATATCTTGCAAAGAAACATAATACAACATTATCTTGCAAGATCAAACATTTCTTTCTCATTGAGTAGAGTAGTACCTGATCCTCTAAAATGTAAGCCTCAGGAATTCTGGGTTGTCCAGGAGCCTAAACATCGGTACTCTATCGAAAGTATTGAAATGTTAACAAACAAACCAAACAATATAACTAAATCATTTATTAGTCAAAATTACCTTAATATTGTTTGCCCTTGGACTTAATTTTTTATCTGAGCATCATATGGAGACAGTGAGAAAGCACTATGAATGTTTTAAGGAAAATACCCAGCTCTTCGTTTTTACTTTTACCTACACAGCAAGGTACCATGAGATCAAGACTTTGATCAGGAGGGTCTATTACTTATAGGTACAATTTATGTACCTATATTACTACTAGATACAATATGCAAATTATATTATTAATCACTACAAATTGAACACATCAAATACCACTTTTAACCCTATTATAAGTTTAATTATATTCAGAAATTAATGTACCCACTAATTTCTCCATGAAAATAGGAGATAGGTTGGAGATTAGTCCACCCGTCAAATATGGTCAAACATTAAAAAATAGGTTTAAGAATCTTGTGTTCAATTTCAATCTCTACTCTTAGAAACTTACGATGACTTGGAGGGATTCCGCCGCAGGGTGAACCGAGGGCAAAGACAGCAGCGGTGTGAAGGGCTGAGCCGATCCCTATACGCCGCCGTTTTGGGGACGAGGAAGTACTGGTTAGTTTGAGGACTGCAGTTATCAATTTGGGCGGAGTTAATGTAGATTTGGTTGATTTGGATGGTGGTTGTTTGGTTTTATAGATTGTTTGAGAAGTTAATACTTGTGTTTATCTAAGCATTGATTTTATTTTAATAATTTATTTGTAATGTTGTTCTATGTAGAGGAAACATTTGCATTCAGAATTTTTGGTGTTTAGATTTTGTGCGATGCGTTCAGTGCATATGTGTTCAGAGTGTGTAAAAAAGATTTGTATTCAACTTGCAACAATGTTCTAACACTTAATTTTCATAACTGTGAATGTATTCAGAAAAGTAATACATTTGACCATGTATTCAAAGTGTATAAAATGATCATGTTTGTAGATTTGGACCGTGATTGTTGGGTTTTGTAGATTGTTGGAGTTAATGTTTGTGTTTATCCAAGCATTGAATTTTTTTTTATAATATTGTTCTATAGATCATAGTATGTATGCAGAGAAAACTACATTTTATTCAGAATTTTGGTGTTTAGATTATGTGTGGTGCATTAAATGAATGTGTTCAGAGTGTGTAAAATATATTTGTATTAAAATTGCAGCAATGCTTTAACATTTAATATTCGGAACATTGAATGTATTCAGAGAAGTAATACATCTTACCATGTATTCAGAGTGTGTAATAATCATGTAAAATTGAATTTCTACCTAACTAATTATAAATAATGTATTCAACTGATTATATATGAAAGGGTAATTAAAACTTTACATTATATACTTTTGTACCTGATAGGAATATAATTTATACTATGTATCTAATAGTAATATTAGCTTATATTTTGTACCTATGAGTAATCATTCCTTATCAGGACATATCTATTGAGGAAACCAAGAATTCTTTTTTCCAAAAAAATATGCACTTTCAGCCAAATATTAACTGAACAGATAATCATCTCAAAGATGAATGAAAGATGAACAACTTGTATTGACATGCATGTGCAATAGCTTCCAAAAAGCCTTCTGCAGCGACTTTGCTGTTCAATGATACCTATAATACTATATTATAGAGTGAAATCAGAACTAATAAGACAAAATCACCTCAAAAATCATAGTTTAATTGCAGACAAAAATACCAAGCTTGAGCTATTAAAGGACACCCTCAAATCTTGAAGCAAGGTTTGATGGGCATAATAAAGTGTAATTTCATATGTTTATATAAGCTTTGTTATTTGTATCTTGGCACCATGTGCTCATAGACAATATGGGGCTTAGAGCATAACAATTAACAAATAAGACAATTGCAGGGGAAGTGAAAGCTTTATATCCTCCCCAACGGAGTCACTGCTATTATTTGCATGGGTAAAGAGGAATCGACTATTAATTATTTTGTTATAAAGTTAGGTTGACAAATGAAATTAATGGGTTAAACCTTCTCTTGTGAATGTTCAGGTTTGTATACGTCCATACTAACGTGGCATGCAGACTCATGGTGTTTGTGATGTCGTTGACTTTTATTTTTATATTGTTTTGAGGGAATCAATATAAATGGATAAATTCGAAGATTTGATCAGTGTATTTATTTACGTGATTCTCTGTATTTTCAAATGGTTTATTTTACTTATTGTTAACTAAAAAAATTATATTTACTAGTCCAAAATTAGAAGATTAGAAAAGAATCTTGTTTTCGATTCTTACTGCTAAGGAAAATAAAAATGTATTCTCACTATAGATATCCTCTAATACATATTAAAGTCTCTTGTGAAGGGATGAGAGGTTCATAGAAATATGATGGTCTATCTCATGTGACTTTTCAGATACTTGAGTAAGTTAGAAAGGCAAGAGGTCATGGTTGACTTGATGAATGAATTGAAAAACATGGATAGAAATTGAAAGGGAAACATAGGTCAATTTTATTCTCCATAATTTACCAAGATGTTTTGAGAAGTTCCACTTAAATAACAAGAGGTTGTATTCGGTGGAAAACTTCTGACAAAACAAGTGGCGAAGGAAATCAATTTTCATCAAGATGTGAACAAGGTTTATATCTCATTCGCTAATTGTTGAAGCATGATTAGTTATGGCATCTACTGACATGTTGTGTGCATATATCGAAATCACTAAAAGCGTGTAACTAAGTGATGATGAGATTATTGAGTACATGGGTAATCTACGAAAGTAGTGATTGTTGTAGTGGGAGTTCTTTATTTATCTTCTGATAGGAATAAACGTTTGATTATGAGAAATTATCTTTACGTACTTTTTCATAGAAAGAATTTTATTTCAGTTATATGCATCTACAGATGAATACTCCATTTTATTTGAATGACATAGTTAATATAATGAAGGATGGAGCTATAATCTGTTGTAGTACGTTGGTGGACAATTTGTACACGCTTAAATCATGTTTCTTTCACGATGCAACATAATAGTAATGATAACATGTCTTCTAATCCTAATAAGAGAAAGGAACCTTCGGATATGAACCAAACTTACGTTTTGGCATCTGAAACTAGGTCATGATTGCCTTTTCAATGCAAAGGAGTGTAGAGCCAAAGATATGTTGGAATTGGTTCATTCTGATTTTTGCGGTCCTAAGGCTATCCAGGCGAGAGGTGGTTCGATATATTTTGATGCACCGCAAGTCTTAGTACTACGATTAATTCAAAGTGCAAGGCTCATGTGATAAATACGGATTTCACGTGTTTATATAGGCCGTTCTATAGTTGATTATTTCATGATTTCATTTATTTTGTAAAGTTATATGTTTAATTGTAGAATATTAGAACTTCACGGGTATTTTGGAGTTATTGCAGATTTTAGGCCT
Organism: Pogostemon cablin; assembly: GCA_023678885.1. NCBI lineage: Eukaryota > Viridiplantae > Streptophyta > Magnoliopsida > Lamiales > Lamiaceae > Pogostemon > Pogostemon cablin. The sequence goes on along the minus strand of CM042964.1, from coordinate 12,070,592 downwards.
AATTAAAGAATAAAAGAAGGACTTTAATTGAAGAAGATAAGAGATGAAATAAAGGAGTAACGTGGTAGCTGATTAGCGGCCAACACTAAGCCTCGTTTGGGTGAATGGAAGCCCAGTTTGGGCGAATCAGCATGTTGTTAGACCAAGTCAAAAAAGGCCGTGAGCTCCCATGAAATTGACGCCGATCGTTAGACCAAATCATCCATGTTTTGGGCGAACCATCCAACCGAATTGGACCAAATCACCTTTGATTAGTGCGGATCATGGGTCATTTTCACACGGGAATTTCACTTTTCACCAAACTTGTTCTCCAAGCCCAGGCCCATTAATCCACTGTTCCACGGTTCCTTATGCTTCGACGAATAAGAAAGCTTAATTCGAGGTATGCTATGCACGAGATTGGATATATGTTTTGCTAAACGCATGGTCAGTGGGTATCCCGGAACGAGAATGATGAACTGCGGTAAGACGTATTTGAAGTGCCTGAGAAGGACTGGAAATTATATGTAGGCTTAGCGGACAAATTCACCGCTTCTTGTGAATTATGTAGATTCAGATTTTTCAAGTCAGGTAGGATGACAGTAAATCCACCTCAAGGTTATGTATTTAAGTTTAGGAAGTAGAGACATAATATGGAGGAGTGTCATATTGAAATATATTTTGGACTCCACCATAGAAAGATGATAAATTGGATATCCTGAGGCAACCAAAGTATCTGTATGACTCTAGAAACTTCGTTATGGACTTGGATGTGGTTTCTAAGTTTGCCCAAGGGTAACATAATTTATTGTGATAATAATGGTACATTTACAAACTTGAAAGAATCACGAGTGTATAAGGTAATTAAACACATTAAGAGCAAGTACTACCTATTACGAGAAATCGTATGATGAGGGGAAGGTTGTTGTTACCAAGATTTCATCGAAAGATAACTTAGTAAATCCTTTTACAAGGAACTGAAGGCGAGAGCTTTTGATAGCATTGTAGTGGGATTGAGAATCAGATGTATGGCAATTGACATGATAGCGTAGTCTTTTAGTATAAGTGGGAGATAGTTGGGTTGCATACTAAAAGTCTAGCTTCAGTATGAACAATGTTTTAACAATATTTGAAATGAGAATCATTGATCAAATAATTGCATCTTATAATTTATTTATATGTTGATGCAATAGTCCACTTACTTTATACTGTAGATAATATGTTTTGCAACAACACATGAAGATCATATTATCGGTTTCCTTATAAAGTATAATGCTAATTATAGTGTGCACCCGGGTGCACCCTAAGATAGGGTGCACCCATATACAAATATAAACAAAAACATATACAATTATGAGCAAAAATGTATACAATTTAATTGTTAATTTTTTTGATGAAAAATTGAGTGTAAAAAATATACAATTATTAAAAAATATGTATACACTATTGAATAAAAAGTTATACACATATAGATATTAGTTTTTTTAATGAAAAATTTAGTGTGAAAAAAATATACAATTATTACAAAACACGTATACAAAATAGAATAATATGTATACAAAATAGAATTAAAAGTCATACATATATGGGTGTACCCTTGCACCTGGGTGCACCCAATATACATTCAAAGTATAAGCAGATGCTCACAACCGAGATAGATAGGGACGCTCTATCGGGATGGTTGTAGTGTGATTTGGTATTAGTTTGTCTTGACTATAGAATCACATTAGTGCACTTTGTGTGTATTGAGTAGGACCGCTTGAGATCGTTCGACTTATACTAACTATATAGGAGAACTTAATCTCAGTTATTATGGATGTTCATACTCTTAATCCCTATACAATAACCTCGACACGTAAGACAATATGTATTTCTTTGATTCATCAATGGGTGAGATTTACATGTAATTAAATCAACAAACTCGGTGAGTTGGGAGATAGTGCTGTCTCTATGGTGGGCTGTTGATTGTAGAAGGAAATCGTGTATGATAAAATAGGTTGATGATGTCCCCTTGAGGAGCTCATAAGGATTATCATGTAAACCCTACATGTGGATTTATTCCGACATGATAATGAGGTTGAGTGGTACTACTTTCGGATGAGATATTAATTAATGGAGTTGTGAGTAACTTAATTAATTAGTGGGCATTGTATATCTTAAACACGGGGAGAATGTCGGGCTCATAATAAGAAGGAGCCCTTAACGTAATTATGGATTAGAGCGGCAGTGCAGTAATAATATTTTAGTGGAATATATTATTATTATTGGACTTAAGTATAAGTTTTGGGCTAAACTTGGATACTTGAGCACAATGGAGGCCCAACTCTAATTTCTTCTCCTGGTCCCTGTTATAGCCCATATATAAGTCATCTTAGTGATCTGAAAATCCTAAATCCTATGCCTAACACACGTGACTTTGAGGGAGGATTACAAATTGAGAGGATCTTGAGGATCGTCGCCCACACGACGTCAAGATTGGAATTAGGAATACATCAGAAGATCAAGAGGTTGTTTTCAGCAACATGATTGTCAATTTCCACGAGTTTTCTACAAACGTGTGGAACTCAAAACTGGTCCTGTGATACCATGTTAAAAAACTACGGAAGAGAGGATCGTTTTGGCACGTAGATCACTCATATCGGAGATTGGATGAGGAAGTTATGCCCAAAATCGTGAGGCTGCGCGTTCTGCCGGCGAGAATTTCTCTTCTTCAACATACCCTGGTGAAAGGTAATACTCCCTCCGTCCCGGTAATTACTGCACACTTTCCTTTTTGATCCGTTCCAACACTTATGCACGTTTCTAAAAATGGAAAAAATACATTACAATGCTACTCACTTTTTACACACATCCTAACTACTTTACACATCTTTATACATATACAATTATTTAAAATACCTACTTTTTACACCTATCCCAATAACTTTATACATCTTTATACATATATAATTAAATTTTCTTAATCTCCGCGCACTAGAATACGTGCACAATTTACCGGGATGGAGTGAGTATGATTTTATGTTCTTGCTTTCGCTGATATAGAATCGTATGGAACCCTAACGGTTCACATTAACCAAATGATCGAACGCCAACACTTATATCTAACAAACTCATGCTCCTTTCCTTCTTTCACTTTGAGTGAGGCTTCGAGCTTGTGTTTGTCCCACCAGGCTAGAGGATCCTCGTTGAAGTTCCTCTGTATTTTCTTCTTGACGTCCTCCAAAGATGTTTGTTCTTCGATTGTGATGTTTTTCTGTAGGCTTTCTCCCAAGCTTGCTTTGAGAAGGTGTATTGTTTTTTCCTTTAGTTTCTCCATTTTCCATATCTTCTTCGATCGTTCATCTTTGGATGGCTAAGTTTTCCTTCATTATCACCACGCTTCATTATCTTCTTTGAAATGCATTACGCAGTTTGGTGCAATGATCTTATGTTCACAAAGAGTTGTGAAAATAAGCCTCCTTGTTGCGTTTTTTTGGGTAAAATATTTGAATGTCTATAGAAAATTATTTCCTAACAAGATATCCACTCCGGTGTCGTGAAAATATATCGGTGGACTCTTCACCTTGTACCATGGGGTACGATCAGCTCTTCCAATCATAGATTTCTGCTTGTCTGATCCCTCTTTTAAGGGTTAGCTCCCTTTGAGAGAAATCTCTTCCCAGTACAATCGACAAGTGTTCACCTAAGTGCTTAGGAAAGATTCTTTTCTTTGCTGTGCAGATGTCGGCTCCTGAATCGATGTAAGCCTTAAAATATTCCGCATGGTACTCTTTATATATCATCCCTTCGGTGATATATATCGAGAATGGACTCGTCATCATAGATAAAAAATACTTCTTCCTGCAAGGTTTGACCATGAACTCCATTCCGTCTTGTAATTGTTCCCAAGTTTTGTTCTGGGAATCTTCCTGCAGCTCCCTCGATTATTAGCTCAAGATCCGCCTAGTTTGAACTGTCTTTGGTATCTCCTAGTTTTTGATTGTTGAAGATATTATAAGACATAACAAGGAATAGAGTTTTCCTTCTTAGTGATATCGAATATTACTTCGACCTCCTCTCCATCCTTCTTGGCATTTTAGTTCACCATTTGTTGTGAACTTTTCTGATTTCTGGATTACCTCCACGATTGGTTTTTTTCCCATTTTTCACTGATCATCCTATCATCTTGGAAAGAAACCCTTATCTGCTTGAATCTTAGACTATCTTCTCTACTCCAGACCGGCTTATCCTTGATATGCAAATCCATGTCGTGAATTGTCAGTAACTCCATTATTTCTAGCCTGGTTATGCATGTAACTCTTTCAAATACTTCTGGTATCTCAATATACTTCTTCATTTGGAATAAATTCGAATGATGAGTATTGGATAGAGCATATGAGATACTATAGGTGATAGAGTACGGCCGGTTCCCTTATTTCATCAAATCTTTGTTCTTGAAATCTTGATGAAGGGTGAGTACTCTACTGAAATCTTTATCTTCCAGATTAAAGGTAATTCTTCGGTAGAAGTAGGATGCCACCTTACCTGCATACAGGTTTCCTGAGTTTCCTCCCAAGCATGCCTCTTTCGTATTCTTGATTCTCTTATCAAAGATTGCTATATCGATTGGTGTATCGATACCTTCTTTAAATGTTGCTTTGATAAGGATCCGAATAGCTCTGATATGGATCCAAGACATGGTCTTAGCAACTTCTCTCTGAAGTTTATTGAGTTCTCTCCTGATCTCATCCACAGGAACTAGCTGCATTTCCATCATATTTCCTGTGAGCTCCAAAGGGATGACAATTTCTCCTTTGATCACCTTGTATATGATTTGATTTTCTCTTTTTGAAGCTGAGAAGCCGCTTCATTTTTCCTACAGTGAATCCATCGTACAGATTGAGTCTTGGATCCTCCTTCATGATTCTCATAAGGGCTTTATGAGAAATTGATGTCTGGGAAAAGAATTCCGACATATCTTCTTGCATTTCCTGCTTGAAGCTTTCCTCGTCACTCCGACTCATCTTCAGAGGATTCTTCTTGACTGAAGAATTCTTCTTCATAGATGCTCTCGTCTGAGAGTATATTTTCAAACTGATATACATTTACAAGATCTTGGAAGTAAACAACTTCCTCCATTTTCTGGAGTGGTTTCGAACTGTCGCACTCCCCACTTCTGGTTCTCTAGGAAATTTGGTGAGATAAGCCCTCTGGCTCCACACGTGCACCAGTTACAATCCTTGAACCTTTCATTAGCTCGTGTGGGTGCTCTTCGGAATGTTTTTCTCGTGGGAGTTCTTCCTGTACTCCTCTGGTTTGATCCTGAGGATGAGGCTTAGGTTTTTGAACTCCATCTTGTTGGTCCAGACCTTTGCCCTGATTTATAGCTTTGGGCCTTCTGTTTGGACCAAAATGATCTCGGTCTTCTGGACCTCCATCTTCGCTCCTTTGAGTGTATAAGGATGATTTTTCTTCATCCTTTTCTGCTTCCATGGACTTCTTCCAATGATGGTTGGAAGATCGTTACTCTCGCAGCATAAGGGTACTGTCTTGTTGATTCCCTTTAATCTTTTATAGTTTTTGTGCAGTGATGTTTGATGACACTACTCCACAATCTTTGCTTTGAGGAAAGACATTCTCCTTGCTATTGAATCTAGCTCACATGGTTCATATTCTATGATTATTATTTCTCTCCATGGGTTTGGAATCTTGGCAAAGAACAGGTGGAATACTTTCTCCTCCTTGATCTTCGATTTCTATCTATACTCTGTGAAGAGTTTGATGTACTCATCTGCGTGAAAGATGTCAAGTAGTTCCAGGCTGTATAGGGTATTCCTATACTTCTTCTTTTCTTCTTCCATTCCTTCGAAGTAGCCTAATCCGATTAAGTGGATCTTGAAGATTTTGGCCATGCGATCAACAATATTGCATAGGTCTTCGCCTTCCATGGCCTTCTTTTTTACTTCGTCTGAGAACTCCTCCCAGGCGCACTTTACAGATCCTTCTAGGCTAATAGTTAGAATCTTATGAACCCTTCTTTATCTAGCTCTAATGCACCTCCTCCAATCTTCATTGCATTTATCTACTCATCGATCAGGGTCTCTCTGTTCTTGAAGTCTAGAGTGTTGAGATTTAGGATCAATCCGTATGGATTTATTGGTTCAAGGTGAGACCGACCATATGGGGTGTTGTGTAGACTAGATCCTCAAACTTGGCTTGCTCCTGTTGACAATCCCTTTGCCTTCATCTTGAAATTTCCTTGGTTCTGGGATGTCTCTTCTTGTCTTACTATGTGGACTCCATGTGATCCAGAAGTTCCTTCATTTTGACTCAGATCCTGTCGGATCTGAGGAGCCTGACATAATTGTTAAGAGTTCGAAGTCTCTTCAACATTCATTTTCAGATCTACGATAGTTAGTCCTTAGAAGGACTCGTATAGATCTTGTAGATCCTCAAGATTTGCTCTTTTCATCCGGAGATATGGATTCTCCTCGAAGGATAGTGATCATCTTCTCACTCTCCGTCTTTGGCCTTGTGACCTCCATCGTCTTTCCCTTTTAGTGTAAAAGGGGTTTTATTCCAAAGGTTGATGGCAACCTTCCTCCTGGCCTTCTCCCAGTTACCTTGGTATCCAGGAACTCTACTTGCTTTATCAATTTCTTGATGAGGTCGAGTTGTTCTGCAATGTCTCCACCTTATCCATCTTGAGGCTGATCTCAAATATCGTCTTGGACATGTTTTGGTAATTATCTCCAAAGAATTTCACGGTCTTCTGTAATTCTCTAAGTTTTTGATTTATCTTAGAGTTATCTGCCTCGATCTCTTTCCACTCTGTCATTTTGACCACTATGAAAAGTGATAGGGTTTTCAGATCTCTCTTGGACCTTGATTTGACTGTCTTCTCTATTGTTCGTGTCCAGGGACGCGTCCATGGATCTCTGTGAAACTATGGAGTTCCACTATGTTCCTTGATACTTCCTTGGAGTATTTTATTTCCATCTGGCTGCTTTCCTCCAGGTGTTCTTCCTCGTTGTAATTGACACGAGCCTCTGCCCGTTTCCATCCTCGTTTGAGACCTTTCCAGAATCGGTTGTTGGCATCAACTTTCTTTTCTGCTTGTTGTTTATACAAAATATTGTAGTATTATTGTATAGAGTTGCTCGTTTCATCATATCCAACGGACCAGAGCTGTTGCTCCAGTTTTGAACAGGGCTTGTAGTCCGTCACACTCGGATGTCGAACTTTCATTCAGATCCATATGTCTTTGAAACTCTCCTCTCGTTAAGTGTTATAAGTATATAATATTTTTCATTCATAAATATATAAACCTAGGGCTCTGATACCATTTTGAGTCGAAATCAGATGAAAATTAGCCTTTAGAATTAAGTATAATCATGTTTATAAACCTAGTGGTATTTTTGTAAATAGCATGGTGGAAATTAGGTTTTGTAATAGCAAAAGGACCAATTTTGAGAACAAAACGACCAATTTTGAGAATTTTCATAACTTAAGGACTAAAAATGGATTCATCCATTTCTAGAGGACTAATTTTGAAATTATCCCAATGAAAAATAATACTCTTCAAATTCTGATATATTGTCATTTTTTTATTAAGATGAATAATATTTTTTATTTTAAAAAAATAATAGTTCATTTCATATTAATTCTTCAAATTCTAGGCTGTTGTTTTCGATTGTTTAATCCATGTGTAAAATTACGTAATATATTCCTTATTCTAGTTCGTGTTTAATAAAACCAAATTAAATAAAATTTATTAAATCTATTTCATTCTAATTAATCTATTTTTTCTTATTCCTATCTAATTCTAATTAATCTATTTTTCTTATTCCTACATAAACTCAAAAGAAACGTATATCGGTCAAATAAGGTGAAAATTGATTGGAAAAGCATCTAATCATCAAAAATTTTAGAAAAGCCACTCAAACTACGACCTTGCGTCAAAACTGTCATTTAAAAGCATTTTGGGACTTAATGTAAAAAATATTTCATGTAGAATTGAAATTGTTACAATGACTTGAAAGAGGATGACTAATATTTCTAAGGGCGGCGCTATTGCCACCCGAAACTCTACTTAGAGCACCCGAATTTTGAAAAATAATACAATAAAAGTACTAAAATACCCACCGCCCAAATAACATTTGCATAATATTCAATTCTTTAATTAAAATGCAATTTGCTAAACTCACCCCAAATCTCATGCTCCGGCAACCCATTTGTTCGGAAACCACTATATCCCCTTTCTTCATCGCCACTTTGCTGGTAACTCTGATCAATCCTTATCTTTTCCAATTGATAAGGAGTGTTGAAACTCCTGTACTACCCACAAGATCTGCAAATAATTAATACATATCTCATTAATTTGCAGACTTAATTTTCTCCATCTCAGCAACTCATTGCTTGATTTCAGGGGCGACGAGGAGGATTTGTTGCTCGTTAATAATCCTTGTGCTTAATAGTGCTTGTTTGATCTCATTCTTCTCTTTCGATTTTGGTGGGGTTTAAAGATTGGATCATGATTTTTTTTTTAAATTATTATTACTCAGGTATATTATTCACTGATGGGGGTAGATGATTACCTATCAGAAAACAATGAATCTGTTTTGAAGATTGAAATCAATCCGTCGTCATCTTCAATGTTCTACTGCATTAATAATTTTAAAATATATTCGGGTGGAGAAAGTAAAAATATAAGATTCTATATTTTGCTGATAAATTAAATATAAGGGTATTTTAATACTTTCACTGCATTATTTTCTGAAGTTCGGGTGCCCTAAGTAGAGTTTCGGGTGGCAATAGCGCCGCCCTGTTTCTAATTGCAATTTACTCATATAATTTACTCACAAACTTCACTTTCCATTTTGCATTTCTTAGTTAAAATACCAAGATTATTTCAACTTAATAAATTCTTCAACAGAACCATGCATTAACATCCGTCCAAATTAATTCTTGTGTCATCACATGTTTGATATTCGATGTATATATATTTACTTTTGATATACTACAACATAACTTATGTTATTGTAGACAATATATAACATTTTTCGTGGTGTAATGTTCGGCCGGAAATTATATTTAACACTTTATGCCTCTTTGTTATAATGAGCTACTTCTACTACCTTCACTAAACTATAACTTTATTTTTATTTTGAGTTTTTATTTTAGAGTTAATTGCAAATAAAGTCCCGACTTTTATTTTGATTGCGAATAAGTCTTAACCTTTGAAAATTTACAAATAAGTACCCCACTTTAATGTCCTTTTGCAATTCAAACTACCGGGCAACGGGAGACCTGTCCGGTCGCTGACATGTCCATAAAATATCCATGTCACCCACCAACTATAAAAAATAAAAATTAAAAAAAATAAAACGACAGGGAATCAAAATTCAATCTTCCACGGGAACGTTGCAACTGCTGTACGCTTCATGTTGTAAGAATCACAGCTGTCCATGGGATTTTGCTGTAAGTAATCCAAGCTTGTTTTCTAAAATTCCACACGAGATGAAACCCCATTGGGATTCAGTGTAATCCTGGTAAGAGAGATTTCTGAAGTGTGTCCTCCCTGTACTTAACCTCCTTCTCGTTTATCACCATTGTTAATCTGTAAATCCCATCGTTGCTGTTGATTTGAGATGCCCCACTCATACGTACCCCATCCCATGGCCCGATTCTGTACAGGTTTGCCACGCCTCGTCTGTTGAACATCTGCGGGTATCCGGTGGGATCCAAGTGGGACGTAAACTGACCCGAATCCTCATTGCTGGTCCATGACGATAGGTAGGTCTCATCCCCTGTTTTTTAATTCCATCATATGCTTATACCAGGTAGATTGAATTTTAATTTGAGAATCTCAAAAAGTTGACGATTAATTTTTTATCTTTCTTTTTTGGTTTTTCTTCATTCAAATCATTTGCATTAACAATATTTATTTTATTAATGTGTATTTTATCAGAGAGGTTCTTTCTCTCAATTGATTTATATCAATAATATTTGAATCAAGCTCTTCATTAATATTTTTATTTAAATCTCTTGAATTTTTTTACTCATTTGAATCTTTTGAAAAAAAATTATTCAATGCTACACTATGAGATAAATGTTCTAATATTTATCTTTTTTCCTTTTCACACAATTTATTTCATGTTTTTTAATATCTAAATATAGGACACACATTTTCAAGTTTAATATTTATGTGCCATATTGGCACATCAAAATATATATATATATATATATATATATATATATATATATATATATATATATATATATATATATATATATATATATATATATATATATATATATATATATATATTAGGGCCCCTATATTTTTTGGGCTCAGGGCGTTCGCCCTCTTCACCCCTCCTCATGGCCACCGCTATATTTATATATTTTTTAATTAACACACTCAGACTGAATTTCTGCATAGTGTGCTCCAATTAACCATCTATTTACTTGTTGAAAATTGAACGAAAATTTAAACCTTCCTCAATTGCAAACGCACAGCAGTAAGAATCACCCAATTCTCCGTAAATATTGTTGAATAATAGAAAAAATTAAAAAATTAAAGCCCTTTCTTCGTGGGTTTTGGTCCTTCCTCTCAAAGGTTGAATTCATGTTTGATAATATCTCTTGTGAGATGTGTTATTTGTGAGACAGATCGACCCATCACTAAAGTATGTTTATTGTATAGATAAAGTAAGTTTAATAGTTGTTAAAGTATGTTTTCCAAAGTATGTTGGATTATGCATTAAAGTATGATTTTAGTGTATTATAATATGATTTATTATTAACATACTTTAACTACAAATAAACATACTTTATCTATACAATAAGCATACTTTAGTGATGGGCTGACCCGTATCACAAATAACCCGTCTCACAAGAGAGTATCTCTTCATGTTTTATTAAAAATTTTACTTATTATATATTTTTTTAATGGTTATTATAAAATATATATAATTAAAAAATAGAATTTTGTCAATCCAAGACCTGAAAAATGAGTAAACTATTAATTCGCTACCTCAATTATTTTTCTATCAATCTGAGCCTGAAATATGTAAAACTATCAATCTAGGGCTTGAAATATGTAAAACTATCAATACAAGAAATGAATTTATCAAATACTATCTCATATTTTATCAATTTATGGCCTAAACTCAGGCTTCGAATTGGTAGTTATACATATTTCAGGCCCCGGATTGATAGAAAAAATAATCCAGGCCCCAAATTAACAGTTTACCCATTTTGAGGCCTTGAATTGATAAAATTCCTTAAAAGTATGTAAAATTAAGTTTTCTAGTTGAACCTTGAACCGTTGCCTCTACCGATTCGAACTCCGGTACGATTATAAGAACGCTAATTTGTTGTGATCTGATGAGCGATTTCTTTGCACGCAAAATTAATCCCCAAGTATTAAGGATATCAATTCTAGCTTAAGCAAGCGACCAGGTTAAATATAGAACCCAAACGACGGTATATTATCAATTAAATTATTAACAAAATTAATTAAGACAAGACAATAAAGTTTTGGGATTTAATTATTAAACTACTAAAACAATTAATTTAAATAGCAAATAAAATAAATCAAACGCTAGAAGAATACGAATGTGACTCAAGAATGAAGAATATGTAGCCCTAGGGAAATCCGATTTCACTAATTAAATTTCCTTTCGTGTATCAATGTCCGACTCTGCCTTGTGGAATATGGACACATTACTAAGCTATGCAAATATACTCTATGGACACAAGTAAATATACGTGTAACACGTGTAAATAACCTTGAAGTAAGAGATATAATTTCACCCTCTTTCTAGGTAATATCAGCATTAATTATTTCCCTTTAGGATTGGTACTCTAACCCGATATGATCTCCCTCTATACGTACTATAAAATTAACCTCTTTATCCTGCTTATTAACTTGAATTCAATTTAATTAATAAACATTCAAATATGACAGTTTTAATGAAGATTCGGAGTCCCTTCACTTAGAATCAAACATGGAATCTTGTTCAACAGTGAACACGCTCAATCAACAACCAAGATATATTTCAGACTCTATATAACAATTGAAGATGCACAAAATGACCGTGAATATGAATTAAAAATGCATAATCATATATAAAATAATTCCACAAGTAGTGTTGTACGGAGTATAGACACGAAAGTTCAATTAATTCATAAAAACCTTCAAAACCCTAGATCTACAAAAGGCTCTAGCCCATGGTGTTGTAGGAAACACACATGGGGTTGGATAGATCTTACATATAGTCTTGAAAATACAAGATAAATTAGGAAACGATAAAAATCCTACATGTGGGCGTTGTTGCGTCCTTCTCTGTCTTGAATCCTTCTCTTGCTTCTCCTCTTGATTCGACAGATAAATCTTAGTAGTGATGGATGGATGGAGGAAAGGATGGATGTGATGGTGTAGGGGGTAATCTCCCTTGTGGGGTGTAGGATGATTGTTGCGGTACTTCCTTGGTGTATCTGCATCCTCTTTTATATTTGTAAGCTCTCCTAATGGACCTTGAATAGGCTTTTTCTTGAAAAATACGCAAATACAAGTACTTGGGTGTAAAACACAATAAAAATAGAATTTCGTGTCCCCGCTCTGGTCGAGCGGTGGAATGGTCTTGGTCGAACGGCGGTCGAGCGCCCTGCGCAGTCTCAACGTTTCGCGCATAACTTCCAAGTTCGAACTACGATTTGAGTGATTCTTGTACTCACGCGATCCTCTTTTTCTTGGCTCTCCGTCCATATAAAGAACTAACAAAAACGAGTCATTAAAAGTGGAACGGTCGTGCTGAGTAGAAATAGCTTGCACGACATCACCATTTTGATCATAACTTCCTCATTTGGACTCCGATTGAGGTGTTTCTTACGCCGAAACGATCCTCTCTTCTGTGACACAATAAAACACCTCAAACACACCTTTTTCTCAAATATATCGAATATAAGATACTTGTGCTAATATATGACAACAATTCCTATAAAAAGGTGTTAAATTGTACACTAAAACATGCTTATTTTCACTCTAATCAAACCCCCAAACTTACCTGTTGCTCGTCCCGAGGCAAAAAATAAAAATAAAGAGAGAGATAGTAAGAAAATTACCGGGGAAAGAAGGACTATGACTTATACCCATTCAAAATACAATTGTCCTCAACTTAGGTCATGCAACTTTTATTACACGTAATAATCAATTCATAGCATACGAGTTAAGACAATCACTACCAATTTAAATGCTCCATTGACATGTTCTCACGGAAAATATATATCACTCGCAATAAAGTGTAAAAGATGTACAGTTATGGGTTAAGGTGTTTACGCTCAGATTCAATTCAAGTGCGTGCGTAACCATAAGCTTGTCAAATATCTCAAACTCTCCACCAATAAAAGTATGATTCGACAATGGGATCAAAAAGGACTTTTCTTTTAGATTTAATGTTGCTCTTTGGTTAAGGTAGGAAATATATGGATAAGGGACTCAAAACTTAGATCAATCAAGTCACGATCTATCATGATCTTTCATTCTTCTTCCTCACTTCAATTAAGCACAAATTCTTCTCAACCTTTTCACCTTTTTTTTTCTTTCTAGCACAACATTTTTTTTCCTTATTTTTTTTTCTCTGGAGGTACCAGTTTCGGGCACTACCTCGCGCATCCTCTATAGGGTACTAGATTTAAGCACTACTCCATGATTTTCCTTAGATGCATTATCAAACTCAATCACAGTTTCAACGCCAATTTCATTCATCAATCACAGTTTCAACGCCAATTTCATTCACTCCGAAACTGTTATCAAACTCCATCAACACACTTTGAAAAGCTATTAATTCTCTTCATGACGGATAATCAAGGCTCAATAAATCAGATACTCAAAGTGGTTATTTCTCATAAGCTGCCAAAGAATGAGGTTTTAAGGCTCAACAGGGCTAACTACGGACATACATCATTAGGTAGGGAATTATTTGGCTAAGTGATTCATAAATTCCAAGGATGGTCTAAAATCATCTCCCGTCATCTAACATACATGTAGTTTCAAGTAAGACAAGAGACAAGTTTTAGAATACACACACAAGAACGATAATAACCAGAAAAAAAATATGTGATTATGTACATGATCAACAAGGCTCAAAATCTCACATGGGTTTTTAACAAGTAACAGAGCACTTTTCATGGTAAGTAATATCTCACAAGTACACATAGAACTTTATACCACAATATAACTCAAGTACACTTCCTTTATCAATTTCAAGTGAATATGAATTTTAAGCACAATTTAAAAAATATAAGCTCACTTGGATCACCAAAACCAAAAACTTAATCCTTCTACTCCATGAATTAAAAGCATATAAAAATTAGAATAAAAAAACGAGGGCACCTGGTTTTTTCCTCCTTCAAAGTATGCACGAGCTCCTCGAGTTGTTCAACTCGATCAGGTCAAGCCTCAGTGTAGAACTTATCTTGCCACTCTTTTACCTCTTCTATCATCAAAGCTCAAGTACACCTTATCATCACATATTCATCAATAATAAAATAGGAGACACCAGAAAAATTAAAAAGATAAAAAATTAAAAATTCGACCACTAACACTAGGAAACACACAAAACAAACACTAAACATTAGGTAAGTTACAAAAAATCGACATACCAACACTAATTAAAATATTAATATGCCACAAAAAATCAACCTCTTAACAAACAAAAAACCAACGAAAGGAAAAATTATGCCCTCGGTGCTCATAAGACGAGGTAAGTACATCACACCCCGCAAACTTAGTAAAAACGTAAGTCGAAACTAAATTTAAAAAGAGATATAATTGCTGAAGCATGAACACTTCAAATATACTCCCTTCGTCCCAACTTAAGAGTCCCATTTGCTTTTGGGAACGTGGATTAAGGAGTATTATTATTTAATGTGTAGTGGGCAGTTGTATAGTTGTATTAGTGGGTGTGGGGGCCCCATATTTTAATTGTATTAGTGGGTGTGGGTGGGTCCCATGTGTCCAAAAAAGGAAATGAGACTCTTTGGGTGGGACGACCAAAATGGTAAAATGACCCTCTTAACCTGGGACGGAGGGAGTAATAACTCTTCACTCACACGAAAGAAATAATAAAGCAATAAAACGGAAGGGACAAACCCCCAACATGAGCTCATGTTTAACGTCGGAGAGTCACGACAGTATGCAGCCTTGTAGACTAATTGATTAGAGGGCGGTCTTCTCGCATCCTCACCTTTAAGTACTTCATTTCCTTCTTTTTGTCTACACTCAGCACCTCACCTTTCTTGGTCACAAAAATATGATCCTTAGAATTTCCTTTCTCCCAAGGCTATCTAAACCCCTCCTTGTTAATCCTCCACTCAATTTCAGAATATGTTTCCTATTAAAATAAAGATTAAACAAGTAATAAACCACATCTATGCTCTTGCATGATTGAGTTTCCATGGGCATCTTCATTGCTTTATCAAGAGAGAAAACCACATCTTCATTATCCATCCGCAGTCTAAGCTTTTTTTTCCTATGACGGTACTGGAGTGCTCTGAACATCAGGTATAGCATTCTGCATAGAATCGGGAGTTGGACGGCCTTCCTCGACCTCAGCTCGACCAGAATGATCTGGTCAAGCAAGGTGAAACTAGTCGAGCAAGGTTCCTATGATCGGAATATGACTGTTCGTTCTTAATGTGGCCGCTCGATCTCAGCTCGACCAGAATGGTCTGGTCGAGTGACTCCTTCTTGGTCGAGCGAGGGCCCTGTAAACTGAATGTCACTTTTTGACTCCACAATATGCTACTTGACCATTGCTCGACCAAGAGGCTTGGTCGAGCGGCGGTCGAGCGGGGACATTCCATCCCCGTATTCTCTTGCTGGCATCATCAGACCTTTATACCTCGTTTCTGACCTCAATATGATGGCATTGCACTCTTTTAGGTTCATTATGCCTTGAGATGGGAACTTTTCTTTCACTAACGTTTGTGTCAGCTGATTCACATTCGCGGCCATCTGACCCATTATCAAGGTAAGGTCCTTCAACTGCTTAGATAAATCTACATGGGTAGATACTAGCTTCAATGCGGTCAACTTTTACATCATTCCTTGCTATGTATCGATTGAAGGTATCTTCAACACTCTTCACTTCTTGCTGCTGCATAATAGGCCCCCTTTGTGCCAACTCTGTAATCTGCTTCTGCTGGGACTCTAGTGGCTTGTTGATTTTTGCTAAACTAGAGACGATCACATCATCCCTATTCGGCTTCACCACTTGATGTTCAACCTGAGCCACCTTACCCACTACATAAGTTACTCTAATTCTCTTTGTAAGCCAGTCATGTGAATTCATAGAGATGTTTTCAAATAACTTTTTTTCTTCAAGTGCTGTCTTAGACAACAGCACTCCACCTGAGGATGCATCAATAAGAATACGTGACTCACAATCTAATCCATAGTAGAAGATACTTACGTACTGAGCTTTAGACATCCCATGCTGTGGGCACCTCCTAAGCATATCTTTAAACTTATCCCACGCCTCATGAAATTTTCACCCTGATTCATAATAAATTGGGCAATGTCTTGCTTCATTGTTAAGATCTTTGAGGGTAGCATGTATCTCTCCAAGAACTTCTGCTGCAGTTGGTCCCATGTAGTGCAATCTGTAGCATCAATAGTCTCATACCAATCTTATGCCCTATTAATTAAAGAGAACTTGAATAGGGCATCCGCCTAACATTGTCATGAGCTCTAGCACCCTTCTGAGTGTTTGCATAACTAAGGAATCTTTTGAGATGCTAATATGGATCTTCAAATAGACCTTCAGAAAAAGGATTCTTCTCTACCATGTTAATAAGGGCGGGATGTATCTCAAAATCATCATCTTCCCCCTTGCTCCTATCAACCCCATGTAACAAATTCCATTGTTCGTAAAAATTTCATATATGACAATATTATCTGAATTCTGCCTTGCTCCGACATTGTTTAGCACCGTATGTTATTTCTTCCTTTCCTTTCTCTCCTTTTCCTAGTGCACAAGTATATCAGAAAAACTCAAGGTTAGATAGAAATAAATAATCACAAATAAAAGTCTTAATCAACTAGAAATAATAAACTAATAATAACTGCCGTCCCCGTCAACAGCGCCAAAAACTTGATGAGCGATTTTTTGGCACACAAAATTAATCCCCAAGTATTAAGGATATCTATTGCAGCATAAACAAGATCGAACCCAAAGGACGATGTATTATCAATTAAATTATTAACTAAATTAATTAAGATAAGGCAATAAAATTTTAGATTTAATTATTAAACTACTAAACAATTAATTAAAATAGTAATTAAAATAAAGGGTAAATTATCAAAATTCCTTTCGAGGTTTGTCCAAACTACCAAATAAACCCCGTGGTTTGAAAAATTACCGATTACCCCCTTTAAAAAATATATTTTTTAAATAGTGAAATTTAAAAACACAATGTTAAATATATGGGTCTTGATGTCATTTCCATCCTTCTTTATTTAAGAAAAAATGTATTTTTATTAATTTTCAAATAAAAAACAAGTTAAAGGGGGTAATTGATAAATTTTCAAACCACGAGGTTTATTTGGTAGTTTGGACAAACCTCGAGGGGGGTTTTGGTAATTTACCCTAAAATAAATTAAATACTAGAAGAATACGAATATGAATCAAGAATGGAGAATAAGTAGCCCTAGGTAATCCGGTTTCACTCATTAATTTTCTTTTCGTGTATCAATGTCCGAATCTGCCTTGTGGAATATGGACGCATCACTAAGCCATCCAAATCTACTCTATAAACACAAGTAAATATTCGTCTAACACGTGTGAATAATCTTGGAGCAAGAGATATAATTTCCCACTTTCTAGGTACTATCAGTATCAATTATTTCTCCCTAGGATTGGTACTCTAACCCGATATGATCTCACTTTATAGGTACTATAAAATTAACCTCTTTATCCTGCTTATTAACCCGAATTCAATTTAATTAATAAATATTCATATATGACAGTTCTAATGAAGTTTCAGAGTCCCCTCACCTAGAATCATAACATGGAATCCTGTTCAGCAGTGAACGCGCTCAATCAACAATCAAGATATTTATTCAGACTCTATATAACAATTGAAGATGTACAAAACAACTGTGAATATGAATTAAAATGCATAATCATATGTAAAATAATTCCACAAGTAGTGTTGTACGGAGTATGCACACGAAAATTCAATTAATTCATAAAAACCTTCAGAACCCTAAATTTACCAAAAAGGCTCTAGCCCATAGTGTTATAGGAAACACACAAGGGGGTTGGATAGATCTTACCCATAGTCTTGAAAAAGAAGATAAACTAGGAAACGATAAAAATCCTAGATGTGGGCGTCGTCGCGTCCTTCTCTGTCTTGAATCATTGTCTTGGTTCTCTTCTTGATTCGACAGACGAATCTTTGTAGTGATGGATGGATGGAGAATAGGATGGATGTGATGGTGTAGGGGATAATCCCCCTTGTGGGGTGTAGGATGATTGATGCGGTACTTCCTTGGTGTGATCTGCATCCTCTTATATACTTGTAAGCTTTTATAATGGACCTTGGATGAGCTTTTTCTTAGAAAATACGTAAATAAAATTACTGGGGGTGTAAAACCCAAAAAAATAGAATTTCGTATCCTCGCTTGACCAGAATGGTCTTGGTCGAGCAGCGGAATGGTCTTGTTCAAGCGGCGGTCGAGCGGCCTGTGCAGTCTCACCGTTTCGCGCATGACATCCACATCCGAACTCCGATTTGAGTGATTCATGCGCTCATGCGATCTTCCTTTCCTTGGCTTTCTATCCTTATAAAGAACTTACAAAAAACTTACAAAAAAATCCAACATTTGAAGGTATAACAAGTCATGAAAAATGGCACAGTTGTGCTGAGAAGAAACAGCTTGCGCGATGTCACCATTTTGATCATAACTTTCTCGTTTGGACTCCGATTGAGGTGTTTCTTGCGCCAAAATGATTCTCTCTTCTGTGGCTTTCCATCTATATATCACACTTCCAGTTTTGAGCTCCAAAAGGATATAAAAAAATTACAAAAATTGGACTAGCATTTTTTAGCATTCTTGCACAAGTGACACATTTTCTCCAACTTTGCACTTTTGATCATTTTTCAATCTAAAACACAATAAAATACCTCAAATGCACCTTTTGCTCAAATATATCAAATATAAGATACTTGTGCTAATATATGACAATAATTCCCCAAAAGGTATTAAATTGGACACTAAAACATGCTTATTTTCACTCTCATCATGATCTCTTCTTAAAACTTTCCTTATCCACGTTAAATTATCACGTGAATTTTGCCTTATAATTGCCACATCATAGTCATCATACTCTTTTTCATTCCTCCGCTGTAACTTCCCGTGAGTTTTGCCATAGCACCAACATCATAGCTATCATCTTCATCCACATCGTCTGTATTTTCACATCTTTCTTTTACTATATGTCATCGTCCATGTAATCATCTCCTGCGCTCAACACCACGACTAATGCGTAAAGTTTAAGGCTGTGAAGTAATTTATAAAAGAGTAGTGGTGGTGAGAATCATGTTAAAATTTTACAAAATGATGTGTTTCGATGTGTGTGCGAGAGAAAAAACCCTAGTAAAGACAATGAAAGATAGAGCAACATGAAAAGGAGAGAGTAATTCTTCCCATGTCTGAAATTTGAGGAGAATTGAGATGTTTATCAGATCCATCACCTAATTATTCCCTGTGGGAGTTCATCTTCTCTGATCAACTTGGTGCGTCTATGTGTTCATCTGCGAGGAACACATCATCACCACAACCTTCATATGGCTATGTCTATGGTCAGATGGTGCACGACTGTAGGATACCGGGATTGGCCATTTATGATGTGGGATTTTGGATTTAAATTTTTACAATTATGCAACGAGCTCCATTCTAAGCAGTATCATTTGCCGAAAACATGTATATAAAAATTATGTTTTGCAGAATTATTCACTACTTGTGCATCATTCTCTGGAGAAATATGTACAAAAATTATGGTACAAAATTATTCATTAGTTGTGCATAATTATACACTATTGTGCAAAATTATTCATGTCAAGTTCGACTAAAAAATATGTAAAGAAATTATAATGTGCAAAATTATTCACATCAAGTTCGCCGGAAAAATATGAAAAGAAATTATATTGTGAAAAATTATTCACAAGATGAGCATAATTATACACTAATTGTGTAAAAATTTCACTTCAAGTTCGTTGGAAATATATGTAAAGAAATCATGTTGTGCCAAATTATTTACTAGTTGTGCATAATTGTACACTATTCGTGACAGTGCAATAATTAAAATATATTTATTATTATGATAGAATGAAGTGAAAGGGTAATATTGGAATTGCACAATATTATTTTGTATCCTATAGCAATAATTTGAAGTCCTTGTATCTAATAGTAATAACATGAGATGTATTTTACCTAATAGTAATTATCCCTAATATTTATTTATTTTTAGATATTGTGTGTATTGGAAAATGGGTGTATGGGGGTAAAATAAGCGGTGTAGATATCTAGCACTATATATAAATTTGAAGGATAAATATTTAGATTTTGTTCTTAAATGAGCAGGTATGCACACAAGATTTTTTTAGTTTAATTAGGAATAAGAAAATTAGATTTAAAATTACGTGAATTTAATAAATTTAAGAAATAACAAATAGTTTTAATCTATATTTGTTTTGGGATTTAGTAGGATAGATTTAAATTTTATATCAATCATTTTAAAACTATAGGGTAATGCATGTAAGAGGATAAGATGTCATTTGTTTAAAAGATAAGTGAGATTTAGATAATCTAAAAATACTTAACCAAAAATAAACATGGAAGAGATTTCTTATTTCTAACTCTGGATTTTAGAATAAAAATCAAACAAATATAGTGATGTTTGTTTTGAGTGTAAGTAGGAATAAAGAATATGAATTTAGGATTAGTAAGATTTAGTAAACTTAATTATGCTTTTTTTAAATAAAGTCTAAGTATATTATATTTTAACTTTATGTCAAATCAATATATGAATAGAGAGTAATATGTATGATATAGTAAGATGTGATGTGTGTAATAATTAAGTGAAATCTATATAATCCAATACATATTTTGGGTTACTTCATGTTAACCGGGTTTACATATAAATCGTATTTTTTAAAATAACTCTTTAGTATATAAAAAATTACTCTTTGAAGAGTAATAATTTTTATATAGAAGAGTAATAATACATGTATCTAAAGAGTAATTTCATGTACAAAAAAATAATCGATAAATTAGGGTTTACAAGAATTTGATGAGTAATTTTTTAATTTAGAAAGTAACTGATCGGTTTCAATTTCACCTAGATTTTATTGTGATTTTATTATGTATTTTATCATGTTTTTAGTCATTTTGTATATCATTTGGTCTGCACCTACACGACCTGTGTTGGTGCAAAAGTCAGTTTTATGATATGCACGTGTTCTAGAAGCTTCCATGGGGTATAAGGACCTGTTTTGACTACAAATTACAGGAGAAATCATTTTGGATCAGTTTCCACACACACTAGACACCTAAATCACACACATTCATCTCCATCTATTCCATCCTTCACTTCATTCCTCCAATCCACTTGATCTCCTCAAATCCATCCATAAATCCATCCATACACCAATCTAAGAAGTGGAATTCATCATTGGTTGAAGATTTTAGCATGATCAAGGAGGAGGAAGTTCACCATCAAAGGGGAGCCAACTTACCTTTATTTTGTTATTTTCTTCATTATTTGGCTCAATTGGAGTATGCCATGGATTGTGTTGATTTTATCATAATTTTTAGTGGCTAGTCCTCATGTGAGGCTAACAATGTGATTGGTTAGGGATTATGTAGATTTTGCACACCAAATTTTTGATGAAATGATTGTTATGAATATTTTCTATCATGAATGCTTATTCTCATTTTATGTATGATTTGTGTGATTAAATTCTTTATTCATAATGTTAGGATGGTCATTCCAATATTATGCTTAGTGGTTTAATTGAATCATTGATTGCATGAGATGACTTAGTTAGTGTGAGGGGAGGTAAGCCATACATTTCTTGTGCTTAGAACCTCATGATAGGACATTAGTGTAAAACTAGTGAGGGAAACCCAACTTATGATCATAGTACCTTCAATTGAGAGTAAGAGACAATCCTAGGAGATTCAAACTTGTAAAAAAGTTGAGAACCTAATTGCCTTGACCATAGGGATTAGAGGTACATAAGTGATTGCCCTTAATATCATAACATGAAGACCATCAATGCATGTATGTGTGTGAGTCTATATATACCTTATCCATGAATGTTGCTTACCTTACATACTTCTTAAATTGCTCACCTTCATCCATTTTCCATCACATATGTACATGTTCTATCTTTTAATATATTTCCTAGTTGTTAGTTATTAGTGTTAATCAACCCCCTTTTATTGATTAGTCCTTCTAGAGTAAAACATCAAATACGGCTACCCACTTTCGCCCTTGGGTTCGATATTTTAAATTTTTCACATGGTCACTACGGTCTACTACGCGATAGAGTACGCTTGCTCTAATCAATTGATACCAAAATCGAAACCAAGTTCAGTAACAATTTATGTGTCTAAAGAGTAATTTTTTATGACCAAAGAGTAACATGGTTTATATAATAACATATGTAAAGCCAGTTTACACAAGTGTTTGTGACATATTCTAGATTTCTGATCAACCATGTCTTCCACCCCGCCACTAATACTGCCGGATGCGGCGGCATTTCACCGGATATCATCACTAACTACTTCAAACTTGTTGAATCTGAACCCTGACTTCTCACTCTGATCCAACGAGCTGGTTCAGCAAGTCCCAAATCGAGGGATGTCCCAAACACTAAAACGTCGATTATTACTTCTGCAGATGATCATTGATTGCCCTTAGTGATACAACACATAGCCGATCATGATACTACAGACCTAGTTGCTGGTGACAACGCAAATAGATCGCGTTCTGTGCCTTCGACGATTATTGTTGGAAATATTGATTTAGAGATTAATATTCAATTTAATTGATTATTTAACAACCAATATGCTTAAGGGCTAATTTTGAATATATGATTTTAGCATGCAAATAATCTCAAAACCAAGTCATGGTGAGTGAGAAATAATGCACAAATTGAATGGTTGAATGAAGATTATGTGGGAGTTTCTCATGTTCAAATGGTTTGAATCCCACATAATGGACATTTATGTTAGCCAACATAAATCAATGTCATTATGGACATTTATGTAGCCAACATAAATCAATGTCATTATTGAATTTTAGTGTGGGAATTAAAATTATTAAGCACTACTTGAGAGCCATTACTATAGGTTTTATGGAGAATTAAAGTCTAATTTTGTCTTTTGGACCAAGGTTCAGTCTTGTAAGAATTCAGATGAAGGAGGATCATTTGAGTGAGTTCGTTCCATATTATTTCCAATTGAAAGTGAGGCTAGCATAGTTCATAACAATTGAAAACGTTCAACCTTCAGTTACAAATTCAAATTTAGATATGTAACAGTTGAGTATAAACATAGCAGAGTCAATCTGTAACACCATGTAAGAACTGGTAACAGCCAGCATTTATTAGCCCCATTGAATGTAGTAATTACTGCTGCAGGAACCTGAAATATGAATGGGGTGATGCCTATAAATAGGTCATTCATCATTGTTGCACTACACCAAAAATGTTGATAGACATCGGTTAAAAACTGATGTCTATTTCACCAAGCAGCCGATGTTGAAAGTGGGCGCTGATAGACATCGGTTTTTAGCTGATGTCTTTTACATTGTTGAGACATCGGTTGCACTATTTAACATCGGTTATCCAACGATGTCTTTCAAGGGAAAGACATCGGTTGCATTCTTTGACATCGGTTATTCATTGATGTCTTTCCTAGAAAAGACATCGACAAATACACATTAGACATCGGTTTTTAGCCGATGTTTATCCACTTAAAGACGTTGGTTGGTACCTAAGACATCGGTTTGCCACCGATGTCTTTTTGTGAAAAGACATCAGTTTTCACCAAAACATTTCATTTTTCCATTGATGTCTTTCCTAGTATAGACATCGTTTTCATACCAATAGACATCGGTTTTTACATGATATCTTTCATATTTTAATTTTATTTTTTTTAATTTTATACATATATATATATATTATTAAAACAAGATTAAATGCAATTATATTATATACTTAAAACTTAAGAATTTTTTACAAGAAATTCAAAATTTTAATTTTAAATACACTCAAAATCATCCATTAATCTAAAAGTACAAGAATATCCTTACTAAATAAATCTAAAGTTACATTGAGCATTTTCTTATCTTATATAGTTACTTTGTCTTCTTGCCTTCAATCATATAATATCTTTATCTTTTTTGTAATCTCACTGCAACAGAGACGAGAAGTAACTGATGATCCATACAAATACAACTTAAAAAGGACATTGCGGCTACGCCTTCATCCTTCATATCCACAAATGAGAAAATACCTACATCAGATCCACCATCTGTATGAAACTCTGGTATTAATTTACTAGAGGATGTAAAAACTTACCCAAATCATGAGAGAGTAGCTCATGTGTAACATCATAAAAATCTTACACAACTTTATCTGCACGTTTTGCAAGTTCAGGAGTAGGATTGTGATCAAAGTCAAATGGAAGATGTTAGCATTAAGGAAAAGAAATAACAAAAGGCACACAATATTTATCAAATAACTTTTAATTACATTTAATGTTTAACATTAAATTATTCTTTGGAGTTGAACTCAAATGGAAAGAACAGTTGAGCACTAGACAGATAAAGTGTACATATATAAAAGGACGACATTGGGAATTTCAAGGTAAACCAACCAAAAAAAGAAGAAAAAAGTCCAGTAGGGATATTGAATAATTTCAAGACAAAATCATACAAGGACATCATGGCGTCCAATTAAACAAAGTATGAATATGAATCCAGAGGGAAAAAAACACTTAAGAACTGTAACTAGCTAAAATTTTTGGTTCCAAACAAAAAGAATTAAAAAAAGAAGGCTTACCAACTATATTTCTGAATATGAGATGCACCAGTTCCACGATACAATCAAAGATAAAACTAGCATCTCGCAGACCACAAATCCATATTACAAATTCATTTATGCATTTAGAAGTAGAGTACTGACTTCTCACAGTTTCATATTTAATCATTATTAACATATTCATGTTATAAGTGTGTTAATATAAATCAGGTGTGTTAAGATTTAAATATATTAAAAAATAATCAAAGAGGGATGGGGGATTACTAGAGGCCCCATCAAAGCAGAAAATCTATTTAGCACCGTTTGCAACTTTTAAGTGACAAAGTGACGAGAAAAGATCCTTTAGATATACTGTTAATGATCGTTGGAAATACCATATCAACCCTGCATTTCAACAAAGCACAAAAGATGATCACATATAGTTATATTCCTAATTTAAAAGAAAGACAAAAAATTAAGAACATGCTACCAAATTCTTCCATCTCCATCAACCAAAGAGCGCAAGAATTTTTAATACTTGAATAATATTCCTTAACTGCGTATGCCATGTACTCGTCTTTGCATATTCTATTCCAGAGATTAGCTTGCGTATCTTTGCAATCCACTACTAAATCAATGGCCAATAAGATCTGAAAGCAAGAAAATATAGTGGATACTGAGACTTGAGAGCTAAAAAGACTCAAAATTTTCAGAAATTCTAGTAATTATGGGAGACAACTAAGTTATAAGGGCATAAATCACTGCTTAGAGGGAAAGTGGCCATTGGACCAATTTCAAACTTCTAGTGTTGCTAGGCATAAATTCTTCCATCTCCCTGAAATTGATCAATAATTTCAGCAAATAGTTTTCTATTAAGTATTTCATCTAACATATTTAATACAACTGATATCAAAATAATAAATAAGGTTTCTAACTTATCCATAGGATGATATTTTAACCTTGTTATTTCTATTTTTGTGTTCTAATGGAGCGTAATTCTTGCAGCTCCAAGCAGAATTTACAAGATTGCACTAGTATGATATAAGAGTTAGTGGAATAAAAACAAGAAAAGGGTAGCAATACATATATATACTATCAAGCAAAACAAAGTCAAGCCTCTATATCAAATCAAGCCAAATTATACCATGTTGATCACTTTCATATCAATATTACCGAATCAGCCAAGTCTAAATCTCTGAGAGTTCTTGAGATTTAAAAAATGATTAAACTCCACAAATCATTATCGATAAAAGCCAAAAGCTTTTGAAAATATGATAAAATAAAGAATTACTATAGCAGCACTCTTAGTATAAATTTCCATTGGCCATAAAAAATCATAAACTAGATCTAACCTTATTGCACTTGACTACTAAGTGCTGATGATTGTATGACTGTGCATTCAAACTTTGTTAGTGAACTTCAAGCAGAACCCAAGTTTGTGAGCCCTATCAATGTAAAATCAACTGAAAGATTTATATACTTGTTTATTTTTCTTCCTAAGATATCATCTACCATAACAAAAGCTTAAATAGATGAAAACAAATTCAAATAAAATAAATAGAAAGACAACAAATTATTGCTTTAGGAAGTCCAACTTCTACGCAAACTTTTTATTTCTATCTTAAAAAATTTACTAGCTAGAATATGGTGCATCTACATCAGAATAAACAACTACAGAGCAAACAACTACTGCTCGAATTTGTGTCAAAGTAAATGCAACAAGCTTTGAATAATTTTAGCAAAGACAGCCAGGAAATCATTCATGGACTTTGTAGCAGAGCTCATATGAATACTTGTAATCTAAAAGAATGTGAACCTTCACTCACAGAGGAAGTTTAAAAAGGCAACATCGTTAGATCAATAAAAATCAATGTAGCGAATCCTAATGGCTGTACAGTGCTAACATTCATTGTAAAAATGAAAAAAAAAAGCCTAAATAAACTAAAATAATAAAGAGAAAAACATCCAAAACATCAGTAAGTTCTCATTTAAACTTAAGACACTCTGCCATGAATTATAAATTAAGTTTTGGCACTGGGTCTTTCTACAAAAATCTCCATTTTATTAAATTCAACACTCATTTTTTGGTGAATATAAAATGCACTATTAGTCTATTCCAGCATAGTAAATTACAAAGATTAAGTACGAAAAAACAAAAAGATAATAAAACTGTCATGAAATACGAATGTATTACATGTAAACTTCCTATCGAAAATGAACATATGCATGCATATAGAGAGTAAGGAAGCTAAAATAGAGGACCTCGTTTTGCCTTTTTGAAACTGCCATTGCCATTAAGACCACCCTTTGTTTTTCTCCCCCTTCCAAAATCCATTCAGATTATCCTGCAGAAAAAATTCAAACAAAGAACTCAAAATATCTTGAAATTATAGTGTCTCCAGATTACACGTAACCTTACGTATTCAAATATGTACTGTTTCCAGAAATGCACTTGTTAGTCGAAAGCCCCAAAACTTGCTCAACTACCAAATCACAAAATGGAATTAACAATAAGAAATTACTTTCCAGTGATCTAAGTATATAAAAGAGAAGGAAATAGGGCTATAGGAAATAAAGTCCCAAACTCAATATATTAAACTCAAATTTGTTGTCATCTATGTTGTATGTTATGTGTGGCATAATTTGATTCTATTACATTTAGTATCAAAGTAAATTAAGATGCGTTTATTGAGTGGGGTGTACTTTTAGGGAGATAGGTAATTTTGCACTGATTTATTTCTAGTTTAATTCAGTTTACCTCTTTGTCAACAACATCATTTCTTTATTACTTTCCCCGTGTTGACAGTCAGACAAGTGTATTTTCAGCCACCGCAGCTGTGATATACAATCTCGTAGTATTTGGGATTAGTAGGTTCAAAGTTGTACACATCTTCTCAAATGATCTGAAAATTTAGAACGATTTATCAAAAAAAATCAAAATGTTAATTTGAAGATGAAGGTACATGCCACAACATTTATGTTTAAAGCAGAACATGAAAGCAATTGGTGAATATGTGTTTGCTATTTAAATCTATAACTGAGCTCTAAGCAGCTTGTTAATATTTATGGAGGGTTTGCAACAATGCAACTTTTAAAACCTCATTATACATTGGTCTATTTTTTTATATATACTAATAAACTAATATAATGTAGTGTGAGAATTAGAGTACGAAAACAAAGTGAATCATTTCTCCATTTTAAACAGCATGTGCCAGTGTGTATGATAAATCATTCAGTACATGTGTGCAAAATGATATACTGAAATCTCCCTTAAACCTATGCTGAAATCAATATTCTAGCATATCTTAAAATACAAATAAGCAAATAAAAATTTCTCCCCTTGGAGCAAATAGATGAATATTCAGTTCATAGATTAACAACAACATCAAAATTTGGTGAAGAAGAGCCAAGACCACGACAAGTAGCATAACTACAAGGGGGAATTTAGTTTCCCTAGTCCACTAAAGATTTCAAATTAAAAGTTAGTTCCATAGAGTCTATCACATACCAAAAAGTACTAAAAGAGAGAGAGAGGGAGAGTAGAAGACAATGTTAATATTTACTGCCCAAGAACTCAAGCAACAAAAAAGGACTTAGACTTTTATGAATAAAATGAAATATAGGTAATACTCTGGCTATTTTTTAGACTTCATAAAAAATAATAACATAACTAAATCCAACATCAAACATCATAGACATCATTAAAGTTAAAAAAAATAGTTCAAATTCACCCAAAATTGAATACAAATATTGTTGAAAATCAAACCTAGATAGAAAATCAAACTTAGACAGAAAAAGAGGAGAGGGAGAATATCTGGAAGAAATGTATCAGGAGACTTTTAGCTTTTGAAAGCAAAATCGATACAGGAGATTTCAAAGCTACTGTCGGATAATACAAACTCTCACACAAATTCTCCTTCGTTCGATTGAGGGCAACAATTGTGTTGGCGACAGTGGTAGAGTAGGAGAGATAGCGGAATGGCGGGTTTCCCAAGCAACAACAATATCGTCGCCTTTACAAACACAAATATTCTCCTTCGGATTGTGTGGCGAGCACATTTGCGACAGGAGAGAGAACTGAGCGGCGACATTCCCAAATGGCGGCGAGTGTGTCGATGATATCTTTGCTGGCCAAATGATGAAATTAGGGCTTCAGTCAGAGAATTTGGGAATTTTATATTAAGAGTTCAGAAATGGTTTGTTCACTTAACAAACAAACAACGATTTTAAGAATAAAACTACATTTTTTAGTTATATATATATTTTAAATTAATAATTAATAATTAATAATATAATATATATATTATTATATTATAAATAAAAGACATCAATATAAGACATCACATAATAGACATCGATTTTTTATAACTGATGTCTAACAAAGCATAAACATCAGGTGAAAAGACATTGGTTTGAAGAACCGATGTCTCTTACTTGAAAGACATCGGTTCGGGAAAATTGATGTCTTTCAGTGCATTTCTCATTAAAACCGATGTCTATCAACGTACTTTTACTCCGATAGACATTAGTTATACAAAAGTCATCGGTTAATATTTACCAAAAGACATCACATTTTATGAAAAACCGATATCTATTCAGTGATGTCTATGAGCTTTTTTGGTGTAGTGGCAATACACTTTAATTTTAACCTTGTGAAAATTATTGCAATAGATGAGATACATGAAAAGCTTTGAAATTCTTTGAGCGCTCTTTCAAAACTTTTCAGAACCTTTTAAGTTACTGCATATTGTTGAGTCACATATTTAGAAAGCAACCAAGTTCTATCATCTCCTAGTTCGTGGAGCTCTCGTACATGGGGTGCAACTCGTACAAGAGACGAAGTTGTTTTACCTTTGGGAACAACACGTCGGAATCGCAAGCACTATTAGGACGTGATTGTTTTGCGGATAAAGTCCTGGATTTGACTCGGCTTAATTTACATCTAACGATTTTCTTGTTTTGTTCTGAAAATCTGCACAACACTATACGTGTAAGAACTTGAAGCTGCTATTTTTGGAATATCAAGTCAGAACTGGATATCAACACATTACGAAGCTCTGATTTAAACTGGAATTCAACCTACTTGAGAAGATTGATTAGATTTAACAATCGGATAGACGTTCAAACCCGACCATGTTTGAACTGAAACTGCTCCAGAAAGTTGATTTTTCTAAAGTTCTTTATCCAAGACTATGTTGTGTTCTTTCAGTCAATTCTTATAATTTTTCAGTTTGTTCATCAACTATAATTTGCATTGTTTGGTGACCTAAATCCCCAACAATTCCCACCAAGTGGATCACTTCAGAAACCTGATAAGTCTCAATCTTGTCCAGCATCTCTTGCTCCACCATCTAGCCTTTCACTGATTCATCAAAGTAAAGGGAAGGGTGTCGATTTATCACAGCCTTCCGTTGCTGTTCATGGGGTGCTTCTGCTGTACATGTCACTTCTATTCATGAAACCCATTCCGGTGAAAAAGATTCTACACATCATAACAATGCTTCTGATGCTACTCTCAGTCAAAATTTGATCAAATCGTTTCTTGCGGCCCTATGTGAAGGATTTTCTAATTCGATGGCGAGGCCGCCGGAGCGCAAAGGTGATTATTCTCTCTTACAAGATAGAGTTTATTTATGCTCTCGTTTTCTTATTGGCAGAATTACTTTTGAAAAGGGGCAGAAGCCAACACCGTTGTCGATGATCATTCAACAACTTCGTGGCTTGTGGAATGTTCCTGATATTCTTATGATCCCACTTGGTCATGGGTTTTACAGCATTCTGATTGATGATAAACCCAGTCGCGAATGGGCATTCAAGGAGAAAATTGATGATCTTATTCCAAGGCAGCTTCGACTTAAAAAATGGACTCCATTTTTCAATCCGTACAAGATCAAATCATCAATCACTTAGGTGTGGATTCGTATATATGAGCTCCCTCTAATTAGTTCTTTGGGGGCATTTTGCAAGGGTTCTTATTGAGATTGATGTGTTGGAGAACTACCCAAAAACATTCAGATTGAAACCACTTTTGAATCCTTAAATACTATCATTACTTATGAGAATTTTCCTTCTTGCTGCACAAAGTGCTAGTGTGCTACACCATAGTAGGACATGAAAATGATGAATGCAAGAAGGGTAGAGGCAAGACGCAGACCAGGCCTCAACAAAAGGGACCAACTACTAGGTGGACCCCAGTTAAAAACAAGCACGTGGAAACTCATACTGGAGCAGCCCGCACTGAACAACCCCGTACAGAGCAGCAACAACAATCCCCAAATATGCCCTCGGCTAGTGACACTTTCCAGCATGCTAATAAGTTGAAATTTTGCATAAATGTGACGAACGCCGTGACTTATTGGAACTTGAAAATGAGATGCAAGCTTTCATAGTTGATGATAGCAGGTTGCTTGGTTACATAGTTCCTCCACTACAGTTGGAGTATTCAGCCGCTTATGACACTATTTCAGACAACACTCAACAGCAGTTAGCCATGATCATTTCGATAATTCTCCAGAGGAGATAACCAGATTCAACTTGAAGTCAATCTGGTCCATCTCATATACTAATATGGAACTACCGCGACATTCACTACATTATAAATCGTGATTAAATCCCGACAATTACCAATATCAATATACTCAATGACATAGATCAAATATGGTGAGTAGCATGGAAATTACATGCAATGTGATCAAAAATCATGTCTATTTCCAACTGGTCCAACTTTAAACTTTAGTGAAATCAATCCATAATACAAAATATTACAAACTGAAAAATTACTTAATAAAATTCACAATGAATTCAAAGTCATCAACTTTATTCTGCAGAAAACTGAATTATCCGAATCAAAATGTTTTAAAAACTTTAAAGAGCAATAAATATAGACTCCCTCTAAACCAATGTATTCTAAAACTATATAACACCCACATGAGTATCTAGCTCATAAAATTACAGGGCGTTGAATACGTAATTAGTGGATCCGTATTTAGAGTCTATTATAATATACTCTACTAAAATTTTATCCACACAAAATATTTTTTTTAACAATCAAGAATTTTATGTCAATATGGTTGACTTGTAAGTACTCTTGTCGATAATACTTTATTGAGAACTAACTGCCACAATTAACTTTAGTGACAAAGCTTCGCAACCTTTATTTCATGATTGGATGCTCCTTAGTGTGCTACTATTTTTGTTGTCATGTTTAAGGAGCTACAAGTGTTTGTTTAACACTCTTACTTGTATAGCTCTCCAGACCAACAACAAATCTAATCTCTGATGTGCAAGCATGTTATCCTTAATTCTTTGTAAATACTTCATAAAGATCTATTTCTAGAGTTACTTAAGTATCTACTAAATATACCAACAACAAAAAACCAAATAAGGTCTTTTACAGACCTCATCATACAACAACTTTCAACAATCAAAACATATAGAATATTTCTACATTTCTAAAATCTACTTTATGGCACTTGATTGAGACTGCACTTGTCTCCCTTAATTTAACTTAAACATTCTCCCACTGAATCACACAATCATCTATATTTACCTCAAATCCAAATGAGACAATTACATCATGATGATAGTCGTGATTCCTATATACGAAAGATAAACTTGAATTGTTAGATGGATTTCCTTTTAGTTCTTAGACCATTGAGATCATGTAATCAACGTTACCCTTAAGAAATATTATCTTTATATCAATTTAATGTAATTCAAGATCAAAATGTGCTACTAATGTCACGATTATCTTGAAAGAGTCTTTCTTAGAAACCGGATAGAAAGTTCTTTAAAACAATGTCTTCCTTTTGAGTATAATCCTTTAGCAAGATGCAAACCTGATCATCTTGTATTGATTTAAACTCCTAACTTATTATAGCATTAACCCACTTTTGAGTATTTGGACCTTGCATGACTTGATGAACATTGTTTTAATGTTACTATTAAATCTACAACATCCTCATTATTAGGAGAAAAACTATATTATCATCCGAATTGTGTTTCTCCAACTCTCGTGGTTTCCTTAGTGACATTAAATATTCTTGAGGTTGTTGAATTTGTTATTCCTTAAATATTATTGATATTGTCCTATCGTTATTCTGAATTTGCACCAATTCTTCAAGCATAAATGGGGATCGAATCGACTCTCCCTTAAGGACAATGTCTCTAATATTATTCTTCCCCCCAAATCAACATCCTCAAAGAATTCCGTATTACCCGTCTCAAATATGATCTAATTAATTGGATCATAAACTTATTATCTTTATTTAAAACCAATAAAGTAGCGTGTATCTATTTGAATCTAATTTTCTTTAGTAGATCCCAATGATCTAGCCTTAGTTGGACATCACCATATGTGAAACTCAAAGAGTTCTCACAACTACTTTGGTTGAAACTTTATTGAGACCATAAGCTGCAATCTTTAATATTTCTCCAATTAGTAACCATATGTTGTGGAGTACTATTTTTGTCTTTTAACTACACCACAACACCATTCATGCTAAGTAATCTTAATGTGGTGTATTATAAAACAATTCCACAAGCCTTTAATTGGATCATAAACTTATTATCTTTATTTAAAACCAATAAAGTAGCGTGTATCTATTTGAATCTAATTTTCTTTAGTAGATCTCAATGATCTAGCCTTAGTTGGACATCACCATATGTGAAACTCAAAGAGTTCTCACAACTACTTTGGTTGAAACTTTATTGAGACCATAAGCTGCAATCTTTAATATTTCTCCAATTAGTAACCATATGTTGTGGAGTACTATTTTTGTCTTTTAACTACACCACAACACCATTCATGCTAAGTAATCTTAATGTGGTGTATTATAAAACAATTCCACAAGCCTTTAGGAGTAAACAAAAGGTTATACTTTAGTTGTCTTTAGCAGCTTTCTTAATGAGTTTTCTTGTATTGCCCTTATACTTTATTGAGACCAAATTTTCTTGAAGCCTACTGGTCTTATCTTTATTATTGAAGTTATCATCATGTATGATTTTGTCGTTGATATAGTTTAAATTTAATTAACAGACTTCTAAATTACACAGAGAATTTTTGTAAAATAATTTATCATGCTCACATTAAACTTTATAATCTTTCAAATTTTAAATAGTGTAGAATCATCTTGAGGAATCGAGCACATCATTAATATCAAGTCAAATGACAATAATACTAACTTGTAAGTGACACCCTCTACGTAGTAGTCAAATACTGACAATAAAACTGTCAAGCAATAATCTTTCTTTGGGCCGACTTATTACTCACATGTTAAACAAATAATTGTCACGTATTCACCACTACAGGTGCTTGTATATTTCAGGCCAAATATTAATCTACCTTTGGGCCAATCAATACCCGCATGAAGATACACTCGCCCAACATTATTAATTGGGGACTCATCACAAGACACCTTGTGCAAGTTAACCTCGTCTATGGACAAAAATTAACTGCAGGGGTAATCTTGGTGTAATAATCAAGTACTGATAATAAGTTTTATTAAGCAAAAGTCTATCTATGGACCGACTTATGTTCACATGAACAATTCAAATAATTATCATACACTTATTATCACATGTGCGTTATTATTCTGTCAAATTGTGTCTACCTATGGGCCGAACACAGAACGCATAAATAATTACACACTCATCTATGTAATTTCAATAAAGTTGCACTCCACACACAGAAGCTGCTATGGCAACATGAGACTTTGATTGACTAGATTGAAAAATTACTAGACCAATTAAACAAATACTTAAAATAAATATTTATGTTTAATTGACGACATTAAAAAATGTCTCCCCAAATTTAAATTTAATTAAATTCCACTATGAAATGGGAATATTAGATGATTCACCCAAATTTAAAATTAATGAATTTTTTCTTAATTTAATCAAGAATTCCATATCCTAATTTAAAATAATTTAAATTAGGCAAATATTCTTTATGAGTTTAAAAGCACGTGTATAAGCTGAGATTTACCAAAATTGAAAATTGATTGATGCTCCTAAATATCCAAAAACTGTAATGAATCAGCTATGTGCATTACCAAAATAAAATTAATCTCAATCAATTCAAATATAATCAAACCATAAATAATGAATTGATTGATTATTATAATGTAAATGAGAGCACCATAATAATATGGTACAGTTTGGAGTCAATCCAAATTTCAGATATCGAACACAGTAGTTGATAATAATCACATTAATATCCCGTGAAAAACCAAAATTAATTAATGTGTTTTACACTCTAAAAATACAGTAATTAAATTCACGAATATAAATCCGTAATTCACTCGAACATGAATACTGAGTGACATTACAATAGGTGTGTTTCAATAATAAAATTTCAATAATAGAAATCTCCCCATACTGTCACATGCCATTAAGCAAATTACTCAAATACTAACACTACTTGATGAAGTAATTTCAATAGTGACAATATTCAATTTCTTCTTTTATTCAATAAATCACTCTGAGGAAAATTAAATAATGCATACTACTATCAAAAATACATTTGACATTCCCGTCCATTGATAATAAATATTCAAATTATTTAATTACCCAATAATCAATGCCAAGGCAAATCAGTGAATCAAACGCTAACTTTATGCTACCACATCAGCGCACTTTATTATAATAAATTAAGGAAATAACAATATCAAATCAATTCAAATAAATAATGACTTAAATAAAAAATATTACCGAATTCATTTACGAGTTTGAAAGAAGATCAAACATAAGTATTTGCTTAAATTTCAGAACACGGGAATAAGTTTAGATAAACTATCAGAATCAAATCATTCAACCACCTTGTGATAAAAAAAACACAAATATTTTAGTTACCAACATCAGTGGTATACCAAAATCCAAAACTTTAATATCAAAATTTAAAAAATTGTGATTTATCAAAAATATTCAAATACAAATATCTGAATTTAAACACAATTTACAAATCTCAGAGAATTATAAATAGAGTGACTCTGATACCACTTGTAGGAAATAAATCCTTAAACCTTAACTCTATTATGATTTAACCGAGATCTTAAATGTAAAGCGGAAGCATACCTTGGATCCATTGAGTCCTCTAGGCAGAACACGAACTCGGAATCAGTGGTTTTATGGCCTTCCTCAGCTAAGCCTCCTTATTCCTTATGAACCGTAGTAATCTGTCCCGATGGGGAGAATGAAAACCATGTGTGACTTAGTGTATTGGGGACCATAACCTGTGAGCCTTTATATACTACACAACTGGGCCACCCATAATCACCCAGTCACGTAGTATTTGATATCTATTCAATTGGCCCATATTAAAATATTATAGCCCATGGACTTGTCACTTTAATTGGATCACTTAATTAAGTCCATAAAATAATCGAATAGCTAATATAATTGCATAATAATATATTGCCCACAATTAGACAATATTTGAAATTAAAAATTTCCATCATATGCTTGATACTTCAAGTGTTGATGCAGGCTGGGAGCAACAAAAAAAGATCAAAGACAAGAAGACATGTCGAGGAGCTTCCACCTCGCAAAATCTAGGTCCCACGACTCGATCTCGTGTACAGGGAGAAGACAACTATGCTTTTGTGAATCCTAAAACTGACTGCCACAGTCGCAAAATGCATGCTACAGTTCATCAAGAGTAGGGCCAGCTTGATGATCCTCACAAACCGCCGAAGCACGGTTCTATCAGACGTTCATAATGAACTGCATATTTTGGAATATCTAGGGAGTGGGGAACTCTTCATCTCTATCTGCTCTCAAAACTTATTGTCATAAACACCAACCTATTTTGCTTGCTTTGGGGGAGACAAAGGTTCGTCCTTCATCCTCTTTTTCTCACTACTGATAAAGTATGGGTTTGCGCTTGGTTGCTCATAATGTTAGGCAAGGCAAACACCCAAATATTTAGGTTTTTGTCGGATATTAATTTCTCTGATGTCTCTGTGATTTTCATGTCCGATCAGATTATTATTGTTGATTTTTTCTTTAATTGCATGCAATATCATTTTGGTTTTATGCATGCCGTTAACTCTTATTTGGGGCGTCATCAGCTGTGGGCTGATGTTTTGTCTAATATCCATGATAATCTTGTTGTTATGCGAGATTTTAATTGCACTATTGGTGACGATGAAAGAAGTGCTACTTCTCGGTACTCTACATTGGGTAATAAGGATTTCAGGAAATTTTTTAATATCAGTGAACTGCATGATCTTGATATTGTTGGCTCTAGGTTTACTTGGTTTAGTCGATATGTGAGGAAGAACTTTAGGGCCTCCAGAATTGATCGCGCTATGGTTTTTGATGGTTTCTTGGATATATGGGATAACGTTTCCTTAATAGCTCTACCCAAGTTTAGTTCTGATCATAACCTTATTTTTCTTTCGGTGCAAAACAATGTTGAGGTTTCTCTTCGTCTATTCAGAATTCCAAAAATGTGGTTCGGTGACACTAGATTTTTTTTATTTTAGTTTCTACTTTTTGGGCTAAGCTACTTTAGCCCCAGACCCAATTTCCTTGTTTTGTTGGAAGATTAGGAGGCTTAAACTTAGCACAAGAGCTAGAACAAGGATATTTTGACTGGAGTTGAGTTGGCTAAGCAGAAACTCCAATATATTCAGCGAAGGATTTAGGTCGAAGGGGATTCTGTCGATCCGTTCTGTGAAGAAGTTGATGCTCAAATTTTGTTAGAAACTAAGCTAGTTGATATGAAGCACACTATCTACTAAAAAACTAACAAATGTAGTTAGCTGGCTTAGAGATGGGGATCGAAACGCTTCTTTCTTCCACAGAGCTAACAGAGTTCGTAAGGCTCATATTCACATTAGCTCCCTTATGATTGATTATGAGGTTAGTCATGATCTTCCCATTATCTCTCAGCATATCGTTGATTATTACAGGCAGCTTTTCAGTTTTTCTTCTGATATTCTGGATTTTAGTGGTCTTGATTTTATTGGTCGTATTATCTCTGCTGTTGATAATGATGTATTAATTCTCTATCCTGATGATATGGAAATTAAAAAAACTATGTTTGATCTTTCTCCGGACAGTTCCCCTGGTCCTGATGGGTTCGGGGGCTCGTTCTATCAGGGAGTTTGGCATATTTTTGTTATGATCTCTTAAAGGATGTTAGATATTTTTTTTACTATTGGTTATCTTCCTGATGGGGTTAATGCTAATTTTGTTATGTTATTATCGAAGCATGAGGGGGCCAATAGGGTTGAGGATTATTGACCGATTAATATGTGGAACTTTCTCTTTAAAGTGCTTACTAAGATTATTTCCACTCATTTGGGTTCAATTTTACATAGGCATTTGAGGGAGAATCAATATGGGTTTATTCCTGAAAGAGTTATTCATCATTGTATTGCAAATGCTTCTGAATGTTTTAATAGCTTGGATATTTCTACTGCGGGCAGTGTTACTCTTAAAATTGATATTCGAAAAGCTTTTGATACTCTTAGATGGGATTTTCTGGTTGAATGCATGATGTGTATGGGTTTCTCTAATCACTTTCTAGTTCTTCTTAGAGACATCTTTAATTCTGCAAAGATCTCGATTTTGGTTAATGGTATTCCTCATGGTTACGTTGGATGTGGGAGAGGAGTTAGAAAAGGAAATCCTTTGTCTCCACTATTTTTCTGTATTGTTGAGGAGGTGCTAGGTCTTTGGATCTATAAATTTTTTGATAACCGGCGCATTCACAGGGCTGTTGTTGGGTGCAATTACCTCTTTTCTCCTTATCTTTTTTATGCATATGACATTGCCATTTTTTGCAAGGGAAATATAGGTTCTATCTCGACTATAAAAAATGATTTGGAGGGTTACGGAGATTTATTTGGTCAGGTTTTTAACCAAAAGAAATCCATGGCTTATTATGATAAACACACTAAGCATTACATCAAGCGCTAGGTGAGGGAAGAGTTGGGATTTTGGATGGCTCTTACCCCTTCCGCTATCTTGGTGTTCCTATCTTCATAGGAGCACCCAAGATCTCTTATTTTTATGGTATTACAGACATTATTATCAATAAATTCGGTAGATGGAAAGGAGAGACTCTATCTATGGCTGGTAGAATTTGCATTGTTAATTCTACCATTATTTCTTCAGCTGTTCATGTTATGGTGGTTTACAGATGGCCCTGTGCTCAGCTCAATCGTCTTGAGAAGACGATCCGTAATTTTATCTGGATAGGCAATACCTCGAAAAGAAATTATATTTGTGTCAATTGGAAAAAGTTGTACACTCCCACTAATGAAGGTGGCCTAGGGGTCCACTCTCTTCGTATTGCCAATGAGGCATACTTGATGAAATTCTCTTGGGATATTCTTCACAGTCGTACTTCGTTGTATATCTTTAGGCAAAGATGGTTTCGCAATAACTTGCCTCATCTTCATCAGCTTTCTTCTTCACTTCGCAAAGGCTGCATAGCACATATTAATAGATTGTTCAATGATAATACATGGGTGATCAGACATACTCTTCTGTGAGATTTTGGATAGATAATTGGCTTGGGGTTCCTATTGCTGATCAGGTTAATATTCCCATGGAGTACAGATACTACTTTGATGATACTATTGCAAGTTACTATTATGCTGGAAAGTGGCACTTCACGGAGGACTTTGCTAATACTTATCCCCACATATTTCATGTTATTTTTCTTGTTCAGATTTCTCCTAATCACTCTGATAGGAGATGTTGGAATCATTCCATCAAAGGCGCAGTCACTTCCAAACTAACATACGGTTATCTTTGCACCAGTTATCCTTCTGTTAGTTGGGCCCCTGGATTTGGGATAATTTTATACCACCACGAGTATCTCTTGTGGTTTGGAAAGCTATTCATGGTAATATCTTGTCCTGGGACACTTTTTTGTAGCAGGGTTTTAAGGGCCCTTCAAGATGTTACCTTTGCAAAGGTGCATTAGAATCCATTGACCACATCTTACTGGAATGCCCCATATCGCTTGAAGTGATACAACATGTTTTACAGGGTTTCTCCTTTAGCCACATGATGCATCTTACATGTGGTTTTACCATGTTTCTACTTTAGACTATCTCGATGCAGGGAAGCAACCAGGTTATTTTTATTTGGAGGTTTATATTTGTCACTTATGTTTGGCTTATATGTAGTATTCGTAATACTCAGATGGCGGAATGTTGTACTTTAGACACTGATGGTAATTGTATTGAGAATCAAGTCCGCCCGTTGCATATTAAAGCTTCTATTATGGCCATGGCTAAAAAGATGAACAAATTTGATGTTTGTGTCATGAACAATAACATGGAGGATCTCAATACCTTACACTATTTGGGATTCGTGGTCGTCCGAGGAAGGCGTCTTGTATTATTCTAGTCCATTGGAGTTCTCATGGCATTTGATAGATTAAGGTTAATACTGATGGGCATGCGGACTCTGCACCTGGAAACATTACAGGAGGTGGCATTTATCATGATCATCTTGGGCAGCATCTTGGGAGTTTCACTTGTGGGTTTGGGCAAGGATATGCTTATGAAGTTGAACTTCACACGGCTATTTTGGCCATTGACATTGCGTATGATAGGGGATGGTTTTCTCTTAGGTTAGAGACTGATTCTACCTATGTAGTGCATGTCTTATTGTCTGATAATCCGAACATCCCATGGAAGTTCATATAGAAATGGAGAATTGCTAGAGTTATTATTTTTGTGAGGATTAGCCATATCTACAGAGAAGGAAATTGTGCAGCTGATGCCCTTTCCGCTACTGACGGCCCTCTCACTTGGCATCAAGCGGCCCCTACTCATATTTATGATCTTGTATTTCAAGACATGAACTCAACCTACTATCATTTCAGATGATTCCACTCTAGGTGGTGAAAAGTGATGGATTGAATCCGGGGACGACATCGCCTGGATTGTCAGGTGGGTCATTCCAATACTTCCTTTTTACTTTGGACAGTTACTTCTCTTGCAGTGATTGCTTCAGCAATTTGCAGGGATTCTCTTATATTCTCTATTCTAGTTGGATGCGTCTGCCCAGTCGTGATCGAGGTCACCTTAGGTCTTATAGGTTAGATGACAGATTTTTTAGATGCATTTTAGGAAGGTACTCTTTTCTTCTATATGGGTTTTTCCCACTGGGTTTTTCCATATAGATGATAGGCTGCCGCCGTCCTACCAAATTAGAATTTATTTCTGACTCAATCCAATACAAAATATAGCAATGGGTACGGGTCAAATCAAAAGGAGTAAATCAAAATTTAAATTAAATAAATATCTTGGAAACAAATAAAATAAATAAGGGGGGTTTTGTTTGAGAGAAATCGAAAATGGAATGAACAATAAATCAAATCAATATTTTTAAATAGCAAAGTACGTAGACGAAATCTAATTAGAAACTTAACCAAGTGAGTAAAAACAAATTTAGGATGACGATCCCCTTCCGTTTACTGAATTAATTAATTACAGAAATTAAACATCTTATCTAGTGTGCAAACTCAAATTCCTAGATTGACAGTACGACCAATCAACCCGAATGTTCTTAAGTTCATCAATTAGGGTACGACCACTAAATTAAACTATTCCCGAGTGACCCTATGGATTCGAACTCGAAAACGCATTAAGACTCTAAACATAGAATTACTAGGCTATGAAAACCGGCTAGGAATCATACAACCTAGATCTCATTACACCTAGAGCGAATAATCTCTATGTCCTGCTCAATTCAATTCTCACAACAATTACGGATTGTGGATAACGA
Organism: Pogostemon cablin; assembly: GCA_023678885.1. Taxonomy (NCBI): domain Eukaryota; kingdom Viridiplantae; phylum Streptophyta; class Magnoliopsida; order Lamiales; family Lamiaceae; genus Pogostemon; species Pogostemon cablin. The sequence goes on along the minus strand of CM042964.1, from coordinate 12,028,775 downwards.
AATATCAATAAGCAATTAAATAATTAATCTAGTTGACCAGAGTAAAATAATTATCAAACTACTATAAATCAATTCAAGTATGTAATGGAATAAATTAACACAAAAGATTCAATATAAAATCCTTAATAATTAAATTAACATTCAACGGGAGGTTCACGAAATCCTAAACTAGAAAAGGGGATTAGGCCCGCATGATCACGACAAAATAAGAAATCAAATAACAGAACCGATGTTGTCTGATTGTTCTTCGATCTTCACGCTCCCAATCTCCTTGCAATGAACTGCCGCTCTTTTCTTCTCCTCTAGAAAATAACATGTCTCATGCCCTCTCTGTCTCCCCCCAAGCGTAAGTATATATCTTCCTTATTGTCTCCCAAGAAACATAATTGATTTCTATCCTTTTTTTCTTGATTCTCAAAATATCTCTTCACGAGTTTTTCCTTCTTGATTGTGATTCCATCAGATTTGGAAGAGATCTCGTTGTTCAAATATGTGAATGATATGCTGGCTGATTTATTTCCTTATTTGTTCTGAATTTTTGTTCGTTTCCACTGACACTGAAGGGTTCAGTGTTAGCTTATCTGGCAGCAACAAATTTCTTCAACTTAACAGCCTGTTTCCATATCAATTCATATCATTAAATCAACTATATCTTAAAGACAAAATAATTTAATATTAGCACATAAAGAACATATAATTAAATCAAATAGACTTGAATTTTCACCAAATAATCGTGCTAAAATATGACTTATCAAATCTCCCTACACCTAAACTTTGCTTGTCCTCAAGCAAATTGAGTTCAAAGATAACAGAGAATAGAAAATCAAGGAACTCCATCTAAGAAGGCAAATGAAAGTCACAACACCTCAAGAGAAAAGTAACCAATGAGCATTCAGAACTAATATGAAAAATGACTCTTCACTCAAAGTTTGCAATTTTCATGGCATTAAATCCTTCAAAATTCCATGGCCTCACAAAGATTCACTCAATAACACTCAAAAGAGCAAGTTCCAGAATGAGCATTTCAAATTCAATGAACTCAAGAAAGAAATTTCAATAGAACTTATAGATGATAGCTCATTAAGGCTCAAAAGCTCACAAAAAATTAGGTATATTTGTCATGAAATTCGAAAAAAAAATCAGCCACTACAATCACAAACTTTTTGCAAAGAATATCAAATTTCATCAGCTCCTCAACATCACTGCTACCCTCTCAATCATGCATCAGCCTCATCACCTCAAAAGATTTTATTCCTCAATTTTCCAAACTCCACATCAACATAAAATTCAGAGGACAACAAGAGCAAAACACGGAATAAGAAATTCAGCAACTTTTTCACCTCAAATCAGAAAATTTAACAATATTACCCAACCTACATCAGAAATATACAACCACCAAAACATGCATACAACCACCATAAACATAAAAAATACACAGCCACCAAAACATGCACTGTTTCACCAAAATCAAATCATAAACATTTTTACATTACTACCACAACTCTACCCTACTTAACATATTCATATCCCTCCCATCACCTAAACATTTGCTTGTCCCCAAGCAAAAGCAAGTACAAAAGAGAAATTGAATATGAAAATGGGTAGAATATACCTGATTTTATTTCGGGGACGATCTCTGACCACGATGGCTTTCGGTGCCTCGCCCTCGACGACTTTCGGTGCCTGGAGATTCCTCGCTGGAATCAAACTGGCAGCGGCAACAATGGACTGCAGTGCTTCCTCTACGGCAGTTGCATCTGGTGTAGAGGGTTTCGTGCTCTCTTCCAAAATAGAATGGGCAGCTGTGGCATTGGGTTTGTAGGGAGCATCTGCTTCATGAAACATGATAATTTCTTCATCTTCCCCGCTGTATCTTCTTTGGACGAGCACTGGAACATAATCTGGCCATGGTAGGAGACGATATTCACGGCCTTAAGTCAAAGAGGTGGAATTGGAATTGGGCTTAAGGTGGTACACCAGAATTCACGATGAATTTGGGGTTTTCACGAACTAAAAATTGAGAATGGGTTTCACGATGTGGATGAGGAATTAGGGATTTCACATTATTTGATAAATTGTATGATATGGGCCTTATTATTCCACCAATTCCTTCATGGGCTAAGAGAATTGGGCCCCTTTTCCTATAAAAAATGAAAATAAGTTGGCCACAATTGAAATTTTAATCAAAGTAGTAAAGCCATCGTGGCCCAATTTCTATCAACACAAGTTCTGAAATTATTAAAATTCTGGCTACCCTTGTCGTTTGTATTACTTTTGTTAATCACAACAGAAAATTAAGAGTGAACAATCAGACAATTTATTGAAAAAAAATTAAACTAACAACATAAAAATAAATAAATAAACATAAAAATATAACAAAAAATAAAACGAGAAAATTGGATTTCCTCCTAATCAGCGCCTTATTTATTGTCGTTGGCTCGACTTAGGTAAGGTGCATCTTTCAAGTATGAAGAACTTCTTTCAACTTCATCTGATCGACCTCAACAGTGCAAAACCCCTTATGATATTCCTTGAGTTCATAGTTTGGCCCCAAGAACGAGGACTTCAAGTGTTCGGGGAACACTTTCAACTCTAACTTTGGCACTTCACCAAGCTTTTCTTTTCTCAATTTTTTTCATGCTCTTTCATGCATCCATTTGCAATAATGGTGCCGAAGTTATCCCTGCGAGTTAGTTCAAAATAATCCTGCACCAAAGACTCAACAACACTCAAATCTAAAACCGAATTAATGTCCTTAGGAGACTTCACAATATCATATATTTTGAATTGAATTATCTCCCCATTATATTCCATAGTGAGAGTTCTTTCACTTACATCAATTTTTGTTCATGATGTGTTAAGAAAAGGTCTTCCTAACAAGATAGGAGTGGAATTTGATGGGTGTTCATTCACATCCAATATATAAAAATCTGTAGAAAAAATCAACTTGTCAACCTATACGAGAACGTCTTCAACGACCCCGTTGGGGTAAGCATGACTTCCATTCGCAAGTTGAATGACAACTTCAGTTCTTTTCAATTCTCCAAGGCTTAACTTCTCAAAAATTGATTGTGGCATCACGTTTATGGATGCGCCAAGGTCTATCATAGCTCTTTCAACCTTGAAATCTCCTATCTTACAAGGAACAACAAACATGTCGGGATCTTTGCATTTTTTTAGCAACTTTCATCGAAAAGTAGCCGAGACTTCCTCTCCCATCACTATTTATTCATTCCCGGTTAGCCTCTTCCTATTTGTGCACAACTCCTTCAAGAACTTGGCGTATCTCGAAAATTGCTTAATAGCCTTAATGAGAGGTATTATAATTTTCTCCCTTTGAAATACGTTAAGTGTCCGCTTCTCTTTCTTGGTGGTGTCAACCTTCTTTGTCCTGTATGGAAAAGGTAAGGGAATAAGATTTAAAGGTTCATATGCAGAATCGGTTACCAAAATTTTTTTAGCAGACGTGACACTGATGGGTTCAGTGTCAGTACTACATTTTTTCAGATTAAAATTTTCAGCAACAGCAGGCTTAATCTGATCGGTTCTTTCATCAGTAGCAGCAGTAGGTCTAGCAATTTTCGTCCCTTCAACTTTAGGAGCATTTTCTCCATTTTCCTCACCATTTTTAGATCCTTCAACATCCCCCAATTGCTTCACACTACACAAGGTGATGGAACTCACATTCTTTAGATTAACATCAGTTTGTAAGGGAAAATTTCCTTTATTTTGAGCTTGCAATTGCCCCACAACAGTAGTCAATTGGCTCATTTGATTTTCCAAGTTTTGGAGTGACGATTGTGTCGATTGTGACGTCTCTTTAAGTCCTCAATAGATGAGTATGTCATCTCTTGGAATTTCACATTGTGAGAAGCCATTGCTCTCACAAGATCCTCAATGGAGCTTCCGGAGATTGATTTACCATGGTTCAAATTACCACTTTCTTGGAACCAAGCTTGTTGCCTATACAACACATTCCTCTCTTGAAAATGGTGCTGCCCTATGGCATTTGCTTGCTCATCATTAGATATAGCCCTGCAATCATAAGTAGAATGGTCGTGAGTTAAACTATGTTGACAAGATTGAGTATTTACCTTGTTTCCAATTGCAAGAAGCTCAACAACCGATGCTAGTTTACTCAAGGTATCTTCCACCCTAGAATTATACACCTCTTTCTCTTCTTTAAACTATGGATCACGGTTGCCAAATTGATGAGTGTTGGCAGCCATGCTAGCAATCAAGCTTCTAGCAGCAGTAGGTATTTTCATCATAAAATCTCCTCTACTAGCGGTATCAAGCATATTTCGATCCATCATGGACAACCCTTCATAGAAATATTGCAAAAATAATTGTTCACTTATTTGATGTTGGGGGCATGCTGATGTAAGACGTCTAAACCTCTCCCAATATTCATATAAGCTTTCCCTTTGAATTTGGTAAGCTACGGATATCTCCTTGCGCAGCACGGCAACTCTAGTGGCTGAAAAATACGTTTGAAGGAAGAGTTTCTCCATTTCAGCCCATGTATAATCTATCGGGAGGGATATAATACAACCAATCCTTCGCCAAGTCTTTTAACGCAAAGGGGAATGCCCTAAGCTTGATTTGCTCATCCGTAACTCTGGTTGGTTTTATGCTCATGCATACAACGGTGAACTCCTTCAAAAACTTGTGAGGATTTTCACCTGAAAGACCATGAAAAGCAGGAAGCAATTTAATAAGCCCATACTTTAATTCAAACGTAATATTATCATTGATAGCGGGAAGATTAATGCAAAGCAGTTGATGGACTATGTCCGAGTTTGCAAAATTATTCAAAGTTCTTTCTGCGGCCATGTTTTCTCCACCAAACTCAAAGCTTGTCGAATTGCTATCCATGATCTGAATTTGCTTAAAATTCAAAATTTTGATCCACAAAATTAATTGAATCAGCTGCTGCAAATTCGTGCTCGCCGGTGAGTTCGGAGTTTCCAAAGGTGGAAGAACTTGCTTGAGATTTCTCTTGAGTCTCCTTCCTCAACCTCCAGGCAGTCTTCTAAATTTTTGGTATAAATTCAACTTTTTTACTGCAAGACGAACTAGTGATCATGCACAGAAAATTTTCGAAAACAGGGCACTACTAGCACTAAAGGGTTCAGTGTTAGTGTTACTGGAAAAATAAAAAATTTCAGAAAAATTTCAAAAAATTATAGAACCTGTAAAAATGCATAAAAATATCAGAAACATAGAGATTTAACAAAATTTTAATTTTACTCCCTGAGCAGACGGTGCCAAATCTGATAGGCTGTCGTCGTCCTACCAAATTAGAATTTATTTCCGACTCAATCCAATATAAAGTATAGCAACCAGTAAGGGTCGAACCCAAAGGAGTAAATCAAAATTTAAATTAAATAAATGTCTTGGAAACAAATAAAATAAATAAGGGGGTTTTGTTTGAGAGAAATCAAAAATAGAACGAACAATAAATCAAATCAATTTTTTTAAATAGCAAAGTACGTAGACAAAATCTAAATAGAAACTTAACCAAGTGAGTAAAACCTAGTTTAGGATGACGATCTCCTCCCGTTTACTGAATCAATTAATTACAGGAATTAAATATCTAATCTAGTATGCAAACTCAAATCCCTAGATTGACGGTACTACCAATCAACCTGAATGTTCTTAAGTTCATCAATTAGGGTATGACTACTAAATTGAACTATGAGTGACATTATGGATTCATACTCGAAAACGCATTAAGACTCCAAACATAGAATTACTAGGCTACAAACACCGGCTAGGAATCATACAACCTAGATCCAATTATACCTAGAAGGAATAATCTCTATGTGCTACTTAATTCAATCCTCACAACAATTACGAATTGTGGATCACGAAATAGCAATAAGTAATAAAATAATTAATCTAGTTGGCCAGACTACAATAATTATCCAACTACTATAAATAAATTCAAGCACGTAATGTAATAAATTAACACAAAAGATTCAATATAAAATCCTTAATAATTAAATTAACATTCAACGGGAGGTTCTCGAAATCGTAAACTAGAAAAGGAGATTAGCTCCGCATGATCATGACAAAATAAGAAATCAAATTACAGAACTGATGTTGTCTGATTGTCCTTCGATCTTCACGCTCCCAATCTTCTTGCAATGAATTGCCGCTCATTTTCTTCTCCTCTAGAAAATAACGTGTCTCATGCCCTCTCTGTCTCCCCCCAAGCGTAAGTATATATCTTCCTTATTTATCTTCTTGTCCCCCAAGAAACCTAATTGATTTCTTTCCTTTTTTTCTTGATTCCCAAAATATCTATTCACGTGTTTTTCCTCCTTGATTGTGATTCCATCAGATTTGGAAGAGATCTGACCGTTCAAATATGTGAAAGATATGCTGGCTGATTTATTTCCTTATTTGTTCTGAATATTTATTTGTTTACACTAACACTGAAGAGTTCTGTGTTAGCTTATTTGACAGCAACAAATTTATTCCACTTAACAGTCTGTTTCCATATCAATTCATATCATTAAAGCAATTATATCTTAAAGACAAACTAAGTCAATATTTGCACATAAAGAACATATAATTAAATCAAATAGACTTGAATTTCCACCAAACAATCGTACTAAAATATGATTTATAATTAGAAGTTTTTAATGAGGCCTTCTAAGGGTTCCTACGATTGTTTGGTCAGTCTGCTTCTTCGTTATATTTCATTTACCACTGTGTATATGGCTTTCTAGCCGTCTGTGGCAAAATGTATCAAAGTTATCCATTACACTAGGCTTCGTCAGTCCTTTTCCCTTTTTCTAAGGGTTTAGTTCTCATCTTTTTTTCTGGTCCTATTAACATTATTTCGTTTTATTTTATGACTTATTTCGATAAATGAGTTGTTATTTAATATTTTTTCCTAATGTAAAAGCTAATCTAACTCTATAAATTTATAAAATATTTGTGTATATATATTTTATTAAGTAAACAACATCATATTGTTTTAATAAAAATTAGTATTTCGACCCGTGCGATGCACGGGATTGTGTTTAACATATTTTTTTTTAATATTTAATACTAATTCTCTAAAGACAAATATATAAAGTTATAGGACCAATCTAAAAAAATGTATAATCGTGAAGTCTTGCTGATTAATTAAATTTGAAGATTGAATATTATAAATTAGATTTAATTTTCTATTAATTTTTATTTATTTTACGCTTAATACGTTGAGTTTTGTAAACGAAGTTATTCATATGTGTTAATCTGTTTATATTCATCGTATTTGTTTTATATCAATTTGATAAAATTATGTAATTTTTGTATGTTTCGAAGTCCTATACGATTTATAAATGTTAAATGTAAAAGGGGTTATTAAATTATTAACCAAAATTTTAATTTAATTAAATAATATTAAAATGATTAATCTTTTGATCAATCTAATATTTATAAACAAAACACCATCATTAATTTAATAAGTCAACTTTTCATTTTTCTATTAATTTCATTCATACTTACCTCAATAATATTTTACGTAATGTTCGAACACTTGTCTCTTAACAATTCACCGCACATTTCAAAATACTTCCCAAAATAATATAGTTTTTCTTTCTATAATACTATACTTCTTACATTTCATCATGATCGTATCATGCACATAAGCTTCTACAACATTCTTTGTCTTTATAAGCAGATTTTGTACAGTTCCCATTTATACAATAATAAAACTCAACTCAATTACTAATTATCAAGTACTATGATGAAATAATTGAACTTATTGATGAATTTAAATATTAGTAATTATAATTTAAGCAGGATATCCATAGGTTAGTTATAGCTCATTGGAATGGAATAATTAATTATGTTGTTTCTTTTATGTAACTTAAAAACCAAGAACGAAAATATAATAATACCCCATTGAAGTAGCATAATGTAAATATATATTCAAAGTTTAGCAATGTATCCATAATATCTAAGTTCTCAATCATTTCCTGCTCTCCTCATCTTGAAATGAGATTGAATTGCATATTAGAGTCAATCAAATTGTCAAACCAAAAAATAAATTCAAGAAATAAAAATGAAATTAATTCGTGCAGATTTCTAGGCATTACACCGTCAGGTTCATCAATACTCATAACACCTAAACCTCCCATTAATTAAACTAAAAATACAAATTACTTCAAAAAACCTACAAAGAAATTATAAATTAAGATGGAATTCTTTTCCCTTCTGGAGCCTTGAAATCGTCTGAAATTATACAATGAGTTGTTAAATGCAAGGTATAGAAACTATTTCAAGAAAAAAAGTGTACATTCAGGCCATTAAAATTATACAATGAGTTGACATATTACTTCCCTTAGTGCATATCCAACTATTTGCAAGAAACACATTCTCAAGTCCTTGCAATTAAAATTTCTCATCATATTAAAAAATCACATTGAACTGGTTAATTTTAAAAAAGAGACAATGATCTAAAGCTGCACATTCAAGCAAAGAAACTAATATTTTGTGGAAAAAGTTAAGACATTAATAATAGTAAAAACCCACATATGTAGAAGAATTGCAAGTTATTGCTATTGTTATTTAAAAATTAATAGCCAAAGAGATTTTTCATTCAATTGATATTTGAAACAATAAATAACCTACAGAAAGACCAGCAAACAATGTATGGAAGGGGATATTGTGGCAACAATACATGATATGTTCACCCTCACAGTGAATGACTTAGCAACATATTAACTTGGAAGCCACACCCTGGCTTCAAAATCAATGATAGCAAAAAGTATAGTTTAAAAAAAAATTAATCAATCTAAATTGGAAAAGTATAATGAAAGGAATACTTAAAATTTTATGATTCTTCCAAACAAAGGTTTTATGTTCAACATGGACAATTAAAAACATTACATCACAAAATAAGAGCTAGCTAATGCCAAAAAGAAAAAAAAAACTTTAATTTCTATAAAACACGACATTTAAATGAACGATTTTTATCTACAAAAGAAATAATAAGAATATCATACTTTTTATCTCACATTCTTCATAGAGATAAATTACAAAATACTTTGATTATTGAACTAAACATGATCTTGTTTTAATCAGTGAGAATGACATTGAAACTTCTTTCTCAGGTCTGGTCATCATCTATAACAATATAGTGTTGATATAGTTTATAACATTTTTGAAATTCTAAGTCAGGTTTCTTACAATTTCGAAATATTTCTAACTTCTTTTGCTAGCATTTGTTCAAGATTATAGTTAGATGAGATTAAACTTCATAATATTTTCCCAACTTTCTATAGGGGGCAACCCACATCAAAAAAAGTTGTTAGTGATAAGATTAAATGCAAGCTCTTAAGTTCTCTTTAAAACATGCTTTGATAATTCTCACAACAAAAAAAATTAATAAGTTAATAGATTATTTAATTGAACACACAATAAAAGAACTAAAAATATTGTGAATCATGAAATACTGGAGCATTACAATCTCTGCCTCAGCTGCTAACACTAACCAATTCATTATTCAATCACAAACTATGATATTGTTTGCAAACTTAATAGTAAATATTTAAAGTTAGTAAAGTTTTTGCAAAGTTTTAATATTTAAAGTTAATTAATAACAATAAACACCAAAACTAATATAGTTTTGATATTTTATATTCTCCTCTAAAATTGAATAGTAAATATCTACCTTGGTATATGATGCAGTTGAGAATAGAGACTATTCTACTTATTACATTCATGTCCTCTGAATTATGTTGATGAGCAAACTTGATATTATGCAGCTCACATTTGAAATCTCTCTACTATGCAATAATATCCCACACATAAATTTGAAATTGCCACAAATAAATGAAAAGATATTTTTTTTTTTCAGAAAACCAACAAAGAAAATATATTTATCTTGCTTCCTGGAGCTTTGTAGAAAGAATTATTTGCATTTTTATCTGTAAAAAAAAAAAAGAAACAATGCAAATTAACTCCAACATTAGTTAGTAATTATTATGCAAAATACAATTTAAAGAGCCAAAAACTAATAGATAAACCAGTCATTAGAAAGGATATTTCTTTAATGATGATAATCTATCTTCCTTTAAAATACCTACGAATTTTTGCAAAGTAGTTTAGCTTGAATCCTATAATTATAAGTTTTATAAGAATTAAATTAGCATGTGTAAAATAAAATCATTCCATGGGAGCAAAATATCAAACACAAAATTAAGAATATATATTTGTTATTGCATAATTTTCAAATAAAAATGAATAGGATGAGAAAGAAAGAAACATGTACTGACATTGATCACTCGAACTATAATGTAGCACAAATTAGCAGTCATGCTAATGAACTTACTACTCGGTAACATTGACAACAGCCCAACACAAACATGTGCAAGTAAAATAGGTGCTATGCAGAAAAGTATAACAAACTTTGAAAATTAACAAACAAAAAAAAAGAAAGACAAAAGTTTAACAAAAAAAAAGGCAGTTTAATCTCTGTGGCTTATCAAATAATTCATGAAATGCATTTTTAATAATCTCAGTGGCTTAATCTCAGTATTGTTGGACGTAGAAGGCCAATCAAGTAATGAGCATCTCTTACTTTTTCAGAAAAAGAAAGTTCTTTGTTCTAATGTGGCTTACGCAACAAACTAAACCTACTGATCAAACCAAAACCAAATGGTAAAAAGAACAGATCAAACAAACCCATAACAGGAAATTGGTAAACGTGAAGCAGCAAGAAAAATAGATCATGTAGGGTGTTCTTCACAAAGATAGAATCCAATTAGTTGCAGGGATGGAGAAAGAGAGAATGTAACATACTTGAAGAGGCTCATTCTCATCATTTTTCCAAGCATCTCATTCACCAACACTTTGGGTCACCAAATGTTAAGCATTTTTCAACAAAATTTGATGTAAATTTCTACTGGCTCATCTGAACTATCTTCCCAGCTAACTCCGGAATTATGGCAAACCCTTGATGTTGCTTTTCGTACTCCAGTACATGCTATAACGTCATGAAAAAAATATTAGTAGAAAATTTCCCACCAAATATGTTAATTAGAAAGGAACAAAAGATACCTTAAAGAGAATTAGTCAACGGTCGATATGTCTACAAAGAGGATGCAAGGAACAACTAAAATGATGAACAAGAAATATATACGAATTAGGAGCATACACAAAGGTATGATATTTTAAGAGGGTCAAAAAATGATGGAGGCTAACATTTAGGGAATATAATTAAAATAACCAATATTCAATTTTCTAAATTAACATTTAGGCAGAATTATAAAAAATATTTCAAATATTAACATTATTTCTTCTCCTATAATATTTCAAATCTTAAAAAAAGCGATAAAAAGAAGAAAAGATAAAATAGATATGAAATTATTAAATTACCAAAAATATTTTGGAGGACAATACATCCCTAAAATATCAGAATGCAAAATAATAAAAATTTAGGATAAGGGTAAATGCATATGGTATTTGGTAATAAGATCAATAAAAATATAAACTTAGGAACACGTATATGTAACTCTCTAACATATCGGAATAAGGAATAGAATATATCAGAAGAATAAGAAAAATAGACACACACACTTTTAAATAGAGCTAAGAAAAAATAACAAACCTCTTAAAATAAAGCTGTCTTCTGGTTTATGCTCTCTGTAGATAGAGGCTAACTCATCTTGCAAAAATCTCTGCAGTGTATTTTGAGCAAGTTGGTGGATAATTTCCAGCACCTCCTTTGATAAGGTTCTAGATAGCTTGGTTACCTGAAATAAAGCAGTTCCAACACATAATCCAAGCTAAACTATGCTTCAATATTATGTAATTACCATATCAGATTCCAGCGACCTCATGTAATCTAAGAGATTTTTATTGTTCTTTCTTATAGTTACTTGTGAATTTTCTTCTTCCCGGGCATGGAGCTACTGAAAAGACATATAGTAAAAAACAATCAGATAAAAAGTTTTAGTTGAGTTAAACCAAGCTGGGACCAAGAAAATACAATACAAAATGAATAATTTTGAATAATTAGAATTAAAATCCTGCGGACAGAGAATTTGAACTCAATAATCATGTGGTATATCAAAATTCTTCATCAATGATATTCTATACTTTGCATTCCACAAAGTACACCTGTAAAGAAAGAAAACGATCAGTAGCTCAAAACACTTTTAAATCCAATCAACTATATATGTGCTCACAGTATAATATTATTTTGAGAAAATAAGGCTCCTAATAGAATTTAATTTAGTAAATGAATCAAATATGTCATTAGCTAAGTAGTCATATTATAGTAGACTTATCAACTCCTTATTTGCTATCTATCCATTCTATATAATACTTGTATCAAAATAGAGATAATTCTATTCAAATTAATCCATTTTGATCAAGATAGTAAAGACTATCCAGTAAATTCATGCTTGTTTAATTAAGTCATTTTTAGAGAAAAATCGTAACTATAATGCAAGAGATAATATATAAGCTCACTGGCCAAAATAGATTAAAAAAAAAAAAGAGCCAAAGTGTAAAAAATGTAATTGATATTAGATGGGAAAGATAAAAAAGTTCTAATGTAACAATAAAACGGAGTTCTAATGCTGTTACAGTAAAATCATGAGCAACACCGAAAAGGTGTTTATTTTACAATTTAATTTTTTTATAATGTATATTTACAAATTTTATTTTTTTGTATCGATTAAATTCCTAAATATTATCATTCATCATGTCTCCGTATATATATATATATATATAATTTATCTCGTTCACATGTTAAAAAAAAATCTGTTGAGTTTAATTTGTCACGTAGGTCAAGATTATCTTGAATATTTTTAATTGAATTCGCTGTCTTTTAGCTTATTTCGATGTCTATATTAAATAATTTGCAATTAATCTATTTTAATGTAATGGTTTGTGTATAAATTGTCTTTCTATTCCTACATATATTTCTCTTGGTTTTAAATGGGCGCAAATTATGTTATATTTGATGATTTTTTTCAACAAATTCTAAAAGATGAGATTGTATTGCAATTGAAACAAATGTGGAGGTTTTTATCGCAACCCTATAATTAACTATGATTATGAGATGAACTTGGTGCACCAATGAATCCTACAGTTTAAGGTATAATAATTATTATAATTATAATATTAAAAAATTAAATTTTGAAATATAAGAAATAAAATATAATTTTTTTAAATTAAATATCAATCATATAAACAGAATGATGATTTAACTATCCTCCTAAAATTTAAGCAAAGTTAAACAAAACATAGATCTATAGAGAAGTCCCACTAAAGGGCATTTCTCTAAATTGTGCTAATAATATAAATATTCTAGGATTTAATTTTTGTTATTTAAAAACATACATACCAATTTAGCATTTTTTGTAATCATACTAAATAAGAATCTAACAATCTTAAATAAATAATTTATATACTCAATCAATAACCCAATCTAATAAATTTATACATATGCACAAAAAGTGACATATAAGGCATAGAATATATGAATGATAGAATACCGGAGTTGGAAAAAAATTGTTGTCTTTAATTGATCATTCTACAGTTTCATACGCTATTACCAAATAATGAACACAGAAAAAAAAATCCACCAATGAAATAATAGATTACAATTTATTAAACAGTGTGTTGTCCAATAGTGGATAATATACCAACAGTTATGTATAAAGTTAAAATGAATTTAATAAAATGAGTTGGTATAATTATACATATCAGAAAGAATACTTGATCATTATCACATTTAAGATGAATTTAATAAGAAAATCAACTACCAACACTACTAATAAAAAATAGTCAAGCTATAAGCAAGAAAATGCAAAAAAATATAGTACATGCCATCATGAAAATGGAAGAGGGTTTTTTTCCCCCTAATTTCGAACTATTCATAATTAGAAAGGAAATAAATTTAAAATCAATAGAAGTCCTTGATAACCTATGAAGTATTGCATACCAACCCAAAACAATTTTATGATGCTACATGCATTAAAGACCAAGAAAACCAAACAAAATTAAATGAAAACATTTACTAAAATTACAATATGCAGATATTGCTTAAGATGTATCTCATTTACATTGGCCTACAAAGTCATCAGCAATGCAATGATAATGCGAGAGTTTGATAAATGTCATGTTGGACCAAATTGTAATTGGAGAATGATCAATTTTACCACTCCTAAACTGTAGTAAATCAAAAAATATACTTGCATAAGAACCTGCAGCTAATTTAGCTTCGGATGTAAAGAATGTTCAAATATTTTGATCATCTGGCAATTTACCAATCATGCTTTTGGAAGACTGGACATTAATATCTCTGCAACAAAATCATATTTTTCAACATCAAGAAATTTGAGTAGCTCTATAGAATGGGTGTAGGTACACACTATTTATCATCATTGCTTTTCAAGGGATGACATTAACAGTAACAAATTAGATTACAAAATCAGCATGCTGAAGTTTTTTCAAACTATATAAAGATACATACACATGCAAAAAAAAAAAAAGATCTAACCACATCATAATTAGTCATAGATAGAATCTATGCTGCACGATGGATGTTTACAAAATTTCTTAGCATCTGATAGTTATCAAATATGCAATTAGACTTGATCACAAAAGGTTTGTTAATTTTAGTATGAAGAATACAACTAAAGCTTTAATAACGTCACCACAATGAAGAGACAAACTATCTAATTTGTTGGTCGAAACATGTTGCCTGTCATATGTAAGAAATTAAATTACTTCAATAAACCCATGAAGGATAAAAGTAACAATCACAAAGAAAGATCCTGGAACTCTCAATATGTAGAAGTACTTTATATTTTTTGTATATGATAAATTGTTGAAATTAAATTTCGTTGTTACATGGGGTAAACTATCCAATTTTTCCTGCATGTCTTAATTAGTTAATTGGTTCACTTAAAATTTTTAAAAAATACTTAAACAATGCACAACATAAATTAAAGTACAATATAAACTCATGGGAAACAACGAAAAGTTCTGCAATGCTGGGAAAACAGTGCGGAAAGGTAAAAATGTTTGCAAACAATATTTTAGAGAACTCAAATCATGCACAAATAAACTCAAGATACGACATAGGCTCACGGGCCCAATAAAAAAAATACTAAATTGCAGCGGAGAAATGTTGATTCATGCACAGCAATAACATAATAATTTACGATACAGGCTCATATATCAATTGGAATATTTAATCATTCGAAGAGCCGTGACAGGAGAACCTAATCGAATCAAAAATTGGGGTGATAAATAAAGAAAATAAATTATTATCCTAAAAATTAAAAGCAGAACCACAACAACAAATATATACTCCCTCCATCCCATTTCAATGTTTACGTTTTTATTTTGCGCGTCTCATTTCAATGTTTACGTTTTCCTTTTTGGAATGTGGGACCCGCCTAAAACAATTAATATATCATCCAACACTAATACACCTACCCATTTTGCATTAAATATTATATTTTTTCACCCACTATCTATTAAAATATTATACTCCTTAATCAACGTGCAAAAAGCAAACGTAAAATTGAAACGGGACGGAGGGAGTATACAATAACAACACTAATTCGACAATTCATTAATCAGGGATTATCAAGCCCATCTGCACCACATATATATATATCCAAAAATGCCCTAAAAAATTACAATTAAGCTTGTCAATTGTAATCTTGCATTACTATATAAGTAAATATCGCATACATTGAATATGAGTCATCCATCTAAGTAGTTTGAGTCAAAAGCTGTAACACTTCAAGGTCTGAAATTTCAATAAAAAATCAAGATTCTACGACGATGAAAGGATACAAACACGTACATGATGTGAAGAGTTCCATATTCTATCTCTATTAAAAATAGTTAATCTACTACTATCTATAAAGAGCATTAGTCAACGGTCGAATATTTCTACAAAGAAAGAGGATGCAAGGCACAACTAAAATGATACATGTACAACATCCGCATGAAACTTCTTACTTACATTGTTATTCTAGAAAGAGGAAGGGTTTAAAACTTACCTTGTACTTATTGAGAGTAGTGAAGAAATTGTTGTCTTGCAAACTTCGAAAGCAGCCATAGTTTCATCCTGAAGAGGTTTTCACAGCGTTAGGAACAATATAATTCATATGAATGACGGTGTTGATAGAAATAAGACTTCAAACAATCTATTACAATTGAAAAAAAATCTCATTAGCTTCTTTTGTTCTGCCCTAAAAGAGTAAATAAGAATAGATTAGGTGTTAAATATGTTCACCATGAAAAAAGATTTTGTAACAAATATATTATGAGGTAGGCAACCAAGAAAATAGTTTTCAGAAAAAATCATTATAATGCTAACAGAGTGGCAATGGCTTCTTACAATGCACCAGAAAATTCAGTAATATTATACCATATTTTCTTCTTAACACGTTAGCAATGAGAGTGAAAACATATTCAAGCATAAAATAAAATTAAAATTAAAGAAGAAAAAATAGATTTAGGGAAATGCATACCTTTGATAAACCTAAAATAAAATTCTCATCATCAATAACACATATCTAATACTGTTTACCATTCGTTGTTTCATTATTTGCAGTAGTATATTCTTCATTAAATCAGGTTATGCATAGACGAACTATAACTTTACCTTAACAAAGGCTCTATTGATCAAACAACTTTAACACTTAAAGTGACTATAAATGCAGCAATAGTAGCATGTTCAATATTTAGGAACTGGTCAGATTATGGGTATGTTGATTAGTCGCTAAATTAGAGTATAAAATACTCATTAAACTTGAGTAAAAAATAATCACGAAAAAATTGCCTCATTTCCTGTCATGGTAGTCTTCTTGAGACCCAACAATAATATATTCAGGGAAAATCAACAAAGAATGTATCTTCTCTAAAGTTTAAAAAAAAAAAAGGAATCAATATAGCCTACATAACAATATATAAATCTTTTATATGGGCATTTACCTTGAAATGAATACTTAACATACACATCCTAAAGAACATAGCCTTGACATTTGACACATGCTTCTAATAACTCTCTTGTAAGTTGTCATGGAACTTATAAATTGCCCACAGATTCCTACATATGGATAACATAATTTTCACAGCAAAAAGAAATTTTAAGTAGCAAAAAGAATCACACAGTATGATACCAGAACCATTAATAATTTGTAATTATGCATGACATGATGATTGCACCTCATGTCTCCATCTTCCTCTCTGAGTTTCTTCTACGTCTCCTTTTTGTTCTTCAGGATTTATAACCTCAACCTTCTCATAGCCTAGAAATCTAAAGAAGATGTAGAAAAAATAAAAATGGTACCACCTAATGCTTACAAAAATATATGGATAAAACACACTGCAAGCCATGTCTATACAATTGTCAATATGTCAGAAATGTAAAATGTAATAATGGCATTCTATTTAAGATATTTGCTAAGTTTTGAGCATGAAGGCACAAAATTTTTGGCAAGCAATAATATTAAGAATTGTTAATACATGATACTTAATACAGATCATATCAAGCCTGCCCTCTAGATAAATCAAGTCCAAAACGAACTCATTCTCATTTTTTACAGGTCACGATAGTCATCAAAGTATATTTTTATCTCTAAATTTGGAGTTGATAAAATTTGGAGTTAACTGACTATAAATTATACCTTTACTTACTGGGGGGAAAAAAGACTGCAAATTTGGCAATACTTATTTAAACTGGCAAGTCTCCCTGCAAGCATTTGCTCCTTCCATAATTGCCAGTAGAATCAAAGAACGCCTTAATGGGAAGACAACAATATATTATAGCAAAATAAAGTAAGCCTAACTTATTGAATTGAAGCAACAATATAGTATAGCAAACAAAATAACAAAATTATAAAATCAAACAGGATTAAGAAAGCGTCTACATATCAAATACTAAAGGCTTAATAGAAGAAAGTTTTTGTCTCTAACTTAATTATGTTCTCAGTGACATCTCGACAGGCTTCTTCAGCAATTTTGTCAAGCCTCAGTATAAATTCAAGCTAGAATACAACTTAAACGAAGTTTTAAAATATTGCATATATGCTTAGTATAGTCACGAAATATTAATGACTGATATAATGCTAAACTGACGTTTTGTCGAACCAACATTTTGGTTATCACCTCAAGCTGCACATTGTCCTCTTATTCTTCTTGATGATTATACTAAGATCTGTGAAAGTTTGATGAGAATACTTAAATTATTAAATACAAATGGAGAAGTGTTGATTCAATTACTCCATCATACATCCTATTCCTAATCTATCTAAACTAATCCATACCTTTTTGAAAATTTTTCAAAATACTTGAAGAAATTTCGCAGTAGATTATACCATAATAGCGAGAAATGTCAAGTAAATATAAACGAGGCTTCCATTCTTATGAAAAAAAATATTTTTATTTACATGTAACTCCGGCAGACACAAAAACCAAAACAATATCACCAATCTCATATGTGAATAAGTCTAAAAAGAACTCATTTAGCTAATAAACATTTATATACTCGAACATATTCATAACATAAATCACAATTCACATATTTTGTACTATCTTTGTAACAATCAATCCCAACTCATTATAAAAGGATACAAAAACTTTTATTTTGTAAAGAAAATTCTAAACTGAACATAAAAAATTAGCATTAGAGCCAAAAAGATAACAATATGCATTCTCAGAAATTCTAAAAAAATATCTAGGTATTGAGTCTATAGGTGAAAACTTTTATGAAGTGCAATATATTTAATAAATAAGAATTTTTACTAAAGCACATTACAGAATCTCTTCCCATCAACACAAGGTAGAATTTTTTGCAAAGATAACATTTTAAAATCTTAAAAATGAAGATCAGATTCTCACCCGAATTTTAACCCCGGAGCTTTTTCGAATTGCATCGACAATCTTCCATCCTTTACCCATCAGCACCCCGATGCCACTATAGACTTTAATATCTGTTGTCGATGCCACAGATCATACATTTTCATAAAATAAATCAGGTTTCACACATATAGACTTTAAGATTAATCTACAGGTTATTGTTATTTTAAATAAACATAAAAAAAAGAAGGAAAAACTATTACCCCAAGCTTTGACATGCATTCTGCAAAGTTTCTTGCTACATTGTCTAATGCATATAAAACCTAAAAAAGAAAATTCTAAACATTTAACATGAGTCATGCATAAAAATCTAATTGTAATTTTTCATTTTCACTCTCATAGAGTAGAGAACCAAAGGTTCAAATTTCCAACAAAGCAGTGTTAAATGCTACAAAAAAAAAAATAGAAGCTCCAATTAATTTAGAAGTTTTGAGTATAAACGGAGAATACTAACTAATAATTATACACCTTTGGCTAGCAGCAATCACTTTAGCAAGTCATAATTTTTTGTTTTGACATACATGTTTCTCAAAGGCTTTAAGGAACATAATATATCAAGAAATTCAAAATATGTCCAGATATCCCCAAACCTTAATTATTGATTCATATCTTATTTCTTAGCTTACCTGCGAACAATAATCATCATTCCTGCACCTTCTATTTGTGTATTTCATCATAAAATTAAAAAAAAATGACAAAGGCAGTAGAACTATCAACTTTTAGTAGTGGGAATAAGAATTGGCTTCCGAATAAGATTTCAAATCTAAATTCCTTTCACTTACAAACTAACATAAATTCACTTCAAATATATTATAATAAGAATCATGAAAATTCATTAAATGACATATCAAATTGATGAAGATCTCACCCTAAACTTCAAATATTCAACAAAATCCAAGTCATTCAAACCACTAATCAGTATTTTGCTGCAATTCTATAATGAATGATTAATAATCATACATTCACAGAAATAAAAGTCTTCAAAACACAAAAATCAATGAAATGCAAAATTTTGAACCATATGTGCAATTCTGATTCGAGTTAAATTGTTGGGCTCCATTTTCTTAGGGACTTCACTCACGATCATCATAGAATTGTTGTAAAAGATCAATCTGTTCATTGCAAGATGAACTGATAAAATTCCAACTCAAAGAATTTAATGAAGCACAACATATAAATATATCATTTTAAAATCCATTCATTGTAAATGGCTTGGCTTCACATTACTATTATCTCAAAGCAGAAGGAAGATAATTTGAAGTGAGATTTTTGTATCCAAATTAATACAAACATTTTGCACTTAATTAAGGAGCTTGCTAATAATAAATATGAAAGAGGAGAATTAAAATAAATAGCATGCACATGCACATCATACTGTATGCTGAAATTTGTAGTAGCACAAATCCTCAAATCATTAAAAAAAATAAAAAAAATTGACTATTTTTTCATGAAAGCACAACTTCTATAATTCTATAACTATAGTTCTTGAATTAAATAACAACCCCATATGGTAATAGTTCCTGTAATGACATGATATTGGTCACACACATTATTTTATTTTTCTGGTTTATTTTGCATTATAGCAGACAAAACCCAGAGAGTAAAGTGTTTTATTAAAGCAAGAGTTTTCGTGCAGGGCTGATGCACAGAGTTAAAAGAACTGGCATGTACGTTGTCTGCCAGTTCTTTAGTAGAAATTGCACTCAAAGGAGTATTTGAAAGCTAAAGGACATCATAGAAAGAACAGGGAGAAATGGAAGTTTCAGCTACAGTAGCTTAAAATTTGACTACAATATACTCTATAAATTATATATATTTTCCAAAAGTTCCCTGGATTTTGTTAAGCAACCTTGACATTAGACAATCTCTAGGGAAAAAATGAAGTATTAAGATTATATAAGTTTGTTTTCCATGTCACTCTAATCACATGTTTATAATGAACCAAATTTTAAAACAGAATCATAAGCTTACTTCCAGGATTAAATATAGTGTAGTGCGAGTGCAACACTATACTAATCTGATTCATGTCTATAGTTTGCAAGGCTTCTCCACGGGTGAAAATTATTGCAATTGATTTTTAGGCTTCCCCTTCCATATCTCTGTTGGAGAACCTGGAAGTTTGATGCTATATATTTCATAGCATTATAGTATACAAAAAATGTATCGACCATTAAGCTAAAATAAAGAAAAAAAAACTTTAATGATTCAAATGTGCCAAATTATAAACTTTTTTTTCTGCAAAGAAATTTATTGTAACACTTTAATAACACAAATTCTTATACCTCGTCCAACTTTTCCCCTCCCTTAAACCTTCTCAATTTTCTTGTCAATTGTCTCTTCTCAGGCATCTATATAAGCATTAGGAAGGAGTGGATTGCTAAAAGATGCATTAGAAGATATTTAAAATAAAATTTTGGCAATGAGAAATCATCGTATAAGATTAAGATTAATTTTATTATTCAACTTACGATATCATAAGATTTGCAATATTCATACAATAGCTCATGTCTCTATTATTGATTGGCATTTTCTGAGCGCCAAAGACCTGACATGATACGACATAAGCAATCTTCACATCTACTAAGGCTTACGCGTGTTCCGTAAGGACTTTGTAATCTTCATGTTTTCTGAAAATAGCGTTTGAGTGTTAAATAAATATACTCCATATATAAATAAAATATGAATATGCATTATCTTCACTTGAGTGTTAAAAAAAAATCTATGTTATCATACATGATATATAACATGTCAATTAATACAAAGGCCGCAATGTAGTACATCTATAATGTTTTATATTTATAAATATATATATATATATATATATATATATATATATATATATATCAAAACAACATATCTGAGCATGAATGCATCTCCATAAATGCAACAAACTTTATACGCAACAAACAGTATATGCAACCTATATTGTTCAAGAACCTCACCTTCTACCTACCTTTTATCATCTTGATTATCCGAAAAAAAATCCATGCCACTCAATTGCTAATGATACATCAACCCTTCAACTATTATATATGCAATCTTCTTGATGAAAATAAACTTGGAATATGTCCAACCAAATAAACCAAAAAATATATCTTGGAAAAAAATAATTATATATTCAACCCGCTAGATAAAATACTTGATCTAGATTGAGAGCACATATTTTCACAATACGCAATATAAGAACGAACAACAAAACATAGTTATTAAAATATAAAAACTTGATCACTTGCTTCCATCATCGTGTAATTAAGAGTATTGTAGCAAGAGAAAAGAAAACATAGAGGAATATAACGCGAGTAAATTGAATCAGATGAGATGAGGGCGGGATTTGATGTAGGATCTTACAACTAAACTGAATCAACCTCTTACAATAATAAAAAGAAAAAAAACATCAAGTATCATTACGAACGTGGAGAAACAACACAACTAACACAACATAGAGGCTAACAGGCCTCCTTTGTTAAATATGTTGATTCATTGATTTTTTAAGAGATTTAATAAAATGGGAATAGAAGAAACTTTGAGTGGCAAAGATGAGAAAGGATTATGAGGCATGAATCAAGAAAATGTAAGAAAAGGGATAAGAGAACACCACCTGCGTATTCTTCCGGCAAAAACCTCACCTGTCGTGAAATTCATCGGGCGGCGAACATCTCCTGTTGTGAAATCCATCCAGCAAACCTCTTTAGCCCTAAATGAAACCGCGACGCAAATTAGCCATCTCAATCAAATTGCCCTAGCTTGAGACCAGCCGCATCGGCCATCTCCTTCAAATAACGTTTTTTTCTGACAATGGACAGGCAGGGATGGCGGCCCTTCATTTGTCCTTTTCTCAAGTAACGACATAGTCACTGGAGGAGATTTCAGCGGTAGAATTTGACAAATTGCTACACTGTCCAGAACTTAAATCAAAAAGTAAATTCACATGGGTAAATGCTTTACTGAGAGAAAAAAAAAAGTAAAACAGATTGTGGGTTGGAGAAGATCGTGATGCAGAATCGTGCGTATTGTAAAAAAAAATTGAGTAAGTTCATCACCGATGATAAGAGAAGAAGAGGGAATGGGAATATGACATCCATCATGCAATTGAGATGTCAGAGATTATGAACAGTATATGGTAGAGATTAGGGATAAGAGTGCCTAAATAAGGGCAAAAATAAGACTTTAGAAACCGGTTACAAAGCGGGAAAAATAAAGTTCCCCATTAGTAGAGATGCACCGATTAACCGGAACCGACGGTTCCAACCGGAAAACCGCCGGTTTTAACCGGAATTGGAACCGGCGGTTCCGGAACCGGAAAAAAAGGAACCGAAACCGGTAGAACACGGTTCGGTTCGGTTTCGGTTCCAGCAGCGCACGAACCGGAACCGGCGGTTCGAACCACCGGTTCGTCGGAACCGGAGGTTCGAACCGCCGGTTCTTAGGTTCACGGTTAAATCGGCGATTTCTCGGTTTATTGGTTCGCTGGAACCGCCGGTTCACCGAAACCGGCGGTTCCTCGGTTTTTTTTTTTAGGGGGAAATTTTGAATTTTGAAAATTCAAACGTGCGGCCGAGATCGTGTGACCGTTGAAGATCAACGGCTGAGATGGATGGCGGAACCGGCGGTTCCGACGAACCGGCGGTTCTGCCCGATTTTTTTTTTTTTTTTTTAAATTTAAGGGTTGAGATTTTTTTGTGTTTAAAATTTGAAATGGATGGTTGAGATCACTTCCAATCCTCTATAAATACCCCCCAAGTGTGATCAACTTGGGCACACCAACATTCACATTCAATCTACTACTACACTCTCTTCTCTACACTACTTCTTCTTCTATTCCATATTCTACATTTCTACAATTATACTCAACTACTCAAGTTCTCAATCTCATCTCAACTCTCAAGTCTCAAGTCTCAAGTTTCCTTTTTTAGTTCATATATATCAAACTAAAAAAAAAGTTGTAGTCTTTTATTTCAATTCTCTTATTATCACTTTCATTTTTATTCTCTCATTATCATTTTCTATTCTTTCCCACACATATACTACTAAATTACTAATTAGTATACTTCTACTTCTAGTCTCTTAGTTTTAGTTCATCAATCTTATATTCTTATATATTCATCCTTTAGTTTTTTCAATCTAAAAAAAATGTCTAGAAGAGGTTCTTCTTCATCCGGTGCCTCACCTTCTTCTTCTAGAGGAAGATCCATGCCCAACACCTTAAATTGTCCTCCACCACCTCCACGCCAACTTCCACCAACTCTAGAAGATATTGAACTTGAAAATATTCCTTCGGATGAAGAAATCTCCCCTCATTTGTTCAACTTGAATGTTAGGGAGATACTTGGAGATGATTTCCCTTCCGACGACGACAACGATAATATTCAAGGTCAATCACAATAAAGGGCGAGTGGAAGTCAACCAACCTCGGGTGGTGCGGGTACCGGAGACTCTAGCGGAGCCGGAGGCGGAGGATCGACTCGAAGTTCTCCACAAGTGTTACGTTCCGATATATTTTCCATTCATTTCAAGAAGGAGACGATTGAGAATTCGAATGAATTCAAAGTTATTTGCAACTATTGTGGCACGAAGTATAAATTCAAGCATGGCGGAGGATATGGAACGTTCATCAAGCACATCAACTCGAAGCATCCGGACAAGATTGACATCTCAACCGGTCAAACACAAATAGGACGAGGGTTCACGGCCTCTTCCGGAGGAGAAGATTCATCGGCGTCGGGTAACACTATTTTTAAATTTAATGAATCTAATTATTTGAGATTATACCTTAAACTTATGTGCACCAAACATTTGCCATTTAACTTTGCCGATAATGTTTTTTTTCAAGATTGGGTAAATCTCACTTTAAATCCTCAAGCCCCACCTTTGCATCGTAATAAATGTAAACTTGGTGTTGCTAAAGTTGTTAAAGAGTATGGTTTGGTTTTAAAACAAATTTTGCAACAATTACCTCATAAAGTGTCTATATGTTCGGATATTTGGAGCAATTTTTGGCAAAAAGCAGATTATATGGGTATTACTTGTCATTGGATTGATAGTTCATGGAATTTGCAAAAAAGATTAATTTCTTATAGATCATTTGATGTTCCTCATACCGCCGTTAATATTGCTCACAAAATTAGTACTATTTTGCAAGAATATGGTTTAGTTACAAAGATTTTTACAATCTCATTTCATAATGCTAGTGCTAATACGGCTAGTTTAGAAAGTCTTATTGATATTTGCAAACCCTCAATTGGTGGTAGATTTTTTCATGTTAGATGTATTTGTCATATATTGAATTTATGTGTTCAAGATGGTATAAGTGCTTTGAAAACACACATTCAACCTATTAAAAGTGCTATATGGTATATAATGAGAAACCATTCCGTTACTAAAAGGTGGAAAAGATATTGTCAATCTGTGAACATTCACCCAAAAAAATTTCCTTTAGATGTTTCAACTCGTTGGAATTCGACTTATAAAATGTTGCATGACTCTTTTGATTATAAAGATCATATTTGTGCTTTTTACTCACAAGATGCGGGTGGTCAAATTTTGTTTGCTAATCAATGGGACACGTGTTACACTCTATGTGATGTTTTGCAAATTTTTAATGATGCTACGGAAGAACTATCCGGTGTTTATTATCCTACTTTAAATTTAGTTGTTGATAATTGTGTTAAAATTGCTATGGTTTTTAGTGCTAATGAAGCACACCCGTTGTTGTCAAATGCTATTCTTTCCATGAAATCTAAGTGGTTAAAATATTTTTTTCAAATCCCGGACTTGTGTTTAGTTGCTAAATTGTTGGACCCACGTATTAGAACGGATGGTTTAGAAGAATTGTTAATGCTTTACTATGATTCATTGTATGCTAATTGTGATTCTCCTACTAGACAACAAGCTCCTAATCCTAAAGACATAGTTGCAAGTACTTATAATCTACTAAAGGATCTTTTTAAGGAGTATAAAGAACAAAATGATACGAACGATGATCAATCTAGTGGTGATGATAGTAGTGATAGTGTTGATAATTCTAGGAAATATGATGCTCTTCAAAAATTTTATAATTTTTATGATGCTAGATCTCAAAAACGTGCACGGGTTATATCTAATCATTTTCAAGAACTTGATTCTTATTTTACTAACACTTTTGAGTTTGAAACAAGCGGAACTAGTTTTGATATTTTGAAGTGGTGGTCAAGGAGAACAAAGTCATTCCCTATTTTATCATTGATTGCAAAAGAGGTTTTTGCATCTCCCGCCTCTACGGTTGCAGTTGAACAAGCATTTAGTCTTGGTAATCTCACTTTGGATCCGACACGATCCAATTTAAGTGTGACAAATTTACAAAATTTGTGTTTGCTTGATGATTGGTCAAAGGCGGAAAGACGGATTCAACATCTAAATGAAGAGACCGATCGGATGATGAAATTACGGAATATGGAAGCGAGTTAGATTGGTAGAGTAAATAAAAAAGACCATCACCATTCACCTCCACCGAGCCAAAGAGGTAGGTTGAGGTAAGTTAAGAGAACTACGTGGGCTTTGATTCCTTTCGAGGATACGTAGGCAACTTAAATTTAAGTTGAACTTGAATTTTCAAGTTTAACCCTAAATTTAAGCTCAAGTCCTTTCCCCCTCCCCTTCTATTATGTTGTTGTATTTTATCTTATAAAGTTTGTATTTTTTAAAATTTTGAAGTGTAACAATAGAGTAGTTGACACTTGACATGGAAGTAAACTTGTAGTGTTCTCTACACTTCTACATTTGTAAATTGTAATGGTTTAGACTTTAATAATTAAATTTTTATGTGATCACATTAATTAATATTGTATGATTATTGTGAATTTAATATCAACTTTGAAATTTTTACTTGCATTATTGAATATTGCATAATGCATACATCAACATCAATATCATGTTTTCAATTTTAATGATATTATTATTATATTAATTCAAATTCAATATTTCAATTTTCAATTACACATGTTTCACTTATTTAATAAATAAATTACACGTAATAACTGATAACACATATATGATGTATAAATATAACAAAAAATAAAATAAAATAAAATAAATAAAACCGGAAAACCGGCGGTTCCGAACTGGAACCGGAACCGCCGGTTCACGAACCGGCCACCTTATTCCCCGGTTCGATTCCGGTTCCACCTCCGTTGGAATCGGAACCGCCGGTTCCGAACCGGGGTGCATGTCTACCCATTAGGGCTATTATATAGATATATATACATTATTTTCTCATATCAAAATTTAAAATGAATTGAATTTAATAATAAATACTAGTTAGTATTCCTCCGTGCTTCCAAAGTAATGAACACTCTTCATTTTTATCCATTCTACAAAATATTCTACACTTTACTTTTACTAAAAGTAATATTCCTTCCGTCCCACGTATTTTTACCCACTTTCCATTTTGGGGTGTCCCACGTATTTTTACTCATTCTATTTTTGGCAAAAATACATAATATTTTATTACCTACTTTTTACAATCCCAACAAATTTAATTAGTTTTTAACACTTTATTCATCATTCTCAATAACTTTATTCACTTTTTCTTTTTAAATTACTAATTTATCTCTACTTTTTCTTACATTATATATTAAAAAAAATGTCTTAATCTCCGTGCCCGTATAAATGGGTAAAATACCCGGGACGGAGGGAGTAATAAAAGATTAACTATAATACTACTCTCTTTATATGTACAATCCAACAAAATACTCACTTTTTCACGCATCCCAATAATTTTACACGCTTTTTTCATTATATTAACTAAAATATTTTTTTTATTTCTTACTTTATACATAAAAAAAATTAAACTCCGTGCACAAAATACATGAGATACAATGGGGGACATGGAAATATATATATATATATATATATATATATATATATATATATATATATATATATATATATATATAATTTTTATAATAATAAAAACTTAAAATTTATGATTTAAATATAATAAGTTTTTATTTTCATGCAATAGTATATTTTTAGAAGTTCTACATAATAAAGTAGAACTATTTACTATACATTAAAATATTTATCTTTTAGTTCACTATACATTAAAATATTATATTCTTTTATGTTTATCAAAAAAAAGTTAAATGCAACTATACTAATGGAATATATTAATCTCTCATTAATTTATCTTTACTCAATTTTGAGAAATTCATTTAAAATAATCTACATTCAGACTAATACTCTTCAAAATATATAATAATCACAAAAAATAATTTGCATGTTTATTTTTCTCTTTTAAAAATTTTAAGGCACCTAAGTCTTTTTCCATGTCCTATTCCAAAGAATATGATGGTCAATCAATATTAATATCATAACAAATGACTCAAATATCTTCTTAAATGAATCTTAATTAATTATCTTTGCTGCTATATATTGTTTAGAAATTTTGGTTGGTGTTATACGACGTAATTTGAGTCCATACAGAAGTTAAATTCTTTAAAATTAAATTGTCCTGCTTTGGAATTCTAACATTTCTATAACAAAGTAAACTCCTTCTCTTTATTTTCTCCTCATTTATTCCCTTTTTAAAAAAAAAAATTAGATCACATATATCCCTAATTTTTTTTAATAAAATGATGAAACCATCTAAGAAAAAAAAATAATGAAATGACTACTAATTTTTTCTCTTTCTTTTTCGCCAATTACATCTACTTTTCTAATGCAAATCTAAAGGAAATTCAATTTCTACAAGATTTAACTCATTTTATCATCCACTATATTAATCGAAAACATGCAAATTCGAAAAAAAAAATAGTAAACCAATAACAGCTCTCTTTTCTTTAAAATATTTATGACAATTATTAGTTATTTTATTCGATTAGGAGTTTGGACCAGGATCGAGGTTTGGAAAATTCTTCATGGCCATTTACAACATAAGCCATGTATAAATTTTTCGTATTTGTATGCTTTCGAGGTTTTGAAAAGGTTTGGGATTTGAATATATTTTCTTCGTTGGAACTTTGCTCAATTTTTGTTTTTGAAAAAATATTTATGATAAAAATTTAAAATTATGGCTTCTTTTTGGGTGGATCCGCTATTGGCAATGTTATTTGTGCATACTTTTTGGAATTGAAAATTAGTTAATTTCTTGAAAAATGGTGTACCCCACCATTAGGGGCCCCCACCACCCCTGCCCTGGGGATTGGTAGAGGAGGTAAATCGCAGGATGTGTCTCAAGTGGCTTAGAGGACTAACTGTTAAACTTGTGCTTGCAAGGGGTCAAATCCATGTCAAAGGCAGGATTCGAACCCCCACCCTGCAGCAACCAAATTTAGTTGGAAGGTCTTTCCACCCTCCACTCTATCACTTGAGCCCCTGCCCTGAGAAAATTAGTTAATTTCTTGTATTATAATTTGTGTAATTGTAATACTGTAGTAAAAGAAAAGGAAAGAGTAAGAAATGGGGTGATTTTTTACTAAAAGGTTTCATTGTTTTATTTTAAAAAGAAAAGGCCATATTTGATCTAATTTTAAATTAAAAAAAAAAAGAGTGGTTTACTTTATCATATGGCACAAGGTGAAGGGTTTATTCCGCCCTTTACCCCTTAAAATATATACTGACTCACATAGTGATCACCGCATTATAGAACCAAGATATATTTTATTAAACATACTATAGAAATAAGACAACTAAGGAATATCACAATAATTGCATAAGACAATTTTAATCCTAAATCTTCGATTTGATAAGTGTTTCACTTGTAAAAAATTGTAGAATCAGAATGTCTATTTATAGTTTTAAAATGCCATTTCACGAATTAATATCCTCTATGAAATGAATCATAGAATTTAATCGATGTGTATTAATAAATTCATTTATACCCTATGATCGGAACTCTTCACCGACACGTTCTAATATTCTAACAGATGTCGTTTCTTAAAATGCAGTTTGGATTTTCTATACCATTTTGATACACCATTCTTATATCACACCGTTATAGAATGTCATGTCAATGTCCTCGATGAACTGGATAATAGAATATAAAGCACGTGTATAAATTTATTCTTTCATATCTTACAACCGGAGTACTCTTCAGCGACACCTTAATTTTAATCTAACAGATATCGTTTCTTAAAATGATTTTTCTATTCTACCAAAGATTGAAATTCGAAGTTCAAATATGTGGATCCAAATGTGACATCAACATTCATTCGAATGTCAATAATTGTTGGACAAAACATGCCAACACTTTATGATCATATATATAATTTCTAATGCAGAGTTAGCATTTTTCAACAGACTATGCTCAATTTATTGCAAGTCTGTGAAGTGCCAAATTTGCAGTTGTACCAAATTACTCTAGATCAGGCCGACAGGTGAAGAAAAGAACATTATTATGTGCTTCATTACAGTGGGGTAGCTACGTTGGACCATGGTTTGATCCACGTACAATTTGTTGTAGTATGGAGCCTAAATTCTTTGGGCCCGTATTTCTTTTGGCCCAATTGATCCTAATGGGCTTAAGATTAGGGCAAGTTATCTTGATCAAGAAGTTATTCATTGTGTTATCTAGATCAAGATGTTTTCTCATTGTAGTTGACTTGTCCAACAAGGTAAAAAAAATTTTGGCTTGGTATCGCCTCCAGATGTAGTCGAAAGACGAATTGGGTAAACAAATCTCGTGTTATTCGTGTCATCGTGTGCGTGTGTGTCCAAAATTCCTAACACAATTATGGTCAATGATCTATTAATTTGAATTTATGTGACTTGATTGGTGAAAATGATTTGAAAATGAGTTTACTTAGGCATAATTAATTAGGGGAGATTTTATTAAATATATATAGAATATATAGAAATTTATTTTGTTTGAAACGAAACACGAAAATTAGAATCACGGGAAAAACAATAGCTCTGTTCTAAAGTACAATAAATTCATTGAAAATGATTAATATTCTCAACTGCAGGTGGGACTGAATGTAGTTTTGAATTTAATTTCTCTTCAGACATATTTAAGATACCCTCTAATTTGCCATCAGTAGTTGGACCCAATGCCATACGTACCATCTAATAATAATAATAATAATAATATCAGTAGTTGGACCCAATGCCATACTTACCATCTAATAATAATAATAATAATAATAATAATAATAATAATAATAATAATAATAATAATAATTATTATTATTATTATTATTATTATTGATGAGATCAGTAGTGATGATTGTATGACATCGTCATTTTGTTTAAGGGATAGTCTTGTGTGAGACCGTCATGTAAGGTCTTACGTGAGACGGGTAAAAAATTATAATTTTTACAATGAAATGTGATATTCGATTAATAAAAAGTGATCATGCTATTTCATGATCAATTTATAGTATAAATAAAAAGTGATGCTAACATTTTATGTTAAAAGTAATAACTAATTACAAAAGCATAAAATGATCACCGTGAAACCATCTCACTCGCTTCATAACTTTTCAGTAAAAAAATTTAATAGAGCCAATTTGTTATGAAATCAAATTATTGAAATACTTTAATACTTAAATCATGAATATAAACATAAATATGTTTAACGTTATGTATTGAATGTACTTTTTGGTATAAAATTTATACTCTTATTTATTTTTTTTAATTCTTAATCAAGTATTAATATTCTTAATATTTCAATCGATCTCATTGAAAAAAATAACTCTTATTAATTAAAATAAATAATTTTTAAAATAAAATGTTATACATTCAAATATCTAGCACGTGGACTCAGTACACAAGAAATCGTCTCTAATTTTTAATATTACTAAGCAGTAATAGAGTATTGATTAAAAATAATTCAAATTGTAATTTACTAAAGAATAAGATAATAATAAATTAGTTTTTTAATTTTAATTTTTAGCTATTTGTATTTAAAATTTAAAAGAATAAAAATAGAAGTAATCTTTATAAAAAGATAAAAAGGGTAAGATTTTTTTTCTGTTAAATTTAATTTTTAAATTTAAAGAATATAAAATAAAAAGGAAAAAGAAAAAATTACAGATTATCATTATTATAGAAGAAAAAAAAGTTGTAATAAAATAATATAAAAAAGAAAAAAAATTTATATCATAAAAAAAAAGATTAATTCAAAAATATAATCTAAGCTTTGAATTTGAATAACTTATCAACTTAATAGAATATGTTTCATTACAAGAAATGACAAACTTTATGATGTAAACATAGTTTATTAAACCATAATTCTTATATAGTTAAAATATGCATATATTATCCATCAAAATATGCATATATTAAAATATGGTTGTTATTAAAATATGCATATATTTTTTAAAAGTTTGATTATCTATTAAAATATAATTTTAAAATATTATAATATAATTTATTATATTATAAATATATTTTAATTATGAATAAATATTTTATATAATTTTTAATTATATAATAAATATACAAGTTGACATGTCTCTCAACAGACATCTCATATATATTCATCTTACGAAAAAAAACTATATATATATATATATATATATATATATATATATATATATATATATATATATTTTGGTCATATTTAGAGATCTTGAATCAGCCACCTCATTTGAGACTTGGAGTCATTGAGGGATAGACCATGTCTATATATTATTTTTTTTAATATTAGAAATGTTATTACTTTTTATTTTATTATAAATTATTTATAAAATAATTTATTTGAATTATTATTATTATTACTCCCTCCATCTTTCAGTTATGTTCACCATTACTGTAAATACATAGTTTAAGAAAAATTAAGGTTGTTGGTTGATATAAAATTTCATTTTTTGGATGGTGAGAACTGTGAGATGGATGGAAATGAAAAGTGTAAAGTTATGCGAAGGAGAGTATTATTTTTACATTTAAAAATATTTTTTTATTAAAATATTACTCTACCCGTCCAACTTATTTATGCATACTTTCTATTTTGAGAGGTGTTTCGAATATTTATGCACGTTCCATTAATAATAAAAATATATTATACATCTTATTTAAATTTTAAACTTTATTCATCATTAATCTCAACAACTTTATTTATTTTTTTACATTTTATTTATCATTCTCAACAATGTTATTTATTTATTTTCTTTAAATTATCAACTTATTCATATTTTTTCTTATATTATATTTTGAAAACGGGCGTAGATACCTGAACGGAGGAATTACTTTTTATCATCTAACGAATTAATTTGATTAGATTGTGAGAGGAAATTAATACCATGCGAGAAATAGTAAGTTTGTGTGAGGAAACTAATACCTGAGGAATAATAAATATTCACCTTGTACTGGGAGGTGCTATATAATTCATTAATTTGTTTGTAAAGAGGAAGTATACTCCATATTACGTCTACTTGTTATGTGATAATGTGAATGATCATTTTACGTTTTCATTATTAGTTATTATTTTTTTCTTTTATTTAAGTTATTATCAATTTTTTTAAATGTCATCATCACTTTTTATTTATATTATAAATTGTTCATAAAATATTTAGTTCATATTATTATTATTATTATTATTTTTCATCAATTAAATATTACTCCATCTGTCCCAACACAGTTTTCACACATCCTTTGTAAATTACAATGGAGGTGTGCAAGCTCTGATGAGACGGAGGGAGTACTTTTATTATATAGAGTATCATTTCTTCTCTATCTCATCGAAATCATTCTGTGAGACCATCTCATATAAGTCTCTAGCTCTGTAACAAAGTTTAATAAACATGTTGCCGCTACTGAAATTAATAGTAATGGTGATAATTTAATATACTATATATGTATGGAAAGACTTGTATGTGACCGTCTCATATAATTAGCTCTCATATAAGACGAATAAAAAGTGATAATATTATCACTTACGTTATAAAATGTTATTATTTTTTATATATACTATAAATTGTTCATGAAATAGTTCACTGCATCATTATCACTTTTCATCGATTTAGTATCATTTTCCGTTAATAATGTTATCACTTTTTATCCGTCTCACGTAAGGGCTTACGCGAGACGGTCTCACGTAAGGGCTTACGTGAGACGGTGTCACACAAGACATACCCTATATATATATACCTGAGCTTGTGTTTGGGTGTTTTTGATTAACAAACAATCGAAAGCGAGTGAAATTGATTCAAGACACGAACAGCTAAAGAAACTTTTTGGATTGGTTTGAATGATTCAGAAATATAATAAATTTTGCTTGGTGGATTATTTATGTTGCAACGGTTGTATTCTGTAAATCAACCTATAATTTTAGCACATCAATTAATAATTTCTATCACCAGAATCGAGCCCAGTCCGTAGTGTTGGAAGTTAACCACATTGGGTGGCAAAGAAGGTGAATTTAACATATGCATGTGTTTCTGCAACACAATAAGGGGAGCAGCAGCAGTGGTGAACTCATTGGTCAAGAAAAGGTAATTATTAAACTAGAAATTTACTATGGGGGTAAAATTCCTGAAAATAAATGAGTTACCATGTTGGCAAACACTATTGCTGGTTAAAAGTTAAAATTAATCCGAAGAGACTGCGTTAAAATTAGCAGTAAATGTTTAACACATTAAGTCTGTTTTGGTGGCGATGGATGACAAATGTGGAAGTATACAATTTCTTGTAATAAGCAAGTGTTGCCACGTGGAGCCAATCTTGGTCCTCCATTTTGTGTCTCGCGCCATTTAATTGTAGAAATCTAGAAAAAAAAACATTTTCAAAATAATAGAAAAGCTACAATAAGCTTTAATAACAAAAAGGCTATAATAAGCTCTAAAGTGGAGAACATTTTATTACTTCTCAATTGAAACAGTGACGCATTACATCTATTTATACTGTAAAATTGT
Source organism: Pogostemon cablin (assembly GCA_023678885.1). NCBI lineage: Eukaryota > Viridiplantae > Streptophyta > Magnoliopsida > Lamiales > Lamiaceae > Pogostemon > Pogostemon cablin. The sequence goes on along the minus strand of CM042964.1, from coordinate 11,994,048 downwards.
AACTACCTAATAAATATATATTAATTGTGATTGACAAATCACCATTAATTTCCTAGCTTATTATATGCAACTTCCATATACGGAATGCATATTCCAACAGCCTCCCCTCAAGTTGGAGCATGTGGATCAAAACACATGTCTAACTTGAAAAACAAATTTGTAGAAACAATCTATTAATTCTATGAAGATAATATGGAATATCTTCCATATCATCAATAGATTCAGACTGGGTACAGCAACCCAAATCAACATGTTCTACGAAGATAGTATGGATCATCCTCCACACTATTATCAGATCTAGATCCGGGTACAACAACCCATTGATTCTATCTTGAACTCATCTTCAAGTAGTTTATGTAATCAAAATTCTTCGAGGATCATCGACTCACTCCAGTGATAACCCTCACATCAAAAGTATGATCAAATCTGCTCTGATACCATGTAGAAATATAGAAAAAAAACATTTTCAAAATAATAGAAAACTACAATAAGCTTTAATAACAAAAAGGCTATAATAAGCTCTAAAGTGGAGAACATTTTATTACTTCTCAATTGAAACATTGACGCATTACATCTATTTATACTGTAAAATTGTAACTACCTAATAAATATATATTAATTGTGATTGACAAATCACCATTTATTTTCTAGCTTATTATATGCAACTTCCATATACGGAATGCATATTCCAACATTAATTTTAGATTAAATCTAAATAAGTTATTACTATTATAAATTCCAATTTTATCTATTTCTATATATTTTAATTTTAATAAAATAATTATAGTGAAAGATCATTTTTTGGCATCACACCAGAGTAGTCTTACAAAAGGACGAGTCGGATGCTAAGCAAATCAGGTGCAATAAGTATTGAATGGAATTGTTTCTTTCTAAATTAATTATTATCTTACAAATTATGAATTTTTACAGCTAGTTAAATATTATTTTTTCCTAAAAAATATTAATATTTTGTTTATGAGCTAAATTTCTCGACACAATTCTATGAAAGTATTATATATACTACTGTAGCAATATTTGTATGATACCGTCTAATAATAATTAAGATTATTTTATTTTTTTAAAATTAAATATTAGTATTTTATATTCAAAAGTACTACCTTTTATTAAATATATTATAACTTTACATTTAATAATATGAATTTACTGCAACATTATCATGACTTTCATTACTAAATATTTTCACTTTTTATCTTTATCTTCCAGAATTACATAATTCTCACATAAATTATGATGTGCGACATTGTTTAGCAAGAGAAGGTAGATAAATCACATCTTAGGAGAAACTATAACCGGATATAAGGGTTTAGATTCTCAACCTCCACGTGTCTCTCCGATGCATTGTTCTTTCTATCTCTATAAATACCATCCGAAGCCCTAATTAATATCACTCTAGCTGATCAGTTAATTTCCGGAATGCATCATTGCAGCTCATCGTATTCCTTCAACTTTCCGGCGGAGCGGATCGGGAGGATCGCCGGCGCCAATGCGGTGGTGATATTCAGCCGGAGCTCGTGCTGCCTTTGCCTGGTGGTGAAGCAGCTCTTCTCCGGCATGGGAGTAAACTCCACGGTGTACGAGCTGGATGAGTGTCCGAGAGGGACAGACTTGGAGAAAGCGTTGGCGCGGCTGCACGGCGGAGACTTGCCACTGCCGGTGGTGTTTGTCGGCGGAAAACTCGTCGGAGGAATTGATACGGTTATAGGGTCTCATATCAGTGGTACACTGGTTCCACTCCTCAAAGAGGCTGGTGCTCTTTGGCTTTGATCCTTCTTTCTTTTCTTTGTAATTTCTTGCATGTGCTTTTTCAGTGAGAAGTAGTGTTAGTTTGGGGGAAAAAAAAATTTAATTTTCTGGTAACAAAAGAATTGATGTATATTAATTTTAATTTGTGTCAGTATAATCTTGGAAGATTTGCAATTTACTGTATTTCTTACTTTTATTCTTCACAAAAGTAATCCAACGCATGTGCCTTTCTCATCTTGAGAATACTTAGGGTGAGATTGTCCTATAGTAAAACTGTTTGTGAAAAGCTCATGCGCTTCCGGGGAACGTCGTGCGCCTACGGAAACACAACTCTTCCCTTCATATTCTATTTAAACCTATGTATTGTTACGAGTTTAAATTGCAAAGGGACATTGTGTCCCCTGAGGCACAAGAGCCTCACTCAAACTATTTAATTATTTTAAAAAATAAATTAGGTTAGTAGTATATTTTATTAATAATGTAATTACTTTTTATATATATTATTACGAATTATTCATGAAATCATTTACTTATTGGTTTTTTACTTTTATTAATCAAATACTCCATCCGTCCGCTTTTAAGGTATTCATTTTACTATTTTTGACGTCCGCTTCAAAGGTATCCATTTCTCCTATTTAGTAAAAAAGTACACAATATGACCTACCACTTCCCTCTAATACAACTAACCACTTTACATATAATAATAATACTCCTTAATGCACGTGTAAAAAACAAATTGATACCTTAGAACCAGACGGAGGGAGTATTATTTTTGTTGAAATATTATTACATCTTATCTATTTCAGAAACTCTTCTGGTGAGATTATGTCGCACAACCGTTTGTCTTTACTCTAAGCATGAGATCACTTATTCGAATTAAACAATTAAAAAATTAATATTGATAAAATAAATGAATATAAGTAATTAATGAGTATTGATAAATGACCATGAAACGAGTATGTGTACGAGTATTATAATAAAAATTTTAAATATGATTTAAACGAATACGGGTACAGATACTCAAAATAACCAGGTATCAAGCCTGTTGTCATGAGAAGATATGAGAAAGCAATCACCAATGATCGGGTGATTGTGATTATCATTATTATCTTATAGAATATTCCCTCCGTCCGCCTTTAAGGGTGCCATTTGCTTTTTGCACGTGGATTAAGAAGTATTATTATTTAATGTGTAGTGGGTAGTTGTATTAGTAGAGATGTGGGTCCTATTTTTAGTTGTATTAGTAGGTGTGTGTGGGTCCCATATGTATAAAAAAGGAAATGAGACCCTTGGGGGCAGACGCCCAAAATGAAAAAATAATACCTTTGAAAGCGGACGGAGGGAGCAAGTTACGACAACAATCCCACAAATCATTGGATGAAATAAATGCAAGATTACAACAATTTAGGTAATTATATACGTAATTATATACTATCCTTATTATCACCCCCCGTCAAGCAAGGCATGGGGTGAGGCAAAACGCAGAACTTGGATATGATCAACAACTCGAAGGTGGGGCGAGGAAGACTCTTTGTGAAGACGTCGGCTAACTATAGATTAGATGACACATGTTATGTATGCAACCGACCAGACGATACTTATTCTAAAACAAAATGACAATCAATGTCAATATGCTTTGCCCGTTTGTGAGCAATAAGGTTCTGACTGAGAAAGATGACACTCTTGTTGTTACAAAGAAGTATGGGCTTTGGCGAAGGAATGCGAAGCTCAACGAACATGTTGACTAGCCATTGAACCTCTGAAGCTGTGTTAGCCAAGGCTCGATACTCCGACTTACAACTCGAGAGGGCGACAGTAGGTTACTTCTTCGCACTCCAAGAAACAAGATTACCACTAAGGAATATAAAATATCCATATGTGGAACGTCGGCTCTCTGGGCAACGCACCCAATCAGCATCTGAATATGCTAGGATAGACAGCTCAGATTGAGCATTGGAGGAAAGTTCAAAGTGCAACGTCCCTTTTACATAACAAAGCATTCTTTTGACAGCATCGTAGTGATCAACCGAAGATCTATGCAGGAACTTACTTACTTGACTAACGGCATATGAGAGATCCGGACGAGTGATAGTGAGATACTGCAAGGCACCAATAATAGATCGATAGAGAGTAGGGTCATCAAATGGTTGGCTGTGTAAATGAGCATCCTACTGCAAGAGGTGTGCTAACTGGCTTAGATTCCACCAATTGAGCTCGATCCAATATATCATGAGCATACTTAGCTTGGCCAACGAAGAGGCCCTAAGAAATGTAAAAGACTTCCAAGCCCAAGAAATAGATAAGCTTCCCAAGATCTTTGATAGCGAACTCCATATTCATGCGTCGTATGAGCTTTTGAAGCAAAGTAGAAGAATTTTCCGTGATGATAATGTCATCCACATATAGTAGAAGAAAAACTACTGATGCACCATTATGGTAGGAAAATATGGAAGAATCCGAGCGGCTTTGTTGGAACCCTAATTTTATCGAACTCTAATTTCTTTGACAGAGGGCTCAGAAGGTTGAGGTCTGCCTAGAGAAATGGCGAACAAACAGCAAGCAAGTTGAGAATCCGAACAAGAGAAAATGGGAAAGCTCAAGCCATGGTAGAAACAACAACAACAGGCAGACAAGGTTAACCAATAACCCGCCTGCAAATACGCAGAGACCAAAGCCTCTCTGCTTACAGTGTGGAAAGAACCACCATGAGGAATGCCTCAGGAGAAAAGGCAAATGCTTCTGGTGTCATGAGGTTGGTCACCGAGCCCAGACTGCCCGAAGCTGTCAAACTATAGGCCTGATCGAAGGGGACCGCCTGTGGGAGGAAATCCAAGGCAAACCACTTGAGGAAAAGGAAGGGTTTTTGCTATGAACCAAGCTGAGGAAAACAAGGAACTTGATGTTATGAAATGTACGTTATCAGTGGGTAAATCCCGAGCCTTCATTTTGTTTAACACTAGTGCATCACATTCTTTCATTTTTGTAAATTATTGCCATAAGATTCATTGTAAACAAGTCAAGAGTGATGAACCTCTTGAGATTAGTTTACCATTGGGAGAGAGAATTATTGCGCATTCCTTAGTGGAAGAAGTAGATGTATTAGGGGTGTGCAGATCGAGATTCGGTACGAATTTTGAAAAAATCCGTACCGAAATTCGAATAAGATTTTTTTAATAAAAAAATTCGATATGAATCCATAAAGAAAAAATTTGATACTAAATCTGTACCGAAATTCGGTTAGGTTCGGAACGGATTTTCGAGAAAACGGATGTGACACCCGAGCTTCTCACTACTCATGTGCCAATATAATTTCATTTGTGTTAATACACATTTTATAATTATGTGGCAATTATGTGATAATAATGTGACAATTATGTGATAATTGTTTCTATATTTTATTTATCTTTACATTTTATTTGAGACATCTGTGATAAAAATGAGATAATATGTGAATATATGTGTGCATAAATATTTACGTGCATTAATTTGGATATACATAATTAAATCATTTTATTTGTATAAATATATTATTTCTTAATTATTAAGTATCACACGTATTCTCGTTATAATAAAAGCCGTAAGAAAATGTACATGTATGTATATTAATTTGTAAATGTATTATATCTTAGCTATTAACTATTGCACGTATATTTATAATGGATAATAATATAATATAATATAATATAATATAATATAATAACTACAGTATAAAATAAGTAAATAAACCATACTCCCTCCGTCTCGTTTCAAACTTTACATTTGCTTTTACACGTAGATTAAGGATTGTAGTATTTTAATGTGTAGTGCTTATCAGACATCGCACCCCATCGATCCGTGATCTCCTCCCAATTCTCCATTAGTATATGAAAGTGCCTCGACAACCTTTCCTTAAGACGAAACTTCTTAGTAACTTCGTCTTCACGAGGTGGCCTATCCTCCCTCCTTTTGGAGCAAATTTCAGTTGCCTTCCCTTTTCCTACAAGAATATACTTCAATACCAAACAAATACTAGGAAAGCAAACCAAACCAAGTTTAAAACTAACTATACATTAAACTCTACTCAAGACTTCAAGTTATTCATGTATAATCGATAAACATGCTCCCAACTCCATCTTAAACAATGAATCCATAAACATGATATTCCAATTTCACTTCAAAATTTAACTCTCTAACAAGAATTTTAACAATTTCACCATTCACTTCACTTTCTACACTTAAGCATGCACTTATCTAAAATTCACAAATTCACAAGAATTCTAACATGCTTCTCTTCACAACAAAAATTGCTCAACAATTTCAAGTAGAACATCAATGTCAAACAACAACTCAACAATGAAAATCGGACCCATCTCTTGTTCATAATAAATTTCAAACAAAAATCCAAATTACACCATGAATTCACATAAAAACTCGTTCTATCAACTTACTCACTTAAAATCAAGCAATAGAACTTCAATCCTAGGGTAATAGAGTCAAGAGAACGTACCTTTCGATCCAGCCATGACTTAGTATAAGCAAGAAATGAAAATCCCCAAATTGGATGGAAACCCCTAGTTTTTCAACTAAAAATCTCCAACCGTGAGAAATCAAGTGTGGGAAGGGTGGAAAGTGGGTTAATCGGAGTAGAATGAAGTAAAATCAAAGTTTGAAAGTAAAGGATTTTGGTTCGGAGAGGATTCGAGTGCGGGTGGTGTGAAGAATGTATGGAAAAGGGGTGAAAATTAGATTTAAACACGACTTACCTGGGCTAGTTCGACTCGAACCAGGTGGTCGAACCTTCTCGTCATGGTCGAACCACGCTTCTAGACGAATTTGGGATCTGGTTCGACTTGAACCATTGGTCGAACTAGGACGTCGAGTTGAACCAGCCTGTAACAAACTTTCAGATGACTGGTTCGACTTGAACCACCGGTCGAACCACAGCCTCTTGGTCGAACCAGCCTGTAATATTTTCTCTGATTGCTGGTTCGACTCTAACCATCTGGATCGACTAACTTCATTGGTCGAACCACGCTGCTGTTCCTTCAAACTCGATTCTTCTTCGTCCCCTGCAAACTTCAAGCTAAAAAAGGATCATTAGGTACCAAAATAGAGCAAAACTATAGCTAAAGAACCATAATTAAGACTCAATAATCAATGTATAAATACTCCACATACGACACAATAAATAAAACACCACTGAACATTAGGCAAATTATAAAAAATTGACACATCAAAACCTATTAAATGCCCAAAAAATTAACTCTCCTAACAAACGTTACAAAGAAAACATTATACTCTCAGTGCTACGATGAGGTAAGTACATCACCCCCAAACTTAGTAGAAACTATAGTCGAAACTAAGTTTACAAAGAAATATAATTTCCGTTAAGTTAGCACATCAAATATAAAAATTTCTTACTCACTCTAATGAAATAAAGCAATAAAATAGGTGGGAAAGCCCCCAACAGGCGCTCGTATTTAACGTCAGAGAGTCATAATGGTACCAATTTAATGTAAGGTATCCTCAAAGACGACGCAAACATCATCTGGCGACTTATAATACTTCAATCGATGCCCATTCGCCGCTATGATGTCTTCGTCTTTGTCCATGATCTCAAAAATCCTCCCTCGCAGGCTCTATGGATAATGAACGGTCCCATTCACTTCAATTTCAATTTTCCTGCAAAGAGCTTCAAACGAGAGTTAAAAGGTAATACCTCATGACCTTGCTTGAATTCCTTGTAAGTGATCTTCAAATCATGCCATTTCTTCATTCTATCCTTGTAGATCACCAAATTCTTGAAAGCTTGATTTCTGAACTTGTCTAGTTGATTGATATGAGTCAATCTCTACTCCTTTTGCTCCTTAAGACACAAGTTCAAACTTGTCAACGCCCAAAAAGACTTATGCTGAATCTCCACGGGTAAGTGGCACAGCTTCCCATAGACAATTTGATAAAGTGATATGTCAAGCACAGTCTTGTATGCAGTTCGGAACCCCAACAAAACATCATCGAGCTTCATAGTCCAATCCTTCCTATTAGTTCCGAGTACTTTCTCCAAAATTTATTTCACTTGTCGGTTGGAGACTTCGGCCTGCCCATTAACTCGAGGGTGATAGGGTGTAGTAACCCTATGCTTTACACCATACTCCTTGAGAACTCTTTCAATAAGCTTGTTGACGATGTGGGAACCTCCATCACTTGCATGTGCTCTAGGAACTCCATAGCGGGCAAAAATATATTTCTTCAAGAAAGACAACACTGTCTTATCATCATTCATGCAAGTAGAAATGACTTCCATCCACTTAGAAACATAATCCACTGCTAGAAGGTATAGAGAAATCCATTAGATGGGGGGGAAAAGGTCCCATAAAATCGATTCTCCATACATCAAAGATTTTAACAATGATGCTCGACTGAAGTGGCATCTCATCTCTTCTACTTATGTTTCCCATCCTTTGACATCTATCGCATGTCGCTACATAGGATTCACAATCTTTAAACAAAGTAGGCCAATAAAGAGTAGATTGAAGTACCTTCACTATAGTCTTTTGAGCTTCAAAGTGCCCCCGTTAGGTTGTGCATGACAAAAATCAAGAACACTCTCCATCTCCATCTCGGGCACACACCTACAGATGATAGAATCCATACAAATATTTTAGATGAATGGATCGTACCATATAAAAGTCTCAACATCCCTCTTAAACTTCGCAAGTTGATACTTGTTGAGATCTTTTGGAATTTTACCTACGGCAATGTAATTGACATAATCCGCATACCATGGATCTATTCCTTGAGCAGCGACTACACAAGCTCTCTCCACTCCTTTAGCAAACACCTCTATAATCTTCTCATCAGGGAACATCTCCTCTATGTAATCAAAATAATCATCGTAATGCTCCTTTGTCTCCAACCTTGATAGGTGATCCCCCAACACATTTTCTGTACCCTTCTTATCCCCGATCTCCATATCAAACTCATGCAGAAGAAGAATCCATTTAATGATCCTTGGCTTTGGTTCCTTCTTCTCCATCAAGTACCGGATCGCAGAATGATCCGTGTACACTATAGTCTTCCTGCCAATCAAATACTGTCGAAACTTATTGAATGTATACACAACAGCTAAAAACTCCTTTTCAGTGACAATGTAGTTCTTTTGTGCTGCATCGAAACTCTTACTCGCATAGTAAATGGTGCAAAACTTCTTCTCTCTCATATGCCCAAACACCAATCTAAGTGCTAAATTACTTGCATCACACATAAGTACAAACGGCTGAGTCCAATCCGGTGTGATCAAGAAAGGTGCAGTAATAAGTGCCTCCTTCAAAACCTGAAAAGCTATTAGACATTCATCATCAAAATTAAATAGAACATCCTTTTCAAGTAAGTGAGACAACAACTTGGAGTATTTTGAGAAGTCTTTGATAAATATTCTATAAAATCCTGCGTATCCAAGGAAGGACCGCACTCCTTTCTGATTATGAAAGGAGGAACCAAAAATAGAAAATAATCCATAAACACCTCCATGATCTTTTTTTATCAAGCCATCAAATATAGTCATCATGCAACGCTGAAAGGTAGCAAGTGCATTACACAATCCAAAAGGCATCTTCCTAAAGGCAAAAGTTCCATAAGGGCAAGTAAAAGTAGTCTTTTCTTGGTCCTCGGGTGCAATCATGATTTGATTATACCCTGAGTACCCGTCCAAGAAATAATAAAAGTCATACCCTGCAAGATGATCTATCATTTTATCCATGAAAGGAAGTGGGAAGTGGTATTTGTGTGTATTTTCATCTAGTTTCCTATAATCCGTACACACACGCCACCCCATAGGAATCCTAGTGGCTAATGTCTCTCCATCATATGACTTAACAATAGTCATGCCCCCTTTTTAGCTACAACATGCAATGGACTCACATGGGGACTATCACTAATTGGATATATAATTCCTGCATCTTGCCATGTTAGGATTTACTTCCTAATCACTTCTTGAATAGCGGGATTCACCCTCCGCTTATTCTGAATGCTACCCTTATCTTCATCTAATAATCTTATCTTATGCATGCAATATGAAGGATTAATACCTTTCAAATCATCAAGAGACCAACCAATCGCAGACTTATACTTCCTAAGCACATCTAATAACTCCTCGAGTTGATCATCAGTTAAAGAAGAAGATACAATTACCGGATAAGTTTCATTGTCACCTAGATAGACATACTTCAAGTGCTCCGGTAGCAGTTTCAACTCCTCTTTCTTCTCTTCTTTTGTTGTGCTCTTTCTATCCAATGACAAGTACTTTATAGTCCACTTCACCTCTTCAAACTTGGTTTTTTTCGATTCATAACTGTCATCACCCAAAGCAAGTAAATTTTCAAGAAATTCAATACATACCTCATTAGAGAGCTCATCTAGCTCTGTGGTGGGAAAAGTAAGAGACTCCACCAAGCATGTCTCCAAGGGATCCTTTCAAAGGATCAAGGACATATCTTCCTTCACGATCTCATCCACCACATCAATGTTGTGACACTGCGTCTCCATCGGCATCTTCATTGCTTTATCAAGGTTGAACAAAACCTCTTCTTTATCCATCTGCAACCTTAGCTCACACTTTTGAACATCAATCATAGCTCCAGCGGTGGTAAGGAATGGTCTCCCTAAGATAAGAGGGACATTATATTTGTCATCTTCCATCTCTAGCACTAGAAAATCCACAAGAAAGACCAGTTTCTCTACTTTCACTAAAATATCTTCAATCACACCCTTTGGAAAGGTCATAGACCTATCCGCCAATTGTAGAGCAACTGTTGTGGGAGTCAACTCACCCAAACCAAGCCTTTAAAATATTGACAATGACATCAAATTGATTCTTTCCTCAAGATCACACAAGGCTCGTCTTGCCGACCCCTTTCCAATTTCACATAGAATAGTGAAGCTTCCCAGATCCTTTAACTTAGCTTGCAGTTTCCTCTGAATGATCGAGCTACAGTTCTCAGACAAATTCACCATTTCAATTCCGTTCAAACTTCTCTTCTTCAAAAGTATATCCTTAAGAAAACGAGCATAATATGGCATCTCCAAGATTGCTTCAGAGAAAGGAATACTAAAGCTTATCTTGTTTATGATATCTAAAACTTCTTGAACTTTTATTCCAATCCCTTCTTCACTAACTTGGAAGGAAACGTGGAAGGTATCTTTGTCTCGGGAATTCCTCATTCATCACGTTCAACCTTCTCCGCTTTATCCTTCTCAGCTCTCAATCTCTTAGCTCTCTCCCATTTCTTTTCCGTTATAAGCTCAGTATTCTGCCCTTTGGATGGTACTAGAGTAACATTAACATCCGGTAAAGCATTCTGCGTGGAAAATGGTACTAGATGCGGTGGTTTGACCTCGGTTCGACCATGAATAGTGGTAGAACTAGATGTGTAATGGTCGAACCCGATATTTGAGAATTTGGCATCCCTCGTATAGGTCGGTTCGACCATAGTTCGACCTTCAGGGTTGTTCGAACTAGGGCTGGGTTGGTCGAACCCGACATCAAAGAATTCTGGACTGGCTGGTTCGACCATGGTTCGACATTCAGGGTTGGTCTAACCAGGGTAATGTTGGTCGAACTGACCATCTGATCGCTCCAGAGGTTGCCCAGCTGCTTGGTTTAACTTAGGAAGTGTGATGTCGAACCATGGTCGAATCGAGCTTCTGGAGCTCTACATTCCATTTCCGGCATCATCGGTCCATCATACTGTGTTCAAGACCTTAACGTGATAGTGTGGCACTTTTTCAAGTTCGTAATACTCTAAGATGGGAACTTCCACCTCTCTGCCGTTTCGGTCAATTGATTTACATTCCTGACCATCTACCCTATCAACAACAACAAGTCCTTCATCTGCTTAGACATATCCTCATGATTTTTATCACTTTTGGCCTCTAGCTTTGCCTCTAGACGATCCACTCTTGCATCATTCCTCGCCATGTACCTGTTCACCGTATCCTCAAAATTAGATTTTCCTTCTTCGATCTAAGCACCCAGATCAACACCAATAGGAGGTTATACTGCTGCTTAGGATTACTCCACAAAAACTCCGGCCTCCTTGGTTGTTGATAATTACCAGGGGGACCATGAATATTGTAGTTCTCTTGATAATTCTAGTTTTCTTGATTTTGGAATCACGTTCCTTGAATACTTTGACCCATGGTGAAGTTTGCCTCTTCTAATTCCTCTTGATTAGCTCCTTCATTCCCAACATCCTGCAGCATAATTGGTTCTCGTTGCACTATATCCATAATCTGCTTTTGCTGAGACTCAAGTAACTTGTTGATATTAGCCAAACTAGAGACAATCTCATCTTCTCTACTCGACTTAACCATAGTATGCTCAACATGTGCTACTTTTCCAAAACATAAGTGCCTCTCACTCTATTAGTTGGCCAATCTCTTAAATTTATCGAAATATCCTCAAAGAGCTTTTCGACCTCAAAGGATATATTTGTAAGCAGTGCTCCATTTGATGATGCATCTATTAACACTCGAGAATCATAGTCCAAACCGTTGTAGAAAATACTAATGTATTGAGCTTTAGATAGCCCATGCTGTGAACACTTTCAAAGCATGTCCTTGAATCTGTCTCAACCTCATGAAACTTCTCTCCACTCCCAATAGCAAATTAATTGATGTCTTCCTTCATCCTAAACACCTTGAAAGGTGCCATGTATCTCTCTAAGAACTTCAATTTTAATTTCTCCCAGGTAGTGCATTCAGCAGCATTAAGAGTATCGTACCAATCTCTCGCTCTTTCAGTAAGCGAGAACTTAAACAAAACAATCCTCCTTGCATCCTCATGATCTTCTATGCTCTTTTGTGTGCTTGCATACCCCAAGAATTTATTCAGAAGCTGTTGAGGATCTTCAAAGGTTCCCCCAGAGAAGGAACTCCTTTCTATCATGCTGATCAGCGCAGGGTGAAGATCAAAATCCGCATCGGTCCCTCTTGCTCCTAACAGCCACAAGTTGCCTCCTCTGTTGTTCTTAAAGACTTCAAAGATGTTAAAGTTATCCGGATTCGCCCTACCTTGGGCCATGTTGACTGCTTCTGCTTCCGACTTATCTTCGGTTGCAGTTTCAATCGCTTCCGAGTTCAGCTCTTCAACTTCAACTCCTAAATTAAGAGCTGCGGTTGGTTCTACGTTCTTGTTCTTCTTTATCGTTGCCTTCTTCTTCCTCGACGATGCACCAATTTTTGGATTAAAAGGCACTAATATTCCTGCCTTTGATCTAGTGTGCATACAGCCAAGAAAAATAAGCGTTAGAGAATAAAATCAAGAATACATAGTCTCAATTAAACTAGATATAATAAATTAATAATTAATGTCGTCCTTGGCAATGGCACCAAAAACATGATGGTCGTTTTCTCAATACACAACATTAATCCCCAAGTATAAAGGATGTTATTGTAGCTTTGATAAGCGACTAAATGATTATCGAACCCAAGGGATGTATTATTATTAATCAAATTATAATCTAACTTATTAAGACTAGGTTGGCAATAAATTGGTGGAATAATTAAGTAACTAATAAACAAGTAATTTAAAAACAAATAAAGTAAACAAATAGTTGAGATTAAACGAAGGTGAATAAGTGAGAAATTAGGTAGTTCTTCGGGCCATCCAGTTTTACTTATTAACTTTCCTTCCGTGTATTAATATCTGACTCTGCCTTGTAGAGTATGGACGCATCACTAAACCATACAAATCTACTCTATGGACACAAGTAAATAAGCGTGTGACACGTGTGAATATCCTTGGAGCAAGAGATATAATTCACCCCCCTTTCTAGGTACTATCAGTATCAATTATTTACCGTGCATTAAGTACTCTAACCTGATATGATCTCCCTTTATAGGTACTATGAAGTTATTCTTTTTGTCCCATTTATTAACCCGAATCAGATTCAATTAACAAGTATTTATATAAGATAGTTCTAAAAAGACTTCGGAGTCCCCTCACTTAGAATCATAACATGTAATCTGATGAGTGTGTAAATTTACGTGTTTTGAGTCTTGATTCATGTGAAAATGATGTAAGATTTGATCTTAAGTCAAGATAAATCGAGTTGTATTGTAGAAAGTCATGAATCAGGTGTGTTTGAGTCCGTTTGAGTGGATTTTTGAAGGAAAACAGGATAGAAGTGATTGGAACCGGAGAAAGAGTGTTAAAGGCACCCAGTTCGACAAAGCAGGGATGCGGTTCGACCAGCAACAGAGTGGTTCAAATAGCATCCCTGGTTGAACCAGGCATTGGAAAGTCTCCAGGGGTGTGGTTCGACCACGACACTATGGTTCAACTAAGCACAGTGGTCGAACCATGGTCGAACTAGAAGCATAAGTTTTCGCAGTTACAGTTTAGTAACGAAGCTTCTGGTTTGATATGCCATTCGAGTCAAACCAGGGACCTGCCTGTATTTTACAGGTCGATTCAACCTGTGGTTCGACCAGCTGTGATCGGTTCTAAGTGAAGGGATTCCAAAGTCTCATTAGAACTATCTTATATAAATACTTGTTTATTGAATCTTATTCGGGTTAATAAGTAGGATGAAGAGTATAACTTCATAGTACCTATAAAGGAAGATCATATCGGGTTAGAGTACTAAGTACACGGGAAATAATTGGTACTGATATTAGCTAGAAAGGGGGGGTGAACTATATCTCTTGCTCCAAGGATATTCATACGTGTCACAAGCTTATTTACTTGTGTCTATGGAGTAGATTTGCATGGTTTAGTGATGCTTTCATATTCCACAAGGCAGAGTTGGTCATTGATACACGGAAGGGAAATTAATGAGTAAAACTGAATGACCCGAAGGACTATCTATCTTCTCACTTATTTACTTTCGTTCGATCTCTACTGCTTATTTATTTTAATTGTTCTTTTAATTATTTAGTTATTGGTTACTTAATCACACAACTATTTTGCCATAGTAGTCTTAATACGTTAGAATATAATTAAATTAATAATACGTCCTTTGAGTTCGATAATCACTTGGTCGCTTATCAAAGCTACAATAGCATCCTTAACACTTGCGGATTAATATTGTGTGTTGAGAAAATGCTCATCAAGTTATTGGCGCCATTGCCGGGGATGACATTAATTATTAGTTTATTATTTCTAGTTTAATTGAGACTATTATTCTTGTCTTTGTTTTCTAACGCTTATTTTTCTTAGTTATATGCTCACTAGATCAAGGGTAGGAGAGTTAGAACCTTATAATCCTGAGATTGGAGCATCGTCAAGGAAGAAGAAGAAGAATAAGAACATAGAACCAACGGAGGCTATTAATTTAGGAGTTGAAGTTGACGAGCTGAATCCGCAAGCAACTGAAGCTGCATCCGAATTTAACTTGGAAGCAGAAGAAGCCAACATGGCGGTGAATCCGGATAATCTTGCCATCCGTGAAGTCTTTAAGAACAACAGATGAGGTAATGCGGGGCTATTAGAAGCGAGAGGGGCCGGAGCTGATTTTGATCTTCACCCTGCTTTGATCAACATGATTGAAAGAAGTCCCTTCTCTGGGAGAACCTTTGAAGATCCTCAACAACATCCGAATAAGTTCCTTGGTTATGTAAGTACACAAAAAGATGCTGGAGCTCATGAAGATACAAGGAGGATCATCTTGTTTAAGTTATCGCTGAATGAAAAGGCGAGAGATTGGTATGATAATCTCAATGCTGCTGAATACGATACCTGGGAAAATTGAAATTGAAATTCTTGGAGCGTTACATGCCACCTTCAAAGGTGTTTAAGATGAAACAAGAAATCAATCAATTTGTTATCCATGGTAATGAGAAGTTTCATGAGGCTTGAGACAGATTCAAGGACATGCTTCGAAGGTGTCTACAGCATGGGCTTTCTAATGCTCAATACATCAGTATTTTCTACAATGGATTAGACTGTGATTCTCGAGTTTTACTAGATGCTTCTTCTAATGGAGCATTGCTTACAAAGTCATCCGTAGAGGCCGAAAAGCTCTTTGAGGATATTTCGATAAATTCAAGGGATTGACCAACTGATAGAGTAAGAGGCACTTATGTTCTTGAAAAAGTAGCACATATTGAGCACATGATGGTAAAGTCAAGTAGGGAAGATGAGATCGTCTCTAGTTTGGATAATATCAACAGGTTACGTGAGTCCCAGCAAAAGCAGATTACTGATATAGCTCAGCGAGTACCAATTATACAGCAGGATGTGTGTAATGAAGGAGCTACCAAAGAGGAATTGGAAGAGGCGAACTATGCCATGGGTCAAAGTATTCAAGGAATGAGGTTCCAAAATCAAGGAAACCAAAATTACCAAGGGAACTACAATAATCATGGTCCCCCGAGTAATTATCAACAACCAAGGAGGCAGGAGTTTTCATGGAGAGATCCTAATACAGCAGTACAACCTCCTGATGGTATTGATCCGGGTGCTAAGGTCGAAGAAGGAAACCTGGTTTTGAGGATACGGTGAACAGGTACATGGCAAGGAATGATGCAAGAGTAGATCGTCTCGAGGCTAAGCTTGAAAAGAAAATTGATGCAATCATGAGGATATTTCAAAGCAAATGAAGGACTTGATGTTGTTGATGGGAGAGATGGCCAGAAATGTTAAACAATCTCAAATTGTAGAGAAGGAAAAGTTCCCATCACAAAGTATAGCGAATCTGAAGTAGTGCCATGCCATCAGTTAAGATCTAGAACACATTATGAGGGACCGATGATGCTGAAAATGAGTTCTGAAGCTCCAGGAGCCTGATTCGATCTCGATTCGACCAACACAAATGGTTGAACCATACTGAGGAGGTCGAACCAGACACCTGGGCAGCTTCTGGAGATCCAAACTGAGCGATTTGACCACGATCGATTTGGTTCGACCAAACCTATTGGTCGAACCATGGTCAAACTGGCCTATCTATAGCATTCTATTTTTTTAGAAGCACGATTTGACCATGATCATCATGGTTCGACCAAACCTGTTGGTCGAATCGTGGTCGAACCAGCCTGTCAGGGAGACAAAGCACTTTCTGATGCACGGTTCGACCATTACTAGCCTGGTTCGACCAGCACCCCTGGTTGAACCATGGTGGAACCACTTCGTTTGGCATCATTTTCCGTGCCGAATGCTTTACTTGATGTTGATGCTACTCTAGTGCCATCTAACGAGCAGAATACTGAGCTTACAGCAAAAAAGAAATGGGAAAGAGCAAAGAGATTGAGAGCCGAAAAGGATAAAGTGGAGAAGGTTGAACGTGATGAATGGGGGATCCCTAAAACTAAGATACCACCTCCGTTTCCTTCAAGCTATTCATGAAGGGATTGGAAGAAAAGTTCAAGAAGTTTTTAGATATCATAAACAAGATAAGCTTGAGCATTCCTTTCTCTGAAGCACTCTTAGAAATGACATATTATGCCCGCTTCCTAAAGGACATACTTCTGAAGAAGAGAAGCTTGAATGGAATAGAGACAGTGAATTTGTCTAAGAACTGGGCTCGATCATACGGAAGAAGCTACTAGCAAAGTTAAAGGATCCGGGAAGCTTTACTATTCTATGTGAGATTGGGAAGGGGCCGGAACAACGAGCCTTGTGCGATCATGGGTCAAGCATCAATTTGATACCCTTGTCGATATTTCAAAGACTTAGTTTGGGGGAGTTTACTCCCACAACGGTTGCTCTACAATTGGCAGATAGGTCTATGACTTTTTCGAATGGGATGATTGAAGACGTTCTAGTGAAAGTAGAGAAACTAGTCTTTCCTGTGGACTTTCTTGTACTCGAGATGGAGGATGACAAGGATAATGTTCCCCTTATCTTAGGGAGACCATTCCTTGCTACGACTGGAGCTATGATTGATGTTCAAAAGGGTGAGCTAAGGCTGCGCATAGATAAAGAAGAGGTGTTGTTCAACCTTGATAAAGCAATGAAGATGCCGATAGAGACGCAGTGTCACAGCATCGATGTGGTGGAGGAGATTTTGAAGGAAGATATGTCGTTGATCCTTTTTAAGGATCCGTTGGAGACATGCATAGCGGAGTCTCTTACTTTTCCCACCACAGAGCTAGATGAGCTCTCCAATGAGGTATGTATTGAATTTTTGGAAAACCATGTATGAATAAAAAAGTACCAAGTTTGAAGAGGTGAAGTGGTCTAGAAAATACTTGCCTTTGGATAGAGAAAGCACAGTCAAAGAAGAAAAGATGGAGGAGTTGAAACCGCTACCGGAGCACTTGAACTATGCCTATCTAGGTGACAATGAAACATATCCGATAATTGTATCTTCTTATCTAATTGATGATCAACTCAGTGAGTTATTAGATGTGCTTAGGAAATATATGTCTGCAATTGGTTGGTCTCTTGATGATTTGAAAGGTATTAGTCCATCACATTGCATACATAAGATAAGATTGTTAGATGAAGCTAAAAGTAGCATTCAGAATCAGCAGAGAGTAAATCCCGCTATTCAAGAAAGGATTAGGAAGCAAATCCTAACATGGCTAGATGCAGGAATTATTTATCCCATTAGTGATAGTCCCCATGTGAGCCCATTGCATGTTGTAGCTAAAAGGGGGGCATGACTATAGTGAAAGCCGATGACGGAGAGACTCTAGCCACTAGGATTCCTACGAGATGGCATGTGTGTACTGATTATAGGAAACTGAATGAAAATACATGCAAAGACCATTTCCCTCTTCCTTTCATAGATCAAATGCTTGATCGTCTTGCAAGGTATGATTTTTATTGGTTCTTGGATGGGTACTCGGGTTATAATCAAATCATGATTGCACTGCACTCGAGGAGCAGGAAAATACTACTTTCACTTGCCCTTATAGAACTTTTGCCTTTAGAAAGATGCCTTTTGGATTGTGTAATGTACCTGCTACATTTCAGCGTTGCATGATTGCCATATTTGGTGGTTTGATAGAAAAGATCATGGAGGTGTTTATGGATGATTTTTCTATGTTTGGTTCCTCCTCTGATATTTGTTTATCTAACCTATCTACTATTTTGAAGAGATGTCAAGAAAGTAATCTTGTCTTAATTTGGGAAAAGTGCCAATTCATGGTGAAAGATGTGATTGTTCTTGACACCATATTTCGGCTAAAGGATTGCAGGTGGATAGAGCAAAGGTGGTGGCGATTGAGAAGCTTCCACCACCTACTAATGAAAAAGAAGTGCAGTCCTTCCTTGGACATGCAGGTTTTTACAGGAAATTTATCAAAGACTTCTCAAAATACTCCAAACCGTTGTCTCACTTACTTGAAAAGGATGTTCTTTTTGTTTTTGATGATGAATGCCTAACAGCTTTTCAGGTTTTAAAGGAGGCACTTATTACTGCGCCTATCTTGATCACAACGGGTTGGACTCAACCGTTTGTACTTATATGTGATGCAGGTGATCAAGCACTTAGAATGGTGCTTGGGCAGATGAATGAAAAACAGTATTGCGCCATTTACTATGCGAGTAAGACTTTTGATGCAACACAAAAGAACTACACTGTCACTGAAAATGAGTTGAGGATGACTCAAATCAATCATCTAGATGAGTTCACAAATCAAGCTTACAAGAATTCAGTGATCTATAAGGAACGAATAAAGAAATGGCATGATTCGAAGATCACTTACAAAAAATTCAAGCAAGGTGATGAGGTATTACTTTTTAAGTCTCCTTTGAAGCTCTTTGTAGGTAAATTGATATCGAAGTGGACGAGACCGTTCATTATCCATAAAGCCTGCGGAGGGGGGAGTTTTGAAATCATGGACAAAGATGGAGACATCATAGCGGCAAATGGGCATCGATTGAATCAATATAAGTCGCCAGATGATGCTTGCGTCGTCTTTAAGGATACCTTGTATTGATATGGCACTGTCGTGACTCTTCGACGTTAAATAAGAGCACCTATTGGGAGCTTTTCCTCCTATTTTATTGTTTTATTTCATTAGTGTGAGTAAGAAATTTTTATATTTGACGTGCTTCCTAATCGGAAATTACATCTTCTTGCAAACTTAGTTTCGACTATAGTTTCTACTAAGTTTGGGGGGATGTGATGTACTTACCTCATCGTAGTACCAAGATTATAATCTTTTCTTTGTAACATATGTTAGGGGAGTTGATTTTTTGTGGCATACTGAAACTTTAACCGATTTTGATGTGTCAATTTTTTACAATTTACCTAATGTTTAGTGGTGTTTTATTTATTGTGTCGTATGCGGAGTGTATTTACATGTTTTATGAGTCTTAATAGTGATTCTCTAGTATAGTATTTGCTTCGTGTTGGTACCTAAAGTTCGTTTTTAAGTTTAAAGTATGCAAGGGACGAAGAATAGTGGATTTCAAAGTAGCAGGGGCTCGATTCGACTAAGTAGAGTGGTCTAACTGAGTAGCCTAAGTCGAACCATGGACCTGAAAGATCGTTACTGGTCAATTCGACCAAGCATGGGGTGGTTTAACCAAAGTTCGACCAAAAGCCCAAGTCGAATCAGCGATCAGAGATTTTATTACAGGTCGATTTGACCATGCATAGTGCAATTCGACCTGGAGTTCGGGTCAAACTAGCCACCTGAAAGTTTGTAACAGGAGGGTTCGACCACGACACTCTGGTTCGACCAACGGTTCGGGTCGAACCAAATGCTAAAAATCATCCAGAAGCTTGATTCGACCACGACAAAGTGATTCGACCACCTGGTTTGGGTCGAACCACGTAGGTAAGTAATGTTTTAATGTGATTTTTCATCCATGTTTCAATCATTTTGCACACCACCCGCACTCTATTACCCTAGGATTGAAGTTCTATTTCTTGATTATAAGTGGGTAAGTCGATTGAACTCGTGTTTATGTGAATCCATGGTGCAAATTGAATTTTTGTTTGAATTTTCATATGAACAAGTGATGGGTCCAAATTTAATGGTTGATTTGTTGTTAGACCTTAATGTTTACGTGAAATTGATGAGTAATGTGAGTAGTGAAGTGAAGCATGTGGAATTTTGAGTTGAATTATGGAATATGATAGAGGCATGCTTAAGGAATTGATGTGAAGTGGAATTGAATCAGCATGTGAATGTTTGATTGTTGAATTCATGATAAAGTAAAAGCATGCTAGTTTGAAGATGATTATACATGAAACCTTGAAGTCTTGAGTAGAGTGTCATATATAGTTAGTTGTTGCATTGGATTTAATTTACTTTTCTTGCATCCATTTGGTATTGAAGAATTGTTTTATAGGAAAAGAAAAGGAGGCTGAAGTTCAATCTAAGAAAAGACAAGATAGGCCGTCTTGTGAGGATGAAGTTTCAAAGAAGCTAAGGCTTAAGGAGAGGCTACCTAGGGATTTTAAGATTCGTATGGAAAATTAGGAGGAGATAAAGGATCGATGGGGCAATATGTCTGATAACATCACTCGAACAAGGTACCAAGATGATGGGGCTATGTTGACAATGCACATCCGAGAGGACATTATGTGGATGCTTGATCAATTAGGAATTCATCACTTCATGGAGCTGAAGAAACCAACGTACTTTTATGTGACTGGTGAGGTGTTATGCTCAATCACCGTCAAGAAAGGTTCAAGTCCTCTCCCTTATGAGTGCTCATTTCAGCTGGGAGGTGAGATGGGAACATGGTCAGCGGAGGATTTCAACGTTCTGTTTGAAACTCCGAGGGGGATATCCAGGAATGAGAATGGGTATTTCAAGGCGAATGATTTCTGGAGAGCAATTTCTGGGGAGGATATGGATTTCAAAACCAAGAATGCTCATGTTTCTCTGATTCGGAATCCTGTTCTTAGATATATGGATCGAGTTTTGGGAACACACTATTCACCCTGTCTGAAGGAAGTTGCTTGTCGAGAGGAGAGTTGTATGCTCTCTAGTGTATGCTTAATGGAGTAAGGTTTAATGTGGGGTCATACCTGATTCAGCAGCTTTATAGGCTCAGGAGCTCCACGTTTCAAAGAGTAGATATTGGAGGATTGCTTACTTCTGTGGCTGAGTCATACCACATGGACATTACTAGCATTACACCCATCCTTGAGGATCTAGATCTAGTCATGAGTGCGTGTGTAAAAGATGGATTTGCTCATCATCGCGATGGAAATTGGTTCTACACGAGGGGATCTAAGCTCTTTTCTTACATGTTCCCATTCGATGTGAGTGATCTGACTACGATCCGGAGTGAGGATAACAAGTTGATGATCACGTTGGCGCATGAGGCTATTTCAATCACGTGCTTGAGGAAAGGTGATTGGAGGACTGTGGCTCAGATGTACACTGCAGGGATGTACCAAAAGCTGCAGAGGATTGTTGATGAAGGGCAGTTTGAGCCACAGCCACAGCAGCAGCATGGAGCAGATCAGGTTTATCCTAAGATGGATATTCCACAGCAGTACGAGATACCACCACGACCTATTCCAGCACTGCCATAGCAGCAGTGTTGGGGCGGTCCTGATGAGTACTTAAGGGAGCAGTTCAGGTTGATGAATGAGCATTTTACCAATCTGATCAACAATTAGAAAGAGACGAACTGCCAGCTGGGCTTGCTTACCACGAGTTATGTAACACTTGATATGAGATACACTGCACTGCATACAAATTACGTGGAGATGGATAGGAGATTGGGAAAGATGCAGGCTGATGAGCGTGAGCTAGATAGGAAGTTGAATAATCTCCATAAGGATTTTGATCGTTGGCGCACGTAGATGAGTGATGATGATGATGAGAATGATGCTCCGGAGGAGTAGTTTGCGCCAGATTTTTCCCTCTGTCTGCTTCATTTCATCCCCCTTCTCTTTTTCTCTTTATAGGATTGGTATTTGTGGTGTGAGTGGCATGTATGCCTACTTATATTCTGATTTGATGTTGGATGGCGATTGTGATACTTGATACTTGAGGATGGAGTGGTTGGATATACTTGATTTGGATTGTTATGATGGGTTCTTTGCTAAGTATGTTTCATTCGTATTTTGCATGTATTGATTTTTTATTGAGAAGCGTGTATTACTTGTTAAATATGTGGAGTTCATTGCTAATTGATCTTGATTATATGGTATGAAGAGTGCTTAGGAATCTATTTACCCATGTGAGAATTTGAGCCTTAAGAAATTATGCTATATGCATAATAGTTTGTTCTTGTGAGAATCGTTAATATAACCGTATTCTAGAACTTGGCTTGGAGTCTTGTTTGAGACTTATGATTGATTAGTTATTAGGACATGATCTTAGGCCGTTATTATTTTTTTGAGTCACTTAGCCAAATTTTACCTTTCATATACTGAATAAATCATTGGAAGCCCTTTTGAGCATTTACAAGTTTTTTCTTGGCAAGACTTGATTAAAAAGCCTTTATTTATCCTTTACTTGCACCATTGATGCGCGTTTTATTTGCACGCAAAATTGATCCCCAAGTGTTAAGGATATCAATTGCAGCTTAAGCAAGCGACCAAGTGTATATCGAACCCAAAGGACGATATATTATCAATTTAATTATTTACTAAATTAATTAAGCCGAATGACATTAAAAGTTTGAGGTTTCAATTATTAACTACTAAACAATTAATTAAAATAACAAATAAAATAAAGTATCACTAGAAGAATACGAAAGTGGATCAAGTAGGAGAATATGTAGCTCTAGGATAATCCAGTTTCACTCATTAATCTCTCTTTCGTGTGTTGATGTCCGACTCTGCCTTATGAAATATGAGCGCATCACTAAACCATGCATATCTACTCTATAGACACAAGTAAACATGCATGTAACACTTGTGAATAACCTCGGAGCAAGAGACATAATTTCACCCCCTTTCTATGTACTATCAGTATCAATTATTTCCCTGGCCAATTGGTACTCTAACCCGATATGATTTTCCTTTATAGGTACTATAAAATTATCCTCTTTATCCTACTTAATAACCTGGATTCAATTCAATTAATAAGTATTCATATATGATAGTTCTAATGAAGCTTTGAAGTCCCCTCACTTAGAATCATAACATGAAATCCTGCTCAGCAGTGAACGCACTCAATCAATAACCAAGATATGTATTCAGACTCTACATAACAGTTAATGATGCACAAAACAACCGTGAGTATGAATTAAAAAGGCACAATCATATATAAAATAAATCCACAAGTAGTGTTGTACGGAGTTTACACACGAAAGTTCAATTAATTCGTAAAAACCTTCATAACCCTAGTTCTACCAAAAAGGCTCTAGCCCACGATGTTATGAAGAACAATCATGGGTGTTGGATAGATCTTACCTGAATGTCTGGAAAATTAGAAAATAGAAAAAAAGAATTAGGAAAACTCTTGGTGTAGAAATCTCCTTCCTTCTCTCTTCCGTCTCTTCAAATTCTCTTGATTCTCCTTCTTGGATCCACAGACGAATATTCACAGTGATGGATGGATTGAGAAAAGGATGTGGATGATAGTTGGGGGTGATCCCCCCTTGTGGGGTGTAGGATGAATTTGTGGCTCTCCCCTCACATGAATAATGATGTGAGATATATATAGGTGTGAGAAGAGAATTAAATAAGGAAAGAAATATATATGGGTGTGAGAAAGAAATTAAATAAGGAAATAAAAGATACGGGTGACTCATGGAGGATTATGTGATAAGGAGATTAATTGTGCTATAAGAAATAGGTAATTTTTGCTAATTTTCGGAAATTCCAAAAAATTCCCGGAAATTCTCGCCAACAGTTGCGCGACTTCACGATTCTGAGCATAACTTCCTCGTCCAACCTCTGATTTTAGTGATTCTTGCGCTCATGCGATCTTATTTTCCTTGGATTTCTTAGAAAATAAAGATCTCACCAAAATTCCAACATTTAAAGATGTAACAAGTCATGTAATGTGGAACAGTCGTGCTGAGTAGAAACAGCTTGCGCGACGTCACCATTTCGATCATAACTTTCTCGTTTGGAATCCGATTGAGGTGTTCTTTACGCCAAAACGACCCTCTCTTCTGTGGCTTTCCAACTATATATTACAATTCCAATTCAGAGCTCCACAAAAATACAGAATAATTACACAAGTTGGACGTGCGTTTTTCAGCATTCATACGCAAGTTGCACCTTTTCTCCAACTTTGCACTTTTGATCATTTTTCCACCTAAAATACAATAAAACACCTCAAACACACCTTTTTCTCACATATATCAAATATAAGACACTTGTGCTAATATATAACAATAATTTCCATCAAGAAGGTGTTAGATTGGACACTAAAACACGCTTATTTTCACTCTCAACAATCCCCAAACTTACCTGTTGCTCGTCCCGAGACAACAAAATAAAAATAATGAGAAAGAGAGTAAGAAAATTAACAGGGAAATAAGGACTATGACAAATATCCCATTCAAAATACTATTGTCCTCAACTTAGGTCATGCAACTATCATTACAAGTAATAATCAATTCATAGCATACAAGATAAGACAATCACCACTAATTCAAATGCTCCATCCACATGTTCTCACAGGAAGTATACATCACTCGCACTCAAGTGTAAAAGATGTACACTTATAGGATAAGGTGTTTACGCTCAAATTCAATTCAAGTGCATGCGTAACCATAAGCTTGCCAAACGTCTCAAACTCTCCACCACTTAAAAGTATGATTCGACAATAGGATCAAAAAGGACTTTTAATAAGATGTAATGTCAGCTCTTTGGTAAAGGTAGGAAACATATGGATAAAGTGACTCAATTAGTAGAGAATTAAAACTGGAGATCTTTTGTGCTGCAGATTTTTACACTTCAAGGTTATCCAGCTTCATGCTCTTCTAATTTTCTTTTCTCTCCTTTCCTTCAAGCTCAACATTTTTTCCTTCTTTCCATTTTTTTCCTTTCTTGAGGTACCAATTTCGGGCACTACCCCTAAGCAACTTATTTTTTAGCTCATATTTTTTAGCTTATAATCACTTGTACAGCTCCAAATATTTTATTCCTTCCAAACCACTTCGACAGCATTTAATTCTCCACTAAGTATAGGAATTTAAGGCTCAAATAGGATATCAAAGTGGTTATCTTCGTAGGTTGCCAAAGAAATAAGACTTTTAGGCTCAAAAGGGCTAACTACAGATATATAATTATTTGGTAGGAAATTATTTGGCAAAGTGACTCATAAATTCAAGGATGGCCTAAAATCATCTCCCATTATCTAACATAACATGCGGTCTCAAGTAAGACAATGGGTAAGTTCTAGAAAACATACACAAGAACGATACTCACCAGAAAGAAATATCATGTGTTTATGTACATGAATAAGGCTCAAAATCTCACATGGATTTTTAACAAGTAACAGAGCACCTTTCATGGTAAGTAATATCCCAAAAGTACACATAGAACTTCATATCGCAATATAACTAAAGTACACTTCCTTCATCAACTTTAAGAGCATATGAATCCCAAACACGATTTAAAAAAAATAAGCTCATATGGATCATCAACACCAAGATCTCAATCCTTCCACTTCTACTAATTAAAAGCACACATAAAAATTAGAATAAGGAAACGAGGGCACCTGATTTCTCCTTTGAAACGCAAGAGCTGCTCGAGTTGTTCAACTCAATCATCTTGCCACTCTTCTACCTTTTTCTATCATCAAAGCTCAAACACTCATCATCACAGGATTCATCAATAATAAAATAGGAGAACTATAAGAAAGATTCAATTGACTATCTAATCGACTCCACACACTAAAAACACCACTGAACACTAGGCAAATTGCAAAAAATCGACACATCAAAACCGATTAAAATTTCAACATATCTCAAAAAATCAACTCCCCTAGCAAACATTACAAAGAAAAGATTATACTCTTGGTGCTTTAATGAGGTAAGAACATCACACCCCTCAAAACTTAGAAAAAACGTAAGTTGAAACTAAGTTTGCAAAGAGATGTAATTGCCGATTAGTAAGCACCTTAAATATAAAATTTTTTTATACACACGAAATAAATAAAGCAGTAAAGTAGAAGGGCAAGCCCCCAACAGGCGCTCATGTTTAACGTCGGAGAGTCACGACGGATAGAAGTCTTAATCACATTAGAAATAATAAACTAATAATAACAGCCGTCCCCTGCAACGGCGCCAAGAACTTGATGCGCGTTTTCTTTGTACGCAAAATTAATCCCCAAGTGTTAAGGATATCAATTGCATCTTCAGCAAGTGGCCAAGTGAATATCGAACCCAAAGGATGACATATTATCAATTTAATTATTTACTAAATTAATTAAGACGAATGACAATAAAAGTTTGAGGTTTCAATTATTAACTACTAAACAATTAATTAAAATAACAAATAAAATAAAGTATCACTAGAAGAATACAAATGTGGATCAAGTAGGAGAATAGGTAGCTCTAGGATAATCCAGTTTCACTCATTAATCTCCCTTTCGTGTGTTGATGTCCGACTCTGCCTTTTGGAATATAGACACATCACTAAACCATGCATATCTACTCTATAAGCACAAGTAAATATGCGAGTAACACGTGTGAATAACCTCGTAGCAAGAGACATAATTTCACCCCCCCTTTCTAGGTACTATCAGTATCAATTATTTTCCTGGCCAATTGGTACTCTAACCCGACATGATCTCCCTTTATAGGTACTATAAAATTGTCCTCTTTATCCTACTTAATAACCCGGATTCAATTCAATTAATAAGTATTCATATATGATAGTTCTAATAAAGCTTCGGAGTTCCCTCACTTAAAATCATAACATGAAATCCTGCTCAGCAGTGAACGCACTCAATCAATAACCAAGATATGTATTCAAACTCTACATAACAGTTAATGATGCACAAAACAACCGTGAGTATGAATTAAAAAGGCACAATCATATATAAAATAAATCCACAATTAGCGTTGTACGGAGTTTACACACGAAAGTTCAATTAATTCGTAAAAACCTTCATAACCCTACTTCTACCAAAAAGGCTCTAGCACATGATGTTACGAAGAACAATCATGGATGTTGGATAGATCTTACCCGGATGTCTGGAAAATTAGAAAATAGAAGAAAAATTAGGAAATCCCTTGGTGTAGAGTCTCCTTCCTTCTCTCTTCCGTCTCTTCAAATTCTCTTGATTCTCTTTCTTGGATCCACAAACGAATCTTCACAGTGATGGATGGATGGAGAAAAAGATGTGGATGATGGTTAGGGGATGATCCCCCTTTGTGGGGTGTAGGATGGATTTGTGGGGTGTAGGATGGATTTGTGGCTGTCCCCTCACATGAATAATGATGTGAGATATATATAGGTGTGAGAAGGGAATTAAATAAGAAAATAAATATATATGGGTGTGAGAAGGAAATTAAATAAGGAAATAAAAGATACGGGTGAATCATGGAGGATTATGTGATAAGGAGATTAATTGTGCTCTAAGAAATAGGTAATTATGGCTAATTTTCGGAAATTCCCAAAAATTCCCGGAAATTCTCGCCAACAGCTGCGCGACTTCACGATTCTGAGCATAACTTCCTCAACCAACCTCTGATTTTAGTGATTCTTGCGCTCACGCAATCCTCTTTTCCTTGGATTTTTTAAAAAATAAAGATCTTACTAAAATTCCAGTATTTAAAGATGTAACAAGTCATGTAAAGTGGAACAGTCGTGCTGAGAAGAAACAGCTTGAGCGACGTCACCATTTCGATCATAATTTTCTCGTTTGGAATCCAATTGAGGTGTTCTTTACGCCAAAACGACTCTCTCTTCTGTGGCTTTCCAACCATATATTATACTTCCAATTCAGAGCTCCACTTAAATACAGAATAATTACACAAGTTGGACGTGTGTTTTTCAGCATTCATACACAAGTTGCACATTTTCTCCAACTTTGCACTTTTGATCATTTTTCCACCTAAAACACAATAAAACACCTCAAACATACCTTTTTCTCACATATCAAATATAAGACACTTGTACTAATATATAACAATAATTTCCATCAAGAAGGTCTTAGATTGGACACTAAAACATGCTTATTTTCACTCTCAACAACCATGTTGAATACCCTATTCCTTAGTAGAGAGTTGAAGTGAATAAATGCTAGCGTGAATGATATGAAGAAAAGGAGGATAATTGGTTTAGCGATGACTTGTAGAAAAAAATATGGTTAAATCTTGTTTAGGAGTAGTGTCTTAAACCAGTACCCCGACTGCTTAGAAGTGTAGTGCCCGAAATTGGTACCCTTGTACTCTGAAAAAAGAAAGATGATGTTGATGCCAAGAAGAAAAGGTGAATCCCGGATATCATGAGAATAAGAAGGAGAGAAGAAGCTGTTTGATGAAAAGAAAAATTCCAAGATAATTCTCTACTAGTGAATTAGTCATTTTATCTATATTTTCCTACCTTTACCAAAGAGCCAACATTATAACCCAAAAGCAAGTCCTTTGTGATCCTAGTAACGAAGTGATTATAAGTTGATTTTAGAGACCTTTGCTATGCTTATGGTTACGCGGAAATATGAATCGAAGTGAGTGTATATACTAACCCGTTAAAATGTACATCTTTTACACTTGAATGCGAGAGTAAACAATTATCTTGTGAGCTAGATGAATTAGTGCTCTGAATTGTGTTATAATTGAGTGATGTTTTCATGAATGAAATATATGCTGCGAGTGATACTTGTTTTAAGTGGATAGAGTTTCATGTGTAGGTATGACTTGTATTTGACTCGATGGACTTGTGAAATTTACACTTACTCTTATATTTTGATTGCGTGTATTGAGCCTTGATTCGTGTGATAATGATGTAAGATTTGATCTTAAGTCAAGATAAATTGAATTGTATTGTAGAAAGTCATGAATCAGGTGTGTTTGAGTCCGTTTGAGTGGATTTTTGAAGGAAAACAGGATAGAAGTGATCGGAACTGGAGAGAGGGTATTAAAGTCACGCGATTCTAAGAAGGGATGTGGTTCGACCAGCAATAGATTGTTCGACCAGCATCCTTGGTGAACCAGGTGTCGGAAAGTCTCCAGGAGTGTGTTTCGACCACGACACTTGGTTCGACCAAGCACAGTGGTCGATCCATGGTCGAACTAAAAGCATAAGTTTTCACAGTTGCAGTTCAACCACGAAGCTACCGATTCGATGTGCCATTCGAGTCGAACTGAGGACCTGCCAGTATTTTACAGGTCGATTCGACCGGTGGTTCGACCAGCTGTGATCGGTTTGACCAAGGCCTTTGGTCAAACTGATGAGTTGGACACGTCCGGATCTATATTTTTACATTTTCAATGCGTGTTTTTGCTCAAAAAGCCCATCCTAGGTCCTTAAGGAAAGCTCATAAGTATAAAAGGAAGACCCTACGCAAGGGAAAAGGGAGTTCACCACCATGTTCATTCTACACAACATCCGAAACCCTACCACCATCCACGGAGCTGTGGAGAGAGATTCGTCTATCGAATCAAATGAGAATCAAGTGAAGATTCAACATGAAGAGAGACGCAACAACGCCCGCATCTAGGGTATACTTCGCATCTTAATTTATTTTGTAATTTTCAAGACTATGGGTAAGATCTATCATACCACTATGATTTTTCTTCGAACAATCATGGGCTAGAACTGCTTTGGTAGTTCTAGGGTTTATGAAAGTTTTATAAGTTTATTGAACTTCCGTGGGTATACTCCGTACAACACTACTTGTGGTTTATTTTATATAAGATTATGCATTTTTAATTTATACTCAGAGTTGTTTTGTGCATCATTAATTGTTATGTAGAGTCTGAGTACATATCTTGATTATTGATTGAGTGCGTTCACTGCTGACCAGGATTCTATGTTATGATTCTAAGTAAAGGGATTCTGAAGTCTCATTAAAACTATCTTACATAAATACTTTTTAATTGAATCTTATTCCGGTTAATTTGTAGGATGAAGAGTATAACTTCATAGTACCTATAAAGGGAGATCATATAAGGTTAGAGTACTAAGTGCACGGGAAATAATTGATACTGATAGTACCTATAAAGGGGGTGAACTATATCTCTTGCTCTAAGGATATTCACACGTGTCACACGCTTATTTACTTGTGTTTATAGAGTAGATTTGCATGTTTAATGATGCTTCCATATTCCAAAAGGCAGAGTCGGACATTGATACATGGAAGGAAAATTAATGAGTAAAATTGGATGGCCCGAAGGACTACCTATCTTCTCACTTATTCACTTTTGTTCGATCTCTACTGCTTATTTATTTTAATTATCCTTTTAATTATTTAGTTATTGGTTACTTAATCACACAACTATTTTGCCATAGTAGTCTTAATACATTAGAATATAATTAAATTAATAATAATACGTCCTTTGGGTTTGATAATCACTTGGTCGCTTATCAAAGCTATAATAGCATCCTTAACACTTGGGGATTAATATTGTGTGTTGAGAAAATGCTCATCATAATCTTGCTCAGCAGCTTTGCACTCAATCAATAATCAAGATAGGTATTTAGACTCTACATAACAATTAATGATGCTCAAAACAACTCTGAGTATGAATTAAATATGTATAGTCTTATATAAAATAAACCACAAGTAGTGTTGTACGGAGTATATACACGGAAGTTCAATTAACTCATAAAACCTTCATAAACCCTAGAACTACTGAAGTGGTTCTAGCCCATGATTGATCGAAGAATAATCATGGTGGTTGGATAGATCTTACCCATAGTCTTGAAAATTACAAGATAAATTAAGAAGCGAAGTCAACCTTAGATGTGGGTGCCGTCGCGTCTTTCTCCGTCTTGAATCTTCACTTGGTTATCACTTGATTCGATAGACGAATCACTCTCCACAGCTCCGTAGGATGATGTAGGGTTTCAGATATTGTGTAGAATGATGGTGGTGGTGAACTTCTCTTTCTGCTGCGTAGGGTCTTCATTTTATACTTTCAGCTCCTCCAATGGACCTCTAATGGACTTTTTGAGTGAAAACACGTACTGAAGGTGTAAAAATATGGATCCAGAAGCTTACTGCGTATCGGTTCGACCAAAGCCCTTGGTCAAACACTTCATGCCCTGGTCGAACCATCCTGTAACAAATTGGCAGGTGGATGGTTCGACTCAAACCGCTGGTTGAATTAAAAGCATCGTGGTCGAATCATCTCTGCATCACTTCAGGCATTTGGTTCGACCATGGTTCGACCTTCATGTCTGGTCGAACCATAGTGTCGTGGTCGAACCACACTGTTCGCATTTTCAGGCGCCTGGTTCGACCCGAACCAGTGATCGAACCACAGGCCCCTTGGTTGAACCAGATGTTGAATCTCTCCTTTTCTGGTTTCGAGAACTTCTGTCCTGTTTTCCTTCGAAAATCCGCTCAAACGTCCTCAAACGCACCTGATTCGTAGCTTTCCACTTTATATCTCAATTTATCTCGACTTAAGATCAAATCACACATCAATATCATAGAAATCAGAGATCAAATTATATGAATTTACACTCTCATCAACTACTCACTAATAAGAGATTAATTAATAGAGTTGTCAGTAACTTAATTAATTAATGGGTATTGCATATTTTAAACACGGGAAGATTAATGGGCTCATAATAAGAAGGAGCCCATAATGTAATTTGGAATTAGAGTGGCAGTGCAGTGATAATACTTTAGTGGACTGGATTATTATTGGACTTAAGTCTAAGTTTTAGGCTAAACTTGGATACTTAAGCCCAATGGGAGGCCCAACTCTAATTTCTTCTCCTGGTCCCTGTTGTAGCCTATAAATAAGCCACCTCAGTATTTCTAAAACCTTAATCTATGCCTAACATCGTGAGACAGAGAGGGAGGATTACAGATTGAGAGGGTCTTGAAGATCGTCGCCCACACGATGTCAAGACTAGACTTGGGAATACAGCAAAAGATCGGAGAGGTCGTTTGCATCAACCTGATCGTGTTTTTCAACCCTAGTGATAGGTAATTCAATTCTATATTCTGCTTTTGTTGCTATAGAATTGCATGGAACCCTGATGATTCACGTTAACCAAATATTCGAATGCCAACACGCATATCATAAGTGTGTTGTGGGGATCCCGCAACGTGAACAATTTTAAAAATAAAAGAGAGCAACTAGAAAGACTAGGAAATAGGCGATAGAAAACTAAATGCATTTTCATGCACTAACATTCATGATTTCTACTTACTGAGATTTTTGTCTCACTAGTTTATGCATTGTAGGTGAGCCTGATGATGATTGAGTTTTGTGATGTGACTGAGCAAGCTGTGGAGCTCCTTCAGGATTTTGAGTGGATGTACATAGTTGACAACCTGTTGGGCTAGGCCGTGGGTTTATTTTGTTTCCACTGATGTTTTGGTTATGTAATATAATAAGTATTATTACAAGTTTGGGTGGTTTGAAGTGATATCAGAAACCAATTACGTATGTTGAACTGGTGACATATGTTAGACTATGATAACAGTTATGAATATATTATGTGATTAAAAAAATATAAGCAGGTTTTTATAATGATGATATTTATGTTAATTAGTATTTAAATTATAAGTTATGTAAGGTGGGTCGTGTCAACGGATTTTGACGGTGTGGAGCGGTTGGATTTCTCATGAGAAATAGAGTTTTGCACATATAAATACATAAAAAAAAATCAATTAAATAAAAAAAAAAATAAATTTCTCATACAATTCATATTATAAATAAAGAATGATAAACATTTAATGAAAGTGAGAATATATTTAATAAAAATTGATAATTATTTAAAAATATAAAATAATCTTACATAAGACGACCTCATGTGTTGCCCTAAAAAATAATAGTACTAAGATAAAGAAAATTAATAATTTTAGATTTTTTTAAACATTTAACTTTAAATTTAAGGTGTATTTCAATTAAAGTCTATTTAATAATATTTTAGACACAAATATGGATTTTCATTTAATTTTTGCATTTTATCTTCATTAAATAAATATAAAATATAATAATTATTTATAAAGATTATGACTAAATTTAGACTTTAGAGATACCATTTACTTTATTCATTATGTTCTCTGAAATAATACTTTGAACTTTGAACATATTATTTTATTTAGGGAGAATTACTACTAGGTAAAAAAAATCCTTAATTACTATGAGATACAAACATACAAAAATATTACTACTAACTACAAAAATATATAGTGATATTTCAATATTACCCCTACAATGTGCTGCACATAAATGTTGTGTGCAGCAAAAATTCATGTGTAGCAAAGTGTGTGCAGTAAAAAAAGTGTGTGCAGTAAAAAAGTGGGGTAGTCCGACGGTGGTCCGACAGTGGTCCAGAAATCGGCCGGCGGAGCTCTGGCGGCGGCAGCAAGTTTCTGGTGGCCGGCCGGCTGTCCCACAGAGCTCCGGCGACAGGCCGGCGACGGTCTGGCAGTGGTTCGGTGATGGTCCGACGGTGGGTGTTGGTTTGAATTTGTGGTTTAAAATGTATGGGTTTAGGGTTATATTTGGTATTTTATTCTAATATTTTGTATGTGATAGTAATTATTTTAAATCAAAGTATCTAATAGTAATTAGGGATACAAAGTGTGTACTTAGTAGTAATTTTTTCTATTATTATTTCTTTTCTATTTTTTTAGAAATTATTTTGCTTTATGAAATATATATTTTCTAATATACAGTAATAAATAAATATTTAGAGCATTAGATATATTTTTAAATTATTATTTGTAATTATATTATAACTAATTTTAATTTATTAATTATGATTACATTATAATTAGTAGAGTAAAATTAATTAATTCATGACATATAAAGTATAAACTATAAATAATAAGATAAATATATTATATATAACTTTAATGCATAATTTAAATTCAGTTTTTTGATACGGATCGGTTCGGTTCAGTTATATCCAATATTCGGTACGAAAAAATAGAAAATATCCAAGTCCGCACCAAACGAAAAATCGGTTCGGTCGGAAAAAGTCAAAAAGTCAACGGTTTTTTTCTATTCAAGATTAATTCGGTGCGGTTTCGCTACAGTTTCGGTTAAATCCAATATTCGTGCACACCCCTAAGATGTATGCATTGAAGGCCGGGTAGATTTTAGTGTCAAGTCTTACGTTTTGGACATGCACGGATTCAATATGATTCTGGGAATGGATTGACTTACCTATCATCAAGCCAACATCAAGTGAAAGGAACGAGAAGTGGTCCTAAGGGAACCAAGATCCGAAAGAGAAGTCGTCCACAAGATCAAGAGTGGCGTTATACCAAGAGTTTTCTCTGCTGTGAATGCCGCAAAAATGCTTAAAAAGAAGTCTTGCCAAGGGTTTCTAGTCAACATTAAAGACACCAAGACTACAGAGATATCACCCAGTGACATACCAATTGTACGTGACTATCTCGATGTTTTTTTCTGAGGACTTACCAGGAATACCTCCAAATTATCAAGTGGATTTTTCAATAGATTTACTGCCGGGATCAGCACCAGTATCCAAAGCCCCATATTGAATGGCGCCCATGGAACTACAAGAATTGAAGGTTCAGCTACAAGAGCTTTTGCATCTGGGATTCATTCGCCCAAGCGTATCACCATGGGGAGTGCCTATCATTTTTGTTAAGAAGAAAGATGGATCGATGAGGATGTGCATCGATTATCGAGAGCTTAATCAATTGACGATAAAGAACAAGTATCCTTTGCCTAGAATTGAAGACTTGTTTGATCAACTAGAAGGAGCTAGTACATTTTTCAAAATTGATTTGAGATCTAGATACCATCAATTGAGAGTGAAGGAGTCAGATATTTCCAAGACTGCTTTTAGAACTCGTTATGGACACTACGAGTTGTCGTTATGCCTTTTGATTTGAGTAATGCACCTGTTGTATTCAAGGATTTGATAAACCGAGTATTCCACTTGTATCTTGATCAGTTTGCCATAGTCTTCATTGATGATATTTTAATGTACTCTAAGGACGAAGCGCAACATGAGAAGCATTTGAGGATGGTGTTCCAGACGCTTCGTAAGGAGAAGCTCTACGCGAAGTTTAAGAAATGTGATTTTTGGTTAAATCAAGTCACGTTCCTTGGACATGTGGTGACATCACAAGGAATTTAGGTCGATCCATCCGAGATCGAAGCTGTACATCAGTGGAAGATGCTCTCCAATGTTCAAGAAATTTGGAGTTTCTTAGGGTTAGCTGGCTATTATTGAAGATTTGTAGAAGGATTCTCAAAGATAGTCGGTCCGATGACATGCTTGAATCGCAAAGGAGAAAAGTTTATTTGGTCCGAAAAGTATGAAGAGAGTTTCCAATGGTTGAAACATGACTTGACTTCAGCACCGATCTTGACAATACCCAATCCTAATGAAGAATTCACAGTCTACAATGATGCATCGAAACAAGGACTCAGATGTGTATTGATGCAACACAGGAAGGTTATCACTTATGGTTCTAGACAGCTAAGACCGCATGAGGTGAACTATCCTACACATGACTTGGAATTAGCGGCCATGGTTCATGCCTTGAAGATTTGACGACACAACCTTTATGGAGGAAGATGTACAATCTTCACGGACCATAAAAGCTTGAAGTATCTGTTCACGCAAAAAGAGCACATCATGAGACAATGGAAATTGTTAGAATTGGTGAAGGATTATGATTTCTCAATTGAGTAATATCCAGTCAAGGTTAACGTGGTAGCTAAAGCCTTGAGGCGTAAAACTAAAGTGGAGCTTAATAGTTTATATACCAAGCAAGAAGAGTTGATCAAAGAATTCTCCAAGATGCAAATCGAATTAGAGACATTACCCTCCAGCATGAGGGCGATGATTGCAGCGTTGGAGATCCAACCGAGTCTGAAAATGAAAATAAAAGAAGTTCAAGAACGAGATTACTTTTTGCAAGGAATGAAGAAGATGGCACAAGGAGGCGATTACAATGGTTTCAAGATGGATGATGAAGGAGTGTTGATATTTAATGGGAGATTATGTGTTTCGATGGTAGAAGAGTGAAGAGAGAAGATTTTAGGAGAAGTGTATGGAGCGCCATACACCACTCCGCCGGAAGGAACGAAGATGTATCATGATTTGAAGGAAAGATTTGTGTGGAGAAGCATGAAGTGAGATATCAGATACTATGTGGAGAGATGTTTGACTTGCCAACAAGTCAAGAGTGAACACCAACAACCAGCCAAAAAACTTAAACAACTCGAGATTCTCGAGTGGAAATGAAAACAAATTGTCATGGATTTCATCGTGGGTTTACCAAGGTCTTCAAAGGGAAACCATGCCATATGGGTCATCGTCAAACGATTGACCAAGTCGGCTCACTTCTTACCCATAAAGATAATGTTCAAGATGGAACAATTTCTCAGTTATGTATTTAAAAAATAGTTAAGCTTCATGGCATACCAATTTCTATAGTGTCTGATAGAGATACGCACTTCATTTCAAGATTTTGGAAAAGTTTGCACAAGGCCATGGGAACTAGATTAAATTTTAACACAGCCTATCACTGCACATTGACGGGCAATCAGAAAGAACGATTAAGATTTTGGAAGACATGCTAAGAGCCTGCACACTTGACTTAGATGAAGCATGGGAAAGGTTTTTGATAAGTGTGTAAATTCACGTGTTTTAAGCTCTGATTCGTGCAATAATGATGTAAGATTTTATCTTAAGTCAAGATAAATCGAGTTGTATTGTAGAAAGTCATGAATCAGGTGTGTTTGAGTCCGTTTGAGTGGATTTTCGAAGGAAAATGGTTTAGAAGTGATCGGAACTGGAGAAAGGGTATTGAAGGCACCCAATTCGACAAGCAGGGACGTGGTTCGACCAACAACAAAGTGATTCGACCAAAATCCCTGGTCGAACTAGGTGAAGAGAGGCGTCAGGAGTATGGTTCGACCACGACATTGTGGTTCGACCAAGCACAGTGGTCGAACCATGGTCGAACCAGAAGCATAAGTTTTAGCAGATGCAGTTCGACCACAAAGCTTCTGGATCAACCTACCATTCGAGTCGAATTGGCTATCTGCCAGTGCTGTATAGGTCAATTCGACCTGTGATTCGCCGGCCTTGATCGGTTCGACCAGGGATCTTGGTCGAACCGATACGCTGGACACGTCTGGATCTATATTTTTACAACTTCAGTGCGTGTTTTCACTTAAAAAGCCCATCATAGGTCTAGAAGGAGAGCTCGCAAGTATAAAAGGAAGACCCTACGCCAGGGAAAAGAGAGTTCACCACCACATTCATTCTACACAACATCCGAAACACTACCACCATCCACGGAGCTGTAGAGAAAGATTCGTTTGTCGAATCAAGTGAGAATCAAGTGAAAATTCAAGACAGAGAGAGACGCGATGGCGTTCGCATCTAGGGTTTACTTTGCATCTTAATTTATCTTGTAATTTTCAAGACTATGGGTAAGATCTATCCAACTACCATGATTGTTCTTCGATCAATCATGGGCTAGAACCTCTTCTGTAGTTCTAGGGTTTATGAAGGTTTTACAAGTTAAACTTCCGTGTGTATACTCCGGACAACACTACTTTTGATTTATTTTATATAAGATTATGTATTTTTAATTCACACTCAGAGTTATTTTGTGCGTCATTAATTGTTATGTAGAGTCTGAATACATATTTGGATTATTAATTGAGTGTGTTCACTGCTGAGCAGGATTACATGTTATGATTCTAAGTGAGGGGACTCCGAAATCTCATTAGAACTATCTTATATAAATACTTGTTAATTGAATAAGATAATAGTTGATAAGTAGGACGAAGAGTATAACGTCATAGTACCTATAAAGGAAGATCATATCGGGTTAGAGTACTAAGTGCACGGGAAATAATTGATACTGATAGTACCTAGAAAGGGGGGTGAATTATATCTCTTGCTCCAAGAATATTCACACATGTCACACGCATATTTACTTGTGTCTATAGAGTAGATTTGCATGACTTAGTGATGCGTCCATACTCCACAAGGCAGAGCTGGATATTGATACACGGAAGGAAAATTAATGAGTAAAACTAGATGGCCCGAAAGACTACTTATCTTCTCACTTATTCACTTTTGTTCAATCTCTACTGCTATTTATTTTATTTGTTCTTTTAATTATTTAGTTATTGGTTACTTAATCAAACAACTATTTTTCCCTAACAGTCTTAGTAAGTTAGAATATAATTAAATTGATAATAATACGTCCTTTGGGTTCGATAATCACTTGGTCGCTTATCAAAGCTATAATAGCATCCTTCACACTTGGGGATTAATATTGTGTGTTGAGAAAACATCATCAAGTTCTTGGCGCCGTTGCCGGGGACGACATTAATTATTAGTTTATTATTTTTAGTTTAATTGAGACTATATTATTCTTGTCTTTATTTTCTAACGGTTAGTTTTCTTAGGTGTATGCTCACTAGATCAAAGGTAGGATATTTAAAACCTTATAATCTGGAGATTGGAGCATCATCAAGGAAGAAGAAGTAGAAGAAGAAGAAGAATAAGAACGTGGAACCAATGGAGGCTCTTAATTTAGGAGTTGAAGTTGACGAGCTAAACTCGCAAGTGACTGAAGCTGCAACCGACGTTCACGCAGAAGCAGAAGAGTCAACATTATGTAGATAATCTTTCCATCCATGAAGTCTTTAAGAACAATAGAGGGGGCAATGCGGGGATGTTAGGAGCACGAGGGGCCGGAGCTGATTTTGATCTTTACCCTGCTCTAATCAGCATGATTGAAAGGAGTCCCTTCTCTGGGGGAACCTTCGAAGATCCTCAGCAACATCAGAATAAGTTTCCTGGTTATGCAAGTACACAAAAGGATGCAGGAGCTCATGAAGATGCGAGGAGGATCATCTTGTTTAACTTCTTGCTGAATGAAAAAGCAAGAGATTGGCATGATAAACTTAATGCTGCTGAATGCGTTACTTAGGAGAAATTGAAATTGAAATTCTTGGAGCGACACATGCCACCTTCAAAGGTGTTTAAGATGAAACAAGAAATCAATCAATTTTCTATCCATGGTAATGAGAAGTTTCATGAGGCTTGGGACAGATTCAAAGACATTCTTAGGAAGAGTCCATAGCATGGGCTTTCTAAAGCTTAATACATCAGTATTTTTTACAATGGATTGGACTGCGATTCTCGAGTTTTACTAGATGCTTCTTCTAATGGAGCATTGCTTACAAAGTCATCCATAGAGGTCGAAAAGCTCTTTGAGGATATTTCGATGAATTCAAGAGATAGGCCAACTGATCGAGTAAGAGGCACTTATGTTCTTGGAAAAGTAGCGCAGGTTAAGCACACGATGGTAAAGTCAAGTAGAGAAGATGAGATCGTCTCTAGTTTGGCTAGTATCAACAAGTTACTTGAGTCTCAGCAAAAGCAGATGACTGATATAGCGCAGCGCGTACCAATGATGCAGCAGGATGTTTGTAATGAAGGAGCTAGCCAAGAGGAATTGGAAGAGGCGGACTATGTCATGGGTCAAAGTATTCATGGAATGAGGTTCCAAAATCAAGAAAACCAAAATTATCAAGAGAATTACAATAATCGTGGTCCCCCGGGTAATTATCAACAACCAAGGAGGCCAGAGTTTTCTTATTGAGATCTTAATACTGCAGTACAACCTCCTAGTGGTATTGATCCGGGTGCTAAAATCGAAGAAGGAAAACCTGGTTTAGAGGATACGATGAATAGGTATATGGCAAGGAATGATGCAAGAGTGGATCGCCTAGAGGTGAAACTTGAGGCAAAGATTGATGTAAATCATAAGGATATATCTAAGCAGATGAAGGACTTGACGTTGTTGATGGGGCAGATGGCCGGGAATGTTAACCAATTGACACAAACCGTAGAGAAGGGTAAGTTCCCATCTAAAAGTATAGCAAACTTGAAGCAGTGCAATGCCATCACGTTGAGGTCTGTAACTGATGAGAGTCGAAATTAGCGTGTTTTAGTGTCCAATTGAACACCTATTTGATTGATATTGTTGTAATATATTAGCACAAGTGTCTTATATTCGATATATATGAGAAAAAGGTGCACTTGAGGTGTTTTGTTGTATTTTAGGTGGAAAAAGGACCAAAAGTGTAAAGTTGGAGAAAAGGTGCAATTTGTGCAAGAATGCTGAAAACGCACGTCCAACTTTCATAATTTTTCTGTGTTCTTGTGGAGCTCTGAACGCAAAGTGTGATATATGGTTGGAAAGCCATTGAAAAGGGGATCATTTTGGCGTAAAGAACACCACATTCGGAGTCCGAACAAGGAAGTTATGAGCAAAATGGTGACGTCGCGCGAGCTGTGCCGAACAGAACAGATGTGCAACTTTCCATGGCTTGTTACACATTCAAAAGGATAGGAAGCCAAGGAAGAGAGGATCACGTGAGCACAACAATCACTCAATTTGGAGGTCGGATGTGAAAGTTGTACGCGAAATGGCGAGACTGCGCAACCTGTAAAAAGCCAATTCGACCACGACACATTGATTCGACCAAACCCTTTGGTCGAATCAAGGTCGAATCGGAAGCCTGGAGTGCGGAAAATTGCCGATTTCGATTCGATCAGGATTCGACCAAGCCCCTAGGTCGAATCCTAGGTTGAATTCCATGGCTAGGACGCGTCCAGATTCGATTTTTACACCCCAAGTCCGTGTTTTTGTCCATCCAAGGTCCATAAGGAGTGCTTACAAGTATAAAAGGGGATGTAGATCACATCATTATTCATCACACAAGATACAATTGAATAGAGGAGAGAACCACAAATCCATCCTATACCCCACAAGGGGGGATCACCCCCCAACCATCATCCACATCCTTTCCTCCATCCATCCATCACTGTGAAGATTCGTCTATGGATCCAAGAAGGAGAATCAAGAGGATTTGAAGAGACGGAAGAGAAAAGGAATTAGACTTATACACCAAGAGTTTTCCTAATTCTTTTCTTCTATTTTATAATTTTCTGGACATCCGGGTAAGATCTATCCAACACCCATGATTGTTCTTCGTAACATCATGGGCTAGAGCTTTTTTGGTAGAACTAGGGTTGTGAAGGTTTTTACCAATTAATTGAACTTTCGTGTGTAAACTCCGTACAACACTACTTGTGGATTTAT
Source organism: Pogostemon cablin (assembly GCA_023678885.1). Lineage (NCBI taxonomy): Eukaryota > Viridiplantae > Streptophyta > Magnoliopsida > Lamiales > Lamiaceae > Pogostemon > Pogostemon cablin. Next base: position 11,952,216 of record CM042964.1, on the reverse strand, counting down.
TTTATATATGATTGTGCCTTTTTAATTCATACTCACGGTCATTTTGTGCATCATTAACTATTATGTAGAGTCTGAATATATATCTTGGTTATTGATTGAGTGCGTTCACTGCTGAGCAGGATTTCATGTTATGATTCTAAGTGAGGGGACTCCGAAGCTTCATTAGAACTATCATATATGAATACTTATTAATTGAATTGAATTCGGGTTATTAAGTAGGATAAAGAGAATAATTTTATAGTACCTATAAAGTGAGATCATATCAGGTTAGAGTACCAATTGGCCAGGGAAATAATTGATACTGATAGTACCTAGAAAGTGGTGTGAAATTATGTCTCTTGCTCCGAGGTTATTCACACATGTTACACGCATGTTTACTTGTGTCTATAGAGTAGATATGCATGGTTTAGTGATGCGTCCATATTCCATAAGGCAGAGTCGGACATCAACACACGAAAGGGAGATTAATGAGTGAAACTGGATTATCCTAGAGCTACCTATTCTCCTACTTGATCCACTTTCGTATTCTTCTAGTGATACTTTATTTTAATTATTATTTTTAATTAATTTGTTAGTAGAATAATAATTAAAATCCCAACCTTTACTTCTTTACGTCTTAGTTGATTTAGTAAGTAATTAAATTGATAATACACTGTCCTTTAGGTTCGATATTCACTTGGTCGCTTGCTTAAGCTGCAATTGAAATCCTTAATACTTGGGGATTAATTTTGCGTACAAAGAAAACGCGCAACAAGTTTTTGGCACCGTTGCCGGGGACGGCTGTTATTATTAGTTTATTATTTCTAATTTGATTAAGACCTTTATTTGTGATTATTTACTTCTATCTAACCTTGAATTTTTCCGAGGTACTTGTGCACTAGGAAAAGGAGAGAAATGAAAGGAAGAATAACACATTGAGCTAAACATGGCCGGAGAAACCATATATTAATTTTTCACAAACTATGGGATTGGTAACATGGGGTTGATAAGAGCAAGGGGGGGAAATGATGACTTTGAGATACATCCCGCTCTTATTAACATGGTAGAGAAGAATCACTTTTCTGGAGGTTGCATTGAAGATCCATATTCGCATCTTCGAAGATTCTTAGTTATGCAACCACTCAAAAGGGAGCTGGAGCTAATGACAATGGTAGGCGGATCGCCCTATTCAAGTTCTCTTTATTTGATAAGGCGGAAGCTTGGTATGAGACTCTTGATGCTACAGATTGCACTACATGGGACCAACTGCAGCAGAAGTTCTTGGAGAGATACATGTCACCCTCAAGGATCTTAAGGATGAGGCAAGAGACCACCCAATTTGTTATAAATCAGGGTGAGAAATTTCATGAGGCGTGGGATAGGTTTAATGACATGCTCAGGAGGTGCCCACAACATGGAATGTCTAAGGCTTAGCACATAAGCATATTCTACTATGGATTGGATTATGAGTCACGTATTTTTATTGATGCATCATCAGGAGGAGCGCTGTTATCTAAAATAGCACTTGAAGCAGAAAATTGTTTGAAGCCATCTCTATGAATTCACGTGACTGGCCTGTAGAGAGAGATGGAGGATCATATGTACTTGGAAAGGTAGCGCAGGTTGAACATCAAGTGGTGAAGTCAAATAAGGATGATGTGATCGTCTCTAGTTTAGCTAACATTAACAAGTTACTAGAATCCCAGCAAAGGCAGATTACAAAGTTAACACAATGGGAGTCTAGTATGAAGCAGCAGCAAGAAGTGAAGAGTGTTGAAGATACCATGAATCGATACATGGCTGAGAATGAAGCAAGGATTGATCATCTTGAGGATACCATCAATGTTGATCATGCAGATATATCAAAGCAGTTGAAGGACCTTACTTCGATTATGGGGCTGATGGCCGCGAATGTGAATCAATTAACACAAACATTGGAGAATAATGCCATCATGTTAAGGTCTGGAACACTGTACGAGGGACCAATGAGGCAAGAATCGAAGTTGGAGATGTCGAGAGCTCAATTTGACCCCAATTTGACCAACATTACAGGTCAAATCCAACAGAAGAGGTCGAATTGGCCCACTGGACGTGATTTGGAAGCACCAGCGCCTCGATTCGACCAACATCCAGTCGATTCGACCTAGCCCTCAGGTCAAATCTAAGTCGAATCCACCCGTCTGGAGTACTCTGTTTCGTCAGAAGCCCAATTCGACCAACACCATATTGATTCGACCAGACCTTCAGGTCGAATCCAGATCTAATCGGAGGGCAGAAATCTTACAGAGAGTCGATTCGACCTAGGGGACTTCAATTCGACCAGACCTTCAGGTCGAATCCAGGTCGAATTGGAGATACATAGGGAGAATCGTGTTCCAGAAGATCAATTCGACCACTATGTGCCCAATTCGACCAGGAGCCCTGGTCGAATTGAGGTCGAATCACACCAACCTGCACCATTTTCTGCCCCGAATGCTCCACATGATGTTGATGTTACTCCAGTACCATTACATAAGCAAAATACTGAGCTTACAATAGAGAAGAAGTGGGAAAGAGCAAAGAAGTTGAGAGCCGAGAAGCTTAGACTGCAGATGGATAATGAAGATGTGGTTTTCTCTCTTGATCATGTAATGAAGATGCCCATGGAGAATCAATCGTGCAAGAGCATTGACGTGGTTTCTAACTTGTTTAATCTTGATTTTTCTAAGGCAGATGATTCTGAATTTAAGTGGAAGATTGACAAGGAGGTGTCTAGACAGCCATGGGAGGAAGGAAATTCAATGATCATATTTTTGTGACCAAGAAGGCGAGGTGTTGAGTGTAGACAAGAAGAGAGAAAGAAAGTACTTGAAGGTGAGGATGCGAGAAGACTATCCTCTGATTCAGTAGTTCAAAAGTGGTAAACCATCGTGACTCTCCGACGTTAAATATGAGCATCTGTTGGGGGCTTGTCCTTTTGTTTTATTGCTTTATTTCTTTCGTGTGAGTAAGAAATATTTATATTTGAGGTGCTCACATTTCGACAATTACATCTCTTTTCAAACTTAGTTTCGACTTACATTTTTACTAAGTTTGGGGGGTGTGATGTACTTACCTCATTGAAGCACTAAGAGTATAATCTTTTCTTTGTAATGCTTGCTAGGGGAGTTAATTTTTTGCGGTATGTTGAAACTTTAATCAGTTTTGATGTGTCGATTTTTTGCAATTTGCTTAGTGTTCTGTGGTGTTTCTAGTGTGTGGAGTCAATTAGATAGTCAATTAATTATTTTTTATAGTTCTCCTATTTTATTATTGATGAATCTGTGATGATGAGGTGTGCTTGAGTTCTTGATGATAGAAAAGGTAAAAGAGGGGGAAAGATGAGTTCTACACTGAGGCTTTGACCTGACAGAGGTTGAACAACTCGAGGAGCTCGTAATCATTTTGAATGAGAAAAAAATCAGGTGCCCTCGTTTCCTTATTCTAATTTTTATGTGTGCTTTTAATTTATAGAGTGGAAGGATTGAGATCTTGGTCTTGTGATCCATGTGAGCGTAAATGTTTAAATTGTGCTTGAAATTCATAAGCTCTTAAAATTGATGAAGGAAGTGTACTTGAGTTATATTGTGATATGAAGTTCTATGTATACTTATGAGATATTACTTACCATGAAAAGTGCTATGTTACTTGTTAAAAACCCATGTGAGATTTTGACCCTTATTCATGTACATAATCACATGATATTTCTTTTCTGGTGAGTATCGTTCTTGTGTGTGTATTCTAGAACTTGCCTCTTGTCTTACTTGAGACCGCATGTTATGTTAGATGATGAGAGATGATTTTAGGTCATCCTTGAATTTATGAGTCAATTTGCCAAATAATTTCCTACCAAATAATTATATATCTGTAGTTAGCCCTGTTGAGCCTAAAAGTCTTATTTCTTTGGCAACCTACAAAGATAGCCACTTTGATATCCTATTTGAGCCTTAAATTCCTATATTTACTAGAGAATTAAATTCTGTCAGAGTGTGTGAAGTTGATTTTGATGGAGTTTGGAAGGAATAAAATATTTGGAGCCGTACAAGTGATTATGAGCTTAAAAATAAGTTGCTTAGGGGTAGTGCCCGAAACTGGTACCCGAGATGTTAGAGGTAGTGCCCGAAACTGGTACCTCAAGAGAGGAAAAAGAAAGAAAAGAAGAAAAAAATATTTGTGCTTGAAGGTGAAGAAGGAATGAAAATCGTCTGCATTGAAAAGGAAGAGAGGATGAAAATTGAAGTGATCAATCATCTTTAGTTCTCCACTATTTGAGTCACATTATCCATATATTTCCAACCCTTACCAAAGAGCCAACATTACATCCAAAAGAAAATTCCTTTTTGATCACATTGTCGAATCATACTTTTAGTGGTGGAGAGTTTGAGATATTTGGCAAGCTTATGGTTACGCGTGCACTTGAATTGAATCTAAGCATAAACACCTTAACTTATAAGTGTACATCTTTTACACTTGAGTGCAAGTGATATATACTTCATGTGAGAACATGTCAATGGAGCATTTGAATTGGTGGTGATTGTCTTATCTTGTATGCTATGAATTGATTATTATATATAATTAGAGTTTCATGACCTAAGTTAAGGACAATTGTATTGTGAATGGGGTATGTGTCATAGTCCTTGTTTTCCCGCTAATTTTAATAATCTCTATCTTTATTTTTATTTTGTTGCCTCGAGACGAGCAATGGATAAGTTTGGGAGATTGATGAGAGTCGAAATTAGCGTAATTTAGTGTCCAATTGAACACCTATTTGATTGATATTGTTATAATATATTAGTACAAGTGTCTTACATTCGATATATGTGAGAAAAAGATGCACTTGAGGTATTTTGTTGTGTTTTAGGTGGAAAAAGGACCAAAAGTGTAAAGTTGGAGAAAATGTGCAATTTGTGCAAAAATACTGAAAACGCACGTCCAACTTTCGTAATTTTTCTGTATTCTTGTGGAGCTCTGAATGTGAAGTGTGATATTTGGTTGGAAAGACACTGAAAAGGGGATCATTTTGGCGTAAAGAACACCTCATTTGGAGTCCGAACGAGGAAGTTATGAGCAAAGTGGTGACGTCGCGCGAGCTATGCCAAATATAACAGATGTGCTATTTTCCATGGCTTGTTATACATTCAAATGGTGGAGTTTCTTTGAGTTCTTTATATGGATAGGAAGTTAGGATCGCGTGAGCATAAAAATCACTCCATTCGGAGGTCGGATGTGAAAGTTACACGCGGAACGGTGAGACTGTGCAACCTGTAAAAAGCCAATTCGACAATGACACATTGATTCAACCAAACCCTTTGGTCGAATCGAAAGCCTGGAGTGCGTAAAATCATCTATTTCGATTCGACTAGGATTCGACCAAGCCCCTAGGTCGAATCCTAGGTCGAATTCCATGTCTGGGACGCGTCCGGATTCGATTTTTACACCCCAAGTGCGTGTTTTTACGTATTTTCAAGAAAAAGCCCAAGAAGGGGGGATCATCCCCCAACCATCATCCACATCCTTTCCTCCATCCATCCATCACTGTGAAGATTCGTCTATGGATCCAAGAAGGAGAATCAAGAGGATTTGAAGAGACGGAAGAGAGAAGGAATGAGACTTCTACACCAAGGGTTTTCCTAATTCTTTTCTTCTATTTTCTAATTTTCCAGAAATCCGGGTAAGATCTATTCAACAATCATGATTGTTTTTCATAACATCATGGGCTAGAGCCTTTTTGGTAGAATTAGAGTTGTGAATGTTTTTATCAATTAATTTAACTTTCGTTTATAAACTCCGTACAACACAACATGTGGATTTATTTTATACTCCCTCCGTCCCGTTTCAATGTTTACGTTTGCTTTTTGCACGATGATTAAGAAGTATAATATTTTAATAGATAGTGGGTGGAAAAATATAATATTTAATGTAAAGTGGGTAGGTGTATCAGTGTTGGATGATATGTTAATCGTTTTAAGTGGGTCCCATATTCCAAAAAGGAAAACGTAAATATTAAGTTAAGACGCGTAAAATAGAAACGTAAATATTAAAACGGGACGGAGGGAGTATATGATTGTGGCATTTTAATTCATATTCACGGTCGTTTTGTGCATCATTAACTGTTATGTAGAGTCTGAATACATATCTTGGTTATTGATTGAGTGCGTTAACTGCAGAGCAGGATTCCATGTTATGATTTTAAGTGAGGGGACTCCGAAGCTTCATTAGAACTATCATTTATGAATACTTATTGATTGAATTGAATTCGAGTTATTAAGTAGGATAAGGAGGATAATTTTATAGTACCTATAAAGGGAGATCATATCGGGTTAGAGTACCAATTGACCAGGGAAATAATTGATACTGATAGTACCCAGAAAGGGGGGGTGAAATTATGTCTCTTGCTCCGAGGTTATTCACACGTGTTACACGCATGTTTACTTGTGTCTATAGAGTAGATACACATGGTTTAGTGATGCGTCCATATTCCATAAGGCAGAGTCGGACAGCAACACACGAAAGGGAGATTAATGAGTGAAACTAGATTATCCTAGAGCTACCTGTTCTCCTACTTGATCCACTTTCGTATTCTTCTAGTGATACTTTACTTTAATTGTTATTTTTAATTAATTTGTTAGTAGAATAATAATTCAAATCCCAACCTTTATTGCTTTACGTCTTAATTGATTTAGTAAGTAATTAAATTGATAATACGTCATCCTTTGGGTTTGATATTCACTCGGTCGCTTGCTTAAGCTGCAATTGATATCCTTAATACTTGGGGATTAATTTTGCATGCAAAGAAAATGCACATCAGGAACTCAGTATGAAGGACCGATGACACCGGAAACTATTTAAGAGGTTCCAGCTAATCGGTTCGACCACGATCAACTTGGTTTGACCAAACTTGTTGGTCGAACCGTGGTTGAACCAACCTGTTCGCAAACCCCTGTTTTCTCTGTAGTGCGATTCGACCAAGGAAAGGATGATTCGACCAAACTTGTTGGTCGAACCAGGGTCCAACCACCCTGTCCAGAGCACTCTATTTTGTCTGAAGCACGGTTCGACCACAACCATCATGGTTTGACCAACCTCATTGGTCGAACCGTGGTCAAACCAGCCTGTTCTGGGGAGAGAATACTTTCTAAAGCACTGTTCGACTATTATACACCTGGTTCGACAAAAAACCCTGGTCGAACCGCCTCGTTCGGCACTATTTTTCACACCGAATGCTTTACTTGATATTGATGCTACTCCAGTACCATCCAAAGAGCAGAATACTGAGCTTGTAGCAGAGAAGAAATGGAAAAGAGCAAAGAGATTGAGAGCCGAGAAGGATAAAATAGAGAAGGTTGAACGTGACGAATGGGGGATTCCAAAGACTAAGATACCTCATCCATTTTCTTTCAAGTTAGTAAAGAAGGGATTGGAAAAAAAGTTCAAGAAGTTTTCAGATATCATAAACAAGATAATCTTGAGCATTCCTTTCTTTGAAGCACTATTGGAGATGCCATACTACGCCCGCTTTCTAAAAGACATACTGTTGAAGTAGAGAAGCTTGAACGGAAATAAAACTGTGAATTTTTCTGAGAACTGCAGCTCGATCATTCAGAGGAAGCTGCCAGCTAAGTTGAAGAAGACACAACATCACTGCATGATGTGGTGGAGGAGATCGTGAAAGAAGATATGTCTTTGATCCTTTCAAAGGATCCATTGGAGACATACTTAGTGGAGTCTCTTACTTTTCCCACCAAAGAGCTAGATGAACTCTCCAATGAGGTATGTATTGAATTTCTTGAAAATCTACTTGCTTTGGGTGATGACAGGTATGAATAAAAAATAACCAAATTAGAAGATGTGAAGTAGACTAGGAAGTACTTACCATTGGATAGAGAGAGCACAGTAAAAGAAGAGAAGAAAGAGGAGTTGAAACTACTACCGGAGCACTTGAAGTATGCTTATCTAGGTGACAATGAAACATACCCAGTAATTATATCTTCTTTTCTAACTAATGATCAACTCGATGAGTTATTAGATGTGCTTAGGAAGTATAAGTTTGCAATTGGTTGGTCTCTTTATGATTTGAAAGATATTAGTCCATCATATTGCATTCATAAGATAAGATTGTTAGATGAAGCCAAGAGTAGACAGAATCAGCGGAGAGTTAATCCCGCTATTCAAGAAGTGATTAGGAAGCAAATCCTAACATGGCTAGATGCAGGAATTATTTATCTAATTAGTGATAGTCCCCATGTGAGTCCATTACATGTTGTATCTAAGAAGGGGGGCATGACTATTGTGAAAGCCGATGATGGAGAGACTCTAGCCACTAGGGTTCCTACGGGATGGTGCATGTGTACTGATTACAGGAAACTGAATGAAAATATATGCAAAGACCACTTTCCTCTTGCTTTTATGGATCAAATGCTTGATCATCTTGCAGGGTATGAGTTTTATTGTTTCTTGGATGGGTACTTGGGGTATAATCAAATTATGATTGCACCCAAGGACTAGGAAAAACTACTTTTACTTGCCCTTATGGAACTTTTACCTTTAGAAAGATGCCTATTGGATTGTGTAATGCACCTGCTACATTTCAGCGCTGCATGATGGTCATATTTGATGGGTTGATAGAAAAGATCATGGAGGTGTTTATGAATGATTTTTTCTATGTTTGGTTCCTTCTTTGATATTTCTTTATCTAACCTATCTACTGTTTTGAAGAGATGTCAAGAAACTAATCGTGTCTTGAATTGGGAGAAGTGCCACTTCATGTTGAGAGATGGGATTATTCTTGGACACCATATTTCGGCTAAGGGATTGCAGGTTGATAGAGCAAAGGTGGTGGCAATTGAGAAGCTTCCACCACCTACTAATGAAAAAGGGGTGCGGTCCTTCCTTGGACACGTAAGATTTTATAGGAGTTTTATCAAAGACTTCTCAAAATACTCCAAACCGTTGTCTTACTTACTTGAAAAGGATTTTCCTTTTATGTTTGATAATGAATGTCTAATAGTTTTTCAGGTTTTGAAGGAGGCACTTATTACTGCACCTATCTTGATCACACTGGATTGGACTCAACCGTTTGTACTTATGTGTTATGCAAGTGATCAAGCACTTGGAGTGGTGCTTGGGCAGATGAATGAGAAGAAGTTTTGAGCCATCTACTATGCGAGTAAGACTTTTGATGCAGCACAAAAGAAGTACACTGTCACTGAAAAGGGGTTTCTAGCTGTGGTGTATGCATTCAATAAGTTTCGAAAGTATTTGGTTGGCATGAAGACCATTATGCATACGGATCGTTCTGCGATCCGGTACTTGATGATGATAAAGGAAGCAAAGCCAAGGATCATTAGATGGATCCTTCTTTTGCAGGAATTTGATATGGAGATCCGAGATAAGAAAGGTACGGAGAATGTGTTGGCGGATCACCTATCAAGGTTGGAGACAAGAGAGCATTGTGATGATTCTTTTGAATACATAGAAGAGACATTTCCCGATGAGAAGATCATGGCGGTGTTTGCTGAGGAGCGGAGAGAGCTTGTATTGTAGCAGCCCAAGGAGTGGATCCATGGTATGCAGATTATGTAAATTACATAGCCGTAGGAGAAATTCCAAGAGATCTCAACAGGTATCAACTTGCGAAGTTCAAAAGAGATGTTGAGACTTTCATATGGTATGATCTGTTTGTCTACAAGATCTGTATGGATTCTATTATCCGTAGGTGTGTGCCCGATATTGAGATGGAGAGTGTTCTTGATTTTTGCCATGCACAACCTAACGGGGGGCATTTCGGAGCCCAAAAGACAGCAGCTAAGGTACTTCAATTTGCTCTTTATTGGCCTACTTTATTTAAAGACTGTGAATCCTATGTGGCGACATGCGATAGATGTCAACGGATGGGAAACATAAGTAGAAGAGATGAGATGCCACTTCAGCCAAGCATTGTTGTTGAGATCTTCGATGTATGGGGAATCGATTTCATGGGGCCATTTCTCACATCTAATGGATTTCTCTACATCTTGCTTGATGTGGATTATGTTTCTAAGTAGGTGGAGGCCATTCCTACTCGCTTGAATGATCCAAAGACCGTGTTGTCTTTCTTGAAGAAACATATCTTTGCCCACTATGGAGTTCCTAGAGCACTTGTAAGTGATGGAGGTTCACACTTCGCCAATAATCTTCTTGAGAGAGTGCTCAAAGATTATGGTGTCAAGCATAGGGTTACTACACCCTATCATCCTCAAGCTAATGGGCAAGCTGAGGTCTCCAACCGACAAGTGAAACAAATTTTAGAGAAAGTAGTCGGAACTAATAGAAAGGATTGGGCTATGAAGCTCGATGATATTTTGTGGGGGTTCCAAACTTCTTACAAAATGGTGCTTGACATGTCTTCTTATCAAATTGTCTATGGGAAGCCGTGCCACTTACCCATAGAGATTTTTTGCATTGAGAAGCTCGAACTTGTGTCTTAAGGATCAAAAGGAGTTGAGGATGACTCATATCAATCATCTAGACGAGTTCAGAAATCAAGCTTACAAGAATTCGGTGATCTATAAGGAAAGAATGAAGAAATGGCATGATTCAAAGATCACTTACAAGGAATTCAAGCAAGGTGATGAGGTATTACTTTTTAACTCTCGTTTGAAGCACTTTGCAGGAAAATTGAAATCGAAGTGGACGGGACCGTTCATTATCCATAGAGCCTGCAGAGGGGGAAGTTTTGATATCATGGACAAAGACGGAGAAATCATAGTGGTGAATGGGCATCGATTGAAGCATTATAAGTCGCCAGATGATGCTTGCATCATCTTTGAGGATACCTTGAAATAAATTGGTACTGTCATGACTCTCCAACGTTAAACATGAGCATCTGTTAGGGGCTTTCCCTCCTATTTTATTGTTTTATTTCATTAGTTTGAGTAAGAAATTTTTATATTTGACGTGCGCACTTATCGGAAATCCCATCTTCTTGCAAACAAAGTTTCGACTATAGTTTCTAATAAGTTTGGGGGTGTGATGTACTTACCTCATTGTAGCACGGAGAGTATAATATTTTCTTTGTAACGTGTGTCAGGGGAGTTGATTATTTGCAGCATATTGAAACTTTAACCGGTTTTGATGTGTCGATTTTTCATAATTTGGCTAATGTTTAGTGGTATTTGATTGACTGTGTCGTATGCGGAGTATATGCACATGATTTTAGAGTCTCATATTTGGTTCTCTAGCTTAGTTTTGCTTTGTTTTGGTACCTAATGATCGTTTTTAAGTTTGAGGTTTGCAAGGGGAATAGGGGCTCGATTCGACCAAGGAGACTGGTGGAACCGAGTGGTCCAGTTCAAACCATGGATCAGAGAATTTGTTACAGGTCGATTCGACCAACATGATACGATTCGACCAGGCATTGGACCAAGGATGGAGGTCAAATCAGCAATCAGGGAAATTACTACAGGTCGCTTCGACCACGCATAGTGCGATTCGACCTGGAGTTCGGGTAGAACCAGCCACCTGAAAGTTCATAACAGGCGGGTTCGACCACGACACTCTGGTTCGATCACAGGTTCGGGTCAAACCAAATGCTGAAAATCATCCAGAAGCTTGATTCGACCACGTCAAGGTGATTCAATCATTCGGGTCGGGTCGAACCGCGCAGGTAAGTAATGTTTTAATGCGATTTTCATCCCTGTTTCGATCACTTTTCACACCACCCGCACTCGAATCCTCTCCGAACTAAAAATCCTCTCTTCCAAACTTCAATTTTACTTGATTTCCCTCTGATTCAACCACTTTCCACACTTCCTACACTCTATTGGTCACGAATTTGGAGCATTCTAGTTACAAAACTAGGGTTTCTCGACAAATTTGGGGATTTTTCATACTTATTCATACTAAGCCATGTCTTGATCAAAAGGTATGTTCTCTTGACTCTATTACCCTAGGATTGAAGTTCTATTGCTTGATATTGAAGTGGGTAAGTTGATTGAACTAGTTTTTATATGAATTCATGGTGTAATTGAATTGTCTGATTGAAATCTCATATGAACAAGTGATGGGTCCGAATTTAATAGTTGATTCGTTGTTAGACCTTGATGTTTACGTGAAATTGATGAGTAAGGTGAGTAGTGAAGTGAAACATGTGGAATTTTGAGTTGAATTATGGAATTTCATAGAGGCATGCTTAAGGAATTGAGGTGTTTGATGAAAATGTTGATAGTTCCTATTGAAAAGTTGAATTTGAAGTGGAATTGAATTAGCATGTGAATGTTTTGATTGTTGAATTCATGATGATGAAGAAGCATGCTTGTTTGAAGATGATTATGCATGAAAACTTGAAGTCTTGAGTAGAGTCTCATGAATAGTTAGTTGTTGCATTGAATTTAGTTTGCTTTTCTTGTATCCGTTTGATATTGAAGAATTATTTTATAGGAAAATGAAAGGAGACTGAAGTTCGATCTAAGAAAGATAAGATAGGTCGTCTCGTGAGGACGAGGTTACAAGGAAGCTAAGGCTTAAGGAGAGGCTGCCTAGGGATTTCAAAATTCGAATGGAAAATTAGGAGGAGATAAAGGATCGATGGGGCGATATGTCTGATAAGATCGCTCGAACGAGGTACCAAGATGATGGGGCTATGTTGACAATGCATATCCGTGCGGATATTATGTGGATGTTTGATCAAGTAGGCATATGTCATTTCATGGAATTGAAGAGGCCGACGTATTTTCCTGTGACTGCAGAGGTTTTATGTTTGATTACCATCAAGAAGGGCTAGAGTCCTCTTCCTTATGAGTGCTCATTTCAGCTGGGAGGTGAGATGAGAACATGGTCAGCGGAGGATTTCAACGTGTTGTTTGAGACTCCGAGGGGGATCTCCAGGAAGGAGAATGGGTATTTCAATGCAAATAAATTTTGGAGAGCAATTTCTAGAGAGGACATGGATTTTTAGATCAAGGATGCTCTTGATTCTGTGATTCGCAATCCCATGATTTGATATATGGATAGAGTTTTAGGTAACACCTTGTTTGCCCGGTCTGAGGGGAGTTTCATGTCTAGGGGAGAGTTGTATGCTCTCTGATGTATGTTGAATGGAGTAAGGTTCAATGTAGAGTCGTATTTGATTCAGCAGCTCTACAGATTTAGGAGTTCCACATTTCAGAGAGTGAATATAAGAGTATTGCTTACTCCTGTGGCTGAGTCGTACCACATGAATTTCTTTGGCATTACACCTATCTCAGAGGATCTGGATCTAGTCATGAGTGCGTGTGTAAAAGCTGGATTTGCTTATCATCGGGATGGAGATTGGCTATACATGAGGGGATCTAAGCCTTTTTCTTTCACGTTTCCATACGATGTAGGAAGTCTGACTACGATCCGGAATGAGGATAACAAGTTGATGAACACTCTAGCTCACGACGCTATCTCCATCACGTGCTTGAGGAGAGATGATTGGAGGACTGTGGCTCAGATGTATACTGCCGGGATATACCAGGAGCTGCAAAAAATAGTTGATGAAGGGCAGCAAGGGCCACAGCAGCAGAAGCATGGAGCGGATCAGGTTTATCCCGAGGTGGATATTCCATAGCAACAGCAGCATGAGGAGATGCCACCACCACCCATTCCAGCAGTGCCACAGCAGCAGTATTGGGGCGGTCCTGATGAGTACTTCGGGAAACAGTTTAGGTTAATGAATGAGCATCTGGCTAACCTGAATAATGAGCAGAAAGAGACGAACTGCCAGCTGGGCTTGCTTACTACTAGTTATGACGCGCTCAATATGTGATACAACGCACTGCAAGCTAACTACGTCGTGATGGATCAGAGATTAGGGGATTTGAATGATAACTATGAAGCTCTGGATAGGAAGGTGGATACCTTATAGAGAGACTTCGATGATTGGTTCAGGGACGAAGATGATGATGATGATGCTCCGGAGGAGTAAAGGGCACCAGGTTTTTCATCTTATATGTTTTATCTTATCTCTCTTCTCTTTTTCTCTTTATAGGATGGGTATTTGTGGTGTGAGTGGCATGTACATATATTGAAATTGGATTGAGGTGTGATACTTGATACTTGATGATGGATTGATTGGTGATATTTGATTTGGATTGTTATGATGTGTTCTTTACTAAGTATGTTGTATTCGTATTTTTCATGTGTTGATTTTGCTGATGAGAAGCGTGTATTATTTGTTTAATATGTGCTTGATATGAGGAGTTCTTAGGAATCTATTACCCATGTGAGAATTTGAGCCTTATGAAATCATGCTACATCCATGCATGATAGTTTATTCTTGTAAGAATCGTTCATATGACCGTATTCTAGAACTTGACTTGGAGTCTTGTGTGATACTTATGATTGATTAGTTATTAGGACATGATTTTAGGCTATTATTGTTTATTTGAATCACTTAGTCAAATTTTACCTTCCCTTATATTGAATGAATCATTGGAAGCCCGTTTGAGCCTTTAAAAGCTTTTTCTTTGGCAAACCTTGATTAAAAAGCCTTTATTTATCCTTTGCTTGAGCTTTGTTGAATACCCTATTCATTAATAGAGAGTTGAGGTAAATAAATGCTAGCTTGAATGTGAAGAAGAAAGGAAGAAATTTGGTTGAGTAGCATAAATTTAAAGAAAAGAAAGGAATGGTTAAATCTTGTTAGGGATAGTGCCTGAAACCGGTACCCCGACTGCATAGAAGGGTAGTGCCCAAAATTGGTACCCTTGTACTTTGAATAAAGATGATGTTGATGCAAAGAAATAGAAGGAAAATTTGAATCGCGAAGATCATGAGAAGAAGATGTTTGATTAAAAGCAAAACTCCAAGGTAATTCTCTACTAGTGAAGTAGTCACTTTCTCTATATTTTTCTACCTTTTCCAAAGAGACAACATTACAACCCAAAAGCAAGTCCTTTGTGATCATAGTAATTAAATTATTATAAGTTGATTTTTGAGTCCCTTACCAAGCTTATGGTTACACGGGAGTATGAATTGAAATTGAGCGTATATACTAACCCGTTAAAGTGTACATCTTTTACACTTGAGAGCGAGAGTAAACACTTATCCTGTGAGTTAAATGACTTAGTACTCCGAAGTGTATTATAATTGAATGATGTTTTGCGTGAATGAAATATATGATGCGAGTTATACTAGTTTTAATTTGATAGAATTGCATGAGTAGGTATGACTTGTATTTGACTAGATAGATTTGTGAAATTTATACTTACTCTTATGTTTTGATTGTGTTGCCTCAGGACGAGTAACATGTTAGTTTGGGGGTTTGATGAGTGTGTAAATTCACGTGTTTTGAGCTCTGATTC
This sequence comes from Pogostemon cablin, assembly GCA_023678885.1. Lineage (NCBI taxonomy): Eukaryota > Viridiplantae > Streptophyta > Magnoliopsida > Lamiales > Lamiaceae > Pogostemon > Pogostemon cablin. Next base: position 11,936,914 of record CM042964.1, on the reverse strand, counting down.
GTATGATAATGATGTAAGATTTGATCTTAAGTCAAGATAAATCGAGTTGTATTGTAGAAAGTCATGAATCAGGTGTGTTTGAGTCTGTTTGAGTGGATTTTCAAAGGAAAATGGATTAGAAGTGATCAAAACTGGAGAAAGGGTGTTGAAGGCACCCGATTTGACCAAGCAAGGATAGGTTCGACCAGCAACAAAGTGGTTCGACCTGCATCCCTGGTCGAACCAGGTGAAGAGAGGCGTCAGGAGTGTGGTTCGACCACGACATTGTGGTTCGACTAAGAACAGTGGTCGAACCATGGTCGAACCAGAAGCATAAGTTTTTGCAGATACAATTCAACCACGAAGCTTCCCGTTCGACCTGCCATTTGAGTGGAATCGGCTATCTGCCAGTGCTGTACAAGTCGATTTGACTTGTGATTCGACCAGTCTTGATCTGTTCGACTGGGGGTCTTGGTCGAACCTATGAGCTGGACACATCCAGATCCGTATTTTTACACCTTCAGTGCATGTTTTCATTCAAAAAGCCCATCCTAGGTCCAGAAGGAGAGCTTGCAAGTATAAAAGGAAGACCCTATGCCAGGAAAATGGGAGCTCACCACCACCTTCATTCTACACAACATCCGAAACCCTACCACCATCCACGGAGCTGTAGAGAGAGATTCGTTTATCAAATCAAGTGAGAATCAAGTGAAGATTCAAGACGAAGAGAGATGCGACGGCGCCCGCATCTAGGGTTTACTTCGCATCTTAATTATCTTGTAATTTTCAAGACTATGGGTAAGATCTATCCAACTACCATGATTATTCTTCGATCAATCATGGGCTAGAACCGCTTCGATAGTTATAGGGTTTATGAAGGTTTTATAAGTTAATTGAACTTCCGTGTGTATACTTCGTACAACACTACTTGAGGTTTATTTTATATAAGATTATGCATTTTTAATTCATACTCAGAGTTGTTTTGTGCATCATTAATTGTTATGTTGAGTCTGAATAGATATCTGGATTATTGATTGAGTGTGTTCACTGCTGAGCAGGATTACATGTTATGATTCTAAGTGAGGGGACTCCGAAGTCTCATTAGAACTATCTTATATAAATACTTGTTAATTGAATAAGATTCGGGTTAATAAGTAGGACGAAGAGTATAACGTCATAGTACCTACAAAGGGAGATCATATCGGGTTAGAGTACTAAGTACACGGGAAATAATTGATACTGATAGTTCCTAGAAATAGGGGTGAATTATATCTCTTGCTCCAAGGATATTCACACGTGTCACACGCATATTTACTTGTGTCTATAGAGTAAATTTGCATGGCTTAGTGATGCGTCCATACTCCACAAGGTAGAGTCAGACATTGATACACAGAAAGGAAATTAATGAGTGAAACTGGATGGCCCGAAGGACTACCTATCTTCTCATTTATTCACTTTCGTTCAATCTCTAATAGATTTTAATTCAAGAATTCGAATTTGTTATATTTTTTTTAATTTTTGTGATAGGTTGTTAACACTTAAGTCACCACACAACACACAGGATAAGCAGAAGGTCTGAGGTCTCCCCGTCAAGGTCTGATCCCACCCTTCTTCCTCCTAGATATATAGATTCTATTCACGGATTAATGAAACTGTGCAAAAACTCACCGCAACCCCTCCTCCCCCCTCCGCAACTCAACTCTCTTAATTAATTTGTACATGAATACTTCTGTCCCATGTAAAGGGATTTTTTTTCCATTTTGAGCGTCTCACCCAAGGAGTAACCTCAACCCCCTCCCCCCTATTTGCGCCCCCAATTTTGCTAATCGTACCCCATAAATTTATAAAATTAAAATATCCTATTTAATAAGACTTGAATACCCTTATAAAAATTATTACGACTAACTTAACACGTACACTTGTTACAACCAAACAATCTCATCCTGTTGGTTTTAACAACCGATCAAAATCATTTTGTTCGATTCCTGTATCCGAACAAATCTTACCAGTTGTGCCTTCGTGAGTAAAACCTCTGCAACTATCCACACAATCATGTGCTTTAGCCAATCCACCTTCTTCCTTATCATTATACGAAGCACTGATGCTCTATTCTCATGTTTAGAGTATCAGTTGTATTCTGGCTATTACTAGATTTAGATAATGAGGCAAAGTTGGAATCAATTATTCACACTTCAAAGTTTCCTCCATTGTCATTGAAACCCAGAGCTTCCTGTAGATCTATAATTATTACATCAACTATGGCTCACCTTCCACTGTCGTTTTCTCCATTGTAGTTGAAACCTAGAGCTTCCTGTAGATCTATAATCACTACATCAACTATGGCTCACTTTCCACTGTCCCGCTCTATAAGGAGAACTTCACTAGCGACGAGCACGCCGCCGTGCTATTCTCTTGTTGTTGCAGAAAAGTGGAGAATCAATCTTTGTCGGCAGAGGAGGTTTATAAAACAACAAGAAGGCTCGAAGAAGCTTCCTACGAGCTCAATTTGGACCAAGATGGGACTTACATGTAACATTTTTATTTCTACCCATTACTCTCTTTGGAAAATGCTCAATTTAGCATTTCTGCTTCTGGGTATTCTCTCTTTCACGATTTCAGGGTCGGGGATATTCATTCTTATCCACACACTGAAGAGTTCTTACTGCGACTTCTACAGTGGAATTTCAAGATTGATTTCTTATCACAGCAGTCTAATTTTTGCTTTGTTAGTGCATTGGAAGTAATTCTTACACCCCCTGATTACAATCCTGGTTATGTTCCTTTTATGACTGAACAAGGTCCTCGTGGTATCTTTAATGGTGTTCGGAACACCTCATTGCACGTTTTTCATAGGATAAATGTTGGGGGTCATAACATCACCTGGGGTGATGATACCATGTTCAGATCATGGATTGCTGATGATGGTCTTTAGTTTAATAAGGATGCAGCAAGAAACAAAAGTTCTAGGATCCTGTATTAGTGCTTTTATAATTTGCATTTCCGTTTCTATTTTTTTTTCCTTCAATCTAGTTTTTTTTTTGGTAAAATTTTTTCTCATCACTGCAATTCAACCATTGAAGTTATATTATTGTGCTGCATTATATTTGGTGTTGGAATGAAAATCAAACTATTTTAATTGGTAATATTGGTATAATGTTCTCTACAATTCGGTGGAACAAGGGTGGTGGGTGGATGGAAACTGAAATTATGCCTCCAATGAAACCTGTACGCCGGTGAAAGGGCGAGCATATATCAATGGGGGTACATTTAGAAATCTAATTGGGGTGTATTTAGAAATTTAATTTATTTAAGGTTGTTTGTATCTTTTTACATAAACAAATTTTAAATTTATAAATTAATGGGGTTCATTTAGTAAATTCGAGGGTGTAAATAGCCGCTTTCTTAATGAAAATGTGCAAAAACTCACCGCAACCCTGATGAGAGTGAAAATTTACGTCTTTTCGGTCTCAAAATACACTGTTTTTGTTAAAATAAGGCCATATATTCATGTGGGATTGCTTTGTTTTCGTATTTTGCATGATTACGGTGCTACTAATTTATTTTGTTGTGTTTTGATAGGAAAAAGGGATAAAAGATGCAAAGTTGGAATGAAGGGTGAACTTGTGCTACTTGCTAGCAAATAGACATCCACTTTCCATAACTTTTCTGTGTTTGTGGAAGTCAAAACTGATCGTGTGAGATATGGTTGGAAAACCATGGAAGAGAGGAACGCATGGCCGTAAGAATCACCTTAATCGAAGTTTGAATGAATAAGTTATGGCCAAAACGGTGGGACTGCGCAGCTGTTGACAAAATTTTCGAAACTTGTCAAATTTTGGCCCAAAATAAAACCTCATGCCACGTCAACATGCAAAGACTAAATTGAAGAATTGATTTGTGGCTGCCACCCACTATGCACGTACAGTGTGCTTGGAATTTACGGGAAAGTAATGATGCAATGTGGGCCATGATATTATTCTGAGATTGTTTTCTCATTCATGCCATGTATTCATGCAAAGTGGGTGTCTAAGTTAATTCATTAATTGAATTAAAGTTGGGCCTATATTGATCAACTGCCCAACATTGATTTTGGGCCAAGTGTCCACTCACACAAGTATTTTTGGCCCAAGCGTGAAAAATAGAATAAGGGAAACACGCTTTATGCCCAGTATTAGTGTCGTGATCATCCAGAAATCGGAAGAGGGAGTGCGGGGAGGCGGATTGACGTGAAGAATAGAACACGCAAAAGCCCTGTTCGTCGTAAAGAGCAGAACACGCTCAGAACATCACAATTGAATCACTCCACCCATTCCACCCTTCTACTTCTTTCATCCATCATCCCGCTTGTGTCAAGTGCAGTTGAGAGAGCCAATTCAATCGGAGAGATGGAGGGAGAACGTAAACCACGTGACACTAGGGTTTCATATTCTTTTCTTAATTTCTTCTTTTGTTGATTTTGTTATGAATTTGTTAACCATGCGGGTTGTTTGTGACCTCATGGTCTACAAACCTTTTACAGTTCTAAGGATTGAAGGTTAGGGTAGTTGATTTGGAAACCTAGACAAATATTGTGAATTCATGTTGTTGATTATTCTTGTTTATTCGATTTATTCAGACTATATTATATGTTTGTAACATCTTTATAGCATGCTATTGATGTTGCCCGTGATGCTTGGTATGTTGTGTTAGCTTGTGTGCATACGTACTTAATATTGTCTGTTTGCTATGGATTATAGTAGTTTGCCCGTGAACATGATAATCCTATGGGCTGGTAAATAAGATACTTGATATTCTTGGTGGAACAATGCAATTAAGAATTCAAGTAGAAGTGAATAAGTTTGAGTAGTACTTTCAGAGAACATATGTTAGTCGAACTGGCCAACAGGAGGTTTATTAAGTTTGCCTTATTAGTATCTACAAAGGAGGTTCAAAATTGTCCACGCGTCATCTTGTGATGTATTTCCATTAAAATAGTATGAATGAACAATAGGACGTCTTTGAGATCAAATCAATTGCACTACACCTGATACCTTAGAGTTGTTATTATCTCTTAATTCAGTCTTGAATAATTCTTCTATACTTTTATTTATTAAGCTATTTGTTATTTCAATTCTTTAGATAATTATTAAAATTCAAATAATTGAAAATTGGTTACAATAGTTCTGGTTAAAGAGTATTATAAAATAAATAAATAGTTAGCTGTCTCAGTGAGAATGATATAATTTTAACTGGGGTACTTGCCTCTGCAATTAGAGTGCGCAGAATTTGCCTAACAAGATTTTGGCCCCATTGCCGGGGACAATATTAATTATTTATTTGTTTATATTTGTTTTTATTACTTATTTTATTAGAATTTTTCTTTGAGATTTAATTGTCTTTTCCTTGAATTTTTCTCGAAGTTGCATGCACACCAGGTCAAAGAAGGGAACACAGAATCTCGAATTTTATCGGGAAGTTGAAGCGTCTACAAGAAAGATGGGAGGAGCAGTGAAAAGTCTCAAAGTACCTCTTAAGGCTGTTAGGGTACCGATTCAGAAGAAGAAAAAAGAAACACCGGATCCTAAAGCAGTCATAGAAGAGGAAGGAGAGCAGAGTGAAAATCAGACTATCCCAAAAGAAGCTCAATCAGTAGCTGAATTCGTAACAGAATCAGTAACAGCAGAAATGGGAGAAAGAGACACACATGAGGATGACATTGTCATTCGGGAGACGTTCAAGTCTACCAATCTAGGAGGATCAGGCGTAGTTGGGGCCATTCAAGCTGATGAAGCAAATGATATAAGACCAGCCCTGATAACATGGTGGAGAAAAAACCCCTTCGCCGGAGGCATCTTCGATGAACCTTATGGCCATCTGAAGTGCTTCAATAGCTATATGGATACAGTGAAAGCCGCATATAATACTAATGACAGATGGAAGATGGGGCTTTTTCAGTTTTCTCTAGTTGATAAGGTGATGGAGTGGTATGACAAGTTGGCAGGAAACAGTTGCTCAAATTGGACTAAGCTGCTACAGCTGTTTATTGATCGTTTTATGCCACCAGGAAAGATTCTTACACTGAAGCAAGAAATAAATCAGTTTAAGCAGAGAAGAGATGAGTCATTTGGAGAGGCGTGGGAATGATTTACTAATGCGTTGAGGAGATGCCCTCAGCATGGATTCAAAAAGTCTCAGCTCATCAGTGTCTTTTACAATGGCCTTGACAATGAATCTAGAGTGCTAGTCGATGCATCTGCTGGAGGAACGATCTTTGGAAAAACATCAAATGTCATGGAGAAGTTGTTCGATGACATCTCTATGAACTCTAGATATTGGCCATCTGAAAGAGTCCGTGGAGGTTATGTACTTGGAAGAGTTGCTCAGATTGAAGGAAATTTTTCTGAAGCTGATAAGAATGATAAAGTTGTCTCCCAGTTAGAGCAGATGAATTAACAGCTGGATATTTTGATATCAGGTAATAGTGGGAGAGGCAACCAAGGGCCTGCAAGTGAAGATGTTGTAATGAACGTCCAAGAAGTTGAGGACGCAAATTGGGCTATGGGCTGTCTCCAAGGATCAAGAGAACCTCAAAATTGGCAGGAAAACAGGTACCCCCAAGGAAATTCTAACCAAAGAAATAATCAAGGAGGAGGCCTCAGTAATCAAGCAGGCCCCAGCAATCAAGGAGGATGGCAGAATCAGCAGAGGCATGAGAACTTTGCTTATTCAAATCCGAATAACGCAGTTCAATACCCTCTCAATTTTGATCATGGAGCCAAGACTGAAGAAGGCAAGCCTAGTATTGATGAAGTGTTGGACAGATACATGCAGAAGAATGATGATGACATCAATAAGATTAATAACTGCATTGTACTTATGGACTCAAACATGACAAAGCAGAATGAGGAAGTGAATAAGTAGTTACAGAGTCTCACATATTCTATGGGTCAGATCTCTGTTATGATAAATCAGCAGTAACAGCAGATTCAAAAGGAAATGTTTCCTTCAGATACACAAATCAACCCGAAGGAAAGTGCAAATGCGATAACTTTGAGATCTGAAAAGCAGTGCCAAGGTTAAGAACTGATGCAGAACATGACAGATATGAGGCAGGATGGAATAGAAAAAAAGCAAGGGCACTTGACCACTAGCTAGGCTCCTGTTAAAGCCGAGCTAGGATTGGGGGGTCTAATCAAGTAGTGATCCTTTAAATCAGACAGCGCTTAAGGGAGCGGTTCAACCCCAGCTTGATACAAGTTCACCACCGGGATTCCCTAAGTTTCCAAATTCTGTAGTGAACCAATCTGATCAAGTCGTTACTGATAAAAATGGCAGCAAGCAAAGAGGTTGAGAGAAATGGAAGAGGTATTCGAGAAAGACAGTTTGAAAATTCCAAAAACAAAGGTACTACTTCCGTTTCCTCAAAGGCAATTGTCGAAGAGCTTGGATGAGAAGTTCAGAAAGTTTGGTAAGGTTATGAGGGATGTCTAAGTCACTATACCTTTTCAGAGGACTTGGATCAGATGCCTTACTATGCAAGGTTTATCAAAGAGCTCATCTAGAGAAAAAAAAGTTTGAACAGTGTGAAGACGGTTAACCTGACTGAGAATTGCATTTCTATAATCCAAAGAAAGTTACTCGAAAAGCTGAAGGATCCTGGTAGCTTCATCATTCCTTGTGAGATAGGAAAAGGAGCCACAAGGAGAGCATTATGTGATCTGGGAGCCAGCATAAATTTTATGTCTTTATCAGTGTACAAGAAGCTTGGTTTAAGGGAGTTGAAACTCTCATCTATTGCTCTACAGTTAGCAGACCGGTCGTTGACATACCCCGAGGGAGTTATTGAAGATGTGCTGGTTAAGGTGTCAGATTTTACTTTTCTTGTGGACTTTCTAGTGCTTGATATGGAGGAAGAAAAGGATGATACACCTCTTATCTTAGGGCGTCCATTCCTTGCAACTGGAAGAGCTCAAATAGATATATTTAAAGGAGAGTTGAGGCTTACAATTAATGATAAAGAAATTGTTTTCTCTTTGAATAAAGAGATGCAGTGGCCTACAGATCAACAACAATCCAAGTCTCTAGAAGTAGTGGATGTAGAGCATGATGAGAACTTTGTCTTGTCTGATACAGAATTTGAGAGTTTGTCCAACGATGCATGTATTGACTATCTTGAGAAATTACTTGCATTAGGTATTGCCAGGGATGAACAAAGAAGGAGAATCACTGCTGACATGGTGAATCATAATAGTAAGGCCATTGTTGAAAAGGCAAGGAAACCTGCGGCCAAGGAGGTTAAGTATGAGGAGAAGAGAGTTGAAGTAGTAGAGGAGATCGACAAAACAAGCGGATCTCTTACTTTTCCTATTACTAACTCTAATGTTATGTTGGATAATCTTTTAGTTGCAGGAAACATGGATGATCCATATTTGAAGCCTCCGAACTTACCTCTGGATTTTCATTCTTATATTGGAGCTAAGCATTCTAACTTGATCAGTCCTTGTTTTGCCATGGAGAATCCTGTATCGGTGACAAAGAAAGGTTAGGTAGTTGGAGTTGACAATGATAGCGGAAAGACGTACTTGAAGTACGAATGCGAGAGGACTGTGCTCCGAGTCAGTAGTCAGTAAGAGGTATCCGTCGTGACTTTCAGACGTTAAACATGAACGCCTGTTGGGGGCCGACCCTCCCATTTTATTTGCTTTATTTAGTCTGTGTCAATGTAGAAATTTTATTAGGTGTTGCTCGACTATGGTATACACTTCTTTACAAACTTATGCTCTCACTTTGTTTGATCTAAGTTTGGGGGATACGTATATACCTGCGTCTTGTTGCAACAAATTAAAGTTCTTCATTGTGTTGTGTGCTTGGATAATTAATTTTTTGCGATTTTTCAGTATTTTCGATTCATTTGATTATATTGAGTAGTCGATTTTTTATGATTGTCCAGGTGTGTTGTTAGTTTGTTTTTGTTGAGTGTTAATCATTGTTTCAGTGTGGTTATTTTTGTTGGTTATTGATGATGATTGATTGATTTGTCTAAGCATTTGATTGAGTTTTACTATTGGTGATTTGAGTATTAATGTGGTGTTGTGAGATAATTGTGATAATCCAGCTAGAGATGTATTTGGATGTTGGAATACTTAAAGTTGTAGCATGTATTAAAATTGGTTCATAAAACTATATAGGAGTGCTCATTATTCCGTTAAACCCATGTGAGATTTGTGCTTCTAAGAATCATGAAAATTACACATGGATTGATTTTATTCTTGAGAGTATTGTTTACATGCATGTATTCTAGAACTTGACTTTTAATCTACTTGAGGCTAGATGATTGATTAGATGATGGGAAATAAACTTAGGCCATTTTGTTCTTTATTGAGTCATGACTAGCCAAATTTTTATCCTACCTTTTAATATAATCCATAGTTTCCCGTTTGAGCCTTTAAGCCTTATTCGTTGGAAGCCTATAAAGATAGCCAATTTAATCCTTTAAAAGCTTTTAAATACATATCCTAGTAGAGATTTAAAGGATTTGGATTGGTGAAGTGTAAAAACTTGGAAAGATAAACGTGGGTGGAAAGCGATTGAAGTTGAAGAATAGTTAGAACTTGCAAAAAGGTGGGGTAGTTCCTGAAACTGGTACCCTGTTTGAAAAGAAGAGAAAGAAATTAATAGAAGATGTTGATCTTGTAAGTCAAGGGAGGATTGAATTACAAAAAGAAGTGAAATGAGAAAAAAGAGGAGGAGATTGATTTGTCAAGTAGATGTGGTGAAAATGTATCTCTACTGTTGATTCTCTACTAGTGATCGAGTCACTTTCCCATATTTATCTACCCTAGCCCAAAGAGCCAACGTTACAACCCTAAGCAAGTCCTTTGCTATCCCATCATTAAGTCTTTCAAGTTAGTGGAGAGTCTAGATAATTGTCAAGTTTATGGTAACGCGTGCATGTGAATTGATTTGAGTGCATATATTTCAGCCATGAGTGTATAGCTCACACTTGAGCGATGCGTGTTAATACTATCTGTGAGAATGGATGATGAGCATTCTGAAATGGGAAGTAACTAATTTGACGTGCATGTTTCAATTGAATAGTAATTTTGGCATTTGAGTATATTATCTTGGTTTGGATATATGTGATCCCTTATTTGCTGTAGAATTTAAACTCACATCTCTCTTTTGTTTTGAATTCATTGTTCGGGGACGAACAACATGGTAGTTTGGGGGGTTGATGAGAGTGAAAATTTACATCTTTTCGGTCTCAAAATATATTATTTTTGTTAGAATAAGATCATATATTCGTGTGAAATTGCGTGGTTAACGTATTTTCCAAGATTACGGTGCTACCAAGATATTTTTTTGTGTTTTGATAGGAAAAAGGGATAAAAGATGCAAAGTTGGAATGAAGGGTGAACTTGTGCTACTTGCAAGCAAATAGACATACACTTTCCATAATTTTTCTGTGTTTGTGTGGAAATCAAAACTGATTGTGTTAGACATGGTTGGAAAGTCATGGAAGAGAGGAACGCGTGGCCGTAAGAATCACCTTAATTGGAGTTTGAATGAATAAGTTATGGCCAAAACGGTGAGACTGCGCAGCTGTTGACGAAATTTTCGAAACTTGTCAAATTTTGGCCCAAAATAAAACCTCATGCCACGTCAACATACAAAGACTAAATTGAAGAATTGAGTTTGTGGCTACCACCAACTATGCACGTACATTGTGCTTGGAATTTATGGGAAAGTAATAATGCAATGTGGGCCATGATATTATGCTGAGATTGTTTTCTCATTCATGCCACGTATTCATGCAAAGTGGGTGTCTAAGTTAATTCATTAATTGAATTATTGTTGGGCCTATATTGATCAACTGCCCAACCTTGATTTTTGGCCCAGCGTCCACTCCCACAAGTATTTTTGGGCCCAGCATGAAAAATAGAAGAAGGGAAACACGCCTTATGCCCAGTATTAGTGTCGTGATCATCCAGAATGCGGAAGGGGGAGCGCGGGGAGGCAGATTGACGTAAAGAACAGAACACGCAAAACCCCTGTTCGTCGCGAAGAGCAGAACACGCTCAGAACATCACAATTGCGTCACTCCACCCATTCCACCCTTCCACTTTATCCATCCATCATCCCGCGTGTGTCAAGTGTAGTTGAGAAAGCCAATTCAATCAGAGAGACGGAGGGAGAACGTAAACCACGTGACACTAGGGTTTCATATTCTTTTCTTAATTTCTTCTTTTGTTGATTTTGTTATGAATTTGTTAACCATGAGGGTTGTTTGTGACCTCATTGGCTAGAAACCTTTTACAGTTTTAAGAATTGAAGGTTAGGGTAGTTGATTTGAATACCTAGACAAATATTGTGAATTCATGCTGTTGATTATTCTTGTTTATTCGATTTATTCAGACTATATTATATGTTTGTAATGTCTTCATAGCATGCTATTGATGTTACCCGTGATACTTGGTATGTTGTGTTAGCTTGTGTGCATACGTACTTAATATTATCTGTTTGCTAGGGATTATAGTAGTTTGCCCGTGAATACGAAAATCCTAAGGGCTGGTAAATAAGATACTTGATATTCTTAGTGGAACAATGAAATTAAGAATTTAATTAGGAAGTGAATAAGTTTGAGTAGTACTTTCAGAGAATATATGTTAGACGAACTGGCCAACCGGAGGTTTATTAAGTTTGCCTTATTAGTTTCTAGGAAGGATGTTCAAAACTATTCACGCGTCATCTTGTGATGTATTTCCATTAAAGACCAAATCAATTGCACTACACCTGATACCTTAGTGCTGTTATTATCTCTTAATTTAATCTTGAATAATTCTTCTTTACTTTTATTTATTAAGCTATTTGATATTTCAATTCTTTAGATAATTATTAAAATTCAAATCATTAGACATTGGTTACAATAGTTCTGGTTTAAGAGTAATATAAAATAAATAAATAGTTAGCTGTCTCAATGGGAATGATATAATTTTAACTGGGGTACTTGCCTCTGCGATTGACATCCCTACACTTAGAGATTTAATTGGAGTGCACAGAATTTGCCTAACAAACCCCCCCTCCGCAACTCAACTCTCTTAATTAATTTGTACATGCACACTTCCGTCCCATGTAAAGGGGTTCTTTTTCCATTTTGGACGTCCCATCCAAGGAGTCCCCTTTCATTTTTTACATACATGAGACTCACACACATCCACTAATACAATTAAAATATATAGTTTACGCACCCACTAATACAACTACTCACTACACATTAAATGATAATACTCTTTAATTCACGTGCAAAAAGCAAAAACAACCATTTGTATGAGATGGAGGGAGTATGTAATATGTGAGTGTTTCTTAAAATTAATTTTAATAGTATTAATGATTTTGATATTTAATATAATAAATTTTATTATTTATTTATTTATTTATAATAAATAATATTTTTTTTCTAAATTACTTAGTATTTAATTAATTGTTGAATTATGGATTTGAAAATTTATTCACAAATCCACAATATATATACAAACAACATATTTCAAATGAGTTGATTTAAAATTCATGAAATTTAAAATCTCTTTATTTTCAATTCATTAAATTTTAAATGACTCAATCCAAACATAATCTTAGAATTTGTGATATTAAGTCAATAAGCTGGCCCAGCAAGTCAAGCCCATAGGATTCTAAATCTCTCATATGGTGTAACAATTTGCATGAGGAGAAAAGCCCACATATCCTAAGGGCTTGAAGGGACACCAGTTGGAACTTGGAAGGTCTGGCCCAAATCAAAAGAGACCAAACCCTCCTATACAGAGATTACACATGCAGATCTCCCCATTACTCATAGATTGGTCAACAGGCAACCGACTAGTTGGAGCTCGCTCTTCATTCCTGGTGACAACCCTAGAAGAGACCGTTAGTACTTTGTTATCACCTTTATCGATTTAATATTATAACTACCCGACACCTATAAATTGATTCTTAAGAAGTACTCCCTCCATCCACTGTCAATCTATTCATTTTCCATTTTAGGCCGTTCACTCTTAATCTATCCGTTTCCCTTTTTAGACACATGTACCCATCCACACACTAATACAATTAAAATATGGGACCCACACACACCACTAATACAACTACCCACTATACATAAAATAATAATACTCATTTCTACGTGCAAAAAGCAAACGGATAGATTAATGTTGGACGGAGGGAGTAATAACGTGCCTCACCACCTTCTCCAAAAAATGACGGTGCCACACACATTGGCCGTAAAACATTTGCTGGATGATCACTCAACGCTATTAGAAATGTGTATTGATCGGTTTGGTTAGGAATTCTCATAACCAATTTATTTTCAAAATAATAAACCAAACTGATTTTATACAAAATTATGTAGTATAAAACAAACCAAATTATTTCAGTCGGTTATTTCAATTGACCGAACTAAAATTTATTAATTTTTTTTTAATAATTTAACAATTTTAAAATTATTTTATTGTGTTTTCACTATTTAAAAAATTATTACTAATATACATATATAAAATATTACTAATAAATAGAATACATTAAGGTTATAACCTTCCTTACTATTCTTTCACGTAACAATACCCATTATTTACGCAATGTAATCATCTTCCACGTAATAAAAGACTGAACACTACAATCCTCCTCCTCCTCCTCCTCCTCTCTCTCTCTCTCTCTCTCTCTCTCTCTCTCTCTCTCTCTCTCTCTCTCTCTCTCTCTCTCTCATCCCTTCCCCCTCCTTCAAAATCTTGTCTTTCCCTACACACTATCGATTCCATTCATAAACAGTCATGTAATTCTACACCACCTGCAACTCTTCTTCAGCCTTCTCTCTCCTCCGATGTCAATGGTCTTCTTCAACTGCTACAGTCATGTAATTAGTATCCAATTGTCATTAATTGCGCTCCAATTCTATCCTAAATTACACCAATAGATTGTGTGATTGAAGACGACCACCTCAACTTGGTTTATGCGTACATCCCAAATGTTCTCGATCCGAGGTTGAAAGGTGACCCAACTAATTTATTTGTAAGAAAACATAATTCTACATAAATATATATCACTAACAATGGTTATTATAATTAATTGGAAATTGGTGAAAAAATCCAAAATTAAAAAATAAAAATTAGAGGTATTAGTGGACAGTGCAGTATTTAGACTAGTGTAGGCAGAAAATGGTGACGCCAAGAATTGAGATGAGAAAAAATTATTAATTATTTACGGTGCATCCACCTCCGTTCCCAATATAAAGTGTCGGCTCCCAACGGATCACAAAGCATTCGTATACATTCATGGATGGATCTGTATCCGAAAATGGTTGATCTAGTAATGAAACTATAACCGCCTGTTTTGCATTTTTGTTTTGTAAATATACAAAGTGATTCTCTACTCTACTGATTTATTCCATGTTTTCTGATTGTTTAAGTTTTTTTTAGTTTGCTGGTTATTTCTGCTCATTTGCAGTTTTGTTAGTAATTAAGCATAATATTTAACACAAGTTATTGGTTGTATTATCAGTACTCTGTTTTATTAATTTTTTAAACTCATAATATAAATATCTGAACACCACATATATGGATTTCTGAATATGTACGAGTGAGAGTTTTCTTTTTGAACTGTGAATATGGGAGATCTCTTGCGATTTTTAAGGGAGTAAATCACGGAAAATAATTCTTTCTAAATACAAAAACTATTATTTTTTTAATACAAATACATTAAACATAAATATTTTCGAATACATAAATTTTGAACAACATCCAATAACATCATTACATAATAGATATTAATATATTGAACACAAATATGTTGAACATAAATATTTATGAATACATAATTTTTGAACAACAATAAAAATATTTCTGAATACATACAGTTTAAGCAACAATCAAAGACATAACGTACAGATTTTAAGGGTTTGGATAAATTAAATACAAATATGTTGAACATAAATATTTCTGAATACATACAAGTTTTAAGAGTTTGGATAAATTGAATGCAAATATGTTAAACATAAATATTTCTGAATACATAAGAATAAACGCCATAACGTAACAAATTTTAAGAGTTTGGTATTGAAGTCAACTTCCAACTAATATTAAGGGAGTAAATCATTAAAGATAATCATTTTTAATATTAGATTAATTATTCTATCTTTTAAATTTTTTTAACACAATTAAAATAAGGTTAAAAAGGACATTTTATTCATTATTAATGTAGTTAATTGCAATTTTTTCAAGATAATGTATCTACTAGTATTATTAATGCATAGATTGTACCTAATAGTAATAGACTCATATATATATATATATATATATATATATATATATATATATATATATATATATATATATATATATATATATATATATATATACACCAAGTAATAGTAGTATATATAAAATTTTAATAAATTTTTAATCTTGGAATTATTTTAAAATTGTTTAATAAATTTTAAAATTATTTTTGAATTACTTATTTAATAAATTGTTGAAATATGGATTCAAAAATTCATTCACAAATCCACAATATATACAAACAACATATTTCAGATGAGTTGATTTAAAATCAATGAAATTTAAAATATCTTCATTTTCAAATTTATTAAATTTTAAATAACAAAATTCAAACACAATCTTAAAATTTGTGATATGATGTCAAATAAGCTGGCCAGCAACTCAAGCCCGTTAGATTCAAAATCTCTCGTAGGGTAGCACTATTGCCACCCAATCTATTACTAAAGGCACCCTTAATTTTATTTAGATTGAATTAAAAAGATAAAAATACCCCTTTTCATATTAAAAATCTGAAATTACATTTAATTTCTTGCGCACCCACCAGAATTTTCGATAATTTCTACGCCACATCACCAATTCATTATCTTCTTCCCACATCCATACCTTTTCGCATTTTCATAAATGAAGAAACAGAGTACAAGAAAAATAATTATAATGAAATATTTTTGTGATCATCAGAGAAAACCAAATAATTAGTTTCACAGCTCACTTGACTTCATCATTTTCTTCAAAATTTTTGATGATATTATTTTCTAGAATAATGTATTCACAAAAAAAAAACACACACACATATATATATAATATAGCTTTTGCAAATGAACTTTTTTTTTCTTTTTCAGTTTTTGAGAAGCAACAAATACAGTATTCGAGCTGTAAAACTTTTTAATACACAAACCTTTAAATTTTGAAACACCATCCAATTGAAAATTAATTGATTATTTTTACAAAAATCACTGGTTACATTAAGGGTGTTGTTAATTTATGTGAATTCTTAGAATTTTGGGTCATATAAAGATTTGTAGAAAAAAAAGAAAAAAAAAGAGAGAAAGCAGAAAGAAGGTAACAGTTTGCATAGGATCAAGAAGATAATTTGGAAGAAGAAAGACGGTATTGGGTTTTTAAATTAGGTACACAAAGTAAAAGGGGTTTTGGATATTTGAAGTTAGGTCGTGAATTAATCGAGTTTAATTAAGGTTATTTTTATCTTTTTATTTTAATTAAATGGAATTACGATTTACGATTGAGGGTGCCAATAGTGAGCTGGCCCATCAAGTCAAGCCCATTAGATTCTAAATCTCTCATAAGGTATAACAATTTGCATGAGGAGAAAAGCCCACATATCCTAAGGGTTTGAAGGACACCGGTTGGAACTTGGAAGGTCTGGCCCAAATCAAAAGAGATCAACCCTCTTATACAGAGATTACACATGCAGATCTCCCCATTGTACTCATAGATTGGTCAACAGGCCACCGACTGGACGGAGCTGACTCTTCATCCCTGGTGACGACCCTAGAAGAGACCGTTAGTAGTTTAGTTATCACCTTTATCGATTTAGTATTATAACTGTTGGGTATATGCGGTCGTCCTTGTCGTCGGAGCTACGCTAGAACACGTCGCCGGAGGTGGTGGCGGCAGAGAGGTACTCAGATTCCTGTTACTCACTAAGAGTAAAATACACGCTCCAACCACAGTGTTGGGTTCACGAATTAGTGTTGATAAGGGATCCCAGTGTAAGGTTATGGGCCAAGCCCAATACTTAGAAACTTGAAGACCAACATTTGGGCCACAAGGCCCAACAAATCTCCACCTTGGCCCAAATCAACCACCATCGTGTTCATCTAGGAATTTATCATCGCACATTTTCCTGGACACCTGCAAAACGAAAAACACAAAGTTATATGCAAGATCCAAAAAATTTGACAAACACAAAGTTAGTCAAATGAAAAATTGACACATAGTCTCAGAAGTTCACATAGTCAAGTAATCACATATATTAGAACTCAAAGTTCTCATGACACACGAATAGTTCACACAGAAACAAATAAAGCAAGTACAAAGCTAACATGAATCACCAAATTAAATAAGAGTGAGTCTCATGCAAATCGGGTTTACATGTAAACTCTATTTTATAAAAGGGTTAATTCCAAAAAAAATCACCACCTTATTGGAGATTTTCAAATCTATCATGACTTTTTATTTTTATCAATTCAATACATGATCTATTTAATAGTTTCAATTCTATCACGATCTTTTATTTTTGTCAATTTAATACATGATCTATTTAATATTTTCAATTCTATCACAACTTTTATTTTTGTATTTTGATACACCATTTATTTTATATTTGCAATTCAATTCTTCATCATCATCATCATCATCATCATCATCATTATTATTATTAAATTGTGAATTTATTAATTAGTGGGATTAAAACTTTATTTTTTTAAAGGTCAAATTAATTATTAATTTCCTTCATTATAAAATCCTTATTTTTAATAAATAATTTCATTTATATAATACTTATGTTACAATTGTGAATTTACTATAATAGTAGTAATAAAATCGAACAAAAGAGAAAAATTGGAATTTTATTCATTATTGTAAAAAATAATTTTATATAAAGTCGATCACTTATAATAATTTACAATATGAATTTACTATAATAAAAAGGAAAAAATCTTATTTGTTCTGCGTATTTTAATTTTTAAATAAATTTTAATAATAATAATAATAATGATAATAATAATAATAATAATAATAATAATAATAATAAATTGAATTGAAAATATGAAATAAGTGGTGCATCAAATTGCAAAAATAAAAGTTGTGATAGAATTGAAAATATTAAATAGATCGCGTATAAATTGACAAAAATAAAAGGTCGTGATAGAATTGAAAATATTAAATAAATCATGTATTAAATTGACAAAAATAAAAGGTCGTGATAAATTTGAAAATTCCTAATAAGATCGTGAATTTTTTAGGAACCCTTTTTAAAATTTTACTCTTTAGTATATAAAAAATTACTCTTTGAAGAGTAATAATTTTTATACAGAAGAGCAATAATTCATATATCTAAAGAGTAATTTTTCATGTACTAAAAAGTAATCGATAAATCAGGATTTACAAGAATTTGAAGAGTAATTTTTTAATTTAGAATAGTAATAATTTATGTGCTAAAGGGTAATTTTTTATGTACTAAAAAGTAACAGGTTTATATAATTAATATATGTAAACCCGATTTTACACAAGTGTTTGCCATTAAATAAATAGTACTCAAGAGATCTACACAATAATCATATGAAACTTATATTAAAATCAACACTTTTAAATTTTCATATAGGATAGAACTACGTAATTAAAATAGAAATATAAGATATCATGAAAGTCAATCAACTTTATCACCCATTTATAATTATGTAATTTACACTAGGATTTTAGATTTAATATTTTAATTAAATAGTGTATATATATAATTTAATTAAAAATTATAATATATAAATAATAATTATAAATGCATATATCATGTAGTATGGTACTCCCTCCGTCCGCCCACAAAGTGGACAATTGCTTTTTGCAAGTGGATTAAGAAGTATTATTATTTAATGTGTAGTTGGTAGTTGTATTAGTGGGGTGTATGAGTCCCATATATTTATTGTATTAGTGATGCGTGTGAGTCTCATGTGTTTAAAAAGGAAAATGTAGACCCTTGACGCGAACGCCCAAAATGACAAAATGTCCACCTATCTGGTGGACGGAGGGAGTATATCGTATCATTTTACCCAAAAATTAAATATTTTACGGTATTTTGATATATACCTAAATACCGCGGTATTGATAATTTATATACCTTTATCGTATCAAAATTTTCAATAAGATATCATACTTTACCAAAAATTTCGGCATACCTAAAATTTTGGTAAAATCGGTATTTTTCGATATGGTAAGGGCATTATACCGAAATTTCGGTATTTTTCCCTAGCCCTACTCATAATGAGATATGTACTCCTCCATCCCTTCCTAATAGTTACTATATATTTTCTTTTTGGGCGTTCATCATAATAGTTACATTTCTCTTTTTGGTTTATGAGACCCACACAAAACAATTAAAATATCTACATGGACCCACCTACAATACTAATACTACTTCTAATATATTTGAAATATTTATTTCTCTCACCTCAATATTAGACATTAAAATACTATACTCTTTAATTTACGTGCAAAAGATAAATGTAATTATTAGGATTGAATGAGGGAGTATTTAATAAAAGATGTGGAGTAGGACTTGGATACAACCAAGGCTACCAAATGAATTGGTGGAACCTTTGGTTCCCACCCTTCTTAATTAATTCATGTTCCTTCATTAATGTTTTTTTATGTTATTTTTACATTTATTATACTTAAATGACTATTATACCCTAAACTCTAGAGATAAATTATACCCTAAACCACAGGGGTAAAATTATAATTATACCCTAAACCCTAGGGATAAATAATATTCTAAACCACAAGGGTAAAATTACAATTATACCTTAAACCCTAAACTCTAAGATTTAAATATACCCTAAACCATAAGAGTAAAAATTATAATTATATCCATAAAATTAAATAAATAAATAAAAACAGAAAAATAAACAAAAAAAAGAATAAAACGAAGAAAAAAAAGAAATTAGATGAAACAGAAAAACACATACTAAATGTAAATGAAGGAGGTTGTAAATTTTAAAATGGGGGCGGCTATTTGCACTTTATGAAAAGACATAAATATCCTTATATAAATAATTAAATAATATTAATTATACCAAATCATTATAAACACCCAAATTAAATTCAAAATGCACCCCATCCCTTAAAACACCATTACTGTTCCCAATTCCTCGTCTGAAAACCTAACCAGTAATTACCTAATTTCTTATTTTCAATAACTTCAATTTCCCACAAATTAAACACATTCATAATAGTGTAATCACATGAATTTACAGGGTCATCGCTGGATTCCAGGCCCCACTCATCCTCAGTCACCGTCGTCATAACGCCGCCGCGGATTTCCCTTGATTGCTTCGGACCAAGATCCTACGGCGGCAGCGCCACCTCTTCATCTGCATCGACAAGCTTGCTCTTTTATTCGAACAGGTGATTTTGTTATTATTATTACAAGTAACGTACTTATTGCCGGAATCCTAATTTCAGCATACTAAGAAACTCCATACAGCACTTCCAACCACCACTCGTAGGCGGAGATGTGGGCTGGGTTGGATTGGAAAGTGAGTGTTGCAGGAAGGGAGAGAGTTGGATTGATCGCAAGAGAATGGAACAGTAATGCTGGATTTTGGAAAGAGAAAGAATAGTGCGATTGAGGAGAGGAGAGAGAGGTGTCTGATTTTATTATTTATACAAGTATATTTAAATATTTTCACTTAAATATATTTTAAATTTATTAATTATTGAGGTTCATTTATAAAATTTGGGGTGCAGATAGTCATTTCATTTTAAAATTGGTACAAGTGGCCCACTCTAATCATTGCCAAAGATGTGTACTTAAAATGATCATCTATTAAATGAATGAACGTGGCTTATGTGACGGGGGTTTGCCTCACTCTTTCGAGCTTAACCTACTTCCTATTTATTTGGCTTTTCACGTGACCCCTATAATTATTTTCTACATTTATAAATGTTTCATAATTGGTAAAAAAGATTGTAAATCGGTTTGACGGAAGTGGAAGCTAGTCGGGAGATACCATAAATAAAAATTAACAGTTTCCCATGACATGAATTGTGTCTTTTGTACGGATTACAAGTAATATCAAACAGTGTCTAAAATAACCACTTGAGATATATTTTTGTAAGGACCTTGCTATTTGGATCAATTTGATCCGGATCAATAGCTTTTTAACAAGGTCCAATTACTATTTTAACCTTACTGCTAATTTAACTTATATAAGTTCATTAATTAGGTTAATTAATTTTCTTTCATAAATAAACTATAACTAATTTAAATTTATTTGAATATCGTATCTTAGTATTACTATTTTTATTTTTTTTGTTTCTTCTATATTATATATATATATATATATATATATATATATATATATATATATATATATATATATATATATATATTTAAAATTAATTTTATCTAATAATTATTTATTCAAAAATTAAAAAAAGTATGGACTATTTATTAAATTATATATATTATACTTAAAATTAATTTTAATTAATTATTATTTATTAAAAAAGGCATGGACGATTTACACAAAAAAAATTATTTTTTAACAATGGAATTTACCAACAGTGAATTTCATTGTTAATTACCGGCAGATTAACAACAAAAATGATATTTTTCTTTTAGCAACAGAATGCCAATAAATTTATTCTCAATTTTACTAACGGAATTCAATCCGTTGGTAATTACCGACGGATTACCAAGGAAATATTTATATAAATTACCAACAAAATTATTTACCCATGGAATTGAATTTTCATTGCTAAAAATTTATCAACCTTCACTTTACCAACAAATTACGCTAGTAAATCAATTTAACAATGTAATTAAGACTTCTACCAACAAAATATTCTTTTGGTAAAAAATACTTCAGTATTTTTGTAGTGTTATTAAATTTAAATTTAGTTTGAAATGAATATAATTTTAAATTTTAAAGTTTATTTAAATAAATTTTAAACATAAATATTAAAAGATATTAAATTTGTATATATTTTTAATTTATATAATATAATTTACAACATAAAAAAACATACACAGTAATAAATTATTACTTCATAGTAGCGTAAAAAAATAATTTCATTTTATAATATACAATGAACTAATAACTTTAAGGTAAACACTTGTACGAGATAGTCTCACAGATCTAATTCTGTGAGAGGGATCCTTTTGAGATCTAGATTTATCGCTTTCTAGAAGATTTTTTGATTCACTGTTATGTTTCTAGCTAATAACGCAAATTAAATTGCATTTTTGGCGCAACATCATATTTATCATGGTAGAGGTCTCAGGAAAACTGCTAATATTTTTAATATATATTAGTATGTGTGATCAATGAAAATTTATAATCATCCAATATATTATTTAATAAACAATTTATGCGATAGATGAAAAAGTAAATTTGTGTGATAGATGAAAAAATAATGATATTTTTAGTAGAAAATGATATTTTATAATAATAAAGTGATAATAATCAATTGAATTATTTTATGAAAAATAATTTAAAAGCTAGATAAAAGTGATAAATTATTAATAAAAATTGATATCTAATAAATAAAAAATTATAACTTTCGTAATTAATATTTAGTTATAAAAATTGATAATATTTTTTAATAAAATAAAGTATACTACTTTTAAAAATAAAAAAATAATTTATTTTAAAATATTATGAACAGGAGAAAAAAACTGTTGCGTGCATTTTTCATAGCATTTATTTAAATGAATTATACGCTAAACAACATCTTAGCATTTATTTAAATGAATATATATAAAATATAAGTATATATATTTATTAGTTTATAAATATAACTAATGAAGAATTTTATTATTAAAATTGTAAATATAATTATTTACTAATAATTATAAACCCATTTATATATATATATATATATATATATATATATATATATATATATATATATATATATATATATATATATATATATATATATATATATATATATAATTTTTTTAATTAATAATAATAAATTAGATATAGATTAATATTTATATTATAATTAAAATTATTTTATAAGAAAAGTAAAACAATAAATGCATCTCATTAGTTCAATTAATATGATAAATTCTTACCTAAATTATAATTAATACTACCTTATATGTTAAAAAGGGTAATTTAGTCTATTAACATTTTTAATTATTCAAAACTTACCATAACAACTAAATTGATCCGAATCAATTTGATCAGTTTATATTTATCCTTTTTGTAATTTACCTCATTCATCCATTCTTAAGCGAATGGTAGGCCCCTATTGATAGGGGACATCATTTAATAATACTTCCTATATTAAAGTGCAACTTATAATATTACAGAAAATTAATAGTTACTATAAATAAAGAATATATGTGATTAAATAAGCTCTCATTGTCTTGAACAATATTGTTTCACGTTATTTAATTTTTTTTCTTCTAATTTTATAGACTTTTTTCAAAGTTATTTAATAATCCCTCCATACTTTATTTGTTTTCACCTTTTGACTCAAGAGTTAGGAGATTAAAAAAAATTTACTTTTAGTGATATTATAATTTTTTTGGAATAAATAAATAATAAAGTAAGTTAGGTGTGTTAAGTAGAAGTTTTTTTTTAAATAACAGTGTATTAGAGAGGGTAGTTGTTATGATATTTTTTACAATTTTAAAAAGATAAAAACTTTTGCAAAAAGACCAAAATAAAAAGATGAAAACAAATAAAATACGGAAGAAATATTTTTTAGTTGGCAAAGTCTCTTGTGAGA
The DNA here is from genome assembly GCA_023678885.1 of Pogostemon cablin. Classification (NCBI taxonomy): domain Eukaryota; kingdom Viridiplantae; phylum Streptophyta; class Magnoliopsida; order Lamiales; family Lamiaceae; genus Pogostemon; species Pogostemon cablin. The sequence continues at coordinate 11,913,155 of CM042964.1, read as the reverse complement.
CTTTATTACATGAATGTGAGATGGATAGATATTTTTAATTTATTAGATAAATTAACCATTTTGAATCTTGACCAATTTGTTATTCATATCTCATTAAATATTCTAATCGAACTTTTCATAAAAAAAAAAATTCAAAGAGAGATTAAGGAATTTAAGAGAGAAAGAAGAAACACAAGAAAAAACATGGAAGATTCAAGAGAGAGATCGAAATGAGAATTATGCATTGACTACATTTCCTCTTTATATACTTCCTTTGTAAATTACAAAGGAAGCGCGTACGTTTCAATAAGATGGAGGGAGTAATATATATATGTGATACTTTAGGTAATGCTAAACAAATACTCCCTCCGTCTCATTTCAATGTTTACGTTTCTATATTGCGCGTCACATTTCAATGTTTACGTTTTCCTTTTTGAAATATGGGACCCACTTAAAACAGTTAATATATCATCCAACACTAATACACCTACCCACTTTATATTTTTCCACCCACTATCTATTAAAATATTATACTTCTTAATCAACGTGCAAAAAACAAACGTAAACATTGAAACGGGACGGAGGGAGTACTATATAAAGAGGAAAAGATATACTCCCTCCTTCCGATTCTAAGGTGTCCGTTTGCTTTTTGCACGTGGATTAATGAGTATTATTATTATTATATGTAAAGTGGGTAGTTCTATTAGAGGGAAGTGGTGGGCCATATTGTGTACTTTTTACTAAATATGATAAATAAATACATTTGAAGCGGACGCCAAAAATAGTAAAATGGACACCTCAGAAACGGATAGAGGGAATATTATAACATAAACGGAAGATACTTTACGACATTTTCATTTGCAACTTATACTCCAACACTTTAACACAGTTGAATATACTATAACTCAAAATCGGCATGCTATAACACTCGTATACTACTTTTCTCTCTTAATAATTTTAGTAATGATACTTTACAATAATATACCATATTACAGAAGACATATCATAGCATAAATGAAGTATACTTCTACAATATATATTGTATAGTTCTGAACTACATATTTTACACCTACAAAAGATACTAAAAAATAATAAAAAATAAATATAAATACACTTTTGTCGGCTTTGTGTTCTTCTTCCTCATAATTATATGAAACAATATCCATTATTTCACCTTTCACTTTCAAAATAAAAATAAAAATGTAATGACAATTCGAAGGAGTGGAAATTTGCAGCGATGGATAAATGCAACGACAGATAATAAACTGCAACAATTATACTTGAACACGATGACGGATTACAAATTGCAGCAATGATTCACCATAGTGAAAAAAAAAATGGTCAGTAACGAGTGGCAATGACGACTTCCCTGCTTTTGGAGGAAGGAAATAAAATGATCCTAAAAACTTAAGATTTTCCAAAAATCAACTTTAACATCACGATGTTAGACCAAAGAATAATTCTTTTAATTAACAATAGAATAACAACAAGTCTTACATAGTGAAAAAAAAAATCAAAATATTGACCTATGCAACTTCAATGGAATACGCTACCGTTTCATGTGTCAATTTGAATTGAGCCGTGTGGGTCAGCCATAGTCCCCCTTTATCAAACACATTTATAACCGGCCTCACTTTTTTTTTTTAATGTTACTTGTTCGTTTAGTTAATAGTTAGTTACCAAGCACCCACATTTTCCCTTTTCTCCAAGCTTCCTTATAACTTCCCTTTTAATTCGTTTCTAATGAGAATCAAACTTGGGTCACTCACTTTATTCAGAAGCCTAGTGACTAGGTGAGCTAGCTCACCTGATTAATAACCGGCCTCACTAATAATCCAATCTGTAGACCCTTTCCCAAATATGATTTTAAGCATCATAAAAGAGATTAAACAATAAAATTATATGAATGAGCTAAAGAAAATTACAAAATAAAAATAGGCTTCCCTTGAATTTCTTCACTTGGGACTCCTTCTTTTGCAATCTTCAACACTCCAATGCTTCCTTAATCAATTTAAATGAGTGATGCAGGAATTTAGGGGATTTGATGGAGATTTATGGATGGAATGGATGGAGAAATGGAATAAGGAAGAAAGTGTGTGTGTGTTTTTGTTTTGGAATTGTAATTGCCTTTTGAAACAGATGGAGGGGTTTTAAATAGCCAAATTGGGGAAGATTTTCAAATTTCTGGATAGATTGTTTGATTTTTGACTGAACTCGGATTGAGTTCGGGACTCGGGTCGAGTTTGGAACAGAGCTTGGGTCGAGTTCGGTACTAGACTTTTCGTTGGGGTCGAGTTCACGTTTTAGGCTCACGAACTCGACCATCTGCAGAGCCAAGTTGCGGAAATCGAGTCAAGTTCTGATAAATATTTAGCAATTTTATTTTGGCTTGTTCTCCTTCGTTTTAAATTTTTGAGCTCCATTTTTTCCTACATACTCCCTCCGTCCCCTTCAAAGGATCTCTTTTTTCTATTTTGATATCTCACAAAAGAGTGTCATTTCTTTTTTTACACACATGGGACCCACACACCCACTAATTCAATTAAAATATAGGGCCCACACACCCACTAATATAACTACTCACTACACATTAAATTATAATACTCCTTAATCCACGTGCATAAAGTAAAAGCAACCCTTTGCATGGGACAGACGGAGTTTTAGAGTGATTTGATTAAATATTAAACGATTCACTTCTCTACAAGCTTAAGCTTTTAGATGAGGAGATCATTTAATATAGTATCAGAGCCATGGTCTAGAAAGCTTAAGGCAAAAGTGATGAGTGTGTTAATTCACGAAACTTGCGCCTAGATTTGTGCTATTATGAAGTGTTTGAAGGTTGAAATCGGTTGTAAACTAATATATATTGTGATAAGGCATGAATCAGGTGTTGTTGGAGCTATTTGAGTGGTTTTTCGAAGGAAATCAGAGTAGAAGTGTTGAAAACTGAAGAAAGGAAGTCGAAGCCATCCGATTGGGCGAAGTAGGAGTGCGATTCGACCTGAAGAAGATCAATTTGACTAGCCCTTCAGGTCGAATTGGCAGTACAACACTAGCAGAAGGTGGATTCGACCACGACAGGGGAATTCGACCTGGGCATCAGGTCGAATCGAGGTCAAATCGATTGGTGGAGATGCCGATTCGACCATTGGTGGAGATGCCGATTCGACCTCGTCACGTCGATTCAACCAGGACAGTTGGACGATTCGAGCACCTGGGACTTACAGTAGGCTGATTCAACTTCTGATTCGACTTGTGGTGGTCAATTCGACCTGTTGCTGAAGTCGAATATATGCTCGGGAACTTATCATATCCGTATTTTTACACCGTCAATGCGTGTGATCACATAAAAAGCCCATGACAAGCATAGAAGACGTAATTACAAGTATAAAAGATGACTTATGCAGTAGTAGAAAAATAATCCATCATACAAGAAGACGTAGAGACGTAGAGTTGAGAGGAGAATCGATCGTCTATCATCCGGAGGGGCTGTGGCAGAGTTCCGCTGGAGATTTAAGTAAGATCGGTCCAATTAACCATGATTGTTCTTAGATCAATCATGGGCTAGAACTGCTTCGGTAGTTCTAGGGTTATGAAGGTTTCATGAGTTAATTAGTCTTTCGTGTGTAAACTCCGTACAACACTACTTGTGGTTTATTTTATATAAGATTTTACATTTTTAATCCATACTCATGGTCGTTTTGTGCATCAATAATTATTATGTAGAGTCTGAATACATAACTTGGTTATTGGTTGAGTGCGCTCACTGCTGAGCAGGGTTTTATGTTATAATTCTAAGTGAAGGGATTCCGAAGTCTTATTAAAACTATCTTATATGAATACTTGTTAATTGAATCATATTCGGGTTAATAAGTAGGATAAAGAGTATAATTTCAAAGTACCTATAAAGGGAAATCAAATCGGGTTAGAATATTAAGTGCACGGGAAATAATTGATTATGATAGTACCTAGAAATGGGGGTGAATTATATCTCTTGCTTTGAGGAAATTCACACGTGTCATACGCATATTTACTTGTGTCTATAGAGTGAATTTACATGGTTTAGTGATGCATCCATAAACCACAAGGCAGAGTCGGACACCGTCACACGAAAGGGAGATTGATAAGTGGAACTGGATTACCTGACGAACTACCTACTATCTTACTTGATCACAACTCACTTATCTTTTCTTCTTGTTATCTTTATTTGATATTTCAATTAATAGTAGTTACTCAATTTCAATATCAAAACCATTATAATTTCCAACATAGTCTTAGTTTACTAGAGTATCATTAAATTGATATTTATCCATCCCTTGGGTTCGATATATAACTTGGTCACCTTCGAAACTATGATTGATATCCTTCATACTTGAGGATTAAATTGTGTGTTGAGAAAACGCATATCAAGTTTCTGGCGCCGTTGCCGGGGACGGCATAAAATATCTTTTTGTTATTTCTAGTTTTATTAGGACTATTTTAATTCTTGTTTTACTATCTAACTCTTATTCTTTTCAGGTGTATGCTCACAAGATCAAAGCAAGGTAAATTAGTACCATATAATTCAGAGATCGGAGCGTCATCGACGAAGAAAAAGTAGAAGAAGGGTAAGAATAAGAACGTAGATCCAACTGAAGCTCTTAATTTTGGAGTTAAAGTTGACGTGCTAAATTCGCAAACGATTAAAGCTACAACCGAAGTTAATTTGGAAGCAGAGACAGTCAACATGACAGCGAATCCGGATAATCTGGCCATCCGTGAAGTCTTCAAGAATAACAGGGCTGGACACTCTGGGCTTCTGGGAGAAAGGGGGCTAATGCGGATTTCGATCTTCACCCCACTCTTATTAGCATGATAGAAAGGAACTCCTTTTCAGGAGGGACTTTGGAGGATCCGCAACAGCATCTAAACAAGTTCTTGGGCTATGCAAGTACTCAAAAAGACGCAAGAGAACATGAAGATGCTAGGAAGATCCTCTTGTTTAAATTCCCATTTACTGAAAAGGCGAGAGATTGGTACGACACTATTAACGCAGCTGAATGCACTACTTGGGAGCAATTGAATTTGAAGTTCTTGGAAAGATACATGCCACCTTCAAAGGTGTTCAAGATGAAGCAAGACATTAACCAATTTGCTATCGGTGGTGGAGAGAAGTTTCATGAAGCTTGGGACAAATTCAAGGACATGCTTGGTATGTGTCCACAACATGGGCTATCTAAAGCTCAATATATCAGCATATTCTACAGTGGATTGGATTGTGATTCTCGTGTGTTATTGGATGCTTCTTCTAATGGAGCATTGCTTACTAAGTCATCCGTAGAGGCCAAGATATTGTTTGAAGATATTTTGATAAACTTGAGAGATTGGCCAACTGATAGAGTGAGAGGCACTTACGTCCTTGGAAAGGTGTCGATCATGCAGTAGGAAGTAATGAATGATGGAGCGATCCAAGAGGAGATGGAAGAAGCAAACTATGCTATGGGCCAAAGTATTCAAGGAACGAGGTATCAAGATCAGGGCAACCAGAATTATCAGGGGAACTACCACAATCGCGGTCCCCCGGGTAATTATCAACAGCCTGGGAGGCCGGAGTTTTCAGAGAGTAATCCTAACAATGCAATTCAACTTCCGATGGGTGTTGATCCGGGTGCAAAAGTGGAAGAAAGAAAGCCAGGTTTCGAGGATACGGTGAACAAGTACATGGCTAGGAATTATGCTAGAGTGGATAGTCTTGAGGCCAAGTTAGAGAAGAAGATTGATGCAAACCATAAGGATTTGACTACACAAGTGAAGGACCTTACATTGTTGATGGGGGAAAAGGCAGAAAGTGTGAACAAGCTCACTCAAACTACTGAGAAAGGGAAGCTCCCGTCGCAAAGTATTGAGAATCCAAAGTCCTGCAACGCCATCACATTGAGGTCTTGAACACAGTACGAGGGACCGATGAGGCCAGAATCGAAATTGGACACGTCGAGGGCTCAATTCGACCTAATTCGACCAACATCACAGGTCGAATTCAACAGGGGAAGTCGAATTAGACGACTGGACGTGATTTGGAAGCATCAGAGCCTCGATTCGACCAAAACTAATTCAATTCGACCTGGGGGCCAGGTCGAATTGAGGTCGAATCCTCCCTTCCGGAGCACTCTATTTTATCAGAAGCTCGATTCGACCAGCAACAGTTCAATTTAACCAGACCGTCAGGTCGAATTGAGGTAGAATCAGAGGGCAGAAATCTTTCAGTGAGTCGCTTTGACCAGGGGGACTTCAATTCGACCTGACCTTCTAGTCGAATCCAGGTCAAATCGGAGATACAGGGTGAGAATAGTGTTCCAGGTGCGTAATTCGACCACTATGTCCCCAATTCGACCAGAGCACCTGGTCGAATCCAGGTCGAATCACCCTGTTCTGCACCTGTTTCTTCACTGAACACTCCTCGTGATGTGAACATTACTCCATTGGTTTCGAATAAGCAAAATACTGAGATCATAGCAGAGAAGAAGTGGGAAAGAGCCAAGAGGTTGAGAGCCGAAAAGGATAAAGTGGAGAAGGTCGAGCGTGATGAATAGGGCATTCCCAAAATAAAGATACCTTCACCGTTTCCTTATAACCTGGTTAAGAAGGGATTAGAAGAGAAGTTCAAGAAGTTTTCTGATATCATAAATAAGATAAGCTTGAGTATTCCTTTCTCTGAGGTAATATTGGAGATGTCGTACTATTCCCGATTCCTTAAGGATATACTGTTGAAAAAGAGAAACTTGAACGGAGTTGAGACGGTGAACTTGTCTGAAAATTGCAGCTCGATTATCCAAAGGAAGCTGCCACATAAGATGAAGGATCCGGGAAGCTTCACTATCTTGTGTGAGATTGGAAAATGGCAGGCACGACGAGCCTTGTGCGATCTTGGAGCAAGCATCAATTTGATGCCACTGTCTATCTTTCAAAGGCTTGGTTTAGGGGAGTTATCTCCTACAACAGTTGCTCTACAATTGGCGGACAGGTCGATGACGTTTCCGAAAGGTATCATTGAAGACGTTCTTGTCAAAGTGGATAAACTAGTCTTTCCTGTGGATTTTCTTGTACTTGAGATGGAAGATGACAAGGATAATATCCCTCTTATCTTGGGGAGACCATTCCTTGCTACTGCTAGGGACATGATTGATGTTAAGAAGGGGGAGTTTAGGTTGCGGATGGATAAAGAAGAGGTCCTGTTCAACGTCGACAAAGCAATGAAGATTCCTATGGAGTCACAGTGTCAGAGTATTGATGTAGTGGAGGAGATTGTGAAGGAAGATATGTCTTTGATCCTGTCTAAGGACTCTCTCGAGACATGCTTGATGGAGTCTCTTACTTATCCCACTACGGAGCTTGACGATCTCTCCAATGAGGAATGTATTGAATATCTTGAGAACTTACTTGCTTTGGGTGATGACAGGTATGAATTGGAGAAAGCTAAGGTTGAAGAAGTGAAGTGGACTAGGAAGTACTTTCCATTGGATAGAGAGAGCACTCCGATGGAAGAAAAGATAGAGGAGCTGAACCCGTTATCGGAACACTTGACGTATGCCTTTCTTGGTGATAATGGAAAATAACCGACAGAAAATTCTGAATTTCAATGGAAGATTGACGAGGAGGTGTCTAAACAGCTATGGGAAGAAGGAAATTCTGAGGTTCATATATTTGTGACCAAAAGAGGTGAGGTGTTGAGTGTAGCCAAGAAGAGGGAAAGAAAGTATTTGAAGGTGAGGATGCGAGAAGACCATTTTTCGATCAAGTAGTCTACTAAGTGGTAATCCATCGTGACTCTCCGACGTTAAACAAGAGCATCTGTTGGGGGCTTTCCCTCCCGTTTTATTGCTTTATTTCATTCGTGTGAGTAAGAAATTTTTTATTTGAAGTGCTTACTTATAGGCAATTACTTCTCTTTGCAAACTTAGTTTCGACTATAGTTTCTACTAAGTTTGGGGGGTGTGATATACTTACCTCAATAAGCACCGATTGTATAATCTTTTCTTTGTTAGGGGAGTTGATTTTTTGGGGCATATTTAAACTTTAATCGGGTTTTATGTGTCGATTTCATGCAACTTGCCTAGTGTTTTGTTCCGTGTTTTGTGTTGTTTGCGGAGTTACTCATGAATGTTGAGTTCTAGGATAGATTATGATGCATGAGCTGGGATTTGTTGGAGACACTTGTATGATTGATTTGATATATGGGTTTCATGGATTTTGTCCATTCATATGTTCATGTGTTAATTTTCATTGATGAGAGCATGTATAATTTGATAAAAATGTAGAATTCTTGTGAAATTGATCTTGATTATGTGCTACGAGGAGTACTTAGGATTCTATTTACCCATGTGAGGATTTGAGCCTTTGAATCATGCTTGATCATGATAGGTTATTCTTGAAAGAATCATTCATATGAACGTATTCTAGAACTTGGCTTGGAGTCTTGTGTGAGGCTTACAATTGCTGAATTGCTAAGATATGATCTTAGGCCATTCTTGATTATTTGAGTTACTTAGCCAAATTTTACCTTCCTATTGATTATGTTTACATTTGGTAGTCCCGTTTGAGCCTTAAAAGCTTTTTCCTTGGCAAGCCGAATAAAAGAGCTTATTTAACCTTCACTTGAGCTTCGTTGAATACCCTATTCATTAGTTGAGAGTTGAGGTGTATAAGTGTTGCGAGAAGAAGAAGGAAGATAGAATGATGGTTAAGTGGAATAGAAAGAGGAAGAGTACAGTTAAATCTTGTTTAGGGGTAGTGCCTGAAACTGGTACCGCGATTAAAAAGGGTAGTGCCTACAACCGGTACCCGAGTTATCAAAAGAAGAATGATGTTGATGCAAGAAAGAGAAAGGAAGTTCAAAAATTGCAAGTGCAAAAGAAGAAATTAGAGGAGAATATGTAGCCGAATGAAGAAAGCGAGAACCTCCAAGGTAACTCTCTACTAGTGTTCGAGTCACTTATCTAAATTTTCCTACCCTTTCCAAAGAGCCAACATTACAACCCAAAAATAAGTCCTTTGTGATCCTATTAATGAGTTGATTGTGAGTTGATTTTTGAGACCCTTGCCAAGCTTATAGTTACGCGTGAGTTTGGATTGAGTATGAGCATATATACTAACCTGTTAAGTTCAATTAGCACTTGAGTGAGAGAGTAAACACTTATCTTGTGAGCTTAATGACTTAGTACTCCGAATGGTAATATGATTGAGTGATGTTTTGCATGAATGATATGTATGATGCAGGAAATACTCGTCTTTAATTGATGAAATTGCATGTGTAATATGTGTTGTACTTGGTGATCTTCGTGAATTATACATGACTCCTGGTTTTGATTGCATTGCTTCGGGATGAGCAACATATAAGTTTGGGGGTTTGATGAGTGTGTTAATTCACGAATCTTGCACCTGGATTTGTGCTATTATGAAGTGTTTGAAGGTTGAAATCGATTGTAAACCGATATATATTGTGAAAAGGCATGAATGATGTGTTGTTGGAGCTATTTGAGTGGTTTTTCGAAGGAAATCGGAGTGGAAGTGTTGAAAACTAAAGAAAAAAACTCAAAGCCGTTCGATTAGGCGATCAATTTGACCAGCCCTTCAGGTCGAATTGGCAGCACAACACGAGCAGAAGGTGGATTCGACCACGACAGGGGAATTCGACCTGGGCATCAGGTCGAATCAAGGTCGAATCGATTGGCGGAGATGCCGATTCGACCTTGTCACGTCGATTCGACCAGGACAGCTGGTCGAATCGAGCACCTGGGACTTACAGTAGGCTGATTTGACTTCCGATTTAATTTGACCTGTTGTTGAAGTCGAATCGATAGTCGGGAACTTACCATATTCGTATTTTTACACCATCAATGCGTGTGATCACTTAAAAAGCCCATGCCAAGCCCAGGAGACGTGATTACAAGTATAAAAGAAGGATTATGCAGTAGTAGAAAAATAATCCATCATACAAGAAGACGTAGAGACATAGAGTTGAGAGGAGAGTCGATCGTCTATCATCCGGAGGGACTGTGACCGAGTTCCGCTGGAGATTTAAGTAAGATCGGTCCAACTAACCATGATTGTTCTTAGATCAATCATGGGCTAGAACCGCTTCGGTAGTTCTAGGGTTATGAAGGTTTCATGAGTTAATTAATCTTTCGTGTGTAAGCTCCGTACAACACTACTTGTGATTTATTTTATATAAGATTGTGCGTTTTTAATCCATACTCACGGTCGTTTTGTATATCAATAATTGTTCTGTATAGTCTGAATTCATAACTTGGTTATTGGTTGAGTGCGTTCACTGCTGAGCAGGGTTTTATGTTATAATTCTAAGTGAAGAGATTCCGAAGTCTTATTAGAACTATCTTATATGAATACTTGTTAATTGAATCATATTCGGGTAAATAAGTAGGATAAAGAGTATAATTTTATAGTATCTATAAAGGGAGATCAAATCGGGTCAGAGTATTAAGTGCACGGGAAATAATTGATTATGATAGTACCTAGAAAGGGGGTGAATTAAATCTCTTGCTACGAGAAAATTCACATGTGTCATACGCATATTTACTTGTGTCTATAGAATGAATTTGCATAGTTTAATGATACGTACATAAACTATAACGCAGAGTCGGACACCGTCACACGAAAGGGAGATTGATGAGTGGAACAGGATTACCTGACGAACTACCTACTATCTTACTTCATCACAACTCACTTATCTTTTCTTCTTGTTATCTTTATTTGCTATTTCAGTTAATAGTTGTTACTCAATTTCAATATCAAAACCATTATAATTTCCAACAGTCTTAGTTTACCAGAGTATAATTAAATTGATATTTATCCGTCCCTTGGGTTCGATATATAACTTGGTCACCTTCGAAACTACGATTAATATCCTTCATACTTGAAGATTAAATTGCGTGTTGAGAAAACGCCTATCAAAAAGTTAACTCCATTTGCATGCGAGATGACGTGTTAGAGTGATTTGATTAAGTATTTAACAATTCCCCTCTCAACAAGCTTAAGTTTTTAGATGAGGTGATCATTTAACATAATATTCTTTTTCGCTTTTAGAATTAATTTTACATGAAAATCACACAAATTCCACCAAAATACATTTCTCCAAATATTTAGGGCACTTAACCATAAATTTCAAGCATGTTTATATAAAACTATGCTATAAAAGGACCATAATTCACGAGATATCTATACTTATCAACTATAAATTAAAATCTTAAATTTTTTTTCTAACTTTAAAAGTAAAAAAAAATAATAATGAATTTCTTAAAATTTGCCAATTCATTCCGTAAAAAGTATTAATCAAAACTCTTCTGTAAAACAAATGAATACATACTCCCTCCGTCCGGATTCAAGGGTGTCATTTGCTTTGGGGCACGAAGATTAAGGAGTATTATTATTTAATGTGTAGTGAGTAGTTGTATTAGTAGGGGTGTGAGTCCAATTTTTAAGTTGGATTAGTGGGTGTGTGTGGATAAAAAAGGAAATGAGACCCTTGGGGGCGGATGCCCCAAATGGAAAAATGATACCCTTAAAAGCGGACGGAGGGAGTATTGTACATAAAAGTCTTTGGGATTTATGATCATTCACATATTTATGCTTAAAAATTTTTATGTACCGATATCTTATTCATAGACCGACTAATTTGGAGGAGGCTAGAATCCACTATTCACTATCGAGAATCTCATTTAAAATCAGAACTTAATTTGCGCTTTATATGGTATGATTCCATGGTTGTTGATCGCAACTGCGAATTTCGAATTGAGACTTTAGGAAATGTCACCTTTTAGGCACCTTAAGCTCTCATAGTTAGGCTAAGGGGTTACACATTTATGCTAATTAATATAATAATAATTTTGTGCTCACCAATTATATTTCTACATACCAATAATAATGGAAATCAACAATAATTATATTTTCTGTACGTCAATAATTTACTAGTGCAGAAACGTAATACATGCGTGTAAAAATGCAAAACAAGTATGCTATAATCATGTAATGCAATTGTATTACTATATTGGTAGAAATACAACCCATTTATGCGAAAATCGTGTAGTATAATTGTAATACATGTGCAGATATTTATTCATCCCTATAGACAATACATTTCCACCTTGTGCATCAATATAAATTACAAATTAATTTTCACCTTGTGAAGTAACTTGGAAATTAGGATAAAAATATTAGTAATGATTAGAATGTGTGAAACGCCATTAGAGATAAATAAAAAATTATAAAATCATTATCAATTTCGCTATTAAATATTATCACTCTCAAAAAAATATTATCACTTATAAATTGTTCATGAAATAGTTCACTGCGCCATTATCACTTTTCATCGATTAAGTATCACTTTTCGTTAATGATGTTATCACTTTTTATCAGTCTCACGCAAGGTCCTACGTAAGATGTACAGTCTCACATAAGTTTTTTTTGCCTTTGTGCAGAATTAAAAGGGAAAATATCTAATATAGATGATCGAAAAATCGATACAATCAATTTCAACATATTTTTTTAATTTTTAATTTTTTATTTTAATATTTCAGTTTTAATTTTGTATATTTATGAACATAGTATTAAACTTTGGATTAAATTATGAATTATGATATTGCATGAATATATTTTTAAATTAAAGTTAATAGGCAAAATTACACAATTTGATTAAGGGAATTTTTTTGTAACAACAATTTAACTTGGGATAAAAAATATCCAACTTGTAATTAAAAGTTCTAAAATAACATTTTTTTTACAAAAATACCCTTTAACTTTGACTTGACTAAAATTTCTTTGACTGGTTCAAGTGTTGGTTCAAGTCGATCCCCCACTAATAATCCGACCAACATTCGTCGATCCGAGTGGCGACCAAACATTCGTCGATGTGGGTGTCAGTTCAGTCGATCCCCACCACAACCCGACCAACATCAGTCCATCGCTCTGTCAGTTTCCCATCAACAATCCGACAATCGACATATAATGTAGGAGGTGGGTGGTGGTGTTTTTATTTTGATTTTTTAAATAGGGTCAAAGGATAATTTGTCCAATTACATTAATTGGTTAAAATAAATTACAAGTTATTTTTATATTTGCAATGATTTTGTACTACAAATAAAGGGTTATTTATTTTATTTCTCCCTAAAAATTATGTATGAAGTATGAATTATAAAAAATAAATATTTATTTAATTTATATTTATTTAAATTGAAATTTTAATTTTGTAAAATAACTTTAGTAATTATACATTTATATTTATAAATGATGTTTCTATAAAATAAAATTGAATTATAATGTTTCAATTAAATCAGTCTGACCGAAGCATTACCTACATCTATTCTACTCTCACCGTCCCGTGTTAACGTTTACATTTTATTTTTGCACGTAGATTAAGAGATACTACCTCCGTCCCATAATACTTTTCACATTTACTGTTCCACGTTGTTTAAGAAAGATTGTACTTTTTAACCAACTTTATTGACTTTGAAGGATAGTGTATGTATTTTTAGGTAATAAAAAAGTGTAAAGTAATGATATGTATGTGAAAAATGAGTGACACATTTGAAATTATAGTAACTTTTGAGATTATTAGTTATAGTAATGTTTCCTTTTTTTTGGGGTGTGAAAGGTTTTCTGGGACAAACAAATAAGGAAAATATAAAAGGTTTTATGGGACGGAGGGAGTATATAATATTTTAATATGTAATGGGGTGCGAGAAATAATATTTAATGTAAAATAAGTATTTGTATTTGTGTTGTGTGTGAGTCTAGAATAATTAATTATTTTGTATGGATCAAACTTAATAAAAAAAAGAAAACATAAATCTTAACTTGAGACAACCCAAAATAAATAATGTAAACTTTGACGCGACACGGACGGTGTATATCTGATACGATTATAATAACTAATATGTCATTTTCAATGTATCTAATATACTTAATTACTTGTTACTTATATTTAACCGTAAGTAACCCAAATTTTCTGACATGTCCTCATATTATCACATTAATATTGCCCTCGTCAAAAGGATGATATTCCTTTATCATTATTTTTAAAAAATTAGTTTATACATTAATGTACATATAGTAATTATTAATCAAGGAAACACAATAGCCACTTCTTCTTCCTCATGAAACTTAATTTGCCTAGCTATAAAAGCCTCAATCGCTCTCTGAAACTCATCATTACTCAGTTCCTCCAACTCCTCGGAATCCACCGCATTCCGCCGCTGCTTCTCAGCCTCCAATCCGTGTTTCCGGCACTCTCTCTCACTTCTCCCTTGATCATCTTTAGTTACATCCACTATAGTACTCTTGTCCTGATCAGGCTGAAACATGGAAGTTCCATCGTCTCCACCTGCAATTAAGTCCTGGCAGAGTTCCATCATTCGAGAATGTTCTGGAAGGTGCTGCCCGGACTTGAAGAAGAGAGCGAGGACTATGAGATTGGTGAGTAGAAAGATGTAGAGAGGGCGGACGAGAAGGGTGATGAACTGCCTGATATACTCGCTGGTGATTCTTGCGGCGAAGGGGAGGCGAACGGAGATCAACGTGAGGCAGATGAAGATGAGGAGTACTTCCATAATGCGAAACAGATTCTTGATTTTTGGAAGACAGTCCATTAATCTTGAGTGTTGGTCCAATTCAGATGCATCCATTTTTTTGGGAAATTGAGAAGGGAAGTGATAGAGAATGGGGAAAGGAAATAGTGGATGGAGCTGAGAGAATTTGGAGAGGAGCAGTCAAGCGTGTGTTGGCGGGGAGGAGAGAGAAATTAGGGGAGACAATGCATGATTTGAGAGGGAGGAACTTGAGGAAGAATAAGTAGTGTCTCTTATAGAAATTAAGAAACAGAGGGGTCATACATAACATCATTGTATTATTGGAGGGGGATAACTTATCTTTGCAAATATGCATAATAAAATTAAGGCAAAAGCTTATGCGCCACCAGAACACGGGCCACACGGCCGTGTCCCCATGTGAACACAACACTCCCCCTCCATATTTTATTTAAACCTATGTATTGCTAGGGGGGTTAAATTACAAAGGGACACGAAAATTGCAAAGGGGCACAGTGTCCCCGGTGACACAATAGCCTCACTCTAAAAATAATAGCTGTTCAAAATTTAGTTATTTTGTTAGATTAGAGTGTATTGGTGAAAAGATGTGATCAAATAACGTGAGTAATATATAGGAAATCATATTATTATTATTTTATTTTTATTATTTTCGTAAAAGAAATGTGATTTAATTTAATACTAACTGTATTAATTCATGGATTTACACATTGAAATCTATAAGTAAATCCTCTCTTTAGTAATTCAATACACTTGGAATTAAACACTTCAATACTTGAAAAAAGCACTTGATCACAAACAAAAAAGTCTTGGATACTAACCATGTCAAGTGAAGCTAATTAGTTGTACTAACAATTCATGGTGTATTTCTACATCGGCTAACTTTTAAAGTGAATTCAAAATACAATTTGGTTTGACGTTTCTTGTTATTTGTAGTACTACTATCACAAATTGTGAGTTATTGTATTTTGCAGGATAATTGTTATCGAATTGTAAGAATCTGAGGTTGACAATTTCAATTTAAGGTTGTTGGGTATATTCAGCATAATAGGTTGACTATAAAAGTATGACAAAAAATTATAGTAATGGATTTGAGACGAGGCAACAATTAGATTGTCTCTTCGTGAAGAGTCGCGTCTCTTCGTGAAAAGTTGTGTCTTTTATTGAAGAATCGCGTCTCTTCATGAGAAGTTGTATCTTGTTAAAAATTACTCCCCCGTCCCATAATAATATTGTATAATTTATAATGACCTTTGGGGTTTTTCTTACTAAATATGAATCATATTTACTTAAAAAAATGGATATTTTATAATGTACAAATCAAAATAGTAAAATAAATATATTTTGAAAGGCCGATAGATATTCCATAATATTATTTGAGTCCCCTAACTTGAAATCCTAGTACAGCAACCGTTAGAATTAATGAAGTTAAATTATTATACACCATATTCATAGTTTTGTAAGAACAAGCGCAGTAATCATGGTCTTAATATCATCCTTGGCCAATTCCTCATCGATCATTCTTGCGTAATGATCGAAGAGCTTGTCAAGTATGGCATCGCCAAAGTGGTGAGCTATCATCGATTCTTGAATGGATCTCACTGTTTTGGCGACTGCCGTACCATAACTTGGATAACTCCCTCTTTCCTTTTCCGTTTCAAACATGTCAACCACTTCCACTTTGAAACAACCATCTTTTCTCACTGCATCTTCCAACTCCTCCTTCGATGCTGCATAAAAATGCACCTCATATGAATCCAATTTTTCCTCTTCCACTTCACCCTGTAAAAAATATCAACCACCAATAATACATCATTATAACTTGAGCTTTTAGATGCGGTGCTCAGTTAATATGGGAAAGGCCTAGATTTCAAATCTCTCATTGTAGAGAATACTCCATGTGAAAGGGCTGATCTCTGTGTGCACGTAAGGGAGCGCATTGTAAATACTCCCTCCGTCCCGCATTAACATTTGACGTTTCTTTTTGCACGTAAACTAAGAGTTACTATAATATTTTAATGTGTAGTAAGTTAATTGATATAATATTCTAATTGTAGTTGGAGTTGTATTAGTGTTGTGTGTGGGGTTCCATGGAGATATTATAATTGTTTTGTGTGGGTCCAATTAACAAAATAGAATATGTAAACCTTACTTTGAGATAAACCAAAATGGAAAATATAAATTTTAACGTGGGACGAAGGGAGTAGATATTATCTAATAAATAACTCTAATTGCTGGAACTTTTAGACGAGCTGGTCAAGTTAAACAGAAGTTAACTTGCAAGAGATTTGTGGGGCGAAATAAGTATACCTGAGCAACGAGTGTGGCAAAAGATTGGTAGAGGATATTCCATAAGAAAGAACTAGCCCGATCGAGGTGGTGGGAGGTGGTGGAACCCAATAATATGATCACCATTCGACCTCCAGTGACGACTTCCTCGGACCGTGAGCTGAGGAACAAAGAGAAGTCCTCCTGGAACTGTTTGGAGTAGGCTCGTATCACTTCAGGAGGGCTTCTCTCTGTTATATATATGCTTTTTTTGTTTATTGATGAACCATTTTCGTCGTACAACCCTGGAGGAACCTGCCATTTTCATGTCTACAATTTGAGTTTGCATGTAATTGAATATACTTCCTTGTCACATTTAGTTCTGAGCAATCACACTTCTGAGGCTATTTATGCGACTATTTTTTGTAATAAATAACTAAATAAAGTCATTTATATTAATCAGGTGAGAGTGTGATTTTTTTAAAAAATATAACATATTGAAAGATATTTATTTTGAAACTTTTTCAAGCGTGAAAAACCGTAATAAAACAAAGAATAGTGCGAATGTACATAATGTGATAAAAGGGAGTAATAGATATACAAATTAAAATACCTACCAAAAAAGTTATAGTACTCCATGTGTTTGAAAGAGGTTCTCTCTTCTTACACATTAGACATAAAAAAATAAAAAAAATTGAGTGAGTAGTTTCACGGATGTGAATTCGTAAAATAGAATATGTATTGACTCAATTAAGTGTTTTTGAATGGCTATGTTTTGTTGCTACAAAATTTAAAATAAAAAATTAATTATAGAAAATAATTGGGAGAATTAAAAAAATTACAAATTCTCTCATGATACGCTATTTACATGAGACTGTTTGTGAGACGTGTTAAAGTATGTCTATTATTTAGATAAAGTATTTTTAATGGTTGTTAAAGAATGTTTTCTAAAATATACTGAATTATCCATTAAAGTTTGATTTCAGCGTATTATAATATAATTTATTATTGATATACTTTAACTACAAATAAACATACTTTATTTCTACAATAAGCATACTTTAGAGATAGGTCGACCCGTCTCCCAAATAACCCGAGAGTTTCTCTAAAAAAATAACCATTTATTTAATTAAATTAGCAATACCAATAACAAATAACTTTTATAACAATTCTAACGTACCCTAAAAGGTCCAAAATACCCCATCCCAAATAATTTTCTTCCCTCCTTCCCCCACCTGCCGCTGCCGCTCATCGTTGCCCACCGGTCGCCGACACTCATTTATACCCATATCGACATGGGACACTCACCAACACACCTATCGACACCGGAATCAATACTCACCGACACCCATATCGAAATGAGACACTCATGGACACTCAATAACAACCACTAAAACCCATACCAACACTCACCGACACTATCACCGATATTAATACCAACATAGGACACTCACTGATACCCATACCGACATCCATACTAACATTGAACATATTGGGTATAATTTGTTGAATAGTAGAGGCATTAAAATTCAAAAAGTGCATACTAGTTAGATTTGTCGTGAAAATTATTTGTTATTGGTATTGTTATCGTTTAGGTATATTTTGGACACAAATGACAATTGACACAAAAAAATTATTAGGTATATATAAGAAAATTGAATAAATAAACAAAATTCAATATTAGATATCTTATGTCCTTTTTTTTACACTTTAAAGTATATTCAAAATTTTGCTTATACTATTCAAACCCTAATACTTAATGTATCCCTGTGTCGGTTCTGGTTTAGGTTAGGATGTCGGGATCCGTATTGACATTGGTTCCGGTGTATTTTTGGATATCAGTATGAGATGTCGATATGGATTCCGTGTCAGTTCCGATGTCGGTACGGATCCGTGTCGATTACCATATCGCCACACCGACGGCGGTAGTCGGAGGTGGGGCGATGGCCGGCGGCGGTTAGCTAGGTGGTTGGGTGGGTAATAAAAAATATTTTAATTTTGGGGTTAAGGGTAAAAGGGTCTTTTTAAATACTAATTGGTTAAAAAAAAGTATGTTTTTGGAGCGTTGGAATTGATATTGGGTTTGTTGTATTGGTTATTATATATATTGTTTAGTGTAAAAATCTGCATGTTTTAGGGTTCGATTTAGCACCGTTTTGTGGGATTAATGTTCATATTTTATCACTAAATAGTTCATTTTCATATATTTAAGATATTGGTGCATTTGATGTGTTATTTCGTGTTTTTAGGTGGAAAATGGATTAAAAATACAAAGTTGGAATGGAGCGTGAATTTGTGCAAGATGTCAAGGAAATAGAGGACTACATTCTATAATTTTTTTGTATTTCTATTGAAGTCCAAATTGGTCGTGCAATACATGGTTAGAAAGCTACGGAAGAAAGGGTCGCGTGAGCACAAAAATCACTTCAATCGGAGCTCGGATGTAGAAGTTATACTCAAAACCGTGAGTTCGCGCAACTGCCGGCGAGAATTCCGAAATTCACAAAAATTACCCTATATTTCCTATTTTCTTGGTGGCTAAGTTATTTCCTAATTTAATATCCCTCTATATCTTTCATAATTATATTTTTCCTGATTTTTCAAGATCTCACATCCTTTTACTCCGTATCTTTTATTCAATTCTCACATCTATATATACTCATTCTCATCACTACATAAAGTGTGAAGAAACCGCATAATCTACCACACCACCACATCACTTAGGATTTTAAACCCTAACCCATCATCTTCCACCATCCATCTCTACCCTTCACCCGCCTTTCACCTATCACACTCGAGCACGGTGTTTGCTACTTGAGAAGGAAAACGGAGGAGGATCATCAAGACAGAAAGAGAGGACGAAGGATTACGCGACAAGAGTTTTTCTTCTTCTTTAATTTCTTATTGTTGATTTATAGACTCATGGGTAAGTTTTCATCTTTAACCATGGGTGTTTCTTGTAACATTATGGGCTAGTACTTTTTTGGATAGTTCTAGGTTTTGAAGGTTGAATTGGATTGAATTGATGACCTAGACTAGGTTATGGATTTCTGCAGTATTCTTATTCCCTTATTAATGTTTTGAATTTGAGACTTATATTTTTGTCTTATATGGTCTGCCCTCATTCATCGTATGTCATTGTCTTATGCATATTTATGCTTGTTGCTTGTGCCATAAAGTAATTATATTTGTCTAACTATTATGGGTAAAGGGGATCTAACCATATAACATTTATTCATTAAAATAATTAATATTGGACACTTAATATATTTATTAATTACCATTCTAGAGGATTTGGTATCTTAGATTGTTAGGTGGGAACTGAGGTTTAATTCTTAATTACCTATAAAGAGAAGTCTAGTGTTCTAGCATTTAATGAAATTTTGCATGAAGTACCTAGAAAGGGAGTAAGTATTATTCTTCTGCATCTGAGGGCTTGAACCAGATTTATGTGTTAAGTTTACTTTAAAAGAGGGATTTAACATAGTTATGTGATTGCTTCCATAAAATCTGCAGGAATTATAACCGATTGTCTAGTGATTTAATTTGACTGATTTAAACTGGATTTCCTAGAGGTATCTTGTCTTCTCTCTTGAAACACTTGTGATTGTCAGTGGTTTTTATTTTATTTATTTTATTTAGTATTTATTTTCTTCATAATTAGTTTAATAATTTCCAAATTCAGAAAAGATTACTTTGTCTTAATTATTAGTGGTTCGAATTAGTTAGTGTGTATCTTATTTAACGCTAATCCTTGGTTTCGATATTTTTACTTGGTCACATGCTGAGCTACAATTGATTCCCTACATTTGGGGGCACATGCAAAATGGTGAACAAGCAAATGACGCCGTTGTCGGGGATTATTCTGTTTAAATAGGAGACCACTAAATTATTTTTTTATCACTTTTAATTAGAAATTTTTTTAATGCTTTATTTTTATTTATTTATTTGATCATATTCTGACTCTCAATTATTTCTAAGGTACAAGAGATGGAATTCTATAGAAATAAGAATGCTATGGTTCCTCTTCCATATTACATGAATGAGAGGTACTATGGTTATGATTTTCCAATGAATCAAGTTCCTTCTCAATACTACAATCAAGTCAGATCTGGAGATGAATGGTCTTGTGCTTACAATGAAAATTCATATCAAACTCATCAAAAGAACACTTATTCCACTTCAATCAAAATTTTCAATGGATCCGAGAATATGTTTGAAGAGTTGAAGAAGCAACAAGAAGAGATAAAGAAGCAACATGAAGAGATGAAGAAGGAACTAGAAGAGAGACAAAAGGTATTGGATTTGCTTATGCTCCAACTACGTCAACAAGAGGAAAGAGTAGAGGTTGAAGAAGGGTTTGAGGAAGAAACTGTTGTTTCATTGCACAGTGGAATGCAGTCTGAAGTTCTTAAGTTATTGTTTGAAGAGTGCAAAAGCATTGACGTAGTAGAGGAAATCGCTAAGAAGAGCCTACCCATAATTCTGTCTAAGGATCCATTAGAAACAAGCCTAAGCAAATTTCTTACTCTTCCTACTACTATTACTGATGATTTTTCTAATGAGCTTTCTCTTGAATTCCTTGAATGCTTACATGAATCAAATAATTACAGGGACTTAAAAGAACAAGAGCAAAGTCAAGTAGCTACCGAAGATGACTTGAAGAATGAAATGAGCATTCTAAATCTTTAAATTCTTTAAGTTGCATTGAATTTGATGATACTGTTTTTATTGATTTTGTATTACCTAATGATTCCTCTCATATTCTTTTGGATAAGGTGTTAGAAGAGAATTGGGGATTTTTATTAGAAGAAAGAGTAAGTGGTGGAGTAGAATGGAAAGGTTGATGAGATATGATCAAAACATGATTGGCAAAGTAAAGATAAATTTTAAGAATGCCAACGAGAACATCCCTTGCCACAAGTACATGATCGATGAAGAAGCACAAAGATTAGAGTACGATGGCAAGGATGAAAGATATCCATGACCATTCCGATGTGCCTATTGATTTTCATCGAGCTCATCGACGTTAAACAAAAGCGCTTGGTGGGAGGCAACCCATCGTTTTAATGCTTTTTTTATTTCGTTTGTTGTGTCTTGTGCTAGATGATTTATAGTCCAGGTGCATACATACACTTAAGGTAATTACATCATTTGAAACTTAGATTTAACTCACGTTTTCATCTAAGTTTGGGGGGTGTGATGTTCTTTCATTGTTCCATCTCCATCAGCACTTAGGTATATTCACTCTGTGTGTGATGCTTGGAGGTCGATTTTTTTAGAATTTTTGGAATTTATTTTGATCTTTCGAATTTTTTTACGACTTTTCAAGTGTCTTGTGTGTTTCTTAAATTTGGTGTGATTTTTTTTTGGTAGAAACTTTGAGTTCTCCTATGATTTTACTGATGAGTTCTGATTGGTGACGAGATATGTTTGAGCTTTAATGATTATGAAGGATATCGGAGTAGTAAAAAGAAGTGAGTTCTATCTGAGGCATACGCCTGACCGAGTTGGATAACTCGAGGAGCTTGCAAGATGTGGAGGAGATTGAAATCAGGTGCTTTCGTTTCCTCATTTTAATTTTTATGTAATATATTGTGTTGATTATTGAGTAGTTGAGGTATTGAAGTGTGAGTTTCTGGTTTTGTGGTTAGTGTGGATTTATTTATTAGATTTATGCCAGAAATTCATATGCTATTGAAATTGATAAAGGGATTGTACTTAAGTTGTATTGTGGTATGGAGTTCTATGTGTACTTGTGAGATATTGCTTATCATGAAGAATGCTCTATTACTTGTTAGAAACCCATGTGAGATTTTGAGCCTTTAGATTATGTATATAATCACATGATATTTCTTTCTTGTGAGTATCATTCTTGTGTGTGTATTCTAGAACTTGTCTTTTGTCTTGCTTGAGACCGCATGTTATATTAGATAATGGGAGATGATTTTAGGCCATCCTTGATTTTTATGAGTCACTTTGCCAAATAATTTCTGACCAGATAATTTTATATCCGTAGTTAGCCATTTTGAGCCTAAAAGCCTTATTTCTTTGGCAACCTACGAAGATAGCCACTTTGATATCTTATTTTAACTTTAAATTCCTATATTTAGTAGAGAATTAAATGCTGTCAAAGTGTGTGAATTTATTTTCATGGAGATTGGAAGGAATAAAATATTTGGAGCTGTACAATTGATTATGAGCTAAAAAATATGAGCTGAAAAATAAATTGTTTAGGGGTAGTGCCTGAAACTGGTACTCTATGGAGGATGCGTGAGGTAGTTCCCAAAACTGGTACTTCAAGAGAAAAAAGAAAAGAAAGAAAAAAAAAGAATGTGGAGCTTGAAGGAAAGGAGAGAAAAAGAAAATTAGAAGAGCATGAAGCTGGATAGCCTTGAAGTGTAAAATTTTACAGTACAAAAGATCTCCGGTTTTAATTCTCTACTAATTGAGTTACTTTATCCATATGTTTGCTACCCTTACCAAAGAGCCGACATTACATCCTATTAAAAGTCCTTTTTGATCTCATTGTCGAATCATACTTCTAAGTGGTGGAGAGTTTGAGACGTTTGACAAGCTTATGATTACGCATGCACTTGAATTGAATATGAGCGTAAACACCATACCCCAAAAGTGTACATCTTTTACACTTGAGTGCGAGTGATATACTTCCCGTGAGAACAGGTTAACGGAGCATTTTAATTGGTAGTAATGATTGCATGTAATGAGAGTAGCATGACCGGAGTTGATGACAATTGTATGAATGGCCTAGTTGTCATATCCCTTGTTTTTCATTTGATTTACACACTATCTTTCTTCTTTGTTCGATTTTGTTGTACGGGGACGAACAACATCTTAAGTTTGGGGGGTTTGTTTAGCGTGAAAATCTGCATGTTTTAGGGTTCGTTTAGCACTGTTTTGTGGGATTAATGTTCATATTTTAGCACGAAATAGTTCATTTTCATATATTTAAGATATTGGTGCATTTGAGGTGTTATTTCGTGTTTTTAGGTGGAAAATGGATTAAAAGTGCAAAGTTTGAATGGAGCGTGAATTTGTGCAAGATGTCAAGGAAATAGAGGACTACATTCTATAATTTTTCTGTATTTCTATTGAAGTCTATATTGGTCGTGTGATACATGATTAGAAACCTACGGAAGAGAGGGTCGCGTGCTCAAAAATCACTTCAATCGGAGCTCGGATGAAGAAGTTATGCTCAAAACCGTGAGGTCGCCCAGCTGCAGGCGAGAATTCCTAAAATTCACAAAAATTACCCTATATTTCCTATTTTCTTGGTGGCTAAGTTATTTCCTAATTTAATATCATTTCATATCTTCCATAATTATAATTTTCCTAATTTTTCAAGATCCCACATCCTTTTACTCCATATTTTTCCTTGGTTTCTTAGATTGTTAGGTGGGAACTGATGTTTAATTCTTAAGTACTTATAAAGGGAAGTCTAGTGCTCTAGCCTTTAATGGAATTTTGCATGAAGTACCTAGAAAGGGAGTATGAATTATTCTTCTGCATCTGAGGGCTTGAACCAGATTTATATGTTAAGTTTATTTTAAAAGAGGGATTTAACATATTTATGTGATTGCTTCCATAAAATCTGCAGGAATTAACCGATTGTTTAGTGATTTAATTTGACTAATTTAAACTGGATTTCCTATAGCTATCTTGTCTTCTCTCTTGAAACACTTGTGATTGTTAGATGTTTTTATTTTATTTAGTATTTATTTTCTGCATAATTAGTTTAATAATTTCCAAATTCAAAAAAGGTTACTTTGTCTTAATTATTAGTGGTGCGAATTAGTTAGTGTGTATCTTATTTAACGCTAATCCTTTGGGTTCGATATTTTTACTTGGTCACACGCTACGCTACAATTGATTCCCTACACTTGGGGACACATGCAAAAAGGTGAACATGCATATATATATATTTCTTATTTAAAAATGAAATTATTTAAATTTTGTTCGTCATTTAATTTATTTTTTAATTAAAATATTATAAGTATAAAATGCAAAAATATGTGATAATTTTTATAATGAAAAGTGTTACCAAATGTTGAAAATTGACAACAATATTGTGAACTATTTTACGGTCAATTATAGTATCAATAAAAAGTTATAACTAATAAAAAAAGATATTTCACAAACAATTTATAGAATGGAGAAAAAGTGATAATACTTTTAATAAAGAAACGATTTCTAATTGAACAAAAATGATATTAGTCTAATTAAATTATTTCACAAACAATTTATTGGAATTATAAAAAGTGATTCATGATAAAGAAAAAAATGATAACCATTTCATTAAATTATTTTATGACAATTCGTAGATTGAATAAAAATTAATAATATTTTTAACATATAAAGCAATATCTTATCAACATAAAGAAATAATAAAACTGTTGAACTATCTAATTAACAATTAATAATAGTAATAATAATAATGATGAGCTGACGGGTTAAAAAATTTCCTGTTAGCCATTTTTAGTAAATTATAATAAACTCCCTCGTCACTCAAAGCTTCTCATTGACTATTTCTAGTTGTTTAAGAAAAATATTCTTTTTACCCATTTTATTAACTTTAGAGGGTAATGTATTTCTTTTAGGTAATAAAACAACTACTCTCTGTCGCTAATTAATTCTTTGTTCTAGTTTGGGCTTAGTAAATGAGATTATATAAATCTCATCTATCTTTTATATGCATCACATCCTATTATCTCACACGTATTACTCTCTACTCTTACATATTAATTTGATATGAAGTTAAAATTTACACTTATTAAATCTTTAAAACAAACATAAACTTAGATTTACTAAATCCAACTGATCCTAAGTCCATGCATATTTCTTATTCCTACTTGCACCTAAAACAAACATGTGTATTTATTTTCTTTTTAGATAAAAGAGATCCAAGCATGACCTATCATCACTAACACAACTACCATTTTATATACTCCTTCTGCCACTTTAAAGATGTTCATTTTATTATTTTAAGTGGTCACTTTAAAGATATTCACTTTTCCTTTTTAATAAATGGAACCCACACATCACCCACCATATCTCTTTAATACAACTACACACTACACAACTACACCTTCTAGCAAAAAGCAAATTGATATTTTATAAATGGTTGAAGGGAGTAAAATAATAAAATGAATGGAGTATTGGAAGGGACACGAGTTCTACGAGTAATTAGTCCTTTCCATCTCCATTCTCGAATCTTTTACACAAGGATCTGAATTTATAGTATCATACAAGTACTACTAACTTACTTGATAAAATTATGAAATAAAACACACAACTTTCCCTTTTGTGGCATGCTTTATTTTCTGTAAAGATTGGAATCTTTACATCA
Organism: Pogostemon cablin; assembly: GCA_023678885.1. Taxonomy (NCBI): domain Eukaryota; kingdom Viridiplantae; phylum Streptophyta; class Magnoliopsida; order Lamiales; family Lamiaceae; genus Pogostemon; species Pogostemon cablin. Next base: position 11,886,950 of record CM042964.1, on the reverse strand, counting down.
TCCCTTCTGTATAAATAATCAAACACATGAATACCAGTCCTTTCAAATCTATTTTTTTTCACTTTATTTAGTGGGTGAATTAAGAAACGTAATAGCCATTTTTTAAAGGATATGATGATTTTAATATATATATATATATATATATATATATATATATATATATATATATATATATATATATATATATATATATATATATATATATATATATATATATATATATTTATTTATTTATAAAGCATGTTAAATATATTAAATTGAGATTTAAAAAAAAAACTGATAAAGCATGTTAATAATATTAAAAAGAGATTTTTTTAAAAACAAAATATACTAAGAAGGATAGTTGTTTTGAAAGTATCAAGGAGCTCTCGGTTCAAATTCTGGAATAATAATAATAATAGAAATGAATTTAATTGAAGGGGGACCATTTGGAGAATCGACTCGGATTCTTTGTGTCATATTGATACATCATTTCTTGTGTCACACCATTGTATGAATTACACGTAGGAGAGAAAGGAAAACTATACCCTATTTTGAAATGCTTAAACCTAAAGGCAATGATTGGATTTATTTCCTCTTATGTGTCAATTATTTAACTTGTGGTACAGGAAATGATACATCAAAATGTCACAGGAAATCATGTGTTAGAGAACTATTGAAGATTTCATATTTTCATTCTCTCTTACCAAATATGTGAAATTTATAATCAAATATACTTTCATTCTCATTACCCCTCCTTACCAATCTGCCCTTAAATACAGCAAAATTATAAGGTAGTGAATAAAGAGAGGCATATATACATACCCTTGAAAGCCAGTGCAAGCTGTTGGAGGAATAAACGAAGTGCAGGGACTGATCAGGAAACAGCCTGCCATAGAAAGAGCCCGGACAAGCTGCGACGTAAACCGGGCCGGGCCTGGGGCCGAGTTCCCTGTAGAAGTCGGGCAGGGCCTGAAAGACGTTGTTGAAATCATTGGTGGGGAGATCGTTGAGGTACACCCGGAACTCCACTGCATCGGAGCACGATTTGTCAACAACATGGAGGAGGTGTTTGATGTTGGATAGAGTGTTGGGCCCGGAGGAACACCCCAGGTCCGCCATGCCCAGGCTCGTCGGCCTTGTCTCTCTCATCACTCTGGCCAACGCCTCTGCTGTTATGTGTTTCACCTTATCTGCAGCCCTTTTCTGTCCAATTTAAAGTCAGTTAGAGAGAAAGAGAAAGAGAGAGAGAGAGAGAGAGAGAGAGAGAGAGGGACCTGCCTGAAGTGAAGAATTCTGGGAATAGCTGGTGTCTCCACGCCCTCCCTTCATGTGGAAAACTTTGTCAATATCCATGGATAGTAGAATGTGTGTGTGTGTTTTCTCTCTTTTTGGACAATTATTTGCTTAGGTGAGAGAAAGAGCATATTTAGACTACACTTGCTTGCGCTAGTGGTACAGTTGGAGTTTTAAAAAAATAGCACTTGCGAGTTGAGTGACATCGGTCTTGCTACGATTATTTTTCTTAAATAATTATTTTATTCATCTGAATTCACATTTATTATGAAAGATATGGAATTTAAAAAAAAAAGTAGTTTTTTTTTTAAATTTATTTTAGAGTAGTTTAATACTCCCTCCGTCCATCACAAATGTATTCGTTTGTTTTTTATACGTAGATTAATGAGTATTATTATTTTATATAAAATGGTTAGTTGTATTAGTAGTGAGTGGTGTGTCATGTGTGTACCTTTTTACTAAAAAGGAAAATTGATACTTTAAGATTGAACGGACAAAAATGGTAAAATATACTTCATCCGTCCGCTTCTAATGTATCAATTTTACTATTTTGGGCATCCGCTTCTAAGGTATCAATTTCCCATATTTAGTAAAAAAGTACACAATATGGTTCACCACTTCCCTCTAATACAACTACCCACTTTATATATAATAATAATACTCCTTAATCCACGTGCAAAAAGTAAATGGATACCTTAGAACCGGACGGAGAAAGTATATTATAAAGGGACAAGTATCACGTGAGACCATTTTACACTTTTTAAATTAGTTATCACTTTCACTATAAAATATTATTACTTTTCTTTTATACTATAAATTATTCAAGAAATGACATTATCATTTTTCATTGGAAGATATCACTTTTTATTCATCTCACGTAAGTTTATGAGAGTGAAAATAAGCGTGTTTTAGTGTCCAATTTAACACCTTTTTGATGAGAATTGTTGTCATATATTAGCACATGTGTTTATATTTGATATATGTGAGAAAAATGTGTATTTGAGGTGTTTTATTGTATTTTAGGTGGAAAAATGATCAAAAGTGCAAAGTTGGAGAAAAGGGTGCAACTTGTGTATGAATGCTGAAAAACGCACGTCCAACATGTGTAATTTTTCTGTATTTGTGTGGAGCTCTAAACTGAAAGTGTGATATATGGTTGGAAAGGCACAGAAGGGATGATCGTTTTGGCGTAAAGAACACTTCAATCGGAATTCAAATGAGAAAGTTATGATAAAAGTGGTAACATCGCGCAAGCTGTTCCTGTTCCGCACGACTGTTCCACTCTGCATGACTTGTTACATATTCAAATATTGGAGTTTCTGCGAGTTCTCTATGTGGATAGAAAGCAAAGGAAGATATGATCGCGTGAGCGTAAGAATCACTTAAATCGGAGTTTTAAAGAGAAAGTTATGCTCAACATCGTGAAGTTGCGCAATTGCCAGCGAGAATTTTCGAGAATTTCCGATAATTTCCGAAAATTACCTATTTCTTGGAGCACAATTAATCTCCTTATCACATAATACTTCATGATTCACCCATATATTTTATTTCCTTATTTAATTCCCTTCTAACAACTATATATATTTTACATCATTATTCATGTGAGAGAACAACATTAGAATCATCCTACACCTCACAAAGTGGGATCACCCCCCAACTATCATCCACATCCTTTCCTCTATTCATCCATCACTTTGAAGATTCGTCTGTGGAATCAAGAGGGGAACCAAGAAGAGGATTCAAGATGGAGAAGGACGCGACGACTCCCGCATCTAGGGTTTTATTCGTTTCCTAATTTATCTTGTAATTTCCAGACATATGGGTAAGATCTATCCAACCCCCATGATTGTTCTTCGCAACATCATGGGCTAGAACCGTTTTGGTAGATATAGGGTTTATGAAGGTTTTATAAATTAATTAAACTCTCTTGTGTGTCCTCCGTACAACAATACTTGTAGATTTATTTTATATATGATTATGCTTTCTTAATCCATATTCACGGCCATTTTGTGCATCTTCAATTAGTATATAGAGTCTGAATATATATCTTGGTCGTAGATTGAGTGCGTTCACCGCTGAACAGGATTCCATGTTATGATTATAAGTGAGGGGACTCCGAAACATCATTAAAACTATCATATGTAAATGTTTATTAATTGAACTGAATTCCGGATAGTAAGCAGGATAAAGAGGGCAATTTTATAGTACATATAAAGGGAGATCATATCGGGTTAGATTCCAGAAGTGGGAAAAAATTGATACTGATAGTACCTAGAAAGGGGGGGAAATTACGTCTCTTGCTCCGAGGTTATTCACTCGTGTTACAAGCATATTTACTCGTGTCTATAGAGTAGATTTGCATGGCCTAGTGATGCGTCCATATTCCACAAAGCAGAGTCGGATATCAACACATGAAAGAGAAATTAATGAGTGAAACTAGATTACCCTAGAGCTACCTATTCTCCTACTTGATCCTCTTTCATATTCTTCGAGTGATATTTTATTTTATTTTTTATTTTAATTAATTGTTTAGTAATTGTTAATTAAATCCTCAACCGTTATTATTTTCGTCTTAATTAATTTAGTAAATAATTAAATTGATAATACGGCGTCCTTTGGGTTCGATAATTCACTTGGTCGTTTGCTTAAGCTGCAACTGATATCCTTAATACTTGGGGATTAATTTTGCCTGCAAAGAAAATGCGCATCAAGTTTTTGGAGCTGTTCCTGTTCAGCACGACTGTTCCACTTTGCATGAATTGTTACATATTCAAATGTTGGAGTTTCTGCGAGTTCTCTATGTGGATAGAAAGCCAAGGAAGATATGATTGCGTGAGCGCAAGAATCACTTAAATCGGAGTTTTGAAGAGGAAGTTATGCTCAACATCGTGAAGTTGCGTAGTTGCCAGCGAGAATTTTCTAGAATTTCTGAAAATTTCCGAAAATTACATATTTCTTGGAGCACAATTAATCTCCTTATCACATAATACTTCATGATTCACCCATATCTTTTATTTCCTTATTTAATTCCCTTCTCACACCTATATATATTTTACATCATTATTCATGTGAGAGAACAACATTAGAATCATCCTACACCCCACAAAGTGGGATCACCCCCCAACTATCATCCACATCATTTCCTCAATCCATCCATCACTTTGAAGATTTGTCTGTGGAATCAAGAGGAGAACTAAGAGGAAGAGTCAAGACGGAGAAGGACGCGACGACTCCCGCATCTAGGGTTTTATTCATTTCCTAATTTATCTTGTAATATCCTAATATTGAGTGTGTTTACCGCTGAACATGATTCCATGTTATGATTCTAAGTGAGGGGACTACGAAACTTCATTAGAACTATCATATATGAATGTTTATTAATTGAATTGAATTCGGGTTAGTAAGCAGGATAAAGAGGGTAATTTTATAGTACCTATAAAGGGAGATCATATCGGGTTAGATTCCAGACGTGGGAAATAATTGATACTGATAGTACTTAGAAAGGGAGGGTGAAATTACGTCTCTTGCTCCGAGGTTATTCACACGTGTTACAAGCAAATTAACTCGTGTCTATAGAGTAGATTTGCATGGCCAAGTGATGCGTCTATATTCCACAAGGCAGAGTCAGACATCAACACATGAAAGGAAAATTAATGAGTGAAACTGGATTACCCTAGAGCTACCTATTCCCCTACTTGATCCACTTTCGTATTCTTTCAGTATTATTTATTTTACTTGTTATTCAATTTAATTGTTTAGTAGTTGTTAATTAAATCCATCAACTTTATTACCTTTCGTCTTAATTAATTTAGATAATAATTAAATTGATAATACGCCATCATTTGGGTTCGATATTCACTTGGTCGCTTGCTTAAGCTGCAATTGATATCCTTAATACTTGGAGATTAAATTTGCGTGCAAAGAAAACGCGCATCATAAGTCCTTACGTGAGACCGTATCACATAAGTATTTTCCATTATAAAGTAAGTTATATGAGTTGTAAATGAATAATATATTGAAATTAAACTTTGATGTAGGTTGTTAGATTATATATTTATTTAGAAGTGTGAATTTGTTTATGGAACAAATAAGAATAATAAGAGTGAATTTATATATGAAATGAAACATGAGAGTATAACTTTTCATAAAAATTAGGGTAAATAATTTTTTTTATCCATTAACTTTATCTAATTTTGAAATCAGTCCACATGTTTTTGAGTTTTTGAAATTAGTCCATTAACTTTTCAAAATTTGACATTTTAGTCTATTTACCGGCTAGAACAGGTCACCCAACCGCTAATTCCACGTGGCACTTCAAACGTGATGAGAAAATTTGATTTTTTTGTCTCTTTACGAAATTAATCCATGATATTCCAAAATTTGAAATTGATCCATTAACTTATAAAATTCAACAAAATAATACTAAATGTGTCATAATAAGCATAGTATCATTAATTAACCAGCACAACCTACAAAAATTTACCATCAACCTACCGGATGAATGGCCTATCACACAAATGATCCGTTCTAGAAATAACTCGCATTATTATGACTCAAATATAACCTATCCCATGCAAGGTTTGTACTCTAATTCGACGTACCAATAACCCACCACATATAAATAAATTTTTATAAATTATGCATTGTCCATTTTGATAACATAAATTTTTTTAATTTTATTTTAGGTTTATATTTTTTTGGAATAATTACTATTAGGTACACACTTAATACCTATTATTATTATTATTATTATAAGATATATCAATTTAAAAAAATTACTCATGGATACAAAAAATTAAGATCAATTATCCAATATACCCTCAACTTAATGTGACCTAATAATTTTTATGTTGCACATACATAACATTTTTTTACTGCACATAATATTTATTGTTGAACGTATTATTTTTACTGCACATAAAATATTTTATATAACATTTGTTGCACATAAATTTTTTGCTACACATAACGTAAATGATTGTGTGCAGCGTAACTGTTTGTGTACAACATATTGTAAGGGTAAAGTTGGAATATCACTATATATTTATGTAGTTAGTAGTAATATTTTTTAAAGTTTCTATCTTATACTCCTTCCGTCCCACAATATGCTTCTCGTTTACTGTTCCACGTTGTTTAAGAAAAGTTGCACTTTTTGACCAACTTTATTGACTTTAGAGGGTATTGTGGTATTTTAGGTAATAAAAAAGTACAAAGTAATGGTATGTGTGTGAAAAATTAGTGGCAAATTTGAAATTAAAGTAACTTTTGAGGTTGTTGGATAAAATGATTTTTTCTTTTTTGGGGTGTGAAGGGTATTGTGGAACAAACTAATGAAGAAAGTGCGAAGGATTTTGTGGGACGGAGGTAGTAGTAATTAAGGAGATTCCAATGTACCAAATAGTAAGTACCCCTATTTTTTTAAAAAATAATCCATAAAAAATGAGTTTGACTTGTTGACAACTTGCTATGTCCTACTAAAATTTATTCAATGCCCGCCTCGCAAATAACCAGCCTAACAAATGTCATACCTTACCAAACCTAACAAACTCTAACCTAGAAAATAATGGGTTGCAGTGAAATAATATAGGTTAACTCAACTCACTTTTACATCTCTAATTGGTCTAATTATCGGTGTACGTGACATTTTATTTTTTAATTTTCTATCATGATTTCAATGATACTCCCTTCGTCCATTTGTATGATATCCATTTGCTTTTTAATGTGGATTAATGAGTATTATTATTTCATATAAAATTAGTAGTTGTATTAGTGACGAGTGGTTAGCTTGTGTGGGGCTCTTTTACTAAAAAGAGAAAATGGATACATTAAGGGTGAACGACCAAAATGGCAAAATAGATATCTTATTAGCAGAAATAAAAAATTTAAAAATTAAATAATTCTTTGGAGAAAACATTCTGAATCTCGAAATCCCAAATAGATCAACCACAATTTAAAAATACATCAAACCAAATCTCCCTTAAGGAATCCAACTAATTCATTTTTCATTAATTCATGAACCCATGAAAATATATCATCTACTATTCATTCTCTATTTCATAAGTTAATTAAATTACTCTTTTTGTCCCATCCATAAGTCTGCATTTGGTTTTGCACGTGGATAAAGAAATATTATTATTTTATTTATGGTGGTTGGTTGTATTAATAGTGACTGGTGGGTCATATAAGGTCCTTTTACTAAAAGAGGAAAACGAGAACCTTTGAATGAGATATTCAATATAACAAAATGGAGACTTTCCGTTGGTACGGAAGGAGTATTGTAAAAGAGGATGCTCACTTGTGATTATCTTGAAAGAATGTTAATCAAGATGGGCTTTTTACGATTGTAATTCATGACAGATAAGTTTCATGCTAAAAATTCAATTAGTGAAAAAGAGGGTGACAACATTCTAAATTTCAATCCAAATGAAATGTATTTCTATAAATTAAGTTGAATATAGTAAAATTTAGAAAATGAAAAGAGAAATGTCACGTACTTAACCAATAAGACGATTCATTCTTGTTGATATATGGACCAATTTCTTAAAAATTTTAAAGTTAATGGGTCAATTTAAAAATTTTGGAATATCATGGTCTAATTTCATAAAGCGGCAAACTTAAAAGACTTAAAAATCAAATTTTCTCGCTACATCAGAAGTAACACGTGGCATTACAGGTTGGGTAACCCGCTCTAGTCGGTAAATGGACTAAAATGTCGAATTTTGATAAGTTAATGGACCAATTTCTAAAACTCGAAAAATTGTGGACTAATTTCAAAAATTGATAAACTTGTTGGACAAAAAAGTTTATTTACCCTTTCTTAAAAAAATATTATTACTTTTTATTTATACTTCAAATTATTCATTAAATAATTTACTGTATCAGTATCACTTTTCATTAATTCGAATATCATTTTTTATTAAGGCAAAGAATTGCGTGACATCATCTTAGGGAACAAGTTTTGTGAGACGGATAAGAATTGATAACATTACAACAAAAAATGGTACTTCCAACTTCAACATCACACTTTCAATTTTGGTCTGTCCCAATTTCAATTTCATACTTCCATAAAAGGAAAAAAACTAATTAATACTCCCTCGGTACCACAATAACGTTTACGCATTTCAGTTTTGGGTGTTCTATAAAAAAATTTATATTTCCCTTTATAGTAAATGAGACCCACACAAAATATTTAAATATCTCCGTGGGGCTTACAACACTACACTAATACAACTACCCACTACAAATTAATATATTATACTCCTTTTGTCCCACACTTATGTTCACAATTTCCGTTTTCGTCCGTCCCACACTTACGTTCACCATTCAAAAAAGAAACTTCACATTAACCAAAAACCTCAAAAGTTATCTTAATTTCAAAAATACCACTCCCACCTAACACACATAACATACTTTATAATTTATTTATTACCTAAAAATACCACAATACTCCTAAAAAGTCAATAAAGTTGGTCAAAAAACAACATTTCTTAAACTCCGTATCTACAGTGTCGGTGAACTTAACTATGGTACGGAGGGAGTATTCATTAATCCCCACACTAAAAGCAAGCATAAATATTTTAACAGGACGGATGAAGTATTCGTCTAACAAATTTTAATTTCAAATTTGTCGTCACCTTTTTAACAAATATATTATATTTTATCATTTATAAAAAAATACCAAATTATCCAAAAAAGTAAGTTAAAAAGTGATTTTTATTAATATATATGAAACAGTAAAGGTTAAGAAGAATTTGGGATAAAGTGTGTACTTGATTGATGAAAAGTGATAGCTAAACTATTATATGAACAATTTGTAGTGTAAATTAAAAGTGATAGTATATTTAATGGAAAATGATTATATCTTTATTAAAAAGTGATAACTAATTAAAAATTTGTGAAATTGTCTCACCGTAAGACGGTCTCACCCAAAAGTAAGATTGTCCCTTTTATTAAAATGTTATCACATCTTATCTAACATAAGTCTCCACATGAGACAGTCTCATAATAATGTGTTGAGAGTGAAAATTCACGTCTTTTAGGTCTCAAATTACACTATTTTTTTAGAATATGGGCATGAATTGGTGTAGGATTGCGTGGTTTTCATAACTTGCATAATTAAGATGTTACTAAGATGTTTTGTTGAGTTTTGAAGGTTAAAACAGGTCAAAATGAAGCAGAATAGAAAACGAGCAGAAAAACAGCTGAAGAAGAGCCAATACAAGTTGCTGGACCCCAACACGACTTGCTACACGAGTAGTGTTTAGGTCCGGAGAAGATCCAGTTTCAAATGTACCTAACACGACTTGACAGGCGGCAGCTCGACTTGCTTACACGAGTCGTGTTGAATTGGATTGAAGTCGTGTTGAACCACGAAACATCCAGGTTGTGGATCAAGCTATTACGACTGTACGAGCAATGACACGAGTTGCTACTTGAGTTGCATGACTTGCGACACGAGACGTGTTGCAAGTCGTATTGTGTAGTGTCGAGATCGTGTTGTGTATTTTTTTAGCACCACCTCCTGCTGCTGTTCTGGGCCGAGAAGAGTCTCAGGGCTTCAACGCGAGTCACGGGTACGATTAAATGAGACAGGTGGACCGGTGGTGTCGTGCGCGTGGAAGCAAGAATAGGAGAATCTGTTGGTGCCGGAGAGAGCCTACGAGGCGGGGATCGGATTCACAGAGGCCGACGTGGTGGATCCAAATTTTGGCGAGAGGGTGGCGAGAGACGGGTCGCTGTTGGGGAAAATCGTGCCGACAGACGGCACCATTAATGCTACTAATGTTAAAGCAACACCAGTATTGAGAATGGAATTGGTCGGTGAAGCTAATGGGTATATATAATTGGTTTGTTAATACATTTATTGAAATTAAAACATATTCTAATCCTTGATGTCTTCTGTGTGTATAGTGTGGAGATGGTGGAGTGCTGTACAACCATCCAGCGATAAATGGGGCGATGGTGGTGGCGCGGGGCCGACGTGTGCTGGGGAAGATGACGTGCGTGTTCATTTTTGTGGAATTGTGTAGTCTGTATTTAGTATTTTTTTAATGTGTGCTTTAGGTTTTGGGTGTGTAAAGTAATTTTTTTAACTCATAAAATGGGTTAAGGTTTTAAAATAAGGCAGGGATATAATTGATATTTTACATATTTTTTGTTCTCCATATAGATGTCTTAAATAAAATCCCGGATGACAATAGTGTCACCCATAAAGCATTGAGCACATAGGGCCACTATGCGGATCTGCTGCCAATTTATTTCAAGAATATATTTTGGCAATGAAGTATTCAAGTTATTGGCCCCACCACTATAAATTAAATAATTTCACAAACTTATTATCCTACCAATTTATGCACCCACGTGGCAATTGATATGTATACACAACTCAATTATAGAGCCATCGAAATGGGCCGGCGGGACAGGCCAAAACCCACCTCATCCCGCCTTTTGGCGGGCCTAGGCGGGGTTGGCCTAGGCGGGTATGGACTAGAATTGCTAGGTCCAACCCGTCTCTTTTTTAAGATGATATTATAATTATCATTATTTGAAAATAAAATATCAAAATGATGATCGCTCTTGCAAAATTATAATTATCATTTTCATTATTAGAAAATAAAATATCTAAATGATGGACGTTCTTACAAAATCTATAATGTCAACTAGATAACTAAAATATAAATATTGATTTTGCAAAATAGCTTCATGAATAATTAAACATTAACAAAGATCATTAATCAAACAACATAAAGTTTACTAATTATATATTTCTAAAGAATCTCAAATAAAACAACGTAAGTCTAATTATCCTCAAATAACACAAATTAAATCACAAAAAATTTACTAGTTCTAAAGGTCAATCACAAAACTCAAAACATCATAACATAATATCATAATATAAACATCTCAATATTCATGTTCATCAACTATATGATTATATCCTTGTCAATCTTCAAATGATTAGTTATTTTAAAAGTTTATAATTTGCATTTGAATTTGCTTCATATCCATATATATACATTTATATATATTAAAATTTAAAAAATTAAAAATAATTCAAAATCAAGCAAAATAGGATTTTAAATTATTTACATATTTTGTATCCTAATTTATGATACAAAATGTTTAGATTTTAGTATATTCATGTTATGATTTAATTCATTATTTTAAAAAATATTTAAAAAAGAAACAATAAAAGTATTTTGAATATTAAATACTTGACCATTCCCAAAAAAAATAAAATAAAATTATAGTGGGCCCAAACGGGCCAACCCGACCCATTTGGGTTCAGCCCGCCTAAGCCACCTTTTTTAGAGGCGGGGGCGGGCCGGCCCGCGGGCCCAAACTTTTTGACAACACTACTTAATTATGACTATGCATGCATGGGCCCAGCTTGAATCAAGTAATGCACCACAATTATGTGAGTTTGGAAAATCCTGTCTATAGCTGCGCGACCTCACCGTTTTGATTATAACTCCTTCATCCGAACTCTGATTGAGGTGATTCTTGCGCCCACACGACCCTTTCTTCCATGAATTTCTAACCATATCTCACACGACAAATTTTAACTTCCAAAAAAATATAGAAAAATTATGGAATGTGGTCGTGTATTTCCTTGCATGTTGCATAAGTTCACCCTTCATTTCAACTTTGCATTTTTTTTATCCTTTTTCCTATCAAAATAAAACAAAATACCTATCAAACACCTTTTTGTCAATAATAATTCAAAGTATTAATATTTGTGCAAATAATAGCAAATATACACTAAAAGAGGTATCAAATCGGACTCAAAAGTACATGAATTTTCACTCCCATCAAACCCCCCAAACTTAAGGCGAAACGACAAACTAAGAGAATAATGAGATGGAAAGTCATGTTTTAAGAAAACGATCAAAACATCAAACTAAGCCCTTCAAAAGAAGTAATCAATCTCAACTTGGTTCACACAACTTTAAATTCAAAAGAATCAATTCTTTCAAAATATGCAAGTTAAGATATTTACCTCACCAATTGAAGTGCTCAATCCACCTATGCTCATAAGATATATACAGTGTAACTCTCACGCTCATGGTGTATAAAGTGTACACCGATAAGGTTATATATATGTTCTCTCAAATTCAATTCAAGTGCATGCGTAACCATAAGCTTGCCTATTGCCTCAACTCTCCTTTTACTTATAGCTAGAAAAATCATAGATAAGGACTTTTTAATTGGTTGTAACGTAGGCTTTTTGGACATGGTAGGAAATTTATGGATAAGTGACTCAAAACTCGGATCAATCAAGCGGTCGTCCATCATGATCTTTCATTTTTTCTCATCACTTTCATTTCAAGCACAACTCCTTCTCTACTCCAAATTATTTATTTTTTCTTTAACCACATTAATGGGAGAATATTTTTTTCTTCATTTCTTTCAGCATCAAGAGGTATTAAATTTGCGCGCTACCTCAATAATTTTTTTCTTTTTTTCTCTCCCTTTTTATTTTTTTCTTTTCAGCTCCTTTTTATTTTTTTCTTTTCAGCTCCTTCTTTTTCCATCATTTTTTCTTTTTCGACTCAATAGAATTTTTATATTCTTTCTCTTCTCCTTCTTTCATCATCCTTTTCAACTCCAACACATTCACATTCTTCTTCTAACCACTTCAGCAATTATTCAATTGATTCAAGTATCACAATGAAAAATCAAATATTGATTATGTTCAACGGGCTATTCAAAGAATAGATTTTTCAAGGCTCAATAGGTTGACTAAGGATTTAATGAATTCAGGTAAAGTATATGGAAAAGATGGGTTAAAAATCAAATATGGCCTAATATCATTTCCATAATTCACTAGACTATTCTCGAATATTGATGAGAGTGGAAATTTACGTCTTTTCGATCTCACAATACACTATTTTTGTTAGAATAAGGCCGTATATTCATGTGGGATTGTGTGGTATACGTATTTTGCATGATTATGGTGCTACTAGGGTGTTTTGTTGAGTTTTGAAGGTTAAAACAGGTCAAAATGAAGCAAAACCTAAGACGAGCAAGAAACGAGTGAAAATTGGGATTACTCGAGTTGCAAGGCTCAACACGACTTGGAAACTCGAGTCGTGTTAGGTGCCATAGGAGGTCAGAATGCAACAGACGTGCAACACGACTTATCACGTGGCAACATGACTTGTAACATGAGTCGTGTTGCGTCTGAGGCAAGTCGTGTGGTGAGTCGTGTGAGGCAGAGCAGCGTCGAGTTTGGTCTAGAGAGCTAACACGAGTTGGCAAGTCGTTATAGACTTGCAACACGACTCGTGTTGGGGTCCGTAGGCTTAGGGCATCGCGACATGACTAGACAGGCGAGTGCATAGTTTGTTAACACGATCGTGTTAGGGTTACACGAGTTACGCATCAAAGTAACACAAGTCGTGTTGTAACTCGAGTTGGGCATTCCAACTAGTGTTGCGTTAGTTTGTGTCATAGATCGGTATTTTCACTCTCTAGTACGTAAAAACGTGGTAAAATAACCCAGTGGAGTCAAATTCGTGGCCCAGGGTATAAAAGAGGATCAAGACACCTGGAGAAAAGAGACTGATCACATTCCATAGAAACACATCGTGAAATCAATTCATGCAATATCCATCCACACCCCACACACATCAGATCATCCATTCCATCATTTTATCGGTCCAGAAGAAGATTCAAGTGCAGTTGAGAGAGTCAACTCAATCGGAGAGACGGAGGGAGAATGTAAACCACGTGACACTAGGATTTTGTATCTTCTCTTTATTTCTTCTTCTATTGATTTTGTTATGGAATTCTTGGCCATGAGGATTGTGTGTAATCTCATGGGCTAAAACCCTTTTACAGTTCTAGGGATTAAAGGTTAGGATAATTGATTTGGAACCTTAGACAAATATTGTGAATTCATGATATTTACATTCTAATTTATTTATTTGATTCAGGCTTTATTTATATGTTTGTAACATCTTCACAATATTCCATTGTTGTTGCCCGTGATGCTTGGTAAGTTGTGTTAGCTTGTGTGCATACACAATTTATATTATCTATTTGCTAGGGATTATAGTAGTTTGTCCTTGGACATGATAATCCTAAGGGCTGGTAAATTAGATACTTGATTTTCTTAGTGTAACAATGCAACTAAGAACTCAATTAGGAAGTGAATAAGATTGAGTAGTACTTTAAGAGAACATTTGTTAGTCAAATTGGGGATCCGGAGGTTCTTTAAGTTTGCATTATTAGTATCTAGGAAGGAGGTTCAAGATTACTCACACATCTTTTGATATAAATTGAATAATACTATTAACTTGAAATCAAATCATATTTGATGTGTTAATAGTTGATAAGCTATCGTCGGCCTACCAAAATAAAATATATATCCGACTCACACTAATACTTAGTATAGCGACGAGTACGGGTCGAACCCAAAGGAGTATATTAAAATTTTAATTAAATTTAATTGTTGCAAACATATAAATAAATAGGGGGGTTTTGTTGGAGAAAATTCGAAAATAACACAAGTAGTGAATCAATTCAATTTTATGTAACAACCAAGTAGATGAAAATTATTATTTAAATTAACCAAGTGATGAAAACATAGTTTAGGATGACGATCCCCTCCCGTTTACTAAATTAATTAATTATAGGAATTAAACATCTAGCCTAGTGTGCAAACTCAAATCCCTAGATTGACGGTACAACCAATCAACCCGAATCTTCTTATATTTATCAACTAGGGTACGACCACTAAATTGAACTATTTACGAGTGACCATATGGATTCGAACTCGTAAACGCATTAAAACTCTAAACATAGAATTACTAGAATACGAAATCCGGCTAGGAATCATAAAACTTAGATTCTATTACACCTAGAGGGAATAATCTCTATTTGTTACTTAATCTAATTCATTTAACAATTACGGATTATAGTTCATAGAATAACATTCAGCGGTAAAATAATTAAATAGTTGATCACGCTAAATTAATTATCAAACTGCCATTAAGAAAATCAAAGCATGTAATAGAATAAACTTGCACAAAAGATTCAACACAAAAATCCTTAATAATTAATCTAAGGTTCAACTGGAGGTTCACGAAATCCTAAACTAGAAAATGGGATTAGCCCCGCATTTTCATAACAAAATATAAAATATAATTAAAGAACCGATGAATCCGATTACTCTTCGCTTTAACGCAAAATCTGGCTTTTAGAAGGAGACCATTGCTGCTTCTTTTCTACTCCCAATTCACGTTCTGTTGCAGTCCAAAAATAACATGTTTGATGTCCTCCTCCAACCTTCCTTATTTATCTTCCTTGTCCCCCAAGAAATCATGCTTGATCTCTTTCCTTATTTTTCTCTTCCAAAAATATCTCCAGGTTCTCTTCTTTTTTACCGTGTTTTTCCCTCAAAATCGATCCTCCATCAGATTTGGAGAAGATCAGATCATTCAAATATATGGAAGATATACAGGCTGATTTATTTTCTAATTTAGTCTGTTTCCACATCAATTCATATAATTAAAGTAATTATCTCTTAAAGATAAAATAAGTCAATATTAGCACCCAATTAGCATATAAGTCAATGAAATAAACATGAATTTCAACAAAATAATTGTGCTACAATATGACTTATCAAATCTCCCCACACCAAAACTTTGCTTGTCCTCAAGCAAATGGAAATTGAAAATGACAGAGAATAGAAAACCAAGGAACATCCACCAAGGCAAACGAAAGTTACACACCTCAAGAGAAAAGTAACCAATGAGCATTCAAAACTAATATGAAAAATGACTCTTCACTCAAAGTTTGCAACTTTCATGGCATCAAATCTTTCAAAATTTCATGGCCTCACAAAGATTCACTCAATAACACTCAAATGTATGATTTAGGTAGCAAGATCACTCAAAAATTGAAAAGAACAGTCATTACCATAGGCTTGCTCCCAAATCAAATCTCCACCAAATTTGGATGAATCATGTGCAACAATCAAAGGGTCTTTGAATGGGTTTTAATGGGGCTTTAGGTCAGGGTAAGGTAAAAGAGAGATACGACTAGCTAAATGCACCACTTTACAACATGTGATCAAATCAAACCTTCCATCATCCCCAAATTTTTTCCTTTTCACAACAATATTTTTCTCGCACTTAAAATCTCCCTACACCTGCTCCTTTTCAAGACTTGGAATAGCATGCGTCACACTTAGAAGAATCACTGCTTGCTAGATAATCAACAACTTAAAAGCGAGCAATTTCAGAAACTCCTCTTTCTTTTTTTTTCCAAGAAATTTTCTTTTTTTTATTCAACCTTCCTTCCTTCCTTTTCTTTCTTTCTTTTATTTTCTTTTTCTACTACTCCAATTTTTTTATCAACCTCCCCTTTATCGTTAATTCAACCATAAAGTATTTCCATAAGATTCACACGTTGCAAAGTAATGAAGGGTTCAAACTGAAGAGTCAAAGAAAGAAATGGGAATTTAAGGTTTATTTATGTACTCATAATTCAAAGAAAAGACTTAGGCTCAACGTGGCTTCCCTAAAGTTTTCATGATCAGGTGGAACAATATAAGCCAAGAGGGTTAAACCTACGTGCCCTTATCATTTTATCACACACAAGCAATCACATGATCTTGAAATGCATTTAAAAGAGCAAGTTCTAGAATAAGCAATTCAAATTCAATGCACTCAAGAAAGAAATTTCAATAGAGCTTATAGATGATAGCTCGTTAAGGCTCAAAAGCTGACAAAAATTGGGTATATTTGCCATGAAATTCGAAAAAAAATGAGCCACTACAATTACAAATATCTTGCAAAGATTATCAAGTTTAAACAGCTCCTCAACATCACTGCCACCCCCTAAATCATGCATCACCCTCATCATCTCAAAAGATTTTAATCCTCAACTTCCCAAACTCCACATCAACATAAAATTAAGAGGACAAGAAATTGTCAACTTTTCACCAAAAATCAAATAATCCAGCAATATTGCCCATTCAACAAATGAAATTTCAGAATGAACACCACTTAAACATGCACCAAATCAGGATCTCTAACTCCATATTTCAGCAAGTATTCACCAAACCCAGAACTTAATATACACAATAAAATCTTACTTGCACCAAAGTCAATCAAAAAGAGCCACAAGTATGAAAATCATAAAGCATTTTAACATAACTTTTCTATCCCAATTAGCATATAAAACCCCTCCCCACACCTAAACATTTGCTTGTCCCCAAGCAAAAGCAAGTATAAAAGAGAAATTGAATATGAAAATAGGTAGAATACACCTGATTACGTGGCTTGGCTGGTGCGGTGCCTCATTCTCGGTGCCTTTTGGCACTGAAGTGTTTTCACTGGGCTCATTACAGGCGACGACTTCGGGGTCACTGGGAACATCCTCTTCGGCGGTTGCGAGCTTGGGGTGCAATGCCGAACTGGGGCTGAGGATGGACAGGCGACAGCGGGTTTGACAGGGGCAGAATGGGCATCAGCGGCGGTGTGTTCGTCGGAATCCACCGCCTTCAGGTTCGTCGCAGCATTAGGATCGCGATGCAAGATGGCCCGTGATGAAATTGCCTCGTCTTCCTTCTTCTATTTCCTCTCCGCGTAAACGCTGGAACGCAGTTTAGCCATGGAGATGATTTTCACGGCGGAATTCCAGAGTGGTGGTCGAAGTGGTACAGAAGTGGATTCGAACTTGACGAAGTGAAAATTGGGGCAGAGATCTCTCACAAGTTGGGCGAGAATTTGGCGTCTGTACTGTGGCAGGAGGAATTATAGAGTCTCTGACTAATTGGGCCCTATTTGCTCCTTCAATTTTTTCATGGGCTAACATAGCTAGGCCTCTTTCCTGTAAAAAGAAAATGAAAATTAGTTTTGCCTCTAGTATATTTAAATTAAAGCAGGAAAATTATTCATGACCTAATATCACGATTTCTTTCTTGATAATAAAATTTTGAATAGACTCTGTGATTAAATTCCACATGTTGTATCTACGAACCTCAGGCAATTAAGATTGAGCAATCAGGCACCTTATTGAAAATAAAATAAAAATAAAATAAATTAAAATAAATTAAAATAAAGCGAGAAAATTGGGTTGCCCCCAATCAGCCCCTTTTTTATTATCGTTGGCTCGATTTAGGTAAGGTGTATCTTTCAAGTATGAAGAACTTCTTTCAACTTCATTTGATCGACCTCAACAGTGAGAAACCCCTTATAATATTCCTTGAGTTCATGGTTTGGCCCCAAGAACGAGGACTTCAAGTGTTCGGGGAACACTTTCAACTCTAACTTTGGCACTTCACCAAGCTTTTCTTTTCTCAATTTTTTCTCATGCTCTATCATGCTTTCATTTGCAATGATGTTGTTGAAGTTATCCCTGCGAGTTAGTTCAAAACAATCCTGCACCAAAGGCTCAACAACACTCAAAGCAAGAACTGAATTAACGTCTTTAGGAGACTCCATAGGTAATTTAACTGAGGCTACATCTAAGGCGCTCGTTCTCTGAGAAGAACTGTGCTAAGCATTGACATAATGATTCAACTCCTCATTATCCCAATTTTCAGCATGCTCCATCATGATTCCATGTTCAATGACTGTATCTAATACATCCCTACTAGTGAGTTTGAAATGTTCCTGGACAATAGGCTTAATAGTACTCACAACAGAAAGCAGGTTAACATCATCAGGGTATTTCATAGCATCATATATGTTGAATTTAATGATCTGTCCATCAAATTCCATCATGAGAGTACCTTCACTCACATCTATTTTAGTGCGTGAAGTGTTGATGAATGGTCTCCCAACAAAATTGGAGTAAAATTCGGTGGGTGTTCATTCATTTCTAACACATAAAAATCAGCAGGGAATACGAGTTTCTCTACCTGAACAAGAACATCCTCAATGACTCCATCTGGGTATGCCTGGCTTCGATCAGCAAGCTGGATAACAACTCCAGTCTTTTTCAACTCGCTCACACCCAGCTTTTCAAACACCGATCAAGGCATCACATTGATGGATGCCCTAAGGTCCAACATGGCTCTCTCCACTTTGAAATTCCCAATCTTACAAGGAACCACAAACATGTCAGGATCCTTGCGCTTCTGAGGTAACATTTGCTGGAAGACAACTGAAACGTTTTCTCCCATCACCACTTTTTCATCTCCTATCAACTTCTTTTTATTGGTGCACAACTCCTTCAAGAACTTAGCGTATCTCAGAATCTGCTTAATCGCCTCAATGAGAGGTATATTGATCTGCACTTTTCGAAACACTTCAAGTATTTGTTTATCCTTTTCAATGCTTTCTGGCTTCCTGAACCTGCTTGGAAAAGGCAAACGGTAAATATTAAAAGGAATAGGGTCAGAAATTTTAACCTGATTTTTTTTGACCTTCTGACACTGAAGGGTTCATTGTCAGTGTTACGTTTCTGCACATCAGATTTTTCCACCCCAACCTGATCGCTCTGATACTCCACTGTTCTAGGAGGTTCTACATCATCTTTTTCCACGTCTTGGTCAGGCTTTTTGGGAGGTAAAACCTCCTCCAACTTTTTTCCACTTAGCAGTGTAATGGCGCTCACACTCTTAGGATTAACCTCCGTTTGTGAAGGCAAATTTACACTGTTTTGAGCCTGCATCTGGCCTACAGTTGTAGCCAATTGACTCATCTGATTTTTCAAGTTTTGAATGGATGTTTAAGTAGACACTTGGAATTTCAAATTGTTGGCAACCATCTCTTTCATCATTTCCTCAAATGAAGCTCCGGAACTTGCCCCACCTTGTTGGCGATTTCCACCATCTTGAGGGTAATCTTATTGCTTATTCACCACTCTCTGCTCTTGAAACTGTTGTTGCCCCCTATTTCCTCATTGTCCACTACCATACCTATGATTAGGATGATCTCTCCAACCCTGATAGGGATCATAAGGTCGCCACATGGCGTTTACTTGCTCCTCGCTGGGTGTAACCCTGCAATCAAGAGTAGAATGATAATTAGTTAAACAATATTGAAAAGATGGAGGGTTTACCCCGATTTCAATTCAAATACAGTATTATCTGTAATCGCAGGAAAGTTAATGTATAGTGGCTGATGGCCTACGTCCGGATTTGTCAATTCATTCAAAGTTTTTTCAGTATTTGCAGCCATATTCTCTCTCGACTCATAACCTATGGAATCTTCCTCCTCTAAATCAGAATATTCAGAATTCTCCTCTCCAAGATGAAGTGAATCAGCTGCAAGTTCGAGTTCGGAAGGATTTTCGGCGGTTCCGTGAGTGGACGAACTTATTTCCTTCCTCTTTCGGGACTCATTTCGCAACCTTCGGGCAGTTTTCTTAATTTCTGGTATGTATTCAAGCTCTTTTTGACCAAAAGATCGAGTAATCATTCACAGAAAAATTTTTGAAAATAGGGGACAACTGACACTGAAGGGTTCATTATCAGTGTTACTGGAAAATTAAAAAATTTCAGAAAAATTCCAGAAAATTCTGAAACCAGTAAAAATGCAGAAAAATGTCAGAAACACAGAAATTTAACAAAATTTAATTTTACTCCTCGTGCAAACGGCGCCAAATTTGATAAGCTGTCGCCGGCCTACTAAAATAAAATATATATCCGACTCACACTAATATTTAGTATAGCGACGAGTACGGGTCGAGCCCAAAGGAGTATATTGAAATTTTAATTAAATTTAAGTGTTGCAAACATATAAAATAAATAGGGGGTTTTGTTGGAGAAAATTCAAAAATAACACAAGTAGTGAATCAATTAAATTTTATGTAACAAACAAGTAGATGAAAATTATTATTTAAATTAACCAAGTGATGAAAATCTAGTTTAGGATGACGATCCCCTCCCGTTTACTAAATTAATTAATTATATGAATTTAACATCTAGCCTAGTGTGCAAACTCAAACCCCTAGATTGACGCTACGACCAATCAACCCGAATGTTCTTATATTTATCAACTAGGGTATGATCACTAAATTGAACTATTTACAAGTGACCCTATGGATTCAAACTCGTAAACGCATTAAAACTCTAAACATAGAATTACTAGGCTACAAAATCCGGCTAGGAATCATACAACCTAGATTCTATTACACCTAGAGGGAATAATCTCTATTTGTTGCTTAATCCAATTCCTACAACAATTACGGATTATAGTTCATAGAATAACATTCAGCGGTAAAATAATTAAATAGTTGATCAGGCTAAATTAATTATCAAACAGCCATTAAGAAAATCAAAGCATGTAATAGCACATCAAATATAATTAGCCTAATTTAGCCTGTTTCCACATCAATTAATTCAAATATATGGAAGATATGTTGGATGATTTATTTCATAATTTAGTCTATTTCCATATCAATTCATATAATTAAAGTAATTATCTCTTAAAAATAAAATAAGTCAATATTAGCACCCAATTAGCACACAAGTCAATCAAATAAACATGAATTTCAACTAAATAATTGTGCTAAAATATGACTTATCAATAGTTCTTAGTGATGTATTTCCATTAACATAACATGAATGAACAATAGGATGTCTAGGAATCCAAATTAATTGCACTACACCTGATACCTTAGAGCTGTCATTATCTCTTAATTCACTCTCGAATAATTCTTCTTTGCTTTTATTTATTTCGTTATTTGTTATTTCAATTCATTAGATAATTATTAAATTCAAACTCTGAAATTGGTTACGTAATTCTAATTGAACAGTAATTTAGAATAAATGGGTAATTAACTGTCTTCAAAGGGAATGATATTTTTAACTTGGGTACTTGCCTCTACAATTGACATCCTTATACTTGAGGATTAAATTGGAGTGCGCAAAATACAGTTATTAAATATTCAAAGAGACTCAAGGCAGGTTCTAGAACACACGCACAAGAACGATACGCTCATGATCATGTAACATGATTTAAAGGCTCAAATCTCACTTGGTTTTTTCATAGAATGAACAAGCACTCTTCAAGGCTACGCATAAATCATAACAAACACATAAAGAACTTCAAGCACTTAAGAATTAAAGCATGTTCCCTTTATCAATCATAATCAACATCCTAGGCATGATAAAAACTCAAAGATCCCCATGAAATTCACGTTATAGAATTTAAACTCATGCTCTCTTATCCATAAGAATTCAAAACACATAGAAAAATTTAGAATAATGAACGAAGTAACCTGATTTCAATCTCCTTCATATCTTGCAAGTTCCTCAAGTTATCAAACTCGATCAGGCGTAGGCCTCAGATAGAACTCACTTTGCCACTCCAATGCCGTTCTCAATCAATAAAACTCATACACAAATCTCATCATCGCATGAGAGATAAAAATATCGAAAAGACAAAA
Source organism: Pogostemon cablin (assembly GCA_023678885.1). Classification (NCBI taxonomy): domain Eukaryota; kingdom Viridiplantae; phylum Streptophyta; class Magnoliopsida; order Lamiales; family Lamiaceae; genus Pogostemon; species Pogostemon cablin. Next base: position 11,864,324 of record CM042964.1, on the reverse strand, counting down.
ATCAATGACAGAACATCAAGGGACACACGAAAATAAACGAAAACACACAAGACACCTGGATAGTCGCAAAAAAATCGAAAGATAGAAATAAATTCTAAATTTATAAAAAAAATCAACCTCGAAGCACACAGACTCTAAACAATGCAGAGTAAACATACCTGGGTGCGAATGGAACAAGGGAAGAACATCACACCCCCCAGACTTAGATGAAAACATGAGTTGAATCTAACTTTAAAAGAATGTTATTACCTTAAGTGTAAGCACGCACTTTGAGTATAATTCACCTAGCACAAGACACAACAAACAAAATAAAATAAAAAAAATAAAATGGTGGGTTTCCTCCCAGCAAGCGCTCTTACTTTAACGTCGTTGAGCCCGACGAAGCAGTGTAAATCAAGTCAAGAAATCAACAAATAGAACTTCTCTTTCACCATGATGATGAAAATGCTTCAAGCGATGCCCATTCACTGTGAAGAGAGCTCCATCGTTCTTCTTGAGTTCAACCATTCCACTCTCATAAACTCCACTCACCTCATAAGGACCCATCCACTTTAATTTCAATTTTTCTGCAAAAAGCCTCAAACTAGAGTTAAATAAGAGAACAAAATCCCCCACTTTAAAGTGCTTACTTCGAAGCTTCGCATCATACCATCTATTGGTCCTTTCTTTTTAGATGCAGGAATTTTCATACGCATTCTCTCTAAACTCTTCAAGCTCAATCAACTGTAGAAGGCGATTACTACCCGCTGCTTCAAGATCAAGGTTTATCTTCTTCATCGCCCAAAAGGATTTGTGCTGATTTTCCACCGGAAGGTGGTATGATTTTCCATATACCAATTGGAACGGTGACATCCCCAGCACAGTCTTATAAGCAGTTTTAAATGCTCACAGTGCATTATCAAGCTTACTAGCCTAATCCTTGCGGCTAGTACTCACAGTTTTCTCTAGAATCTGCTTGATTTAACAATTAGACACTTCAGCTTATCCATTTGTCTGCGGATGGTAAGGTGTGGATACTCTATGTTTCACCCCCATAAGATTTGAGAAGATTCTCCATCAGCTTATTGAGAAAATGAGTTCCCCCATCACTAATGAGAATTCTCGGTACTCCAAAATGTGAAAATACATGCTTCCTCAAGAACTTAATGACCGTCCTTGCATCACTCAACTTGGTTGGAATTGCTTTCATCCACTTTGAGACATAATCAACAGCAAGCAAGATACGTAAGAATCCATTCGATGAAGGAAATTGACCCATAAAATCTGTGCCCCACACATTAAAGAGCTCCACCTCATACACATTCTTTAAGGGCATTTCATCCCTTTTAGATATGCCCCCCATCAATTGGCATCTATCATAATTCTCGACATAGAATCTAGAGCACTTAAATAAAGAAGGCCAAGTAAAACCTGATTGAAGAACTCATGCTGCAGTCTTCTCCGCTGCAAAGTGACCCCCATTTGGTCCATCATGGCACATACTCAATACATTCCCCCACTCTTCTTTAGGAATACACCGGCGTATGATGTTGTCCGGACAAAACTTGTACAGAATTGGATCATCCCATATTTACTTCTTAACATCAACAAAGAACTTCTTGTAAAGGTACTCACTCAACTTGCACAGCTTCACTACACCTCCACTAGCCAAAAGGTTAACTATATCAGCTTACCATGGTGCTGGAGGTTTCTGCACCATCTCCACTAACTTGCAGCTATCAATTTGAAGTATGTCTTCATCAGGAAATACTTCCTTATTGAGGTCGTACTTCACATCACAATGATCCCGCGGCTCAAGTCTAGAGAGATGATCAGCTACCATATTCTCACTCCCTTCTTATTTTTGATCTCAATATCAAAGTCTTGGAGGAGTACGATCCATCTGATTATTCTTGGTTTTGAATCCTTCTTCTCCATCAGATAGCGGATAGCCGAATGATCTGTGTACACCATTGTCTTTATGCCCACCAGATATGGGCGGAACTTATTAAAGGCATACACCACTGCACGAAACTCCTTTTTTGTGACTGTGTAGTTCTTCTAAGCTGCATCAAAGGTCTTGCTGGCATAGTAGATAGGTATGAATCTCTTCTCCCTAATCTGTCATAGCGCAACCCCCAATGCAATATCACTAGCATCACACATCAACACAAAAGGCTGCGTCCAATCCGGAGTTATCAGAATTGGAGCAGTTATCAAAGCCTCTTTAAGTACCTGAAAAGCATGTAAGCAACTTTCATCAAAGTTCAAAGGTACATCTTTCTCAAGCAATGAGATAAAGGTTTAGAGTATTTGGAGAAATCCTTGATAAATCTGCTGTAGAACCCCGTATGACCAAGGAAAGATCTAACCACTTTCTCATTAATAGGTGTAAGCTTTTTAATGGCTACCACCTTTGAAGATACATGATGGCCAAGTACTATTCCTTCTCTTACCATAAAATGACACTTCTCCCAATTTAGAACAAGGTTAGCATCTTGACATCTCTCTAAAACAACAGTAAGGTTAGAAAGACAAGAATCAAAGGAAGATCCAAAAATAGAAAAATCATCCATGAACACCTCCATAATTCTCTCAATCAAACCCTAAAAAAATATACATCATGCATCTCTGAAAGGTAGCAGGAGCATTGTATAAAGCAAAAGGAAGCTTTCTAAATGCAAAAGTACCATACGGACAAGTAAATGCAGTCTTATCCTGATCCTCCGGCACAATCATTATCTGATTGTAACCAGAGTACCCATCTAAGAAACAATAAAACTCAAAACCCGCAAGTCTATCAAGCATCTGATCCATGAAAGGTAAAGGAAAATGGTCTTTGCGTGTGTTTTCATTTAGTTTCCTATAATCAACACACAATGCGCCAACCTATAGGTATCCTAGTAGCCAAAGTCTCTCCATCCTCAGACTGTACTATAGTCATGCCCCCTTCTTAGCTACACATGCAATGGACTCACATTAGGGCTATCACTAATAGCATATATAATATTAGACTTCAACCACTTAAGTACCTCTTTTCTAATCACTTCTTGCATCGCAGGATTTAAACGCCTATGATATTGCACAGAGGTTTTATTTTCCTATTCTAACATGATCCTATGCTTGCAAATAGATGGACTTATACCTTTCAAATCTTCCAAAGACCATCCTATGGCGGACTTATGCTCCATAAGTACTCTATGCTTATACCTTTCAAATCTTCCAAAGACCATCATATGGCGGACTTATGCTCCCTAAGGACTCTAAGCAGTTTATCAAGTTCAAGTTCAGTTAAGGCAGATGATACAATTACCGGATATGTTTGATTTTCTCCCAAAAAAGCATATGCTAGATGATCCAGTAAAGGCTTCAATTCCACATTCTTCTTCTCTTCAGCTTCAGACTCCTCTTTCTCCAGTGGTAGGAACCTTGGTGCCCACTTTCCACCTTCAATCTTTAATACCTCTCTCTTATCTTCCCTACAAGCATTCAAAGCATCCAAATATCCTGTAAATTAATCAGAGAAAATATAATATGAAAAATCAGAGATAAAATTAGTAGCAAGAGTAGGGCAAGAAAGACAGTTGTTAATACATATTTCCAATTGATCCTTAGACAGAATCAATGGCAGTTTTTCCTCAATAATCTCATCAACAACATCAATGGACAATTATGTGAGTTTCGAAAATCCCGTGTATAACTGCCCGACCTCATCGTTTTGATTATAACTCCTTCATCTGAACTCCGATTGAGGTGATTCTTGCGCCCACGCAACCCTCTCTTCCATGGCTTTCCAACCATGTCTCACTCGACCACTTTTGACTTCCATAAAAATACAAAAAAAAAATATGAAATGTGGTCGTGTATTTCCTTGCATGTTGTATAAGTTCACCCTTCATTTCAACTTCGCATTTTTTTTATCCTTTTTCCTATCAAAAACACAGCAAAATACCTCTCAAGCACCTTTTAGTTAATAATAATTCAAAGTATTAATATTTGAGCAAATAATAGCAAATATACACTCAAAGAGGTATCAAATCGGACTCAAAAGTACATGAATTTTCACTCTCATCAATGCCTAAGACCATAAACCACACAAATCTTCATAAACATCAAGATATTCAACATCAATGATAGAAAATCAACAAGCCCATTCAACACATAAATTTAAATGTATAAATCTCAAAATTATCCAACACCTTGCATTTTGGTAATCTCACAAAGGAACTTAGCCTACCATAGTCTGAAAGAAAACAAAAATAATTGAATCCTCAACTCCCTTGAATTGCTTCAATGGTAATTCTCTTCCTTTCCTTGCAATTCCATCTCTCATTTTCTTCCTTTGCTCACTGGATGATGGATTGAATGGATGGAATGAAGGGTAGAAGGATGGGTAAAGGATGGATGAAGATGATGTTGGAAATTTTAATTTACAATATAGTTTAATTGTGAGTAGTATATTATTATGCAATTATATTAGCTATTAAATTATTATATGAAATTAATTAAGTGATCTTATTAAGGTTAAAAGTCCAAGGGCTATAATAATAATGATATGGACCAAATTAGTAGATACCCAATACTACGTGATTAGGTGATTATGGGTGGTCTAGTCAAGTAGTATATAAAGGCTCCCAGATTATGGTCCCCAATATACTAAGCCTCCCATGGTCTTCCCTTCTCCCCATCGGGAGGGATTACTGCGGTCCCCATAAGGAATTAGGAGGCTTAGTTGAGGAAGACCATAATACCCGATCTTCAAGTTCGTGTTACGCCTTGAGAACTCCATGGATTAAGGTACGCTTCCGCTTTATGGTGTAGATCTCGTTAATCATGATAGGGTTAAAGTTTCTTGGATTAATTTCCCACAAGTGGTATCAGAGCCACCCTATTTATGATTTTCTGAGATATGAAAGAATTGTGTTTAGATTCAAATATTTGTGTTTGAATCATCCTACAAAATCACATATTTGAAATTCGGAGATTAAAATGATTCACCAATTTTTTGCTTCAATTAATTATGGATCTGTAAATCTTTTATTTGTATTGGGCATACAGTTTCATTCATGTGGTAATTGGATGCGTAAATAATTTGCATTGCAAATTGGTTGATTATTGAAAATATATGCGAATTACTAGATATGTAATTCCTTTGGTTGCAATATGCTGTAAAATGGTGATATTGAAATCTAGACACATTAATGAACATTTTGTGTTGGTATCTGTGCCTAACAAAATCATGACTAAAGAATTGATCAATGCAAAGTGAAATCTCTGGTAATTGTGCTATTATTTTGATTAATTTCGTAATTTTTTAATCTCTGATGATTCAGATTTAATCATACTTCATCTATTAACATTATAATTATGAATTCACTACTAGGAAGGATGATAATTTGATTAATTGATTGTGAATTTTAATTCAATTGGGACATTGATTACATTAGTAATCAAAATTTATTCATGTTATGCTTCCAATAGATTGATTTGTTGATTTATATTTGGTTTATTAAATCAATTTTAAATAATTGATTTAATAAAGATGTAAATTAAGTAATATGTTGTGAGAATTATAAATTCTCAATTAGGCTCGATTTTTTATAATTCTTTTAATGTCTCCAATATGTTGTTAGGTGATAATTGCATATAGTGAATTACATTGCCATACATATATTAAAGATATTGAAGTATCATGATTGCCTTGAATGAATATTTTACTACTAACCTCTGGGTTAATTTTGTTTCTGGCATGATTAAAATTTATTCTTCCTTTGAAGCATGCTATTGCAAAATTGGTGGGCAGATGATTCTAAGTCAGCATTTAAAAAAAAATATTGGTTATTGATATAAAATTGTTGAGTAATTGTATCTATTAAAATGGATTGTTGATTTTTTTTGTTACACCATTAAGAAAATCACTTGCTGAATATAAATACATGCCAAATACTTAAAGTATTTATCCATAAGGAGAGGTGTCAGAATTATTTAAGATTTTCCAATATACTGAGTCATACCTTTTTTAATGGATCTGCTGCACTATATTGAACCATTTAAGAATTCGGTATTCTGACCGTAAGCCTCATTCAGGATATTTTATTTGTATTTAATTTAATGTATTAATAATCCATTTGGGTTATATAATAAATTGTTTGTTGAATCAATTTTAGTTAAAATTGCCACGCTTGATTCCCATGGTTATTTAAATGGAATTATATGTGGTTCATAAGGCTCAAGTTTCATGAAAGATATTCCATTAATATTTAACAATATTATGCATAATATATGATTGAAAAAAAATATTATCACTTAGCATGAGACCGATCCTTGCATTATTCCCTCGTTATTAATTAACTTTGTTTAATGGTAACAGTGAATTACCATTTTAGTGAATAATATTTCAATTATTCTTTGAATGGGTAGATTTGATTCGTATTATTGCTTAAGTATTTATGAGAATATTTACCTAATTTAGTTAATCTAAATAAGGATTTTAAATTCATTAATTTAAGAAATCTTTCATTAATTTTAAATGTGAGGGAATCATAAAGTATTCTAGTAAAGCTTGAGAATTTAATTAATTAAATTTGGGGAGACATTTTTTTAATGTCGTCAATTAACATAAATATTTATTTAATTGCTCTAGTAATTTTCAATCTGGTCAATCAAAGCATCATGTTGCAAAAGCAGCCTCTGTGTGTGGAGTGCGACTTTATTGAAATTACATAGATGGGTGTGGTATTATTTATGTGTTCTGTGATCGGCCCAAAGATAGACACAGTTTGACAGAATAATAACACACATGTGATGATAAGTATGTGATAATTATTTTAAATTATTCATGTGAACACTAGTCGGTCCAAAGATAGACTTTTGTTTGACAGAACTTATTATCAGTACTTGATTATTACACCAAGATTACCCCTGCAGTTAATTTTTGTCCAAAGACGAGGTTAATATTGCACAAGGTGTCTTGTGATGGGTCCCCAACTAGTATCACTAGTCATAATTTATTTTATGACATGTACGTTGCGAGTATATTTTCATGCGGGTATTGATCGGCCCAAAGGTAGATTAATATTTGGCCCGAAATACAGAAGCACCTGTGGTGGTAAATACGTGATAATTATTTGTTTGACATGTGAGTAATACTTCGGCCCAAAGAAAGACTATTGCTTGACAGTTCTTATTGTTAGTATTTGATTACTACAAAGAGGGTGTCACTTACAAGTTAGTATTCTTGTCATTGGACTTGATACTAATATTGTGTTCGATTCCTTGAGATGATTCTAAACTATTTAAAATTTGAAAGATTATAAAGTTTAGTGCAAGCATGATAATCATTTTGGATGAATTTTCTATACAATTAAGAAGTCTGATAATTAAGTTTAACTTATATCAACAACAAAATCATATATGATGAAAACTTCAACAATAAGGATGACACAAATAAGTTTCTAACAAACTTTGTCTCAATAAAGTATAAGGGCAACAAAGAAAAACCCATTTGGAAAGCTGTTAAAAAGAAACTAAAGTATAACCTTTCGTTTTCTCCTAAGGCTTGTGGAATTGTTTTATAATACACCACATTAAGATTACTTAGTATGAATGGTGTTGTGGTGTAGTTAAAAGATAAAAAAATAGTACTCCACAACATATGGTTACTAATTGGAGAAATACTTAAGATTGCAACTTATGGTCTCAATAAAATTTTAACTAAAGTAGTTGTGAGAACTCTTTATGAGTTTCACATATGGCGATGTCCAACTAAGGCTAGATCATTGAGATCTACTAAAGAAAATTGGATTCAAATATGACAATGTCAATAATATTTAAGGAATAACAAATTCAACAACCTCAAGAATTAATGTCACTAAGAAAACCACTAGAGTTGGGAGAAAGACAATTCGAATGATTATGAAGTTTTTCTCTTAAATAATGAGGACACTATAGAATTAATGGTAGAACATTCAAACAATGTTCGTCAAACCATGAAAGGTCCAATTACTCCAAAGTGTGTTAATGCTATAAGTTATGAGTATAAATCAATACAAGATGATTAGGTTTGCATCTTGATATAGGATTATACTCAAAAGTGAAGGAAGGCATTGTTTTAAGATAATCGTGACATTAGTAGCACATTTTGATCTTGAATCAGATTAGATGGATGATTATGTGATCATGATGATACGATCTAAATGGTTTAAGAACTAATAGAAAATCCATCTATGCATTCAAGAAAAATTTTTCGTAAAGGAATCACAAGTATCATCTTGAAGTAAGTATCTCATTTGGTTTTGAGACGAATGTAGATGATTATGTGATTCAGTGGGAGAATGTTTAAGTTAAACTAAGGGAGACAAGTGCAGTCTCAATCAGGTACCCTAAAGTTAAACTAAAGATTTAAGAAATGTAGAAATATTCCATATGCATTGGTTGTTGGAAGTTGTTGTATGATGAGGTCTCTACAAGACATAATTTGGCTTATGTTGTTGGTATATTAAGTAGACATTTAAGTAACTATAGTATGAATCTTTATAAAGTATTTATAGAGAACTAAGGATAACATGCTTGCACATCAGAGATCAGATTTGTTAGAGATCATAAAGTAGTCTGATTTTGAGTTTGTTGGATGTCAATACGGTATAAGATCCACTTTAGGTTACATCTTCTGTTGGTCGAGAGAGTTTTACATGTAAAAGCATTAAACAAACAATTATAGCTCATTAAACATGACAACAGAAATAACAGCATACTAAGGGGCATTCAAACATGAAATAAAGGTTGCGAAACTTTGTCACGTAAAGTTTATTGTGACAGTTAGTTCACAATAAAATATTTATGACAAGAATACTTATAAGTCAAACAAATTGACATAGAATTCTTGGTTGCTAAAGAAAGTGTTTTGTGTACATAAAGTTTTAGAAGAGCATATTATGATAGACAATAAATATGGATCCACCAATTATGTATTCAACGCCCTGCAGTCTTATGAGCTAGCTACTCATGTGGGTGTTATATGGTTTTAGAATACATTGGTTCAATGGGAGTCTATATTTATTGTTCTTTAAAGTTTTCAAGACACTTTGATTTGGATAATTCGGTTTTTTGCAGAATTAAGGTGATGGTTTTGAATTCATTGTGAATTTACTTAAGTTAATTTTTCATTTTGTAATATTTTACATTATGGATTGATCTCACTAAGGATTAAAGTTGGACCAGTTGGAAATAGACATGATGTTGATAACATTTGACATGTAATTTCCATGCTACTCACCATATTTGATCTATGTCATTGAGTATATTGATATTGGTGATTGTCGGGGTTTAACCACGATTTATAATGTGGTGAATGTCGCGGTAGTTCCATATTAGTATATAAGATGGACCAGATTGTTAAGTATAGCTTGAAGAGGAATAACATAATGTTGCGCAACTAAGGACTCTTGATATAATTCCCAAGAGGAATATTGTTGAAAATTTTAATTTCCAATATAGTTTAATTGTGGGCAGTATATTATTATGCAATTATATTAGCTATTCAATTATTATATGGACTTAATTAAGTGATCTTATTAAGGTTAAAAGTCCATGGGCTATAATAATAATGATATGGGCCAAATGAGTAGATACTCAATACTACGTGATTAGGTGATTATGGGTGGTCTAGTCAAGTAGTATATAAAGGCTCCCAGGTTATGGTCCCCAATATACTAAGCCGCACATGGTCTTCCCTTCTCCCCATCGGGAGGGATTACTACGATCCCCATATGGAATTAGGAGGCCTAGTTGAGGAAGACCATAATACCCGATCTCTGAGTTCGTGTTCCGCCTTGAGAACTCCAAGGATATACTCCCTCCGTCCCGTTTCAATGTTTATGTTTGTTTTTTGCACGTTGATTAAGGAGTATAGTATTTTAATAGATAGTGGATGGAAAGATATACTCATTTAATGTAAAGTGGGTAGGTGTATTAGTGTTGGATGTGAGGACCATGGTGATATAATAATTGTTTTAGGTGGGTCCCATATTCCAAAAAAGAAAATGTAAATATTTAAATAGGACGCCCAAAATAGAAATATGTAAACATTGAAAAGGGACGGAGGGAGTATAATTCTTCAATGAATCTACTCATCTCTCTACCACTTTATTTATAAAACTTTATTCCATAGCTAATTTATTATAATGGAAATTGCATAATTAATGCATCATGTTCTTCTCCTCAACCAGCTCTTTCTTAGCCTTCCGATGAATGATTAGCACGATTTCGGCGGGAATATACATGGTAAGGACGACTCCCTTGATTGCCTCAATCAATTCCTCCCTCGTTGGAAAAAGCATTGTTCGCAATGCTGGAGTATAGAAACTGGACACGAAAATATACAACGTCCATCCAAGTAGCTTCTTCCTCTGTTTTGCCTCGCTACTTTATTAACCATTACGGAACTCTATCATCCTCTCGCCACACCGCACGGGATTGTAAGATACTTTCTGGTTCAAAAGCTAACTCCTCCAAGACGAGATACAGTGGCAAATTTTTTTCTTGAGTGTGATTACTCAACTACCGACTTTAGTTGAGATATGTGAAAGACTGGGTGAATTCGGGTCGAGTCGAGTAGTTTTAAGGGGTATGCCACTGCTCCTACCTTAGCTGTGATCTCAAACGGTCTATAGAATTGCGGAGCCAGCTTGGCATTTTCTTATGGGCGAAAAGACTATTGCCGGTAACCTCTTAGTTTTAAGAAAACTTTATCCCCTTCTTGATAACTCACTTCTCTTAAGTGTTTATTTGCTGCACGCTGCATCCGCTGTTGGGCCCTTGTGAGGTTTTTTTTTTTTAATTCTTGAAGTATCTCATTCCTTTGGAGTAACTCTTCTGCCACAGCTCTCACACAAATCTTTCCCGGTAGACACTGGTGCAAGGTCGGCGAGAAACAGCCGTACATAGATAGAAATGGAGTTTGTCCTGCAGCTAAATGAAAGTTCGTATTATAGCAATATCCATCCCAATGAAGCCACTGTCAGATTATATACTAAAAGTCTAGCTTTTGTATGAACAATATTTTAACAATTTATTTGAAATTAGAATCATATGACCAAACGTTTTGCATATTATAATTTATTTATATATTATTGCAAAAGTCAACTAACTTTATACTGTAGATAATATGGTGTGTGTCGTCACACGGAAATCATATTATCGATTTCCTTATAAAGTATAAGCAGATCCTCACAATCGAGATAGACAGGGACAATCTATCGGGATGGTTGTAGTGTGATTTGGTATTAGTTTGTCTCAATCTTGACTATAAAATCACATTAGTATGTTTTGTGTGTATTGAGCAGAACCGCTTGAGATCGTTCGACTTATACTGACTATGTAGGAGAACTAGATCTCAGTTATATAAATGTTCGTGCTTTTAATCCCTATACAATAACCTCGACACGTAAGCCAATATATATCTCTTTGATTCATCAGTGGGTGAGATTTAAATATTAAATCAATAAACTCAGTGAGTTGGAAAATATTACTTTCTCTATGGTGCGTTGTTGATTGTAGAAGGAATCCTTGTCTTATTAAATAGGTTGATGATGTCCCCTTGAGGAGTTCATAAGGATTATCATATAAAATCTTATAAGTGGATTTGTTCCGCCATGATAACAAGGTTGAGTGGTACTACTCTCGGATGAGATATTAATTAATAGAGTTGTCAGTAACTTACTTAATTAGAGGGCATTGTATATCTTAAACATGGGGAGACTGTCTGGCTCATAATAAGAAGGAGCCCATAACGTAATTTGGGATTAGAGCGGCAGTGCAGTAATAATATTTTAGTGGACTATATTATTATTATTGGACTTAAGTATAAGTTTTGGGCTAAACTTGGATACTTAAGCCCAATGGAGGTTCGACTCTAATTTCTCCTCATGATCCCTGTTGTAGCCTATATATAAGTCATCTCAGTGATCGGAAGACCCTAATTAATCACGCCTAATACCGTGAATTAGAGGGAGGAGAGAAAATTGAGAAGATCTTGAAGATCGTCGCCCACACGACGTCAAGATTGGACTTGGGAATACAGCAGAAGATCAAGAGGTTGTTTTCTACAGATGTTCTTCTTCAACATACCCTAGTGAAAGGTAATGCGAACTTTTATTCTTTCTTCCACTAATATAGTTTGCATGGAACCCTAACGATTCACGTTAACCAAACAATCGAACGCCAACAGCCACTTCTCCCAATGCTTTGGATTCTCAGAAGAAAAGCAATGTAAATATGCCTCAAGACAATGATTTAAAACCTCCATTTGTCACTCAGTTTCAGGGTGGTAAGCAGAGCTCAACTGCAACTTTTTTCCTGAAGCCTTAAACAACTCAGCCCAAAAATGACTCATGAAAATAGGATCACTGATGAGCATTTTCTTTGCACGCAAAATTAATCCTCAAGTATTAAGGATATCAATTGCAGCTTAAGCAAGCGACCAAGTTAAATATCGAACCCAAAGGATGACGCATTATCAATTTAATTATTAACTAAATTAATAAAAGACAAGATGGCAATAAGATTTGAGAATTATTAACTAATTAACTAAATTACTAAAAATTAAATAACAATTAAAATAAAATAAACACTAGAAAAATACGAATGTGAATCAAGTATAAAGAATAGGTAGCCCTAGGGTAATCTGGTTTCACTCATTAATTTTTCTTTCGTGTATCAATGTCCGACTCTAACTTATGGAATCTGGACGCATCACTAAGCCATGAAAATCTACTCTATAGACACAAGTAAATATACTTGTAACACGTGTGAATAACCCTAGAGCAAGAGATATAATTCTACCCACCTTTCTAGGTGATATCAGTATTAATTATTTCCCCCTAGGATTGGTACTCTAATCCAACATGATCTCCCTTTATAGGTACTATAAAATTAACCTCTTTATCCTGCTTATTAACCCGAATTCAATTTAATTAATAAACATTCATATATGATAGTTCTAATGAAGTTTCGGAGTCCCCTCACTTAGAATCATAACATTGAATCTTGTTCAGAAGTGAACTCGCTCAATCAACAACCAAGATATATATTCAGACTCTATATAACAGTTGAAGATGCACAAAACAACTCTGAATATGAATTAAAAATGCATAATCATATATAAAATAATTCCACAAGTAGTGTTGTACGGAGTATACACACGAAAGTTTAATTAATTCATAAAAACCTTAAAAATCCTAGATCTACCAAAAAGGCTCTAGCACATGATGTTACGAAGAACAATCATGGGTGTTGGATTGATCTTACCCATATATCCGAAAAATACAAGATAAATTAGCAAACGATAAAAACCCTAGATGTGGGAGTCGTTACGTCCTTCTCCGTCATGAATCCTCCTCATGGTTCTTCTCTTAATTCAACAGACGAATCTTCACAGTGCTGGGTGGATTAAGGAAATGATGGATGTGGATGATGGTTGGGGGTGATCCCCCCTTGTGGGGTAGTGTAGAATGTTTGTGGCTCTCTGCGTGCACTTTTCAGCTGTAAACTGCATCCCTTTTATACTTGTAAAATCTCCTAAAGGACCTTGGATGGGCTTTTACGTGGAAAACACTCACATACAAGCACTGGGGTGAAATCCAAACGATTCAGAGCTGACGTGTTCTAGCTCGACCAGAATAGTCTTGATCGAGCTGGATACGCCTTGGATGAGCTGTGGTCGAGCTGCGTGTCTTTAAACTGAAGCTCCACCGCTCGACCAAAATGGTCAATGTCGAGCTACATAGTTTTGGTTGAGCTACACTGCCCAATTTTACCGTTTCGCACATAACTTCCACATTCGAACTCCAATTTGAGTGATTCTTACGCTCACGCGATCCTCTCTTCCTTGGCTTTCTAACAGTGTATCACATTCCCAATTTGTACTTCCACATAAACACAGAAAAATTACATAAGTTGGACTTGCGTTTTTCAGCATTCTTGCAGAAGTTTCCCCTTTTCTCCAACTTTGCCCTTTTGATCCTTTTTCCACCTAAAACTTAATAAAACATCTTAAATGCACCTTTTTCTCAAATATATTGAATATAAGATACTTGTGCTAATATATAACAATAATTTTCATCAAAAAGGTGTTAAATTGGACACTAAAACACACTTATTTACACTCTATCAATCCCCCAAACTTACCCGTTGTTCGTCCCGAGGCAACAAAATAAAAATAAAGAGAGAGAAAATAAGAAAATTAGCGGGAAAACAAGGAATATGACTAATATCCCCTTCAAAATACAATTGTCCTCAACTTAGGTTATGCAACTCTAACTATATGTAATAATCAATTCATACCACATAAGATAAGACAATCACCACCAATTCAAATGCTCCATTGACATGTTCTCACAGGAAGTATATATTACTCGCACTCAAGTATAAAAGATGTACACTTATAGGTTAAGATATTTACGCTCAAATTCAATTCAAGTGCATGCGTAACCATAAGCTTGCCAAATATCTCAAACTCTTCACCACTAAAAGTATGATTCGACAATGGGAACAAAAAAGACTTTTCTTTTTGATGTAATGTTAGCTCTTTGGTTAAGGTAGGAAATACATGGATAATAACTCAAAACTCGGATCAATCAAGTGTGCACTCTCTCTCGATCTTTCAATCTTTCTCATCACTTCAGTTATGCACAATATCCTCCTCAACTCTTTAACTTTTCTCCTTCAAACATCATTTTTTTCCTTTTTTTCTTTTTTTTTCTTTTGAGGTACCACTTTTAGGCACTACCTCTCGCATCCTCCATAGGGTACTAAATTTAAGCACTACCCTATGGTATTTTATTCCATAAAGTACTAGCTTTAAGCACTACTCCATGCTTTTCTTAAGATGCATTATCAAGCTCAATCACTATTTCAACACCAATTTCATTCATTCCTAATCTGTTATCAAGCTCCATCAACACATATTGAAAATCATTAATTCTCTTCATGACGGACAATCAAGACTCAAAAAAATTCAGATGCTCAAAGTGGTTATTTCTCGTAGGATGCCAAAGAATGAGGTTTTTAGGCTCAACGGGGCTAACAACGAATAAACATCATTTGGTAGGGAATTGTTTGGTTAAGTGACTCATAAGTTCAAGGATGGCCTAACATCACAAAATTTTACCTATCAGATAAGGTCTTCAGTGTTGAATAGTGAGGACAAGAGCCATTAACTCTTGTTCGTACCCGGAACATCTTCCGGGCAATCCAAAACTGATGATATCCGGAACGTAAATCCAACTTACTAAAGAACTTGGAACCATGCAATTCGTCAAGAATTTCTTGGATCACCGATATAGGATATTTATCTGGGACTGTAACTTTGTTAAGTTTAATATAATCAGCGTAAAAGCGCCAGCTTCCATCTTTCTTTCGGACTAACATGACTGGGCTCGAATATGGGCAACTGGGTTGCAAAATTCCCGCGTCTAGCATCTCGTTCAACAACAATTTCATTTCCTCCTTCTGTGAGTGCCCACATCTATAGGGCTTCACACTAACTAAGGTTGTCCCGGGCTAAAGTGGAATTCGGTGATCCGTCGATCGGTGGGAGGAGGGAAGTTTGAAGATTTTGAAAAACCTCTGGATATGTATCCAGCACCAATTGTAATTCAAACTTCTGACCTGTGTTTTCTTCATGGCCGCTTATGATGACGACTCCGTCTCTACTACTTTGTGCAGAGATGTTGCTGATATGGCCTTTTTAGTCCAGACTAGATTTTCAAGATGAATCCATTTATTCCCCTATTGGAACTCTATTTTTAATTTAGCCCAGTTCGTTCTCACCTCTCCCAAAGTCGTGAGCCAAAAAATTCCTAAGATGATATTGATTCCTCCCAACAAAAAGAGCATCCCCAAAATTAATGGGAACCTATGAACACTCACCTGTAGAATCCATTCGACCTCTGTTGCCCAGGTGAACTTTGAAGATTACACTTGGGACAATATGGAGACCAACCTGTCGCGCGGCCACTTCAGATATAAAATAGTGGTTAGCTCCACTGTCGATCATGACTAAGACCTCCATCCCGTTGATTGAGCCCTTCAATTTCATGGTTTGATTGCTTTCGAGCCCAGTTGCTGTTAATTCAGAGAGTTCGATTTGGTGGAAGATGTTTGAATATTTTTTTACTCACGAGCAAGAATACTCGATCGTTGTAGAAGTATATCCCAAGAAATAAAATTATCGAATCCGAAAGATTTTAAGTTTAGATTGAACGAACACGCTAGCTCGTGTTTTTATCATTTTTATAAGGACGATCGGGGAGGTTGATAATCAAGAACTCAAATCAAATAAAAGAAATCAAGATAAAATAGGAGAAAATAAAATGGAGAAATGGTGATGAAGGGCAAGTAGTAAGAAATGGGACTAGAAACAATCAAAGTGCCTTAGGATTCATTTTATCATGCAAAAGGAATAGACGAGATAGAAATTGGACTAGAGGCGATCACGAATTTATCCAAAGCTCCCTCTCGGATTACTAAGGTTGTAGATCTCCTAGAGACCCCCAAATGCACCTAGGATCGATGCCCAACACTAACCTCTTCCATGTAGGTAATAATTAAATTCCAATTTTCCCTTAAAAGGTACTAATTAGAACTAACTCTCCCTTTTTGCGTACTAGGGCTAACGAATAGATTGGTTCCTCTCACTAGGTTCAAATATCCTCCAGGTCAAACCTAAACCCAATGTCCTCTCATGGTAATTCTAATACTTTGGAGGGTCGTTTCCATCTCACCCAAGCAATATCCTCATAAATTAATATAATGACACTTAATTAACATAAGCAACAAATTAATCAACAATCCATTAAATTAACATGCTACCCATGATTAACAAACCATGTCAAAATATAATTCATGCATCACAAAACCCATGATAAGAAATCAAATATCAAATCATGTCTAAACCATTTTTAATTTACATTATAAAATAAACATTAATCAATAATCATGTCTCTAACCCCACAAGAGGGATTAGCCTAGCATAATTAAAGTCAAAACAAATAAATGATTCATTACAATAATCCATGGAGACTAATTCAAAGAAAATAACAAAAAGAATTAAAACTCCCCTTCAATTTAACTTGTTGGAGATCTTAAATTGTTTCTTGAAATTCCTCCTCTTACTCTTAATTCCAAGTAATTCCAACACCAAGGATGTGCGAATGATTAGAAGATGGGTTTGTGGAGTGATCAAAAAGAAAATAAAAGTGGAGAAGGGAGAAAGTAGAGAGAAAGTGTATGGTGTGTGTGACCTCCAAATTGAAATGGAAAATTTATTGATAATTTTTGCTCAAAATTTGAAAAATGAAGGTATTTATAGTGGTGGAGGATCAAGGAATTAGGGCAAAAATTGGATCATGGGCTTAAGGCAATAATAGGCTATTTTTAATGGAAATTTTGAATCCAGATAACCGGTTTATAGGGATTTCCGTACGATTTGGAATGAAGAACCGGTCATAGCCCAGCGATTTTATGCTCGCTCAGCAATGCGCGAGGTCCTGGGTTCGAATCCCACTTCCGCAATATTTTTTAAAGGCCAATGTGAGCGCGAAGCACAGGATTATTGCCCAATTTCAGCGCTGCACATGAGTTCGAATCCCACCTCCGCAATATTTTTTAAAGGCCAATGTGAGCGCGAAGCACAGGATTATTGCCCAATTTCAGCGCTGCACATCAGAAAACTCGGCCTCCCTTCGAAATTTTACCCGAATAAGATCACTTGACGAAATTTTACCCGAATAAGATCACTTGACGGAATACAGGAGTATTGCTCTATTTTGTTTCGTGGACAATGGTCCAAAACCGTTGTTTTTAAAGGCCAATGTGAGCGCGAAGCACAGAATTTTTGCCCAATTTCAGCGCTGCACATCAGAAAACTCGGCCTCCCTTCGAAATTTGACTAGAATAAGATCACTTGACGGAATACAGGATTATTGCTCTGTTCTGTTTCGTAGACGAAGGTCCAGAACCGTTTTCTTTTAACTGTTTTCTTTCAAAAATGTTGTGAAATGCTGCGAAACGTTGTCTTTTACCATTTTCTTCATTTTTTTCGCCTTTTCATCCCAATTTAATTCCCGTTTCCTCCTTTTCTGATTTTTCCTCTATAATACCCCATTCCTACATGAAAAATAATATAATTCACACAATCTCCTCTAAAAATAAAAACACACAAAATACTAAATAAAATACTAAAAATAAGATAAAAACACGCCAAAAACACACGAATAAGATTCTAAAATCTAGCAAATTGGCACGCTAAACAAACCCCCCAAACTTAGAGTGTTGTTTGTCTCCAAGCAACAAAAAAGAAAAGAACTAGAGGGTAAATTTGCGTATATATTAGAGTCGACCAACAAAGTAATGTACATATCAATCATAAACAAAGAACCATTAACGAAATTAAAACATTAGAAATAGGAAATTTAAACAACTTACTTTTAAAAGTTCAATGATAAAAATATCTTACACAAGCATACTTTAACGTCCTAACCTTATGGATAGTGTATCACTCCACTCATTTTCTTTTAGAGGGACGTGTATATTCTCATCAACCGATCAAAGCATACTTACCATAGGCTTGCAAGTCAACTCACTCTTAAAAACTCGATTAATGTCCATGAAAGATCAAAGAGGTCTTATATTTGGATGTAATAGAAGGCTATTTGGTTAGGAAAGGATAATTACGGGATTAAAGTGACTAAAAGTGTGGAGAGATCCTATTTAAAGAGTCGTCACCCTTAAAAAAATTATTTTCACATCTTCTCCTTCTTTCTTGCCATCTTTTTCAATTTAAGCATTCTTCTTCCTTATTATAACACAAACTCCTTCTTTTGAGCTTCTTCAAGAACTTTTCTCATGGTAAATGTATAAAACAATGCAATTCTAGCTCTTCTTGATTTTCTTCTTCTTTTTCATTCCATGTTCTTTCTCTTTTTTTACATCTCACATCCTTTTTTTTTTTTTCAACACTTACTTCTCATAACTTTCTTTTCTTACTTCTTGTATTTCACATCACTTAGCATCACTTTCTCAAGGCAAACTCCACACATAAGGTTCTTTCTTAGCTTCAAGTGGTATTTTAGCTAAAGAATATGCTCATGAAATAATATAGGCTTATAAGGCTCAAATTGTCTAGCAATGGATAATGTATAAAGGTAGGAAAATTGTGTTTGGCCATAGGCTATAAAGATCAAAGATGGCCTCTTATCATTTCTCAAATGTTCACCAACAAGCTCCTTAGAAAAGTCAACAAGAAAGTTCTAGTTCGTACACAAATGATCGGTCCTCTGACAAAGAAATGAAACCATTATGAAGTATAGTAGGCTCAAAATCTCACGGTTCATTTTGTTAGGACCAAAGTATACTTATACATTATCTTTTGCTCATTAAACAATTTAAAATGCATTTGTTATAATTATTTCCTAATCTAACATCCTAATTCCACCAACAAGTTCTCATTCACAATCAATATCCACAATATAAACACACATGCAAACAACCAACAACGCAAGGAAAATAAGAAAAATCACAAAAACATAAGATATAAGAAAACTATGTACGCCAGTGCAAATGTTCATAACATGAGAACTACAAGAGCATATAATAAATCAACCCCCCCCCCCCCCCAAACTTAATTTTTAGTTAGGCTAGAATTAAGTTTGAGCCAAAGAATGGGCACTCCCTTTGTAGTATCACTCGTATCTCTTCTCGTAATCCAATACGCTCCAAATCCACACAAAGCACATTAAAATTCCTAAATAAAACACCAACAAACACAAAGATCAAACCAAAACATCAAATATCAAATCAATCACCCTTATTGAAAGCAATAAAGAAAGCAATTAAAATAATGGGTTTCCTCCCATTTAGCGCTAAGTTTAACGTCTTCAAGCCGGACGGAAATTTTTAAGCTCATCAGAATGGCCATGGATAGCGGTCGTCCTTTTCACCAAACTTTAATCTTTGAGCTTCTTCATCCTTTAAGTACTTGTGGCAAGTGATGGCTTCGTTGGCACTCTTTAGATTGAACTTGAAATTGTCAACTATCCTTGCATGACATTCCATTTTCCTTTCAATTCTAGCAAACCATTTATTCCTCTTTCCAACAAATATCCCCAATGTTTCTTCCAACTCTCTTTTGTCCCTAAGAATTTGTGAGGTATCAAGAGGTAAGACAAAGTCAATAGAAACAATGTCAAGAAAATCATTGCAACTTAAAGAGTTTAAAGGTTTAGGAATGCTCATTTCACTCTTCAAGGCATCTTCATTTGCTTCTTGACTTTACTCTTCATTTTCACTTTCTTTTGCCTCAATAGGCTCTTCTATCTTCCCACTAGATTCTTTTACCACCAAATTTTCTTCTTCCTCCAACCCTCCTTCAACCTTACTTTCCTCTTCCCTTTTATCCTCCATATGATCTTTCTCTTCAATTTGTTGAGAATTGTTCAAAGCACTTACAAGTTGGCTCATTTGATACTCAAGGGAGTTCATCAAATCATCCATCTTCTTCTCATTTTCATCAATTTTAGCTTCAAACTTGGCATCACTCCTTTCCATATAAGCTCTAGTTTCTTCCATGAAATCTAACAATGCTTCCTCAAAGGTCGACTTCTCTTCTTCATTAGATGGATTGGAGCTTGGATCAGAACCTTGATATCCTCCTTAGCAATTCTCTTAACTTGGTGGATAATTTCCTTAAAAATTTCCTTCATAGTTATTTTAAAAATTCCATTGGAAATTACCCACTCCCATGAAAGAATCATCTTCTACTTGAGGTATGATAGGACTCGATTGAGAAATTTGGCCTTCACTTCCTTGAGCACATCTTCTAAATAATTCGAGTAAGGCATAATTTTGGAACGGAGGAGAAACATTGGAATTCGGAGTGGAATAAGTGTATCCTTGTTGTGGTTGGAATGTGTTTCCATGTAAGTTTGTGGCCATTCACCATATCTTCCTTGATTGTAGTGTAGAGAGTGAACTTGATTCGTTTGAAAATTATGACCATAGTAGCTCTCATCCATGTAACTTCTTTTTTGTGGAGGAGGAACTCTTGCATATTGATTTCCATTGTAACCTCCCATATAATTGTTCCATCCATCCATCTAATACTTTTCTCCACAAAGTTTACTACAATCTTCCTTCAACTTTCTCTTTTTGTGCTTTGTTCTTCCTCCCCTTCTTTCAAGGTAAGAGTACCTATCAAGAAGAACAAGTTAGAACAAAAATTTTCAAAACAAATATAGGAAAAAAAATAAGAAATGTCCTTAGTAAGAACAATTAAAACACTAACAAAGCATTCCAACAATCTGTTATAACTCCCTTGGCAACAGCGCTAATTTCTTGTTTGAATATTTTTTTACTCACGAGCAAGAATACTCGGTCGTTGTAGAAGTATATCCCAAAAAATAAAATTAACGAATTCGAATGAGTTTAAGTTTAGATTGAACGAACACGTTAGCTCGTATTTTTATCATTTTTATAAGGACGATCGGGGAGGTTGATAATCAAGAACTCAAATCAAATAAAAGAAATCAAGATAAAATAGGAGAAAATAAAATGAAGAAATGGTGATGAAGGGAAAGTAGTAAGAAATGGGACTAGAAACAATCAAAGTGCCTTAGGATTCATTTTATCATGCATAAGGAATAGACGAGATAGAAATTGTACTAGAGGCGATCACGAATGTATCCAAAGCTCCCTCTCGGATTACTAAGGTTGTAGATCTCCTAGAGACTCCCAAATGCACCTAGGATCGATGCCCAACACTAACCTCTTCCATGTAGGTAATAATTAAATTTCAATTTTCCCTTAAAAGGTACTAATTAGAACTAACTCTCCCTTTCTGCGTACTAGGGCTAACGAATGGATTGGTTCCTCTCACCAGGTTCAAATATCCTCTCGGTCAAACCTAAACCCAATGTCCTCTCATGGTAATTCTAATACTTTGGAGAATCGTTTCCGTCTCACCCCAAGCATTATCCACATAAATTAATATAATGACACTTAATTATCATAAGCAACAAATTAATCAACAATCCATTAAATTAACATGCTACCCATGATTAATAAACCATGTCAAAATATAATTCATGCATCACAAAACCCATGAGAAGAAATCAAATACCAAATCATGTCTAAACCATATTTAATTTGCATAATAAAATAAACATTAATCAATAATCATGTCTCTAACCCCACAAGAGGGATTAGCCTAGCATAATTAAAGTCAAAACAAATAAATGATTCATTACAATAATCCACGGAGTCTAATTCAAAGAAAATTACAAAAAGAATTAAAACTCCCCTTCAATTTAACTTGTTGGAGATCTTAAATTGCTTCTTGAAATTCCTCCTCTTAGTCTTAATTCCAAGTAATTCCAACACCAAGGATGGGTGAAAGATTAGAAGATGGGTTTGTGGAGTGATCAAAAAGAAAATAAAAATGGAGAAGGGAGAAAGTAAAGAGAAAGTGTGTGTGGTGTGTGTGGCCTACAAAATGAAATGGAAAATATATTGATAATTGTTGCTCAAAATTTGGAAAATGAAGGTATTTATAGTGGTGGAGGATCAAGGAATTAGGACAAAAATTGGATCATGGGCTTAAGGCAATAATGGGCTTTTTTTTAATGGAAAATTCGAATCCAGATAACTGGTTTATAGGGATTTTCGTACGATTTAGAATGAAGAACCGGTCACAGCCCAGTGGTTTTATGCTCGCCCAGCAATGTGCGAGGTCTTGGGTTTGAATCCCACCTCCACAATATTTTTTAAAGGCCAATGTGAGCGCGAAGTGCAGGATTATTGCCCAATTTCAGCGCAGCACATCAGAAAACTCGGCCTCCCTTCGAAATTTGACCCGAATAAGATCACTTGATGGAATACAGGAGTATTGCTCTGTTCTGTTTCTTAGACAATGGTCCAGAACCTTTGTCTTTTAACTGTTGTCTTTCAGAAATGTTGTGAAATGCTTCCAAACATTGTCTTTTACCATTTTCTTCATTTTTTTCGCCTTGTCATCCCGATTTAATTTTCGTTTACTCCTTTTCTGATTTTTCCTCGATAATACCCCATTCCTACATGAAAAATAATATAATTCACACACTCTCCTCTGAAAACACAAACACACAAAATACGAAATAAAATACTAAAAATAAGATAAAAACACGCTAAAAACACACGAATAAGACTCTAAAATTTAGCAAATTTGCACGCTAAACAGAAGAGCAAATCCTTCTTTGACTCATCATCGCCACCCTTTCCCTCTTCCTCCTCCTCGTCTACATCGCCTTCCTCTTCATCTTTACCGACAATTAACAATTGATGTGATTTATCCTTGCAACGATGTAGTGGATGGAAGCATTCCTAACATTTGTAACAAAGGCCGCGAGCTCTGAGGTCGAGGAATTCCATGTGAGAAATCTATTTTATTCTTCTTTTTCTAATGTTTACTGAATTGGGTCTCCCAGTGTCGCCTCAGGTTTAAATTGAAGCTGAGGTTTGGGCTCAAATTTTGGCCTTCCCCATACTTAGTTGTAAAATGGGCCTTCTGTCATCAGGTGGTTTAAGATGTATTTCTTCATTTGGGCCTAGCCCACTTGCCCATTGTCCACCCACATAAGCAGATCGTGCATTCCTCCCTGATATGCTCCAAATTTCTTGTTCAATCTTCTTTGACAAGTTCATGGTGTCGAAGATGTCAACAGCGTCCTTCGATCTAATTTGAACCCAGATCTCTGATTGCAATCCGTTGAGAAAGAGGCCCAAACTTTGAGTCTCCGTAATTCGAGGAATGAGGGCCATTCGGGCAGCGAACTCATCAATATATTCATCTACGCTTCCTGACTGTCTAGTAGCGGCCAAGACTTCGAAAGGATTGGCTAATGGGTTCCCTCCATACCTTCTTAGTAGTTCAAATGATAGTTGGTTCCAAGTTATGTTCTGCAAACGATCAGTTAGCCATCGAACCAAATGTAAGGATGATCCTTCCATACAAACAGTAGCTAATTCCATCTTTAACTCTTCATGCGTGCCTTAGAGAAGGAAATACCTCTCTGTACGGGTGATACATGCCATGGGATCATTTCCATCAAAATTGTCAGCTCAACCCGTTTGGTAGTGAGTTGGAAGTCATTATTGGCGATATTCCAGCCTGGGACATCTTCTTGTAGCGGATTGCAGGCGTTGGTTTCTCCGAAATCACTGGTTTGGAAAGCCTCACCACTCTCCTCGATTCTCTTACTCTTTATGAGTGAGGAAATCATCTCTTCTATTTTGTCTATTTTATCGATTTTGCTGACCTTCTCCGAAAGTGTGATGAACTTTGCTGATAGTGTACTGACATTTATGGAAAGGGTGCTGACGACCCTCTCCATGGAATCAACATTCTTTTTTATCGTCTGTACTCGGATTTCCATTCAGTTGTTTGACATCTGGTAGGTCGGACCAAATTGATAGAGTAAAGATGTATTAAAGAGAGGATATTATATATGATAGGAAAGAATTGTGTTTACAACACGGGATGTCTTCCGTCAGCCGAGGCTGCCCAAAAGCTAACAAGTATAATTTTCAATGAATCTACTCATAACTCTACCCCTTTATTTATAGAACTTTATTCCATAGCTAATTTATTTCAATGAGTGATTAGCACGATAGCGATGGGAGTATACATGGTAAGGACGACTCCCTTGATTACCTCTATCAATTTCTTTCTCTGAACTAATGACCACCTCATATAAAAGCTTAAGTTTATAAAGAGTTGAATCGTTTAATAGTTAACCAAATGACTCTAACACGCCCCCTCACATGCAGGTGGGGAATTTTTGCCTCAAGCCTTGCATGTGGAATTTTTTTTCATAAATGGGTTGCGGTGAGGTTTGAGTGGACCTTTGTTAACCATGAGCTCTGATACTATGTTAAATGATTAAAAATTCGACCGAATGTCTCTGCTTCATTCGAATTTTTGTATTTTTTTCAGAATTTTTGGATCGCCTCTAGAAGAGAAATTCGACCGAATTTTTCATCCAGTGGTCGAATTTTCATAAAAATTCAGTGATCTCCTTGTAAGCGAACTTCGGTCGAAATTTGAGATATTCGACCGAGTTTTCATGTTCTCCCTTTAAAATTTTGCATTCCTCCACTTTTTGTTCAATACTTCATCCAAAACACCTATTTAACAACAATGTAAGCTCAAGTTACTACTTTTCATCAAATCCATCAAACTGACTTAAAACACGATATAAATCAATAAAAACGAGCACAAAAAAACATAAAAACACTACAAATTTAGATGAATTACAAAATAATCAGAAGTTCGATATCGATTTTTAAAAATAGAAGACATAGTAGTACCGCAATAAATCGGTAAGATACTTATACAAATTTTTTGTAATTCAATACGAATTACTATGGATTTTCAACTAGTCTCTCTATCCAAAAAGGCCTTCACCTTTTGTATTGTATGTAGATGAAGAAAATTGATACTTTAGGGGTATTTATTATTTTTATAATAAATAAATGATAAAGTATGTTAGATATATTAGACATATGTAGTATTGTTGTAAATAAAATGTAAGGGAGGATTTAGTTAATTTGACCTTTTTATTATTTTAGAAAAGTGAAGGCTTTTAAGCTGAACGAAAATGAAAAAGGTGAACGTTTTTTTTTTTTGTGAGGAGAGATTGTATTCTAAATGGTTCATTAAAAAGATCACATCGGTATACTAAAAAGGCAAATACTTTTGTAAATCGAGTTCACCTTACACTATGGTTTACAAAAATTACTCTTTAGTACTATATGAAAAATTACTTTTTACAGTAATGAATTATTACACTTCAGAATAAAAAGTAATACTTCTCAAATTCTGATATACTATGATTCTTATATATTCTTGTTAAGATAGACAATATTGTTCATTTAAAATAGTAATAGTTCATCTCTCTAAAGAGTAGTTTTTTATATAATAAAGAATACTTTTGTAAAATTAGGGTACATGGTGAATTTAGTTCACAAGTACCCTCTCTACTTAAAATAATTAAATTATACTCCTCTCCGTCCCTCCCTAAGAGGGTTTTTTACTTTTTGGCACGTGAATTAAGGAGTATTATTATTTAATGTGTAGTAGGTAGTTGTATTAGTGAGAGTGTAGATCTCATATTTTAATTGTATTAGTGGGTGTGTGTGGGTCTCATATGTGTAAAAAATGAAAGGAGACTCTTTGGGTGGGACACATTGATGAGCTTTTTCTCAACACACAATTAAATTCCAAGTATGAAGAATATCAATTGCAGCTTAAGCAAGCGACTAAGTTAAATATCGAACTCAAATGACAGCGTATTATCAATTTAATTATTTACTAAATTAATTAAGACAACAGGCAATAAAAGTTGGGATTTAATTATCAACTACTAAACAATTAATTAAAATAGAAAATAAATTAAAGTACTAGAAGAATACGAAAGTGAATCAAGTAGGAGAATAGGTAGCCGTAAGGTAATCTGATTTCAATCATTAATTTCCCTTTCGTGTATTAATGTCCGACTCTGCCTTGTGGAATATGGGTGCATCACTAGGCCATGTAAATCTACTCTATAGACATAAGTAAATATGCATGTAAGACATGTGAATAAACATGGAGTAAGAGATATAATTTTACCCCCCTTTCTAGGTACTATCAGTATTAATTATTTCCCCCTAGGATTGGTACTCTAACCCGATATGATCTCCCTTTATAGGTACTATAAAATTAACCTCTTTATCCTACTTAATAACCCAAACACAATTCAATTAATAAGTATTTATATAAGATAGTTCTAATGAAGTTTCGGAGTCCCCTCACTTAGAATCATAACATAAAATCCTGCTCAGCAGTGAACGTACTCAATCAATAACCAAGATATATATTCAAACTTTATGTAACAGTTAATGATGCACAAAACAACTCTGAGTATGAATTAAGAAAGTATAGTCTTACATAAAATAAACCACAAGTAGTGTTGTACGGATTATATACATACGAAAGTTCAATTAATTCATAAAAACCTTCAAAATCCTAGATATACCAAAACGCTTCTAGCCCATGATGTTTCGAAAAACAATCATGGGGGTTGGATAGATCTTACCCATATGTATGAAAAATACAAGATAAATTAGGAAACAAACAAAACCCTAGATATGGGTGTCGTCGCATCCTTCTCTGACTTGAATCCTCCTCTTGGTTCTCCTCTTGATTCAACAGACGAATCTTCAAATTGATGGATGGATGGAGGAAAGGATGTGGATGATGGTTGGGGGGTGATCCCCCCTTGTGGGGTGTAGGATGATTGTGTTGTAATCTTTCCCTGGTGTGATCTGCACCTCCTTTTATACTTGTAAGCTCTCCTTATGGACCTTGGATGGGCTTTTTCAGATGAAAACATGCAAATACACGCACTGGGAGTGTAAAAACCGCACAGATCTGAAAATTCGTGACCTAGTTTGACTAAAGTGGTTCTAGTTGAACTAGATAGGCCTTGGTCGAACTACGGTCGAACTACGGTCGAACTGCATGACTGTATACTGAAATTTCATCTTCTGGTCCAGTTAGACTTGACTGTTGTAGCTCGACCAAAATGGCTTGGTCGAGCTACGGTCGAACTGCAAGCGCAGTGTCACCATTTCGCGCATAACTTCTACATCCAAACTCCGATTTGAGTGATTCTTACACTCATGCGATACCCTCTTTCTTGGCTTTCTATCCATATAAATAACTTACAAAAACTCTAACTTTTGAAGGTGTATCAAGACATGGAAAATGGTATAGTTGTGCTGAGTAGGAACAACTTGCACAACTTCACCATTTTGATCATAACTTTCTTATTTGAATTCCGATCGAGGTGTTTCTTGCGCCAAAACGATCTCTCTTCTGTGGCTTTCCAACCATGTATCACACTTTCAATTTTGAGCTCCACACAAATACAGAAAAATTACACAAGTTGGGCGTTTGTTTTTCAGCATTCTTGCACAAGTTACACCTTTTCTCTAACTATGCACTTTTGATCATTTTTCCACCTAAACCACAATAAAATACCTCAAACTTACCTTTTTCTCACATATATTGAATTAGATATAATTGTGCTAATATATAAGAATAAATCCCATAAAAAATGTGTTAAATTGGATACTAAACACGCTTATTTT
The DNA here is from genome assembly GCA_023678885.1 of Pogostemon cablin. Lineage (NCBI taxonomy): Eukaryota > Viridiplantae > Streptophyta > Magnoliopsida > Lamiales > Lamiaceae > Pogostemon > Pogostemon cablin. The sequence continues at coordinate 11,836,121 of CM042964.1, read as the reverse complement.
CACTCTCATCACACCTAAAATGAAAAAAATACCCTCTTTAAAGGTGACGGAGGGAGTATATTATTAATAGGTTTCAAAATAAAATTTAAATATTTATGGTAATAATCTTAAATAATTATTAATGGATGAGTTATTGTTATAAGAGTCAGTTATTCATATCTCCAATTTTACCAATCGCATCCTAATTACCAAACGTACCTAAATACAACTCATTTATGATATTTCTACCTTTAAATTTAAAATGTATCATCTAAAAAGATTACAATTCATAAAGAAATATTCCTTCCAACTCTCATTATTTTTCACCTCTTCTATTTTGGGTCGTCACACAGAAGTTTTCATCTACTTAAAAAAGTAAAAAGTCCAAATTAACAAATATCCTCCCATATATACTTTATTGACAAAAATATCATCTCTACTTAACATACCAGACATACTTTATCGCTTATTTATAACAAAAAAATACTATAATACCCCTAAAAGTTATTACTTTTTTTAATCTTCGAGTTGAAGGTAGATGAAAACTAATATGTGTCGAAGAGAGTAATAGAAAACACCCACAATCATTTCTCACCATGCAAAAGACGAAGAAGAACTCTTGAGTGGTTCTCACCTTGTTGTTTGGTATGGCTAATGTGGGAGCTTTTTGTAAGATTATTATGGTCTAGTGCCATTAATAATTAAATATATATAAGATATTTATTATGACCAAATATCTTAAATAAAGATATGGTTTAAATAAATAATATTTACGAGATAAATAATGTCATATATTTACGGATAACAATCACATTGATAGAATGTGATTTGATAAAGATTTATTATATGATATGATCCTCTCTCCACCTATTAAAGACATTGTTTTATGAATTTTCTATCACATTAAGTTTTACGTATTGTGCCTAAAGAAAAGGGGTGAGGAGCGAGAAACCAGTTCACGGCGCAATTCATAGGAATGTATCAAAGGAGGATAAAAGGAGGACCGCCATTAACGGAGTCTCAAGGTATGTCTTCTAATTGTTATTATACGAGATGTGAAAATCATGAATATCTAAGATCCATGTCAATTCAAAAATTAATTGTTTACGAATTTATGCTTACATGTGGTATCAGAGCCATGGTTTTTGATCTCATGATTTTTCGTATAATTTTTTTGTATATTTATGAATCCTAAATAATATTTATTATGTATTTTAATTTGAAATTAATTAAATAATGGCATGTTATTTCCAAATTCCATATATAATTGATACTTATGGGAATCAAAATTATGTTTATGAAATTAATTGATTTGATTCTTGTGTATATGATGATTATTTTGGGAATTAAACACTATCACATTAGAAATATTCTAATAATGATAACGTTACTTTTATCATATTTGTTAACTAATACTGCCATATGGATTAATTAGAAAATAATTATTGCGTATTCTTAAGAATTCTGGTATTAATTAACAGTATCCCTTCCTTAATAAATTTTAATTATAGTTATATGAATATCGTATTTATTCAAATTAAGATCATGTACCATGAATTTGTGTGACATGCATGATTAATTGTAATGAATTGATTGATTAATGATAACTTATGATAATGTCAATTTATGTTAAATTACACATATAATTAGTGTTTAATTATGATGAAATTTTTATGCTTAGATTGATGATATTAATCTTATTATTCAATTATTAAATATTTAAGTTGTAACATGACTTAAATGCGTACTTACACTTTTATGTTATAATGTGCTTATGAAAGCTTATGAAATAATTATATTATTGATTGATTATATTCATCTTACTAATTGAATGTAATTCATTAAGATAATCTTTGATAAGATTTTAATGAATGATTTTATATACTACGATTTAAATTTATATAATGTTGGTCTATTAATCACCAAAGTGGTCTGACCTGAAAGATTATAAAGATATATCGTATAATTAAATTTTAATTTCTCATATTTAGGTGATACTTAAATAAAGATAATTTATTATATGGGTCGTTAAAAATTTCATAATTATAGGACTTTAAAATTCACCCAAAGGTGATTGCTAGTTGCATGTTCATATTTTTGCGTGCCCCAAAGCCCGCGACCAAGTTTATTATCGAACCCAAAGGATAATTCTAAACTTACTATTTAATCTATTTATGACAACTCTAACCTAAGTCAAATCTGGGTTTACAAGTGAATTTAATTAAACCTAAGAAAGCAAAAAATAAGTACTTAAAATAATAAAATAACAAATAGAATATGGATGAAGTGTTCATGAGAGAAGATAGATAGCACTAAGAAATCCAGCTAAATTGGTCAAATCAACTAACTAGACAATCGGTTAGAATTCCTGCAGATTTTATGAAAGCAATCACTTAAGTATGTTAAACCCCTTTGGTGAAGTAAACTTAACACATAAATTTGGTTCAATCCCTGAGATGCAGAAGAATAATTCATACTCCCTTCTAGGTACTTAAGAAATAAACTTCAATTCCCACTTAACAATCTAAGAAACCAAATCCTCTACAATGGTAATTAATAGATATATTAAGTGTCCAATATTAATCATTCTAATGAATAAAGGTTGTATGGTTAAATCACCTTTACCCATAAACAGGTTGACAAATATAATTACTTTATGGCACAAGCAACAGACATAAATATACATCAGACAATGACATATCATGCATGAGGACAGATCATATAAGATAAAAATATAAGTCTAAATTCAAAGCATTAATAAGAGAATAAGTATACTGCAGGTATCCAACCTATTCTAGATCATCAATTCAAATCAATTCAACCTTCAAAACCTAGCACTATCCAAGAAGTACTAGCTCATGGTGTTACAGGCAACACGCATGGTTAGATATGAAAACAATGTCATAGGTCTATTATTCAAAATAAAGAAAGGAAGAATAAGAAATACCCTAGTTATGGTGTGATCCTCCATTCTTTCTTCCGTGATTCTGAACTTTCTTGTTCTCCTTCTCAAGTAAGCAACACTAATTAACTCTCCGGGATAGGTGGATGGAATGTGCAACGAAAGGGTATGGAAAAGTATGTAGGGTTGTGAAGAGTTATGGAGAGTTAGGGTTTGGAACACCCCAAGGGCTCCTTTTATAGTTAAGGACTGATAAATCCCGAATTATGACTCAAAAGTGGGCTTTTTCACGTCAAAAATACGAACGGGCCAAAAAATAACGAAACAGGCTCACTGAGCCACACGGGTGCTGGCTGGGCATACGGCACGAGTCGTGCCGTGCATGGCACAGGTCGTGCCACCCGTCGGCTGCCTGCGCGATCTCACGGTTTTGCTCATAACTTTTTCATTCGATCTCCGATTGAGGTGATTTTTGCGCTCACGCGATTCTCTCTTCCTTGGCTTTTGAACTGTATAAATCACACCTGAAATTTTATCCATTTTAGTATGGCATGAGTCGTGCAAAGTTTGACACGTGTCATGCACCTCCTGGGCGTGCTGGGCGGTCGTGCCTCTCGTGCTGCATGTGGCCAGCACGAGTGGGCGGCACGATTGGATCTGTGACCGGCACAAGTGTACATCATAGCCGGCATGATTCATGCAGGATGTTGTCCTCTTGACTTTGCTCCAGACTTTCGCTTTTGCTCTTTTTACCTCCGTTTTCCACCTAAAAATATGAAATAACACCTCACAAGCATCTATAACACAAATATATGTAATTTAATCAAAAGATGCTCAAATACGGATATAAATTTCATATAACGGTGCTAAATTGGACCATATAACACACAGATTTTCACACTAAACAAACCCCCCAAACATAAGATGTTGTTCGACCCCGAACAACGAAATCGAACAAAGAAGAAAGATAGTGTGTAAATCTAAGGGAAAATAAAGGATATGATAATTAGGCCATTCAACACACAATTGTCATCAACTCCAGTCATGCACTCTCATTACATGCAATAATTCATTCATAGTATACAAGTTAAGACAATTACTACCAATTAAAATGCTCCATCAACTTATTCTCACGGGAAGTATATCACTCGCACTCAAGAATAAAAGATGTATACTTATAGGGTATGGTATTTACGCTCATATTCAATTCATGTGCATGCGTAACCATAAGCTTGTCAAACGTCTCAAACTCTCCACCACTAAAAAGTATAATTAGACAATGGAATCAAAAAGGACTTTTATTAGGATGTAATGTTGGCTCTTTGGTTAAGGTAGGAAATATATGGATAAGTGACTCAAAATTCGGATCAATCAAGTCGCGATCCATCATGATCTTTCGTTCTTCTTCATCCCTTCAATTAAGCACATCATCTTCCTCAACTCTTCAATTTTTCTCTTCCACACACAACATGTACATATATTTTTTCCTTCTTTTTTTCTTCTTTTCTTGAGATATCAGTTTTGGGCACTACCTCACCCATCCTCCATAGAGTACCAGTTTCGGGCACTACCCTAGAGTGTTTGTTTCATGGAGTACTAGATTTAAGCATTACTCCATGAATTTTTCTTTCCTTTTGATCTTTCCTTCATCATCATTCTCAACCCATAGATCACCACTCTCTTCAATTAAGCTTTATTGGCTATCAAAAGAATGGATTTAAAAAGCTCAATGGGCTGACTAAGGATTTAATGAATTCAGGTAAAGTGTATGGGAAAATATTGGTTATAAATCAAAGATGGCCTAATATCATCTCCCATCATCTAACATAACATGTAGTCTCAAACAAGACAAGAGGCAAGTTCTAGAATACACACATAAGAATGATACTCACCAGAAAGAAATATCATGTGATTATGTACATGATCTAAAGGCTTAAAAACTCACATGGGTTTTGAACAAAAAACAAAGCATTATTCATGGTAAGTAATATCTCATAAGTACGCATAAAACTTCATATCACAATATAACTTAAGTACACTTCCTTCATCAATTTCAAAAGTATATGAATTTCTGGCAAAAGTTTTACAAATCAATCCATACTAACCACATAACCAGAAACTCACACATAAGTACATCAACTACTCAAGAATTCACACAATTTATCACATAAAAATTACAATAAGAAAATGAAGTCACCTGATTTATCTCCTCCAAGTTCCCAAATTTATGACTCAAAAGTGGACTTTTTAACGTCAAAAATACGAATGGGCCGAAAAATGACGAAACGGGCACGCTGGGCGTCGGCACGGGTCATGCCAGGTGTGGCACAAGTCGTACCAACCATGGACGTGCGTATTTCTCAGCAGCTGGGTCGCATGGGTGCTGGCTGGGCACACGGCACGAGTCGTGCCGTGCATGGCACGGGTCGTGCCACCCGTCGACTGACTGCGCGATCTCACGGTTTTGCTCATAACTTCTTCATCCGATCTCTGATTGAGGTGATTTTTGCACTCATTCGATCATTTCTTCCTTGGCTTTCGAACCATATAAAGAACACCTGAAAATTCATCCATTTGAATATAGCACGAGTCGTAAAAATTTTGGCACGTGTCATGCTCCTTTGGGGCGTGCTGGGCGGTCGTTCCTCTTGTGCTCCATATGGGCGGCACAGTGGCCGGTACCATTAGATCTATGGCCAGCACGAGTGCCCTTCCTGGCCGACACGAGACGTGCAGGCTGCCGTCCTCCCAACTTCACTTCCGACTTCCGTTTTTGCTCTTTTTACCTCCATTTTCCACCTAAAAACACGAAATAACACCTCACATGCATCTATAACACAAATATATACAATTAAATCAAAAGATGCTCAAATACGGATATAAATTCCATACAACGGAGCTAAATTGGACCCTAAAACACTAGATTTTTACACTAAACACTAGTCTTTATAATTCATGAATATGAGTGTAATAAATTGATAATTAATAAATTATGTCAAACTGTTTTGTATGTTCAAAGATGGCAAAATAGTTTTAATGGATATATTTAATTATCAAATTATATTAAATTTGCAAGTATCATTATGATCATGATTGTATATTGTTGTATCGCCCAAAGGAGAACTTTAATATGCATTTATTGCTTTTGATCGTGAATCTATTATTAAATTACTCAAGGTATTTATGGAATAAATTATATTATTCTTATTCTTAAAATATCTATATTCATTAGTCGGGATAAAATATTTTTCTGCTCCATAAGTTTTGCCATGTAAATTTTTGCACAAAAAAAGATAAGATTTGGGCATTTGTCCCGATATTTTTATAATTGCGCCAATATTACCCCGTTACTCCGGAATATGAAATTTTTACCAGAATCGATCACATGCATGTCGCGTGACCATCGGATTTGATATTTTCCTGTGAATTTGTTGACCTGGCGACATAGTGGTATTCCCGTCAGCAATAATAATAATATTTTATTGATAATTTAATTTAAAAAATATATCCTCAATCGATGAACTCAGTTCTCACGTGCCCTCCATGTGCTTCCACCATCTACTCAAACTCACTCTTCTTGTCAATCAGGGATCCCCTGTGTACCCTCTCACCACCATGGGCAGAAACTGTTGGATCTTCTCCTCCAAGGGCCTACCACCAACGAATGGATCATAGCATACATTGGCCTCGATCTACACCTTCCGATAGTGCGAGCAACCACATGATATCGGAGCCATGCAAAGGAGGATGGGGTCGTTGGCATTTTTTTAGCTCTGATTCAGTCCTTCGCACCCACTGAAGAACGGCTGGTTCATTATTAGTCTCGTAATTTTGATTGGCTAGAAATCAATATCAAGTACGCGCATCTCCAAGTGGTAGACCATGTTGCCGTCGACGCTGCTTTCCATTAGGAAAATCCTAGAGAATTCAGTGAATTCTTCGATCCAAGGGTTTGCATCATGGCCGACGAGTGCTTGGGTTTTAGCCCACTTCTCTGCGTCCATGAGGTCGTCGTACACCTTCGGAAGATGATTCTCCAATGTGAAGCGTTACTCGATGGAAGCAATGAGGGAAGGAACATGAGCAACCATACGGTTGCATGACTCATGGAGAAATGGACCAGTGGCGCTCAAGAACACGAATCCTTCGCCGTGGAAGTAGATGATGAGGTGGTGTTTGGCGACGTGAGTAGGGTGGCGCGAGTGGAAGATCTGATGGCTACCGCCCATGGTGGTGAGAGGGTACACGAGGATCCCCTAATTGACAAAAAGAAGGAATTTGCAAAGATGATGGAAGCACGTAGAGGGCACGGGAGAACTGAGTGCATCAATGGAGGGTATTTTTTTAATTAAATTATCATTAAAATATTATTATTGTTGTTGTTGATGTGGATGCCACTGCGTCTTCAGGTCAGTAAATTCACTGGAAAATGCCAAATTCGATAATCTCGTGACATGCACGTGATCGATTCTGGTGAAAAATTCAAATTTTGAGGGAAACAGGGCAACATTGGCGCAATTATAAAGATACTGAGACAAATGCCCAAATTTTATCTTTTTTGGGGCAAAAATTGTACAAGGCAAAATTTACGGGGTAAAAAAATATTTTATCCCTTCATTAGTCTCTACTCGCATGCTGTGTCTGTTCTATTACAAAAAGGATTAAAGTAATTTAAATAGTGCGAATAAATCTAATTTCACCAAAGTATTTTGGATTTTATTTGTCACTTAAAGATAAATAAATTGTTCCTTTGCTTGTACTATCAATAAAGCTAAGTAATCTGACTATAATGCTTGGGTTATATCAAACAGACTGAGCCTAATGTTTATGCGAATAAATTGGAATAAGAAATGAAGTCTATCATATTAAATTACTAATAAATAAATCTCTTGATGAGATACTAATGGCTACTTTAACCACCATAAAGTTTGATGGTTCTCATAACATACATGAACTTATCATTAATAAAAACTAATATTGCAGCAAGACTTAATCCTTCCATAAAGAATGTGATTGAAAACTTATTGGTGTAGTTTACAAACTCACTACCTTTTAAGTTTGACCTGATCCAAATGAACCATGGAACCATGAAAGATAAATGGAATATGAATTAAATTCACATAATGCTGAATTGTTGGTTCAAATTAAAAGAAATATTTAATAAATAATTTAAACATTATATTCGTTTAAAAGAAATAATAATGAAGTTGGTACCAAACGTGGCATTAATGTTTGGGGTAACTCTCTAAAAGAATTATTCCAAAAAAAAAATTAATTAAGAATAAAACCTTTCATGATTTAGGTTATTACTGATCTTAATATTTGTGTGAATTGCATTAAAGGAAAGTAAACTAAGAACACAAATAATAGAGCCACGATAACTACAAAACTTCTTATAATAGTTTACACCGCTAATTGTGAGTCTTATGATAATATCTTTCTTAAAGAAATAATGATATTTCATCATTTTTAATTTTAAATTTAAATTTTCACATTATTATTATATCTATCTATGCAAGAAAAATCTCATTTTATAAATGCTCGATAAGCATTTATTAATGAAGTTGAGAAAATAAGATAGAAAAGTGAAAATTATAAAGTTGGGAAGAAGTAATGAATTTCACGAAAATTATGATGAATTATCATGCTCAATTATTAAATTACAAGAAAAGCTTGCATTTATGCTTAATGCAAAATATCACATACACCACAATAAATTGGTGTTGCAGAATGATATAATCGTACTTTATTGAATATGATTAAAATCATATTGAATAATTAATATATACCTATATTTTGTGGATATATGCACTTAAAACTGCCACAGTCAAGTTTTTAGTAAAGCAGTTTTCAAAACACCTTATGAACTGTGAATGGGTAGAAAACTCGATCTTAGGCAGTTGCATGTTTTAAATTGCCCGGAAGGGATAATGATTTACATCCACGTGAAATGAAATTGGATATAAGAAACTAAAGTGATTTCTTTATAAATTATCCTTAAAGTCTAAAGGATATGGATTTTATGGTCTTAACCATAGTACGAGATTTTTAAAACTAGAATGTAAAATTCATTAAGAATTGTAAAATCAGTGGGAGTATGAAACTATGAAATTTGGTTATTGAAAAAGTTGGGTGGAGAATTTGAAAATACATTTATATAAAACTTCTTCTAAAGTTGTTATATAGTTGTCGAATAGTCAAACAACTTTCAAGAACAACATATAAGTTATTATACTCTCTTAATGAACCGGATTTTACTAAATAAATTGTCAATGAGTTTTCATTAGATATATCACATCAAATACCATTAAGAATGTCTTAAGGACAATATATTCTTTATTTCTAACGATTGCATGTGGTATAATAAAATGAGCTAAAATTTGACAATATTATAAAAAATTCTAAAATTCCAGTTTTGGAATAAGTCATGGAAAGTACTAATTCTATTAAATGAGTAAATGCTATGAAAGACGAGTTGAAATCAATGGCTCATAACGAAGTTTATATCTTGTAAGAATTGCCAAAAAATTATAAAAGAATTTGATACGGATATATCTTTATGATGACGATTTTTGAAAGATATAAAATTAGAGTTGTTGCTAAAGATTTTTCTAAAAAAGATGGCATAATTTTAAAGAGATATAACGAGTTATTTCTATACAATACTCTATTAGAATTATCATGACTTTAGTAACTCATTATGACTTAGAGTTTCACCAAATGAATGTTATGCTTGCTTTTGTAAATGGTGATTTTGTAGATGATCAAGTTAAATGGATCAACTCAAGAGTTTTTCCATTGAAGAAAAATATTACATGGTGTGTAAACTTAAAGAATCAATATACGAACTTAAGCATGCTTTCCTTTCATGATATCTTTTGGATATAAGAAAAAATATCATAAATCGATGTACATATCTGAAAGTCAGTGGGAGCACATTAATTCTATATGTGATGATAAACTTTCTTGCAACTAATGATCTTAGTTTATTATGTTAAACCAATAAATTTCTCTCAAAGAACTTTGGAATGAAATATATGATGAGACAACTTATGTGATTAAGATAGAATTATTTTTATACATATCATAATAACGTTAAAGACTTCTGCGTAAGTATATGCTATTGAGGTTCTATAGAGATTATGGATGAAAAAGTGCTTGTAAAAGTATCGTTCCAATCCGAAAGGGAGATAACACTACTACAAAACTGTGAATAGATGACAGTGAATGGATATCGGTTATTTATAAAATTAATATCTATTAAATGAATGACCGATTTCTATTATACAACCAATATCTATTATGATAAAATTAATCAAATAAATATCGGTTATTGGTTGTTGATATCTTTTAGTGATGTCTATTTAGTATATAAATATCGGTTAAATTTAGCGATATCTTTTGATTGATATTAATATGTAAATTTATTTAATTTATAATAATTTATAAAAAAAAACCACGTTTTGTTTATATAATGTAAAACGTATAACTAAAAGGCGTGTTTTCTCTCGAACATTTAACACAGAAATCACAAAATTGAATTCATAAAAATCCCTAAGTCTATTCATCGTCCACAATCAAGAAACCCTAGCCACCAACTCAAGAACCTGCCACCTCTCTATCGGCCGCCGTTTCACACTCCGGTGGACTCCATGCTCCACCACCAGCTCCCTTCTCGCGCGACGCCGCACAAGCTCATTGCTCGCGGCGTCGCACCCGCTCATTGCTCGCAGCGTCGCACCCGCTTCCTTCTCGCAGTGACGCATCCACCACCATCTCGCGTCACCATACCCACCACCATCTCGCGCCGCCTTACATGACAGCTGCTCACTCCGCCACACACGCCACCCCCTGTCTTGTAAAGGAAGGAATATAATAATCTTTGAGTTGGCTTATAACATATTAACATGTAGTGTAAAACTTTACATGAAAATTTATCTCTAATTCAGTGTCATGTATCATCTTTATAAGACCATTTCGTTCGATTTATTCTTAAAGCGTTGTTCCTCTTCAAATACCCCATCAGAACTATGCAGTATATAGGTTATATACTTGTTCAAAACAACTTTGGGGTTGAAATGTTGTTTAGACTGCTGTAATACTATTTTCTTTTCATTTTATTTTTCCAATATTTTTTTTAACTGAATGTTTATAAATAGGACTATATTCCAACTGTATTCGACAATACACATGGACTAATGAAATCTCATTTAATTACGAATTAAAAACATGAAGTGATGCGGAAAGTATACCTGCACACATGGGGTATGTTTGAAAAATTATTGGTACTGATCGGGAGTGAATTAGATAGTGAAAAGCATATTAATATAAAGCCCTATCAGTCTAGTTTCCAACGCAATAAATGGAATGTCGTTTGAAACTTTTTACAAGAAGTTATGCTCGTTTTTCTGAAAGGTGGCAGATGCTGCTGAGAATCTGCCAATTCATGCATTTGAAGTGTTTTGGTGCCTTTCCAACTATCATTTCTTGGTCAAGTCAGCATATTTACTATATTAACTATTATATTAATGTTTGCATGAGTTTTAGGGGTCAAAGAAGTATTTAAAATGGTCAAATGAATCTAGTGAGTGATGAGTCAATTGTTTAATGCATGAGTGTTCTAGAGTCTTGTAATGGCTACGATAAATAGAGCCTGATCATTCCATTGTATTTGCAAATAGAAAAAAATTTGTGAGAATATAAGTTATTTGAGAGTGTTTACTTTGGTCTAGAAGATGGATTTCTTTTAAATTTCTCTTAGTCTTAGTGGTCCAATACCTGAATCATTTGCTAACCTAGGGAGGTTTGAAAGAGTGTAAGTGCTGAAATTATATCTTAGCCCAATTAGTAATGGGTCCCATCTCTTGAATGTCCCATAATAGTCTTGTAAAATAAAGTATCTTATCTTCTGCACTACTAGTCTACTACTTCCCATTCACACTACTGTCCTTCTACGAATTGTCATCATCTCATATGTAGCTTCTTTAAAGTTATAAAACATCTAATTATTTTTAAATTTATGAACTAACATGGAAAGTTTGAAAACACACAGCTTATGAAGATTTAGTTTTTCTCTAATATGTCGATAATTTTGGAATTATTACTAGATTATACTTCTAATCGCGTAACTTAAATCTTGTCTTGTAAAATTATAGCAGGTTAAAAATGATTGGATGTTTATACGCTCTTTAATTTGAATTATGAAATCAAATTTGTCTTCAAATGCAGAGATAAAAGGGAAGAAAGATGACTGGGAATGTGAGTGTAAGGTGAAATCAGCAGGTTTAGCTATTGATGTAGATTTGTACAAGATCTCTCCTCATCTTCTCTGTCAAGACAACAAAAGGGTACTTTTCTTTCTTATTTCTTTTGTTTTTTCTTACAATTTTACGTATTCTTTGCATCATTAAAGCATTGAATTGACTTTTTACTCACTAAATTAGTTCACCATTGAGTTCATGTTTGATATCATCATCCATTAATGTCTTATAAATATCAAACAAAATGAAATGATGAAATTAATTTTCTTTTCTTAAAATTTATAAAATAAGAGGACCTAACAAACTATGTTGATTAAAGATAGCTTGGAGGGTTTTAGTTTTTCTTTAAGCTATGTAAGTATTATGTATTCAATAATAGGTCCAATACAATAATGTCATCGCATGGTGCAAATTGGTTATTTAGGTAAAAATCAATTGGATAAGCAATGGATCCTTAAAGATAGGTTAACACATGAGTACAAATAAGGTGTAGAGTCTTTCTTGCGCTTTGCACAAGAAAATGCTGACAATCTTGAAAAAATATCATGCCCATGTGTAAAGTGTGGGAACCTACATAGTAGTAAAGTTGAGGAAGTAAGGAAGTATTTATTAGTTCATGGCATGGATATGACATATAAAACATGGATATGGCGTGTAGAAGAAGCATCAAATGACTTTGATGTTCATCATAGTTCTGAAGATGAGCAAGATGAATATGAGAATTTTTCTAGTGAACCTTTGAATGATATGGTGAATGATGCCTACGAAAACTTTGGGAATCCGGATAAATTCCGAGAATTATTGGAGGATGCTGAGAAACCTTTGTATCCTGGATGTAAGAACTACACAAAGTTGTCTGCCATTGTTAAACTTTATAACTTGAAGGCAAAATATAGTTGGAGTGATACAAGTATGAATGACTTGCTTGCATTGTTTGAAGACATGCTCCCGGATAACAATGAATTGCCTCAAACTATGTATGAGGCGAAGAAAAGCATGATGGCATTAGGGATGAAATATGAGAAAATCCATGTGTGCCCTTATGATTGTATCTTATATCGGAAGGAGTTCAGTGATCACGTTATTTGTCCTACTTGTGGCAAGTCTAGGTGGAATGTTGGTAAGAATGGGAAGATTATGGATAAAATTCCAGAAAAAAATCCTATGGTATTTTCCACCAATACCAAGATTTTTGAGGATGTTTCGGAATAAGGAAGTGGCGCAACAGTTAACTTGGCACGCAGATGGGAGAGAGAGTGACGAATTTTCCATGAGTCATCCCGCAGATTCTCCTTGTTGAAAGTTGATAGATCGTAAATGGCCAAAATTTTCTAAGGATAAAAGAAATATTAGATTGGCCTTATCAGCAGATGGGATCAATCCTCATGGGAATATGTCATCAAAATACAGTTGTTGGCCAGTGATATTGATTACTTACAATCTTCATCCAGCGTTGTGTATGAAGAGAAAGTTTATGATGCTAACTTTTTTGATTTCTGGACCTAAACAACCAGGCAACGACATCGATGTGTACTTAGCACCTTTGATTGAAGATTTACAACAAGTATGGGAAGGCATAAAATGTCATGATGCTTATAATGATGAAGAGTTTCTTCTGAAATATGTCTTGTTGTGGACAATCAATGATTTTTCAGCATATGGAAACTTGTCAGGGCATTATGTGAAGGGATATTATGTATGTCCAATATGTGGTGAATCTACAGATCCAAAACCATTAAAATACAGCAGGAAATTGTCATACACAGGTTTTAGAAAGTAGCTTCCTAGATATCATCCGTACAAAAGGAAAAAAAAAAGCATTTGATAGGAAGCAAGAATTCAGAGAAGCTCCAAGTTCATTGATCGGGAAAGATGTTTTGGAGAGAGTTGTTGGAATGAAGCAGCAATGGGGAAAAAAGAAGCAATATGTTTCATCAAAAGAAAATGTGTGTAAATCATGTTTAAAGAAATATTCAAGTTTCTATAAACTTGAGTATTGGGAGCATCTATATGACAGACATAACCTTGATATAATGCACTTTGAGAAAAATGTGTGAGAGAATGTCATAGGCACTCTACTTGATATTCCTGGAAAAACAAAAGATGGAGAAATGGCAAGACGAGATCTTGAGGAGATGAACATTAGGCTAGAGTTGAAACCTGAAAAAGGGAAAAAGAAAACGTACTTACCTCCTGCTAGATACACACTTAGCAAAAAGGAAAAGGATAGTGTTTGCACTTCTTTATCGAAAATGAAGTTGCCGACTGGTTACTCATCCAATATTAAAAACTTGGTCTCATCAACAGATTCAAAACTCACTGGTCTCAAGTCACATAATTGTCATGTTTTAATGCAGCAGTTACTTTCCGTTGCAATTCGTGGTGTCTTGCCGGATGATGTTAGATGTACTATTACTCAACTTTGTATCTTCTTCCATGAGCTTTGCAATAAAGTGATTGATGTTTCAAAATTGGATAAAATGCAAATTGAAATAGTAGTGACGTTATGCCAACTTGAGAAGATTTTTCCTCCATCATTCTTTGATGTCATTATACATTTAGTTGTCCATCTTGTGTGAGAGGTTAGGTTATGCGGACTAATATAGTATAGATGGATGTATCCATTTGAAAGATACATGAAAGTCCTCAAGGGGTATGTGAGAAATCGTAATCGTCCTGAAGGGTGTATAGCTGAGTGTTATATAGCAAAAGAGGCTGTTGGATTTTGTTTAAAATACTTATTGGATATGAACGCAGTAGGGATCTCAAAGAAGCTTAGTAAGGCTTTATCAACTCCTAAAGTATGTTTCGTTTCAACAGAAGAGTTATGTCAAGCACATCAATATGTGCTGACAAATGATGCGGAGATAGATCCCTATGTGAGGTAAATTTTGATAGAATCCCATTATATAAATATATCAGATATAGGTCATTAATAAACTAATCTTGTAGTGAGCATATGGAAGAACTGAGGTCAACATATTGCACCAAGTCAAAGACAAAAAAATGGCTGCAAGATCAACACAATAAAATGTTCATTAAATGGTTACGTGAACGGGTAAGATGTTAAAACATTATGTAATTTTGGGATTAAATTACTTTTGTAAAAATATTAAAGTTTATTGCTTTGAAATTTAAAAATTCAGGTTGAATATGAATTTTCAGATTGTACCCATCAGATATCTAGAAGAGTAAGTAGGCTTGCACATGGGCCAAACAATAAGGTGCTCAAGCATCAATTTTACTGTATTAATGGAGTCACTTATAATACAAAGGAGCATGACGATGGGCAAGTTACGCAAAATTCCGGTGTAAGCTTAGTTGCAAAGACTATGCAACTTTCCAGTGCAAACGATAAAAATCCAGTTGTGGCTGACATGGTGTTTTATGGTGTCATTGAAGAAATATGGGAATTTGACTATCAGGATTTTTGTAATTTAGTGTTCAAGTGTGCATGGGTAGATAATAACACAGGTATTGAAGTGGACGATCTCAGTTTCACATTGGTGAATCTCAAAAAGATTGGATTCAAGAATGATTCATTCATCTTAGGTAGTCAAGCAAAACAAGTTTTCTATATTGAGGATCCCAAAGACCCATCATGGTCTATTATGCTTGAATCTCCTACAAGAGAATAACCTGAATCCACACATGATAGTGTGTTGGAAGACAATGCAATAGACCTTAAAGGATTTTCATGTGGGCCACAACCATTTAATCATATTGCGGAAGATGAAAATGAACCTTCTTGAATACGTGAAGACACTGATGGGATTTGGATTAAAAACTGAAAAGATTAAAGGTTTATAGTTATGTGTATATGTTTCACCTTTTTTATGTGTGTTAATATATCATGATAGTTATTTTATATGTTCTCTTGATTATGTGAATGGGGTTATTAATTTTCATTATTTCACTTGTGTCTTACAGATTTTTGGCGCGATGGGTGGTCGTAAAAAGAAGCAGCCAACAAATCACAATGTTACAAACGAGGAAGAGCAATCTACTAAGCCTACTAAGTAAAATCATGAACTTGATACCCTCAATTCAGAAAGCAGCCATAAATCAAACCACACTAAGAGAGGTCTTACCCAGTTGAATTATCTCACTGTCCAGCGATCTAAAGGAATAAAGAGGGATGTAGAGTTTAATACCTTGAAGCAGCCAGTTGGTGATAATGGTTCAGCATTGCAAAGCTACATTGGTGTCATCACAAGGGAAAAGGTCAGAATAATTTATAATAATTGGGTAGAAGTTTCAAATAGTGTCAAAGAACAAATATGGGACTCAGTGAATGTAAGTAATAATTTCTTTCATTACTCATTTGTCATCATCATATTAGTTTCACTGTATATATATGTAGATTGTATTTAATGTGTTGTTCATTTTGTAGTCGATCTTCAATGTTCCGCCAACGTGGAAAATAAGTGCTTGCAATCAGCTGGTAGCAAGTATAGAACATTTAAGACACTTTTGACTCATAAGTTTGTGTACCCAAATCATGATAATGCATCTGAACTGAAAAACACGTCTGATGCTTATAAAGGCATTGTTACTCAAGCTGATTGGAGTGAGTTCGTCATACATCGTTTATCCCAAGAGTTCAAAGTATGAATATTAAGCTCATTTTATGTCCCAAATGCTTTATATAACTCGTTGGTTAAATTTACACTATGAATCTTACAAATTTTCTTTCATCTTACAGAATATGAGCTCCAAACAAAAGAAAATTAGGTCAAATCATAAATATCCCCATCGACTCGCTTGTAAATGTTATGCACGTTTTGCAAATGAAAATGTAAGAGAACGTTATACATCATGTAAGAGATTGTTCATATGTGGATGAAAACTTAATAAACTTTATTTATAATTTTAATTCAGGTTTCAAAATTTTGTGGGGATGAAGATATTGATAGAACTACGTTATGGATTGAAGGGCGTAAAAGTAAAAATGGGGTCATTGAAGGAGAAGAATTAAGTGCAACAGTCACAAAAATTGTATACACACCATTCGATGTTATATATATTTCTTTTTTTAATATCCACAAGTATTCTGCTTGCTTACTTAAATGTACAATTACGCTCACTCGTTATTTATTTTGTTTACAGGATGAATTTATCAAAAGAAAAAGGAGTGGGACATTTGAGTTCGATGAATTGTAGGAAGATATTCTTGAAAAGACTCTTGAAGTAAGTGTACATACGGGTCATGTGAGAGGTGTTGGATCTAACATCAATCCAACAATATACAATTACATTTGAAAAGGCAAAAGTATCAATTCTATAAATCAGGATCTAGCCGTCCAGGTGCAAAGGTTGGAAGCCTTAGTGTTCAAAGATTCATCACCTATCACTGACGAGATAGGCAGTTGTTCTATCAAGTTACAAACATCCACAGAGTGTAAAGGTGAACAAAAAAGTAAAAAAGAAACAACTGATGATCATCACATTGAGATGAAATTAGTGGAGACGAGTGATGATGAAGAAAAGATTGGGGATGATGATCTTCAAGAGCTTGATAAAAATGAGTATTTCAAGGTACAACGTAGTTCTAACACAATATATATCTTGCATTTAGTCAACACATGAAGTTGATAACTACTTTATATGTTTTAAATGTGAACTATTTTTGATAGGCTGGAAACATGGTGGCATTAACTTTAGAGTCTAGCACAAATGTGGCTGCTTATGGGATTATCATGAAAATGAATGGTCTCCAATTAATAAATGGTAAGCCGCTACCTAGTAATTGCACACGTGTAGTTATTGATGAAGATGTCGACTCTTGTGCATCATTGCCGATTCCGAATGAGGAATGGCAGAGTATTGGTGATGCTATTGGATATCACGTGGCGTGGCCTACTCACTTGATCAAATCACAAGTCCAGGTTAATATATTGCATAAGATTGTTTTAAAATATGCACAATGATTTTTAAAGTGGTTGTGATTTATTTATGTAGAATCAAAAGAAAAGGAAGCAGACAATTGAGAAACTAACAACTCTTGACATTTCAAAACTTCCGAAACCGTTGAGAGTGTTGTATTGCTATTCCAACTTGGACAATCAAGCCATCATAAAATACCAGTAGATTTTATGTTTCATGATCATGAACTAAATGTGAACTTTGAAGATGTTGATCAATTTAGTCAGCTACAATCGATTTCTTACACATGCATAGCTGTTTATATGTTGTAAGCAACATCATTACTGTTTTATTGATTATCTCTTATGTGAATGCATAAAACGTTATATGATATTTTAATTGATGTGGTAGGCACTTGTAAAACAAGTTACTCAGCGAAAATAATCTGTACAAGTTCAAATTTATTGATTCATATGATGTTGGATTATCTCCATCAAAAAAAGGGACAAAATCATGAAGTTGCAGAAATTCAACAAAGGGCACGTGCCTTTCGGATGGAATGGAGGGTACAACTTCTAGTCAACCATGCTTAGTACCATGTAATACATCAGGGTAAGTGTAAAATTTACGAATTACTCATTTAAAATATATTTGCAAATCCTTATTTTATTTTAATTTTTGGAATATCCAGTAATCACTGGATTTTCACACTTATCTTTCCACATGATGAAGAGGTTTGCTTGACGGATCCTTTTTATAATGGCATTCATGATTTGGGATGGAAGCAAGTGGTTGAAATGTAAGTTATCATTCTAGTACTGAGAACAGTAACCTCTTATAGTATACATGATTGAGTTTATAATTTATACTTCTATTATTTTTCAAATGTTTTAATAGGGCTCTAAAAATGTTTAATGCTCAAACAATGGGAAAGAAAAGAAAGAAACAAACGATGTGGAAAGTCATTAAGGTACAAAAAGGTGCCAAATATTTATAGTGATCGATTGACCAAAAACTGTGTACTTATATTACTTTGAAAATATCTAGTACCTAAGCAACCAGATGCCTTCCAGTGTGGTTTTTTTGTGATGCAATACATGAAGGAAATCGTTGAATCAAGTGTATCTATAAATATTTCATCCATCCAATCATTGGTAATATTGTATTTATATGAGTGTGTAATACTATATTAGATATCTGATTTACATTCTTTGAATATTGTAGTTTACACAACAGAGTTACACACATGATGAAATTGGTGAAGTGCAAACGGATGGACAGAATGTTGTCAAACATACATGTATCCGTAGAAAAAGGTATTAAAAGTTAATGTATTGGATCTACTATATAAGAATTATTTGTGTGTAGTATTCATATTTGTGTTTCAAATAATATATGGCATCGTAGAATATCTAAAGTTGTATGATCCAAATTAAGGAATAATGCAATATATTGTACCATGAATAAAGAATTTAATATTTTATACTAGCTTTATTACTGATTTTTTAGTTGTGGTTCTCTTAATGTTGCAGATATGCATAGCTAGCTGCGGTGCAGTAGATTTTATCATCAAAAAGGACATCATGACGTTTTTTGGTTAGGATATCATGAGTACCTCTCTATGTAGTAGTTATACGTGTTTTGTACTTTCTTTAAATACTTATTAAGTCATTTGAATATTTGGAATGTTTGACAATGTAGTCATGGATACTTATTAGTTTAAGAATGAAATATTTGTCGAAATGGATGCGTTATTTGAAATTCAATCTAAATTTAGAACTTATTGTTTAAATAATTTGGGCAGGTTAAAATATCAGTGAATTTACAAATAGATATCAGTTACTAACTGATATCTATACTCTAAAAAGATATTAGTCTTTCACCGATATCTATTAATTAATACATTTAATATCAGGCTAATTAATATCGATGTTTTCTTTATAGATATCGGTTAGTAATCGATATCTATATTCAAGAAAGATATCAGTTTTAACCGATATCTATTTATCAATACATTTAATATCAGGCTTATTAATATCATAGATATCGATTAATATCCGATATCTATATCAGACATAGATATCGGTTTTTCTCCGATATCTATTCTTCAATACACTTAATATCGGGTTTATTAATATCAATTTTTCTTTATAGATATCGGTTAATAATCAATATCTATAATAGTAATAGATATTGGTCAAATAATAGATATCTATTTAACATACCTATAATATCGCCTCCATTTATAACGGTCAAAAATTCGAATAGATATCGGTTATTAACCGATATCTATTCACAGTTTTGTAATAGTGTAAGTTCAACCTTATGTAATGTCCAAGAATGAATTGAAACGTATTATGATATTTCGTATACATATGTTATTGGTAGCTTATGCTATACAAAATTATACAAAGACCAAATATCAGCCTTGCAGTTAGAATGCTTAGTCATTATTGAAGAGTTTCATAAATGTATGACCAGAATGTTGCATAAGGAAATAATATGGTATTTTTGTATAAGGAAATATTATGGTATTTTTGTATGAAATGAAGCACCCGTGCTTACTAATCGAAATTTTAATTACTTAGATGTAATTAAATATAGATTCAGATTAAGATGATTATATGATACAAGAAAGTTCACTTCAACTTTTACGTTTCTTAGTCGGAGATATTGTATCATGCAAAATTGTGAAGAAGTTTTTTTTAAAAAAAAAAACATTCACTATTAAAGTTAACTTGTGGCATGATTTGAGGCTACAATATAAGGTAATTGAATGTGGACCTTAATTTCAGGACTTAATATAAGTTGACATTAATGTCAAGTCGCTGAAAACTTATTATGATTATTCAGCTGCATTGTTCTTCTCTAAAATGTATGGAATAAAGTATGTTGTCGTTAAGAAGAATTTTAAAAACAAATATGTCAATTGAGCATAATGGCACAAATCTTAAGATTTTGGATCCGTTACGCAAATGATCTTCTATAAAGATATTCATGAACGTTACGTGAATATGGGATTATCGAAAGGCCGTAACAAACTTATGATGAACAATTGACATTAAAAGCTCTTATGATTTGTTTCTAATTGATATATCTTGTTTTGTCATTTTAGTATACAAGAATGTTGACATTAATTAAACAAGATTTTATCTCAAATTGAAATACTTATATGGATCATTATTGATCTTTACGTTTATGAGTCACGTTGAGTAGAATACTAATATCATAGTACATGGAAGGAACTATGTCGAGTAAATGATATAGAACCGATATGACTTGTGTTAGTCTATACTTAATATTGACATTATGAGTTGACCAATTACTTTATCTTAAATCGCGCATATTATGTAAATTATTTAAATCCTTACGTTTAATGTTTAATTATGTCACTCGGCCAAGTGAGATAATGTAAAATTATTATGGCCTAGTGCCATTAATAATTAAATATATATATATATAAGATATTTATTGTGATCAAATATCTTAAATAAAGATATGGTTTAAATAAATAATATTTAGGAGATAAATAAGGTCATATATTTATGGATAACAATTACTTGGATAAAATGTGATTTGATAAAGATTTATTATTCGATCTGGTCCTCTCTCCACCTATTAAAGAGACACAAATTTATGAATTCTCTATCACATTAAGTTTTACGTATTGTGCCTAAAGAAAAGGGGTGGGGAGAGAGAAATCAATTCCCGGCGTAATTCGTAGGAATGTATCAAAGGAGGATAAAAGGAGGACCGCCATTAATGGCGTCTCAAGGTATGTCTTCTAATTGTTATTATACGAGATGTAAAAATCATGAAGATCTAAGATCCATGTCAATTCAAAAATTAATTGTTTACGAATTTATGCTTACACTTTTTGCAAACCTCCTTCAGTTGCTTGACCATCTTCCGATGTGGTTCCTCCCTTTGAATTTAGCATCTTTATCAATAGAAGACTAAACACTTTTCGATATTGCGCGAACATTCTAACAAAGTTTAGAATCCCTAGAAAACTCTGAAGGTGCTTCTTATCTTTGAAATCTTCTGGGTGAGTGGGTTGGAGGGTTGGGGTGGATAGTAGGGTACAAAAAAATTAATTTTTTTAATTAATTATAAAATAAAAAATTACTTTTTATTGATTTATCTATTTTTGTACTCCCTCATCCACTTGATACGCATTCATTTTGTCATTTTAGTCTGTCACATCACAAAGTATCCATTTCCTTTTTAGATTGATGTGACTCAAAAGAAATATTATTATACTCAACCCACTACACATGGGTCCCACTCTTGACAATAATACAACAATCCACTACACATTAAAATATTATTTCTCTCACCTCACTAAACATTACACTACAAAAAAGCTGGCCGACAGTGACGGACTTTGTGATGGATTGACGAACTTTGTGACGGACTTTGTGACGGGAAAGCGCCCGTCACCCGAACATGCGTCACAAAGTGTTTGTGACGGTCCCGTCACAATTAGTGATGGATTTTGTGACGGAAACCATTAATGACGGAATTTGTGACGGTTTCTTTTAACCAATATTTGTGACGGATTTGATATGTGACGGACTTGTGACGGAATTTTTCGTCACAAACTCCGGACTTTGTGACGGAAAAGCGCCCGTCACCCGAACATGCGTCACAAAGTGTTTGTGACGGTCCCGTCACAATTAGTGATGGATTTTGTGACGGAAATCATTAGTGACGGAATTTGTGATGGTTTCTTTTAACCAATATTTGTGACGGATTTGATATGTGACGGACTTGTGACGGAATTTTTCGTCACAAACTTAAAATTCTAAAAAAGATTAATTAGGCAAGAATCGAAAATTCCGTCACAAACTTAAAATTCTAAAAAAGATTAATTAGGCAAGAATCGAACCATGTTGCTCATATGAGTGCTTGATGGCCTCAACCGGACTGGCTACCGCTAGCCCATTTATATTTTATTACATTTCTATCCCTTATACCTCCTTATACCTCCTTTTGAAATTAATTATGTAGATTGGCTTCTAACCGGGTTTGAACCTGGGTGGGTGTCAAGCAAGAGTGCTTGTGAGCAAGTGTTGAACCAATTTGGCTAGATGTGTTTAGTGTTAGTTTTTAATAAATATTGTATATATTCAATTAATTTGTATTAAAATAACATCAACCAACTTTCAAAATAAATATAGTGATAATATTGATTAATGTAATATATATTAATATGACTAATAATTATTAAAACATTATTTTTTTATTTAAGAGAAATATTAAAATTTTCATAATTAAATTAAAAAATCCTTATAAATTTTAAATTCTCAATCTATAAATAATATCTAAATATATTATTTACTTATAGATGAAAAATAGGTTAATTTGCATTAAAATAAATGACATTCTTATAAATTTTCAATTTAATTCTCTTATAAGAAAATACATTATCTCTATATTTTTCTTAATTCAATCGCAATATACTTTATTTTTATCAATTAAATACACTATCTTTTTGTTTTAAATTCAATCATCAACTTTCCTATATATATATATATATATATATATATATATATATATATATATATATATATATATATATATATATATATACTAATAACGAATACGCTATTAGTATAACTTATTAAAAATATGAGGTGTTGTAACGTGGTTAAATTTTGTATGTTTTTTATTTTTTTATTTTAATATTACATATATAATCTTTCTAATTTTATTTATTTATTATTATTATTATCATCATGTATATATTAAATCACACAATAAATTAAAATCACCTTTAATCATATTTTTTTGATTGATTAAAGAAATAATCAATAAAATATATCCAATTTATTAATATTATTATTTATTTACATCTTCAAATTAAATACCACCTTTAATTATATTTTTTATTGGAAATAAATAATTAAGTCAATCATATTTTTAATCATATATTTTTATTATTTGGCAAAGATTTTAAAATTAATATTACTATGTACAACACAATATATTCAATTATTTAAGTTTAAATAAATTCAAAATAAATATTAAAAAATTGTACGTAAGCATATAATAATAATGATTTTTTTTTTCTTTTATCGCGGATCAATTAGCCTATTGTCCTGTAGAACTAACTTGCAGATTAGCCAGTTAACTTGATTATTTTTTATATTTATAAATAATTAATTCATTATATATTAAATTAAATTAATTAATAACAATTGGTAAGTTAATAAACACTTTTTATTGTACTAATAATATAACCTCAAACACATTATTATTTGTTATCGCGTGAAATTATAAGGGAGTAATTTAATAATGATGTATAAGAGACACTTAAAAAATAAATAAAATAATATTGAAATCTGATTATCTTAATATATACATAAATAAGAATTACATATTCAAAATTTTAAAATTCTTTCGGATTGTTAAACTTAAAAATAAATTAATGTTTCATTGTTGATTTGAGGATATATATTCCGTGATTATTTAATTATGTTTTAGATTGTATTAATATTTTTTTTCATTCAATGATTATTAGTAACCCGTCTAGCATGCATTAGATTAGTCCTAATAGGTTAAGGCCAACACATTTAACATCTACATGTAACATAGAAAGATTTAAATCTTAGTGAAATTGGTAAATGTTATTTCACTGGAAACAGTTACAAAATACTTGCGTACAATGCGAATACAAGTCCTGACTAATC
The DNA here is from genome assembly GCA_023678885.1 of Pogostemon cablin. Classification (NCBI taxonomy): domain Eukaryota; kingdom Viridiplantae; phylum Streptophyta; class Magnoliopsida; order Lamiales; family Lamiaceae; genus Pogostemon; species Pogostemon cablin. The sequence continues at coordinate 11,811,420 of CM042964.1, read as the reverse complement.
TATCCAAACTACCTATGCCAAAGGCCTAGGGTGAAAGCAATAAAGTACATCAAATGTTCATATACAAAGACGTTATCTGGAGTTTGATCCTATCTGCGATGTGATTCGGGGACAGCATACTTGTTCCAAAATGCAAGGCATTTCTCTCCATCCAAATGTAATAGACGAATGTTTCAAAGGTGATATAGAGAAGCCTTCTTGCCTTTTTCCTACCTCAGGTATCCACTATTATTTTACCGAAGGCATCTGTGACTGAGTTGATCTTTCCTCTTCTTCATCCTACCCATCTCTTCACTTTTTGCCAAATGTATATGGTATAAGGGCAATGGAAGAAGAGATGTGTTGTGGTTTCTCTATCAAAGCAGAAGCCACATCGTTTTTCTTCTCATGTGCACCATATTCTGTCTTTAGTAGCAAGTCTTTCTCTATGTACTAACCATAATCTGAAGCTGTACTTTCTCACCATCCATTTGTGTCATATCTGTTTGTATACAAAGCTTGAATCCGGTGTGTGTCTAATCCTCAAGTGTGTATACATTCGTTTGGTTCTGAAATTTCCATTCTCGCTGCATTTCTCAATAATGCTAACCACTCCCTCACCTTCTTCACCATTACTCTCTCAAATTCCTCGTAGCAATCAGTGTTCTCCATAAGTATGTAGAGTTTGATCCAGGGGAGACCACTGTCCACTGAGAGGATGTTAGGTAAACAGCGTGAATTCATTTTACCCAGAGAGATGAAGCTACATTGTGTACATCCCACAAGGCTGTTGCTAAGAGAGATTTGTTCCAAGAGAAAATTTCTTTCAACCCTAACCCTCCTGCATACTTAGGTTGAAGGAGATCTTTCTAGGACACTGGACTCACCTAGGTTCCCCATAAGAATCTACAGATCATTGTCTCTATCTTATTCACTACTACCACTTGGATCTTGACAATACCACACCAAAATGTAAGGATACCATATATTCCAGAAGTGATAAGCTCTAATCGACCTGTGAAAGAAAGTAGTTTAGAGGACCATCTCTAAATCATACTGTTAATATCATTTAATAGAGGCATGAAATCTTCCACTCTTATCCTCCTGCTACAGATAGGTATGTCCAAATATTTAAAAGGAATGGTACCTCTATTAAATGGGAAAATTCAAACAATTTGATCACTGATGTGATTAGGAACCCCTGATGTGATGAGATTGGATTTTTGGGGGTTAACTGATTAATCATTTGTAGTCGAGATGACTAATTAAAGAATTTATCGAACCACAGGGAAGAAGGTATTAGGGTCTAAGCAATCTCGTGTTCATCATAGTATTATAGAAATGATCATAAAGGAGGGATAATCAAGAAATGACAATAAAATAAATGGATAGATGAATGAATCAATGAATGAATGAGCCGAGTAGATAGAGATGAGACTAGCAATACTTAAAGCATAGAAAATCTAGGTATCATGCAACGAATTTATTTATGTCATGGATTAATACCTAAGAGTCAACACGAATTCTACCTAAACTCCCTCTCGAGATGGATAGGTTGTAGATCCTCACAAAGGTCTCAAAATAGCTCAAATGTAGGTTCTTAATCAAACAATTCCAACTAGCTACTAAGTTCAATTGGAGAGTCCGCTCACACGATCAATTGACCTCTCGATCTAACCAATCGAATGTTCTATCAAAGGATTCTAAATCCTAAAGAATTTCTCAATCTCTTTACAATTTATAATGCACATGAAATGTTTGATGAAATGATTCAATGAACTATCCTAAACATATAATTAATTTTTCAATCTAATCACATTCTCATGACAATTAATCACACAAATCAACAATACAAATCAAGCAATTAACAATCAATGATAGAAAATTAACAAATCCAATCAACATATGAATTCAATTGCAAAATACCCAAAATTATCCAACACAATTCATATTGCTAATCTCACAAGGGAGATTAGCCTCTCATATTCATAAGAAATTAACATAGACATTAAAATACTTACAAAACATGATAAACAATAAGGTTTCAATACAAAGTTTGGATGAAAACTCCCTTGGATGTCTCCAATGATGATCTTCTTCTTCCCGTTGCAATTTACCTCTCTTCCTTGCTTCTCTAACTACTTTGATAAAGAATTTGATGGTGGGATGAAGGTAGATGATATGGATGAAGAATGGAGAAAATGGATGGTGAAAAATGAAGAAAAATGTGTGTGATGTGTGTGCAAGGGTGAAACCCTCGAAAATCTACTTAAATATTGAAATATTGGGTATTTATACCCCTTGGGAAGCTTCTAGAAGAATTTTGATTTTTTGCAGAAAAAGCACCTACACGGCCCGTGTACGGTACACGGCCATAAGGGTGGTCGTGTAGGCGTTTCTGGTGACGAAACTCGCCCAAAACACACAGGGCCGTGTTCAGTACACGCCCCGTGTAGTTGCTGGCCGCGCAGTCTCAGTGTTTTGAGCATAACTTCCACATTTGATCTCCGATGGCAGTAATTCTTGGGCTCACGCGATCCTCTTTTCTTGGCTTTCTATCCATATAAATAGCTAACAAAACTTCAAATATTTGAAAGTGTAAAAAGTCATGCAAAGTAGCACAATCGTGCTGAATAGGAACAGCTTGCGCGACGTCACCATTTTAATCATAACTTTCTCGTTTGGGCTCCAATTGAAGTGTTTCTTATACCAAAATGATCCTCTTTTCTGTGGATTTCCAATCATATATCACACTTCTAGTTTTTAGCTCCAAAAGAGTACAGAAATTTTTCAAAAGTTGGACGAGCGTTTTTCAGCATTTTGCTTTGACTCATTCTCCCTCGTTTCAACTCCGAATTGAGATCCGCTTTTTCATACATTTAAGCTCATTCTCATATATTTTCATAAAAACACAAAACACAACCAAATAGAATACAAATACGGATAAAATAACACGAAAACACATATAAAAAGATACTAAAATCTAGGTTAAAATATCACCCATCACACCCCCAAACTTAAAGTGTTGTTTGTCCCCGAAAAATGAAAATGATAAACCAAGGGAGTGATTTTCACCTAGGAAAAGACTAGACGAACATAAGCAATAACACATCCATAGCAATAAGAATTAAAAATCATGCTAAGTCATCCTACAACATTAAAATCATGACATAAGAAATTAACAAGTTCAATCACAAGAGAATGATAGTGTAATATAGTCCTTTTTGATCCAAGCCTCACAACGGACACTCTATAAAGTGGGGTAAATCAACACTCATTAATCGATTGGTTTGACTCGCTATAAGCTTGCTTGCGGACTATATTCACAAACCACTAAAGTTTCAATTAATGATCAATAAGGTCTTTAATTTAGGATATAATTATAGGCTCTTTGGTAAGGTAGGAAAAATATAGGTAATAGTGACTAATCAAGTGCAAGTAATCGAAGAGGTAGCTACTTTCTTCCATACCTTCACTTATCTTTCTTCCTTTCTCAACTTTGGTAATCACAAGCACTAATCATTAACTTTCCTTAGATTGAGCTTCTTTTGATTCATGCTTCCTTCTTTGGACTTTTAAGTACTTGAGCATATTGTTGGCACTTTGCTCTTTTTCTTGTTTCAAGGTTGCATGTCCATTCTTATTTGTGCTCTTTTCATCTTTTTTCTTGCTTGCTTACCATTTCTTTTTCTTCTTTGGTTATCTCATCACTCCTTTTTAGCTACCATCTCCTCAATTACTCACACAAAAGGTATATATATAAGGTTTACATGGGTAATCAAGGCTTGTAATGTGCTTAATCACAATAAATAGGCTTAAAGGCTCAAAATGGTTGACTATGGATGATGTTCATGGTAGGAAAATATATGGCAATGACTATAAATGACAAGGATGGCCTTAGATCATGTCACTAATCTCCACAAATTGGGCTCGTTCCTATAGTCCTTGAGCAAGTTCTAGCTTATCAAACACAACCGATCCACTCATGAAGAAATATCATGTATGCACGGTTGAGGCTCAAATTCTCACAAGCTTATGCATTGGACCTTAAGGAACTTATTACACCACATTCATCTCAAAATTGAACAAGTTAAATAAAACATATCACAATTCGAGAGTGTAGAGATTGTTAATCATAACTTGTCATCACTTATCACCACAACATATCATTACTCATATTCAAAAAAAATGACTCACGACATCCCAAAAACAAACCACCAAAACAATCTCTAAACAAGAATAAAAATACACACAAAACATATAAGAAAGACACACCACACAAGAAACAACCAAAAACACATAACATGCAAGAATAAAAATCACCATCAATGAAAAATGAAGCACACATTCATATCATCCATGATCAATTAAGCTCACAAGCATCCCAGCTTTGATTGAAAATGAAAACTCCCAAAAACATAACACATGAAGCAACATGATAATCACATTAATCCAAATCAAAATCAATTAGAAGTGATAGGGTGTAGAGTCAACTCCCTCAATAGGCATTTGGAAGTGGAAGTTGTTAGCTCCAAGCTCCATGCATGCTTCCAATACCCTTCATTCATGCTCAAAAAATCAACACCATTAGTTCAACAATTTTCTTAAAATATGGACTATCATGCACTTCAACACAACTAAACGGATCAAAATCAAACCAAAACTTATGAGAAAAATTTTAAAATTAGCCCAAAAATACGAAAAGTATATGCTTTCAAGACAACGTATGTCACACCACACCATATCCCCCCAAACTTAAATTGAAACAAGAGTTTCAAGATAAGTTTGCAAAAAGTGGTGTGACTTACTTTCATACTTCAAATCAAGCACTTATCGTTTCTCCAATTCGCATTCTCCTCACGAGTACAATCAACCTACATACCAAAAATGCAAAACAAGCAAATCCATCAACCTTATTAAAAACATTAAACAAAGCAATGAAGATAATGATGGGTTTCCTCCCATCTAGTGCTAAGTTTAACGTCTTCAAGCCGGACGGAATATGAATAACTTATCGGAATGGTCACGGATATCTTTCGTCCTTGCCATCGAATTTTAAACGTTGTGCTTCTTCCTCTATTAGGCACTTGTGGCAAGTAACGACCTCTGTTGCATCCTTTGAGCATGACTTTAGAAATTCAACTCTCTTGAGCTTACACTACATTGCCCTCTCCATTCTTGAACACCACTTATTCCTCCTTACCAAATAGACCCCCAACATCTCTTCGAGTTCTCTTTTGTTTCTTAGAATATGAGAAGAATCAATGGGTAAGACAAAGTCAATGTAAACAATATTATGAAATTCAAAGCAACTTAAAGAGTTTAAAGGTTTAGAAATGCTCATTTCACTCTTCAAGTCATCATCATTTGCTTCTTGACTTTGTCCCTTTTCATTAACATCATTTGCCTCAATATGCTCTTCAACTACCTCATTTGATTCTTCATCTCCAAAAAATACTTCTTCAACTTTACTCTCCTCTTCAAATTTTTCAACTTCTTGAAAATTGGTCAAAGCACTTACAATTTGGCTTACTTGATACTCCAGGGCTTGTAACCTCTTCTCATTTGCCTCATTTCTTGTTTCATCTCTTTTCTTGTCTTCCTCAAGGTTTGTTATCATCATCTCAATCAAGACTTCTAAAGATGATTTTTCTTCCTCAACTTGTTGAAAGTCTCCTCCCTCTTGGTTGTCACAATTCCATCCTTGAATTGGTGGATAATTCCCATGAAAATTTCCCTCATAGTTATTTTGAAAATTTCCTTGGAAATCATCCACTCCCATGAAAGAAGAATTTCCTAGTTGATGGGTAGGCATCCTCCACTCGTCTTGCTCCATAAGGCTAGGAATCGACACACCTTGCACATTTTGACCACCCCCAAAACTTGAACTACGCAAGACTTGATCATAAGCACCTTGATTCATCATCCTTATTTGTCTTGTCAATTCCAAGGTAGTGGGTATAATTATCTCGGAGGATTCATTTTGAAAAAAAACTTGATTGAGGATTTTGACCTTCATCACTACCTTGAGCACATCTTCTATACAATTCCAATAAGGCGTAATTTTGGAACGGAGGAGAAGTGTTGGTATTGGGATTTGGTGAAGAATAAGCACATGCTTGATAAGGGTGGAATGTATTTGTATTGTAAGCTTGTTGACATTCTCCATTTCTTCCTTGATTGTAGTATTGAGAGCTATCTTGATCCATTTGGAAATTGTAACCATAGTTGCTCTCATTCATATAGCCTCTTGATTGTGGAGGTGGAACCCTTACAATTTGATCCCCAAAGACATTTGTAAATTGGTTCCAACCATCCATTTAAATGCTCTTCTCAAGGCTTACTACAATTCTTCTTCAAACTTTTTATTTTTGGCTTTGATCCCCCTTCTCCTTCTCTCAAGATAGTTTCAAGTACCTACCAAAACGAAAAAGTGAGATCAAAAATTTTCCAAAACAAATAATAAAAGTAATAAAAATATCTCTAATAATACCAATCGAAACACTCATTCGTTAAACCACTAGCAATCGTTGCCTCCCCGGCAACAGCGCCATTTGATTAGCCATTTGTAGTCGGGATGACTAATTAAAGAATTTATCGAACCATAGGAAGGAAGGTACTAGGGTATAAGCGATCTCGTCTTCATCATAGTATTATAGAAATGATCATAAAGGGGGGATAATCAAGAATGACAATAAAATAAATGGATAGATGAATGAATCAATGGATGAATGAGCCAAGTAGATAGAGATGAACTAGCAATACTTAAAGCATGGAAAATCTAGGTATCATGCAATGAATTTATATATGTAATGGATTAATAACTAAGGGCCAACACGAATTCCACCTAAATTCCCTCTCGAGATGGATAGGTTGTAGATCCTCACAAAGGTCTCAAAATAGCTCAAATGTTGGTTCTCAATCAAACAATTCCAACTAGGTACTAAGTTCAATTGGAGAGTCCCCTCACACAATCAATTGACCTCTCGATCTAACAAATCGAATGTTCTATCAAAGGGTTCTAAATCCTAAAGGATTTCTCAATCTCTTTACAATTTATAATGCACATGAAGTGTTTGATGAAATGATTCAATGAACTATCCTAAATATATAATTGATTTATCAATCTAATCACATGTCCATGACAATTAATCACACAAATCAACAATACAAATTAAGCAATTAACAATCAATGATATAAAATTAACAAATCCAATCAACATATGAATTCAATTGCAAAATACCCAAAACTATCCAACACAATTCATATTACTAATCTCACAAGGGAGATTAGCCTCTCATATTCATAAGAAAATTAACATAGACATTAAAATCCTTACAAAACATGATAAATAATAAGGTTTCAATACAAAGTTTGGATGAAAACTCTTTTGGATATCTCCAATGATGATCTTCTTCTTCCCCTTGCAATTTACCTCTCTTCCTTGCTTCTCTAACTACTTGGATGAAGGATTTGATGGTGGGATGAAGGTAGATGATATGGATGAAGAATGGAGGAAATGGATGGTGAAAAATGAAGAAAAATGTGTGTGCAGGGGTGAAACCCTCGAAAATCTACTCAAATATTGAAGTATTGGGTATTTATACCCCTTGGAAAGCTTCTAGAAGAATTCTGATTTTTTTTGCAGAAAAAGCACCTACACGGCCCGTGTATGGTACACGGCTATAGGGGTGGCCGTGTAGGCGTTTCTGGTGATGAAACTCGCCCAAAACACACATGGCTGTGTTCAGTACACGCCCCGTGTAGTTGCTAGCCGCGCAGTCCCACTGTTTCGAGCATAACTTCCACATTCGATCTCCGATGGCAGTAATTCTTGTGCTCACGTGATCCTCCTTTCCTTGACTTTCTATACATATAAAGTTCTGACAAAAATTCTAACATTTTAAGGTATAACAAGTCATACAAAGTAGCATAACCGTGCTGAGTAGGAACAGCTTGCGCGACGTCACCATTTTAATCATAACTTTCTCGTTTGGGCTCCAATTGAAGTGTTTCTTATACCAAAACAATCCTCTTTTCTGTGGTTTTCCAACCATATATGACACTTCTAGTTTTGATCTCCAAATAAGTACAAAAAATTTCACAAGTTGGACGTGCATTTTTCAGCATTTTGCTTTGACTCATTCTCCCTCGTTTCAACTCCGAATTGAGATCCGCTTTTTCCTACGTCTTCCTTGTTGCGCCTAGAATCTCTTTTTACCTAGAAATCATACATTTAAGCTCATTCTCATACATTTCTATAAGAACACAAAATACAACCAAATAGAATACAAATACGGATATAATAACACGAAAACACATATAAAAAGACACTAAAATCTAGGTGAAAATATCACTCATCATTAACCACCAATCCAGACACTTTACCAAATTTCTCCAACAGATGGTGAAGAGTAGATGCTGTAGTAATATTTCCATATCCCAGAACTAGTAAATCGTCTGCAAAGATCAAGTGAGAGACCTCAACTCTTTTACAAATTCTGGAGTGATAACGATAATCTCTCTACTCCACTGCTCTCTTCATCAATCTACTGTTGCCATTGATAAGCAAGGAGTATGATGTGGTAGTTACGCACTGCTCTATCCATCTTTGAAAGTTAGGGGGAATCCCAACCCTTCCAGCAATTCAAAAAGAAATCCCCAATGTACAGAATCATACGCTTTGGAGATATCTATCTTTAGTGCCATCCTTGGGGAGATACTACCATTCTTTTTACCATAACCTCTGAAGATCTTTTCTACTAAGAACACATAATCTCTTACTTTCCTACCCTTTATAATTCCAAATTGGGAAGGACTAATCATGGTAGGAAGACATCCACGGAGACAATTGGCCAAAATCTTAGAAATCATTTTAATATATAGTGTTGCAGCAAGATATTGGTCTATAGTCTTGGACTCCTGGGTCATGAGTTTTCTTCAGAATGAGAGAGATAAACGTAGCATTAATTTGTTTCAACAATTTCCCTTTCCGAAAGAATTCAATAACCGCAGCCACCACAACACTACCTACCAAACTTCATGCACTCTGAAAAAAAGCTGAACTATATCCTTCTGGGCCTGAAGATATATTTTTATTGATGGATCATAGTGCATCTTTATTCTCTGTCTCCCAACCTACATTTTTAGACTAGCAGCATCCTCTAGACTCAACTTTTGCCCCAACTCTAACACATATTGTTCCACAGTGTCAGACACTAAACTATCTTCACCAAGTAATGATTGATAATATGAAATGAACTCATCAACCATTTCTTGATAAGATTTGGTAGGCCCCCTGTCAGTAACAATAGTGTAGATACCATTTCTAGCTCCATTACTGCGGATCATAGAGTAAAAGTACCTGGTTGGACGGTCTTGGTTCTTAATATGTGTATTTTTAAGAACCTGTGATAAAAAAATCAGCCTCACAATTCTTCAAGTGCTTTTATTTTTTGAGTTCCTCAGCAATCTCCAAATGAAGATCATGATTGATTGGATCAGTCATAAAGAAAGATTGCAGATGGATCAACCTCTGTCTTCCTTTATTCACCCTTTCTGATAGGTGATTATAGTTCTGGTGGTGAAGCAACTTCTGGTGTTTCTTCATTAATTTCAGTTTCTGACAAAGAGAGCATTGTCTTGTACTTGCAAAAAAGACCCGCCAATGAAGAGATGTTAGATAAATAAAGTTTTCATGGTAGTCCAAAAATTGCAGAATCTGAACGGCTTGATAGAGTGAGGGTTAGGGTTTTGGAAGGAATTAATCGAAGGGCAGTGATCAGAATGGGATCCCTGAGCAAGAAAAATGATATTAAGCTCCCATCCCATACTCCTCCAAATCTTGCAAATCATAACTCTATCAATCTTAGAGTAGGTTGTGCCGTTCGACCAAGTATAGAAGCATCCTGAGAATCGGGTATCCTCAGTACCCAGCAAGGAACAGCTCTCATGGAACTCTCGTATACCCGGATTAGTAGAAGTACCTGTTCTTTCACTCTCAAATCTGACACAGTTGAAGTCCCCTCCTAAAATCCAAGGAAGGGTGTTGGAATAGAAGAGAGAGTTGAGATGTTGCCATAAGGATCTCCTAGCAATATATCTATTATGAGCATAGATAATAGATAGGGAGAATTCTCTAGTAGTAGTAAGATAAAGAACAATGGCTGTAATGGCTTGATCAAAGATAACCAACTTATCGAGCTGTACTCTTAAGGGGTTCCAAATAAGTAATATTCTGCCTCCATTACAACAATCAAAATTGCGAATACAATTCCAAGAATGAAAGATCCTACGCACAACTTCATTCAACTTACTGGACTGCAATTTTGTTTTCACCAAACCTATAATAGCAACATCATGATCCTGCACATGTTTTTTAGTTCCTTGTGAGTTGGCGTGCACCCCAACCCACACACGTTCCATACAAGTAAAGTCATGAAGAGTACTCAGAAGAGGCAATACCCTCCTCTACGAACTTTCTGCTAATCCAATCTCCATAGTCCTCAAAATTCTCATCTCCATCGTTATCAGATATTTCCTCGCTGCCCAAGGATTTTTCTCTTTTATGCTTGTAATTTTGTCCAGTAGAGCCTGACGATTCACCACTCTAAACTGGCACGTACGTTTGTTTGAGTTTGTGTGGATTCAGCAAACCTTGAGCAGCTTGCGAGGTTTCCTGTACGTGCTCTCGAGCAGATCGGAGGTGTGGGGAGAGATCCTCTAGGGTATTGATAGGATCCAGCTGGGAGAGGATGGCAAACTGATTGGCAAGATTGGGGACTATATTTGTTTGTAGTTTTGAAGATCGATTTTGTAATTTCAAAACCCACACCTATAATTATAAATTGAGGTTTAAAAATTACTAATGCATACAACAATAAACTCAATTAGTTCTCAATTTACCCACTTTTATACACTCCCTTTCTTTCTTTATCGAATATCTTGTCTCACATCAATTGATAATCTTTTGTCGGTTTGGATTCTTTGTATTATTTTGGTACATTATTTCCTATATCATACTGTTGGATGGATGACACTTAAAAGAGAGAAAATATTCTCTTAAAAGGGTAATTAATGAGTTGGATTTTTTCTCCCCTCACGTATCAATCATATAAAGCGTAGCACAAAAAATAATGTACAAAAATGATGAAGAAGATCGGGTATTCTTCCGCACACATCATTACTCACCATTTGCACATTAATGTGATATTATTTAACCCAATAAAAATTCAAGTCAAATACAAATTATGTTTATTCATGGTTATCAAGACCTATATAAACCTCAAACAAACGTTCCATAAAAGAAAATTATAAATATTATAGAAAATTAATATAATGTATATTTTCATGTTGCTAATGACATAACTCTCTCTGTCTCTATTTTAACTTCAACTTCAAACTTTCCGTTGAGCTTCATCTCAACTTTAACTCTACATAAAAAGAAATTACATTTTATTAATATTCTCACAACACAATTTAATTTTAAAATTACTTCTTTTAAACAAAAACATCACACTCCTTCCATCACCAACTCATGTTCACAGCTTGACTTCACGATTATTAAGAAAAAAAAATTACTTACTTTTAAGGGGTAATTTGGTATTTTGGGGCAATAAATAAATTATTAAGTATGTTATGTGTATAAAATATTGATAACAAATTTGAAATTAAATTATATTATAATATTAATATTGGATTTGATATTGTTTCCTTTTTTAGGTATGAAGATGAATTGTGGACGGAAGAAAATAAAAAGTGTGAAGTTGAGTTGAGGGATGGTGGAGTACTACTTTACAATTTATTTATTAAAAATAAAATTTTAAAAAAATCACCAAGTAATTATTCAAAAAGCTACTTTTATTAATATATGTGCATATATATAGTGAATTAGTAAAAAATTAAGGCAAAATTTGTGTGAGACCATCTCAAGGAATGAATTGAGTGAGACGGATAAGAAATATTAACATTTTATTAAAAAAGAGATACTTAATTAATGAAAAGTTATAGTTGTGCAGTGAATTATTTCATAAACAGATCGTAGAATAAATAAAAAGTGATAATTTTTACTTTCTCTATCCACCCATAAGTTATACATTTATTTTTTACTCATAGATTAAGAAATATACACTTTTGGATGCTACTTTATCTTTTGTCCCCACTTTTAAATCTAAGTGATGACATATCGTGTAATCTTAACTAACTTTTTAAATTTTTGTATTGGGATGTGGGTAATCGGAGAGTGGAAAAGGGTGAGAATTCTCAATGAGCCTAGGATTTTTATGGTGACACTCGGTCGTATGCGGCATTGCAAGCAGATGAAATAAATACACATTTGAGGGTTCATGATATTCTCTTACCGGATGAGTGTGGATGAGACATTTCAAAACTACACGAATTATTTTATGATGTTGATGTGGACTGAATTGTCTCACTTCCAGTATAAGGAGAATAAGGTAGAGATTCACTAGCGTGGAGGCACTCAAAAATAATAGGATTTTTACTGTTTGATCATCTTATGAAGAATGTTGAATGTTTGCACAGCCGAAGAAAGTGAAGAGAATGGAGGGTACAGTGAAACAGAGCTTGGAATCTAAACACAAACCTAAAGATTTCCTTTTTTATTTGGCGCATTCTTCACGACATTCTGCATATACCTCAATCAACCTTGCTTGCCGGTTCGTTGATGCCGATCCGTTATGTAAGAGATGTGGAAAAGAAATTGAAACTGCTTAACATGTCTTGAGAAATTATAACTACATTAAAGAATTCTGGGCTTCGTTAGACTTTGCTCCTTTTTCCAACAGACGCAACTATGCATGAATGGGTGTTTTTATTGTTGAAAACACTATGTGAAGATGTGAGAGGCTTGTTTTCTACCACTGTGGTTTATTTGGTGGGGGAATGATATCATGTTTGCAAATAGCGGTGAATAAACTGCAAAACTAAGTTTATCCTATCTTGGGAGAATTATTTAGAGCATAGAAAATAAAAATAAAAAATAAGCACATGAGAGGATGAATTTTAAGTACAATTAACTTGTTATACTTCCTCCGTCCCCATAAATTGCAAACATTTACTTTTTTTCACCAAGATTAAGCAAGTAAATTTTTATTAACTTAATTGACTTTTTGTAAGAGCATCCACATTGGTTGCAAAATTTTGGATGCAAAATTTTGGGTTTAAACTCAAAATTTTCAAACTCAAACCAATATGAGTGAGTGGGTTTAAACCCAATGTGCGTGTCATTTTGCAGCAATAAACTGGGTTCATTTGTACTATTAAAAAATAAAAATAATGATAGATGAATGTAAAATTAATATAATTATTTAATATAAATAAATAAAAGTGTTTTTTAATATCAATTTAAACTGAAGCGTGGATGTAGATTGTAGTTGAATTTAATTGAAAACCGTGGATAGATGAGGTGGAAGAGAGAGTATTGGTTTAAACCAATCCACCAATGTGGATGCCCTAAGTATGATGTAAAATTTTTAAGGAGTTTAATCCATTTAAGACCTGAATTATGGGTAAACTATCAATTCGGGGCTTGAATTTTTTTCTATCAATCCAAGGATTGAAATATGTAAAACTATCAATTCAAGGTCTGAATTTGTCAAATATTATCACATACTTTATCAATTTAGGGCCTAAGTGTTGGCACTTGGATCATTTGGTTAACGTGACCCATTATGGATCCATACGTTTCTAATATCAGCCGAAGCAATAAATCATAGAAACGATTACCGTTCACCAGGGTATGTAGAAGATGAAGGATTCTCGCTGGCAGACTGTGCAGTCCCACGAGAATGGTCATAACTTCCTCGTCTGATGTCTAAATTGAATGATCTTTGTACTCAGACGATCCTCTCTTCAACGGCTTTCCGTCAGTATATTTATCATCGAATTTTGATCACTGTGAGATTTTATATAAATTTCGCAAGGTGGCGGACAGCAGCAGCAAACTACCTTCTGATCTTCTGCTGTATGTCCCAAGTCCGATCTCGACGTCGTGTGGGCGACGATCTACGAGGCCTCCTCAAAATGCTCTTAACCCTCATCACACGTGAATAATGAATTAGATTAGATTAGGGTTCCAGATAAGGTGAGGTGACTTATATACATGGGCTACAGCAGGGACCAGGAGAAGAAATTGGGTTGGGCCTCCATTGGGCTTAAGTATCCAAGCTTAGCCCAAAGCTTATACTTAAGTCCAATAATAATAATATATTCCACTAAAATATTATTACTGCACTGCCTTTCCAATCCCAAAATAACGTTTTGGGCTCCTTCTTATTATGAGCCCGTTAGTCTCCCCATGTTTAAGATATACAATGTCCATTAATTAATTTAAGTTACTGACAACTCAATTAATTAATATCTCATCCAAGAGTAGTACCATTCAACCTTATTATCATGCCGGAATAAATTCCACCTGCAGGGTTTACATGATAATCCTTATGAGCTCCTCAAGGGGACATCATCAACCTATGACGGACACGGATTCCTTCTACAATCAACAGCACACCATAGAGACAACACTACTTCCCAACTCATCGAGTTTGTTGATTTAATTACATGTAAATCTCACCCATTGATGAATCAAAGAAATACATACTGCTCTACGTGTCGAGGTTATTGTATAGGGATTAAGAGCACGAACTTCCATAATAACAGAGATCAAGTTCTTCTATAAGTCAGTATAAGTCAAACGATCTCAAGCGGTCCTACTCAATACACACAAGTGCACTAATGTGATTCTATAGCCAAGATAAGCTAATACCAAACCACACTACAACCATCCCGATAGAGAGCCCCCGTCTATCTCGGTTGTGAGCATCTGTTTATACTTTATAAGGAAACCGATAATATGATCTTCCGCGTGTTGTCGCACAACATATTATCCACAGTATAAAGTAAGTGGACTATTGCATCGTGCATATAAATAAATTATAAGACCCAATCATTTGATCATATGATTCTCATTTCAAATTAATTTTTATAATATTGTTCATACAAAAAGCTAGACTTTTAGTATACAATCCAACAATCTCCCACTTATACTAAAAGACTATGCTGTCATGTCCTCTGCCATACATCTGATTTCCACTCTCACTATACGACCATCAAAAGCTCTCGCCTTAAGGTCCTTGTAAATGGATTTACTAGGTTATCATCTGATGCAATCTAGGTGACAACAACATTCTCCTCATCATACGATTTCTCGTAACAGGTGGTACTCGCGCTCCATGTGTTTAATTTCCTTATGGACTTGTGATTCCTTCAAGTTTGCAACTGCACCAATATCATCAATATAAATTGTGATAATCTTGGGCAAACTTAGAATCACATCAAGGTCCATCATGAAGTTTCTAGAGTCATACAGATACTTTGGCTGCCTCATAGGCTGCAATTTATCATCTTTCCATGATGGAATCCGGAGTCTGAAATATATTTCTATATAACACTCCTCCACACTATGACTCAACTTATTAAAATTAAACACATAACCTTGAGGTGGATTTATTGCCGTCCAATCTGACTAAAATTACGAATCTACGTAATCCATAAGAAGCAATGAATCTGCCCTGTAAGCCTACATATAATTTCCAGTCCTTCTCAGGCACTTCATATATGTCTTACCACAATTCATCATTCTTGTTCCGGGTTACGTTGATACCCACTGTTCATGCCATCGGTAAAACAGTTATCCAATCTCGTGCATAGCATTCCTTAGATTAAGCTTCCTCATTTGCCGAAGCATAAGGAACCACTTTCATCTTCTTTATCTACTTTTGTGTCACAAGACACATTCACTTAGATAAATTCACATGCTAAAATAAGTAAGGATCGTATCATCTTATGAAGTTTGAGATAAGCATAACATCCTTTCTTGTAATCCGTATTACCGTAATCAAAAGGATATTTTTGCTCCTCTTAAGTCCTTCATATCATACCGCTTTATCAACTATACCCATACGCCCGACAATAATCTTTCATTGTCTCCAATGAGCAAGATACTATCTACGTATAGTACAAGAAATACCACCACATTTCCATCACTCTTTTCAATACACAAGACATATCCGAGCATTGATAAAATCCATATCACTGGATTTCTTTATCAAAACGGATGTTCTATAATTTTGAAGCTTGCTTTAGTCCATTGATGGACACTTTTAATCTTAATATCAAAATGCTCTTAGCTCTTTGCAATGAATCACTCTGGTTGCTTAAGATAGATGTTTTCCTCAAGACTTCCAATCAGGAAAGTTGTCTTGACATCTATTTGTTATCCCTCATATTCCATATGAGTAGCAACAGGTAAAATAGTCTAGATCGACTTAGGCATAGCTACCGGCGAACAGGTTATCTCATAATTGAACCCTTTCTTTCTGAGTATACCTTTTTCGCAACAAGCTTTGCTTCCAAGGTTTTCGTCTTACCATATGATCCTCTTTTATTTTGTATGACCACTTCCAATGGCTTTTACACCATTTAGTGGTCTTACAAGCTCCCAGATTTAATTTAGAATTCATCAATTCTATTTCAACATCATTGCACTAGCTAAGATATCGCATTTCGATCTTGTAGTGCTTCGTCGTATCTGTGGGTTCAATCCATGTTTACTAGGGATTAAGTCTTACGACTCTCTCAAAACATGTATCAAACAGGTTGTCGAACATCCCTCCCACTACGACAAGGCATTACATGCAATTGTGTATCAGATGTGACATGCTTTGCAGTTTACCTTATGGTATATCATCTTGCACAATTTGTACTAATACTTTGTGTTTTCTTCTCACATCCTTTAGGACAACTTATAAATGGGTATGTGATTTATTACATAGTCCCTTTCTAAAAATCTAGTGTTTGTGTTAACAATCACCCTTCAATCTTTTAGACTAAATAAATCAACTTCATTTTTATAGCATATCCCACAAACAGACAAACATTCAAATGAATTACTGTTTCTAGGGCTTATCCATAAAATGAATTAAGTAATTCCAAATAATTCATCATCCATCTAATTATTACCATAAGAGTCTTATTCCTTCTATCTACCACACCATTCAGCTGGGGCTTGCCCGATGTAGACCACTTGAGATTTAATCTCAACCTCTGATTAATAGCTCCTAATTATCCTAAGAGGTACTCGTAATGACGATTAAATCGTCATTACTTGATATATTTTCCATGAGGCTTTACTGTACCAACCTTGCAATTCTTGAATAAATCAAAGAATTTAGACATGCAGTGCGTCAAATAAATATATCGGTATCTAGAATAATCTTCGATTATTCATTACCACCTCCGCCTGGATAATATTAGGTCCGCTTGAATCAGAATGAACCAATTCCAACATATATATCTTTGGCTCTACACCCCTTTACCTTGAAAAGGTAATTAATCATTTTTACTTCCAAGTAAGACTCGCAAGTCCGATAGTTTCCACTTCAGAAAAACCTTACGGTCCATCTGCTATCAACTTTTGAGTCCTACTCAAGTAAAATGATCTAGTCTTAGACGCCAAATGCATGTTTAGTTCATCTCCGAAGGTTCTTTTCTCTTACTAAGATCAGAAGATGCATTATTAATTATTATTTGTTACATCTGTGGAATATACATGATTTAAGAGTATACAAATTGTTCACCAACGTACCATAACAGATTACAACTCTATCCTTCATTATAATGACCATGTCATTTAAATGAAATGGAGTATCCATCTATTAATGCATAGAAACCAAATTAAATTCTTTCTATGAAAACGTACGTAAAGACAATTTCACAAAATCAAACGTTTATTCATATCGTAAGATAAATAAACAACTCCCACTGCAACAGCCACTACTCTCGTAGTATTACCCATGTATAAAATAATCTTATCCTCACTTAGTAATAAACATTTAATAATTCCGGTATCTACACAACGTATCAGTAGGTGCCATCACTAATCATGCTTCAACGACTAGCAAGTAAGATTCTATCCTAGTTCAACATCTTGATGAAATTGAATTTTCTTCGCCATATGTTTTGTCAGAAGTTCCCCACCATATACAACCTCTTTGTAATTCAGGTGGAACTTGCTCAAAACATTTAGGTAAACAATGAAGAATAAAACTGACTTAGGTTTCCCCTTCAACTTCTATTCCATGTATTTCCAATTCATTCATCAAATGCAATCATGACCTACCGCCTTTTAACTTACTCAAGTATCCGAAGAGTTACATGAGACCATCATATTTCTATGAATCTCTTATCTCTTCACCGGAGACTTTAATATGCATCATGATAAGTCTTTTGTGAGAACACACATGTATTTCTTAAGCAGTAAAATTCGAATCCAAGATTCTTTTCTAATCATCTAATTTTGGACCAGTAAATATAATATCTTTTAGTCAACCATAAGTGAAATAAAACTATTTGAAATTCAGAGAATCATAAAAAAATACACCGATCAAATCTTCGAATTTATCCATTTATATTGATTCCCTCAAAACAATATAAAATATAAATTCACCGACATCTCAAGCACCGTGAGTTTGCAAGCCACGATAGTGTAGACGTTTATAAACCCAAACATTTACAAGAGAAGGTTTTACCCATTAATTTCATTTGTCAACCTTACTTTATGACAAAATAATTAATAGTCGGTTCCTCTTTAGCCATGTAAATAAAAGCAGTGACTCCGATGGGGAGGATACTTATTATTTACATCTAAGAGTACACCATTATTTGACCCCAAGTCCATTGCGCAAGCTTATGTGCCTTACAGATGGAGAAGTACACACGCGCTTGGATAACTTCCTACAGTCATCAATTATAAGTTTGTACCAGTGAATCGCATATAAGCTCATCCGATAGGGAGGAAGGTCTATGCCAACGCGCAAGTTCATATACATCACATTACAAACATAATTGTTTAATGAAGTCTGTTCCAGCAATCTATGAATAAACTCATCCGATGGGGAGGAAGGCTCTAATGCCGACGCGTAAGTTTATTCACATTACTAACAAACCAATAATGGAGGCTGCGGGAATTAATTACCAATCTCCTCTCCCACTTAGTTATTTAAAACCAAGGGTTTTTACATGCATATAATATTCAGAATAATATACGCAACCTAGCATGCTCATACTTCCAAATATATAACAATAATTGACCAATAAAATAATTATAGAAGTTATATATAAGGAAATAAATTGCCAAAAATAAGTTGACTTGATCAACACTCCAACATACATGCATATAATATACCAAATATAATACGCAATCTAGCATGCTTCTATTTAAGGCAATAAATCATAGATAATCATGCATACATATATAACAATAATCAATTAATAAATCAATTATGACAGTTATATAACAGCGAATTCGATTGTTCGCCACCAATCACGAATGCGGACAACTGCGACGGGGATTGACCTCCCCGCAGCCTGCTCCACCACTCCGGCACCCTGCCCGATCATATTGTGAAGACTCACGCGGAATCTGATACAGACCAGTCGAACTTGATGCAAACTCGCTCGAACCTAGTGCAGAGTCGATCAAACCTGATGCAGACCAATCGAACCTGATGTGAATCTGCTCAAACCTGGTACAGCATTGATCGAAACTGATGCAGATCAATCGAACCTGATGCAAATCTGCTCGAACCTGGTGCAGCATCGATCGAACCTGATGCAGATCAATCGAACCTGATGCAAATCCGCTCGAACCTGGTGCAGCATCGATCGAACCTGATGCAGACCAATCGAACCTGATGCAAATCTGCTCGAATCTGGTGCAGCATCGATCGAACCTGATGCAGACCAATCGAACCTGATGCAAATCTGCTCGAACCTGGTGCAGCATCGATCGAACCTGATGCAGACCAATCGAACCTGATGTAAATCCGCTCGAACTGTCGCTCGTCCATGGGCCTACTTGCACGGTACCAAGTTCAGCCCAACGCGCAACATCAAACTACACCAACTGTCGTTCAGGGTTCGCAACTGTAGGAACCAGGGAATCTAATCTCCACCGTCCAGAATCTACTCCTATGAGTTTTGAACTTGTTGTCCAAATTACAGGTCGATCCAACGGTTAGGTTTCAGAGAAACAGCTCTATTCCCTCGACTGCACAGAACAGAATCGCCCAAAAACTGCTTCTGTTTTCAACGTATTTCCGACAACACAAAGCTTCAAATACAATCTTCACCGTTCAGAATGTACATTTACAAAGTCCGAACGTGCTGACCAAAATTAAGCCTGATCCGACGGTTGAAACTCCGGTTATTACCTCTGAAATATCACTGCGCTGGATTTTCTCTCAATTTCTTCCTTCCATGTGAAATTGACGAACAGTTTTCGTCGAATCCTCTCACACACAACCATCGACGAACAGATATGATATAGGGTATATTTCGCATAGGGATATTCATGGTTTGTGCAGTAAAACCAAAACCCTAAACATGCGATCCTAATTTCGAAAAATTAATCACATAAACCCTAGCCTAACGTGTCACGCTTCACCACGAAACCGGAGCTCTGATACCAATTGTTGGTGCTTTGATCGTTTGGTTAACGTGACCCGTTAGGGATCCATATGTTTCTAATATCAGCGGAAGCAATAAATCATAGAAACGATTACCGTTCACCAGGGTATGTAGAAGATGAAGGATTCTCGCTGGCAGACTGTGCAGTCCCACGAGAATGGTCATAACTTCCTCTTCTGATGTCTAAATTGAATGATCTTTGTACTCGGACGATTCTCTCTTCAACAGCTTTCCGTCAGTATATTGATCATCGAATTCTGATCACTGTGGGATTTTATATAAATTTCGCAAGGTGGCGGACAGCAGCAGCAAACTACCTTCTGATCTTCTGCTGTATGTCCCAAGTCCGATCTCGACGTCGTGTGGGCGACGATCTACGAGACCTCCTCAAACTGCTCTTAACCCTCATCACATGTGAATAATGAATTAGATTAGATTAGGGTTCCAGATAAAGTGAGGTGACTTATATACATGGGCTACAGCAGGGACCAGGAGAAGAAATTGGATTGGGCCTCCATTGAGCTTAAGTATCCAAACTTAGCCCAAAGCTTATACTTAAGTCCAATAATAATAATATATTCCACTAAAATATTATTACTGCACTGCCTTTCCAATTTCAAAATTACGTTTTGGGCTCCTTCTTATTATGAGCCCGTTAGTCTCCCCATGTTTAAGATATACAATGTCCATTAATTAATTTAAGTTACTGACAACTCAATTAATTAATATCTCATCCAAGAGTAGTACCACTCAACCTCATTATCATGCCGGAATAAATTCCACCTGCAGGGTTTACATGATAATCCTTATGAGCTCCTCAAGGGGACATCATCAACCTATGACGGACACGGATTCCTTCTACAATCAACAGCACACCATAGAGACAACACTACTTCCCAACTCATCGAGTTTGTTGATTAATTACATGTAAATCTCACCCATTGATGAATCAAAGAAATACATACTGCTCTACGTGTCGAGGTTATTGTATAGGGATTAAGAGCACGAACTTCCATAATAACAGAGATCAAGTTCTTCTATAAGTCAGTATAAGTCAAACGATCTCAAGCGGTCCTACTCAATACACACAAGTGCACTAATGTGATTCTATAGCCAAGATAATCTAATACCAAACCACACTACAACCATCCCGATAGAGAGTCCCCGTCTATCTCGGTTGTGAGCATCTGTTTATACTTTATAAGGAAACCGATAATATGATCTTCCGCGTGTTGTCGCACAACATATTATCCACAGTATAAAGTAAGTGGACTATTGCATCGTACATATAAATAAATTATAAGACGCAATCATTTGATCATATGATTCTCATTTCAAATTAATTTTTATAATATTGTTCATACAAAAAGCTAGACTTTTAGTATACAATCCAACACTAAGTTCAGGCTCTGAATTGATAATTTTATATAATTCAGGCCCCCTAATCGATAAAAAACATAATTCAAGTCCCGAAATGATAGTTTACCCATTTTCAGGTCATGAATTGATAAAATTAATATATTTTTTTAAATAATAATTTTTCCATCCAACCACAAGAGTTTTGCACTTAAGGAATATATATGTATATTTTAATGAGTAGTAAGTAAGTATTAGTGTGAGGCCATTTAAGTATTGTTGCTTTATGTGATATAATATACCAAAAATTTATACTACCTTATAGTAGGACAATAATGTTTATTGCTTAATTTATATGCATAACTTGTGTGATTAGTTATTTTGGATATCTGGTCAGAATGATAATTGTTTGGGATTTTTAGTTGAATTTTCTTGTACATTAGTGTAGTAAGAGATTAGAGTTATCCTCTTATACATGTATATTAGTGTAGGACGAGATAAAAATAACCTCTTATATTTAATTCATTATGGTAAAGATTTGTGTGGGATCGAGTCACGTAAGCCTTTTCGTGTGAAGGATAAAAAATGATAACTTTATTATCAATTTCGCTATAAAATATTATCACTTTTATTTATATACTATAAATTGTTCATGAAAAAATTCACTATACCATTATTATTTTTCATCATTGAGTATCACTTTTCGTTAATGATGTTTTTTACATATTATTCGTCTTATATAAGAACTTATGTGAAACGGTCCCAAACAAGATTTGTCTATTTATTATTTATTATACTTTAATTATCAATAAACATATTTTATAATAATAATAATAATAATAATAATAATAATAATTTAACAATGAATCAATCAATTTGACTCATAATTACAAGAATTGCTCCAACCGTTACATTATATCTAAGATATTGATATGAGTAAAAAGATTCTTATTAAACGTGCAATTGCTTCCATGAAAAATGAGATTATACTATTGAAAAAAAGTACCGATCATAACGTTGTATAATTTAAAAAAATGAGTAATTAATTAATAAGTGATTTCACATGCCAATTAATCAAAAAACACATTCTTCATTTGTTAATTAATTTTTTATTAATATTTTTTGCTACTCTCATAGTCTTTATGAGATTTATTAATGTATTTGTATTTGTTAGGCATATAGATTGATTCGTGGAAAAATTATTATTTAGTACACATTTAGAATATTTTTGCTCGTATAACATTTTTTATCGCACATATTAAGTAAAAATTTGAATGAAATCCTATCACAAATCTTATAATATGAGACGGATCTTACCAAATACTCCATCCGTTCGCTTTCAAGGGTATTTTTTTTCATTTTGAGCGTGCGCCCCCAAGGATCTCATTTCTTTTTTAATCCACATACACCCAACTAATACAACAAAAAAATAGGACCACACCACCACTAATGATCTCCGTGCCTAAAAGCAAATGACACCCTTGAATCTGGACGGAGGGAGTATATCAGTTGACCCGCGAAAAAATAGGAAGCTCATTTTTATCGAATGATTTTCGCTAATTCGTTGAATTAACTATAGCACTACCGTTTAATTTTCACCAAATATATCAGCTGACCTGGGAAAAAATCGTAAAATCATTTCTATGAAATACTTTCTTGTGAGACAAGTTATTTTTTAGACAGGTGTGAGACGTATTGATCTATAACTAAAATATGCTTATTGTATAGATAAATTATTCTTATTTGTAGTTAAAGTATGTTAATATTATAACACGCTAAATTCATACTTTAATACATAATCAAACACATTTTAAAAAAACATACTTTAATAACCATTAAACATATTTTATTTATACAATCAACATACTTTAGTAATGGTCGACTCGTCTCACACTCATCTCACAAGTGACTTTGTCCATCTTTATTGAATACATTTTTGCTGATTCGTTGAATTAATTATAGCACTACCGTTTAAATGATGTTATATGCGCATTTTTTTTTAAATTTTTGTTTTGACATTAGTTTATTTTATTTTAGCATAATATTTTTTAAAATTAAAAAAAAAACTCTATGTTAAACAAAAAATACTTTATCTTAAAATAATCCTCATTTATTTTTCTTATAAAAAATTATAAGACGAATAAAAAGTTATAGTAATTTTCTTATAAAGTGATATTTGATTAAGAAAAAAATGTTAACCAATCTTATAAAAAAAATGAGACGGATAAAAAGTAATAATATTTTGAATAAAAAGTTATACCTAATCAAGAAAAAATAATAATGAATCTTACAAGATAATTAATTTTATGAGACTTATAAAAATTGATAAAATTTTTAATTAAAATTGATATCTAACTAAAAAAAGTGATACATGGCATTTTTTTTTATAATAACTTTCCATTTAATTAATTATCTCACAAATAATTTATAGAACTAATAAAAAAATGATAACGTTTTTAATAGTAAGTAATACCAAATCATAGAAAATGGTATTATTACAAACAATTTGTGAGACAGATAAAAAGTTATAATACTTTTAATAAAAATTGATACCTGATTAATGAGATGTGATATCCATTTAATTAAAATATTTATTAATTTCATATAAAATAATATAACTTAATTAAATAATTATTACATAAAAAATTAATTAATCTGATTAAAACAATAAAATATTAAAAAATATAAACTAAAATATAAACACATTCATGTACATTGGCTATCAACTTTATCTTTTATTTATTAATTAACAATAATTATAAGCGCTAATCTCAACGAGCGCTAGTGAAATTTGAATTATTTAATTGGAGCTACATCTTACGTCCAAAATTCTCTTAACATATTATATACATCTATAAATAAAAATCTACATTAAAAAGTATTTTAACATACTTGTATAAAAATAATAATTAAAATAACATTTTTAAAATCTTATGACTATGTAAATCAAAAAACGAATAAAATTTAAAACTCATACCCTTCTGTTCCATTAGACTTTTCACCTTTTACTTTATAAATAAATTACAAAAGCAAAGAACGGTGAAAAAGTTTAGGGAAACCGATAGAGTATTAAATAATAATAACTACTCCATCTGTCCGCCCGAAAGGTCCACATTTTGTCATTTTGGGCGTCAGCACCAAAGGCTCACATTTTCCTTTTTAAACACATGAGACCCACACACATCACTAATACAATAAATTTATGGGATTCATACACCCCACTAATATAACCATCAACTACACCTTAAATAATAATACTCCTTAATCCACATGCAAAAAGCAAATGTCCACGTTTGTGGTGGATGGAAGGAGTACATTTCAAAGACTAAATATTTAATTTAAAATTTATATTGTCATCACATGAGGAAAGAGTATTTGGAAAAATGATTCCCATAGGGTTGAGCACCATAGCGTAAATTAATTAGCCCGTATCCTACGCAGGATAATTAAATTATTATTTTAATTTTTAAAAAAAATTATTTTAATAAAAATATAGTAATATTTGTATCTATTTGAATTATTCAAAAAAGAATTGATATCCGGTGCACTCAGTGCAAAGGTGCATCCATATGTGTATAATTTTTCATTCTATATTGTATACATATTTCTTAATCATTGTATACTTTTTTCACACTCAATTTTTCATTAAAAAAACTAGCTAGCATCCATATGTGTATAACTTTTTATTCAATAATGTATACATATTTTTTAATAATTGTATATTTTTTACACTCAATTTTTCATTAAAAAAAGTAGTAACAAAAAATTTACTAGTGTATACAATCTAAATATTATAATAAATTCACTAATATTTTTATCATCGTACATTTTATAATTTCATTAGTTTAGAGTAATTAATAAATTATTTATGAAATATGAGGTATTTAAAATTCCGCATATTATTATAAAAAATAGCAATGGACTAATTAATAAATTGTTTATGAAATATGGGATGTTTAAAATTTCACATATTATCATAAAAAAATATTATAAATAATATTAAGTAGTATGTACAGCAAAAATGTTTTAAATACGTATTAGACAGTAATAATTTCATCATTATATTCAATCTAAATACGTAATAAATACAAATACATTAATAAATCTTATGAAGAATACGAGATTAAAAAAATATTAATAAAAATTAATTAAAAAAAATGAAGAATGTACTTTTTATTAATTGGCGTGTGGAAATCAAATATTTTATTAATTAAAAAAAATGAAGAATGTACTTTTTATTAATTGGCGTGTGGAAATCAAATATTTTAAGTAATTGCTCATTTTTTATTACACAATGTTATGATCGGTACCTTTCTTCAATATTATAATAACATTCTTCATTGTTTTCAATGCAATTGCACGTTTAATACGAATCTTTTTACTCTTATCAATATTTTAGAAATTACTATTTCGGTCTCAAATTCATCTCCCGTGGATACGAAATTTTTAAAAAATCAATTTTTTTAGTTATATATGATATTATTGGGTAATAAATAAATAATAAAGTATATTATGTGTGTTAAAAATGTGATGATAAATTTAAAATTAAAATATATTAGAGGGGAGGGATATTAGTTAATTTTCCTTTTATGAAAGTGTAAAGTTAAATTTGGAACGAATCAAAACAAAAGTGTAAAGTTTAAGTTAGGACGGAGGGAATTTAATATAACTGTTGGAACAAAAAAATTTCAGAAACGGATCAATTCATTATGATTATTATATTCCATGTAAAATATGATTATTGATAGTTAAAGTATGTTAAATTTTTTAAAAGTATAATAACTAATGAATTAAGGTATGATTTTTTTTGTTATAATATGATTAACTAAAATATGATAAATAATAAATTAGGACAAGTCTTGTGAAAGACCATCTCATGTAAACGGATAAAAAATAATAATATCATTAATAAAAAATGATAGTCAATAGATGAAAAGTGATAATGGTGGTGTAGGGAACTATTTCATTAATCATTTATAGTATAAATAAAAAGTGATAACATTTTATAACGAAAATAATAATGATATTATTACTTTTTACTCGTCTCACATAAGTGCTTATGTGAGACGGTCCCACACAAGTCTTTACCAATAAATTAAATATAATTTTAAGGTATTATAATATAATTCATTAAAAATATACTCCCTCCTTCTGCCCGAAAGGTCCACATTTTGCTTTTTAAACATATGGAACCCACACACATCACTAATACAATAAATTAATGGGACACATACACCTCACTAATACAACTAACAACTACATCTTAAATAATAATACTCCTTAATCCACGTGCAAAAAATAAATATCCACCTTTATAACATACGGATGGAGTATTTTATATATATAATAATCATATTTTATTATATTTTAATAAGGAATCCACTCATTTCACAACTCCTGAGATAAACCTATCTCATAAGAAGGCACCTCAAGGGTAAATGGGCTCAAATATAACTTAACTAATTTGATGAAGAGTTGATCTCTTATGTCCCTGAATGCACAAGGTATATAAGGGTATAATATTTTCTTCTGAATGGTATACACTTCAATTAATAAGTTATAATTTTTTATTGAAAAGATCGGATGAAATATGAATAGTATAAATATTTTATTTAAAAAATTAATTTTTATTCTAAGAAAATCAAGAGTATATATTCTTATATCAAAGAGTATATCATCTAATATTAAAGTAATGGGAAATTATGGAATTCGAGGACAAGCAAATTTTAGCCATTGATGAATTAAACTACAACACATTAAATATGACCGTGAACAATTAACAATTAACTTAATAGCAAACATTTGTGTGACCCGAGTCTAAATGTAAACCCTATTTTTAATTATTATTTTTTAATATATGAAAATTTAGTCTTTAAAAACATAAATAATTACTCTTCTAAATGAAAAAAATTACTCTTTGAATTATTGTAAACTCTGATTTATATATTACTCTTTTATGCATAAAAAATTACTCTTCAGAGAAATGAACTACTCCCTTCAGCCACTTACAAGATATCTATTTTACTATTTTGGGCGTCCACTTCAAAGGTATCTATTTTCCCTATTTAGTAAAAAAGTACATCATATGGCCCACCGTTTCTCTCTAATACAACTACTCATTTTACATATAATAATAATACTCATTAATTCATGTGCAAAAAGTAAACGAGTACCTTTCAAGTGGCCGGAAGGAATATTACTCTTTTAAATAAATATATTACTCTTTATAGAATAATATTTTGTATACTAAAAAGTAATTTTGCGAAAAGGTTTACGTGTAAACCCGATTCAGACCAGATTCACTCTAATTTAATTATGAATCGACAAATCTCACAATCCGTCGTATATTGACGTATCTCATAAGAGAGAACCCAAGGGCCCATTTATAAATTAATTAATTTAATGAATCAAACAACATCACGTTAAATAACATCATGTAATTATAAAGATATTTATTTATATCATAGAATATCTTTAGCAACTAAAGTTATATATTTATAAAATTTTTGTTATTATTAATCAACTTTCTTGTAGTTTTAAAAAATACTACTTTCTTAATTTTATCAAACGCCAAGTACATTGTACATTCTAATATTATTACTGAATACATTCATCTAAAATTATTATTACTAAATATATAATATTATTGTTTAATATCATTATTAATTTGTGCATCAATCTCATAAGATGAAATCCTTATCCTATTTTATTCTTTTACTTAAATTCAGCCATCTAAACGGCTGCACATTCAAAAAGAAAAACACCATTCTCCAACTTTACTACACATTTCTTCATCACGGATCAACTATTGTGAGGTGTGCACCAAAGCGATGCACAAATATAAATATAACTATGAGATACAAATATAAAAAAAATTATAACTACTAACTATATAAATATATAATCATATTTTAATATTATCCTGCTGCACATAATATATAGCAAAAAAAATTGTGTTACATATAAATATTTATGTTATATGCAGAAAAAGTTTAGGTGTAGTAAATGTTATATGAATCATAAAAATTAAGTGCAACAAATAATATTATATGCCGCAAAAAAATATTTTGTGCAGTAAAAATATACTTAAATGTATATTAAATACGTAATAAATACAAATACATTAATAAATCTCATAAAGACTACGAGAGTAGAAAATAATATTACTCCCTCTGTCTCGGGTATTTTTACCAATTTGTACGGGCACAGAGATTAAGACGTGTTATTTTTTTAATTTATTATGTAAGAAAAAATAAGGATAAATTAGTAATTAAAAAGAAAAAATAAATAAAGTTGTTGGGAATGATGAATAAATTGTAAAAAAGTAAGTAAAGTTGTTGGGATTGATGAATAAAGTGAAAAAGTAGATAATAAAATATTACTATGTATTTTTACATTATTGGAATGGGTAAATTACGTGGGACGTCTCAAAATAAAAAGTGGGTAAAAATACGCTGGACGGAGGGAGTAATAAAGATTAAATTAAAAAATTAAGAATGTGTAGTATATTTTATTAATTGGGATGTGGAGAACACATATTTTAAGTAATTACTCTTTTTTTATTATTATACAATGCTATGATGGTACCTTTTTTTTCCAATATTATAATCACATTTTTCATTGGTTTCAATGCAATTGCACGTTGATTAATACGAATCTTTTTACTCATATCAACATCTCATACCCCCTTTGTTCCAAAGTCATAATAAAATTTTTATTATATTAAATGTTTTATTCAAAGTTCTCATATTCTCTTATAGTAAAAGACCTTACATATTGTCCATTACTCACTAATTATACAACTACCATTATATACAAAATAATATACTCCTTAATTCACTTTCAAAAAATAAATTGAAACTTTTGGATAGGACGGAGAAGTACATGATATAACGATTGTAACAATTTTTTTTGAAACGGGTTGAATCATTGTAAAAGTATAATTATTTTATACTCCCTCCGTCCCTTGGTAAAAGTTTCATTTACTTTTGGGCACGTGGATTAAGGAGTATTATTATTTAATGTGTAGTTGATAGTTGTATTAGTGGGTGTGTGGACCCCATGTTTTAATTGTATTAATAGGTGTGGGTGGGTCTCATGTGCCCAAAAAAAGGAAATGAAATCTTTTGGGTGGGACAACTAAAATGGTAAAATGAGACTCTTACCTAGGGACGGAGGGAGTATGTAAAATATGATTATGGGACAAAATTTTAAATGGCCACTATGCATTAAGTTATACTCCATCCGTCCGCTTCTAAGATGTCCATTTTACTATTTTTTACGTTCGGTTCAAAGGTATTCATTTCCCCTATTTAGTAAAAAATGACATAATATGTCTCACCACTTCCCTCTAATACAACTACCTACTTTACATATAATAATAATACTCCTTAATTCACGTGCAAAAAGCAAACAGACACCTTAGAACCGAACGGAGGGAGTTATTTGGCCACCTACATAAAAAGGAATATTTTCTAGCCACTATCAAGGGTTAATCCCAATTTACCTCCATAACTGTTAGGAGAAAGGACAAAAATAATGAGGTCATCATTATGTTTTTGTTTATCGCATTAAATTGTAGTGGGTATGACCACATTTAAAATTATAGGAAAATCTCAAAAAAATTAATTCTTCTATACTTAAAATTCCTTCTATTCGGCCTAAAATTGATTCTATTCCACTTATACGATTTGGACTATTCGGCTTATATTTTTTTTTCAAATAAAATTAGAAATTTTTTTTTCATACGGATTAAATTTTTCTTCTATTCGGCTTATATGTCTTCTATTCAGCCCAAATGGTTGTTCTATTTGGCCCAAATGGTTTGTTCTATTCCTATATTTTTTTTCCAAAAAAAATTAAAAAAATTTTCATACGGGTAAAATTTTTCTTATATTCGGCCTACATGTCTTTTATTCGGCCCAAACGATTGTTCTATTCGGTCCAAATGGTTTGTTCTATTCAGCCTATATTTTTTCCAAAAGAAATTAGAAAAATTTTTATACGGATAAAAATTTTCTTCTATTCGGTCTACATGTTTTCTATTCGGCCCAAATGGTTATTCTCTTCGGCCCAAATAGTTTGTTCTATTCGGCCTATATTTTTTTTTCAAAAAATAATTAGAAAAAAATTTCTTACGGATAAAATTTTTCTTCTATTCGGTCTACATGTCTTCTATTCAGCCTATATTTTTTTTTCAGAAAAAATTAGAAAATTTTTTTATACGGATAAAATTTTTATTCTATTCGACCTACATGTCTTCTATTCATCCCAAATAGTTGTTCTATTTGGCCTATATGTTTTTTACCAGAAAAAATCGTAGAATGCATCTTTTTGCATTTTAATAAATAAATACATTCATTAGGCATGTAAAAGCGACAAATTAATGCATTCAGTAGACTGTAAAATAAATTATTGTACTTTGATAATTTTTGGTCAAAAAGAGAGGCATCAGATTCCTCAAAAGGGCATTTTGGTCACTTCCAATAAAAGTGGTTAGAATAAATTATTTTTAAGATAGGTGGCTAAAAAAAATTATTTTTAAGTGAAAGTGGCTACTTTGTGCCATTTCCACTATGATTATTGGTAGTTAAATTATGTTAATTTTTTTAAAGTATAATAAATAATTAATTAAAGCATGATTTTTTAGTATTATAGTATGATTAATTAAAATATAATAAATAATAAAATTAAAATATAATTTTAGGGTGTTATGATATAATTCATCACAAATATACATTATATAGATAACAATCATACTTTAATAATGAATATAAGGAATCGACACATCTCACGTCTATATAAGAGAGGACCCGATGAGCTCAATTATAAATGAATTAATTTAATGAATTAAACAACAATTAACACGTTAAAAATGATTATGTAATTATTAAGATATTTATGTCATAAAATATCTTTAGCAACTGAAGTTAGTATATATATTTACAAGATTTTTATTATTATTGATCAACTTTCTTGTAGTTCTAACAAATACTGCTTCTTATTGTAAAATTCTAGTATTTATTAAAATACATCTATCTAAAATTATTATTACTACTAAATACAAAATTTTATTATTACTTAATACCATTATTAATTTGTGCAAATTAATACAATTGTTAATTTGTGCAGCAATCTCATGAAATGAATCCTTATCCCATTTTGTTATTTTATTTGAAGGTATCACTCAAAATTGGTAAACATACTTAAAAAGAATATAAATTAAAATATTTTTAAGTAATATAACTAAAATATCATAATAAAAAATATATTATTATGCATTAAAGTGATTATATCCCTCAACTTAATTGTTGATCACCCCCGGTCCACCCTACCCTACAATCATATCTCTCATTTTCTTTACCGCATGCACTTATGGGAGGGAGCCCACCGCCACTCGGCTGAAGTTTAATGGAAAGCTCCCACCATATGGCTCGCTCTTCTCAATTTTCCATGAGTGAGGCTCCTGTGTATCCGGACACACGGAGCACATTTTGTGCGTCTTTACAATTTAAACTCATATCAATACATAGATTTAAATAAAATATAGATGGAGAGAGTTGTGTTCATATAGAGATACGGATTATCCCTCCAAGAGGCGCATAAACTTTTGCCATTTTGGATACGGTACAAACAACCAAAACCCCTCGATGACTTGAACTCGTACTTGAAGGGTAGATGGGAATGTATCAAATTAATTAAATGAAGGCAATGGCTTGTATGGGCCGGTTCCAAATTTCAATATGGTGGAACCGGCCCCACCCCCACTTTATTGAGTCCATTATGCCCCCTTCAACCCACCCCCCCCCCCCCCCCCCAAAAACAATTCACGGCTTCACCCCAGATAATGAACTTGTGAATTTTTTTTTTCTCTTTTATTCCTTTTTTCTGTGTTTTTTTTATATTTAATTTTAGGGGTATAATTATAATTTAATCCTTGTGGTTTAGGATATATTCACCTTTCAAGATAAAAAAACTATTTTTTACCAACGAAATATTCCGTTGGTAAAAACCTTAATTTTATTATTAAATTGGCTTACTAACGGATTAACAACGGAATCCATTGGTAAAATTTCGTTGATAAATTTTAGCAACAAAAAATCAATTCCGTTGGTAATCCATTGCTAATAATTCCGTTGGTAATTTATGTAATGATTCCCTTGGTAATCCGTTGGTAAAATAGAGAATAAATCCATTGGCATTCTGTTGCTACAACAAAAATATAATTTTTGTTGCTAATCCAATGGTAATTATCAACGGATTGAATTCCGTTGGTAAATTTAGTTACTAAAAAATATTTTTTTTGTAGTGTTTAGAGTTTAAGGTTTAGGGTATAATATTGTATTTTTACCCTTGTGGTTTAGGGTATAATTTATCCCTAGGGTTTATGGTATAATTGTAATTTTACCCCTGTGGTTTAGGGTATAATTTATCTCTAGGGTTTAGGCTATAATAGTCATTTAAGTATAATCCCCCGACCCATTTCAGATGGCACACTTTTCATTTTGGGTTGTATCATAAAAGTTTGTACATTCCTAAAAAAGAAAAAAGTCAAACACAATCACCGTTCCCCCATACACTTTATTTACAAAAATATCACCCTTACCAAACACATCTAACATATTTTATCATTTATTTATTACCAAAAAATATCATATTACCCTTAAAAGTTATCACTTTTCTTAATCTCCGTGTCGGAAGAGACATGCTAACTTTGTGTGATGGAGGGAGTAATAAATTTAAAAATTAAATAAAAAAACATTAATGAAGGAGGAGGAATTAATTAAGAAGGGTGGGGACCACAAGTTCCACCAAGTCATTTTGTGGGACTGGTTCCACCAAAGTCCTACTCTTAATTGAATTAATCCTTAATCTAGAGATGTATTCCCAGAAATCCGTAGTTCCTTACACTCATATCTTCACATTCTTACAGGTTTCAACTTCTTCTTCTCCTCTAATTAATTTTGATTGCAAATTAACTATTATCTCCTTCAATTAATCTCATACTATATATTTATTATATCATCTCTTAAAATTATCGCCCAAAATGATCTATTGATTTTTGTATGGACATGTTCCCTACCCAGGAATGTCGATAGTGGCGTATGATCGTGGCCGGCGCATGCTCACTATCTTATTTGGTAGAGTATTAGTAATTTTAAGGTATATTTAGAAATATAGGATGAGATGTAATATTTGTTAGAAGGGTATTTTAGTCATATTAATTAAGAATATACTCCCTCTGTTCCATAAATAAATTCACACTTTCTATTTTTATTCGTTTCATAAATAAGTTTACACCCCCCAAATAAAAAATACACAAAAATCAATAACCCCACAACACACTTTAATTTTAAAATTATCACCTCTTTAAAACTCACATAACTTACTTTAAAATTTATTTATTATCTAAAAATACCAAACTATCTCCAAAAGTAAAGTAAAAGACAACTTTTTTCTTAAACCTCTTATCAATAGTAATCGTAATTTTTTTTTGGGACAGAGAGAGTAATAAATTAATTTTTTTTGGTATATTTAGCAATTTCGAAGGTGTGAATAGCATATCCCTTATTTAAATTCAACCATAACTGCTGCGCATTGAAAAAGAAAAACCCTATATTCCCAACCTCCTATTCTCCGACTTTACTACATTTCTTCACCACATATCCATCATTGTGAGATATCGCACCGTATTGCTGCACAAACATAAATATACCTATGAGATACAAACAGAAAAAATATAGCAACTAACTACATGATATAGCTACTACCTATATATACTCCTGCTGCACATAATATTTATGCATCAAGCACATATACGCTGCACACAACCATTTATGTTATGTATATAAAAAATTTAGGTACAACATATATTATGTGAATCGTAAAAGTTAAATGCAGCAAATAGTATTATATGCAACAAAAATATACTCCCTCCATCCCGGCAAGTATTTCACGTATTGTGGTGCGCGGAGTTTAAGAAAAATTTACTTTTTTATGTATAAAGTAAGAAAGAGAAGAAATATTTAGGTTAATTTAATGAAAAGATTGTGTAACGTTATTGGGATATGCCAAAAAGTGAGTATTATATTAGAATGTGTGTAAAAAGTGAGTATTATTATAGTTTATTTTTTACTAATTTTAGTAAAAGTGAAGTGTGAAATACTTTGAGAGACGGATAAAAAAGGAAAGTGTGAAATACTTTGAGGGACGGATGAAGTACTAAATAATATGTGATACCCGAGTTTTTCACTACTCATGTGTCAATATAATTTAATTTGTGTTTTGTGTATTTTTATAATTATGTGATAATTATATGATAAGTATGTGGTGATTGTTTCTGCATTTTATTCATCTTTGCATTTTTATGGTGACAATATATGAATGTATATGTGCTAAATATTTACGCGCATTAATTTGGACATATAATTAAATTATTTTATGTGTATAAATATATTATTTCTTAGTCGTTAAGTATTACACGTGTTCTTGTAAGAATAATAATAGTAGTAAAAAAATATACACATATGTTTATTAATTTGTAAATGTATTATATTTTAGTTATTGAGTATTACATGTTATTTATAATAATGAATAACTATAATAAATGAATAAAATTTGATGATGTCTATCTATAACAAATGGATAAGGTTGGATGATATCTATCAATAATAAATGAATGATGTTTATCTATAATAATAATATATTATAATATATTAATATAATAATAATATATAAAAAAATTATTGGTTTGGGGTGCGGTGACAACACGAACTTACTCCCTCACAAGTATATAAATGGGTGTGGGGAGGTGATTACCTCACGCTAGAAGTGAATCGCCAACAGGAGGAGGAGGAAGGAAAAAAAAGGAGAGAGAAAGAGGGGAAGGAAGAAAGAGAGATGGAGGTGGCGTACCGGAACGTGAAGGAAAAGAGTAGTTATCTCATTCACGAGGTATAATATTATTATTGTCGAACTTCAGGTAAGTAGAAATCCAACTACAATGCATAAACATGTTATTTTGAGAATTACTTGTGATTAATTTGTTATATAAGCTGTGATTTATGTAATTTGAGGTAAATATAAATCCACATGCAACTATAATATATAAATAAATTATTTTGTAAATTATTTGTGATTGTGATAATTATTTTATAATATTTATAGTTAGTGTGTGTCACAAGTTGCAATTCTGTGTTATTTGAGATAAGATCGTTGTCCTAAATATATATATATATATATATATATATATATATATATATATATATATATATATATATATATATATATATATATATATATATATATATATATATATATATGTGTGTGAGATCTGAAACTGTTCAATTTATGTGAATTTCACGCCGAGCACACCCGTCGGACTTAAAATATTGCTCACTTTCAAGCAAAAAAAAAAAGAAAAAAAAGGTGAAGGGAAATTCGCCTAGTATAAAATCAAATTTTCAAAAGAATTGAATTTTTTTTATGACTACTTCTCTTCAATCCAATAAAATTAAATTTGGTGTACGAAACTCTGTTATATAGCACGCCAAATTTGCCAAAAAGTAAAAATAGGTAGTTAACCAACGCACTAATGCATCCAAATTAAGTTGCATGTAAAATTCCACCCAATATTTTGTTTTATTTATTTAGATGGTGTGTTATTGTGCAGTGAAATCCCACAAATCCAATTGAGTCAACCGAACACGTGGAAAAGTAAATTAGGTGCCAAGTGTTTGCGTTTGGATACGTGTTGGTAGAGGGGGTGCAAGTGTACTAATTGAATAATGAGGCATGTTGCACCTTAGCATATTCATTTGAAGTGGTGAACACATGATTTACGTACACTTCATCTCACCGCACTTTATTCCATTTGGAATTCCTCTAAAACAATGCTACCCCCTCCGTCACTTCAGTTTGATTGCACTACCGTATACTCCCTACTCAGATGATACACTCATTTTGGTTATCTTACAAGTTTATACATTTTCAAATAAAGTAAAAAATAAAAAACAACCACCTTTCTTCATACACTTTATTTACAAAAAAAATCATCTTTACCTAACATAATTTATAATTTATTTATTACAAAAAAATATCATTATACCCCTAAAAGTTATCTCTTTTTTAATCTCAGTGGTGCAATCTTTTGTGGGACGGAGGGAGTATATTTATCAACGTTCTATTAATAATAAAAATAAATTATATAATTAAATTATCAATTTAAACTTTTTTTTACACTTTATTTATTATTTTTAATAATTTTATTTACTTTTTTTTAAATTACCAATTCACTCATATTTTTTCTTACATTATATATTAAAAAAATAATATACTCTCTCTCTGTCTCACGCAAGGAGTTATTTTTGTTTTTTGTATGTGGATTAAAGAATATTATTATTTAATGTGTAGTGGGAGTATGGACCCAAAATTTTAATTGTATTAATGGGTGTGTATGGGTCTCATGTGTGTAAAAAATAAAAGTGAACTCTTTGAGTGAGACGCCCAAAATGGAAAAAAAAGGACTCTTTGAGTGCGACGGAGGGAGTATTAATTTTCATGCCCATAGAAACCAGCATTATTACGTGAGATTATTTTCTCTTTTTTTCACTAAAAAGAATATTCAGCCTTAAGTATTAAAGAATTTATCGTAGTATCTAGCAAGTGTGACCAAGTTAAATATCAAAATAGTGACAAATAAATCTTATTTATAACTATTCCTATTTAAAACAAACTCAATTTATAAGAATTAATTATTAACCACGAAACTGAAAATAATAAATAATTAAAATTTAACGGCAAGAAAACAATTAAATATTCTAAGATAACAGACTAGTAATAGTAAGACAATTCAGTTTAATTATGCTAATTTATTTCTTAAACCCAGAATTATATTCATATGACACTTTACATAAGCATGTCAAATCACTTTGATCAAATAAGATTTGACAATCCTAAAGAATAGAAAATCCAAAGATCTAATTAAACTTTAATATTTACTTTTCAAATACTTCACATAAAATTCCAATTAAGTCTAGAGCATCTCTTTCTAGGTTTTACAAAATTAATTATATATCTCCTTATCAAATACTGAATTATGAAATACTCTCTCTGTCCCGTGTTAAGGTTTACGTTTTTCATTTTAGTTTATCTCAAATTAAGGTTTACATTTTCTTTTTTGTCTAGTAGAACCCACACACAATAATTATTTATTTCACATAGGACTCATACACAATACTAATACAACTACCCACTGCACATTAAATATTATATTTCTCAACCGAATATCTATTACAATATTATTTCTCATAATCTCCGAAAAAAACAAAAGCAAATATTAATGTTGACGTGGGACAGAGATATTGAATGTCTAATAACTAAAGACTATATAGATTAATCTCCTTCAATTATCACGAAAAACAAATATATTGATGCGCACATTCATAAATTTCAATTATATAGAAATTCGAGCTATCTTCATGCAAATATAATAAGAAATAAGAATTAAGAAACAAAATCATAAAAGTCTAAAAATATAAACTTCAATATAAGAATAAATAATCTGCAGAATAGTAAATCCAGAATCTAAGTCATAAATCAAACATGAATTAAACCTTCAAAACCCTAACACTATCAAAATGATTCTTACCTCATGGTGTTACAAGCAATAACCATGTTTATGAAAGAAGACTTATCTATAAGTCTAAAATCTAAAAATAATAACGTAAAGAGAAGAAAAACCCTAGAAGCGTGATTCTCCATCTTCAACCTCGTCCTCTCCAGAATTCCCGTCTCCAATTTAGTAGATGAATACTCTAGTGAATCCTCTCCGAATGGATGACAGATGATGGGAAAAGGTGGTGAATTAATATAGTACCGAGAGCTTGTACAAAAGCTTTTAAATTGTTTTGGGTAAGACTCCTTTTATAAACGGAAATGATCACGTAGGAATTCATTTGAAAGAAATTGGATTTGACCATAAAAATAATACAGATAATGACATTAAGGATATTGTATGTTACCATGCCATATGGCACGGTGGGTACTGTGCAGCTGAGGGGTTAATACAGAGGCATGCCACTTGAGCACGTAGGTGGGTGCACAGGATAATTTGCCTTTAAATTATCACTTTTAAGATATGTTTGTTTGAGACTTATGAAGGTTTAGAAACCATAAATAATAATAATAATCTATATATGTTTTGTATTTTGGTACGATAAGTTTTAACTTTCTGACAAATTAATGTGTAACTTGTAGGTGCTAATAAATGTAAGAGTGTACTACTCCCTCCGTCCCATAAAGAAGTTCACAGTTACTGTAGATACGAAGTTTAAGAAAAAGTTAATTTTTGGGGGTAGTTTGATATTTTTAGGTAATAAATAAATAAATTATAAAGTAAGTTTTGTGAGTTGTAAAGGAGTGACAATTTTGAAATTAAAGTGTATTGTGGAGTTATTGATTTGTGTGTATTTCCTTATTTGGAGATGTGAACTTGTTTATGGGACAGACAAAAATAGAAAGTGTGAATTTGTTTATGGGATGGAGGGAGTAATTGATTATGAAAATGCATCAAAAGTGGGCAGGGTTTGGATAAAAGATTTCTAAGTGTATACAAATGTGATTTTTAAAACCTAAACGCGACTTTTAAAAATAAAAAAATTAATTTATAAAACCCAAAACAAAAGATCCTTAAAATTAGAACTAAGCGCACTAATAAATATTAAATCATAGACATAAAGTAATCAATGAACCATGAGTGAGGCTCTGCGCACCCGGGCGCACGGAGCACATTCCATGCGCCTTTGTAATTTTCGTGTCCTTTTACAATTTAAATCTCTAACAATACATAAGTTTAAATAGAATATAGGGGGAGGGTTGTATTCACATGAGAACACGGAATATCCCTCCATGTCCCTGGGGGCGCAGTAGCTTTTGCCATGAACGATAGTGAACCATAATATTTCAAATCGGTGTAAAACATGTCATAAATTATAGAAATAAGATATGAGTAGGTCTCTTGTATCCCCAAGTGCACAAGATGTGTAAAGGTACAACATTTTGTTTTAAAGAGTATATACTTTAATTAATAAGTGTATATCATTTTGTTCTAAATGGTATACACTTTCATTAAATTTTTATTTTCAAGAAATAATGATTACACTGATTCCTTATACTAAAGAGTAGTATATAATTTAATATTAAAGGGTATCTGAACGCACGGTGTTTCCGGAACACATAAATTTTAGCCATAAAATATTACAAGAACCTACCTAAAATAAAAATTAACATTAAACACAGGAAAAAAAAAGAGTTCAAGGAACATGAGGTTTCATAGTCACTATTGCAGGAAGACATTGTCCTAAAATTTTTAAGCATAAGGGTAAAAATTTTATGTAGACTAAATGATTTATTAAAAATTTTAATGCACCATGTTTAGTAAAAAAATGTTTAAATATTTAAAATGACGAAAATACCCTTAACTCATTTTAAAATATACAATAGTCATGATTATGTATAATCAAGTTATGAATATTTATAACCGATCATAAATATGTACAATAACAAAATACCCTTAACTCGTTTTAAAAGCTACAATAGAGTCATGAATATGTACAATCGAGTCATCATGAATATGTGCAATCGAGTCATAAATATATACAATCGAGTAATAAATATGTACCATTAACCCAATTTATTTTAACCGTGTCAGAAACTAGGCAAGAATCTTTATATAAATTTGGACATTTCACGCATAATTTTAAAATTACGATAAAAAAAATTTCATGCTTAAGGGCACTGTCTCCCATTTCTTAGAAAAATAGTGGAAAAACGTTAGGCTCCAAATTTAGTGTTAAAGACATAAGTGGTGAAGTGGTAGATGTTGGTGATGTCCCCACATAATGCAGGTGCCAATTATGCCGTTTCTTTCGTCATCAGACCCCATCGCCTTATCTGATGTACCCAAATTCAATTCCGACCATCAATTGCTCCTTTTTCCATTAAGTGGTGGGTATGTAGACTGATAAAGTCTCTTGTGGGATTATTTATGTGAGACATCCTAAAACACCTTTCACACTTCTACATTTGTCCGTCCAATACCATACACACCCCAATTATAATCACCCACTTATATTCATTTAAGCCCTTTAGGATTTCAAAACTGATATCATCTCATTCCTCTCTCTCGTCTTTTTGTTGTGAACAAACTAACTCTTTTTTCACGCCGATCTGAATCTCACCGGCATGAAAAAACCCTAACCCTTTCTTTTACTCCCAATTCTGGAGGGAAGACATCATTCTTAAAATGTTTTGAGAGGGAAACAAATCCCAATGATGAAATTAGAATCTGAGGGTATATTTTTTGTATGATTATTTTTCTTGATATATTATATAGAGCTCATTCGAAATAAATTTATAAATCCAAACTTTAACCTTATCATGATTAAATGAGATTTAAACTATAGAGTGGAAGTTTACCTTGATCCATTGAGTACTCCTTTATGCGGAACACGAACTCATCGATTTAGCGGTATTATGTTCTTCCTCCACTAAGCATCCTTATTCCTTTATGAGACCGTCATAATCCCTTCTGATAGGGAGAAAAGAAGACTATGTGCAGCTTAGTGTATTGAAACCATAATCAAGGAGCCTTTATATACTACACAATTAGGCCACCCATAATCACTTAATCATGTAGTATTGGGTATCTACTCAATTGACCCATATCATTATTATTATAACCCATGGACTTTTCACCTTAATTGGATCACTTTATTTAGTCCATAAAATAATTGAATAACTAATATAATTGCATAATAATATATTGCCCACTATTAGATTATATTATAAATAAAATTTTCCTGACACACTTCTCTAACTTTTGTCATATAAACATGATTTCACTACATTGTTTGCCATTTCAGAAATCAATGAACAGGAAAAACATGATTTCCCTAACTTCTGTAGTGGGAAGAAATCTATTATTCACCTATCTTTTTTTTTTTTTTAATTTGTGTTACAAAACAGTTTCATGTTTTGTAATTTTAATTGAAGTGTAACAAATTTATATAATTTCTAGTAGAAGTATAACAAATTTATGTAATTTAAAAAAATTCTATAATTTTTGTGTAATTCTTATAATTTCTGTAAATTTTTTAAAGTTACAGGTTTTTTTTCTTTTAATTTATTTCTTGAATTTTAGAAACTTTTAATATTTCAAGGGAATTTTTTTATATTGATTAGGGTTTGGATTATCAACTTTAATGATAAAATTAATGCAAACCCTAAGCCCAACTGCATGACATTTTTACCCTTGGAAAAGAGTTGAAAAAGTAAAAAAAAAAAACATTTTTTTATCATGAGATGAATGAATGGAGTGGTTAAATAAATAAAATCATCATTGTTTGCATATTTGAAACACGCGGCATATTAGTTATTAGAATTTAAAAAAAAATGCTTTGTCCATATATTTAATATTTTATTAGGAATTATTGTTAATTGAAATTTGATTGAAACTTGTATTTTTTTAAACTTAATTTAAAATATAATTAATTGTGTTAATGAATAATCCTATCTCCGAAATCGCATTTAATACTGAAAGCGTAGTTATTTATGGATCATTTGCGATTGGCCTTCTATATCATTTTTCACCTTCTAAACCCATACCATTTGGAAGTTTTATGGATTCAGAACCTGAAAAATATATTAACTATAATCTGCAATATTTTTTTTATTGATTTGAGGTCTGAGTTATTAAAAACTATCCGTATAAGACTTTAGATCTTAATACCGTAATTGCCACGTCATGAGCATCCAAATAACACCAAATGAATTCTCAAAATTAAATAAATAAAGATTATTTATCTTATCAACATCTAAGTAATCCTCCAAGCACGTCGGGCGTTATTCTACGAAGGGTCATCGGAGTAGAGCTTTATCTTTTCTTCGACTGGTTTTGTGAAGAGCTGGCGACACACCTCAACTGTTTTCCCATTCCTTTTAACACTGTAATTAATCATCTACTCACTAATTGTAATTAAGAAGCTAATTAAATTAATTAACACATTAAGTAAAGGGATTTACCTTGAAGAAATCGTATTCGGAGCAGGCATGGCGTATTTGTTGGATAATTAGGGTTGAATTTGGAAAGCCATGTCGATGTTGATGTTGTTGGATAATTAGGGTTGAATCTGAGGAAGCCATTTGATGACGGGAATCG
This sequence comes from Pogostemon cablin, assembly GCA_023678885.1. Taxonomy (NCBI): domain Eukaryota; kingdom Viridiplantae; phylum Streptophyta; class Magnoliopsida; order Lamiales; family Lamiaceae; genus Pogostemon; species Pogostemon cablin. The sequence goes on along the minus strand of CM042964.1, from coordinate 11,768,323 downwards.
TTAATCACTTGGCCAAGTTTAGGTTTGGGTCTGTCAGGCTCTGGACGGTGCAGGAGTTGAAATGTCGAGATGCTTGAAGATGTTGATAAGAGAATTAATCTTTATTTATTTAATTTTGAGAATTCATTTCATGCCATTTGGATGATGATGTGGCAATTTTTTAATAATTTTTGTTTTTGTTAAATATTGAGATGACGTGTTAACATCTCAAGCCTTGTGTACCGATAGTTTCTAATAATTAGGCCCAAATTGATAAAAAAAATATTTCGGGCCCTAATTCAATTGTTTATAGATTTTTCGGGTCCTGAATCGATAAAACTCCTAACATTTATATATATTTTGGAACTCACATCATCCAATCGAAACCAAAAAAATTATTAATTTAGGCTATTGTTAAAAAGAAAAGAGCACAAAGAGTAGAACTTAAATATGTTTGTGCAATGAAGAAATCAATAGAGTAGCCAAATAGGTGACTTTAAAAGAACCAAACAGGTTGCCCTAATAATAAAATTAACCAATTTCATTTTTTCTTCTTTTTAACTCTATGACCGCAATAAGATGCATTTGATCAATCGGTTCTATCCATCTCGCTTGAAGACGTGTATTTGGCTTGATGGTCTGTTGAAAATTTTGTTTGTTACGCCCTCTTCTGTTTAATCTTGCTACTTTCCAGAGTTGGAAACTCCTCATAAGTAACAAGGTTATTATAGTCCGTTGTAGGTTCAACAAATTCATAGTTATCATGGACATCTGTAGGTTGATTTACGATCATATCCTGTAGGATTGCCTCCCTTGAAGAAGATGTCTTCAATGTATGTGGATCCGAGATGAGGCATTCCTCTCCAGAACGAGAACTCGTATTTTCATCAATCCTCCACCTCTTCAGGCTCAATTGGATCATCAGTCAGCACACCAAAAGAATTTGAGGTTGGCACGGGCGGCATAACAGGGGTGTGATTACCTGCACCTCGCCCAGATTGATCAGCTTCATGTGCAACAGAAGACTGATTAGCGGGTGGCTCACACCGCTGCACAGCACATGCCCTTCTCTATCAGGAGGCTGCTCCTCGGCTGAAAGGGCCTGATCCGGAGTAGCTTTAGTAGTCTGCCCCGTAACAGCAGTGGGCTGAGATGGTGATCTAGCAAGGATGGGTCCAGCTGCTGCATTCGAGCAGCCCTGTTCAGGATCTCCCCGAGTTTGGACGAGGGAGTCCGTCTGCTTTTGTGCTGGGGATGACCACCAACATCAACCTTCCTTTTGAGAATATTTTTCAGAAACTGACTTCTTTCTACGGCAATCAGCAATCTCATGACCCAATTTAAAACAAGCAGTACAGAAAGAAGGCAGGTTCTCATACCCAATCGACATCGAAAATGAGTTAGAAGAAGTGACAAGACTGATCGATTCAGGGAAATTACAATCCTTCATATCAAGTTCAACCAACACCCGAGCAAACCGTCCCAATGAACCGTTAAGTGCTCGTTCATCAGTACGAATTGGAGAACCAACAGCAGAGGCTATCGATTTAAGAACTCGATCCGTCCAAAGTTCAAAAGGTAATTCAATAATTCTGATCCAAATAGAAACAACTGAAGACTTATAAAATTTTATAAGGGTTGAAGGCTGGAGTCCATTTCTGAACTCGAATCTTACCCAATTCCAGATCATATTCTCGTTTCTTCAATATAGCGCTGCGTCGAATTCATCAAGAATTAGAATGTTGTAGAACCCTCTGCCAATAGGGACTACAGATAACTCAGCCACGCTTCACAAGGATTTAAGTTGAAGAACTAGGGCAGCGGAGGATAGAGGCTTCTGACAAGGGTCTAGAAGCAAACGGATTATATGGAACGGAGAGCAAACTTTGATTCTGTCTCCGTAATATGAATCGTCAATTGGAATGGAGATGTTGTCACCAACGCGAATACAGGGGAAGATCTCTGGCGTAGTAGATTCATCGCGAATAAGATCTCCAATAAGATTCCCAAGATTTGGACTGGAGTAGTGGGTCTGTGGAGATGCAGCACTCCCGCTGAGAAAGGGGGCCGAGGCCGAACCATCGTGGGCCGAAGGTGCGTTCACACCGCCGCACAGCGGTGGCGATGCAGATTCTTTTGGGCTAGGGCGGCGCCGATTTGGAAGGAGAAATACAAGCAGCATCGAAGGCAGAGCCATCTGGAGGCAGAGGATTCGGATGTGGATGGGAAGAACCGTCTGGCCGGCTGTGCAAAGTATAAGTCGGCGTGAGTAAGGCCATCGGAAAAAGTCAGATTCTAGAGAGAAGGAGGAGGAGATTTCTAGAGAGAGAAACCCAAAACATCTTTTTTTCTCACGAAACCAAACAAATTAAGGTTAAACTATTCGAGGAAATTAGATCTAGTTGTATAACCCACATCATCACATCGAAATCAATCTCAAAGGCCCACTACCTAAGGGGCTTAGATCCACTTGTCTAAACGCACACTATCCCATAGAAACCAAAATAAAGCCCAATCATCCCCCCCCCCCCCCCCCCCACAATTAATCCACAATCCATTCAAGCCCATCAAATGTGGATTTTGATGGCTGCACAAATAGCTATGCAATTTTTTAGCTGCTGAAATTGCAAGGTAAATCCACACAATAGCAAAGCAAGAGTGACAAGTAACACAGCAAGACTACAAACCCAACATTTACTGAAGCATTGTAATAGCATGCATGGTATAGTTGTCAAATGGGAAGAATTCGCCTAGCCCAACTTAGGCCCAACTCGGGCTGGCTTGGGCCCAGCCTGTGAGTAACGTGGGCTAAATGAATCGAATTTCAGGTATAATTATGGGCTTTAAGTGGACTATTTTTTTTAAAAGTACAGCCTGGCCCAGCCCACGGTCCAGGCCTATATTCGGTTGTTAGAGTGACCTGATTAAGTATTAAATGATTATCTCTCTATCAGCTTATGTTTTTAGATAGGTGTCATTTAACATGGTATCAGAGCCCATGGTTAACAAAGGTACAGAATTCGAACCTCATCGCCACTCATTCATGAGAAAATTACACATGCAAGACTTGAGGCAAAAAGTTAACCCCTTCTATAAAGCTTAAACTTTTAGATGAGGTGGTCATTTAACATCGGTTCATCCTGGACCCAAGGTGGGCCAATTCAGCCCAGTTGATTAATTTTTATATAAAATAAAAAAAATATTTAATAATGTTAAAATTCTAAACATCAAATTCTATATACTTCATATGAAAATTTAAGATTTTCTAATTAAAAAACAAATTATTTACAAAATACTATTTAGTTAATATCTTTTATATATTACATCATTATACAAAAATTTCTTTAAAAATAGAATATATTAATTTAATGATTATTTTTCATAATAAGTATATTGATGAATGTAGTAATACCATAATATACACTATTATAATATTATTATTAATATTATTTTGGGTAGGCCATGTGTGAGACCGTCTCACGTGAGACCATTTCACTTTTAAAAATAATTATCACTTTCGCTATAAATCGTTATCACTTTCGCTATAAAATATTATCACTTTTTATTTTACTATAAAAATTATTCATGAAAGAGCATGTTCACTTTTCATTAATTTATTATCAATTTCCTTCATAAAAGTTATCACTTTCTGACCGTATAATCTAAGCATTTGATAAATTAGAATTAAAATAATTTTCATTAACATATCCAATTAGCCCACCGATTCAATCCATTATTGGCTCATGCCCGGACCCTTTAGCTCGGCCCATCCCACGACCAAGTAATTATAATTCATGTGTCGAATTGGGCCAATGTTTTCTTAAAAAGCCCGACACAGCCTGTTACAAGGTGAGTCCAACCCACTAAATACGTGGGTTTAGACGGGTCTGGGCTGAGCCAGCCCGGCTTAGCCCATTTGACAACTATATTGCATGGGTTGTCTCCCTTATTCAAAGTGCATTTTTTTTTTTGGATCGTCTCATAAAAATTGTATTATGAGACATATAAGAAGTAATAGCATTTGAATAAAAAATTATATCTAGATGGATGAAAAGTAATGGTGGTTTAGTGTATTATACTATGAACAATTTATAGTATGAATAAAAAATAAACATTGACATTTTAATGAAAAGTGAAAATATATTTAATAAAAAGTGATAACTATTTTTTAAAAAATGTGTATAATAGACTCACGTAAAACGGCCTTGAGCAAGTGTTGCCATTTTTGTTTTGTTTTTCTTCTTTTTTTTTTGTTTAAATATTTTTATTAATTACAATATTACTGTGCTATTTCATGATCTATTTTACCCTTTGAGATATGATGATCTATTTTACCCTTCGAGGTATGGTTCATTTTATATTTTATTATCGATGATTTGATCTCAGAAATGCATGGTTGCCTCAACATTACATCGGATCAATAGAAAGAAACGAGTGGAGTAAATAAATCACGCATACTAATATAATTTATTTTTTATTTTTATTCCTACTTAGTTAGAATTAAATAATTAAACCATTCAATAAAAGCATATCTTAAAAAAATTATATAAATAGAAAAAATATTCATTAATACACATAAATCACGTATACAAATTTCTTATGACTATTCATGTATATCTTCAAATTAAATATCACCTTTAATCATATTTTTTGATTGGTTAGGAAAACTACTTTTATTTATTTATTATTATTATTATTATTATTATTATTATTCATGTAAATCTTTAAATTATATATATTTATAAATTAAATACCAACTTTAATTATATTTTTTGATTAGTTATAATAATTCATTCGCGTATTACGCGGGAATATGGAGTATATAAACGCATTAACATTTTTTTTCCTTTTTTTCATGAATTAAGAGTAAAATGTACTTATAGATTTAGTGAGACAATTATGTTTAATGAATAGTGTATTGTTATCACTCTTTCTTTTCTTTTCTATTTTTTTAATATCTTGATATTTTTATATTATTAAATAATGATAAATATTAATCAATTTTTATTTAGAAATCATTAAATTCTTAGTCAATTTTCATGATAAATTCTATTTAAATTTATATTTATATATTCCTAATGTTATTAAAATTTAAAATTTTGTAATATTCCTAATTCTTTCACTCTTATTTTTTAAAAATTCTAATTACGTATAGCTATCTTTCACTTTCACTTTCAATTTATATATATACTCCTTACTTAATTAAGTAAACCAAGTTCTACGTGTAAATCGATATACCAAACGCTATGTAGAGTGATATATATTTATATTTTACCGCATATTGGAAATATCAATAAGCAACAGATATATAAATTATTTATATTATTTTTATATACCAAAATTTTAGGTAAGATAATGATATGATTTTTTGGATACTAAATTTATGGTATAATATATATTTTTTAATAAGTTACGGGCCAATTTTTTTAGGCAAAGACTTGTGTGAGACCGTCTCACGTGAGATGGTCAGAAAGTGAACTTTTATATTGAAAAGTGATACTAAATTAGTGAAGAGTGATAATGTTATTTTAGAACAAATTATAGTATAAGTAAAACGTAATTACATTTTATAGCGAAAGTAATAACGTTTTATAGCGAAAGTAATACTAACTATTATAAAAAGTATAAAATGGTCTCACGTGAGAGGGTCTTACGCAAGACCTACCCATTTTTTTAATGCAATATTCTCATAGTCCATAGTCAACTATATACATAATATATGCTCTCTCTGTCCCGCTCAAATAACATCATTTTACTATATTGGGGCACCCGTCCAATTTGCACTATTTTCCTCTATTAGTAAAAAAGGCACACCAATGGTCCATCACTACCCATCATATCTCTCTAATACACCTACTCACTTTACATAAAATAATAATATTTCTTAATTTACGTACAAATAGCAAATAATACTGTTTGCCCGGGACGGAGGGAGTACTTTTTTTTCAGCAAGACGAATACTTAATAATTAAGTTTAGAAAGATTTTTTTTTAAAAAAAAGAAAATGGAATAAAAAAATTAGAATGAAAGGTATAAATGAAATGAAAAATAAAAAGAGCCGGAAAAATAATTTTAATATGTGGAAAAAAGGAAAATGTTAGAAATTTGAAAGTGACATTTGATTATGGACTTTATACATTACCTACGACATGATTCTGAAGATGAGAGTGATAAGTCGTAATATTATCCTATTATTTTAAATGAATTTATATATTTTATATGAGTTGTGATTTATTACATACTATTAATTTTGACTTATATCTATGCCACACATATACTTCCTCCATCCTTTTTAAATAGTTTTTTTTTTTTTTAATTTTTAGTGTCCCACCCAAAATATCTTATTTCATTTTTTACATATGTGGACCCAAATAAACCCATTGATACAATTAAAATAAAAAATCTTCTTTGAATGGAACAGAGGAAGTATGTTTTAATTATTTTATTTTTTGTCCAAAAAGGCCAAAAGACACATATTGAATGAGAAAGTTTGACCGTGAGGAATTGAAGGAGTCGAATTAATCAATGGAAAGAAGGATTCTACACCATCAAATTTATGACTCATGAATGTGGGAGATATGTCCCCCTAGACGCCTTTTAGGGGAGGCTCAAGAATCCCTTTGGACATTCTCGAACTCATATATCATCATTCGGGCTGTATAGGCAGATTGGAGATGAGGCAGGAGCCTCGCCACAAATTAAAGAACATCTAATTTATCAGTTTTATCTTTTAATTTAGTTTTAATAATGTAATTTCGTTTCTAATCCGAGAATTGTGAATCTCCGTATATTAATTTGCATGATTGTTTAGGACTAAAATTATCAACTTGTTAATGAATTTATTTTGTGATTGTCTTTTATGTGAATCATGATATTTTAAATACTTATTTAGATTGATCATCTTAATCTGTGATTGAAAAATTCATTTGCGATTTTACGTATTACAATTCATAATTATTATAATATTGTTAATCGAGTAGCAAAATAAGGGAGTACCTCTTGAAATCACAAAATGTAGGTTATATGAGTGTTTCTCATAGTCTAGTAATCCTAATATCTAAATCCTAATGCATTCTTGAGTTCGAACCTCTTTAAGTCGCTTGATTGTTGTTTAATCTACAAGTCTATCAAAGTTATTAATCTTAAGGATATTTCGAATTAATTTGATTTGAGTCATGAATATGTTGGTGTTTTAAGAATTTCATGCATTTGAATTAGAATATGGAAGGGATCAAATCCTTGAATTATGTTTATTATTTTATTTGTTCTCTTATTTAATTTTGTTATTTTTTCTCTTTCAATAATTTACTTTCATGTTTCAAATCCCCCCTTGTTACTTTCGTAAAAATACTTTAAATTCAATTAAAATTCTATTATTCCATTGGGTTTGACTCATACTTATTCTACTACAATTTAGTGGATTTGTTCGATAAATTACAAATCATTATTTTTGGGTGCCAACAACATTATTTTTAGGTGCCAACCACATCACACCAGGAAAAGATAGGAATGAAAATGTGATGGAGATATAGAATACTAATATAACAATTTTTTTTACAGCGTGACAATGTGATAAAAAATTTTATAATTAGTTAGTTATTTTTAGTATATTTTATTTTATTTTTTTTATAAAAATACTGTTAGTTTTTTAATAAAAAATTAATGTTATAGTTTAATATAAAAAAAATACTAAGTTTATTAACAAACACATGTCCATTACTTAATCAAAACTAATACAATTTTTAATATAATTATGTTTTTATTTGTTTCATATTATTTATTTATATTATGTTAGATCTTTTATCATCTATAAATAGATGATCTTGTTATTGTGTGTTTACGGAGTTGAATTTGATATACAAAAAGTTTGAGTTATTTCTGTTTAATTTGTATTCTTCTAATATACGTTTCGAATCAATAAATTTATCACATTTATGTTGGATTATACACTAAAAGTCTAACTTTTTATATGAACAATGTTTTGACTATATTTAAAATGAGAATGATCATGTGATCAAACGTTTGCAATTATATTGTTGCAAAAATCCATTTACTTTATACTGTAGATAATGTTGTGTGTGGCGTCACACGGAAGATCATTTTATCGGCTCCTTATAAAATATAAACAGATGTTCACACCGAGATAGACGAGGACTATCTATCGGTATGGTTGTAGTGTGATTTGGTATTAGTCTGTCTTGACTATAAAATTACACTAGTGCACTTTGTGTGTATTGAGCAGGACCGCATTAAGATCGTTCGGTTTATACTGACTATATAATAGAACTTGATCTCTTTTATTATGGATGTTCGTGCTCTTAATCCCTATACAATAATCTCGACACGTAACACTACAACATAATTGATATTAAGTAACAAGTTAGAGTAACACTTTTATTTTAATTAACACAAATCAGTAACACTTTCAAAGTTATTATAATAGCTAACAAATTTGTAACACTTTTTATATTAGTAACATAGACGAGTAACACTTTTTTTAATATGTAACACATACACATAACACTTTTAAATAAGTTAAACTTCTCATGTAACACTTATACATAAGTAACACAATTATGTAATATTTTTATATAAGTAACAATTGTATATAACACTTTTACACTTCTTACACAAAGTGAAATATTTATATATGTTACACTTTAATATAGTTTTATTTACAAAGTATATAAATTATTATGTATATTATATTTAAATAATAATATGGATAAACATAAAATATTTTTATGCTCCATATAGTATTTTTATTTGTAAAAAAATACATTTTTTATTTTTTATTTGAAATAAACTTTATATTGTATTTTAAAAAATAAGTATAAATACAAAATTAGAGAGAAGATAAATTATTTTTGTAAGTCCATTTTCAAATTTTCTCATTGGGTGGCTACTTAACAAAGCATCGTTCTATTATAATTTCGTGATTTCTCAATAAATTATTTATTTATTCATTCAATATTAAAATTTTTTATTTGTGAAAAGTTTTGCAAATTAACTAACTAATAAATTATAATTAACAACCACTTATTATTCTGTGTATGTCTTATTATATACATGTCTTTAATTAACTGATTAATCAATTTTAAGAATAGAGGAATTACTAATTATACTCAAATGACTTCAGTCGAATATAAAAAATTCTCAAAGGAAAGACTGAAATCAGACTCAATTTAGTTACTTACAATGAGCATGTTGCCTTTCAGACAAGATCCATCTTAACTATATTCACTTTCAGTTGCATATAATATCGAAACATCAAAGAAGTCAAGCACTCAAAATCCAAACCATGTTTCGAGTGGACATAGGAGAATGTTTGAACTATAAAAATTCTCCATAGGTAGAGTGGGTGGACCTCTTCGATCAGGCATATTATTTTGATGAAAATTAAGGTGAAGATACAAACACATATCCTGCCATTTCTGTAACTCTTGAGTCCTCAGCTTGGAGAGTACCTCTTTATCCTTCCCTGTAAAAACACAAAAATCATTAGCTCTACACATAGTCAACGAGCTTATTCAAAATCAAATATGAACATACAAGTGATTGGTTCATCTTTTTTGTTGGGATCAGTAGTGCTGAGTTTGGCATTTTGCAACCACTGGGCAAAGATGGTCGGGCTGCTTGCTGCTTAGCTTCGGAGCATGACTTCTCGATGCCGACGAGCTTCACCAGCTCCTCGTAATTCACTGAACATTGAGAGCAGAAGGTTGATCTTTGAGAACCATCCATGTTCTCAAAGATGCGTTTTGTTAAAGTAGGCAGTGGAGTTGTGAAGATTTTCAATGGATTCAAAGACACCATTGGATTGCTTAGAATCCTCTCATTACCCAATCTGAAATATTACAACAATAAAAAATCAGAAAATCAAACCTAGTTTCACAAAAGAACACTGCTGGAAATTAAGATTCATTAATCCAAAAGCAAACTTGAAAATATATGAAACAAAATTTGATCACCTACTTTGCAGGTGCTGCAGTACCATTCAAGTTCTCTTTTTCTTGCGCCTTTCCTGAATAACTTCTACTTCTACATACACAAATCTGTCCACCCATTTTTGGCTTTCTAATGGAGACTACCACATCAACCATAACCAACCACCACTGTTTTCCATCACATGAAATCCAATCTTCTTCTTCAACCATGATATTATCACTCACTCACTTTTTATATCCCCATTAGTATTAGATATAGAGCATACTGCACTTGTATTTTCTTGCTTTTACTCTAATATTCTATAAGGGTATTTACAAGATAAGCATTTTAAATTAGAAAGAGTAAAACATATATGTGTAACCAGCCATCACATTTCCACATGCTTCAACAACTTAATTAAAGCCAATAACTCTCACGATGAATATTGAAAGTTTACATTCTTATACCATTGTAACAAAATAATAAAGCATGCTGCATAGCACATGTTTTGAAATACCAATCCCCCATAACATGGGAAGTTTCATAAGTCAAAACTAGCCAAGAAGGTAATACAGAGAAAGATGACACAAGATGAAGAACCTATCTATGTTAAGAATGTTTTTAAAATTAAAGCATCTCACCCACTGGCTGCTGAACAATAATGAGATAAGTTGATTAAATGTTGTTCAAGAGACACCACTGTTAATGATCTCAAAGCAGAATGCTCAGATGAAGATCTCCAGAGCTGTAAAATTAATATTTTAATGCATTCAAATGCAAGTGAGTCAGGAAACAGTCTAAATTAATAAACATACCTCTAGAGTTGAATTAGAACCTGGAAATGTCAGTGTCATATAACCCCTGTCCCATAATATTCCAAAAGATATAATTTAAGGATCAGGTTGTTTGAGCTTCATTTCAGTTATTAGCAAGTTATCAAGCTCAACATCAACATCCCACATGTGCAAAAATGACAAGCTGAACTTTAGTACGCATCCTTCAAGCCCTCGAACCCATTTTGCTGATGTAGGCTGATATTGGCCCTGCTCCGTTTTGCTGATATTTATTTCAAATATTTGTTCCTCCATTTTGCTGACATTGGTCATGCTTTATAAATTATGGAACATAAGGAGAACCCAGAAATACATAAAGCTACCACACACTACACAAACACAACTTAAAAGCCTGAGCTTCACACCACACCAGCAGATCAAAGGCTACTCTAAACGATTCATAGAATGATCTCACAGAAAATTTCTGATTTACAGCAGCTTCCCTCATTTGAATAGGTTTCATAATAATTATTAATGTTATAGATTAGCAATTATGAACTTTGAAGTGAATTCAAAATGGTATAAGAATTGAAGGGTTAAATTGGTTGCGAATGAAACTCGAAACGACAACCAAACGGGCAAGAACTTTTTCTTATAACTTGAAATCATGAGAAAATAAGTTTTATTACAAGTTGCAAAATGAGAAAATAATTTTTTTTTTAAAAAAATGCAAAGATAGGGTCCTAATTTGAGGAAAGAATAATTTAAACCTTAAAGAGAAACACTTAAAAAAAGGTCTTAAATTGAGAGATAAACTAAAATTTTGAGATTTGTAATATATACTTCCAACACATTAAATATTCGACTTTACATAACTAATAATAATTTTATCGTTGCAAGTAAAACACTGTTCAAAGTTTTGATAGGTAAATCAACTATTACCTAAGTGATTAAATTCGAAACATGCAATTTTTTCATTCGTTGTATATCACGTACTATGTCGATTCATCAACTGGTTGATGGCAGCACTCAGTAATGTCCTGTCGCATTCCTCTGCTTTTATCTATGTAAGAAATTTCATGAACTTGCAACTAAAATAAGACTATGAGATAAGGTAAAATATTTCCCTCTGTGTCCACTTTGGATAATCTAACAATTCTAAGAACTCTGTTTTAATTTACAAGTGTACACTCGATATGAATTATGAAATGTAATTGGAGTTTTATGAAAATTCTTACTGATTCAAACAAGTCAAATAATATGAATATTTTCATCAAGACATAACCGTTCTACGAAGGAACTAAGTAGAAGATAACTTCTCTCATCCACATAGTTATCTTATGGTTACCTTAGAAAGAATTGAGGTACTGACTGGCGTAAAATCTTATTCAACCTAAACTATAAAAACACATGTCAATCTAAATTTGTTCTATGTTAAATATTTAAATACAGTAACTGATAAATATATATGTTTTTGGATATTTTAATTGCTTTTATTTCTATTTATGTGCTTATGATAATCATGTTCAATGAACTGGTGGGTTTGAGTTGGGTTCTCACTCTCTCTATAATTTAGTGTTCTTTACATCAACGAATCTCTTCAGGTATTTTGCATGAATAGGAATCTTTCATATCATCTGAAAAGCATATAGTACAAACCTAATTGTAATTATAACTTCTAAGTTATCTATGGTCAAAACACCTCTAGATTTACCATGTAATATTACAACAAATGAACTTCTCCACAAGTTAAAGACAACTTATGTTAATTTTTTTGTACGACCAACAAAACAAGTAGGACTAAAAGTAAAAATAAAAGAACAATTAGCACCTTCAAGAAGCGAACAGTAAGATTTCCCCGCTTTTGCTTTTCACTCCTGCTGCACTTTCCCTTACATTGGTAACGAAACCAAATATTCCATCCCTGCTGCAACCCAATCAGGTTCTGCCACCCTTACTGTTTCTTCCGCCCAATATTACACCATCATCCCACCAGCCCTGGCTAGATGTACATAACCTAAGTGATAATCAGGTTTCAATTTTATCACTTTCTCTGCAATGGCAGGTTTTTTTGTGGTAGCACAAGCATCGAGCAGACCCACCCAAAGAGAAGGATTGCATTTGAAACATGAATTCGAAACTAAACCTTCTGATTCTTTTATCATGCCAGCCCTGACTAAAAGATCAACCATACAAGTATAACGTTCGATTCCAGCTTTAACTCCATACTTTTCATATATTGAGACGAAATATTAGTGCCCCTCTTCCATAAACCACTATGGCTAAGAGCAAAGAAAACTTCAATAAAACTTATGTAGTCAGGTTTAACTCCCTCTTGAATCATCTTATCGAAGATCATAGCAGCTTCTCTACCTCTTCCATTCTGTGAAAGTCCACCAATCATTGAGTTCCAAGTGATCAAATTTTTTACTGGTGTAATACCCGAGCTTCTCACTACTCATGTGCAAATATAATTTAATTTTTGTTATGTGTATTTTATAATTATGTGATAATTGTTTTTACATTTTAATTATCTTTACATTTTATTTGATACATACGTGATAAATATGGTGACAATATGTGAATATATGGGTGCATAAATATTTATGTGTATTAATTTGGATATATGAGTTAATTATTTTATGTGTATAAATACACTTTTCTTAATTATTAAGTATCACACGTATTTTAATTATTATAATAAGAATAATAATATTTAAAAAAAAAAAGTCAAGTCAAAATTTGTGGCTGCAGCAATAGCAGCCAAAGTTGAAAAGTGCATGCATGGCTGCTGTCAGCCGTATATCATTATTAAAAAAAAAAAAAAATTTTTTTTTTGATTGAAATTTAGTCAGCCACCACTTGCCCTTTTTGCTTATATATATACCGTAATTTCCAAATCAACAATAAGAAAGAGAGAGAGAGGAGAGAGAGAGCTGAAAGGGAGAGAGATGAGAAGCAGAAAGGGAGAGAGAGGAGAGAGAGAGCAGAAAGAGAGAGAGAGGAGAGAGAGAGGAAGAAGAGAGAGAGAAGAGGGAGCACGCCGGAACGTGCGTGTCTGAGCGAATTAGTTACAGTTCTTTACGGGGTTTATATTACTGTCGGAATCTAGGTAAGTAGAAGTTCAACAACAATGCATAAACATGTTGTTTGTGGATTATTTGTAATTAATATGTGATAATTATATTATGGATTATTGGTAATTAGTTTAATTACAATATGAATTATTTATGATTAAATTGTTATACAAGCTGTGTATTTATGTGATTTGGAGAAAGTAGGGTTCATATTTAATAGTAGTATATGTAAATTATTTGTGATAATATTGTGATACAAGTTGTGGATCCATGTGATTGGAAATATTATTATTATCCTATATAGATCTGTGTGATTGGAAACTGTTGCAAATATATTTATATGGTTTGAGAAAATATTGGTTATAAGGATATGTGGGATCCAAGATGAAGTTGTTATTTCAGAAGTGAATTTGTATGAATTGAAATTAAGTTGTTACTTTATTATGATTAAATGTTGATATTGATATTGTAAATAGTTTATGATGCACATTTAATTGTTCTGGGTGCATACCATGCATAAACATGAAAAGTGTTTTCCTCAAAATTAATAAGATACTAATGGTGTGTGCGGCCACTATATATGCATCTCTGTCAGGGTTCGGAAAAAATCGTTCCCGACATTTTTATTAGGGGTTCGGAAAAATCGTCCCCACCACTTTGCCAGAGTTCGAAAAAAATCGTTCTCGGCACTATTTTCGGGGTTCGGAAAAATCGTCCTCATTGAGCTCTTTTGGGGTGCATATTATAAGTGTGTCGTGGGGATCCCGCAACGTGAACACTTTTAAAAATAAAAGAGATCAATTAGAAAAATTAAGAAATAGGCGATAGAGAACTAAATGCATTTTCATGCACGGACATGCATGATTTCTACTTACTGAGATTTTTATCTCACTAGTTTATGCATTGTAGGTGAGCCTGTTGATGATTGAGTGTGTGATGTGACTGTGCAAGCTGTGGAGCTCCTTCCAGTTTTGAGAGGATGTACATAGATGACGACCTGTTGGGCTAGGCCGTGGGTTTATTTTGTTTCCGTTGATGTTTTGGTTGTGTGATATAATAAGTATTGTCGCGAGTTTATCTGATTTGAGGTGGTATCAGAAACCAGTCACGTATGTTGAACTGGTGTGATTGTGTTGGTTATAAGCATATTATGAAAAAAAAATGCAGTTTTTATTATGACGATGGTTATGTAAATTAGTATTTGAATTATAAGTTATGTAAGGTGGGTCGTGTCAGAGTGGTATCAGAGCACGGTTTGGGTCCTGCAGACTGTCTATGTACATGAACTCATCCTTTGGGAGCGCAGCTTTGCAAGTAAGTGTTATTTTCCTTCTGTGTTATTATGTGTCTTATAAATTATATTGGTCAGGGAGTGCAGGAAGCGTAATTATTAGACAATATGGTAAGGGATACAAGTGAAAGTTCTGAAGGGGATAGGACTGCTGAGCAAGCAGCACTTACTGAAGGGAATAATCGTGATGCGGTGATTACTCGACTAATGGAATTGGTTGAGCGCCAGTCCCAACAGATACAGCAACTAATTCAGCAGAGAGATATGGGTGGACAACCAGAGGGTAATGCAAACCAAGATAGACGTCAAGCAGAACGTGTGGAAATGGTTTGTGAGAGGTTTCGAAAGTTGAACCCTCCAATATTTGAAGACGCAGCAGACCCAACAGATGCAGAGGATTGGTTACGCACGGTGGAAAACATGTTTCAATACAGTAGAATTCCAGATGGGGATAGAGTGCTATGTGCTTCTTTCATGTTACGAGGAAGTGCAGGCCACTGGTGGGATACGATTAAAAGTATCGAGGATGTCACGACTATGACATGGGAAAGGTTCAAGGAGCTTTTCAGAAACAAGTACTTTACGGCACCAGTGAGAGCCATGAAGATGAACGAGTTCATACAGTTGAGGCAAGGTGGCATGTCAGTCACAGATTACCTTCGTAAGTTTGAGCAGTTGTCGAGGTTTGCTGAACATATGGTTAGTACGGAGGCACTGAAAGTGGAGAGATTTGTGGAAGGCTTAAGGCCTGAACTTTATAGAGATGTGAGTATGGCGGGACTGCATGGAGCAACATACTCACAAGTTGCAGAAAGGGCTCAAATTGCTGAGCAAGCGGAAACGAGGATCAGACAAGCGCAAGCTATTAGACGTCAATTTCAACAGAAACCAATACAGCAGTTTGGGAGAGTTGATAAGAGGCCGATGTCATTTCAGAGGCCGAATTCAAATGTTCAAGTGGAGCAAGGACAGAGACGAGGAGAACCCAACAAGCGTCCTAAATTTGATCAGGTTAAAGTGCCACCGGCGCCGCCACTACCTATATGTCCTAATTGTCTTAGATCACATGGTGGGGAGTGTCAAATTCCTCCGAGAACGTGTTACACATGCGGGGAGAAAGGACATGTGACTACTACTTGTCCTAAGAAAGGGAAGTAGGCACAGCATGGAAGAGCTCCAGCTAGGGTGTATACTTTGACGCGAGAGGAGGCAGACGCGAATCCCTCAGTTGTCACTGGTAAGTTCTCTATTTTTGGCACTTCTACATATGTGCTATTTGATTTTGGAGCAACACATTCATTTGTATCCACTGAGTATGTGAAAAAGTTGGGTGGAACACCTAACTTGATAGAAGCTAATTATGAGGTGATAATACCTTCTGGTGAGTCAAAGCAAACTAATCAACTTCTTCGAGGTTGTGTTATTCCTATTGAAGGAAGAAGACTCCTTGCTAATTTGATTGTGTTAAGTATGAAAGATTATGATATCATATTGGGCATGGATTGGTTGTCAAAATACGGTGCTACAATAGATTGTCAGAATAAGAGTATCATTTTTCAGCCAGTGAAAGGAGAACCGTTCACTTTTGTTGGAATCAAGAAAAGCTTTAGATTTCCGATGATATCAGCAGCAAAAGCACAGCGGTTGTTGGAAAGTGGTTGTGAGGTGTATCTGGTGAGTGTAATGAATGTTGAGGGGCAGCAATGTCCAGTTATTGATAATGTACCAATAGTTCAGGAATATCTGGGAGTATTTCCAGATGATCTTCCAGGTTTGCCACCAGACCGAGAAATAGAGTTTGTTATTGAGTTACAACCAGGAACTGCTCCTATATCTAAAGCGCCATACAGAATGGCACCAGCTGAACTGAAGGAATTAAAGATACAGTTACAAGAGTTGCTAGACAAAGGATTCATCCAACCTAGTTTCTCTCCTTGGGGAGCACCAGTTCTGTTTGTTCGAAAGAATGATGGCACATTGAGGATGTGCATTGATTATCGGGATCTCAACAAAGTTACGGTAAAGAATAAATATCCATTGCCTCGCATTGATGATCTGTTTGATCAGTTACAGGGTGCAGCTATCTTTTCGAAGATTGATTTGCGGTCGGGGTATCATCAGTTGAAGATAAAGAAAGAGGATATTCCAAAGACTGCATTCAGTACAAGGTACGGGCACTATGAGTTCTTAGTGATGCCGTTTGGATTAACAAATGCTCCTGCAGCATTTATGGATTTGATGAATAGAGTATTTCAGGAATTTCTCGATAAATTTGTGATTGTGTTTATCGATGATATTCTAATTTACTCTAAGAATAAGGAAGATCATGCACTGCACTTGAGAAAGGTGTTAGAGATTCTGAAGGAGAGGCAGTTGTATGCGAAGTTCAAGAAATGTGAATTTTGGTTAGACCGAGTTGTTTTCTTGGGACACGTGGTATCGGGAGAAGGAATTTCAGTGGATCCAGGTAAAGTTAAAGCAATCCATGATTGGCCACAACCCTCAAATCCCACTGAGGTTCGTAGCTTTCTTGGATTGGCAGGATATTATCGAAGGTTTGTTGAAGGATTTTCTAAGATTGCTTCACCATTAACACAGTTGACCAGGAAGAATGTGAAGTTCACATGGACAGAGGAATGTGAACAAAGTTTCCAAGAATTGAAGGGACGATTGACATCAGCACCTATCTTAACTATTCCTACGGAGACAGGAAACTTCAAGGTTTACAGTGATGCTTCAAAGAATGGTCTTGGGTGTGTATTGATGCAAAATGGGAAAGTGATAGCGTATGCATCCAGACAGTTAAGGGAGTATGAGAAGAATTATCCAACTCATGATTTAGAGTTAGCTGCAGTGGTGTTTGCACTCAAGATATGGAGGCATTATCTGTATGGGGAACGTTGTGAAATCTATACTGATCATAAGAGTTTGAAGTACTTTTTCACTCAGAAAGAGTTGAATATGAGGCAAAGAAGATGGTTAGAATTGGTGAAGGATTACGACTGTGTTATCAATTATCATCCAGGAAAAGCCAATGTAGTTGCTGATGCATTGAGCCGAAAGGCAATACAGAGTGTAGCTGCTATGATCGTAAATCAGAAACCAGAGTTGCTTGATTTGCAAAGGATGGGTGTGGAGATCATTCAGGAAGGATCGTTGGAAGCAAGGATGGCAGCTCTGACACTTCGACCAACTTTGATGGATAAGATTCGACAGAGTCAACATGAGGATAAGTTGTTTGACAAAATAAAGAATGATATCAGCTCTGGAAAGTTTTCTGACTTCCAATTAGGAGATGATGACGTGATTCGTTATGGAGGTCGATTGTGTCTACCTGAAGTGGATGACATTCGGAAAGAAGTTATGGCAGAAGCTCATTCAACACTCTACTCTGTGCATCCAGGAGCTACTAAAATGTATAGAGATTTGAAGACACATTATTGGTGGCCAGGAATGAAGAGAGATGTTGCTCGATATGTGGAACAATGTTTGACGTGTCAGCAAGTCAAAGCCAAACATCAGAGACCAGCAGGAACTTTGCAGCCTTTATTTATTCCAGAATGGAAGTGGGAGAATATCACGATGGATTTTGTTATCGGGCTACCGAAGACAGTGAAAGGTCACGATGCTATTTGGGTTATTGTGGATCGATTGACTAAGTCAGCTCATTTTATTCCTATTAGCTCTACTTATTCCATGGATCGTTATGCCCAACTATATATACAAGAGATTGTCAGACTCCATGGAGTACCACTTTCCATTGTGTCAGACAGAGATACGAGATTCTTGTCTGCTTTCTGGAAGAGTTTACATAAGGCATTGGGGACACAGTTATCTTTCAGCACAACATTCCATCCACAGACAGATGGTCAATCAGAGCGTACAATACAAATTTTGGAGGATATGCTCAGAGCATGTGTGTTGAATTTTCAAGGTCAATGGAGTAAATTTTTGCCTTTGATAGAGTTCTCGTACAATAACAGTTATCAGTCTACTATCGGGATGGCTCCATATGAAGCATTGTATGGGAGGAAGTGTAGATCTCCAGTTCATTGGGATGAAGTTGGAGAGAGGAAACTTTTGGGTCCAGATTTGATTCGTGAAATGTCAGAAGCTGTTACCCGTATACGAGAGAAGATGAAAGTTGCTCAAGATCGGCAAAAGAGTTATGCAGACAAACGGAGGAGAGAATTGGAATTTGAAGTGGGTGATCAGGTATTTCTGAAAGTATCTCCAATGAAGGGGGTAAGGCGGTTTGGAAGGAAAGGGAAACTTAGTCCAAGATATGTTGGTCCGTTCACTATCATTGAGAGAGTTGGCAATGTTGCCTATAAATTGGAGTTACCAGCATCGATGTCTAGAGTACATGACGTGTTTCATGTATCTGTGTTGAGGAAGTATGTTCCAAATTCATCTCATGTTCTCAGGCAGGAACCAGTTGAGTTGAAAGAAAATTTGAGTTACGAGGAGGTACCAGTTGAGATCTTGTGGCGAGAAGTGAAGAAGCTCAGAAATAAAGAAATATCATTAGTAAAGGTATTATGGAGGAACCAGTTAGTTGAAGAAGCCACTTGGGAAAGAGAGGATGAGATGATGGCTAATTACCCAGACCTCTTCAGGTAAGTAAATTTCGAGGACGAAATTTTTATAAGGTGGGGAGGATGTAATACCCGAGCTTCTCACTACTCATGTGCAAATATAATTTAATTTTTGTTATGTGCATTTTATAATTATGTGATAATTGTTTTTACATTTTAATTATCTTTACATTTTATTTGATACATACGTGATAAATATGGTGACAATATGTGAATATATGGGTGCATAAATATTTATGTGTATTAATTTGGATATATGAGTTAATTATTTTATGTGTATAAATACACTTTTCTTAATTATTAAGTATCACACGTATTTTAATTATTATAATAAGAATAATAATATTTAAAAAAAAAAAGTCAAGTCAAAATTTGTGGCTGCAGCAATAGCAGCCAAAGTTGAAAGGTGCATGCATGGCTGCTGTCAGCTGTATATCATTATTAAAAAAAAAAAAAAATTTTTGATTGAAATTTAGTCAGCCACCACTTGCCCTTTTTGCTTATATATATACCGTAATTTCCAAATCAGCAATAAGAAAGAGAGAGAGAGGAGAGAGAGAGCTGAAAGGGAGAGAGAGGAGAAGCAGAAAGGGAGAGAGAGGAGAGAGAGAGCAGAAAGGGAGAGAGAGGAGAGAGAGAGGAAGAAGAGAGAGAGAAGAGGGAGCACGCCGGAACGTGCGTGTCGGAGCGAATTAGTTACAGTTCTTTACGGGGTTTATATTACTGTCGGAATCTAGGTAAGTAGAAGTTCAACTACAATGCATAAACATGTTGTTTGTGGATTATTTGTAATTAATATGTGATAATTATATTATGGATTATTGGTAATTAGTTTAATTACAATATGAATTATTTGTGATTAAATTGTTATACAAGCTGTGTATTTATGTGATTTGGAGAAAGTAGGGTTCATATTTAATAATAGTATATGTAAATTATTTGTGATAATATTGTGATACAAGTTGTGGATCCATGTGATTGGAAATATTATTATTATCCTATATAGATCTGTGTGATTGGAAACTGTTGCAAATATATTTATATGGTTTGAGAAAATATTGGTTATAAGGATATGTGAGATCCAAGATGAAGTTGTTATTTCAGAAGTGAATTTGTATGAATTGAAATTAAGTTGTTACTTTATTATGATTAAATGTTGATATTGATATTGTAAATAGTTTATGATGCACATTTAATTGTTCTGGGTGCATACCATGCATAAACATGAAAAGTGTTTTCCTCAAAATTAATAAGATACTAATGGTGTGTGCGGCCACTATATATGCATCTCTGTCAGGGTTCGGAAAAAATCGTTCCCGACATTTTTATTAGGGGTTCGGAAAAATCGTCCCCACCACTTTGCCAGAGTTCGGAAAAAATCGTTCTCGGCACTATTTTCGGGGTTCGGAAAAATCGTCCTCATTGAGCTCTTTTGGGGTGCATATTATAAGTGTGTCGTGGGGATCCCGCAACGTGAATAATTTTAAAAATAAAAGAGATCAATTAGAAAAATTAAGAAATAGGCGATAGAGAACTAAATGCATTTTCATGCACGGACATGCATGATTTCTACTTACTGAGATTTTTATCTCACTAGTTTATGCATTGTAGGTGAGCCTGTTGATGATTGAGTGTGTGATGTGACTGTGCAAGCTGTGGAGCTCCTTCCAGTTTTGAGAGGATGTACATAGATGACGACCTGTTGGGCTAGGCCGTGGGTTTATTTTGTTTCCGTTGATGTTTTGGTTGTGTGATATAATAAGTATTGTCGCGAGTTTATCTGATTTGAGGTGGTATCAGAAACCAGTCACGTATGTTGAACTGGTGTGATTGTGTTGGTTATAAGCATATTATGAAAAAAAAAATACAGTTTTTATTATGACGATGGTTATGTAAATTAGTATTTGAATTATAAGTTATGTAAGGTGGGTCGTGTCAACTGGCTTCTTCAAGAAAATCATGTGAGCAAAATTTATACAACCGCAGTTTGCATATAAATCAACCAGAGCTGATTCTACCACAACATCTCTCCAACCACCACTCTTTAAGTATTGGCAATATACCTCATTTCCAAGCATCTCAGCAACCAATCTTGAACAGGCACGTAGTGTTGGTGTTCGATCGTTTGGTTAACGTAAACCATTAGGGTTCCATACTTTTCTAACAAGCAGCGAAAGCAAGTAAACAAGAAACACATTACCTTTCACCAGGGTATGTTGAAGACGCTGAATTCTCGTCGGTAGCCTGTGCAGCCTCACCTATTTAGACATAACTCTCTCATCCGATATTGGATTTGAGTGATCTATACGCCAAAACGATCTACTCTTTCGTGGCTTTCCTTCAGTATATGACACATCCTATTCTGAAGTCTGTACGATTTTATAAAAATCATAGAAGATGGCGGACAGCAGCAGCAAACAACCTTCCAGTCTTATTCTTATTCCCAAGTCCAATCTCAACGTCGTGTGGGTGACGATCCTCGAGATCTTCTCAATCTGCTATTCCCTCACCCTCCTCACAGTGTTAGGCATGATTAATCTCATAGATTAGGGTTTCCGGACAGCTGAGATGACTTATATATGGGCTACAGCAGGGACCAGGAGGAGAAATTAGAGTTGGGCCTCCATTGGGCATAAGTATCCAAGCTTAGCCCAAAGCTTATACTTAAGTCCAATAATAATATATACCACTAAAATATTATTACTGCACTACCGTTCTAATTCTATAATTATGTTATGGGCTCCTTCTTATTATGAGTCCGACAGTCTCCCCATGTTTAAGATATACAATGCCTATTAATTAATTAAGTTACTGACAACTCCATTAATTAATATCTCATCCGAGAATAGTACCACTCAACCTCATTATCATGCCGGAATAAATCCACCTGCAGGGTTTATATGATAATCCTTATGAGCTTCTCAAGGGGACATCATCAACCTATGACGGACAAGGATTCCTTCTACAATCAACAGCACACCATAGAGACAGCACTACTTCCCAACTCACCGAGTTTGTTGATTTAATTATATGTAAATCTCACCCATTTATGAATCAAAGAAATACATACTGCCCTACGTGTCGAGGTTATTGTATAGGGATTAAGAGCACGAATATCCATAATAACTGAGATCAAGTTCTCCTATAAGTCAGTATAAGTCGAATGATCTTTAGTGGTTCTACTCAATACTCGCAAAGTGCACTAATGTGATTATATAACCAAGACAAGCTAATACCAAATGGTTGTTCGATTGATAATGGGCTAATAATAGAACTGAATGCTGAAAGTATGGATAAATATCTCGTCCAGGTCCATCACAAGGAAAACCAAGATTTGCTTTATCCGGTATCAAACGGGAAATGCGAGCAAAGAGAACGCCAACACTACAACCATCGCGATAGAGAGTCCCCGTCTATCTCGATTGTGAGCATTTGTTTATACTTATAAGAAAACCGATAATATGATCTTCTGCGTGTTGTCGCACAACATATTATCTACAGTATAAAGTAAGTGAACTACTGCATCGACATATAAATAAATTATAAGACGCAATCATTTGATCATATGATTCTCATTTCAAATAAATTGTTATAACATTGTTCATACTAAAGCTAGACTTTTTATATACAATCCAACAATCTCCCACTTATACTAAAAGACTATGTTGTCATGTCTTCTGCCATACATCTGATTCCCACTCCCACTACACGATCATCAAAAGCTCTCGCCTTAAGGTCTTTGTAAATGGATTTACTAGGTTATCATCCGATGCAATCTAGGCAACAACAACCTTCTCCTCATTATACGATTTCTCGTAGCAGGTGGTACTCGCGCTCCATGTGTTTAATTGCCTTATGGGCTCGTGATTCCTTCATGTTTGCAACTGCACCATTATAATCACAATGAATTGTGATAACCTTGGGCAAACTTAGAAACACTTCGAAGTCCATCATGAAGTTTCTAGATTCATACAGATACTTTGGCTGCCTCATATGTTCTATTTATCATCTTTCCATGATGGAGTCCGGAGTCTGAAATATATTTCTATATAACACTCCTCCACATTATGTCTCTACTTCCTAAAATTAAACACATAACCTTCGAGGTGGATTTACTGTCATCCCTATCTGATTAGAAAAATCTGAATCTATGTAACCCATAAGAAGCAGTGAATCTGTTCGGTAAGTACACAAATAATTTCTAGACCTCTTTAGGTACTTCAAAATTATGTGTTGCCACAGTTCAACATTCTTATTTCGAGTTACCTTGATACCCACTGTTCATGCCTTCGGCAAAATAGTTATTCATACTCGTGCATAGCATTCCTTAGATTAAACTTCCTTATTCGCCGAAGCATAAGGAACCACTTTCACCACTTTTATCTTCTTTTTGTGTCTTAAGACACATTTCCTTAGATAAAGTCACATGATAAAACGGGTAAGGATCGTATCATTTCATGAAGCTTGAGACAAGCATAACATCCTTTCTTGTGATCCGTATTACCGTGATCAAAAGGATATATTTTGCTTTTCTTAAGTCCTTCATTTCATACTGCCTTATTAACCATACCCCATACGCCCGACAATACTCTTTCATTGTCTCCAATGAGCAAGATACTATCTACGTATAGTACAAGAAATACCACCACATTTTCGTCACTCTTTTCAATACACAAGACACATCAGCGCATTGAATAAATCCATATGCCTGGATTTCCTCATCAAAACGGATGTTTCATGATCTTGAAGCTTGCTTTAGTTCATCGATGAACACCTTTAAGCTTACACACAAAATGCTCTTAGCTCTTTGCAATGAATCATTTTAGTTGCTTCACATAGATGTTTTCCTCAAGACTTCCAATCAGGAAAGATGTCTTGGTATCTATTTGCTATTCTTCATATTTCATATGAGTAGCAACAGATAAAAGAGTCCGGATCGATATTGGCATAGCTAATGGCGAACAGGTTTCCTCATAATCGAACCCTTTCTTTCTGAGTATACCTTTTCGCAACAAGCTTTGCTTCCAAGGTTTTTATCTTACCGTATGATCCTTTATTATTTTACAGAACCACTTCCAATGGATTTCACACCATCCGTGGTTCTACAAGCAGCCAGATCTAATTTAGAATCCATCGATTCTATTTCAGAAATCATTGCACCTTGCTAAGATTCGGCATTTTTATCTTGTAGTGATTCGTCGTATCCGTGGGTCCATTCCATGTTTACTAGGGACCAAGTCTCACGACTCTCCCAAAACATATATCTTACAGATTGTCGAACAACCCTCCCACTACGACAAGGCACTACACGCAATTGTATATCAGATGTGACACGCGTTGCAGTTTACCTTGTGGTATATCCTCTTGACACTTGGTACTAATACTTTGTGTTTTCCCTCTCATTTCCTTTAAAACAATATATACATGGCATTATGATTTAATACATAGTCCTTTTCCAAAAATCTAGTGTTTGTGTTAACAATCACCCTTCGATCTTTTGGAATAAATAAATCATCACTCTTCATTTTTCTAGGATATCCCACAAACAGACAAACATTCATACGAATTACTGTTTCTAGGGCATATCCATAAAATGAATTTAATCCAAATAACTCATCATCTATCTAACCATTTCCATAAGAGTCTTTCTCTTATTGGGATTAGAAGATGTGTTATTAATTACTATGTGTTGCATCCGTGGGATGACCATGATTTAAGAGTGAACAAATTGTCGCCAATGTACAACAACAGATTATAGCTCCATTCTTCATTACTATGACCATGTCATTTAAATGAAATGGAGTATCCATCCGTAAATGCATAGAAACTGAAATGAAATTCTTTCTATGAAAACGTATGTAAAGACAATTTCTCATAATCAAACGTTTATTCATATCGTGAGATAAATAAACAACTCTCACTGCAACAGCCACTACTCTCATAGTATACCCATGTACCCAATAATAATCTCATCATCACTTAGTTACACGCTTTTAGTGATTCCAGTATCTACACACAATGTGTTAGCAGATGCCATCACTAATCATGCTTCAATGACTAGTGAATGAGATACCAACCTTGTTCACATCATGATGAAAATGGCTTTCCTTCGCCACATATTTTGTTAGAAGTTTCCCACCATATACAACCTCTTGTATTTCAGGTAAAACTTGCTCAAAACCTAGGCAAACTACGAAGAATTAAATTGATCTAGGTTTCCCTTTCAATTTCTATTTCAAGCATTTCCAATTCATTCATCAATTAAACCACGACCTCTCGCCTATCTAATTTACTCAAGTATCTGAAGAGTCGCATGAGACCATTATATTTCTATGAACCTCTCACCTCTTCACTAGAGACTTTAAAAGACATAATGGGATATCCATACTGAGAACACACTTATATTTTCCTAAGCAGTAATATTCAAAACCAAGATTCTTTTCTAATCATCAAACTTTGGACCAGTAAATATGTTTTCTTTTAGTTAGCAATAATAAGTAAAATGAAACCATTTGAAATTGCAGAGAATCATAAATAAATACACCGATCATATCTTTGAATTTTATCCTTTTTTATATTGATTCCCTCAAAACAATATAAAATTAAAATTCACCGACATCTCAAGCACCGTGAGTCTGCAAGCCACGATAGTGTGGACGTTTAAAAACTCGAACATTTACAAGAGAAGGTTTTACCCATCAATTTCATTCATCAACCTAACCTCATGACAAAATAATTAATAGTCGGTTCCTCTTTAGCCATACAAATAATAGCAGTGACTCCGTTGGGGAGGATACTAATTATTTACACCTAAGTGTACACCATTATTTGATCCTAAGTCCATTGCGCGAGCTTATGTGCCTTACAGTTGGAGAAGTACACACGCGCTAGGATAACTTCCTACAATCATCAATTATATGTTTATACCAGTGAACCGCACATACACTCATCCGTTAGGGAGGAAGGCCTCCAAGTTCATGTGCCACATTACAAACAATAATTATTTAATAAAGTCTGTTCAAGCAATCCATGAATAAACTCATCCGATGGGGAGAAAGGCTGTAATGTCGACGCGCAAGTTTATTCACATTGCTAACAAACTAATAATGGAGGCCGCGGGAATTATTTACCAATCCTCTCTCCTACTTAGTTATTTAACACCGAGGGTTTTTACATTCATATAATATTCATAATAAAATACGCAACCTAGCATGCTCCTATTACGGCACATTAGACAGTAAATCAAATAGCACATGCAATCCAAATCTATAATATTAATTGACAAATATAAAATAATTATTAGCAATTATATATAATGAAATAAAATTGCCAAATAAAAACAAAGTTAGACTAGGTCATCAAATGAGTCAATTAGATAACTTGCTCAACAAGTTGGATTGGGCACCAAATTATCACCCCACACGGATGCTTTCACCAGTGCAAAGCAATCCCGCCGGAAAAAAAAAAACATCGGCTGGAAAACTGTCAATTGCCGAAACTCCATCGATCAGCCACCGGAACCCGTCGCTCAGCCACCGGTAAAATTTTCAAGCTTTGTAATAGCACACCGGAAAAGTAGGTTTGCTGGAAACATCGACTTCTGCCCAATGTTCAGCCAAATTCTCTGCCGCATCCATGACAACCACCGCCGATTAGCCATCGCTCCAGCCATGCTGATGCGGTCCAGAGTTCTCGCCCTGAACATGCCCGTGAACAGCAGAGTCCCCGCTGGCAACGCACGCCTCTCGCTTTTTCGGTCATCCACCTCCAGTCTGATTCACACGATACGGTGGTCAGGCTGATAAACAGCCCGCTTCCCAGTCGTATTGTGAACATCGCGCCATCGCCACGCCTTTGACTAGCCTCCGACATATCATGCCAATCAGTAGAGATTTTCTGTAATCAGTCGCGCTGCCATCGCTCGCTGCTTGTTCCAACCATGCTTCATCTGCTGGTTCTCTACCCAGTAGCCTACTCAACCATGCCATTATTGCATGGCTGCTGCTAGTATCCGAGCGCGCCGACAGGTGACGAGCTCAGCCTTCCGTGCGCCAGACCCAACCCTTCACACAACCATACTGGAATTTAGGAGACTCGATCGGAATAGGAACCAGACCCCGTCGGAACTTGTGATGAACCCTCCCTGAACACATGAGGACCCAATCGGAAAGTCATCAGGTCCAATAAGAATGCCGCCAGGTTTCGATTGGATATACGCCTGGCTCCGTGGCAAACCGTCGGGAAAACACGCTATCCTGCCGTCAACCATCACGCCAAGCATTGCTGTTCCGTCAACTTCACGTCGACTAGCAGCTGCTATCGTGCCGGCGAACAGCAGCGATTCTCTTCGCTCTGTCGCCATCTGGGTTTGTTCGAAACCTAGTGACATGAAAACAACCATGCTGGTGGTTCCGGAAGCACGTCTTTCTGAACCAGTCACCGCACCTCCAGCCTGCTATCCTCTCATACGCGCCGCCAGTGTTCATCAGATGTGCCTCTCGTTCATCACAGTTTCACAATCATTGTCCATCAGCGAACACCACAAGCAACAATTGACTTCAATCCTCCGTGCGATCAGCAGAAGGTATAATCTACCATCACGCTTTCACCAGCAACGATTTCACCGTCGCCATGGACAATCCAGCACCGTCGACGATTTCACCCAGCGTGCTCCAATCCACACAGCCGTGCCATCAGCCATGACAACGTGATCCGCCGGCTTTCATCCATGAACAGCCGTGCACGTTCATCATGGTGTACCCGTGAATGGATATAGAATTTCACCACTCAAAAATAACAAGCAGGGTTTTACTTAGGGATTATCATGGATTAATTCATAAAACCAAACCCCTAACTAGCCACATGCGATTCAATTATCAAATAAATCATATATGCACATAAACCCTAGCCTAACGTTTCATGCTTCATCACGAAACCGAAGCTCTGATACCAATTGTTGGAATTCGATCATTTGGTTAACATGAACCGTTAGGGTTCCATACGTTTCTAACAAGCAGCGGAAGCAAGTAAACAAGAAACGTATTACCTTTCACCAGGGTATGTTGAAGACGTTGAATTCTCGCCTGCAGCCTGCGCAGCCTCACCTTTTTGGGCATAACTCTCTCATCTCATATCGGATTTGAGTGATCTACCCGCCAAAACGATCCTCTCTTCCGTGGCTTTCCTTTAGTATATCACACATCCTTTTCTGAAGTCTGTACGATTTTATAAAAATCGTAGAAAGTAGTGGACAGAAGCAGCAAACAACCTTCCAATCTTCTGCTGTATTCCCAAGTCCAATCTCAACGTCGTGTGGGCGACGATCCTCGAGATCTTCTCAATCTCCTGTTCCCTCAGTGATAGGCATGATTAATCTCATAGATTAGAGTTTTCGGACAGCTGAAATGACTTATATATGGACTACAGTAGAGACCCGGAGGAGAAATTAGAGTTGGGCCTCCATTGGGCTTAAGTATCCAAGCTTTGCCCAAAGCTTATAATTAAGTCCAATAACAATAATATATACCACTAAAATATTATTACTGCACTACCGATCTATTCCCATAATTACGTTATGGGCTCCTTCTTATTATGAGCCCGACAGTCTCCCCATGTTTAAGATATACAATGCCCATTAATTAATTAAGTTACTGACAACTCTATTAATTAATATCTCATCCGAGAGTAGTACCACTCAACCTCATTATCATGCCGGAATAAATCCACCTGCAGGGTTTACATGATAAACCTTATGAGCTCCTTAAGGGGACATCATCAACCTAAGACGGACAAGGATTCCTTCTACAATCAACAGCACACCATAGAGACAGCACTACTTCCCAACTCACCGAGTTTGTTGATTTAATTATATGTAAATCTTACCCATTTATGAATCAAAGAAATACATACTGCTGTACGTGTCGAGGTTATTATATGGGGATTAAGAGCATGAACATCCATAATAACTG
Organism: Pogostemon cablin; assembly: GCA_023678885.1. NCBI lineage: Eukaryota > Viridiplantae > Streptophyta > Magnoliopsida > Lamiales > Lamiaceae > Pogostemon > Pogostemon cablin. The sequence goes on along the minus strand of CM042964.1, from coordinate 11,738,710 downwards.
AGATCAAGTTCTCCTATAAGTCGAACGATCTCAAGTGGTCCTGCTCAATACACGCAAAGTGCACTAATGTGATTCAATAGCCAAGACAAGATAATACCAAACCACACTACAACCATTCCGATAGAGAGTCCCCATCTATCTAGGTTGTGAGCATCTGTTTATACTTTATAAGGAAACCGATAATATGATCTTCCGCATGTTGTCGCACAGCATATTATCTACAGTATAAAGTAAGTGGACTATTGCATCGACATATAAATAAATTATAAGACGCAATCATTTGATCATATGATTCTCATTTCAAATAAATTTTTATTACATTGTTCATACTAATGTTAGACTTTTAGTATACAATCCAACACATAGAACAGTAACGATGTAAAGGTCCTTCTCTAAATTTCTAAATAATTCGATAACCACTTCAAACTTACCACTCCGACAATATCCCCCAAGCAAAGCAAAATATGAGATTGTATTCTTGATTGGCATTCGATCAAGCACACAGTGTGATTCAACCATCCAACATTTGGCATACATATCAGTCAACTATTACTGACAAACAAGTTCGAAGAAAACCCCCCAATCACTGCCTTAGCATGTACTTCTTTACCTTACTTTAACCATTATAAATTTCCTAATGTCGTGAAAGTACTCTCAAATTGAAGACAAGATAAATGCGAGATTGGAGAATGAATCTCCTTTAAAAGACTCGACAGATAAAATTATAATCCCTATACGCCCTATAGGATTCTCAAAATGCCATCAGAATACGAGTCCCTCATACAATTGAATGATAAATCGCTCAAGAATCTGAATCTAAAACTTACAGAATTGCATTTACGTTGGATTTTAAGATTCCGCTAAAGTAAACCATCTTGAATAGATGCATACAATTGAAGAACATACGAATTATGTTTCCAGGCAACATACCTAACCTTTGCAGCTTTATCGGAGAACTTCAATTTGTGTAATTTCGCAAGAGAGAATAGATACTGATTCTTGGTTTTCTTGGTTGCGTCGAGAAACGTAAACGCATACGTTAGAAATGGAAATGGGAAAGTAAATGCAGTGTGTTTTGGTTTCATTTTTAAAGTATTTCCGCCAAAATGGAAGTGGATGGAGGGAGTTGTGTCGAAGAATGAAAATTAAGATTAATAAATAATAATAGTTGTAATAGTATACTTTTTATACCTTTATTTTAATTAATTATATTGTATATGTACCTATTTCTTCAAAGTGGAGTGATATTATTGATTCTTTATTAATGTATTTTACAAATAAATAAATGAAAACTAGATAGTTTATAGGTTAATTATACTGTGCACCCGGGCACCCATATACAAATATAAACAAAAATATATACAATTATGAGCAAAAATGTATACAATTTAATGGTTAGTTTTTTTAATAAAAAATTGAGGGTAAAAAATACTCTACTATTGAATAAAGAGTTATACACATCGATGTTAGTTTTTTAATAAAAAATTTAGTGCGAAAAAAGTATACAATTATTACAAAAACACGTATACAAAATAAAATAACATATATACAAAATAGAATAAAAAGTCATATACATATGAGTGCACTCTTGTACCTGGGTGCACCCAATATACACTATAGTTTATATTATAAATAGTGCATAAATAATTTAAAAGAAACTAAAAATTAAAATTTCGTATATATGAACAAAAATTTTCAAATTAATAGCAATGAATTATTTTTCATGATATAAATGTACTCACTAATGACATTTAACTATATACATCATTATATCAAATTGGAATTATGTAATTAGGGATAGACGGTACGACCTACCAAAAATTTTGAATAATACCAAATATCGTACAATTCACAAATGATCAAATTAAATAATAGCGTAAAATATTAATATAAGTCTAAATATGAACAAAAACATATTAAATAGTATACTCCCTCCGTCTCACAGCAAGAGTCTTTTTTTTCTATTTTGGTCATCCCACCCAAAGGGTCCTCTTTCCTTTTTTACACACATGAGACCCACTCATCCCTTCTAATACAATTAAAACATGGGCCCATACTCCCACTAATACAAATACCCACTACACATTAAATAATAATACTCCTTAAATACAATTACCCTTCCCCATTTCAGATGACACACTTTCTATTTTGGATTGTCCTACAAAAGTTTGCACATTCATAAAAAAGCAAAAAGTCTAACACAATTACCCTCCCCATATACTTTATTTACAAAAAATCATCCTTACCTAACACATCTAACATACTTTATCATTTATTTATGGGTTAATAGCGCCAAAAGTCCAGACCTTTTTGTAAATTTCAAATTAGTCCAAACTTTTCAATATTTACAAATAAGTTCTCAACCTTTAACCTTTTTTTTAAATCAAGCCACCAGCAGTGGGAGGCCTGCCCGGTGCTGACCTGTCCTTCTTTTTTCCACATCACCTTTCACGTGTACAAAACGACGTCGTTTCAGCCTTCTACCTGTCAAAAAGTTAATTGCATGAAAAGTCCTAACCTTTCTGCCGATTGTGAATTAGTCAAAACTTTTGAATATTTTGCAATTAAGTATCCAACTTTAGCCCATATTGCAAATCGAACCATCGGGCAGCTGGAGGTCTGTCCGAATGCTGCCGTGTCATTGTATAGGCCAAGTCATTCTATATTTGTTAACAACACGACTTCGTTTTGATTTTTTAAATTAAAATTTAATGTATATCCAAAAAACGTCCTCATATATCACACATTAACATTATCTATCAAAATCCGCCATGTGTGAGGGGTTGTGGAAGACAACTTCTGAATTTCGATTAGATGATCCATACGATAATTGTTGTTGCTATTAGAATAATTAGAGAGTAGAAAAAGATTTTGGGGACAAGAATAGTGATTAATCGGCTCCTTCAATTTTGTGGCTGATCTATTCTTAGCCTTACCCATGCAGAAGTACACTGTCAGATTTTCTCTCCCCATCTACTGCCGTGATTCATATTTTGATCGAATAATGTTAGTGTGTGATATATGAGGGTTTTTTTGAAAATTTTAATAAATGACACACTTGAAAATTTTTAGTTTCCCCGCTAATTTTCGTAATCCAAAAAGAAGTAATATTTGTGAAGCAATCTTCATCTATGATTTTTTATGAGATGATGATTATCACCATTAATTTATTTTATTTAATATGCTACATTAATTATTAAATGCTATTGAACTTAAATTTAGTAAGTTTATGATTTTATTCTCAATTTCAATGACCATCACTCATGACCTTTTAAATGAGAAGAAGGATGGATTTGTTGGTGGAAATATTAGCAATTAACTACAACATATTTATTCATTAATGTATATATTTTTATGGATTAATTGCGACAAAAGTCCTGACCTTTACACGAATTTTAATTTTAATAAAAAATATCATTTTGTTAACTAGTGTAGAGTAACGTGGCATATACAGTTACACGTCAGCGTCCGGGCAGTCCTCCACCTGGTGGTTCGAGTTGCAATACGGGCTTAAAGTCAGGTACTTATTTGCAAAATATTCAAAAGTTTGGACTAATTTACAATCGGCGGAAAGGTTGGGACTTTTCATGCAATTAACTTTTCGACAGATAGAAGGCTGAAACGACATCGTTTTGTACAGGTAGAAGATGACGTGGAAGAGAGATGGACACGTCAACACCGGACAGGCCTCCCGCAGCCCGGTGGCTTGATTTGAAAAAAAGGTTAAAGGTCGATAACTTATTTGTAAATATTAAAAAGTTTGGACTAATTTAAAATTCGCAAAAAGGTTAGGACTTTTGCCGCAATTAACCCTTTATTTATTACCAAAAAATATCATAATACCCTTAAAAGTTATCTGTTTGGTTAATCTTCATGTGAGGCATGCAAAATTTTGTGGGATAGAGAGAATATATATATATATATATATATATATATATATATATATATATATATATATATATATATATATATATATGCAAGGTAAGTACGATATACTATAATTTCAGTATTTTTCTCCAATTCTAATAATGATCATATACTCCTGAAAGGAACTTTTTGCAACTCCTTGTATGTTATGATAATTATTTTGTTGACGATTCAAGATCCTAGAGTTTTGTGATCATTTTCCGCATACAAAATGCATGAATATCAATTTTTAAATATGCAACGATTGTAAAAAAGTCATTTAATCTCGTATTGTCCTTGATTTATTTTACCTGCGTACTTTATCACTTATTTTGCTTTTGTAATGCGTACGTTATCAAAATACATATTTGTTGATTTTATCTACCAAAAATTATTTATTTAATTTTAAGATGGAGTGTTGTGTGATTTCATAACTCAAAGTAATATATTTATTTAAAAAGTATTAATAATTTAATTCATCTATTTGGAAAAAAAAATCATGTACTAAAAATAATCGATAAGCAACATAATGCATGAATTTAAAGAGTAGTTCTCTTACTCGAAAGAGTAATAGCTTATCTCTGTGAAGATTAATTTTCTATTAATAGTTATATGGTGAAATATCATTGTAGACAATTAATTTTATTGCCTAAATAAATAAATAGAAAAGAAAAATATATTAAATATTGATTAAAGATTTATTTATTAAGGAGTTTAAATAAATTAATTCTTAAAATAAATGAATGAATAATTGATAATTAATATGATTATTTGAGCCCAAATCTAAGTCAAACGGGCTCAATCCAAATCAAGTGGGTTGGGTCAAGTCAATAGGCCCAGCAAATCAAATCCAGCAGGTCTCAAATCAAATTCGGCAGGCCTAATTAAATTAAATAGGCCCATCAAATCAAATCTAGCAGATCTAAGTAATTTAAATAGACTCATATCTAGTCCAGCATACTTAATTAAAGGAGAAAAACCCAACATATCTTTTTTAGATGAGAAAATATCTCACAAGTGGTTATTTTCTCTTCCTATATATAAGGGTCTTCAGTCTTCATTCAATTCATTCCTGAAAATTCTGAAAACTTGGAGAGCTCTGAAGAAACTTGGAATCTCTACGAAGATCAAGATATTCATCAAAGATCAATCAAGAAACGCCACTCAATCTAAGATCAATGGTGCGGAGCCTCTCAGATTCAACGTTTCTTCAAATCAAGTTCTTCCAGCAATATTCGTGAAGTCAATGATATTCTACCAAATTGAACGGTGCTCTTCGCGATAAATCTTCAAGTCAACGTTTGATCTGAACAAAGGCTCGACGCCTCCAGATAAACATTTATCAAGCTTCAAGTCCCAAACCCGAGCTCGAACAAGCTTCATCCGAAGATCCAGCTCAGAAAGTTGATAAAAGTTAAGAACTCAATTCAAGAGAGGAATCAAAGGATAGCTAGAGACTGTTTACTCAATTCTCAAGTTTAATCCATCTTGGATTATCTTTGTAATATCTTTTGTGTTTATTATTTTAATAAATACAAATTTTGGCACGCCTGGTGGGACAGTTTCTACCTCTCATCTCCTCTTCACATAAGCAAAATAAGATGGTTCCACTAAGAGTCAAAGTCAACAGATCAGCTTCTGTCTCCAAGTCTTCGGAACTACAAGTTGAAGATATTAATGTTACAACCAGAAGCATGTCAAAGGATGTGTGGTCTGAAGTCTCTTCAGAGATAAATTCTTCAGTTGGAGTTTTTCCCAAAGGAATACCTTATAATGATCAGGATGATAAAAATGAAGAGGGAAACATTGCTAGCTCAACTCCTTTATCTGAAGAAAGTCCATCGTCTGATTCATCCATAGCCTCAACAATGGCAATAAACACTTCGTCTGTTGATAAACAATTGGCAAGCTTAACTGAATCCATTGCTGCACTCACCAAACAGAACCAAGAACAAAGTGCTTTGATCTTAAAACTAATGGAGAAAATGGCTGGTGCCGAAACAAGCCAAGCAAATGAAAAGCAAGATGAAGATGCTGAAAGTGAAGTTAATGACTCCGCGAAACGTCATTCGACGAGGAAAAGGGTGATTGAAGAAGAACTGAACATCTCCCATGATGGAATGGTTTCTATCAGCCAGCTAAAATGCATTATACTTGGCACAATGAAGGACCAATTTGAAGAGAGCTCCAAGCCTTCATTCACTTATGCTAAGTCTTTTACTAGGAGGGTTGACAACTTGAAGATGCCACCGAACTATCAACCCCCCAAGTTCTAACAATTTGATGGCAAAGGTAATCTAAGGCAACATATAGCACATTTCATTGAAACGTGCAATGATGCCGGAACTTACGGAGATCATATGATAATACAATTCGTTCGTTCTCTAAAAGGAAATACTTTTGAATGGAACACCGACTTGGAGGCCGATTCTATAGACAGTTGGGATCAGATGGAACATCAATTCCTTAATCATTTCTACAGTACTAAGAGAACGGTTGGCATGATGGAGTTGACTAACACCTGTCAATTAAAAGAAGAGCCAGTAACTGAGTACATTAATCGATGGAGAAATCTGAGCTTAAATTTAAAGATCGACTGTCTGAAGTTTCTGGCATTGAGATGTGCACTCAAGGAATGTAGTGGAGCCTTTGTTACATACTTCAAGGGATTAAGCCTAAAACCTTTGAAGATTTGGCCACAAGAGCTCACGACATGGAGCTAAGTATGGGGATAAGTGGAGTTGTAGAGCCACCGATTTCTAGATCCTACAAGTACAAAGAAAAATAAGAGGCCAGGAAAGGGGGTAAACCCTACAATAAATCTTATGAAAAAGAGTCCATGGCGATAAATGCATCAACTGTCAAATTTCAAAGGAATGAGAATGAAAAAGATGATAAAATAAAAATGATTGCCAAGAAAGGGGACAAAGAAGATTGACCTTGAAAGAGATGCAAGAAAGGAAGTACCCATTCCTTGATTCGGATGTCCCATGCATATTTGATGAGCTGCTCAAGGATAAACTTATCGAGCTTCCTGAAATGAAGCGACCAGAAGAGGCGGGACAAACTGACAATCCGAAATACTGCAAGTATCATAGACTAGTGGGCCACTCTATCAAAGATTTCTTTGTCTTTAAAGACAAAGTTATGCGATTGGTAGAGCAAGGGAAGATCTTTCTAGATGAAGATTATACTGCAAACTCTACTTCTGCAAACGGAGAAAATAATTCTTCATGTCACATGGCAATCGAAGCTCAAGTACTCAAGGTTGAGCCTGGAGGTGAAAGTGGGACCTATGCTATGAAAATGACCTTCATAGAGAAAGACTTAGTGCTCGGTTCACAACCTTACAACCGACCCTTGTTCGTAGCTGGTTATACTCAAGAGCAAAGGGTGAATCGAATATTGATTAATTGAGGTTCAACAATCAATATTTTGCCTCTAACGACATTAAAGAAGTTGGGGATTCCAACCAATGACATGGGCAATAGTCAATTGACGATTCATGGGTTCAATCAAGAAGGCCAGAGAACACTTGGTACGACAGTCTTGGGCTTAATGATAGATGAGATGGTCTCAATAGTTCTGTTTCATGTCATTGATGCTAAAACATCATATAACATGCTCTTGGGGTGCCCATGGTTGCATGAAAATGGAGTGATTCCTTCTACGCTACATCAATGCTTCAAATACTGCGATGGGGGAAATATAAAAAAGGTGCTTGGGGATGAAAAGCCATTTACAGAAGCCGAGTCATATTTTGTAGATACTAGCAAGTTCATCGCAAGAGAAAAGTGATGATAAAAAAGAAAAAAAGAATGCAGATGATGTTTTATCCATATAGACTAATGAAAGCAAACAGTTGATCAAAACTACAGAAGGATTGACACTACATTTGATTAAGGTTGACACGGAGAAACCCTCTCCTCCTCCACTCAAAGGGTTCATTCGCCCAGTTCAAGGGGCTGAAATTGAACATGGAGAAGTATTTGAGGCGGCACTTTCAAAATCATATAGCCCACACGCTTACAAACTTCTCATCAAAGCTGGATACAACCCGCAAGAAAGAACTGTGATAAAAGAGTCGTCTCATGAGACTTCTAATGGATTCAATACCACTCAAGAAACGTTCAAAAGTAATGGTCACACTTCCAAATATACTAGAACAGGTCTGGGATATGTTTCACAAAAACCTATTCGCATTGCGATCAAAAGGGCAAACACGAACTACACCACTGAAGATGAAATTCTTTTTAAAGAAGAAGAGTCTTATGAGAAAGATAGAAAGACAGAAAGAGTCTCAGTCTTTGAAAGACTCAGACCAGCTGGAATTGGAAATCGCCAGAGATCTGAGACCATCAGCTTCCCAAAGATACATAGTCGGATCCCATCTTGCATGAAAATATGACATTTCCTGACTATATCATGTGACACAGTGTTGAAAGCTAAGAAGCAAACAATAATCTTCACCCGAAGTGAAGAAAATGATTGTGAAAGTGTAGGCTCATCGATGTTGTTCATTCTATTATCATGCAAACAGATCTACACAGTGCAGAAAGAGATCTACGAAGCAAGATCGTCGAAATGAGAAGAGATGGTTATGTAGTGGAAAGCATTGTTAAAGTAGGAGAAAATGAACAAGTTGGGTCTAATCCGCATTTTCAAATGCAAGAATTCCTGGAAGAAGTTGTCACGGTAAATCATGTTAGCATACGAGAAAACACCTCAGTTGAAGGGGAAGATGTCGATGATCCTCGTCCAAAATTTGAAGAGGGTGTCAAATCTACTATCGATCAATTGAAATAGATTAATTTGGGTGATACTAATGACCCATGCCCAACCTACATAAGCACTTTGTTGACAGCTGATGAAGAAAAGACTTACATTGAGCTTCTTCAAGAATTCAGAGACGTGTTTACATGGTCATTTAAGGAAATGCCCGAATTAGATCCAAAAGTGGCAGTTCATCATTTAGCAGTAAAGGAAGGAACCAAACCAGTTAAGTAAATACAGCACTGATTTCGACCCGAGTTGGTTTCATTGATCGAAGTTGAGGTTAATAAGCTTCTTGAGATGGACAAGATACGAGAAGTTAAGTATCCCACTTGGTTCTCTAACATTGTACCGGTGAGGAAAGCAAATGGGCAACTTAGAGTGTGTGTTGACTTTCGTGATTTGAACTTCGCATGCCAAAAAGACGATTTTCCACTCCCGATTACTGAACTTATGATTGATGCAACAACAGGGCATGAAGTGCTTTCATTTGTGGATGGATCGTCTGGTTACAATCAAATTAGCCTAGCTCCAGAAGACCAAGAGAAAACATCCTTCCGCACTCTTAAAGGAATATACTGCTACAATGTTATGCCATTTGGCTTGAAGAATCCGGTGCCACTTATCAACGAGCTATGCAAAGAATATTTGATGACATGCTCCATAAGAATGTCGAATGTAATGTTGATGACATCGTGGTGAAATTAAAGAAGAAAAAGGACCATCTCCAAGATTTAAGACAAATATTTAAGCATCCTAGAAAATTCCAACTCAAGATGAACCCACTTAAGTGCGCATTCGGAGTCTCTTCTGGAAAGTTCCTTGGATTCATTGTCCGACATCGTGGCATTGAGATTGACAAAGCAAAGATTAATGCAATCATGAAGATGCAGGTGCCCCGAAACATACATGACCTCAAGAGTTTGCAAGGTAAGCTGGCGTACTTAAGAAGAATCATATCAAACTTGGTCGGCCGATGCCAACCATTCAGCCATCTTATGAAGAAAGACGGCTCGTTTGAATGGGATGAAGCTTGCACTAATGCCTTTAATAGCATTAAAGCATACTTGATGAAGCCTCCAGTGTTGGTTGATCTGATAGCTAGACGTCCATTAATCCTCTACATATCTGCTCAAGAACGATCAGTTGGAGCTCTACTTGCATAAAATAATGATGAAGGAAAGGAATGTGTGTTATACTATCTAAGTAGGACAATGACCCCAAATGAGTTAAAGTATTCACCAATTGAAAAGATCTGTCTTACTCTCATCTTTGCGATGCGAAAATTAAGACACTACTTTCAAGCTCATACTGTTTACTTGGTTTCAAAGGCCAACCCATTGAAGTTCGTCATGTCAAAGCCAGTGCTCTCTGATAGGCTCGCAAGGTGGTATCTTCAACTGCAGTAAATTAAAATTATCTATGTTCCTCAAAAAGCGGTGAAAGGGCAAGTGTTGGCAGATTTCTTGGCTCATCATCTTATGCCTGCCGAATGGGAGTTGTCCGATGATCTTCCTGATGAAGATATACTACCTATTGAAATTAGTCCTCCTTGGAAGATGTGTTTCGATGGAGCTGCTCACAGAGAAGGAGCCAGCGCCGGGGTAGTATTTGTGACCTCAGATGGAGGAGTTCTGCCATATTCATTCAGTCTAACTGAAAATTACTCTAACAATGTAGCTGAGTATCAAGCTCTTATACTTGGTCTGGAGATGGTAGTAGCCATAAAACAATGACATCTTAAGGTATATGGAGATTCATTGTTGATAATCAACCAATTGCTTGGCTTATATAAGGTTAAGAAACCCGAGCTACTTCCGTATTATAACTATGCTCAAAGGCTTATGAATTGGCTTGGAGATGTAGAAATTGAGCATCTACCAAGAAGCAAGAATAAACAAGCCGATGCTTTGGCAAAGCTAGCATCAACTATAGCAATGCCCGAAGCACATTTTCAAGTGTCGATCTGCAAAAGTTGGGTGATACCTCCCTTCTTTGAAAAAGAAGATTGTGAAGAAGTTGAGTATTGCGCAATAGAGGTGTTTGATATTGAGAAAGAAGGCTGGCGTCAGCCGTTTGGTGATTACTTGAAGCATTATAAGCTCCCTAATGATCCACACCTAAGGGTTGATGTCAGACATAGAGCACCGCGATTCTTCTATTACAAAGATACACTCTATAGAAGATCGTTTGATGGGATTCTTTTGAGATGCTTAATTGATGAAGAAGCTTTTCGGGCTATGGAGGGAGCTCATTCTGGAATATGTGGCGCCCATCAGTCTGGACCCAAGTTACATTTCAGAATCAAGAGGATGGGATATTACTGGTCTTCTATGGTGAAAGATTGCATAGACTATGCACAAAGATGTCAGCCATGTCAGTTTTATGCAAATCTCATTCATCTGCCTCCCGATCCGTTGCATCCATAAGTTTCTTCATGACCATTTGATGCTTGGGGCTTAGATGTGGTGGGGCCATAAACAAAGTCTTCTGGAGGCCATCTTTTTATTCTGGCTGCCACTGATAACTTTTCCGAGTGGGCGAAAGTTGTACCCTTGAGAGAAGTAAAGAAATAAAATGTTGCTGATTTCATCCACATCAACATCATATATAGATATGGAGTACCTCGATACATCATAACTGATAATGGAAGGTCATTCAGCAACTCTTTGATTGACAAGCTTTGTGAGAAGTTTGACTTCAAGCAAAGAAAATCTGCTATGTACAACGCAGCAGCTAATGGGCTCGCTGAAGCCTTCAACAAGACGTTATGTAACCTGTTGAAGAAGGTAGTTTCGAAGTCAAAGCGAGACTGGCATGAAAGGATTCATGAAGCTTTATGGGCATATCGAACCACTTATAAAACGCCTACTCAAGCTACTCCGTATTCCTTAGTGTATGGGGTTGAAGCTGTGGTGCCCCTTGAAAAAAAATCCCATCTTTGAGAATAGCAATACAAGAAGGCTTGACTGAAGAAGAGAATGCACGATTGCATCTCGAAGAGTTGGAAGCACTTAATGAGAAAAGGTTGGAAGCATAACAGAGACTTGAGTGCTATCAAGCTTGCCTTTCCAGAACGTTTAACAAGAAAGTGAAAATATGTTCTTTCCAAGTAGGAGACTTAGTCCTTACTATGAGAAGGCCTATTGTCATCACTCACTGAGTTGGAAATAAATTCTTGCCCAAGTGGGATGGCCCACATGTTGTGAAAGAAGTATATACAAATGATGTATACAAGTTGATATCTGAAGATGGTGTGAGAATTGGCCCCATAAATGGCAAATTCCTGAAACGCTACTACACGTATTTCAATCAAACCCAAGGAATGCTCCTTGGTGCACGATCCTAAACCGCATATTACTCCTAGTCCGCATGAATATAAACTGTGTACGACGAACTCCTGGTCCGCACGAGTATAAGCTGTGTACGACACCCACTAAAGGTAATTATACGTGGTTAAACTGTTAATTCATTCCACTAAGGTATTTTAAGTGGTTAAAGCATTAAATACCCTACTTTGTCTAAAGTAGTTAAGAATAGTCACTCCTGGCCCGCACGAGTATAAACTGTGTACGGCATCCCCTCATTGAAATTAAATCATGTCCCTTTGAACTACGTTATGACTTGATCCTCTGTAAAGAGATACGTAGGCAACTTAGTACTCTGCTAAGTTCAGTCATGTCATGATCTATTCGCATCAAGTTTGTGGGGCAAGCAATAAATTGAGACACGAAGGAGTTTTAGAAGCAAAAGTTGACAAGGAGAAGATAGTGGTTGAACATAAGATTGGATGGAGGATTCCAAAATTCTTGTTGTAGTGAGGAAATCCAAAAGGTTGTGGTGGTCAGAAAAATCTAAATTCTTGCTATTTTGAAGGAAATTCAAAGGTGCATATTGAGTATTGCTGAAATAAAAAAGGAGGAAAAATGGGTTTAGCAGAAAATTCGAATTGGATCATAAACTGTTAAATTAAGATGGTTGATTGAATTATTATCTAATTCAATCAAATTCTCTCTTAATTTAGCCTAAGATGGTAGGCTTATTGTGTGGTATGTAAATTTAATGTGATCATAAGACCCATTATATGAAAAACCCAACAAGACCAAGAAGAGTTGAAGGCAAGTTGATAAATAAAGCCCAAATTGTTGATTGAAGTAATTGGGCTAAGTGGAAGTTAAAATGGGCCCAAAAGGTGAGAATTAAAACCAGCCCAAGGTGGGAATCAATAATGGAAAGTCAAAATTGAGAAAATCAATTAGTTCTCCCATAAGGAAGTGACGTAAGTTCTGCAGTGACAAAAGGAAACTTCCTGCTCTCTTCTATCAAATCACGTGAAATGTGAAATGTGAAGCTTCCCATTCCTCTCGAAAAACAACATCGTTCACTCCTGTTTTCTTCACCGGAGTTGCTGTCTGTCATCGCCGGAGTTCACTCACGACCATCACCGCCAATCCGTCATCGCTGCGAGATGTCACTGCTGGAAAGTTCAAAGGTTTGATGCATGGCATTTTCTCTTATTTCCGACACCTGACAGTCATGCCAGCCACGACCGCTTCCTGCAAAAATGCCGAATCGTGAGCATGCCGCACCACAGCCATCGACGCCCCAACCAGTGCATCGGAAATCGCGGCCGGTGGAAGTCGCGTGTGCCCACCCGGTCAGATCTGCTGCCAAGCCTATCTCGGTCAGGTCTGCCACCGAAAACACCACGTCGTCCGCTCGTTACTCATGATTGCCGACGTCCAGCAATGAAGAACTAAATCAAGCAACCACGGGATGCTGCTGCTGGAAAATTTGATGGTCCGACGCATGGTGTCGCCTCTCGTTCCCAACACCCAACAATCACCGCCAGTCCATCGTGCGGGGAGTCGCTGTCAAAAAACTTAGGGTCCAACGCATGGCATTGCCTTTCATTTCTAACTGTTGGGTGGATGCGGTCGTCCTCGTCGTCTCCCTGGTCTTCATCGCCGGAGCATCGCCGGAGGTGGTGGCGATGAAGAGGTGCTCAGATTCCTCTTCCATTCACCGAGAATAGAATTCACGCTCCAAAACCTCGTTTGGGTTCACGAATGGGGGGAAGATAAAGGCAGCTGGTGTAAGGATGGGCTGGCCTAACACTTAGAGATTCGAAGACCATCAAATTTGGGCCAACATGCCCAACGGGCCCAACAAATCTCCACCTTGGCCCAAATCATCCACCTTCGTGTTCATCTAGGAATTCATTATCGCACATTTTTTCGGACATCTGCAAAATGAAAAATACAAAGTTAGATGCAAGATCCAGAAAATTTGACACAAAGTCAAGGTATCACAAAAGAAACACAAATCTAAGCCAGAGCAAAGATCACGGACACAAAATCACAAAAAAATGTCTAAATTATCCCAAGGACAAAATAAACAGAGCACACAAGCCCAAGAAAACACAAAGTACACACAGTCATGCAATCACATAGATTAGAACTCACAGTTTTCATGACACACGAACAGTTCACGTAGAACAAAAGTCACACAGATACTTCACACAAAAGCACGCTCAGTCACACAGACATAAGTCACATAGACACAAGTCACATAGACAAACAACAATCAAATGTTACATCACATTCGAATGCACACAACATGCTCCACCTCACTAAGAGAAACAAATAAGCATGTAAACAAAGCAAGTTTAACACATAAACAAGCACAAACGTAGAAAACACATTTCTAACAAGTTTCTCACAAAGAAAACACAAATTTACAAAGAAGCACATAGATTCAAAGTGAAACAAGATAGAAAAACAAATTTCCTAATCAACATGCGGAATTAACTAGCCAATTAACACACACACAAGATTTTAAAAGGCACAAATAATTCACACCAGAAATTATCTCTTAATCATAAGAGTCATTCACAGCTTTGAACACCCCCTCGTACTTCATCTTCTGTTTCAAACAGATATTGAAGTCTCCTTGCCCAAATGCATTAGGAGAAGAGTCATTGGTGCTTAAGTTGAGTGAATCGACTCACAGATTCAAGAAACAATACAAACACACACACAGGTGATAATCACACACACAGGTGAGCCAAAGCTATCTTAGGGCCTGGAAAAGAACTCAATTCACACACATATCAAAAAGAGCAAAAAATTCCAGAAAAAATCAGATTAGCAGCGAAAGCAAAACAGGAAAAATATCACACAGATATACCCACGAGAGATTTTAAGCAAATAAAACTAGAGATAACAAGAAATTGACCAACCAGGCCACAAATCACAAAAAAATCCCTAATTCTATAGCACAAAAATCACCACACAAGAGGACCAGCCGCCTCAGAGCATCACAAAGCAGAAAGCACAAAGGAGGACCAACCGCCTCAGGGTATCACAAAGATATAACATAACTGAACAAATCAGAAAAAACACAAGGTTTAAAGAAACGGAAAACTCCCCTGAAGTGGTGGACAAACATCGCACCACCCTTACTAGCCACAAGCACCCCTCAAAGACTTGTTCAAGCGGCAATCGGACAAGCAACTCCCAACTTGGAGACGCACCCTGCCCGCTACCAAGCTTAAACTCACCATAGTCCCTTCGAGTAGCAGCCCACTCGTGCCTCCGGTTCAAACAGTAGCCCTGCGAAAATAAGTCGAACAAATCGACCCCCTAAATAAAAAAATCAGTTCTGTAAAACACAAGAATCAGAACAAAAAAACTGAAAATGGAAAAAAATACTCTCCTTCCTTGAAGTCAGAACTAATCTGACCGGAGCCGGAGGCGGAGGCAGCGGCGGCGGGCGGGCTGTAAAAGCCGGCGGCGGACAGCAGGCTGGACGGTCAGCAGTGGTGTCGTGGCGGTCAACAGCTGGTCTGACCAGAACCCTAGCAGCGGCGGCATAGCTCGTGGTCAACTGACGGTCAGCGGACAGGGGCGGCGGCGGTCAGATCTGAGCGAGCAACTCCTAGTGGCGGCGCGAGCTCCTCCCTGCGAGCAGCGCTGGCGACCGGTGGCATCGAACAACAGCTAGCGGGACCCTAGCGGCTGTGCAGTGGCGGTCGTGGCGGCTCCAGGCAAGACCCTAGCGGCTGGGTAGGAGTGGCGGCAGATCGGCGATGCCCTCCTTCAGATCGACGACGGCGGAGGAGATCCTGGCAGATCTGGGACGACAACGCGGTTCTAGAAGCGGCGGTGATCGGAGTGGCGTTCCCTCGCGATGGAGATCTGAAGCGGCGGCCCAAACCCTCGTCGATCTCCTCCTTTAGATCGGCGACGCGGTGGCGCTGCATATCGGGCGACAGACGTCGCGATTCCGGCGACGAAAATCTAGCGGTGGTCGGACTGCGGCGATCTCCCACCGGCGGCTGACAGCAGGGGGAGGACGACTGACGACCGATCAGACCAAGCTCTGATACCACTGTTGGGTGGATGCGGTCGTCCTCGTTGTCTCCCCGGTCTTCATCGCCGGAGCATCGCCGGAGGTGGTGGCGTTGAGGAGGTGCTCAGATTCCTCTTCCATTCACCGAGAATAGAATTCACGCTCCAAAACCTCATTTGGGTTCACCAATGGGGGGAAGATAAGGGCAGCTGGTGTAAGGATGGGCTGGCCCAACACTTAGAGATTCGAAGACCATCAAATTTGGGCCAACATGCCCAACGGGCCCAACACTAACACCCGACAATCGGCGCCACGGTCGGAAAGATAGCTGTCGACCAGCCATGTTGAAAACCACAGGTATGAAGTATTGGACTCATATTGGACTCGCCGTGACCTCCGACTGGGATAAATCCCTAGTCGCCAGGAATGCGCGATGCCAGTCTCAACTGCCCATTTCATCTTCAAAGGAAATCCGGTACATTAAAAGTCTTCTCTTCTCTTTGCCATTGCGGGGTGTCGCTGCGAAAAAAACTCCAAGGGCCAACGCATGGCGTCGCCTCTCGTTTCCAACACCCGACAGCCACCGCTGCGATCGGAGAGATAACTCGCTGGAAATTATTACTTGATACTCTGTGCGAATGTCTCACGACCTCCGACTGGAATAAAATTCGTAGTCGTCAGGAATGCGCGACGCCGGTAGCAACTGCCCGTGTTATCTTCAAATTTCTTCTCTTCTCTTTGTGGATACAAAGAAAAAAAACAAGGGAAAAGAACGAAAGAGATGAAGAAGTAAACATGAGAATACAAGGGACGACTTACATTGATAATTATGTGAAGGCAAATAAGTAGTTCAATAAAAAGAAGAAGAGAGATAGTAACATATAACAGAAAAAACAAAAATGAGTTACAAACTGCTGTAGTTGGGCCTCTGATTAGCCTTTTATATGAGCCCAACTATTGGGGTAGTCTTATGGATAACTCTCGCACAAAATTATAGCACTTTGTCCACTTTAAGAATTTTCAGTGAACAAAATGCAAGGGGCATTGTAGGCAATTAAATTTTATTGCCTAAATAAATAAATAGAAAAGGAAAATATATTAAATATTGATTAAATATTTATTTATTAAGAAATTTAAATAAATTAATTCCTAAAATAAATGAATGAATAATTGATAATTAATATGATTATTTGAGCTCTAATCTAAGTCAAATGGGCTCAATCCAAATCAAGTGGGCTGAGTCAAGTCAACAGGCCTAACAAATCAAATCCAGCAGGCCTAATTAAATTAAATAGGCCCAAATCAAATTCGGCAGACCTAATTAAATTAAATAGGCCCAGCAAATCAAATCCAGCAGACCTAATTAAATTAAATAGGCTCATATCCAGTCCAGCAGACTTAACTAAAGGAGAAAAGTCCAACATATCTTTTTTGGAAGAGAAATATCTCACAAGTGGTTATTTTCTCTACCTATAAATAAGGGCCTTCAGTCCTCATTCCATTTATTCTTGAAAATTTTGAAAACTCGGAGAGCTCTGAAGAAACTTGGAATCTCTACGAAGATCAAGATATTCCTCAAAGATCAATCAAGAAACGCCATTCAATCTGAGATCAAGGTGCGAAGCCCCTCAGATTCAACATTTCTTCAAATCAAGTTCTTCCAGCAATATTCGTGAAGTCAACGGTATTCTACTAAATTGAACGATGCTCTTCGCGATAAATCTTCAAGTCGATGTTTGATCCGAACAAAGGCTCGACACCTCCGGATAAACTTTTCAAGCTTCAAGTCCCAAACCGGAGCTCGGACAAGCTTCATCCAAAGATCCGGCTCAGAAAGTTGATAAAAGTCAAGAAGTCAATTCAATAGAGGAATCAAATGATAGCTAGAGTCTGTTTACTCAATTCTCAAGTTTAATCCATCTTGGATTATCTTTGTAATATCTTTTGTATTTATTATTGGGTTAATTGCGCCAAAAGTCCTGACCTTTTCGCAAATTTTAAATTAATCTAAACTTTTTAATATTTACAAATAAGTTCTCGACCTTTAACCCTTTTTTCAAATCAAGCCACCGGGCAGTGGGAGGCCTGCCCGGTGCTGTCGTGTCCATCTATCTTCCACGTCACCTTCCACATGTACAAAACAATGTTGTTTCAGTCTTACATCTGTCGAAAAGTTAATTGCACGAAAAGTCCCAACCTTTTCGTCGATTGCGAATTAGTCCAAACTTTTGAATATTTTGCAAATAAGTACCTAACTTTAAGCCCGTATTGCAAATCGAACCACCAGGCAACTGGAGGTCTGTCCGGACGCTGCTGTGTCATTATATAGGCCAAATCGTTCTATATTTGTTAACAACACGGCTTCGTTTTATTTTTTAAATTAAAATTTAATGTATATCCAAAAAAAACATCCTCTTATATCACACATTAATATTATCTTTCAAAATCCGCCATATGTGAGGGGTTGTGGAAGACATTTCTGAATTTCGATTAGATGATCCATACGATAATTGTTGTTGCTATTATATTAATTAGAGAGTATAAAAAGGTTTTGAGCACAAGAATAGTGATTAATCAGCTCCTTCAATTTTGTGGCTGATCTATTCTTGGCATTAACCATACAGAAGTACATTATCGGATTTTCTCTCTCCATCTAATGCTGTAATTCATATTTTGATCGAATAATGTTAATGTGTGATATATTAGGATTTTTTTGGAAATTTTAATAAATAAAAAAAATCAAAACAACGTCCTTTTGTTAAATAGTGTAGAGTAACTTGGCATATACAATTACACACCAGCGTTCGGACAGCCCTCCCCCCGGTGGTTCGATTTGCAATACGGGTTTAAAGTCAGGTATTTATTTGCAAAATATTCAAAAGTTTGGACTAATTCGCAATTGGCAAAAAGGTTGGGACTTTTCATGCAATTAATTTTTCAACAGGTGTAAGGCTGAAACGACGTCTTTTTGTATGCGTGGAAGGTGACGTGGAAGAGAGATGGACACGTCAGCACTGGGCAGGCCTCCCGCTGCCCGGTGGCTTATTTGAAAAAAGGGTTAAAAGTCAAGAACTTAATTGTAAATATTAAAAAATTTGGACTAATTTGAAATTCGCGAAAATGTCAGGACTTTTGGCGCAATTAACTCTTTATTATTTTAATAAATACAAATTTTGTTGTTACAACCATCTTAAAACTTTTTATTAACAATGAAAAGTTAATAGTAAATAAAAAAACTTTTCTTTACTCATATATTGTACAATTGACGCATATCACAATAAGAATATATTTTTTAGCTTTTTTTATTTATTAATCTCGAATAGTCAAACACTTGTGTAAACTGGGTGCACGGTGTAAACCTTTGATCTCTCTTTCAGTCCTATTATTATATTCTTTATTTTGTTAGAGTTTAAATTAAAGGGAGACCACAAAGCTTATACTGTGAACCCGATTCACATGAGATTAACTCTTTGAAATCTTTAATATACTAATTGAGAGTTTTTTTTGCCTACGTGTCGCTTCTAGAGTCTCCGCGGAGATATGTCAAATTGTGTCAAATTGTGGTTTATTTGAATTAATTTAATTAATTATTATTTATTTAATTTGATTTAATTATTTTGAAATATAATATCTTTAAATTTACAACTAAAAAGACAAATATTTAAAATATTTGAGATTTATCTTAAAGAAAATTTTTATAGAATCCATATATAATTAATTTTAATATTTGGTTTGATAAAGCTTTTCAATTTTTTTATAAATAAAAATTTAAATAAGATAAATACATATATTTATTTTAACCACCTATAAATAAGGTTCTCCTTCACAAACATAAATTATTTCACAAAAGTTTCTCCAAGGTCCAAAAAAATTGACGGTATGTAATTTATTTATTTATAATTTATATTTTAAATTAGGAGTATTTCTTTTAACTAATTCGTAAATTAATTTTGATATAATTTTTTTAATTGTCAAATTTACATTCTAATAAGTTTCATATGATTTTGTATTTTTTAAATTTAATTTTTTAATTGGTTTTATTATTATTTTTTTGGTTCATACATATATAATCATATTAAATTAAATTCTTTTAAATTATTTTATATTTTTTCTTCGACACTCAAATTCATATGCTACATTAAATATTTTTTTAATTTTTTTATATTTTAATTAGTTCAGTATAATTTTTTTTAATTTAATTTTTATTAGTTGATATTATTATTATTTTTTTCAAATTTTATATATGATTCTGATCAAATTTAATGATATAAAAGAGATATACTCCATATATTTCAAACTGATGTATAACGCAATTACAAACTGATTTAAGTATTCAATAAAATTATTTTTTTAAAGAATTTTATCTCGCGTATTACGCAGGGTTTGCATTAATAATATGCTATTGCAAACGTAGAGTGCTTTTGGGGTGCACTTGGTACACTGATACACCCCTATGTTTATGGATAGAAAATTATCAGTAGCGAGTGGTTTTTTTAAAAAAGAAATTTAATTATATTGTTTTATTTAATGGTTGACATTAAATTAAAAATTAATTTAACGGTTAAGATTGTTCAGTGCACCACAATTGGTAAATTATTATTATTATTAAAATAACATAAATAAAAATTGATCTAAATTTGGCCGTGCACCCCCATTTACTCCTTAACTTGCGGCTCGAACTGCATAACCATTTCACAGTTCTATAATCTAATTATTTAAAAATGTGTGTTGATAAAATTGATGGTTTTATATTTCCATATACTTATTTATTTATTTGATAATTTTTTATATTTTGGTGTTAAAATTTTGCCATTAGTAATTTCATATAATTATTTATCTATAATAGGAACTAGCCATTAAAATCAATATTATAAATGAATTAAGAGAAAATAGAAAAAAATTAATATGGTATTAAAAATATATATTAAATAAGACATGCCGTTGTAGTGACTCTTTCGATGGTATTATTATGAATTTATTTATTTTTTATTTAGAATTTTTAATTGAACTTACTGCTCCAAATTTAAATAAGATAATATTATTCATACTTTATCCGAGCATTGGGAACATTGCGAATTCTATTGCGTTCTGTGATGAAAAACGAGCGGGTTATCTAAGCGGGTAAAAAACTTCCGCCAAAATTCAATTGGGATTCTATGAATTTGGAGGTTATCTGAGCGGGGGAACATTAAATATTCTATTGCGATAAACCAGCTCTTATTCCGTTTACGAGAATCGAAACCCTAGAAGGGCATGTGACAAGGGAAGATGGTGTTCTACTTCAAGGCGCGGCCGGAGGTCGGGGATAACTCAATATTCATGGGTCTCGACAAGTATGAGAACGAGGAGCTTATCAAATATGGTTTTCCTAAAGATATTTGGCACTTTTATTATTTTTTATTTTTTCAATTGCGGCTTTCTTGAAGATGTTTAGTACTTAATAATTGTTGTTTGCATATATTTATTGGTTGTGAAGTTGCCCCGATTTTTGGAACTGATTGGACTTGTTATATGGAAATTGGGTGTTTGATGCATTTATGTGAAGTAAAGGGCTATTTTTAAATGCTATTAAAACGGTTTTGTTTGTGAAAACCTTAATTGATTGATTTTTCTGGAACTATTATATTATGTTGAAGCTTAATTGATGTGACTTATGTTAAAATGCAAATGACATGTATATCTAGGAGATGAATACAATTGGGATTAGTTAGATTTTGGAATGAACTCGTAGTTTGGAACGAGTATTAGACTAGTATTAGTTTGGCTGTTTGGTTTATATTGTAAAACGAATGCTTCTTTTGCCACAGTGAAGGATTGGTAAAGGATTCTATTTTTCAAAGCTCCTTCCCATATTTCTGTAACCCATTCTTAATGTGACTTAAATTTACCCCACATCAGACGAAATTTTAAATTTCCTGTAAGTTTTAACTTTTAATAAGTTCAGAAATAAAGATTTTTGAAAATAGCTTAATAGCTTAGTTGATATGGATGATTTTCTGCAGGTTCCATGTGGATAAAATGTCTTCAGCCCATGTTTATCTGAGATTGCATAAGGGTCAACTTTTGATGATATACCTGAAGGTTTTTTGGAGGATTGTGCTCAACTAGTCAAAGCAAATTCTATCCAAGTTGAGTGCTTCATCCACGTATAAGTTTGTTTAGATTTGTTATCGAATGTTGCGCATTTATCAAACTTTTGTTCAATTTGCTTAAATTTATATCTGTTTTATTAAATCAAAGGCTTAAAAGTGTTTTTATTTCAAAATGTTGTTAAGTTTCAGTTCATTTTTCTAGCAGGAAACAAAGTGAACAACATTTATGTTGTTTACACACCATGGAAAAATCTCAAGAAGACTGCTTCAATGGAATTCTATTGAGAAATTTGGCATTTGAAGAAAAGACCCGCTCTTATTCCGTATACATAAATAATTTCCCAAACCTAGATAAATTCGAAGAAGGAGACCTGCTCTTATTCCGTATACATAAATAAATTCCCAAACCAGGTGATAATTGGTCTTATTCCGTTTGATTGTGTTGTTTTATTGAATTGCTACGTTTTATAAGTTTTGAATTTTTTTATTCCAAAAAATTGGAGCCTCGGGTTTAATTGGTTTGTTGGGATTTTGCGTTGTAGACGGGACGCTCTTTCCCGAGTTACTGGTGAGTTCTGTTTTTCTTTTTGTGATGATGATTATGTTTGGATTGATTAATATCACTTTCTATTGTTTGAATGAGATATTTAAGTTGTAAGGGATTGTAATTCACTTTTTATTGTTCACTCTCGAACCTGAAAACCTTCTATCCATGTGATATTATTTGGAAAAACATAATAACTTGTTTTTTGAAAGAAAATACGGTAGATATTAGCTTATTTTCCACTATGGGATTGGTGCTATATGATTGTTGAGGTTGCATTCTTATAAGTTTATTCTCCCCAAATTAAATCCTCATAAAATTTGTCACAATTTCGTCCAGGATTTATACATAAGTTTGGTGAAATTTGCGCTTGATAACTATGAGCACTTCAATTGTCTAGTATATTCCACCATGGAATCTGTAGAGATTGATTTAGGGAAGAAGCCTCAAGTATATATTGTCTACGTCGAGCCAATTAGGTATGAAGATTTCAATTTTTATCGTTTTTGTTTTCAGTTCTTATTGGGCCTGCAGCTGCTTCCATGCACGATCAACGGGATGAGACCTATCCCACCTAGGTTTGCAATATGATGTTTACTCTATTTAATTAATCTTCATTCACCTGTCCCTTTCTTAATATCATACAAAAAGTTCATCAAATTTAATCAACTTGTTTTTCTCCTATTTGTGCGTCTCTGTTATGGATGGATAGTTTCCTTCATCTATGTGATTTAGATAATCTATCTATACATTTACCCACATTTATAACACATGAGTAGTGACTTTGCCAAGAATCTTTGTTTATGTTCCATTCATTCCTTATTTATGAATGGAGCATTGTTATGTCAGTGTTTTTGTCAGCCAATCATTGAAGTGGATGTGAATTGTCTTTGGTTGGATTAATAAAGAACTTGTAATCTGAAATACCTGTAATTTGTCTATTGGTTTTAGTCAATTGAATTATTCAGATTTGAATATGGTGACCTTAATTTGGAAGAATCATCAATAACACTGCATTACTGTCTTTGATATTTTCATGTGTATAGAAGCTCTCTAAATTATCGTACTGTCCATTAATATTGTGATTTTATGTTTACGATACCTGAGAAACATTGTATCCTATTATAAGACTTCATTTGTGTCTAAAATAGATAGCTATCTGCCATTGTATAATTTGAGGCTATGCATCTCAATTCGCTGAAGCATTTCACACCAATGAAACCATGTATCGTATCTGTAAATTTCAGACTGCGAAGGATGTCTAGCTACATCTCTACGTTAGCAATTGTATCGTAGTTTTAGTTCATTCATATTTAGCTAGGACATTAGATTTTTGAAATTTTTTTTTCTCTTAGTCAGTCTATAAACACAGTTTTCACGATACGTGGGCCGTTGATTTGTATGCCGAATATGATGCATGGACTAATTATACAAACTTGTTGCTGCTAACTTTAATAATAGCATAGATCGAGATGAAGAATATGAGGGTTAGAGGTTGAAAAAGATTGAAGAAAACAAAAGAAAGATGAAGGAGTTAGGGATTAAAGAATATAGTGTGTAGTTTTGATCTTCTTTTATCTTTTATCATGGCTGTCTTGATGAACTACTGTATAGGTGTAGGGTGTAGGGGGTTTTCTATAAATTAACATTAGTTTTGGCCTGTGGGCATTAAAAAAACAAACAACTTCCATTTCCAATCTCTTGAGTTTTGCAGAATGTAGAATGTAACAGCTACCCTCTTTTCTCTATGAACACATGTGAAATATAAAGAGGTCTTTGTGATTCAATTCATATTTTGAATTTGAATAGGGTTTTATGATTTAACTTCATTATTGATTTATGAGCTAATTACAATTTATGAAAATTAATTGGTTGTAAAATTTTCAATTACAATCTATGAATATTAATCCACACTCTTACTCTCATACTGGATATGTTCTCTCTCTTTCTCTCTCAGACACAAATTCAGTCTACTCATTCCATCTCTTTATTGTTGCGATAGAAGAAAATAAGTAAGCTCTATCCTTATCCTTCTATTCATTCTTTCTTTTAGATGATTTCTGCTGTGATGTGATTTCCAACGGCTACCATTGATTGCAATTAAAGGTCAATGGATGTCTTTCACCTTAATAACTTCTGTAGTTAATGGAATTTAAGTTTTCTTTTTTCGAAATAGGATTTGGAAAAGTATGCAGATTTTTGAATCACCAAAATATTGTGAAGGAGCCTCTTGCTGCAGCCACTGCTGTCAATGTATAACAAGTCAATTTTCTTACTTGACAGTTACGTAATGCTTGCCCTAGATACTGTGATTTTTATTAACATCATTTTATTCGAATGAACTATGTGAAATTGCAATACTTTATTTCAAAAATCACTTGGAAATCTATCTCCAGAATTAAATTATGTTTCCTCTCTGCTTAATTATGTGGTATGGGTACTTCAAATGTTTGCTAATTTTTAGCATGTTTTACAGGTTTTTCCTTTGTTGTCCACAGTTGTTCCAAAACATGGTCAGGCTGAACCTAGGTCTTCTGGCTCAAAGTTCTTGAATGCAATTCACTGCTTATTGCAGGAGCTTCAGGGTTTATGAGATGTATATGCTGATGAGGCTAAGCATGGTTTAAAATGTCCTATCTATCCATGGCCACACAGAAGCATCCTTAGTTCATATGACTCTGATTCGTAAGTAAATGTGCCATTGCCAATTTCTGAAATTTGATTTGTGAAATTGTAGTTTAGGATTCCTGATTTCTATGGATTACTTACAGTTATTGGTTATGCTTTTATTTATTGTATATAATTATTCATTCGGGCTATGAAAAGCTGAGTTGTGTGGGCAGGATTCGACGTTATCAGTTGGTTTTCCAGCAATCATGTTCTCCATGTCACAGAATGTCGATTTTTTCTTATTTTGATCTAAGTTGGAGCTATACTATTTTGTTTGAAAGATTCCATTCTGTGGACCGTGGAGCCTTCATTGGCATTTTTCTTATATGGATTGATACTCAATATTGTTATATTACTCAAGATTGTTATGTGTTTTGAGGGCAGAGTTATATGGAATTAACATAGAGTAGCATGATGTATGGATAGTAATGTGTACTTAATGCATCCTTTGAATAAGTATTTAATGCATTCAGGTTGTTATATTTTTTAGACACGGTATAATTAGGCTCCAAATGAGAAGTTCATCATGTGATTGATAATGTTAGTATTCTTCATTCAGGGTAATGAAGACAACGATGATGAAGCAGATACAGAAGATCGATGAATTTGAACATGGTGATCATTGATTTTGGAACAAGAGAAGTGTAAGATGAAGATCAAATATTAAAATTTATTTTATTATTGTCATCAATACATAATTCGTCATAGTACATGAAATATAGACACTATTAAATATTTATCATTTTTTGGACTTATTGATGATTTAAATTTTACTTTGGATATTAAATTAAATTTATTGTCTATTTTATATTACATGTATAGAATGGATAAATAATAATAATAATATTAAATATTTTATAAATAATAAAATGTTACCATATGTGTATGTAATTGTTTTACAAAAGTGTTACATTAAATTATTAAAAGTGATACAATTATTATGTAAAAGTGTTACATTAAATTATTAAAAGTGATACAATTATTTTGTTATTAATGTTACATTATGTTAAAAAATGTTACTAAAATAATATAATTAATGTCACTATATACTAAAAAGTGTTGGCAAAATAATGTAATTAATGTTACATTTTATTTAAAAGTGTTAACAAAAAATGATACATTAGGAAAATTTAGTGTTACATTAAGAGTATATGTAACATTTTTATAAGTGTTACAACGAAATGTTACAATTGACATAAACTTATTTGAGGTGTTATCAAAAGTAAAAAAAGTGTAACGTTAGATATTAGGTTACAGGAGCAATAGCGACACCGAAAAAAGTGTTGCGTATGATCTATAATAATATTTTTTTATTATTAAGTAACACTTTTTGGATGTTACTTAATGTCACTTATGTTGTAGTGTAAGCCAGTATTTATTTCTTTGATTCATCAATAGGTGAGATTTAATAGTTAAATTAATATGCTTGGTGAGTTGGGAGATGGTGTTGTCTCTATGGTGTGCTGTTGATTGTAGAAGGAATTTGTGTCCTAACGGAATTGGTTGATGATGTCCCTTGAGGAGCTCATAATGATTATCATGTAAACCCTGTAGGTGAATTTATTCCGGCATGATAATAAGGTTGATTGGTACTACTTTCGGTAAATATATTAATTAATGGAGTTGTCAGTAACTTAATCAATTAATGGGTATTGAATCTTAAACACAGGGAGATTAACGGGCTCATAATAAGAATGAGCCTAAAACGTAATTTGGGATTAGGGTGGCAGTGCAACAATACTTCTTTAGTGGACTGATTTATTATTATTGGACTTAAATATAAGTTTTGAGCTAAACTTGAATGCTTAAGCCCAATGGGAGGCCCAAACCCTAATTTCTTCTCCTGATCCCTGTTGTAGCATATAAATAACCAATCTCAGCAGTCTGGATAATCACTAATACACGTCTAAACATGTGAAAAAGGAGATTGACTGCAGATTGAGTTCGTCTTGGAGATTGTTGCCCACACAACATCATGACGTGGATTAGGAATACAACAGAAGATCGGAAGGTGATGAGTGATATTTTCACCAAGATTTTAGTGTCTTTTTAGTGTGTTTTCATATTATTTTATTCGTATTTGTGTACTATTTGGTTGTATTTTGTGTTTTTATGGATATGTGTGTGAATGAGCTTAAACGTATAATTTTCAGGCAAAAATAGATCCTAGACGCGAAAAGAAAGACGTAGAAAAAAGTGGATCTCAATTCGGAGTTGAAACGAGGGAGAACGAGCAGAAACAAAATTATAAAAAAGGGGTTGCACCAACACAGCTGGCCTTGTTGAAACACACGAGCCGTGTTACACAACACGACCCTGTAAGCCTTGGCCATTTTTTGACATCAGAAACACCTACACAGCCACCTTGTGGCCGTGTTGCAGCACACGAATCGTGTTGTTGTAGCATCATAAACATATTAGAATCATTCTAGAAGCTTCCTAAGGGGTATAAATAGGCAATACTTCAATTTTAGATCAGATTGGTTGAGGGTTTTCACCCTTACACCTACCTCACACACCATTTCCTCCATTTTACACCTTCATCTTCATTCATTCTTCATCCATCCCATATATCATCATCCCACCATCAAATCCTTCATCCATTTAGCTAGAGAAGCAAGGAAGAGAGGTGAATTGCAAGGGGAAGAAGAAGATCACCGTTGGAGCCATCCAAGAGAGTTTTCATCTAATCTTTGTATTAAAACCATGTTGTTTATCATGTTTTGTAAGAATTTTAATGTCTATATTGAATTCCTTGTGACTATGAAAAGCTAATTTCCTTTGTGAGATTAGCAATATAAATTGTGTTGGATAATTTTGGGCATTTGCAATTGAATGATTATGTTGATTGGGATGATTGATTTTCTATCATTGATGTTTTTGATGAATTGTGTGTTTAGATGCTATAAATATATGATTAGATTAGAAATCAATTATGTGATTAGGACATTTGAGTGAATCATTTCATCATACACTTCATGTGCATTATAAATTGTAAAGAGATTGAGAAATCCTTTGGAGTTTAGAACCCTTTGATAGGACATCCGATTGGTTTGATTGAGAGGTTGATTAATCGTGTGAATGGACTCTCATTTCAAGTTTAGTACCTAGTTGGAATTGTTTGAGTGGGAACCAATCGTTTGAGTTATGTGTTGATAATATCCTATTCATTTCGAGAGGGAGTTTAGGTGAACTAGTATTGGCCCTTAGTCTTTTACCCATGACACATATGAATTCGTTGCATGATACCTAGATTTTTCATACTTTAAGTATTGCTAGTCTCATTCTCTATCTACTTGGCTCATTCATCCATCTTCCATTCATCTATCCATTTATTTTATCGTCATTTCTTGATTATCTACCTTTCTTGATCATTTCTATAATACTATAATGAACACTAGATCGCTTAGACCCTAGTATCTTCCCCCCTGTGGTTCGATAAATTCTTTAATTAGTCATCCCGACTACAAAATGACTAATCATAACGAAGGAGTGTTTCGATTGGTATTACTATAGATATTTTTATTTCTTTTATTATTTGTTTTGAAAATTTTGATCTCACTTTTTCATTTTGATAGGTACGTAGAAACTACCTTGAGAGAAGAGGAAGGGGGATCAAAGCAAAAAATAGCAAGTTTGGAGAAGAATTGTAGTAAGCTTTGAGACGAACATCAAAATGGAAGGTTGGAACCAATACTTGAGTAATATTTTTGGGAATCAAATTGCAAGGGTTCCACCTCCACAATCAAAAGGCTACATGAATGAGAGCAACTATGGTTACAATTTCCAAATGGATCAAGAGAGCTCTCAATACTACAATCAAGGAAGAAATGGAGAATGGCAACAAGCTTACAATGCAAATATATTCCACCCTTATCAAGCATGTGCTTATTCTTCACCAAATCCCAACACCAACACTTCTCCTCCATTCCAAAACTACGCCTTATTGGAATTATATAGAAGACGTGCTCAAGGTAGTAATGAAGGTCAAAATCCTCAATCAAGTTGTCTTCAAAATGAATCCTCCGAGATAATTACACCCGCTACCTTGGAATTGACAAGACAAATAAGGATGATGAATCAAGGTAATTATGCTCAAGTCTTGTCTAGTTCAAGTTTGAGGGGTATTCAAAATGTGCAAGGTGTGTCGATTCCTAGCCCTATGGAGCAAGAAGAGTGGAGGATGCCTACCTATCAAATAGGAGATGTTTCTTTCATGAGAGTGGATGATTTCCAAGGAAATTTTAAAAGCAACTATGAGGGAAGTTTTCATGGGAATTATCCACCAATTCAAGGATGGAATTTTGACAATCAAGAGGGAGGAGAGTTTCAACATGTTGAGGAAGAAAAATCATCTTTAGAAGTCATAATTGAGATGATGATAGCAAACCATGAGGAAGACAAGAAAAGAGATGAAGCAAGAAATGAGGCAAATGAGAAGAAATTAGAAGCCTTGGAGCATCAAGTGAGCCAAATTGTAAGTGCTTTGACCAATTTTCAACAAGTTGAAGAACTTGAAGAGAAGAGCAAAGTTGAAAAAGAGTTGGAGAAAGAAGAGAATTTAGGAGATGAAGAAGCAAATGAGGTGTTTGAAGAGCCTATTGAGGCGAATGATGTTGATGAAGAGGAACAAAGTCGAAAAGCAAGTGATGATGACTTAAAGAGTGAAATGAGAATTTTTAAACCTTTAAACTCATTAAGTTGCTTTGAATTTGATAATATTGTTTACATTGACTTTGTCTTACCTATTGATTCTTGTCATATCCTTAGAAATAAAAGAGAACAGGAAGAGATGATGGGGGTTTACTTGGAAAGAAGAAATAAGTGGTGTTCAAGAATGGAAAAGGCAATGGAGTGTAAGCTCAAGAAAGTTGAATTTCTAAAGCCATGTTCAAAGGATGCAACGGATGGCGTTACATGCCACAAGTACCTAATAGAGGAAGAAGCACAACAGTTAAAATTCGATGGCAAGGACGAAAAATATCTGTGGCCATTCCAATGAGTTCTCCATATCCCGTCCGGCTTGAAGACGTTAAACTTAGCGCTAGATGGGAGGCAACCCATCATTATCTTTATTGCTTTATTTCTTGTTTTCAATAAGGATTGTGGATTTGATTTTTTCTTGCATTTTTGGCATGTAGGTTGATTGAGCTTGTGAGGAAGATGCGTATTGAAGATACGAAGGGTGCTTAGTTTGAAGTGTGTAAGTTCGTCACACCACTTTTTGCAAACTTAACTTGAAACTCTTGTTTCAATTTAAGTTTGGGGGGATATGGCGTGGTGTGACATACTTTGTTTTGAAGGCATATACTTTTCGTGTTTTGGGCTAATTTTGAAAATTTTCTCATGAGCATTGGTTTGATTTTGGTATGATTGGTGGTGAATGAAGTGCATGATAGTCCATATTTGTAATGAAATTGTTGATCTAATGGTTTTGTTGAGCATGTATAAAGGGTATTGGAAGCACGAATTGAGCTCGGAGCTAACAACTTCTATTACTAAATGCCTATCAAGGGAGTTCATTCTATACTCTACCACTTCTATGTATTTAGCATAATTTGATTTGATTTGGATTGATGTGATTAATATACTACTTCATATGTTATGTTTGTGGGAGGTTTACTTTCGTAATTTAGGATTTCCTTTTAAATCAAAGTTGGGATGTTTGTGAGCTTAATTGATTATGGATGATATGAATGTGTGCTTCATTTTCTATTGATTGATGGTTTTGTTTATTTGCATGTTATGTGTTTTTGTTTTGTTTCTTGTTTGTTGAGTCTTTTCTTATATGTTTTGTATGTATTCTTATTCTTGTTTAGGGTTGATTTGGTGGTTTGTTTTGGAATGTTGTGAGTCATTTTTGAATATGAGCGATGATATGTTGTGGTAGTGAGTGATGACAAGATATGATTAAGAATCTATACACTTTCAAATTGTGACAAGTTTTAATTAACTTGTTCAATTTTGAGATGAATGTGGTGTAATAAGTTCCTTAAAGTCTAAGCATAATCTTGTGAATATTTGAGCATCAACCGTGCATACATGGTATTTTTCCGTAATGAGTGGTTGTGTTTGATAAGCTAGAACTTGCTCAAGGACTATAGGAATGAACCCGATTAGTAGAGGTTAATGAAATGATCTAAGGCCATCCTTGTTATTAAAAGTCATTGCCATATATTTTCCTACCATTAACATCATCCCAAGTTAGCCACTTTGAGCCTTTAAGCCTTTTTCTTGTGAATTTAGCACATTACAAGCCTTAATTACCCAAATGAGCCTTATATATTCACCATCTTTGTGTGAGTGATTGAGGAGATGGTAGCTAAGAAGGTTTGATACGGAAGAAAAAAAAGAAAAGGAAATGGTAAAAGAAAAGAAAGAAAAAAGGATGAAAAGAGCACAAGCAAAGAATGATCAAGTACTTAAAAGTTCGAAGAAGGAAGCATGTGTTGAAAGAAGTTCAATCCAAGGAAAGTTGATGATTAGTGCTTGTGAACATTAAAGACAAGAAAGGAAGAAAGAAATTGTTAAGGAAAGGAAGAAAGTAGCTACCTCTTCGATTACTTACACATGATTAGTCACTCTTACTTAAATTCTTCCTACCCTACCAAAGAGCCCATCATTACATCCGAATTAAAGACCTTTTTTTACCACTAATGGAAACTTTGGTGATTTATAAATATAGTCTACGAGCAAGTTTATAGCGAGTCGAGTCAATCAATTGATGAGCGTTGATTTACCTTAATTTATAGAATGTTAAATGAAATTTATACCATTTGTGAGGCTTGGACCAAAGGGGACTATATTACACTTTTATTCTCTTTTGATTGAATTTGTTAATATTTGCATATTATGGTTTTATTGATGTAGGATGTCTTAGCATAGTTTGTAATTCTTATTGCTATTGATGTGATATTACTTGTGTTCGTTTAGTCTTTTTCTAGGTGAAAATCTCTCTCCCCTTGTTTTATCATTTTCATTGTGCAGGGATGCACAACACTTTAAGTTTGGGGGTGTGATGAGATATTTTCACCTAGATTTTAGTATTTTTTATGTGTGTTTTCGTATTATTTTATCCGTATTTGTATACTATTTGGTTGTGTTTTGTGTTTTTATGAAGATATGTGTGAATGAGCTTAAACGTATGATTTTCAGGTAAAAATAGGTCCAAGACGCGAAAAGAAAGACGTAGGAAAAAGCGGATCTCAATTCGAAGTTGAAACGAGGGAGAACGAGGCGAAAAAAAATTATAAAAACAGGGATTGCACCAACACGGCCGGCAATATTACAGCACACGAGCCGTGTTACGCAACACGGCCCTGTAAGCCTTGGCCTTTTTCTGGCATAAAAAACGCTAACACAGCCACCCTGTGGCCGTGTTGCAGCACACGAGTCGTGTTGTTATAGCATCAAAAACATATCATAATCCTTCTAGAAGCTTCCTAAGGGGTATAAATATCAAATACTTCAATTTTAGATCAGATTGGTCGAGGGTTTTCACCCTTACACCTACCTCACACACCATTTCCTCCATTTTACATCTTCATCTTCATTCATTCTTTATCCATCCCATCTATCATCATCCCACCATCAAATCCTTCATCCATTTAGCTAGAGAAGCAAGGAAGAGAGGTGAATTGCAAGGGGAAGAAGAAGATCACCATTGAAGCCATCCGAGGGAGTTTTCATCTAATCTTTGTATTGAAACCTTGTTGTTTATCATGTTTTGTAAGGATTTTAATGTCTATATTGAATTCCTTGTGATTATGAGAATCTAATCTCCTTTGTGAGATTAGCAATATGAATTGTGTTGGATAATTTTGGGCATTTGCAATTGAATGATTATGTTGATTGGGATGATTGATTTTCTGTCATTGATGCTTTAGATCTTGATATTTTTGATGAATTGTGTGTTTAGATGCTCTAAATATATGATTAGATTGAGAAATTAATTATGTGATTAGGACATTTGAGTGAATCATTTCATTTTACACTTCATGTGTATTATAAATTGTAAAGATATTGAGAAATCCTTTGGAGTTTAAAACCCTTTGATAGGACGTCCAATTGGTTTGATTGAGAGGTTGATTAATCATGTGAAGGGACTTTCATTTCAAGCTTAGTACCTAGTTGGAATTGTTTGAGTGAGAACCAATCATTTGAGTTATGTATTGATAATATCTTATTCATTTTGAGAGGGAGTTTGGCCCTTAGTCTTTTACCCATGACACATATGAATTCGTTGCATGATACCTAGATTTTCCATACTTTAAGTATTGCTAGTCTCATTCTCTATCTACTTGGCTCATTCATCCATCTTCCATTCATCTATCCATTTATTTTATTGTCATTTCTTGATTATCTCCCTTTCTTGATCATTTCTATAATACTATGATGTACACGAGATCGCTTAGACCCTAGTACCTTCCTTCCTGTTGTTCGATAAATTCTTTAATTAGTCATCCAGACTACAAAATGGTTAATCAGAAGGTCATTTGTTCTTGCTGTTGTTCAACCTCTACATCAAACCCTGGTGAAAGGTAATACGATTCTACTCTTATGCTTTCGCTGTTGTGAATAGCATGGAACCCTAACGGTTCACGTTAACCAAAAGATCTAAACGCCAACAATTGGTATCAGAGCGTAGGTTCTGTGGCTAAACGTGACACGTTAGGCTAGGGTTTATGTGCCTTAGATGAAATTAGGGTTTTAGAATATTTTAATATTTTAGAAAATCCTACCCTGTTGATCACGGCACACGACTACATCATTTTTGATGGCCGACTGGATTTGGTGGCGACGGCGCACGACTGCACTGGAAGCGCCGCACGATCGCCCATAGACAGCAAGGTCTGTACCATCACTGGCATGGGCGGATGGCAAACAACAATTCATGCAGCTAGGGTTTGGCGAAACACCAATGGTGAGTTGTATTGTTGGCGGCCCAATGAGGATGATGGCGAATCTAGCGACAATGCAGTACCGATGGCATGCGCGGCTGGACAGTTGCTGGGCGGTTTTAGACGACGGCATGGTGGCGAAAAGATCTCGACTACAGCGAGATCGTAACAGATGGCGTCATCGGAAGAAGCCACACGCGATGGCACGGCGAGTCACACGTGCTTCCAATCGGGTCTTCATAATTTCTGCGAGTTCAGACAAAGTGCCGAGCAGGTTTGCAGAAATTTTCGATCGAGTCTGGGTGCATTTCCGTCAGGTCTGCACAAGCAGATCCATCTGCATCGGCGAATGGCGGATGGAACCGGCGATGGACGCTGGAAACGCCATACATGGGAGTTGCGAGCGTGACCAGTGAATGTCATGATAGGTGCGAGGCTGCAAGCAGGGTCTCGGGCAAGTCTAGGCGGCGATCCGGGCCGGTCTGACCAGCGTTCTGAGCGAGTCGGAGGGTCTTTCTTGGCGAGTCTAACCTTGGTTCCGAGCGGGTCTTCTTATTTGGCCAGGGAGAGTATGTGGTTTTTCCAGGTCGAGTTTGTTTGATTCCGGACGAGTTGGGCTGGTGACCTGTTAGCGAGCAGGCTGGCGTGTTGGCTGCACAAAAGTGCTCTGGATGTGTACGGTTGAAGCTGGGTGATTGCACGCCAGAGAGCATGTGACGGGCATGTGATATGCATTTAGTTTACTAGGCGTGCGACTATTCACGCATGATGGCGTGCGTGAGGCTTCCCGTGTGGCGCACTCGTTGGCGTGCAAGAAGGCAGTAGGCGGGTGATGTACCGGGCGATGAGCGAGTAGCTGCCAGGCGTGTGCTGCGTGTTGGCGTCCGGAGTTTGCTGGGGGCGTGCGGAGTGTCGGGTGTGCTGGCAGTCATTGATGCTTGTTGGGTGCTCGGATCATGCCGTATAAAGGTTGCATGCTTGCGAGGACAGGCACACATTGGCGTGTTGGGTGTTCGGATGGCGGGCACAGTGGCGTGCCAGTTGGCGCGTGATTCATCGTGTGGTACGCTCGGTGTTGAACGGTGAGCAGGCTGCCGAGAAGAGAATCTGAGGAAAATTTGTGAAGACCGTCTTCTATTTTTCAGATTAGGTTTCGGGGCGCTGCGACCTCAGCGGGGAGGTCGATCCCCATCTGCGTTGCCCGCATTTGTGCTTGGTAGCGAACAATCGAATTCGCTGATATATAACTGTCATAATTGATTTATTATTTGATTATTATTATATATGTATGCATGATTCTCCATGATTTAATGCCTTATTTGATGTAATAGGAGCATGTAAGGGTGCGTATTTTATTTTGAATATTCACTACACTAAAAACGCTGATAGACATCGATTAAAAACCGATGTCTATTTCACAAAGCAGCCGATGTTGAAACCCCCGATGTTATATATCGGTTTTAACCGATGTCTTTTTCAGTATTTAGACAATGGTTTTTTCTTTTTGACATCAGTTATCCACCAATGTCTTTCAACGAAAAGACATCGGTTGGCACATTAGACATCGGTTAATAACTGATATCTATCCAGTTAAAGACATCGGTTGAAACCTATTTGACATCATTTTTGCACTGATGTCTTTTTAATAATAGACATTACTTTTGCTTCAAAACACATCATTTTTCCACTGATGTCTTTCCTTGCATAGACATCAAATTCAAACTAATAGACATCGATTTTTATGTGATGTCTTTGATATTTTTTTATTTTTTATTTAATTTTATACATAAATTTATATTATTATTAAAATAAGATTAAACTCAATTATACTATATAACTCAAAACTTACAAATATTTTACAAGAATTTCAAATGTCTACACACAATCATCGATTAAATCTAAAAGTACAGAACTATCTAACTAATTAAATCTAAAATTAAATTTTACATAATAAAACCTAAATTTATAAGCTAAATCCTCATCGAGAAGCATATTACATTGAATATTTTCTTGCATTATATAATTACTTTATCTTCTCGCCTTGCATTACATAATATCTTTATCTTCTTGTCTTCTCACTGCAATTACCTGAAATAGGATAAATTTTTAGCACTTAATGATATGACTAAAATTTTACAAAAGAATCTTTTCAGTATGCAACATTAATAAATTACAAATATTAGGAATAGATTGGAAATAAAGCCAAATAATCTTCAAATAGATAAAATATATATAACTTAACAACAAGAACTTTCATAAAATTTTAATTTCAAGACAAAATATCAAAGCATCCAAATTCAACTAATTACCTGCATATATTGCATCAACAACAAAAATCCATGATAGTATGATCAGCGATTGATAGTATGATCAGCCAACTAATTACCTGCATATATTGCATCATCAACCAAAATCCATGATAGTATGATCAGCATAATGAAGTTAATCGTTCAACTAATTTCCACCCCAATTATTATCTGCATAAAGTTAATAAATCAACCATTTCCACCCTACTATTACCTGCTTATATTGCATCAAAACCAAAATCATTATTTTGAATCTCCCTCTCCCTCTCTCTCTCTCATATACACACATGCATGCAGTACTAGCACTAGTTTATGAATAGAGAATTTATACTACAATCAGAATTATAAAGTCAATAATTCTATTTATTTATTGCTTATGCTTAGAATACATCAACCACATTGGTTTAAAGAATCAACTGAAGTGTGATGTATAAACCAAATATTTCATTTCTTGAATCATGATGCAGTTTTACGGCATGTAATGATGACAAATTTGATCACACTTTTCTTGTATCCTTCCATCATAAATGGCATCCCCATTGCCCCCTTATTGTCTTCCATTCTGAAATTAAAAAAAACTTTACGGACAATCCAAGATGAGGTAAAGAAATTACAGAGCATATCACTTTTCAACAGAGAAAAGATGCCCGTCCATGTCAATACTGATCTTATCACTGCTGGCCAAAACAGAGCAACGTATTCAGACCAATCAACATATGCATTATAACATAGGATATACTAAGAACTTGATCAATGTAGTAAATAAATTACAAGTTCTTGTTAATATAAAGGTCACAACAAGTTATAACATTACAAGGCACACCGACTGAATGATTATGCCACCTTAAAATAGACAGTACATATTTTACTTTGCACTTAATAACAAAACATCGCTGTACATTAAATTCATTAGTTTATCAAATATAACCCACCATGGATCATAGCATGCACTATATGTTTGATATAACTCAAGTATTGATGCATGTTACAATCTCAGCTCCCTCAGCAAAGAGTTGCTGACTAAGTTTGCCCCTCACTAATAACAGAATCATATACGAATTCAAAAGGCAATAAGTATGTAAAACTCAATCTATTGCAAAGCAATGCTCCATTAGCCTCAATCCAATTTTTTTAGGAAATCTTCAAAGCCATTTGCCATTGAATTAGAAAGTTTAAGTTTAACTCGCACTCTGAATCACATTATTTCAACAATATATAATTCGATCAAACTTCAGCACATCAGATCAGTTTTCAAACTAAAGCAGCGAACGCGTAATCAAGTCTTTCAAATACATAAATATAACCAAAAAAAACCAATCCAGAGAATGCATATCAGTGTCAACAAATGTAAACAACATTGAGATTGAGTGATCAACGCAGTCGTAGTTCGAAACAGTGTCCAGAGTTAAGATATATCAGTAACAGAAAGTACCTAGTAGTGAGATCAGACGGTAGTGCCCAAACGACAACGTTGGGTATAGAAGCGCACCTTCTAGCAGAAAGCTTGGCGGCTTCAGTAAGGTACGAGTCGAGGAAGAGAGCACTATTGATGACATCATTCTTATCCAAATCGTAAGGCATGGATTCGATTATGCGGTCTATGGAGAGATCGAGAGCAATTGCTGAGGAATCAGAGAGTTCGAGGAAGGATTACAAGAACGCATCCAATCGGTCCGAATGGGCCTTCGAATTGGGGATTTGGGTCGGGTCAGAGGCGGGGAAACAGCTGGGGC
This sequence comes from Pogostemon cablin, assembly GCA_023678885.1. NCBI lineage: Eukaryota > Viridiplantae > Streptophyta > Magnoliopsida > Lamiales > Lamiaceae > Pogostemon > Pogostemon cablin. Next base: position 11,700,433 of record CM042964.1, on the reverse strand, counting down.
GCTTCGGATTGGGCTTGAGAGAGGCGGCTCAGATCTTATCCGGCGTCGCTAATTGACCTTCGATTAAGCACTGAGTCAATAGGGCATGGAAATCCTTATTGAAGGTGTAGAATTTGGAGAAAATATGGGGATCAGAGCGAATTCTAGGGTGGAGTGTTGTCTTGGTCTATTGTCAAATTGGGAATTCCCCAAATTAGGGTTTTGAACTGTCGGCGCAAGCCGGTAGCAGGAGCAGCGGCTCGACATGAAGCGGGAGCAAACGGCGGCTATGGGCGGAGCTAGTGGGTCGTGGTGATGGCGGCGAAGATAGCGGGAGCGGACGGCGCAAGTAGCGGGAGCAGGTGGCTCAACATGTAATGAGAGCGTGCGGCGGCGAACACACATCGCCTTGGCTAGAAAGCGCCTGTCGTCGATTTGCAGGCAATGAACTCGCCGGAGTAGAGTGGAGTGGGGACCAGCAGCGAACAACTCCAAGCAGACGACCGCTGCTTATCAGTATCCAACTCCGTTAGACTCCTCTTCCTCTTTGAATTCAAATTTTGGTTATCTTCCTATTCGAATTAGGGTTCTAAGGATTGGGATGAAATTTGCATAACCAAAATTAGAGATATTGGTTGTGCTTGATCAAAAACACACAATTTTTAATGTGTACATACATTTTTTTATTTTATTTTTTTAAATTATTTTTTAATTATTATTTTTTTTAAAATAGGTAGTATTAACATACATATACAAAGACATCGGTTTGAAGAACCTATGTCTATCGGCGTCCTTTTTTGGAGTAGTGAATAGACATCGCTTGAAAGGCATCGGTCAGTAAAACCGATGTCTATCAGCGCATTCTTTTTGTAGGTTGCAAATAGACTTCGTTTGAAAGACATCGGTTAGTAAAAATCGATGTCTATCAGCGCATTTTCATAGAAAACCGATATCTATCAGTGTATTATTTCGCTGATAGACATCGATTTAGGAAAAGACATCGTTTTTAATGAAAAAACATCACCTTTTAATAATAACCGATGTCTATTAGGTGATATCTATCAGCATTTTTGGTGTAGTGATTATATTCATGTAAAAACCCTCTTGTTAAATTACTAAGTGAGAGAGGGATTAGTTAATAAATCTCGTGGCCTCTATTATTGATTTATTGTGTGATGCAAGTAAGATTATGAGTTGGCTATAGTGTCTTCCTCCCCAACGGATGAGTTTTATATTTGGATCATTGAAATAAATTTCATTAAATAATTATTGTTTGTAATGTGATGCACATAAACTTATGAGTCGGCTATAGTGCATTCCTCCCCAATGGATGAGTTTTATTTGCGGATCACTGGTACAAATTAATAATTGATGATTATAGGAAATTATTTGAGCTCATGTGGACTTCTCCAACTGTAAGACACACAAGCTTGGGTAACATACTTAGTATCAAATAATAGTATACACTTAGGTGCAATTAATATGTATTCTCCCCAACGGAATCACTACTATTAAATTGCATGGCTAAAGGACAACTTACTATTAATCATTGAGTCATAAGGTTAATTATGACGTATGGAATTAATAGGTAAAAACTTCTTTTGCGAATGTTAGGGTTTGTATACGTCCACACTAACGTGGCATGCAAATTCACGGTGCTTGAGATGTCAGCGAATTTATTTTATATTGTTTATTGAGGGAATCAATATAAAATTTAAATTCGAAGAGTTTGATCATTGTATTTATTTACTTGATTCTCTGAATTTTCAAATGGTTTATTTAACTTATTGTTAACTAAAAGAAAATATACTTACTAGTCCAAAATAAATGATTGATAAGAATCTTGGTTTTAATTATTACTGCTTAGGAAAATATATGTGTGTTCTCACTAAGGATGCCCTCTAGTGCCTATTAAAGTCTCTAGTGAAGAGATGAGAGGTTCATAGAAATATGATGGTCTCATGCGACTCTTTAGATACTTGAGAAATAAAGAAAGGCAAGAGGTCGTGGTAGACTTGATGAATGAATTGGATGTCCATGGAGTAGAAATTGAAGGGGAAACCTAGGTCAATTTATTCTCCACAATCAACATAGTTGTTTTGAGCAAGTTTCACCTGAATTGTATACGGTGGGAAACTTCTGACAAAACATGTGATGAAGGAAAGTCAATTTCATCAAGATGTGAACAAAGTTAGTATCTTATTTACTAGTTGTTGAAGAATGATTAATGATGGCGGTTACTAACACGTTATGTGTAGATACGGAATTACTAAATGTCTGCAACTAAGTGAGGATGAGATTATTATGGACATGGGTAAAACTACGAGAGTGGTGGTTGTTGCAGTGGGAGTTGTTTATTTATCTTATGATAGGAATAAACGTTTGATTTTAAGAAATTGTCTTTATGTATGTTTTCATGAAAGAATTTCATTTCAGTTTCTATACATTTACGGATGGATACTCTATTACATTTAAATGACATGATCATTATGACGTAGGATGGAGCTATAATCTGTTATGGTACGTTAGTGGACAATTTGTAAAATCTTAAATCATGTTTATTCCACGGATGCAACAAATAGTAATTAATAATGCATCTTCTAATCTCAGTAAGAGAAAAAGAACCTTCGGAGATGAACTAAACATACTTTTGGATTCTAAGATTAGATCATTTTACTTAAGTGCGATTCTAAAGTTGATAGCCGGTGGACCGTTAGGTTTATTGGAAGTGGAAACTATCGAACTAGTGAGTCTTACTTCGAAGTGAATATGATTAATTGCCTTTTCCAGGCAAAGGGTATAGAGCCATGTAAAGATATGTTTGAAATGGTTCATTCTGATTTATGCAGTCCTAAGACTGTCCAAGCGAGAGGTGGTTATAAATATTCGTCACTTCGTTTAACGATTATTCTAGAAACTAGATATATTTATTTGATGCACTGCAAGTTTAAGTACTATGATTGAATCAAGAAGTGCATGGCTGATACGGTGAAACGTCATGGAAAATATATCAAGTCATTGCGATCCAATCATAGTGGCGAGTACCTCTTAGGATAGTTAGGAGATATTAATCAGAGGTTGGGATTGATTCTCAAGCTGTCTACACCGGGCAAACCCCAGCTGAATGGTGTGGTGGAATAGAAGGAATAAGACTCTTATGGAAATTGTTAGATAGATGATGAGTTATTTGATATTACTAAATTCATTTTATGGGTAAGCCCTAGAAACAACATGTCGAATTGATGTTTGTGGGATATCCTAGAAAAATGAAGGGTGGTTTATTTAATAGTTCAAAAAGATCAGAAAGTGATTGTTAACACGAACACTAGATTTTTGGAGAAGGACTATATAATAAATCACGAAGCCATGTATAAAAAATTGTTCTAAAAGGTGTAAGAAGGGAAACACAAATTTTAGTACCAATAATACAAGAGGATATACCACAAGTAAAACGGCATCGCGTGTCACATCTGATACACAATTTCGTGTAGTGCCTTGTCGTAGTGGGAGGGTTGTTCAACAACCGGATGTATTTATTTTTTTGGGAGAGTCGTGAGACCTAGTCCCTAGTAAACATGAAATCATCCCATGAAAATATGACGAAGCACTACAAGATCGAAATGCAGAATCTTAGTAAGTTGCAATGAATTTTGAAACAAAATATATGTACTCTAAATCAAATTTGGGAGCTTGTAGGACCACTAAATGGTGTAAAAGCCCGTTGGAAGTTGTCATACAAAATAAAAGAGAATCATACGGTAAGGTGAAAACCTTGGAAGCAAAGCTTGATACGAAGGGTTTCGATTATGAGGAAACCTGTTTGCCGATAGCTATGCCTATGTAGATCCAGACTCTTTTATCTGTTGCTGCTCATATTGATTATGAGGTATAGCAAATAGATGTCAAGATAGCTTTCCTGATTGGAAGTATTATGTGTATTGAGCAGTACTGCGTTGAGATCGTTCAGTTTATACTGACTATATAATAGAACTTGATCTCTGTTATAATGAATATCCGTGCTCTTAATCCCTATACAATAACCTCGACACGTAAGCCAGTATTTATTTCTTTGATTCATCAATGGGTGAGATTTAATAGTTAAATCAATATGCTCATTGAGTTGGGAGATAGTGCTGTCTCTATGATGTGTTGTTTGTAGAAGGAATCTGTGTCCTAACGGAATTGGACTTAAGTATAAGTTTTGGACTAAACTTGGATGCTTAAGCCTAATAGGAGGCACAAACCCTAATTTCTCCTCCTGATCCATATTGTAGCCTATAAATAGCCAATCTTAGCAGTCCGGATAATCACTAATACACGGCTAAACACGTGAAAAAGAAGATTGACTGCAGATTGAGTTCGTCTTGGAGATCGTTGCCCACACTACGTCAAGACATGGCTTAGGAATACAACAGAAGATCGGAAGGTCGTTTGTGCTTGCTGCTGTTCAACCTCTACATCAAACCCTGGTGAAAGGTAATATGATTCTACTCTTATACTTCCGCTCTGTAGAATTGCATGGAACCCTAACGGTTCACGTTAACCAAAAGATCCAAACGTCAACAATTAAATTCACGTTATCTTGCTATTCCAATATTCAGTGTAGAATTAATTTATTAGTATTTATTTTATTATTATTTTGTACCCTCCACTGCTTCAAAGCGATTTGAGAGAAGAAAGGTAGAAGATGATCAAAGCCAAATGAGAGGAGAAGATGAATGTGGGAAAGAGCAATACGTTAGGGAGACAATAGGAAAAAAGAAAAAAGTTCATATTTGTCTATTAAATGCCCCGTTTAATGATTTATTTGGTCGGATTTAATCACACCGAATTTTGTATATTATTTTTATATATTATTTTTTGTGTCACACGTTATACGATTGTGTGTAAAATAGGAAAGAAATACAACCATTACCTCAAGGATCTAACATTTCCTTTTTAGAATATAGTATTTTTTTTCTTATGTATCCTCTACATGTTATTCATATATAACACAGGTTTGCTGTAGGTATCATACCAATAAAGTGTGCAGAATTCTCTATTCGAGCAATAATTGAATAACATAGTCGGACAATATTAATTTATTGCATTCCGAAAATTACAATTCCTTCTATTCACATTTCACACCATATTTAAGTTTAAGAAAAAATCAGACAACCTGGCCACTAATTTGGATCCTCTCCCTTTCCTATTCCGTCAATTTACGTAAATTTCCTTTAACTGTGATTTCCATCAACCACTACTTGACATGTCACCCATTATTATTTAATTAAATTTTAAATAATGATTTAATTTTTGATTTCACATCGTGTTTTTGGTAACGTGACAAATTAATATTCGTAGACATTAATTCAACGACGCAAATTAAAAGAAATTGAGGAAATTTACAGAAAAGTAAAGGGAGATGATCCATATCCTTCCCTGTCCCACAAAATTTTGATCCTTATAAAAAAATCAGAGAACCTGACCAATAGTATTCCCTCGTCAAATAAAAATTTTGATCTAAAAAATTTTCACATTCTAAATAAAAAAATTAAAACAATAATTATTTCATGTACACTTTATTTAAAAGAATCACTCATAGCATACTTTAAAATATTTTATCATTTATTTATTATAAAAAAATATTATATACTCCGGAAAGTTTACTTTTTTTAATCTTCTTACCTAGTCAAAAGTGAAAATTTTTGTGAAATGAAATAGTAACAATTTAGGAAAATTGAAAAAAAATGGAAAGACAAAGTAATTGGGTTCATCTTCTATTATACCTTAAAATTTAATGTTTATTATTGAGTTTAAAATATTTAAGGATATAATTGTATTTTCAACTTATAAATAAAAAAAGGTTTATTACCATACACCTTAATTCATAAGAAAAGAGATTAGTTATTTTTAAAAGAGTGGATATTATATGTATCCTCGTATCTATATGTGTATAAATTTTTATTTAATAGTATATGGTATATATTTTTTAATAATTGTATACCTTTATCTTAGATTCAACTTTTTATTTTAAAAACTAACAAAAAATTCACTAACGAAAGTGTATATATTTTTATTCATTAGTTTATAGTATGTTTTTAGACAAGCATTTATGTAAACTGGGTTCACGGTGTAAATCTGATCGCATTTCCAATCCTATTATACTATATGTATTGCTAGGGTTTAAATTAAAGGGGGATCACAGAGTTTACACTTTAAATCCGGTTTGCTAGGGTTTAAATTAAAGGACAGGATTTACACTTTAAACCCGATTCACAGGAAATTAACTCATGTTTTTATTTATAAGTGTATATATTTCTTAAAATGGTTTTATATATATATATATATATATATATATATATATATATATATATATATATATATATATATATATATATATATATATATATATATATATATAATCTTATATATTTTCTTAGGTTCAATTTTAGGAATTGTCCAATTATTTAATTTATCTAAATTTCTTGAAATATCATATTCTTCAATCATATTATTTTTAATAGTATATTGTTTACATCCCATAATTATATATATATATATATATATATATATATATATATATATATATATATATATAAAATAGTGAGAGGAGAAGATATAATATCTTTCACCTTGATTCACTAGCAGCGACTGTCAGGACTCAGGAGCCCTGAAATTTGAAAATAATATATACTCTCTCCATCCCGTTTCAATGTTTACGCTTCTATTTTGCACGTCTCATTTCAATGTTTACGTTTTCCTTTTTAGAATATGGGACCCATCTAAAATAATTAATATATCATCCAACACTAGTACACCTACCCACTTTGCATTAAATATTATATTTTTCCACCCACTATCTATTAAAATATTATACTTCTTAATCAACGTGTAAAAAGCAAACGTAAACATTGAAACGGGACGGAGGGAGTATGTAAAGATGCTAAATGTTAGATATTTTTCTTATTCGAATAATTAATATTAAAATATGTGGTGCAATTTTTTAATGTTATTATAATTTATTTTATCATTATATATAAGAAAGAGAAAAAAAATGCTAAGTGTTAGATATTTTTCTTATTCGAATAATTAATATTATTAAAAATTAAAAATGATACATTAGAGAAAAAAAAAGTATAAATATTACTTGAGTCCACTCATTAAAAGTCCTGGAACCGTCACTTTACAAGTTCCAGTCACTGTTTACAAGAAACAAACTCAAGATGTATTGATTAGTGGGGAAGGTATAATTTAGATTAGAACAATTATTTTTGAGATAGTCTCCCGAAAATCAAGATGTATGAGAAGCCCTCCTTATATTTATGTCATGAAAAAATAATTATACTTTTAAATATTCTAAATCTTATGCTTTGTTTGTCTTCGTTTTTAAAATTTGGTTTTTGATTATTAAATTCTATATACTCAACTTTTTAAAATCACTCTTATATACATGTGAAAACTATTAATTAATAATTCACCCACTTTTTATACATTTCGTCTCTTCAATTAATATTTCTCTTAGCCATTCCTCTCTCATTCTTCTCTCATATTCCATCTGTTCAATGTTAAAGTTTACATTTTTCATTATGGATTGTCTCAAATTAAGGTTTACGTTTTTTTTATCAAGTTGGGCCCACACACAATACTAATACAACTACTCATTTCACATTAAATATTATTTCTCTCACCTCACTATATATAAAACTATTACTCCATATCTCTTAATCTAAATGTAAAAAGCAAATGTAAACGTTAACGTGGCACGGAGGGATATAATTTAATATTTTTTTACATATCACTACACATGTTTTTTACATATTGATTTGATATAAAATTAAAAAATATTATATATGTAGTATACTACTATTCATTAATTCTTAAAATTATATATATATATATATATATATATATATATATATATATATATATATATATATATATATATATATATATATATACACGTATAGTATAAAAAACAAACAAAAATATAGTATACTACTATTCATTAATTCTTAAAATCCAGACAAGCCGAAAATAAACATGACATAAGAATAAAAAATTAAATCATAAATAATATTTCCTCCTTCCATTTGATTCGTATCCATTTTACTATTTTGGTTCGTCCTAATACAAAATATTTATTTTATTTTTTGAATGATATGATCTACAAAATAATATTATTATATTCAACCCACTACACATGAAGCTCACACTTAATACTAACACACCTACCGGCCACTACACAATAAAATATTATATCATTCAATCTACTATACATTAAATTATTATACATCTTAATTATGTGAAAAAAATGAATACCAAGACTGATGGATTATTAATTATAATACTCCCTCTGTCCGCCTTTAAGGGTGTTATTTGCTTTTTGTACGTGGATTAAGGAGTATTATTATTTAATGTGTAATTGATAGTTGTATTAGTGGAGATGTGTGTCCCATTTTTTAGTTGTATTAATGAGTGTGTGTGAGTTCCATATGTATAAAAAAGAAAATAAGACTCTTGAGAGTAGACACCCAAAATAAAAAAAAATGATATTCTTGAAAGTGACGGGGGAGTATGATATAACCCGTTGCAACAAAAAATTTGACATGATCTTCTCCACAGTTCACTATAATAAATATTACTCCTGCGCACTATATAACTACCGAGGCTTTTCCTTGATCATTTAATTATTGCATAACTACCGACATAGTACATTATATATTATTTAATAAAGACTAGATCAACCACAGTAATCTTGATGCTACGTACCCCTACCCCACTCATATGATCTAAAAGTAAATCAGGCATAACATTTGTAAATCTTGCATATTGTAATTGAAGTGCCATTTAGATTTGTTCACTTTATATGAAGATTAACATTAAAATATAACTATAATAAAACATCATTCGTTATAAAGAATGACCGAATTTATGTGTTTAAAAATATTGAGTGGAGAAGACATAATTTTGATCGATTTGGACAACAGTAGTTTTTCCCTAATTATTAATTATTGCTTAACCACCAAGAGTTTGCCCTTTTCATTAATTATTGCTTAACTACCAACACGTGCACATTACACTATATATATTTAATAAAGATTAGATTAACCAAAATACTCAAAACCGTTTTGAATTTTTGTGTTATTTTGAAACATTATCTCTTATTTTTACATTGTTAAATGGATGGCAAATGCATTAAAGAAAGAGGGAAATTATACCTTAAAAATATTGGAAGTATACATCAGATTACTCTATCGTGTGCCACCATGCAGCAGATCATTCTACCAATGTTCATATTATATGCTAGCTGTAGCTTAGGTGTCAAACATGCAGCTGTGTCTCGTTACTTAGTTAGGAGTGGTTATCACTTTATTTAGTGACATCTAGTATTAGTTTTGCATTCTATAAATAGATCGATGTACTCATCTGTATCATTTCTGAGATAATAATACAAAATATCTTCCCCTTCTTTATCTTTGATTTCATGGCTCTATTGCGTTATAATCAACAAAAAGGAAAGCTTAAACTTTGTTTTGGGGTTTTGTGGAGTTTGAAAACCAAGTATGCATGTTTGTTTTGGGGGGTTTTTGGTAGGAAAGGTTTTAACAATATGTAAATATATATTAATTTATGTTAAAAAAAATGAGAGAAGAGAAATAAAGAGAGAAAATGTATTAATTGAGAAGAGAAAATGTATGTAGGTGTATATGAGGGTGGTTTTAAAATCTAGGCGCGAAAATGTATGTAGGTGTATATGAGGGTGATTTTAAAATCTAGGCGTGGGTTAGAACCAAAACCTGAGTTTTAAAACTGGAAACGAACATCACTCCGCAGCGGTTGGTTTTTTTTTCCCCTCTTACATGTCAATCATATAACATGTGACCCAAAAAATGATGTACGATAATGGTGCAAAAGATCCGAATATATTTAATAAAACTAGATCAACCACAATACTCAAATGCTACGAACACCACTCACATGATCTTACAATCGATCAGGTATAACATCAGGAATCTTACATACTATAATTGAAATCCCACAAGATGAAGACACACTTAATTATTATATATCATTGTACACTGTAATTTTAAGACTTCAGACCATGGATTTCCTGATCATGGAGAGAGTGACATTAATGAACTTGGCATCTTCATTGGACATGGTACGAGACAGGATGTTCTTGTAGTTTTCGAAGACTTGGTCGATTATGGACTCACCGAAGTGGTCCACCAGCAGTGGTTCGGCCACAGACCTCATGCATTTCGCGACGTTGTAGCCATCGTCGCTGCCTTCTGAATACAAGCAGCCGTTTCTGTCCCCGCCACAGGCTGCCCACTTGATCTCTGTGGCCTCCATGTTCCTGATTTCGAACGACCCTTCCTTTTCGACCTCCTTCATCACTTCTTCCGGCGATGGCGTGTATTGAGGGATGTTGAATGAATGTAGCTTCTCTTCTTCTATTTTACCCTGCATGCACAAGTATATTTATATAATGATTCTGTTGGTAATCAGTTGGACGGATTTTATTCTATTGGTAAAAACATAAGAAAATCCGTTGGTATTTAGTTACTAAAAGAAATTTGTAAATTTTGTTGTTTGTCCGGTAGTAATTACCAACTCATTGAATTATGTTGGTAAATTCCGTTGCTAAAAATGAGTTTATTTGTATGTATATTGTACCTCAGACACCATTTGTTTGAGGGAGAGGGCGAGGAGCTCCCAAATATAGCAGCACTCTTTGCTAGCAGCGTCCTCACTCTTCCTCCCCAAAAGAGTCAACACCATTCTCCCACCTCCGATCACCTCTTCCGATCGACACTTCAAGAAAGTCGAAAAATCTATCTGGAATTGCTCATAGTATGCCTGTATCACACTTTTTGGGCTCTTACTACTCATGTATATGTTGTCTTGGTTCAATTCCAATCCCTCTGGAACCTTGGACAACCACATGAGGCTGTAAGAAGAATGAACAAAATGCAGGGTGTTGGCAGGGAAGAGCCTTGTGTAGAAGGATCCCGGAGCTCCGGACACAAAGCACGGGCCAAACCCTGGCCCGATTTCTTGCTGAAATCGGGGGAGCATGTACTTGAAAATGGAGTTGAAATCATTTCCGGGGAGATCGTTGAGTAGGATCTGGAATTCGGGCGGGCGGCGGCCGTGTTGGAGGCAGAGCTGATGCACCATTTTGAGGAGGTCGGCGGCGGTGCGCAGAGTATTGGGGCCGGAGGAACAACCCAACTCCGCCACGCAGAAGCTGTTGGGAATCGTATGCATGCTCCTGAACATCTCAGTTATGGCTGCTTCCACCACGGGTTTGGTCATGGATATCACCTTTCCCTGCACCCAAAACTCATCAATTAATAGGCAAACACCCGTGTAGCCCAATTTACGGTATAAATCATGTGGTCCCTTTTCAATCCAATTATATTGTTACGTTTTAAATTAAAGGGATCACATGGTTTATACTGTAAACCCGGTTCACCGACACTATAAATTAATGGATATGTACCTGAACTAAAGAGTTGTTAGCATAACTGCTGTCTCCTAAACCTCCGTTCATGTGAAGCACTCGAACTACTTCCATTGCTGATATACTACTCTCTCTCTCTCTCAATATTTAGGTGTGTTTTGAATAAGAGGCTACAAGTGCCCATATATATATACAAGTTCCTTCTTGTCCGTATATATATAATTGATTATATTTAAAACCAGGGAGTATACCATACCACCGGTTCCACATAGAACCCCACATAGAACCGTGGTTGTTTGCTTGATTCTTACAATTAATTACTCCCTCCGTCCCGTTTCAACGTTGACGTTTGCTTTTTGCACATTAATTAAAGAGTATAATATTTTAATAGATAATAGGTGGAAAGAGTACCTACCCATTTTAATTACTCCCTCCGTCCCGACGTAAGAGTCCCTTTTGGTTTTTTGCACGTAAATTAATGAGTATTATTAATTAATGTGCAGTGGGTAGTTGTATTAGTGGGAGTGTGGACCCCATATTTTAATTGTATTAGAGGGGATGTGTGGGTCCCATGTGTGTAAAAAAAGAAATGGGACCATTTGAGTGTGACGACCAAAATGGAAAAAAAACCCTCTTTGAATGGGACGGAGGGAGTAATAATTAGTACTACTACTTCCGTCCCATAAACAAATTCACACTTTTTATTTTTGTCTGTCCTATAAAAAAGTTGACACTCCCCAAATAAGAAAATACACACAAATCAGTAACCCCACAACACACTTTGATTTCAAAATTGTCACCTCTTTACAACTCACATAATTTACTTTATAATTTATTTATTATCTAAAAATACCAAACTACCCCTAAAAGTAAATAAAAAATCAACTATTTCTTAAACTCTGTATTTACAGTAACTGTGAACTTCTCTTTAAGACGGATGGAGTACTAGTTACAATTATATACTTAAAATTAAGAATCCAACTAGAGTGTACTGGGGCATCGGTGCACGTGGACAATTTTACCCGTTAGATTAATTTACAATTCAATCTCCACCATTAAATAAATAAAATAATTTTTTATATAAAAAAAAGCTACCCATTACCATTTTAACCTATAAATTTGGGGGTGCACCCCAAAATCACCCAAAAATTAATAGTAAACTCTATTATGTTTGTTTTGAGTTTTTTTGTGAGATTTTAAGTTTATATTGTCAAATCAATACTCCCTCCATCCCGAGACAACGCTGACGTTTGCTTTTTACGTGTGAACTAAGGAATATGATATTTAATGTGTAGTGTGTACTTTTTATTATTATTTTACTATCTTACCCTTAAATTATACTATTCCTTTTTTGTATAATTAATACTCTTCCTGCTAAGCAATGATTAAAAAAATAATTAATTAACGTATAAACACGTCTCTACAGTAGTTAAAATTAACATTTATGTGTAATTTATAATTTAACATAATAACATAAATAAATTATAATTAAACATATTGGCACGTCACCATTAATTACTTAATTAACATATAAACATGGTAAAAAATACAGTTATTAAATCAATAATTTAAAATGAATAAAGTAATAGTTCTGCTCCAAATAAAATGCTTCCCTAAATTTAAATTTTCCCCTTCACAATGAGGATTAATATCTAAATTCCCTCAAAATACATCAAATAGTACATCTATATCAACTATTACATCATGGAGTACCTAAAAAGATAGAGATTTCCCACCATTACATAATTTCCCTCCAAATAAAAATTCACATTTTCACATTCACATTTTCACATTCCCACCAAAACATACAGCATAAATACAATTACTGCCATTAACAGTTGGGAAGCTAAACAAAATGAAGAAAAATTTAACTAGCAATGAATTAAATATCATTGCTCAATTTCTCTTGAAAGAGTCTTCAAGAGGCAGGCCTTCCCATGGCAAGATCAAAGAAGCTGCAGACAAATTTGGTGTATCAAGACAAGTGGTTAGTAGGATATGGTCAAGAGCAAAACAACAATTTGCATCAAGTATGAAAATATCTTTAAGCAGCAGAAAGACACAAAGAGTTTATCCAAGAAGGCAAGTGTTTGATAAAGAAAAATTACAAAGTATAAGTGTTCAACAAAGAGGAACTTATAGAAGCATAGCAGGTGAGATGAAAGCAAGCAAAAGTACAGTTAGGAGATGGGCGAAAGAGGGATTAATCAGACCTCATACAAATGTAATCAAGCCATCACATACAAAGCAGAACATGTTACACAGGTTAAAGTTTTGTCTCCAAGCCTTGGAAGTTAACCACAACCAGAATGTGATCAAATTTAAGAGCATGTCACACATAGTTCACATTGATGAAAAATGGTACTACCTTTCAAGAAGTACCGAGAGATATTATCTAGCAAAAGATGAGACAGAACCACATAGATCATGTCAAAGCAAAAAGTTCATCACTAGGATAATGTTTCTAAGTGTAGTGTCTCAGCCTATGTATGATTTAAATGGGGAATGCAAATTTGATGGTAAAATTGGCATTTTTCCATTCATTGAGAAAGTACCAGCACAAAGGAAATCAAAAAATAGAGCTGCAGGCACAATATTGACTAAACCATTGGATTCAATCAACAAGGAAATCACAAAAAAGCTTTTGATTGACCCGGTTAGTTCTTTTTCTTTCTTTCTTTTTTTTTTTGTAAATCATCATTTAGTTTATCACTAAAATAGATATCCTTAATCCTTATTGGTGACATCGTTTTAGGTCATACCAACTATAAAATCTAAGTGGCCAAGTGATGCAAGTAAAGATATTGTAATTCAGCAAGATAATACTCCGCCTCATATAGATGACAATGATCCAGATTTTAGAGAGATTGCAAGTTCTGAAGGTTTCAACATTAGAATTGTATTTCAACCCCCAAATAGTCCTGACACAAATGTAAATGACTTAAGATGGTTTAGGGCATTGCAATCTTTGCAGTACACCACACCATCATCTAATGTTGATGAGTTGCTAGCAGCACTTCACAAATTATTTGATGAATTGTCACACCACAAGCTTAATGCAGTGTTCCTAACACTGCAAATATGCATGAGAGAAATTATGATTTCTAATAGCTCCAACAAGTATAAGATTCCGTATATTGGAAAAGATTCATTAAAGAGGTCAGGAAAGCTCCCTATAGACTTGGAGGTTGAGAAAGAACTAGTTATCACATGTATATACTTACTCATGGAAGAAAATGAAGAAGAAGGGTTGGAAGATTTTATGACAACTATAGAAGGAATGGACTAAGTCAGATTTTGCAGACAATATGAAGAAGAAAACTATAAGTAAACTACATATGATCAGGTTTGAATGACTTTTTGTGCAAACTACTGGATAATGAAGCTTTTTGTGCAGGTATTAACTTTGACAGAGATTGGAATCAAACCTCTCTCACTAGGTTGCAAGTTCAAGATTAAGTGTTAAGCAGATTAGAGCTTTTTGTGAGGAAATGTTTACAGTTAAAAAACAACTCTTTTGTTGAGTTTGTTTAAACATTAAACAACATGTCAGTTTGTTTTACATTTTCAGTACTAAACTCAATCTTAGATTATATTATCACTATTGATTGTGCGTGATATCTAAATAGTCATTTGTTAGTCTTGTATTATCATTATAAATTATGTGTGTTATCTAAACAACCTTTAAAGTGGTTTATAAACACATAAAGGAAGTTTACAAGCTTGTGATAAATTATTTAATGCAATAATAATTATGAACAGATAGATGATCAAGACTTAAATTTAAATGTAACTTTGAGTGAAAATAGAAGCATTTGGAATCTTATCTTAATTTCTTGAAATTTCTTATGATTACAGTTATCCTCATCAAATATTTCTTGAAACAACTTTAGATATCATCTTCAATTTTACAGTTATCATTATCAAATATCATCATCAAACTCTCTATTAGATTATCAGCCCCTTCCACAACTTTACCAATTAACAAGAACAAGTGTCTCCTAACAATACAAATTGAGAAACACATATCATAGGCTTCTCAAACAAAAACCAAAAAAAAAAATTTATCATTTCAGAAACCATTAACCATATTCCTATATGCATGTGTGAAGGTAGACCTGCATGCATGCATAACTGTTTGTATATGGCAGGAGCATGTGTGTGTGTTGCAGCTGGGAAAACAAATACTACAAGTGGAGGTTGTTCATTGGTAGATCAAGTGAGTAGAAGATCATGTACATTGGTCATTAGATTATTGGAGCATCAATTGATCAGCGTGGCAGTTAGCTTGGCAGCTGGATGAGTTCAGCAGCATTGAAGAAGCTTCTAAACGGTTGAAGATCAGTTATAACTGATTCTGTTAAGCATGCATTTGATTGGATGAAAGGGTATCAAGGTATTGATTTCACATTTATATAAATAGAAGAGCTGGAAGTCTGCTCATTATCATCATCACACAATCTCTGCACACATCAGTTTAGAAGAAGAAAGCTTAAGAATTAGGGTTTTCAAGTGTGCTTGTAATCTTGTAACCTTCATCATCGTTTAGTGAATTTTTCTCTTAGGAAGTGGATGTAGGCTTATGCCGAACCACTATACATCTTTGTGTTGATCTTTTTCATTTCATTCTTCGTTTATTAATCAATTCGGGTGTGAAACGTGAGGGATTAAACGTTTAAGTGAGTGCAAGTTCTTGAGTGTTCTTCATCAAGTGTTTGCTTAAGTTTTCATAAGAAGTGGCGCCGTCTGTGGGAAAGATAAGAAGCTGCGAAAATATCAGATTAGAAGGGAAGAATTATGGTTACAACCAAGTTTGATGTGGAGAAGATTACAAAGAAAACTGATTTCAGTTTGTAGAGGATGAAGATGGAGGCTGTACTGATTCAACAAGGCCTTGCTGATGTAATTAAACCACTTCCAGATCAAGCAGCTGTTGTGGATGCTGGTGCATTAGCTGCAGATCAAGATCAACAATCAAAGGCAAGAAGTGCCATCATTCTGTGCTTAGGTGATAAAGCTTTAAGGGAAGTTTCAAAAGAAGCATCTGCAAGGGATATGTGGAAGAAGCTTGATGATCTTTACATGGTGAAGACATTGGCAAACAGGCTGTACACCAAACAGAAACTCTACTCCTTCAAAGTATCAGAAGATAAGTTCATTCTAGGCCAACTGGATGATTTCAATAAGATCATAGATGACTTAGAGAACATTGATGTAGCACTGTCAAGTGAAGATAAGGCTGTCATATTGATGTCAGCACTTCCTAAGTCTTTTGAAGGGTTGAGAGATACATTGTTGTATGGAAATGTTGAATCAATCTCTCTGGAGCAAGTGATTCTAGCAATCAAAGCAAAGGTGCTCCACAAGACTTCAGATAGTGCAGTTGCAGGAGAAGGTCTTGTTGCTAACAAACAAAATAAGTGGAACAAGAATGACAAGAAGTCTGGTGCTGATAAGAAGAAATATGAAAGAGGCAATCAAAGTACATCAGCAGATGAAGAAAACAATAACTGCTTCCACTGCAACAAGCCTGGTCATTTCAAGAAGCAATGTCATAAGTGGAAAGCAATGGTGGCCAGGAAGATTGCTGAAAAGGGAGGAAATCAAAGAATCCATGTCAATCAGGTGACTGAAAATAGAGGTAACAAGGATCAAGATTATATTGAAGCTTTGGTTGTTGTTTCTGGTCAAGTGTCAGATCAGTGGGTGTTAGATTCAGGTTATACCTTTCATATGACATCAGTCAAGGATTGGTTCACTGATTTAAAACCATACCATGAGGGGTCAGTCTTGTTAGGCAATGATCAAGCCATCAAGATTGAGGGTATTGGTTCTGTCAAATTCAGAATGTTTGATGGATCCATTAAGTTGCTCACAAATGTGAGGTATGTACCAGGTTTGAGAAGGAATCTGATATCATTAAGAATGTTAGACTCCTTAGGATGTGAGTACTATGTGAAGAAAGGTGTACTCACCATTATAAAGGATAAATCAGTTGTAATGAAAGGAGTTAAGAGCTCTGATCTTTATTTTCTTGAAGGATCAGTTGTCTCTGGGCAGTTGAACACTTCTCAAGAGCAAGAAGATGTTCAGTTGTGGCATGGAAGACTAGCTCATGTAAGTGAGAGAGGGTTACAAGAGCTAGCAAGACAGAAGCTACTAGATATAAGTTCAACCTGTAAGATGGATCAATGTGAAGATTGTATTCTAAGCAAGGCAAAGAGGTTGAAGTTTGGTTCAGGAGAACATACTTCATCAGAAAAGCTTCAGTATGTTCATACAGATCTATGGGGACCTTCAAGGAATCCAACTATTGGAGATGGAAGATATTTTATATCCTTCATAGATGACTACTCTAGGAAGCTATGGGTTAAGATTCTTAAAACAAAGGATCAAACATTCACTGTATTTAAGGAGTGGCTTGCTGAGGTGGAGAATCAGACAGGAAAAAGGCTGAAATGCTTAAGATCAGATAATGGGCTTGAGTTTGTTTCAGAAGAGTTCAATGCTTTCTGCAGAGAAAAGGGAATTAAGAGGCACAAGACTACACCTGGAACTCCACAATAAAATGGTGTTGCAGAAAGAATGAATCAGACATTGTTAGAAAGAGTAAGATGTATGCTGAGTAGTGCAGGATTTACCAAAGGGTTTTGGGGTGAACTTATGACTACAACAGCCTATCTGATCAACATATGTCCATCAGCAGCTCTGAAATTCAAACCACCTGAAAAAGTGTGGTCTGGAAAGGCACCTAGTTACACTCACCTGAGAGTAATAGGATGTCAGGCTTACTCTCATGTGAAGCAAGATAAGTTGGAACCTAGAGCAGTAAGATGTGTGATGGTTGGATACTCCAAAGAAGTAAAAGGATACAGATTGTGGTGTTATGAAACTAACAAGTTTATTGTTAGCAGAGATGTCACATTCAGTGAAAGGAAGATGCCATTGGTTGAAAGAAATTCTGTAGTATCAATTACTACAGACTTTGATGAGCCTCAGGTGGAGCAAGCAAGGAAGGAAGCTCAGCATTGTAATCAAGAAGATAACAGTGCTGATCAGAATAAGGAAGATAGCTCTCCTAGCTCATCCAGCTCAAGGTATGATCTAAGTTCTTATAAACTTGTAAGGGATAGGTTAAGGAGACAGATTAAAGCTCCAGTAAGATATATGGAAGCTGATATAGTATCATATGCACTGTATGTTGCATCTGATATAGAAAATTGTGAGCCAAGAACATATGATGAAGCTATATCAGGAAATGACAATAACAAGTGGATAGTTGCTATGGAAGAAGAGTTGCTATCACTACATAAGAATAAAACTTGGCAGATTGTTGACAGACCAAAGAATAAGAGGTTAGTAAGCTGTAAATGGATCTATAAGAAGAAGCCTGTTACAAGAAAAGAAGGAGGTGTTAGGTACAAGGCAAGGCTTGTAGCAAGAGGTTTCTCTTAGAAAGAAGGTGTTGATTATAATGAAATATTCTCACCAGTTGTCAAACACTGTTCTATCAGAATCTTATTGGCATTAGTAACTCAGTTTGATCTTGAGTTACATCAGATGGATGTCACTACAACATTTTTGCATGGAAATCTTGAAGAGGATATCTACATGAAGATTCCTGATGGTGTAAGTGTTGAAGGAGCTGAAAGCAAAGCTTGCTTATTGCAGAAATCTTTGTATGGTCTGAAACAAAGTCCAAGACAGTTGTATTTGAAGTTTGATGATTATATTACATCAAATGGATTCAGCAGGAGCCTACATGACAGTTGTGTTTATGTTAGGTACAAAGAAGGGTGTTATACATACTTACTTTTGTATGTAGATGATATCCTTATAGCTTGTAAGAATCAAGCTGGTATAGATGAGGTAAAGGAGATACTTAAGCAGGAATTTGATATGAAGGACCTAGGGGAAGCAAAGGTGATTCTTGGTATGCAGATTGAGAGAAATAGATCAGTTGGTGAGCTGAAGTTATTCCAAGAATCTTACCTAGACAAGGTATTAAAGAGATCCAATATGAATCTCAGCAAAACTGTAACTACACCAGCAAAGTATGGAGTGCGTCTGTCATTACTCCAAGCTCCTCAGACAGATCAAGAGAAGATTGAAATGAGCAATATTCCCTATGCTAGTGCTGTTGGCAGTTTGATGTATGCAATGGTATGTTGCAGGCCATATTTAGCTTATGTGATGAGTATGATTAGCAGGTTTATGAGTAATCCAGGTTTGCTACATTGGAGTTCAGTGAAATGGGCTCTCAGGTATGTCAAAGGAACTATCACAGCAGGCTTGAAGTTTCAGAAAATGGCAACATGGGATAAGGCAGTAATTGGATATGTTGATGCTGATTATGCAACAAATCTTGACACAAGGAAGTCACTTACTGGTTATGTGTTCAACTTGTTTGGTACTGCAGTAAGTTGGAAAGCAACTCATCAACATATAGTGGTCTTATCAACTACAGAGGCAGAATTTGTTGCACTTACAGAAGCAATAAAAGAGGGAGTGTGGCTGACAGGTATGCTGAGTGAGTTTGGGATTGAACAAGAATCAGTTGAAGTGCATTGTGATAATCAAAGTGCAGTGCATCTCTCTAAGAATCAGGGATACCATGAAAGGACCAAGCACATTGATGTGAGACTATATTTCATATGGGACATGATAGACAAGGGAGTAGTTAGTGTGAAGAAGATCAAAACTACTGAGAATCCAGCAGACATGTTCACAAAAGCCTTACCAGTTTATAAGTATGAGCTGTGTAAGCAATTAATTCAGTTGAATTAAGTGAGGAAGAAAAGGTTGCTGCTCCTTATAAAAGCATCAAGGTGGAGAAGATAAAGCTAACATGATGATGCAAGGTCTAAGGTGGAGATTTGTGAAGGTAGACCTGCATGCATGCATAACTGTTTGTGTATGGCAGGATCATGTGTGTGTGTGTTGCAGCTGGGAAAACAAATGCTACAAGTGGAGGCTGTTCATTGGTAGATCAAGTGAGTAGAAGATCATGTACATTGGCCATTAGATCATTGGAGCATCAATTGATCAGCGTGGCAGTTAGCTTGGCAGCTGGATGAGTTCAGCAGCATTGAAGAAGCTTCTAAACTGTTGAAGATCAGTTATAACTGATTCTGTTAAGCATGCATTTGATTGGATGAAAGGGTATCAAGGTATTGATTTCACATTCATATAAATAGAAGAGCTGGAAGTCTGCTCATTATCATCATCATACAATCTCTGCACACATCAGTTTAGAAGAAGAAAGCTTAAGAATTAGGGTTTTCAAGTGTGCTTGTAATCTTGTAACCTTCATCATCGTTTAGTGAATTCTTCTCTTAGGAAGTGGATGTAGGCTTAATCCGAACCACTATACATCTTTGTGTTAATCTTTTTTATTTCATTCTTCGTTTATCAATCAATTCGGGTTTGAAACGTGAGGGATCAAACGTTTAACTGAGTGCAAGTTCTTGAGTGTTCTTCATCAAGTGTTTGCTTAAGTTTTCATAAGAAGTGGCGCCGTCTGTAGGAAAGATAAGAAGCTGCCACAATATCAGATCAAAAGGGAAGAATCATGGTTACAACCAAGTTTGATGTGGAGAAGTTTACAGAGAAAAATGATTTCAGTTTGTGGAGGATGAAGATAGAGGCTGTACTGATTCAACAAGGCCTTGCTGATGCAATTAAACCACTTCCAGATCAAGCAGCTGCTGTGGATGCTGGTGCATTAGCTGCAGATCAAGATCAACAATCAAAGGCAAGAAGTGCCATCATTCTGTGCTTAGGTGATAAAGCTTTAAGGGAAGTTTCAAAAGAAGCATCTGCAAGGGATATGTGGAAGAAGCTTGATGATCTTTACATGGTGAAGACATTGGCAAACAGGCTGTACACCAAACAGAAACTCTACTCCTTCAAAGTATCAGAAAATAAGTCCATTCTAGGCCAACTGGATGAAATGTAATAGGGAAGTTCCTCTCCAATTCGTTGTTTTTTTTGTTATTTATTTATTTATTTAATTTTAAAGATATAATTGTAATTTCACTCTTGTAATTAAAAGTCTGCTTTATCCTAATAGTTTAGGATATATTTTAGCCCTTGAATTTATGGCTAATTCTAGGAGTATAATTGTAATATCAGTTTAGCGTATGTTTCACCTCTAGAATTTAGAATTAAGAAATATAGTTATAATTTCACCCTTATGGTTTATGGTGTATTTCACTTTTAGAATTTAGGGTTTGAGGTATAATTTTAATTTTTCCATTTTAGTTAAGGATATATTTTACTCCTAAAGTTAAAAGTTAAGAATATAATTCATTTCACATTTATTATTTATGATATATTTCACTCATAGAGTTAGGATATAATAGTCATTTAAATATAGTAGATTTGAAAAAAATTAATTGAGAAGGTAATAAATTAATTAATTAAAAGGGGATCACATATTAATTAATTATAGAAAATAACTGCTAAAGATTCCACCTGATATAACAGGTCTCGAATTAATTATACTCCACAACAACCACGTTTAGACAATTAAATCACACTTAATTATACTTTCATACTAACCAAGTTTACGTCGTGTAACGAGTACATCCTTGTCTCGCTTGATAAGTGTGAATGCAAGTTTGACCAACATACCCTCGTGTATCATACAACCTCTGCGACAGGTTCTTAATCTCATTAATGTTAGTCTTTTCAAGATTATTACTACTCCCTCCATCCCATGAAAGTTTGTACACCCCTTTTCAGCACGAAGATTAAAAAAATAATAACTTTTAGGGATATTATAGTATTTTTTGGTAATAAATAAATGATAAAGTATGTTAGGTGAGTTAGATAATAGTGGTTTTTTTTGTAAATAAAGTGTATGAGAAATGATAATTGTGTTTGACTTTTTACTTTTTTAGTAAGGTGCAAACTTTTGTGGGACAACCCAAAATGAAAAGTGTGCATCTGAAATGAGACGGAGGGAGTAGTTACTAGTTTAATTTAGAAATGGAGAAAAAAAATTATTATACGGTGGCCGTTAGATTTTTTAAATTTATTTCTCTTTTATAAAACTATCCTAATTGTAAGAAAATATTTCATCCGTCCCATTTCAATCTTTACATATTTTTATTTTGGGCGTCCCATTTCAATCTTTACATTTCCCTTTTTAGTAAATGAGACCCACACAAATTAATTATTTCTTTCTCCATGGACCCACACATCACACTAATACACCAATACACTTTACATTAAATTATTATTTCTCTCACCTCACTACACATTAAAATACTACATTCCTTAATCTATGTGCAAAAAGCAAATGTAAAGTTTAAAACGGGACGAAGGGAGTATTTTTTATGTACGAGTTGACAAAAAAAACTCTTTACTCGATTTCATTTGAATAATGTATTTGAATTAAACAGTGAAAAAGTGAAAAAAAAAATAATTTCAAATCAATGTATTCGAGCTATTGTTTTTCGAGTAAATATTTGTGTAAACGCAATTTCAAATAGACAAAATCTCTTGTGAGATGAGTTATCTGTGAAACGGGTCAACCCATCACTAAAGTATGCTTATTGTATAGATAAAATATGTTTAATGGTTATTAAAATATATTCTAAAATATGCTGGATTATGCGTTTAAGTATAATTTTAGCGTAGTATAATATGATTTATTATTAACTACAAATAAGCATACTTTATATATACAATAAATATACTTTAGTGATTGATCAATTCGTCTCACACCCATCTTACAAATAATCCGTCTCACAAGAGATTATCTCTTTTATAAGGACATAATTAGTTTATGAGAATATATCTTTATTTACACATTTACAAGTATATATATATCAGTTTACAGTGGCGTGATATAAAAATTACAAATGAATGTCTGGCGCTAATTAAGGGATTCCGTAATTGAATACACGACACATTACAAGAAAGAAAATTAATATACAACATATTGCAAGGCATATGTACAACTCATGGTATTTTATCATTCCCCCGCAAGATGGAGCTCTTTGAAGAGAGACCAATCTTGGACAACAATGAGAGGAAACGAGATCGGGTGAGTGGTTTTGTGAGAGCATCAGCTAGTTGATCAATAGAAGAGACATGGGTTATATGGAGATCACCTGTGATGGGAATATATTTAGAATAATTAATTTAATAATGTTTTGATTTGCTTTCTTTCATATTTAGCATAATTAATGTATTAATGTTTTGGTTTGTTTCCTTTATATAGGTTTATCATTAATGTAATAGATTTTGTTATCACATATAAATAGGTGCTCATATTATTGTAATATGGGAGTTGAATTTTATTAATGAAAAGTTTGGGTTTAATTCCCTTCTGTCGTGTTTTATTTGTGTTCTTCCGGTATTCCTCTTGAATCAACAGACTAATACTCTTAATCGTGTTTGCGTCTACTCCTACGGTATTCTTGTGAGAATTAACGTTTGAGTAGACATCTATCTCACTATTTCGGTATTCTTTGTAGAATCAACGAATTATAGAGTTCGTTCTCATATTATCATCCTTTAATTCGCTCTCGCTGCATCAGTTGGTAATCATAGCTAATTTACGATTTTTGATGTTGGATTCGAGATTTCAAGTTGTTCATGATACCTTTTTTGATAATCAGTCATCGTATGAAGAAGATGTTACGCAGATCTACCAACAAGATGACTTGTTGGTGTCTGATCCTGTATACGATGGACCACCAATTTTCGATGAATACTCTGACAAAAATTTGTGCTATGGGCATCCAATTTTCGATGAGTATATTGATTCGGTGGAGATTATCAATTGTGGTTGTGATGATACACAATTTTCCAAAGAGATTGAGTATCATTCGTGGGAAGTGGGTGGTGTTGATGTTTTTGAAGTTGAATATCAAAGTCAAAATTATAATTTGATTTTTGGTCAAAACGTGGAGATTGATTATGAAATATCTTTTATTGTTAAATCTCACGGTATTTTAGGAGATGGATTCACATATATTGCAACTATTTGGCTACAAGAGTTTAAGGATGTTCCTGCACGTTTTCGAACCTTTAGGCGTGGTATAGAACTAAACAGGTTTCGAGGGCGAATCCTTTTCGAGAAGAGGAGAATGATGGGAATATATTTATAATAATTAATTTAATAATGTTTTGATTTGCTTTCTTTCATATTTAGCATAATTAGAGTATTAATATTTTGATTTGTTTCTATTATATAGGTTTATCATTAATGTAATAGATTTTGTTATCACTTATAAATAGGTTCTCATATTATTATAATAGGGGAGTTGAATTTGTTTAATGAAAATGAGAGTTGTCTCATAACCTCTTTTACAGCATTCATATGAATCAACGTATTTGAGAAGTCTATTTTTCGGTATTCTTTAGGAACCAACATATTATATAGTTCATTCTCGTATTATCATCCTTTAATATGCTCTCACTGTATCAACCTGTTTGAACTAGTTGGCGGATGAAATGATAATCAAGGGCAACATGCTTCATGTGTGAGTGGAAAACTGGAGGATTATCTTGAGTTCATTTAGTAGTGAGCCTATCCAACAAAGCTCAGCAGCAGTTATGGCGATTGAATGATACTCAGCCTCGGTGGAAGAACATGCAATTGTTGATTATTTCTTTGAACTCTATGAGATAGAATTGCGACTAAAATAGACAATGTAGGCCCCAATGGAGGTGTAGTCATCTTTATTTCCTGCCCAGTCAGCATCGGAATAGGCATGTAATACCAGCAGTGATTGGCGGTGAAGTAGAACACCTTGATGAATTATTCCTCACAGATAATGCAATAAGTGTTTCACAGCAGTCCAATGGTTAGAAGTGGGTCAGTGCATGAACTGTGACAACTTATTTATCATGTAGGCAATATCAGGTCGAGTAAGGGAGAGATATTGAAGGCTGCCAACCACCATATGATATTTAGACGGATCTATGAGAGCTGTTCTGGACAGAAAAGTGAGAGTAGGAGAGGTAGCAATTGGTGTAGAGATAGGACTAGAATTAGTCATTCTAGTGCGAACAAGAAGGTTTGCATGCACAATATACCGTCTCTGTGATAATAGAATGTCAGTAGAGCATAGTATAACTTTAACACCAAGAAAATAGTGAAGAGGACCAAGGTCTTTGATTGAGAATCGACGAGCTAGTGCGTCGATGAAATTTTGAACTTGATTCTCATCAATTCCTATCACAATATTATCATCTAAGTAAATTAGTACATAGATAGTGACATTACCCTTACTATAGGTAAACAACACGAGGTCCTTGTTTAAGGTCATAGATTGCTTGTCGAAGCTTACAAACATAATTGGGTCGATCACTGTTGGAACGAAGTAACCTGATTTAAATCTCCTTCACATCTTGCAAGTTCCTCGAGTTGTTCAACTCGGTCAGGCGTAGGCCTTAGGTAGAACTCACTTTTGCCACTCCAATACTCTTCTTATTCAATAAATTTCAACACCAAACTCATCATCACAGGAAAAATAAAAAATATCCGAAAGATAAAAATCAACGATAGAATATCAAGGGACACACAAAAACACACAAGACACCTGGATAGTCGCAAAAAAATTCGAAAGATCAAAAAAAATTTGAAAATTCTAAAAACAATCGACCTCCAAGCACCCAGACACTAAACAATGCAGAGTAAACATACTTGGGTGCTGATGGAACAAGGGAAGAACATCACACCCCCCAAATTTAGATGAAAATGTGAGTTGAATCTAAGTTTAAAAGGATGTTATTACCTTAAGTGTAAGTACGCACCTTGAGTATAATTCACCTAGCACAAGACACAACAAACAAAACAAATAAAAATAAATAAAACGATGGGTAGCCTTCCACCAAGCGCTCTTGTTTAACGTCGAGGAGCTCGACGAAATGCAGACTCAGAGATTTTTAGACTCATGCATCAACACTTCTTCTTCATCTTTCATCTTCACTTTGAAGTGTTGTTTCGCCATCTTTCTATCCATCCACATTATCTCTCCTTTCACACTCACAAGGATTAGCTCATCTGGATCTCCATCTTCATATGCATCTTTCCTATCAAAATCAAGATTATCAGAAAGATAAGATTTATATCATGATAGACATAAAAATGAGAGTTAAAGATATCTGGAGGGCTGGTGGAATTTGCATATAAGGATCATCTCTGTTTCCTTTGCCACATTTGAATGCAATAACTTTTCCTTTAGAATTCAATGAGATTAATCCTTCTTGCAAGTCAATCTTAGCTTTTTCCGTCGCTAGGAATGGTCTTCCTAGGATTAGTGAAACTGCAGGGTCCACCACTTTTTCAATCACCATAAAATCAGTCGGGAATGCCATTTTCTCAACTTTCACCACAACATCTTCAACAATTCTTAAGGGTTTTATTACATCACCACTAGCAGTATGAAATTGCCTAGATGTTGGTTTCAACTCTCCTCCTTCAAGCTCCTCAAAAACTGCATTAGGCATGATGTTCACAGTAGATCCCAAATCACACAGTGCATTCATTTTCTTCTTCCATTCAATCTCATAAGGGATTATGAATTCCCCCGGATCACTCAACTTTTCAGAAGGCTTTTTTCTTCTTCCATGCCTCATAATTTGATGTTAAAAACTCAATGTACTGCTTGAACTCTTCTTTCTTCTCTTCTTTGACAAATCTTTGTGGAAAAGAAAGAGGATAAGAAGTAATAGGAATTCCCAGTAATCGCACTCGTATTCTTTACTCTTCTCTCTTTCTTTTCTTTCCCTTTTTGCTCTTTGCCACTTCTTTTCAATGATAGGAGGTTGTTCTCTCTTTTTCTCAGAGCCAACGGTATCACAGTATAGAGGAACGGGATCAGTAGATTCGTTATAATATGTACCACTCAAAGTTATAGGCAT
Organism: Pogostemon cablin; assembly: GCA_023678885.1. Lineage (NCBI taxonomy): Eukaryota > Viridiplantae > Streptophyta > Magnoliopsida > Lamiales > Lamiaceae > Pogostemon > Pogostemon cablin. The sequence goes on along the minus strand of CM042964.1, from coordinate 11,673,117 downwards.
AGAGCTCTCTCTCAAATTAAATTCTGGCTGTGAAGAAAATTTCCCTTGCTGCTGTAACGTACAAATTGCAGCATTCGACTGACTAATAGCAAGTTCTTTTTCTTTGAATCTTCTTTCCGACTCTTTATGCCTCAAATCATCTTGCTCTTGTTTGTTCATTATCAGCTTGAGCATCATGTCCATCTTATCCTCTAATGATGCTTTCCTTTCAGCAGATTTTTAAACATGATAGAAACCTAGAGGAGGTTCAACAATGCTATTTGGGTTCAAGTAAGACAGATTTTCATTCCTTCTTTGATTGTTGAAGTTAGAACCACGTTGGAAATCACTCTGCTGGAAATTTCGATAATTTCCTTGGTCGTTCATCCCCCCCTTGTAAGTTACTCGTGTTGAGTTGTATACTAAAAGTCTAGCTTTTTGTATGAACAATGTTATAACAATGAATTAGAAATGAGAATCATATGATCAAATGATTGCGCCTAATAATTTATTTATATGTCGATGCAATAGTCCACTTACTTTATACTGTAGATAATATGTTGTTCGACAACACGCGAAAGATCATATTATCGGTTTCCTAATAAAGTATAAACAGATGCTCACAATCGAGATAGACGGGGACTCTCTATCGAGATGATTGTAGTGTGATTTGGTATTAGTTTGTCTTGACTATAGAATCACATTAGTGCACTTTTGTGTATTGAGCAGGACCGCTTGAGATCGTTCGACTTGTACTGTCTATATAGAAGAACTTGATCTCAGTTATTATGGATGTTCATGCTCTTAATCCCTATACAATAACCTCGACACGTAAGGCAGTATGTATTTCTTTGACTCATAAATGGGTGAGATTTACATGTAATTAAATCACCAAACTCGGTGAGTTGGAAAATAGTGTTGTCTCTATGGTGTGCTGTTGATTGTAGAAGGAATCCGTGTTCGATATAGGTTGATGATATTCCCTTGAGGAGCTCATAAGGATTATCATGTAAACCCTGCAGGTGGATTTATTCCGGCATGATAATGAGATTGAGTGGTACTACTCTCGGATGAGATATTAATTAATGGAGTTGTCAGTAACTTAATTAATTAATAGGCATTGTATATCTTAAACATGGGGAGACTAACTGACGCATAATAAGAAGGAGCCCATAACGTAATTATGGGATTAGAACGGTAGTGCAGTAGTAATATTTTAGTGGTATATATTATTATTATTGGACTTAAGTATAAACTTTGGGCTAAGCTTGGATACTTAAGCCCAATGGAGGTCCAACTCTAATTTCTCTTCCTGGTCCCTGCTGTAGCCCATATATAAGTCATCTCAACTGTCCTGAAACCCTAATCAATTGATTAATCACGCCTAACTCTGTAAGGAGGGTGAGGGAACAGTAGATTGAGAAGATCTTGAAGATCGTCGCCCACACGACGTCGAGATTGGACTTGAGAATACAGCAGAAGACTGGAAGGTTGTTTGCTGCTGCTATTTGTCAACTTCCACAATTTTTTTAAAATTTTTTGAAGCTTAGAATTGGACGTGTGATATACTGACAGAAAGCCACGGAAGTGAAGATCATTTTGGCATATAGATCACTCAAATTGGAGATCAGATGAGGAAGTTATGGCCAAAACCGTAAGACTGCGCAGGCTGCCAGCGAGAATCCATCTTCTTCAGCATACCCTGTTAAAAGGTAATACGTTTTCTTTGGTTACATGCTTCTGCTGAATTAGAAACATATGGAACCCTAACGGTTCACGTTAACCAAATAATCGAATGCCAACAACTCGGCCTGAAGTTCTGTCCGTTTCTATACTCTCTTAGGAAATTCTGAGCCATAGTGTAATTGACATTCTCTATCTGCTCTTCTTCCCTCACCATCATTACATTCTCTCTCTTGTTATTTCCTTGTGTGAGAAGATCAATATTATTACTCAACTCATCTAGTCGATCATTCAGAGCTGACATCTCATTCTTGCGAATCGGTTGTTCCACTTGAGCAATCTGATCAAAAGTTACTCCGCCCCCATCATTTGTTTCGGATGACCAATCATAGGTATTTGTTGCATCTCCTCAAAGATCTCTTCAGCTTCATCCGAGGACTTCTTAAAAATCGAGCCACCTGCTGTTGCATCCACCAACACTCTTGAATCACCCTTTAGACCTTGATAGAAAAAGCTAAGTAAGTATCCTTTGAAATCCATGTTGGGGACAGCAGCGCAACAGCTCCTTGAATCTCTCCCATGCCTCATAGAAACTTTCAAGGGTCTTTTATTGAATTGAGTGATCATCTTCTTCACATAGAAGCTCTTGGTTGGAGGGAAGTATTTGTTGAGAAACTTATTCGCCAACTCCTCCAAAGTAGCACAACATTCTGCAGGTAAGTTCTTATACCACTCATTCGCTTTCCCCGCCAGTGAGAATGGGAAAAGCATCATTCTAATTGAATCATCAGGAACTCCTCGCTGCTTCTGTGTCCTAGCATACTCATCAAACAGCTGCAGATGTTCATTCGGATTTTCTAGTAGTCCCCCACTGAACTGCTGTCTCTCCACCATCCTAATCAGTCCATACGGCAGTTCAAAACTGTCTGTGGTGATGTTTGGTCCTCCTATTCCAGCATTAATAGTGTGTCTCAGCTTATACTGCTCTCTCATAGTAATTTGGACCTGTTGTTCCATCTTAGAAACTTATGCCTGTGCTCAAGCGGAAAGTCAAGAATGCTAAAAGAAAAAAATTAACACAAATAAAATAAAATTTAAGGTCATTCAAGAAAATAAATCACTATAGAATTAAATTTAAATCTATAATCTATAAATCACTATAGAATTTAAATCTATTAATAAGAATAATAGTTTATCTATCTAAAGAATAATTTTTTATTATAAAAGAGTAATCGATAAATTACGATTTACAATAATTTGAAGAGTAATAATTTATTTCTCTAAAAAATAAATTTTCATAAACTAAAGAGTAATACTCCATTCGTCCCATAAAACCTTTCACACTTTCTTCATTTGTTTATCCCACAAAATATTTCACATCCCAAAAAAAGAAACATCACTTTTTCTAACAACTTCAAAAGTTACTTTAATTTCAAATTTGTCAATCCTTTTTTTCACGCACATATCATTACTTTATACTTTTTTATTACCTAAAAATACTACAATACCTTCCAAAGTCAATAAAGTTGATCAAAAAGTATAATTTTTTCTTAAACAACATGAAACAGTAAACGTGAAAAGTATTATGAAAGAGAGGGAGTAGTTGAAAACAGAGCTTACATGTGAATCCAATTCAAATAAGTGTTTGCTTGATTATAATTAGTGAGACCACAAATGTTCCACATGAAACTGATTCTATGCAATACTCCCTCTCTCTCATTCAAAGAGAGTATTTTTTTCATTTTAGTCGTCACACTCAAAAGTTTTCCTTTTCTTTTTTACACACATGGGACCCACCACCCCCTCTAATACAATTAAAATATGTGGCCCACACTTCCACTAATACAACTACCCACTACACATTAAATAATAATACTCTTTAATTTACGTGCAAAAAAGTAAAAGACACTCTTTTGACGGGACGGAGGGAGTAGTTATTTTTATTTAATTTTGATTATTTTAATGAAAATTTGTAGAGACTATTATATCAAACAATTTTGATATATAATCTCTCATTATTATTATCAACTACTCCCTCCGTCCCCTTTAAATAATCTTTTTTTTTTCATTTTCATCTTTCCGTTCAAAGGGTCTCTTTTTTTATCACATGAAATCCATACTAGACATGCATCAAAAAATCAAAACCGAAGGTTTGAATCGGGGAACCGCCGGTTTTAACCAGAACCGGAACCGTCGGTTCCGAAACTGACCAAAAAAACCAAAACCGGCTAAGGAAGGTTCGATTTCGGTTTCTCATATTTGGAAAAAAAATCGGCGGTTCCAATTCCCAACCAGCGGTTCCGGTTCGAACAGCCAGTTTTCAATTTTTTTTACTTTTTACGCTTAAAACAAAAAAAAATTTAAAATCGGAACCGGCGGTTTCGAACCGGAACCGAACCCCAGTTCGGTTCCGGTTCCCCCTACCTTGGAACCGGAACCGCCGGTTCGGAAACGAAACTGGCGGTTCCGAACCGGGTGCATGTCTAATCCATACAAACCCACTAATACAACTAAATTCATATAAACTAAGTTTATAGTGTAACTTTTTGGTTCCCTTAATTTTAAACTCTCAGCAATACCTAGGGTATAATATGATTGGAAGGGGAGACCATAGAGTTTAAGACAAAAAAAGACCCCAAGTTCATATACAAAATTATGTAAACCGGGTTTATAAAAGTATTTGTATAAATAACCTGTCGTAAACCTATTTCAACGAAATGAGATACTCCCTCCGTCCGCTCGAAAGGTGGACATTTTGCCATTTTGGGCGTTCGCACCAAAGGTCTACATTTCCCTTTTTAAATACATGGGACCCACACAATAAATTTATGGCACTCATACACTCCACTAATACAACTACCAACTACACATTAAATAATAATATTCTTTAATTCACGTGCAAAAAACAAATGTCCACTTTGAGGCGAACGGAGAGAGTATTTTCCTATGCTTTTATCTCATCTAATCTTGTTAATTAATTTACAATCAATACCATTCTTATCTACATTACCTTTATATTCTTTAATTTAATTTAAATTATCTTGTAAAAATGTTAAAAAGGGGTTGATAGAGTGGAAGTGGATGGGGAAAAGGGCACACTGAGTGTGACAGGTGATGCAGACCCATATGAAATCATAGTGAGGTCCAGAAAAGCTGGAAAATTTGCTGAAGTGGTGAGTGTTGGCCGCCACCTGCACCTCCCAGACAAGACAACAAGAAAAAGCCCGATTATAAAAAGCCCGATGAGAACAAGCCCAAGGCCCAATTAGAATTTGCACCCTTTGTCTGCCCAATCTCTGAACGCCCTCCATCTATTCCCATGACCCGTTGGGAAGAACCAAGTGCGCAGTGTTACATTTTATGAATGTTTATTTTGGGCAGCTCTCTAGGGAGTCGGACATATGTGAGATATTCCCTCCGTTATGTTTCAATATTTACGTTTATTTTTTGCACGTTGATTAAAAAGTATTATATTAATAGATAGTGAGTGGAAAAATATAATATTTAATGTTAAGTGGGTAAGTGTATCATTGTTGGATGATATATTAATTGTTTTAGATGGGTCCCATATTCCTAAAAGGAAAACGTAAACATTGAAATAAGACGCGCAAAATAGAAAAGTAAACATTGAAACGGGACGGAGGGAGTAGGATGTTTTATAGGTTGTAAAACATGTCAATTCATTATTAAAATATATTTATTATAAAAGTAAAATATATTTATTGGTAGTTAAAATATTTTTATAGTAAATCATATTATAACACTTTATAATCATACTATCAGGGCCGATCTTTCTTTGGGGCCGTCAAGTCGATCGACTCATGCCCAAAAATATTAATATCTTTCTTTAAGGCCGTCAAGTCGATCGACTCATATCTCAATTATTTAATTATTAATTAATATAGATAATTATATATATTTATTTAAAATTTGAATAAAATATGATTAAATCAAAATTAATTATTAATTAAAATTTAATGTAAATAAATACATGTATTTGATTAAAGATTTGAATATGGATATGATCAAATCAATAACAAATCATAATTTTTAATTTTTTTAATTTTGCTAAATTTTGATATAATTTTATTTCTAATTTCTTTTAACTTTTATTTTTTTATTAATATAATTTAGTTTATTTATTTTTATTTTCTTTAATTTTATGATGATCTTTTTTAACTTTTAAATTGACTTTATTTATTATTTTATTTTTGTTAATTCCGTTTTTTAATTTATTTTGATAAATTTTGGTATAATTTTATTTTAAATTTCTTTTAGATTTTTTTGTTAATATAATTTAGCTTATTTATTTATATTTTCTCTAATTTTGTGATGATCTATTTTTAACTTTTAAAATCACTTTTTTTTATTCCATTATTTTTTTATTTACACATTTATCAATTTTATTTATTTTATTTGTTAAATTTATTTATTTATTTTATTTCTGTTAATTATCACACATATATATGGATATCGTTATATTTTTTTTAATAAATAGAAATATTAAATTAGTTATTTTTATTGTTATTAATAAATGTATTGATTGAATCCTTATAATTGGTGATATTTATTATTATTTTAATTTTATAATTATTTTGTTATATTTTTTTATTTCTTTTATTAATAAATAATACTAAATTTATTTACCTTTAGAGTGATTTGGGGTTTAACTAGGTTTAATTGATTTATTTTGGGCATAATAAATAATTATTTTTCATAATTTTTCTCAATCATTTTAATTATGAATTAATATAGATAATTACATGTATTTTTTTAAAATTCAAATCAAAATTAATTATTAATTAAATTTTAATATAGATAAATACATGTATTTGCTTAAAGATTTGAATATGGATTTGATCAAATCATATTTGGAAGCACAAAATATATTTAATTTTTTTTTACCAATAAATAAGAACTTTTATTCATTCACTTCACACACGCACATAAATTATTCTACCGAACCTTTCTTCAAGTTAGTATTCAATTCTTTATTTATTTTATTTAAATTTATTTTGATTTATTAGTTTTCCTTTATAATTTCTTTATTTTTTTCAAATTTATTTTGATAAATTGTTGTATAATTTTATTTTAAATTTATTTTAACTTATATTGGTTTATTAATATAATTGATTCTTAGTTTATTTATTTTAATTCTCTTTAATTTTGTGATGATCTTTTTTTTTAACTTTAAAATTCATTTATTTATTTATTTTTTCTGTTAATTTCGTTATTTTTTTATTAACACATTTATCTATTTTATTTCTTAAATTTATTAATTTAACTATTTTATTTCTGTTATTTATACATATATGCATATATGGATTTAGTTATAATATTTTAATAAATAGAAATATTAAATTTTTAATTTTATTTTTATTAATATATGTATTGATTCGTTATAAATAGTGATATTTATCTTTTTTCTTTTTATAATAATTTCTTAATATTTTTTTTATTTACTTTTTATTAAAACATAATCTTAAATTTATTTACTTTTCAGGTGATTTTGAAGTGTACTTAGGTTTAATTGATTTATTTTAGGGTATAATAAAATATTATTTTTTAAAAATTTTATTTATTGAATTAAATTTTTTAAAATGGTAACTTTAAAACCCGTGTAATACACGGGATCCATACTAGTATATATATAATCTACAAAATATAACTAGAAAATCAACGTTCAAATGAAATTAATAAGGCCAAATATATTTTTACGACTAAGGCTTGAATTATCCTCGTTTTAAATCCTTTAATTTTTAATTATTCTTTCTTACATATTTTTTAATTATTTATTAATATTATTACTTGTACAAAGATACTTTCAATCTCCTCGTAACATAAATCCTTCTCATTTTATTTTTCTTTTAATGTCCTCCTATCCCAAATTTAGAACACGACTCAGTTATGAAAATTTTTGACATCGACCGATATGATGCAATATGGGCTGAGGTTTAAGACATGGGCTCCAGTAGTGTCCTTATTTCTCTTTTCTAATATTATTTACTAAGACATCATCAGGAAGGATCTGAGGAATCCGATCTTAGTCGATCAATATTATTGTCCGCATGATTTTGTTAGCATTCTAACATTATTTACCAAGACATCATCCTGAAGACGTGAGGAATTCGATCTTGATCAATAATATTAATATTGTTAGCATGCTGTGGCGAGTCGAATATGTAGATAAAAGGAGTCAAGCATAGCAACGAGTTCGTCGACATTGGAAGTGGTGAACATTCAGTATAGCAATAGTAGGTGTGGGTGATATAGTATACCGAAGATTTTTGGTCATACCAAATATTGTACCAAAATTTTTGGTATATAAAAAATCATACCGTTACCTTACCTAAACTTTCAGTATACCATAGTTCGGTATACCGATATTTCGGTATAGAAAAATAATATACCTTCTACTTACCAATATTTTGATATACCGTATCTGACGCGGGAATTTTGGGTGAAGATTTGAAGTCTGCAACATGGAAAAGCTATCCATTAATGAAGACCTTAAACTCAATACATTTGAACAAAATGGTCCAACTATACAACATTAACTCAGCAGGAGATCATGAACAGTCAGTCCAATTCACGAATTTATCTGTTTTGATTTGGATAGAGTTATGGTTCATGCCACACACCATTGGAAAGCTCTTGAAGTCTAGTTTTCTACAAAATTTACCGATCTCAAAAATAATATTCTTACAGAAAGTTATGGCTGTTTGACTGAAGTGTGACAGGCTGGTACATCAACAGAAGTTACTGGACCAATAATGTTGTTTGCTGATTTTTGATGATTCATCTCCTCATTATGGACATTGGTATCTACATATTCTTAGTCTTTGATTATCTTTCATTAAGTTTACATTTATTAGAGTCTATGTTCATATTTTCTATGTGCATTGAGAATGTTAAATCTCATTTATTTCCTTTGACTCACTTGGAGGGTTGTTCCAAGTCTTGCCTATATAATGACATCATTTGTAAGCTCTCAAGCAGCCAATTTGGAAATTAAACTTATCTTGAGCTTTTAAGCTTGTTTAGAAGATGTTATCTTCTTATATCTTACTCTAAACTCTTTTGGTGGATTCCTAGAGTGGTGAGTGCACCTCTTAGTCTTTCGGTGGATTCCTTAAGACGACGAGTTTATTCCAAACTTGTGGTGGATTCCATAGGTGAGGAATTGTATCCTAGTGTGTGCTTGTGTTGCCTCCTACTTCTATAAAATCCCGGTGTCAGTATCATACCTAAAATATCGGTATATATCGTCCTATTAGATAGTTTGTTATGCCATTATGCACCTAAAATTCAATAAATCTAATTAAAAACTGTACTAAAAAAGTGAAAGATAACTATAAAACAAATTTTAATAGATAACAAATTCATAATAAGAAAAATATACGACAATTCACAAACGACCAAATTAAATAAGAGTGAGTCTCATGTAAATCGGGTTTACATGTAAACCCTATTTTTTAAAATTACTATTTAGTATATAAAAAATTAATCTTTGAAGAGTAATGATTTTTATATAGAATAGTACTAATTCATGTCTCTAAAAAGTAAATTTTCATGTACTAAAAAGTAATCGATAAATAAGGATTTACGAAAATTTGAAGAGTAATTTTTTAATTTAGAAGTGTAATAATTTATGTGCTAAAGAGTAATTTTTTATGTACTAAGAGTAACATAGTTTATATAATTAAATGTAAACACGATTTACACAAATATTTGTCATTAAATAAATAGTAACCAAGAGATCTAAACAAGAACCATGTGGAACTTATATTAAAATCAACACTTTTAAATTTTTATATAGGATAGAACTAAATAATTAAAAAAGAAATACAAGATATCATGAAAGCCAATCAATATTATCACCCATTTATAATTATGAAATTTACAGTAGGATTTTAAATTAATATTTTAATTAAATAGTGTATATACATAATTTAATTAAAAATTATAAAATATAAATAATAATTATAATTACATATATTATGTACTATGATATACCATATTATATTACCCAAAAATTGAATATTTTATGGTATTTCGGTATATACCAAAATACCGCGGTATTGATAATTTATATATTTTTATCAAACCAAAATTTTCAATATGATATCATACCTTACCAAAAATTTCGGCATACCTAAAATTTTGATAAAATTGATATTTTTCGATATGATAAGGACGGTATACCGAAATTTCGGTATTTTTCGCCAGCCCTAAAGTAAGCCTTGCCAAGATGTGGTGCTCAATGAAGTTCAACTCACTTACAATGGACAATCAAGTACAGCCATATGCTCTCATTATCAAACCATTCTATTTAATGGGAAACCCCAAATTCCTCCCCATTGCAAATGAAATATCCTATGGGTGATGAATGTGCTTACTTAAGTAGTTTTTTATATCAATTAGGTAAGAGGATAAATCAATTAGGTAAGAGGATAAATCAAGTGTTCCATGACAATGTAACCATAGCTTGTGTTTTGGTAATATTTCATTCCCATCACTTTCTTCATTTTGTTATTATTAGCTATTTTCAAAAATAAATATAGGTATAATATGGAAAGCACATTAATAAAAAAACTTTCATGATCAAGGAAAAGTAATAGTCATCGATTAAACTATTTTAAGAATAATTCTTGATAATTGTCTAACTAAACTATTTCATGAACTCTTGAGATTATTTAAAGATTATATTTTTAATGTAAAAAAATGGAGTAATTAATTACCAATCTATCTATACATATATAAAAGCAAACCTAAACTTTTACTTTTGTTTTTATTTTTTTTTTTCATTTTACACTATTTAAAAATAATTCAATTTTAATCTTGACCGTCCAATTAATATTTTTATTTCAATAATAAAATTTAATTTAATTATATTAATAATAATGGATTTTGTTATTTAAATTTTTTTTATTTAACAATATAAATTTGGTAAATATAAGAGATATTTTTGGCATATTTAACTAATTTTTAATCATTTAATATAATTATACTAATAATAATGAATTTTGTTATTTAAATTTAATTTTTTATTTAACAATATAAATTTGGTAAATATAAGAGATATTTTTGGCATATTTAACTAATTTTTAATCAATATATACTTAATTAAATTAATATAACAATCAATATTCATATATTATATCAATCCTAAAATTTAATTATAGGATTTTTTTATTATTTAAATTTTACTTTTTTATTGATTTAATTTAACAATATAAATTTGATTAATTTTTAATCAATATATGCTTAATTTCAATTAATATAGTATCAATTTTATTTTTATTAGAATCGTCTCTATAAATATTTGCTTTCAATCACGGTTGTTCATTCATTAAAATCATTATATAAATCTTTTCAACCTAATCAAATTCCTACTTTATCCTTTTTTACTCTCTCTAATGTTTTTTCTTTTTTTTCTCTTTTACAAATTCTACTTTCATATTATTTATAATCAAGTCTAATTTGTTTTGTCTTTTACTAGTATGTTTTCCTGTTTATTACATGGGTTATATTTTTATAATATGATTTTTTAAAAATGATCTTTACTTTGTTATGTAATTTCGATGTGTTTTAATATAATATTATTTTCTTTTGTTTTTCATGTTTGTATATATTTATCTTTACTTAGTGTAATTCTGATGTTTACCTTTAAATGATATATTATGTAATTGAATTGAAATAAATTAAAAGATAAATATAATCATATTTATATTATCTGTAACATTAAATACGGTAAATTTCTAAAAACCTCACAAAACACAATATTAATTGTGTTGTTGCTTGATTTTCCTTCTTTATCCAGACAAAGTATTTTTAGACCTGCTATACTCTTAACCATGGAGAGCGCAACATATAACTGGCCATGTGCAAAATATAGTTCGTAAGAAAAACCCCCCAGCACTCGATAATGATTGTCCTTGTCTCTTGTTTATGGTCATTGCAAAACACTCCAACACAGGAAACTGTCTCCTTTGAAACATAACTGGTAGTGTGTTGTCTGTTGGACTCAAAATCATTCTAGGAATTAACACCAAACTCTCTTTATTTTTACCACCTAGTATCTTCGCTTCAATAATAAATTTTAATTATGGTTAAATAAATATTAAATAATACAATATTATTTTTTTAGTATGGTATTCATAATAAATTACTTAAAATAGTAGGACATATTAAATAAAATAATATTTAAAATATTATATTAAATTATTTAAAATAAAACATTATTCGCAATATTAAAGAAGATAATAATTATGAGATTAATTTTCATTCCAAACCTTTTAGTTTTGCTATATATTTATTTCAATACAATATTTTTTATCAATGTAGTCCCATAACTTTTGCAATAGTGCTGATTCAGTCTAAATAAAAAAAAATTGATCATTTTTAAGTTATAAATAAAAAAAAACATTTGAACTATTTTGAATAAATTAAAATTTTAATTATTAATTTTTACTTATTGTAATTTTGACTCAAAATAGTATTTTTTTTATCTTTATAAAACTCATAAATAAAATTGATCATTTTTAGGTTAAAATGACTATTTTAGAGAAAAGTTAAAAGTTATGGGATTATTTGTAGGTAAAATTAAATTTTTTGAGACTATTTTGAATAAATTAATTTTGTATGAGACAATTTAGATTCTAAATTCTTATTCTTGTGGTGGGGCATATCTATTTGATATGGAAATAGAGTTGGTAATGATATCGAAATAAACATTAATCCTTGATTCTAGAAAAGTTTGAAGGATAGAATTGATAATAGAATTAAAATAATCATTCATAGTTTCATAAAAATTACAATAATATAAATCTGCAGTCATAATAAAATTTAAGGATAAATCCTAAGTTCTTCATGAAGCAATAGGTTTTGTTTCTTAAGATTGATTATCTTCAGATGAACTTCAAACTAATAAGAGTGTCAAGCTCTTTAGGAAATTATCCAACCAAGTCCAGCTAATAAAAAAAAAATTACAATAAAACATAGGATAGGTATAACAAATATGTTGTATTTTGCAAACTAATTTTAATTTATGTCATATCTTTCATGTGAAAATTTATAGTATGTGAAATTTGATTAATGCAATTCTATTTTTTATAGATGTCAGTATATGAAAATTATAAAATACCTTCTCAAGATTTTCAATGAGTTCAGCTGCTATTTTTCCAATAATTGACCTAATTTCTCTATTAAATACTATAAAGGAAGTACTCCTAGTTTCATCGGCAACCTTGAGATGAATTTTATACCTGTTGCAATGCAAAATAACTTAATTAAATTTTATTTGTCATTTTCAAAAGAAAATAGTAAATTTAAAAAAATATATATGTTAAACTTTCAAAAAAAAATAAAACTTACTGTGGCACATGTACTGATATGTCCTGCTTACACTTCTCACAGTAAGGGATTCCAGATTTAACAATAACTTTCTTGGTGCATTTGTTACATCCATTATAGTACCATCCATATGAGTTTGGATCATTTGAGCATTTGCAACAACAATGTAATAGCTTTCCTAAAAATCCATGAAGAAAATATAAATTAACATAGGTTATATAATAATTGAAATGCATTTTAATCTTTGTAGCAAAAATATTTAAAACAAAAATATTATAATGGAATATTTACATCCTTGATGTCTTGAATTTCTGCAAGATAGATCACTTCTATATCTGATGTAAATTCTTCAAAGAAGAAGCTTATACCAATATGATTTATATGAGATTGTTAGACAATCTATCATGGCCTATTAAACCCATGCTACATTTCCAAAAACATAAATATTAAAATTTATAGGTATACATTTTTTTAAAAGAAAAAATCACTGAATGTTATGTATAGATTGAGTGTATTCCTCTTTTGAAAATCATGAACTTTTTTTTATATCTTTATTAATTGTTATCCTTGTTGCATTCCAAGAATTTGATATGTTTTTTCTATAGCATATTTCAAAGAAAGTTTGATTTAAATTTTTATATAATAATAATAATTATTATTATTGTTAAAACATATTTAAGAAATTAGAGGACAAATAATATATTATTAATGGATAAATATTAGAATAAACATCAAATGACATCTAAATACATACAAAATTATACATAAATAAAATGAGTTTAAAAAATATATATACCTCTATATTTATTGTTGATTTTTGGCATATTCAAGAACAATAATAAGTGTTTGGTTTGGATTGTTCCTCTTGTACTGCGTCAATTGTCTTGCATATTCTCCCCATAATGTACAATTCATGATTGTGTGTCTTAAATTGATTTTAAAATTTTAATTAAAAAAATTAAACATAAAAATTGAGTTACAAAATAAAAATATGGATAAATATTTTAAAAAAAGTCGCCGTTCATCTTCAAGCTCAATATCAATTTTATCTGTAGGCTTGCACCTTGCACTAACACAAATTATATCTCCTATTTTTACCACCAAAGCAATTATGTATGTGGATATTCTCATTGTAAGAAGAAATAGAACCAATTTTTTTAGAAGTATAATTAGTTTCTATTAAAACATAATAATAAACTTTTAAAACATATCTATGAGTACTATATCTCTAGTGTTGTCTTGAGAATTGATTGTATCAAAATTAATAAAATTCAAGCCAGTTTTGTTGGTTTACAATGGCGAAGTCAATCGCACCAACGTGTAATTGTGGATGTTCAACTTGAATTCATGATTTGTAATAAGGACCGACCCAATATTTTCAGCAACACGAAAATTTGATATAATATATGTTGCCCCCTCACTTAACATTTTCTCAAATTTTGAGATCTGATTATGGAGGATTGTTGCTTGAATCTTCAAACCCTATGTTGCTTGAATCTTCGAACCCTACACATATAATATAACAATAATTAAATGGAAAACCTTATCATGTCAATAATGTAAAAGTTGTAGAAATATAAAATATACCGTATACATAAAGAATATTTACTCATTAAAATCAACTAAAATTTACCTTTTCATCCATCATAATCATATCCAGGTATATTTTTTTGTCTGTATTATCAAGGTATGAAATCCAAAGCCTCAAGCATTTAACTTTAATTCGCCAAGTCTCTTTTGTATAGTAATTTCAGACACAAGATCATAAATTGATGACATAATTTAATAAAAAAAAGAAACGATATAAAGATTGCAATGAAAATTAACTATAGATGAATATTGATTGATTATATTATGTCATATACTTATATACAATGAATTTATATGATAAATATGGTAATAAATAAATAATTTAAAATTAACACCAAAATTACTTTAAAAATATTAAATTTTAAAAATATACTCCATCTTTCCTAAAATTATTAAAACTTAATTAAAATAATCAAACAACAACAAAAGTTTTTGTTTCTTCATAAATTTACCAAAACTTTATAACTAATCGATTGTATTATGCCTTAATTTAATTTATATGCTAAATATGGAAATAAATAATTTAAAATCTAATGGAAATAAATAATTTAAAATCCACACCAAATTTACAGATTAAATAAAAAATATTTGAAGTGTTAAATTAAATTACTTACATAAACTTTTATAAGAAAATTACTTAAAATAATATTATTACATAATACTATAAATTTACCAAAAAACTTTATAACTAATCAATTGTACTATGTCTTAATTAAAATTTATATGCTAAATATGGAAATAAATAATTTAAAATTCAATGAAAATAAATAATTTAAAATTCACACCAAATTTACTGATTAAATCAAAAATATTTAAAATATTAAAGTAAATTACTTATATAAACTTAAAATAATATTATTATGTATTAATGGTACGATTACTAAATATTTAAATTTAGATGTATTAATGGTAGTATTACAAAATATTAATTATTTAAAATTTAATAAATATTAATTGCAGGATCAACTTGGGAGCGCCACATATACAACTTTTCTAAGAACGAACGTGGCGACGCCACATACACAAAATTTTTCAAGGAGCAACGTGGCGCCGCCACCTCACAATTTAGAAAAAAATATTTTTGGCAATCACTTATAAATTAATAGTATTATTAATGATTGATCGATTGTATTATGTCATATACTTATATACAATGAATTTATATGATAAATATGTTAATAAATAATTTAAAATTAACACCAAAATTACTTTAAAAATATTAAATTTTAAAAATATACTCCATCTTTCCTAAAATTATTAAAACTTAATTAAAATAATCAAACAACAATAAAAATTTTTTGTTTCTTCATAAATTTACCAAAACTTTAATTAAATTTATATGCCAAATATTGAAATAAATAATTTAAAATCCAATAAAAATAAATAAATTAAAATCCACACCAAATTTATAGATTAAATCAAAAATATTTAAATTATTAAATTAAATTACTTACATAAACTTTTATAAGAAAATTACTTAAAATAATATTATTACATAATACTATAAATTTACCAAAACTTTATAATTAATAGATTGTACTATGCCTTAATTAAAATTTATATGCTAAATATGGAAATAAATAATTTAAAATCCACACGATTAAAGGAAATAAATAATTTAAACTCCAATGATAATAAATAATTTAAAATTCACACCAAATTTACGGATTAAATAAAAAATATTTAAAATATTAAATTAAATTACTTATATAAACTTAAAATAATATTATTATGTATTAATGGTAGGATAACTATATATTTAAATTAAGATGTATTAATGGTAGGATTACAAAATATTAATTATTTTAAATTTAATAAACATTAATTGCGGGATCAACGTGGGACCGTCACATACACAATTTTTTCAAGAACGAACGTGGCGACGCCACATACATAAAAATTTTCAATGAGCAACGTGGCACCGCCACCTCACAATTTAAAAAATATATATTTTTGGCAATCACTTGTAAATTAATAAAATTAATGATATTTTTATTTGATCTTATTTGCAGGTTCAATCATTCTCCTAAATATATCATTATACTTGTTTTTTTTATTATCTTATTTTTTTCTCTTCGATTTTTGTATTTTTTTAATAATTCTATAAACCCTATTTTTATAATTTAATTTAATTTATTTTATTTTCTTTTATACGTACTTTTATTTTGATATTATTTTTAGGTTCAATCATTCTCATATTTGATCTTATTATTTTTAGATTTTTTCTCTAATGCTTCTTATTTTTCTTCTCTTTTATAGATTCTACTTTCATATTATTTATAATCTACTCTAATTTGTTTTATCTTTTATACATTTATTTAAACTTATATACAGGTCCAATCATTCTCCTAAAGGTGTCATTATAATTTTTAATTTTTTGTTATGTTATTGTTTTCCTTCAATTTTTATGTTTTTTTAATAATTCTATAAACCCTATTTTCATAATTTAATTTATTTTGTCTTCTTTTATACTTTGATATTATTTTTAGGTCAATCTCATATTTGATCTTATTTGTAGGTCAAATCATTCTCTTTTGTTTTTTTCTCTAATACTTCTTTTTCTTCTCTTTTACATATTTCACTTTCATATTATTTATAATCTATTCTAATTTATTTTGTCTTTTATACTTTTATTTGATCTTATATGCAGGTTCAATCATTCTTCTTAAAGGTATCATATACTTTTTATTTTTTGTATCTTATTTTTTTCTCTTCGATTTTTGTGTTTTTTTAAATAATTTTATAAAACCTTATTTTTATAATTTAATTTATTTTATCTTCTTTTATACTTTTATTTGATATTATTTTTAGGTTCAATCATTCTCATATTTGATTTTATTGGTAAGTCCAATCAGGTATCATTCTTTTTTATCTATCTTTTTTTTCTTCAATTTTTATGTTTTCTTTATAATAATTATATGATTTTATATTTTAATATTCTATTTTTTGTTCTTCTTTTTAATCTTTCTTTTTGTTTTTTTCCTCTTATGCTTCTTCTTTTTCTTCTCTTTTACAGATTCTACTTTCATATTATTTATAATCTAGGTTCAATCATTCTCCTCAAATTTAAAGGTTCAATTATCTATACATATATAAAAGCAAACCTAAACTTCTACTTTTGTTTTCTGTTTTTTTCTTTTAATTTTACACTATTTAGAAATAATTCAATTTTAATCTTGATCGTCCAAATAATGCTTTGATTTCAATCATAAAATTTAATCATAGTAATAATGAATTTTATTATTTAAATTTTAATTTTTATTTTACAATATAAATTTGGTAAATATGAGATATATTTTTGGCATTTTGACTAATTTTTAATAAGCTTAATATATATATATATATATATATATATATATATATATATATATATATATATATATATATATATATATATATATATAAACAAACCTAATTTCTATTTTTATCATCAATTTTAATCTTAACCGTCTATTACTTTTGATCTCAATCATAAATTCTATTTATGCTAATAATAAATTATTTATTTGTTTTTTAATCAACAATATAAATTTGATAAATATGAAAAACATTATTGGCATATATTCTACTAATTGTCAATCATTATACTAATTTTCATAATATCAGATCTTTCAAAGCTATCTTTGATAATTTTCCACCTTTTTTTCCTACGTTGTTGATTGCTTCGTTTATTCATTCAAATCATTCTATATAAACCTTTTCATTATCTAATCAAATCCTTACTCTTTTTTTTCTTCTTTTTCTTTTTCTTCTCTATTTCACTTTCATACTATTTCTAATCTATTTTAATTTATTTTATCTTTTATATTTTACTTTGATTTGATCTAATATGCAGGTTCAATCATTTTGAGGTATCATTATTCTTTTTTTATTTTTTGTTATCTTTATTTATCTTTTATACTTTTATTTGATCTTATTTTTATGTTCAATCATTCTCATATTTGATCTTATGTGCATGTTCAATAATTCTCATTTGAAGTATCATTCATCTTTTTTAGTTTTTGTTATCTTATTTTCATTTATCTACGATTTTTGTATTTTATTTTTAATTCTATAAACCTTTTTTATATGCTTTAATTTAGTTGATCTTTTATACTTTTATTTGATCTTATTTTCATGTTCAATTATTCAATTTAAGGTATCATTCTTCTTTTATTATGGACGTGAGTGTAATGGGGTGGCGGGGGGTTTGGGGGTGGGTAAGGGGTAGGGTTGGGTGATAAAACTTTTATTATTTAAATATTAATATCTAAAATTTTATAAAAAAAAATCTTTTTTGGGGGGTGAGGGCGGGTAGGGGTAGGTTGGGGGTAGAGTTTCCTCCATGAAAAATTATTTTTAATAAAATTTTAGATTTTAATATTTAATATAATAAAATTTTATTATTTTATTTATCATATATAAAACTCTATTTTAAAAATAATTTTTGAATTATGAATTTGAAATCCTATCAAAAATTCATAATTTATTCAAATAGTGGAATTCAAATGAATTAATTTAAAAAATCCACTCATTTTCAAATTCATTTGATTTGAAATGACTCAATTCAAACACAACCTAAAAGTATATAATTGTGATATACTTTAATTCTTTGCGTGCAACGCACGAATGTGTAATATCTAGTGAAATAAAAAGTAAAGCAATCGTGTGAGTTAATCTGCATCATAGGCCTGCTTTCATTTATAAGTGATAAATTAAATATGGACAGTTATAATTAAATGAATCCGACAAAGTTCCACAGATATCTTTCAAATTCTTAAAAAATAGTAATCTTTACTTAAAAATGTAAAAAATAATTCCATGAAACTGAATCATTTGAGTGAGTTAGTACTTTTACAAAGGCGTAATAGAACGAGATTTTAAAAAAAAATTAAAATGAAATCGGACCAAAATTGAAAAATTTGGAAGGAAAATAAATGTACTAACTACTTTTAATATTTTCAGATAAAATAAAAAATTATGTAACCGTTTTAATTATGTTTTAAAGTTGCTATTTTTAACTTTTAATTATTTTAAAAGCTCAAACTTTATGCTAGATCCCTATCTTCAAATAGATTTTTCTATAGAGTGTTACTAAAAATAAACTCCACATTTCTATATGTATACCTACTGGAAAATATTATATTATACATGTCTTCAAATAATGTGCATAAATTTTTGTGATTTATTCAACTCTGCATGTTTGATGACCTTTCACATTTCACCTATTCCAAAATCACTGATTTAACCACAATTTACACTAAATATTCCACCACAATGTTGCATCATGTTGTTTTAACGTCACAATCCATAACATGCAGAATAATTGCAGATAATAACGAGAACAAATTCCTTATTCCAACCCCTATTCCATCTCCGGTTCAATTCTTCTATTATATTTTGGTGTTACATCCCCTTTTGCATACTATTGATTGACAGGTATGATATAATAAATCATATATCCTAAAAGGATAGCTTTAACCTTAGGGGTAATGGTTGTGATTTTCTTCCCCGTATACATATCACTCATTTAACGCGTGTAATCGGAGATGTAACACCAAGTATAACAAAACATCCAAGATCTTCTATCTCCTATTCCAAATGGATGGATGAGTGACACATCATTTTATTTTTAAAATGGGTGATGTGTCATTTATCCATTCCCTTAATTTAAAGGATGAAACATCAAAAGGAATAGAGGATCCCAAACACATATGGAAAAGTTTCTCAAATAATTTATGTTACTACTCCCTCCGTCCCACACCACCCATCAAACTTTTCTTATTCGTCCGTTTCACAAAACACCTCACATCCCAAAAAAAGAAACGTCACTTATCCTACCATCTCAAAAGTTACTTTAATTTTAATTTTGTCACACCTATTTCACACACATACCATTACTTTATTATTGGCGTTCGATCATTTGGTTAACGTGAACCATTAGGGTTCCATACAATTCTATATCAGCGGAAGTAAGAAAATAAAATCATATTACCTTTCACCAGGGTATGTTGAAGAAGAAGATGAATTCTCACTGGCAGCATATGCAGCCTCACGACTTTGGACATAACTTCCTCATCCGATCTCTGAATTGAATGATCTATAGGTCAAAACGATCCTCTCTTCAGTGGCTTTCCAACGGTATATCACAGGTCCAGTTTATAGTTCAACACGATTTTAGAAAAATCATGGAAGTTGACGAACACCAGCAAGAAACAACCTCTTGATCTTCTGCTGTATTCTCATGTCCAATCTTGACGTCGTGTGGGCGACGATCCCCAAGATCTTCTCAATTTGTTGTTCTCTCTACCCTACTCATGGTTAGGCAGGTCTCTCTACCCTACTCATGGTTAGAGACGGGCTTCCATTGGGCTTAAGTATCCATAAATGTTTCATTTAAAGTCAAATGAGGCTCCAGAGAGCCACTCCCTAGTCAGGGGTGGCGAACGGGCTAACATTGCTTCGCCGCTACTGTAGCTAAAGTGCTGTTGCTAGAGCTGTCTATTCCTTTGTTGTTAGCTTAATGACTTAATAGGGATCATAAGGATGTAAGAGTTCCATATCTCCTAATAAGCACGCAGGTTAGGGGTCATCCATTCGTAGGTACTGATCCATCACTTCGGAGATTTGAAATAGCTTTTTACGGGAAGTTTAGCCCAAAACTTATACTTAAATCCAATAATAATAATATATTCCACTAAAATATTATTACTGCATTGCCGCTCCAATCTCATAATTACTTTATGGGCCCCTTCTTATTATGAGCTCATTAGTCTCCCCTTGTTTAAGATATACAATGCCCATTAATTAATTAAGTTACTGATAACTCCATTAATTAATATCTCAGCCGAGAGTAGTACCACTCAAACTCATTATCATGCCGGAATAAATCCACCTGCAAGATTTACATGATAATCATTATGAGCTCCTCAAGGGGACATCATCAACCTATTTAATAGGATACGAATTCCTTCTACAATCGACAACACACCATAGAGACATCACTATTTCCCAACTCACCGAGTTTGTTGATTTAATTACATGTAAATCTCACCCATTGATGAATCAAAGAAATACATATTGCCTTACGTGTCGAGCTCATTGTATAGGGATTAAGAGCACGAATATCCATAATAACTGAGATCAAATTCTCCTATATAGTCAGTATAAGTTGAACGATCTCAAGCGGTCCTGCTCAATACACAAAGTGCACTAATCACAACAACCATCCTAATAGAGAGTTCCCGTCTATCTCGGTTGTGAGCTTCTGTTTATACTTTATAAGAAAACCGATAATATGATCTTCCGTGTATTATCGCACAACATATTATCTACAGTATAAAGTAAGTGGACTATTGCATCGACATATAAATAAATTATAAGACGCAATCATTTGATCATGCGATTCTCATTTCAAATTCATTGTTTAAACATTGTTCATATAAAAATCTAGACTTTTAGTATACAATCCAACAATCTCCCACTTATACTAAAAGATTATGCTGTCAAGACCACTGCCATATATCTGATTCCCACTCCCACTACATTACCATCAATAAGCTTTCGCTTTAAGGTCCTAGTAAAAGGATTTACTAGACTGTCATCTGATGCAATCTTGGTGATAACAATTTTTTCCTCATCATATGATTTCTCGTAACAGGTGATACTCGTGCTCCATGTGTTTAATTGCCTTATGGGCTTGTGATTCCTTTAAGTTTGCAACTGCACCATTATTATCATAATAAATTGTAATAATTTTGGGCAAACTTAGAATCACATCTAAGTCCATTATGAAGTTTCTAGAGTCATGCAGATGGATTTGGCTGCCTCAGAGGCTACAATTCAACATCTTCCTATGGTGGAGTCCGAAATATATTTCTATATAATACTCCTCCATATTATGGCTCTACTTCCCAAATAAACACATAACCTTGAGGTGGATTTACTGCCGTCCCTTTTGATTTGAAAAATTCGAGTCTTATGTAACCCACAAGAAGTAGTGAATTTATCCGGTAAGGCCACATATAATTTCTGGTCCTTTTCAGGTACATAAATATATGTCTTACCACAGTTCAACATTCTTATTTCGGGTTACCTTAATACTCACTGTTCATGCCTTTGGCAAAACAGATATCCATTCTCGTGCATAGCATTCCTTAGATTAAGCTTCCTTATTCGCCGAAGCATAAGGGACCGCCTTTATCACCTTTATCTTTTTTTGTGTCATAAGACACATTTCCTTAGATAAAGTCATATGCTAAAATGAGTAAGGATTGTATCATTTCATAAAGCTTGAGATAAGCACAACATCCTATCTTGTGATCACCATGATCGCAAGGATATATTTAGTGGTCCCACGAGCTCCCAGATTTGATTTAGAATCCATAGATCCTATTTCAGAAATCATTACAACGTGCTAAGATATCACATTTATATCTTATAGTACTCCGTCGTATCCGTGGGTCAATTTCATGTTCATTAGGGACCAAGTCTCATGACTCTCCCAAAACATAAATCTTTCAAGTTGTAAAATAACCCTTCCACAACGACAAGGTACTACATGCAATTGTGTATCAGATGTGACACGCGATGCAGTTTACTTGTGATATTTCATCTTGTATAATTGGTACTATACTTTGTGTTTTCCCTCTCACTTCCTTTAAAACAATTTATACATGGGTATGTGATTTATTACATAGTCATTTTTCAAAAATCTAGTGTTTGTGTTAACAATCACCCTTCGATCTTTTGGACTAACAAATAAACCACCCTTTATTTTTCTAGGATTTCCCAAAATGAATTTTGTAATTCCAAATAATTCATCATCTATCTAACCATTTCCATAAGAGTCATATTCCTTCTTTTCGCCATACCATTCAGCTGGGGTATGCCCGGTGTAGACAACTTGAGATTTAATCTCATCCTCTGATTGACAACTCCTAGATTATCCTAAGAGGTACTCACCACCACGATTAAATCGTAATGACCACTTCTCGTCGGGATAGTCTTAGGACTGCTTAAATCAGAATGAACTACTTCCAACATATCATTGGCTCTACACCCCTTTGCTTTAAAAGGCCTTTAATCATTTTCAATTTTAAGTAAGACTCGCAAGTCAGATAGTTTTCACTTCCAATAAACCCAACGGTCCATCGGCTATCTACCTTTGAATCCTACTCAACTTAATATGATTAGTCTTAGATGCTAAAAGTATGTTTAGTTCATATCCAAAGGTTCCTTTTGATGAGTGGTATTTTCACCTAGATTTTAGTGTCTTTTTATGTGTGTTTTCGTATTATTTCATTCGTATTTATGTGTATTTTGGTTGTGCTATGTGTTTTTATGAAAATGTATAAGAATGAGCTTAAACGTATGATTTTTAGGTAAAAATAGATTCTAGACGCGATAAAAAAGATGTGAAAAAAACGGAGCTCAATTCGGAGTTGAAACGAGGGAGAATGAGTCAAAGCAAAATGCTGAAAAATGCACGCCCAAATTGTGTAATTTTTTTTGTACTCTTGTAGAGCTCAAAACTAGAAGTGTGATACATAGTTAGAAAGCCACATAAAAGAGGATCGTTTTGGTATAAGAAACACCACGACCGGAGCCCAAACGAGAATGTTATGATAAAAAAGGTGACGTCGCGCACGTTGTTCCTACTCAGCACGATTGTGCTACTTTGCATGACTTGTTACACCCTCAAATATTTGAAGTTTTGTCAATTCTTTATATGCATAGAAATCCATGGAAGAGAGAATCGCGCGAGCGCAAGAATCACCCGAATTGGATTTCGTATGAGAAAGTTATATGCAAAATGGTGAGACTGCCCTGCACCAACCCGAACTAGACCCGAACTCGGCCTGAAGTCAATTTTATAATTAGAATGTGTTCTAGAAGGTTCCTAGGGGTACAAATGTCCATTTTGAGTGTAAAATAAGGGAGGGATCAGTAGGGATCAGCTCCAAACCTAATACACACCATTTTTTCACACATTTTCCTCTCCATTCCATCTACCCTTCATCCCATTCACCCATCCTTGAATCCATCCATCCAATACACCATCCAAGTAGCTAGAGAAGCAAAGAGGAGAGGAGGATTGCAAAGGGGAGAAGAAGATCACCATTGGAGACATCCAAGAGAGTTTTCATCTACACTTTGTATTGAAACCTATTGTTTATTATGTTTTGTAAGGGTTTTAATGTCTATGTTGAACTCCTTGTGACCATGAGAGACTAATCTCCCTTGTGAGATTAACAATATGAATTGTGTTGGATAATTTTGGGTATTTTGCAATTGAATAATTATGTCAATTGGGTATTTGATTTTCTATCATTGTTGCTAAAGATCTTGAGGTATATGATGATTTGTGTATTTGATTGTTCTAAATATGTGATTAGATTGAGAAATCAATTATGTGGTTAGGGTAATTAAGTGAATCATTTCATCAAACACTTCATGTGCATTATAAATTGTGAAGAGATTGAGAAATCCTTTAGAATTTAGAACCCTTTGATAGGACATCATATTCATTCTGAGAGGGAGTTTAGGTGAACTAATGTTGGCCCTTAGTCTATACCCATGACACATATGAGTTCATTGCATGATACCTAGATTTTTCATGCTTTAGGTATTGCTAGTCTCATCTCTATCTACTTGGCTCATTCATCCATCTTTCATTCGTCTATCCATTTATTTTATTGTCATTTCTTGTTTATCTCCCCTTCCTGATCATCTCTATAATACTATGATAAACACGAGATCGCTTAGACCCTAGTACCTTCCTCTCTGTGGTTTGATAAATTCTTTAATTAGTCATTCCGACTATAAAATGGCTAATCAAATGGCGCCATTGCTGGGGAGGTAACGGTTGCTAGTAGTTTAACGAAGGATTATTTAGAGTGGTCTTAATAAGGACATTTATTTTTCTTTTTGCATCTTATTTTGCTTTGGAAAATTTTGTTCAAATTTTTCTTTCTCTTATAGGTGCATACCTTGAGAAGGAAGAAGAAGGAGAACAAGCCCAAAAATATGAGCTCCATGGATATTCTTCGTGATTTGGTGAATAGAAGAGTTCATTCTGCTATGAACACACAAGGAAATTTTCAAGGATTTCAAATGCCAAATTGTGAGCCTAATTTGCAACCAGATTTCGGAGTACAAGTTCCTAATAAGCAATTCTAACAAGTTTATGAAGATTTTGGAGTCAAATGCATCAACAAATATACCCTCAAGGTGTGGAAGATGTTTTTCAAGAAACTTTTTTTAGACATCAAGAAGGAAATTAACCACACCTATGGGAAAATTTTCAAGACTCCAACACCTCTTATTTCATCCAAAGTGACCACAAAGAAAGGCTTAGAGAAGAGCTGTTTGAAAGGATGATAGTACGCATTGAAGATGATAGGAAGTGTAATGAAGCATGGATGGATCGAATCGGAAATTGGTGTGACATGGTGACAAGTGCAATCGTAGCATTCGGTGCTAGGATGAACTCAATTGAGAACCAAGTAAGTCAAGTTATGTCCACCATGGAAAGACTTCAAGAAGAAAACAACAAGCCTTCTACTTCCGGGACAAAGAGTGAATGCATGGTCATTAAGGATAGGAAAGAGGATAGTTTGGGGGTTGATGAGACTCTGAAGGAAAAGAGAGAAAGGGTGCCTAAGTGGGTGAAAGCCAAAAAGTTGAAAGAAGAGTTGAAAGAGAAATTCGAAATATTTGTCGAGTCTCTTGAAGAGATGGTAGAGAAAGTCAAGATTCGAAACCAAGAAGAGATTCATGCCCTTATGGAAGAAAAGAAACCTCCAAAAACTAAGATCATGGATTCTACTCCCCACAAGCCTAAACCTTCTCATTCTATTGAAATTTCAAATTCTCTTAAGAACTTCCATGATTTTATTGATAAAAATTTATTTGGTGATTGTAGGAAAAAGGTTGCAAGAAGGCAACAACACTTGTCAATGCCCGAATTCTTACTGGGGGATGTGGTTGAAGTTCAAAATTCATGTAGAGCCCCATGGAAAAAGTGGAACAAGTGAAAAGGGCTATTCCTTGTGAAAAACGCCTTCGGAGAACAATTGCTTGAGCTATTTAACAAGAAGAGAAACGTTCTTGTGGTTGAACGGGAGAGCACAAGGCACTACTTCAAGAAGAAACCTATGATAGTGCCTAAGGACTATTCAAGACCACCATGAGCTAAAGACTATCGTCCGGCTTGAAGACGTTAAACTTAGCGCTAGATGGGAGGCAACCCATCATTATCTTTAGTGCTTTATTTCTTGATTTCAATAAGGATTGTGGATTTGATTTTGTTTTGCAATTTTTGATATGTAGGTTGATTGTGCTCATGAGGAGAATGCATATTGAAGATACAAATGGTGCTTGATTTGAAGTGTGTAAGTACGTCACACCACTTTTAGCAAACTTAACTCGAAACTCTTGTTTCAATTTAAGTTTGGGAAGATATGGTGTGGTGTGACATACTTTGTTTTGAAGGCATATACTTTTCGTATTTTTGGGGCAATTAAAAAAATTTCTCATGAGTTTGAGATTGATTTTGGTCCGATTGGTTGTGTTGAAGTGCATGATAGTCTATATTCTTATTGTAATTGTTGAGCTAATGGTTTTGATGAGTTGTTGAGCATAAATGAAGTGTAGTGGAAGCACGAATTGAGCTCGGAGATCAAGTCGAGATTCGTTGTGCATTCAATCCGGAAGCCTATGCCAACCATTTTCACTACCAAATGCCTTTCTAAGGGAGTTCACTTTATATCTCATCACTTCTATGTGCTTAGCATGCCTTGATATTGATTTGGATTGATGTGATTAGCATGTTCTTCATTTGTTATGTTTTTGAGATGTTTACTTTTGTAATTTAGGGTTTACTTTTCAATCAAGGATGGGATGCTTGTGAGCTTAATTGATTATGGATGATATGAATGCGTGTTTCATTTTCTTATGTTGGTGATTTTTATTCTTGCATGTTATGTGTTTTTGTATTATTTCTTGTTTGGTGAATATTTTCTTATGTGTTTTGTGTGTTTCTTACTCTTGTCTAGGGTCGATTTGGTGGTTTGTTTTGGGATGTTGTGATTCATTTTTTTTTGAATGTGAGTGATGACATGTTATTGTGATAAGTGATGACAAGTTATGATTAAGAATCTCTACACTTTCGAATTGTGACATGTTCTATTTAACTTGTTCAATTTTGAGATGAATGTGGTGTAATAAGTTCCTTAAGGTCCATTGCACAAGCTTGTGAGTATTTGAGCCTCAACCGTGCATACATAGTATTTTTTTCATGAGTGGATTGATTGTGTTTAGTAAGCTAGAACTTGCTCAAGGACTATATAAATGAGCCCGATTAGTGGGATTAGTGATATGATCTAAGGTCATCCTTGTTATTTATAGTCATTGCCAAATATTTCCATACCATGAACATCATCCATAGTCAACCACTTTGAGTCTATAAGCCTATTTCTTGTGAATTTAGCACATTACAAGCCTTGATTACCACGTGAGCTTTATATATTTACCCTTTTGTGTGAGTAATTGAGGAGAGGGTGGCTAGAAAGGTTTGATAAGAAAGAAAAAAAAAAGAGAAATGGTAAACAAACAAGAAAAAGGATGAAAAGAACACAAATAAAAATGGACATGCAACCTCAAAATAAGAAAATAAGCAAAGCAACAAAAATATGTTCAAGTATTTAGAAGTTCGAGAAAGGAAACATGCATTAAACGAAGCTCAATCCAAGGAAAGTTGATGAATAGTGCTTGTGATTACCAAAGATAAGAAAGGAAGAAAAAAAAGTGAAAGAATGGAGGAAATTGGCCATCTCTTCGATTACTTACACTTGATTAGTCACTATTACCCATATTCTTCCTACCCTACCAAAGAGCCTATCATTACATCCGAATTAAAGACCTTGTTGATCACTAATTAAAACTTTGATGGTTTATGAATATAGTCTACGAGCAAGCTTATAGCGAGTCGAGCCAATCGATTGATGAGTGTTGTTTTACCCTACTTTATAGAGTGTTGAGTGAAATTGATAACCTATGTGAGGCTTGGCCCAAAAAGGCACTATATTACACTTTATTCTCTTGTAATTGAGTGCTAATCCTTCATGTTATAAGTTTAATGTTGTAGGATGACTTAGCATAGTTTATAGTTCTTATTACTATTGATGTGTTTTATTTATGATCGTTTAGTCTTTACTTAGGTAAAAATCTCTCCCCCCTTGTTTTATCATTTTTGTTGTTCGGGGACGAACAACACTTTATGTTTGGGGTGTGATGAGTGATATTTTTACCTAGATTTTGGTGTCTTTTTATGTGTGTTTTCGTATTATTTTATTCGTATTTATGTGTATTTTGGTTGTGATATGTGTTTTTATGGAAATGTATGAGAATGAGCTTAAACGTATGATTTTTAGGTAAAAATGGATTCTAGACGCGATAAGGAAGATGTGGGAAAAAATGGAGCTCAATTCGGAGTTGAAACGAGGGAGAATGAGTCAAAACAAAATGTTGAAAAATGCACTCCCAACTTGTGTAATTTTTATGTGCTCTTGTAGAGCTCAAAACTAGAAGTGTGGTTGGAAAGCCACAGAAAAGAGGATCGTTTTGGTATAAGAAATACCTCAATAGGAGCACAAACTAGAAAGTTATGATTAAAATAGTAACGTCGGACAAGCTGTTCCTACTCAGCACAATTGTGCTATTTTGCATGACTTGTTACACCTTCAAATGTTGGAAGTTTTGTCAATTCTTTATATGCATAGAAAGCCACGGAAGAGAGGATCGCGTGAGCATAAGAAACCTGAATTGGATTTCGTATGAGAAAGTTACATGCAAAACGGTGAGACTGCACTGCACCAACCCGAACTCGACCCGAACTCGGCCCGAAGTCAATTTTATGATTAGAATGTATTCTAGAAGGTTTAAAGGGATACAAATGTACATTTTAAGTGTAAAATAAGGGATGGATCAGTAGGGATCTACTCCACACCTAATACACACCATTTTTTCACACACTTTCCTCTCCATTCCATCTACCCTTCATCCCATTCACCCATCCTTGAATCCATCCATCCAATACACCATCCAAGTAGCTAGAGAAGCAAAGAGGAGAGGAGGATTGCAAGGGGGAGAAGAAGATCACCATTGGAGACATCCAAGGGAGTTTTCATCTACACTTTGTATTGAAGCCTATTGTTTATCATGTTTTGCAAGGGTTTTAATGTCTATGTTGAACTCCTTGTGACCATGAGAGGCTAATCTCCCTTGTGAGATTAGCAATATGAATTGTATTGGATAATTTTAGGTATTTTGCAATTGAATAATTATGTCAATTGGGTATTTGATTTTCTATCATTGTTGCTAAAGATCTTGAGGTGTATGATGATTTGTGTATTTGATTGTTCTAAATATGTGATTAGATTGAGAAATCAATTATGTGCTTAGTGTAATTAAGTGAATCATTTCATCAAACACTTCATGTGCATTATAAATTGTGAAGAGATTGAGAAATCCTTTAGAATTTAGAACCCTTTGATAGGACATCCGATTGGTTTGATCGAGAGGTTGATTAATCGTGTGAAGGGACTCTCATTTCAAACTTAGTACCTAGTTGGAATTGTTTGAGTGAGAACCAATCGTTTGAGATATGTTTAGAACAATATCCTATTCATTTCGAGAGGGAGTTTAGGTGAAATAGTGTTGGCCCTTAGTCTATACCCATGACACATATGAGTTCATTGCATGATACCAAGATTTTCCATGCTTTAAGTATTGCTAGTCTCATCTCTATCTACTTGGCTCATTCATCCATCTTCCATTCATCTATCCATTTATTTTATTGTCATTTCTTGTTTATCTCCCCTTCCTGATCATCTCTATAATACTATGATAAACACGAGATCGCTTGAACCCTAGTACCTTCCTCCATGTGATTCGATAAATTTTTTAATTAGTCATCCCGACTACAAAATGGCTAATCACCTTTCTCTTTCTAAGATTAGAAGATGCATTATTAATTACTATTTATTGCACACTACAACATAACTAGCATTAAATAACACCTCATAGTAACACTTTAAATTTATATAACACAAAATGGTAACACTTTTTAAATTATTATGATATTTAATATTTTTTTAACACTTTTTATAAAAGTAATACATATATGTAACACTTTTATAATATATGTTACACATGCATATAATACTTTTATATATATAACATATTTTATGTAACACTTTTACAAAGGTAACACTATAATATAGCACTTATACATAAGTAATATTTTTAAGTAACACTTCTACATACATAAATTATTTACATAACATTATATATATATATATATATATATATATATATATATATATATATATATATATATATATATATATATATATATATATATATATATATATATATATATATTACCCATATTTTAAAAAAATTACAAATTTTTATATTTAAAAAATTTTGAAAAAATTAGTTTATTGTAATTATATAATACAAAATATATACCTAATTCATTACATAAAATATATTTTATTTTAGTATATATTATTTAAAATTGAATCATAAAATTTTAAAAAATATATATTATTTACGAAAAAATATCTTAAATTATATTTATTAACATTTTATGTTAATGGTTAAAATATTTAAATATAAAATTTTATTTGAAAAGGAAAAAAAAGAATTTGAAATATATAATAAAATAAATACTATTTAGTAGTATTTGTTAAGATTAAAGAACTAGCTAAGTTGATAGATGAAACATATTATAAGTCATAGGTCATGGGTTCAAACCTAAGTGAATGCAATTTTATTTTTTAATTTTATAAAAAGTGTTACATATATAGTGTGTTGTAAATTTTATAAAGTGTGACCAACATAATGTAACATTTTTATTAAGTGTTACTATATTAAAAAAAATGTGTTTCATAAGACGATAAGTAAAAGGGGCAACAACGACACCCCAAAAAGTGTTACATATCGTCTATAGTAACACTATTAGGCTATTAGATAACATATTTTATGTGTTACATAAATCCATTTATATTGTAGTGATCGTGAAAGAAACATGATTTAAGAGTGTATAAATTGTCCACCAACGTACCATAACATATTATAGCTCCATCCTTCATTATAATGACAATATCATTTAAATGAAATGGAGTATCCTTCTGTAAGTGCATAGAATCTAAAATCAAATTTTTTCTATGAAAAAAGTACGTAAAGACAATTTCTCAAAATCAAACGTTTATTCATATCGTAAGATAAATAAACAACTCCCACTACTTTCGTAGCTTACCCATGTACTCAATAATCTCATCATCACTTAGTTGCAAGCTTTTAGTGATTCCGGTATCTATACACAACGTGTCAGTAGATGCCATCACTAATTATATTTCAACGACTAGTGAATGAGATACTAACTTTGTTTATATCTCTATGAAAATTGATTTCCTTCACCACTTGTTTTGTCAGATGTTTCTCACCAAATATAGCCTCTTGTATTTTAGGTGGAACTTGCTCAAAACATCTAGGCAAACTATGAAGAATAAATTGATCTAGGTTTCCCTTTCAAATTCTACTCTAAGCATTTCCAATTCATTCATCAAGCTATCCATGATCTCTTGTCTTTCTAGCTTACTCAAGTATCTGTAGAGTTGCATGAGACCATCATATTTCTGTGAACCTCTCACCTCTCCACTAGAGACTTTAATAGGCATCATAGGACATTTTTAGTGAGAACACATATGTTTTCCTAAGCAGTAAAATCGAAATCAAGATTCTTTTCTAATCATCTAATTTTGGACCAGTAAATATAATTTTTTTTAGTTAACAATAAGTGAAATAAATCATTTGAAAATACAGAGAATACCATAAATAAATACACTGATCAAATCTTCGAATTTATCCAATTATATTGATTCACTCAAAATAATATAAAAATAAAATTCACCGACATCTCAAGCACTGTGAGTCTGGATGCCACGTTAGTGTGGACGTATACAGACTCGAACATTTACAAGAGAAGATTTTACCCATTAATTTCATTCGTCAACCTAACTTTATGACAAAACAATTAATAATAGGTTCCTCTTTAGCCATGTAAATAATAGCAGTGACTCCGTTGGGGAGGATACTTATTATTTACACCTAAGTGCACACCATTATTTGATCTCAAGTCCGCGGCCCAAGCTTGTGTGCCTTTATAGTTGGAGAAGTACACACGTACTCGGATAACTTCCTACAATCATCATAAAGAAGTTCGTACCAGTGATCCGTGAATAAACTCATCTGTTGTGAAGGAAGGCCTATTGCTAACACGCAAATTTACTCATATCACTTATAAACCAATAATGGAGGCCGCGAGAATTATTTAGCAATCCCCTCTCCCACTTAGTTATTTAACACCAAGAGTTTTTACATGCATATAATATTCAGTAATAAAATACGCATCTTAGCATGTCATATTACAACACATAAGACAGTAAATTAAATAGAACATGCATTCATATATATAACAATAATAGACATTTAAATCAATTATGACAGTTATATATCACGAATTAAACTAGCATGCTTCTATTTTAAGGTAGTAAATCAAATAGAACATGCAACCATATATAACAATAATCAATTATGGTAGTTATATATATTCTGAATTAAATTGCAAAAAATAAGACATCTTGTCCACCACTCCAGCGATTAAACTGATGCCTTACGCAACAAGCAGGATTGCTTGTGCCCTAAGACGTCAATCAATACGGGATAACTTGATCTGAAACTCATCGAAAAACTTCGCCACCGCCGTCTGTGATCGCCGCTGGTCACCGCCGTCATCGCTGCTCGTGCCGTCCACTGCCAGAAATCTGTGCGCCACCGCGAGCACACTACCGGGTGCTCTGTCTGGTTTCTCGCATACCACCATGCACACCACTGCGCGCCCCTCCGAGCACCCCACCAAGCGCTCCGCCTGGTTTCTTAGGAACCATGCACGACGCCACGCGCCCCTCTGAGCATGCCACCGGTCGCTCTGCCCGATTTTTCAGAAACCATGCACAACGCTACGCACGACGCCAGACACTACGTGTAACGCCCTAAATCCTTTTTAAATAATAATATTCTCACGTTTATATATATATATATATATATATATATATATATATATATATATCAAATAAATAGAAAAATAAATAAACAATTAAATAAAAAGGTAAAAAGAGCCGCCCTAGACATGGGCGTCACTAAATATAGCGTATAAGCGGAAGTCATGATATGATGTTCTAGGACAAAATCTATAACATCAAGTAGATTTATTTTACAAAACATGCAAATATTGTCAAGATATAAAATTCCACTTAAGTCATGCTTCTTCATCTTCTGTAGAATCTGAAATTCAAAATAATAGGGTGAGCGTCTAACATACACTCAGTAGGGGAACATCAATGATTGCATTTGCTAATATATATATATATATATATATATATATATATATATATATATATATATATATATATATATATATATATATATATATATATATATATAAGTAAGAAAAATGTACAAAATAAAGTAACGTGGCAGTCGATAAATATGTGTCAAAGACAGCTCAAAGTCCGCCAATATGTCAATTAGCGCCGGCTCCGACTGCGTCCGATAATATATCAATTAGTATCGAGCTGCATATGTGGAATAATTTCCAATGATATATACGTGTCTATTACGTACACAGATTAACAATAGCAATCATAAACATGAAATGTAATAATACTCGTTGAAGAGTAGAAAATACCTCTACCTTAAAGTGAGTAGAAAATTACGAATGATAACTGGTATCTTGTATTCCTGAAAGAATTTACTAAACTACTTTAATAAAATTAAATTTATGATAAAAATAATTAAGTAAATAAAATTTATATTTTTAATTTTAAATAAAATGTGAATACTACTAGTTACTATAGGTAAATAGGATAAAATTTGAGAATTTTATTAAAACTAAGAACGAAATAAAAATATTTTAAAATATTTTGAATGAAATTCTCTGCATTTACTATTAGAAAACATGCATGAATGGTAAGTTATTTTATCAAATTTGTAATTTATATTTTCTAAACTTTAGACTTTGTAAATTGTTTAAATTAGGTTTATACAACTCCAATTAAAAATCCGAAAGCACCATTGTGATCCTTATAAGACGAGGGTTAAAACCATGTATTAAAATATTATAGGAAATGTGACCAAAATTCAACCCTATGTGTGCATGCATGCTTCATTTTTACGTCCAAAATTAAAACAAATTATATGGTTGTATTCCTAGTGAAAAATGTTTCAAAATGGTATAAAATGAAAGACATCATGCATGATGCATGAATACTTTAACAGAAAATATTTAACAATTAAGACATCGAAACAACAAACGATTTTAGTATTTGGAATCTACATAAAGAGACGATCATTTTAAGATATAACACTATAAGGTTTTATTCACGTCGACGAAAGTTCAAAATATACGGGTTTAATATTTAAAGTCTATGTGACGAGAGGATCATTTTAGCATATAATTTGATAAAATTCATAACTGAAAGTGAACTTACCTCTCCTAAAAGCCTTCCTCCTTTGCAGCTGTTCTACGTATGTGTATATGCAGTTTGTGTGTGTCCTAACTAAATGTAGTTGAGGTCTTATTTATAGTGAAATTTTTACGTAGCTAATCATTAATCCTATAAGGTAGGGTCACTTGCGTGTATGTGCATGGTAGTTTTTAGTGATGTGGTGCAGCTCATGCCTCCAAATACTTTGTTCATGCTTGTTTATAATGACGTGGTGAAACCCTCTGCTGCCAAATACACTAGGTAATGTAACCTTGATGACGTGTCCCCTTTTTGACCATAAACATGTATTCCCTTATCCATTACTAATTATACTCCCACATGTGTATTGGTTACTATTACCTTTATTATTATTATATTATATAAATATTATTATTATTATTATTATTAATGATTATATATATAAATATCATTATTTATTTTATATATATATATATATATATATATATATATATATATATATATATATATATATATATATATATATACACGTGTATTATTATTATCATATAAATATTGGGGGTGTTATATCCTCCTCTACTAAAAATAAAATTTCGTCTTCGAAATTCTACTTACCAAATAAAGGGAGATTTGGGTATTTTTCTCGCACATCCTCTTCTCGTTCCCATGTTGCTTCTTCTTAATTGTGCCCACTTCATTGGACTTTGACCAAATTGATGTCGCGGTTTCTTAACTTGTGAATTTTTCTATCAAGAATAGCTATAGGAAATTCTTCGTAAGCGAGATCGTCGCCAACAGGTATTGTTTCTTTGTTGACCACTACGTAACTTGGGTCGAACACGTATTTCCGTAGCATTGATATATGAAACACGTCGTGTACTCCTGCCAGCTCCGGAGGTAATGCCAATCGATAAGCTAATTTGCCAATTTTTTCCAATATCTCATATGGTCCAATGAATCTCGGCTTGAGCTTTCCTCTCTTTCCGAAACGAGAAATTCCCTTCATTGGTGAAACTTTGAGAAAAACTTTATCTCCTTCTTGGAATTGTAGGTCCTTGTGCCGCTTATCTGCATAAGATTTTTGTCTATTCTGGGCCGTTACGATTCTTCCTTTGATTTTCTTTATTGCCTCAATTGTCTTTTCTATTAATTCGGGTCCTAGAATTTTCTTTTCTCCAACTTCATCCCAATAGAAAGGTGATCTACATTTCCTGCCATAGAGTGCTTCATAAGGGACCGATAGTGGCTTGAAAGTAGCCAGTATAACTGGCGAATCTACTCCATTTATACTAGTATTCTTCCTATTTTGATATTCAATTTAAGATCTATATCTAATAGTATTTAGCTTAATCAATAACATTTATGATTATAGGTACGGACGACTATAACTATGCCACCATACAAACAGCGTCCTACATACTTCTTCATTTTTAGCATACCCAAAACCCACATTTACTTGGTGGATTCATCTCACTTGGTGATCAATCAACCAATTTCTTGCCAAGAATAGGGAGAAAATTAATCTAGATTGAGAATGGCTTTATGGGTTTCAAAATCAAGAACTCTCTCTCATGTGTTGAAGAGAGAGATTATCATGAAGGGGTGTATTGATCATTCTTTGTTTCATGTAAATTCTTCATACAAAACATTGGCCAACCGCGAAAGTCCATGTGGCTTGTGGGAAGAGTCAGCCTCCATGCTGTCGTTCCGGCGGTCGGAATCTGCCAGAGCCGGAGAACACGTGGCAGCAGTGGCACATAATATTGATGAAGAAAATCAGGTATATTCTTTATATGTTGTTATGGATTGTGAAGTAAAACAACATGATGTAACATTGTGTTGGAATATTAGTGTAAATTAATGTGATTAAATGAATGACTGAATTGGTGAAATATTGTGAATGGTGATCAAACATGCAGGGCTAAAATTTTATGCACATTTAAGATATGTGCAACTATGTACGTCGATTCTTTTCAAATTGTGGACTTTATTATAAAAGAAAAAGTATCATACAATACACGAGTTTAAAAATCACTTTTATTTCTTGGAAAGAGTCTTTCATTAAAAATCACATTTAAAATTTTGTGTTATATGAAAAATTATTATTGGGAAAAACGCATTTTAAATATCGTATGAAGTGATCCATTAAAAGAAAATCTCATAGTTACAAAAGTTGCAACAAAACACTTTTTAAGATATATATATATATATATATATATATATATATATATATATTTAATTTTCTTTTTTTTCTCTATCTTATAATAAACTTTACATTTTTTATATATTTTTTTTGTCTGTCACACAATAAACTTCGAAATCCAAAATTGGAACATCATATCCATCTTATAAGCCTCAAAATACAGTTCGAATTCTTTGTGTCATTTTGATAAATCATCTTCAGGATCATATTGTGGATGGATGACTTGTAGAAAAAAGAGGGAAAATATACCTTAAAAATAAAATCTTAAACCTTAGGGGTAATGGTTGAATTTCTTTTCACTTTTACGTTTCAATCATATAACATACTTCCTCTGGCCTACAATAATAGTTAGGCATTTCCATTTTCGGCTTCCCATTTCAATAGATACGTTTTCATTTTTTGTAAAAGTAATCCACACAAATTAATTACTTCTCTTTTCATGGGCCCACACATCACACTAATACACATACCAACTTTATATTAAAGTATTATTTTTCTCACCTCACTACACATTAAAATATTATACCTCCTCCGTCCCGTTTCAATGTTTACGTTTGCTTTTTGCACGTTGATTAAGAAGTATAGTATTTTAATAGATAGTGGATGGAAAAATATAATATTTAATGTAAAGTTGGTAGGTGTATTAATGTTGGATGTGGGGACCATGGTGATATATTAATTGTTTTAGGTGGGTCCCATATTCCAAAAAAGAAAACGTAAACATTGAAATGAGACGCCCAAAATAGAAATATATAAACATTGAAATGGGATGGAGAGAGTACTTCTTAATCCCCATGCAAAAAGCAAACGTAATCATTACTCCGGGACTGATGAGTATCATAGAAGATAATGTACGAAAATGACGAAGAAGATTCAGTGTGCTCAAAATACATCTTAATTTTAAAAATACTATATTACCCAGTGATTCGAAAATCGGACCGGATAGGCCGGTCGAACCGGGAACCGGAGCCAGATCCAGTCCAAAACAACTATTGAAACCATTTTGGGGATTAAACCAGAAAATATCGGTTCAGATCGGTCAACACCGGAAAACCGATGAACAGAAAAGATCGAAGAACCGTCGTTTTGTTTGTATATTTGCAGAAAGAATCAGGGAGAAAAATAGAAAAAGAGAAAAAATTGAAAAACCCTCTCTTCCAAGTGGAGTTAAACGCTAAGCCACACCGTTAAATCTCTGTTGCCACACCACAATCGATATCTAATCATTTATCAGATCGCAAATGATATGCGTATTGAAGAAAATATAACGAAAAATTAAGGAGGAGAAAAGAGTGGCGGCAGATGTTTGCTGGAGAGAGAGCAGCAGATGTTTGCTGAGAGAAATAGAGAGGAGTGGAGGCCGGAGGGGGGAGAGAGTAGCGGATGTTCTGACTTTGAGATCCTGAGAGAAAGAGAGGGGAGTGGAGGTCGGAGGGGGAGAGAGAAGCAGATGTTCTGACTTTGAGGAGAGAGGGAGCGATTGCGTTCGCTGGATGAACATAACTAACCATGCCAATTCTTTTTTACATCAAATAAATTCTAATTAAAGTGGGCTGACGTGGAGTGGGCTTTCCCTTCAAGGTGTGGGCTTATTAATTAAAGTGGGTTAAAGTGGAGTGGACTTACTAATTAAATAATTATAAAATATAATTAAAAAGGAATAAATTTAATTGTTTCGGTTGAACCATCCGATCTGTCTGGCCCGACCGGTTAAACCTCGAACCGGTGGAGACAACGGTTCAGTGTCCGATCCAATTTCAAAATCACTGATATTACCCCTAAAAAATATAAAAGGTTACTAAAAAAGTAATTTGTAATGATGTTCGTTTAATTTTGGGGGTGGAGTATTAATTAGGACACTAAGCTGGGGAATTACAATTTTTTTCATAAAACAATGTAACACATGGGACAAAAATGCAAACTTTTAGAACTGAATTGGAATTAGACATTTTTTAAATGAATCTTTCGCAAGAACCAAAAGTATATTAAAAAAGTTAAAACTTGCATGTCCCAAATCCTGCATTTTTCAAAATGTATATTCTTTAATTAAATGATATGCTTTAGCATAAAAATGTGTACTCTTTATTTAATTTTTTTAATCAACATTTATAATCAATCGATTTTTTCATTAAAAAATTGATACCCTTATATTAATTAAAGTGTATATCCTTTAGAACAAAATATTGTACCCTTACACACTTTGTGCACCTGGGGACACAATAGACAAACTCTATTAAATTATATACCTTTAGTATAAGAATTTGTAATATATACTCCTTCCGTTCCATATTAACGTTTACGTTTACTTTTTGCACGTAGATTAAGAGATATAATATTTTAATATGTAGTGAGGTGAGAGAAATAATATTTAATGTGAGGTGAATAGTTTTATTAGTATTGTGTATGAGCCCTATATGAAATAATTAATTGTTTTATGTGAACCCAACATGACAAAAAAAATAAAAAATTGTAAACCTTAACTTGGGATAACCTAAAATGAAAAACGTAAATATTAATGGAGTATATATTACAAGTCGTTAATGTTTTTAAGTTTTTTTAGGCAGTTTAATTGATTTACAGAGCGCAAAATAATTTTGTGCATTGAAATGAAAATTCTAATGAAATTATCTATATTAATGTTATTTAACAAAGACAAAAAAAAATAGAGGAGAAATGCTTTGGTAAAAAAAGTCGAATATATATGGGCTATGTCCTTAGACCTTAGTTACCCCCATCAAACCTCTATAAATTTCCTAATAAAACAATATTATCATTTAAAACTGAATCAAGAAAGTTTCTAAAAAAAAAAAAAAAAAATAAAAAACAATAATTTCATAGTTTTCGAATTATATTTAGTAGCATTTGATTTGAATTCTTCGTCATATTGAGTATCATTATGGAGCTCAAAATGGTCCCAGTGCATAGCTCAAGTGGTAGAGGGGATGGTGGAAAGACCTTCCAACTGAGCTTGGTTGCTGGAGGGTGGGAGTTCGAATCCTGCATTTGGTATGAATTTGGCCCCCTTGCAAGCACAAGTTATACAGTGAGCTCTTTCTATAAGCCACTTGAGACATATCCTGCGATTTACCTCCTCCACCAATCCCCAGGGCAGGGACGGTAGGCGGTGGGGGCCCCTAATGGGGGGGTACACCATTAAGGAGCTCATTGAAGGATGGGGGAATAGTTATTATTGAATTAATGAGAGTAATTGAGGAATTTTGATTCTCACTATATCAAACAAGCATCAATATAACTTCATTCCCATTAACCCCACCCAATACCTCAACCAATCATCCCCTTAATGTTTAAACCTTTTTAAATAAATAAAAAAACTCCCTCCGAATCCCATTTTCTATATTGGGTGTCTCATTCAAATATTCTCATTTTCTCGTTTTAGTAAACATGCCCACATATGACCCATCACTCACTACTAATACAACTAATAATTACACATAAAAGACTAATAATCCTTAATCCATGTGCAAAAAGCAAACGGTCATCCCCTTAATGTTTAAACCTTTTTAAATAAAAAAAAAAACTCCCTCCGAATCCCATTTTCTATATTGGGTGTCCCATTCAAATATTCTCATTTTCTCTTTTTAGTAAACATGCCCACATATGACCCATCATTCACTACTAATACAACTAATAATTACACATAAAAGACTAATAATCCTTAATCCATGTGCAAAAAGCAAACAGTGACATTTGACCAGGACGGAGAGAGTAGCAAATTAGCATAATAAAAAAAAATTCCAATTTAAAAAGACAAATATTTCAACGTGTAGCTCATGTGTCCTCATTCCAATCCTATTATTCACATTTGAGACTAACTCTTTCAAAAATTGTGTATCCAGTTATAGCCTAAATGATATTAAAATTTCAGCAGATTATTGAGTTTCCTGGTGGAGGGGTCTCATTTACATCTAAAATGGAATTCATTTCTGAATCCCCTGAGAAAAGAACACCTTGCTATCGTGTTCTTGATGAACAAGGTTATCCACTTGAAGGCAGCACATACGACCAGGTAACCGCATCTTTGCGTGGATCAAAATATCGATACCTTAAATTTACAGATGCAGAGCGCACTAAAATGCATGCAGGTGGACAAAGAAACTGCAGTGAAGATGTACAGAAGCATGGTGACACTTCAAATAATGGACACTCTGTTCTACGAAGCTCAAAGGCAGGGGAGGATATCATTCTACATGACCACCACTGGTGAAGAGGCCATCAACATTGCAACTGCTGCTGCACTTTCACTTGAAGACGTCGTACTGCCCCAGGTTTGTGCATCCATGTGTTAGTCTGTTGGAGATTTGCTTTAATTGGATGCTGCTTTACATTCTTTGGTTGTGTTGTTTAGTATCGAGAACCTGGAATCTTGTTGTGGCGCGGCTATACAATACAAGGATTCGCTGACCAGTGCTTAGGAACAAGCAAGGATTATGGGAAAGGGAGGCAAATGCCGGTACATTACGGCTCAAAACAACATAATTTCATGACAACTTCTTCGCCTATCGCGTAAGTTCTTCGGTCTTTGTCCGACCATTTGTCCATGTGGGGTCGACTGAGATTGCGTTTTGTGTCAGAACACAGCTGCCTCAAGCTGTAGGTGTTGCTTATTCACTTAAGATGGATAATAAGGAAGCATGTGTGGCTGCCTTCATTGGAGATGGTGGCACAAGTGAGGTATCAATATCATCATTTTTTTTATAAGATATATTGAGAAATTCTAACAATGTGATGTGATTGGCAGGGTGATTTTCATGCTGCTATGAATTTTGCAGCAGTTATGGAAGCACCCGTTATGTTCGTATGTCGTAACAACGGATGGGCCATTAGCACTCACGTATCAGAGCAGTTCAAAAGTTTGTTTCTTGATATGAGCTAAAACTATGTTAATTCTTGCATTCGTTGATCAGATCTCTGATCATTTTATATGCATGTAGGCGACGGAGTGGTTGTCAAGGGCCAAGCATATGGAATCCGTAGCATTCGTGTGGATGGAAACGATACTCTCGCTGTTTATAGCGCAATCCGTGCAGCTCGTAAAATGGCCATTGAAGAACAGAGGCCAATACTAGTGGAGGTTTCTTCTTAA
This sequence comes from Pogostemon cablin, assembly GCA_023678885.1. Classification (NCBI taxonomy): domain Eukaryota; kingdom Viridiplantae; phylum Streptophyta; class Magnoliopsida; order Lamiales; family Lamiaceae; genus Pogostemon; species Pogostemon cablin. The sequence goes on along the minus strand of CM042964.1, from coordinate 11,630,627 downwards.
ACTAAGACAAAAAAAAAAAAAAATTACCAATGGACATCACAAGAAGGACTAACTTGTTCATTTTCATGGCAGGCTCTTGCATACCGAGTAGGCCACCACTCGACATCAGATGATTCTACCAAATACCGAGCAATAAACGAGATCCAACATTGGAAAACTACCAGAAATCCAACTACCAGATTCAGGAAATGGGTTGAGAGAAATGGTTGGTGGAATGATGAACACGAAAATGAGCTTCGTACGAGCATTAGAAAGGAGGTTGCTATGGAAATTTCCATATACATTAACTTTATTAAATGATCATCTCGTCTGAAAATTTAAACTTATAGAGATGAGTATCATTTAATATTTATTGAGTGTGATTGTCATTTAACAACCTTGTTGCCAAATCTACATACATCTAATTGAAATGCTCTACAGGTGTTGAATGCAATTCAAGTGGCAGAAAAAATGGACAAACCTCCTCTTGAAGATTTATTCAATGATGTGTATGATAGAGCGCCATCACTTCTTCAAGAACAAGAGATATCTCTCAGGGAAACCATCAAGACACATCGCCACGATTTCCCTGCTGATGTTCCCATGAATGCTCTGAATTTGTAATATTCACTGTTGTTGGGTTTTTATGATGAAAAGATGAACTAGATACATGATCCTATTTATAGGATACATTCTTGATAATTAAAGAGACAATTATGACTGGAAATAAATGAAGATACAAGAACCTTAGTAAATGAGAGAATTGACCACCCGTGAAGATTGAACATCACTTTTGGATACAACTTATCCATTTCATCACCCCTTCTTAATTTGTAATCCGAAAGTGATCTCGAAAGTTTGCAAGTGACTCGAAACTCACTGCTTTGGTAAAGCTATCTGCAAGCTGCTCCTTAGTTCCAACAAACATCAGCTGAATTTCTTGTTTGCCAACAAGCTCCCTAATATATTGATGACGAATTTCAATATGCTTCAACCTTGCATGAAAAACTGGATTCTTCGTCATTGCAATGGTCGACATGTTATCACAGAGATTATAGTTTCACTCTTGGGCTTCTTGAGAACATCAGCAAGTATCTTTCTCAACCACATGGCTTCGCATGCGGCTTCATTCGCTGAAATATACTCCGTTTCGGTAGACGAAAGGGAGACAGTTTGCTGTTTCTTTGAGGACCAAGAAATTATGTTTGTTCCCAAAGAAAATACATATCCAGATGTGCTTCTACGATCATCAAGTGATCTAGCCCAATCGCTATCGGTGTAACCGACAAGCTCACTTCTTTCCTCCTTGATATACTTGATCCCGAACTTCCTCGTTCCTTGCAAGTAGCGCAAGATTCTTTTTGCTTCTGTAAAATGTGACTTGCTTGGATTGTGCATGAACCTCGAAACCAAACTCACGACATAAACAATGTTAGGTCTATTTGAACCAACCAAGTTTCTATATATATTTGCATCAACTATCTCTTCACCATCATTCAAGCTCAATTTTTCATTTGCTGCAAGTGGAGTGAAAATTGATTTGCAATTATCCATGTGAAATTTCTTCAACAATTCTCCAAGATATTTCTCTTGATAAATAAAGATTTCTCCTTTTGATTGACGAACTTGTATTCCAAGAAAGATCTTCATGAATCCCAAGTAAGTCATTTCAAATTCTTCATCATGTCTTGTTTGAATTCTTGCACCATTTCAGCATTAGTTCCCATATAGATTAAGTCATCAACATAAAGACATACAATGAGAAAATCATGCACACCTTTCTTTATGTACAATGACACCTCACTTGGACTTTGATGAAAGCTAATTTTTTTGAAATAGCCGTCAATTTTGTTGTTCCAAGCATGAGGTGCTTGCAAAAGCCCATACAATGCTTTCTTGAGACGATAGACCTTGTCTTCTTCTCCTTCAACAATAAATCCATCAGGTTGTCGGATAAACACCTCTTCTTGCAAATCTCCATTGAGAAATGCCGATTTCACATCTGATTGATACACGGGCAGCTCGAATTGTGCGGCAAGAGTAAGAACAATTCGAACAGTTTCCATCCAAACAACCGGTGCAAATGTCTCATTGAAATCTACTCCAGGCTGTTCCGAGTACCCTTTGCAACTAACTGAGCTTTATGTTTTTGAATCGTTCCATCTTCATTCAACTTGGTTTTGAACACCCATTTCACTCCAATTTTATGTTTTCCTCTCGGAAGATCAACAAGCTCCCAAGTATTGTTCTTCTCGATACTTGCAATTTCTTCTTGTATTGCCTTTTGCGAAATAACCTCTTTGAATGCTTCTTCAAAAGTTTCAAGTTCACCTGCATAAAGTGCCATATTTGTCGTAGCATAAATGTCCGCCAAGCTTCTTAATCTTCTTATAGGACTTTGAGATGCATCACTAATAATTTCCACCAAATTTGGATCATGAGTAGAAGTTTCTCCGGTGCTTGATTGATTAACTGAATTCAGAGACAACAATGGCACAACCTTAGAATTCACATGATGATCAGCTTCTTCAAAATTCCAAGATTGCTGCTCATCAAAAGTCACATCTCGTGAGATAACTAAGCTGTTATTTTTTGGATTTAGCAAATGATAACCTTTCGCCTCGTCGCTATAAGCAACAAAAATGGCTTCTAACTTTTATCATCAAATTTTTTTCTCTTTTGGGATGGAATATGAGAATAAACAATAGAACCAAAAACTTTCATATGATGAACCTGTGGTTTTCTTTGATACCATGCCTCATATGGAGTTCTATCCAAAGCTGCTTTCGTTGGACATCGATTCAAGATGTACACCACTGTCAAAACAGTTTCATCCCAGAAACTTTTTGGAAGTCCTTTTCCTGCCATCATACTCCGAGCCATCTCCACAATAATTTGATTCTTGCGTTCGGCTACTTCGTTTTGTTGTGGAGTGTAATGAACAGTGAGCTGAATTTGAACTCTATTTTCTTTACAATAATCCATGAAGGATTTTTCAATGAATCTCCTCCACGATTAGTGCGAAGAGTTATGATACTCTTGCCACTTTGATTCTCCACCATTTTCTTAAACTCAATAAATTTGCTGAACGCATCAGACTTTTGCTTTAAAATATACACCCACATCATCCTCGTACAATCGTCGAAAAATAGAAGAAAATATCTATTGTCGTTTAGAGAAGGAGTTTGCATAGTCCCACAGATATCAGCATGCCCAAGTTCAAGTGGAGCCTTTCCACGATACGAGTGATAGCATATATTTGCACACAAATTTAAACACTCACTAATATGCAAATGACACTATATTCCATAAGTATACGGGACATATGTAGCAAGCAGATAGGTAAGGTATCGAATCCACAGGGAATGAATTAAAATCTAATTAATTAAACACTTTTCCAAGAATAAGGAAAATATCGGGATGTTTAAGAATTAAATAAATAATAAAATAAAATAATAAATATGCAATTACTGGACTTTACAGATGCAGACTATGAATTGAATGAAAAGAAGAATAATAAAAACAATTCTAGGTATTACACTTTCACTTGGTTCGTCATATAGTGGGTGGAACTTCTTAATTTAATTCTAGTATAATTTCCTAAAGCAATCTGGAATTTATGTAATTAATTCTTTCGAATCTAATCACAAGTAGATCAATAAATGAATATAACAGTAACATAAATATCACATACATTAACTCCCAACAGATTTATCGGATTGAATTCTCTCACGCCTTTTGTCTCACAGTTACGATATGACTACTAGATGTGTTATATGTGTGAAGTGATCAATATTAACCCTAAACTTTCATTTCTTGGTTTAATATACATATATGAGTAATTGGTCGTGAAATAATTAATCATGTAGAGAAATCACACATATAAAAGAAATGAAATGCTTGAATTAAATAAAGGGTTAACACATCAAAACAATCCAAAACCAAACTACTCGTGCAACCCTAGTATCTGAAAGTTTAAGCTTCCATAAAGAAATTAAAGAAATAAAATAGATCTGAATTCAACATGAAATTAAATAAACTGATGAAACCCGGATGAAGGAATAAGCGTCGTCTCGTCCCTAGACTTCCGTCTTCGTGACTCCACGATGTTTCCCCAAATGCAGATTGACCCTCACTGAATATAAGAACTTATCTAAGACACAATGCCCCCTCTTTTATGATTTAATTGAGTATTTATAGGAATAGAGATCATGTGGAAGAATGGATTAATAGGCCTGCGCTTGGAGAGCAAGTTTGATGAAGAATGGAATTCACGTATAAAAGAACCCATGATCCGACCAAACCAATGCTTTGATTTGGTCCAAAGAAGTGATGATTTGGTCAAGTTGATGAGCAACTTGACCAAACAGCATGCCAACTCAACCTGATGATCGGCGTCAATTTTCATGGCCTTTTGACATGATCCAACGATGTGGTGGTTCGCCTAAACTAGCCATCAACTTGGTCTAACACATGCAACTGGCCACGACAACACATACTGCATATCATGTGGGTCCATTGCTTCATTTATTCATTATCTCCATGGCTTCCTATCTTCATCAATCCTTCTTCTTCAACTAAAATCTTTCTTTTATTCTTCAATAAGGCCCAAAATCTGCAATAACTCCAAAATACCCGTGAAGTTCTAATATTTAACAATTAAGCATATAACTCCACACAATAAATAAAATTCATGTAATAATCAACTATGAAACGGCCTATATAAACACGTAAAATCTGTGTTTATCAACTCTCCAAACTTGAACTATTGCTCGTCCTGAGTAACGCAAAGAACAAAAGAAAACTAGGACGTGACAATGATTATGATGGTTTTAGAAATATTTTAAGAAAACTAAATTGAACAAGTAAACCAAGCACACAAACCTGTGATACATCATGGAAAAATTACTACTAACTAGATTACTGCCTTAGTACATGGAAACTCACCGGATAGTGTATCTGGTAGGCTGTCGCCGGCCCACCAAAAATAAAAATTTATAATTATCCGACTCAATCCTATAAAATATATAAGCGTGAGTATGGGTCGAAGCCAAGGGAGAAAATTAAAATTAATATTAAATTAGAATGCTCGATTGTGATAAAATAATATAAACAAGGGGGAATTTTTTTTTTGCGAATTTAAACTATTTTTTGAAAATAACCAAATGACAATTTTTAAGCAATCAAAGATTCAAGATCCCAATAATTAAAAGTAAAGTGAAAACAATTATTAAACAAGCCTTCCTCAAGAAGTTGATCAAATAAGAAATAAAATCAATACAAGATAACTTTAAACCCCTAGGTTGATGGTACGACCTACCAACCCGAAATTTTCTTACGTTAAATAATCCAGGGTACGACCGCTAAATTATCCTACTCACCTAGCGACCTAAGAGGTTCAAACTAGACAAGGCATTAAACACGAGAAATCAAGATTTCAAGGCTATAGAAATGGGGGTAGCGAATCATATAACCATGACCCTATGAATTCTAGAGGTACTCTCTCACTTTGCTACTCGATTCACAAAATTATGACAATTACGGATCATAAAAATGTAAGTTGACAATTGATCATGCAAAAGTAAACATAGATGGCCAATCTATCTTAACAAGCACATAATCCTAAATCATATCAAAGCCATTCAAAGGCTAAAATTACCAACATAATAATTAAAATATCATATCAAACAATTGCTAGAATATACGGGAGGTTCACAAATTCTTGAATCAGAAAGGGGACTTAGCCCATGAAATTCATAAAGAAAGGTAAACTAAAATAGAAAAAACGAATGGTTGTTGATCTGATTATTCTCCTTTGCTTCCTTCCCTCCAATCCCTTTCTCACGTACTGTCGTGTCTATCCTTTTGGCTTGCAATCTCTTCCCTTTTTATTTTTTTCCTCTGCCACCTTTCTTGCGTAACTCCCAGCCTCCAATTTAATTCAAGTTTGACTTTCCTTTCACTTTGGTGGTGTATTTAGTAAGTTTCCCTTCTCTCTGCTCCTTGCGAGTAACTCCCAGATCCCCTAAAATTAATTCCCACTTTGACTTCTCCTTTCCCTTGCAACACTTGTTTTGGCAATCCAAATATTCTGATCATCAAAGCACTTATAACAGCAGCTAATTTTGAGGGTTGTAATAGTTGAAATTGATTAAAATTCTGCTTATTAACTCCACTCAACAAAAATCCTCCACTTTGACCTATTTGAACACAAATTAATTCATTAACGTAAATGTGTTCAATAATAAAATAAGTCTTAATTGGCATACAATGGACACATATACCAATAAAAAAGACGGGATTTAACTCAAAATAACAATGACAAATTACGACTTATTAAATTCCCCCACACCAACTCTTTGCTTGTCCTCAAGCAAATACATCACGGATTATAGAGATCGAAAAGTTAGAGATATCAAACCTATGGAGTGAATAAGTATGACAACACTCTTCAAGTAGAGTAACAATTGAGCATTTGAAACTAAATGACAGAGACTCTTTGACAAAACTTGCAACTTTCATGACATCAAATCTTTTAAAGTTTCATGGCCTCACAATATTCACTCCAAAATCACTCAAGTGTATAGGTGGGTCAAAACATCTCTCGAAAATTGAACAAGATAGATCATTACCATAAGCTTGCTCCCAAATCAAATCTCTACCAGTTTCAATGAGTCATGTATAACAATCAAAGGGGTATTCAATTGGTTGTAATGGGGCTTAAGGATGAGGTGGGTTAAGAAGGGTATGAATGACTAAATATACCACTTTGCAAATAATGAAATTCATATAAATCATTCATCAAAGTAATACATCATTTAATCCTCATTTTTCTCCACATCCCCTCCTTTATTTTCTTTTGATCAATTTCGAATTTTTAACAACAAATACCCCCACTCCTGCTCATTTTCATTTTCTTTTAACAATATAACTAAATAAAATCTACAATTTTTAACATATTACATATCCATTCCACTTTTTCGCCTCAAATTTTTTTTTCATTCTTTCTTTTCTTCTCCTCTTTATATATATTTTTTAAAACAACCATCAGCTCTCTTTCACCATCAATCAACCACAAAATATTTCCGATAAATTCCACAATTTGTAAAATAGTAAAGGGTATAAATGGAGAAGTTAAAGAAAGAAACGGAATGTGGTTACTTGATATGCTCATTCAACAATCAAAAGGCAAGACTCAACTTGGCTTTCCTATAGTTAAGTTTAATCGGGTAAGTGAATATAAGCTAAAGTGGTTATGCCTAAATGCCCTTATCATTTTATTGCACACACTCAAATGTATGATCTTGAAATGCATTAAAGGAGCAAGTTCTAGAACGATCCAATCGATTTCCGCCTTGTGTTCCTTCAAAACTTTAATCAATTTGCTTTATTGCTCTTGTGTCAACTTGGCCAAGATGATAACAGGTAGTGTATCATTTGGGCCCAAGAAAACATACTTCAAATAATCAGGGAGTGCCTTCAATTCAAGTTGTTGTGCCTGCACTATGGATGGATGAATTTTTGGGAAAGTGTTATGTAATTTAATAAAGGACACATCATACCTCATTGCTTCAGATGGGTAATTCTGCAAACTCTCAATTAATTCACCAAACTTCCTTGTCCTATAATTTTCTTCCTCTTCTTTCATGAGTCCATGTTCAAGGATAGTGTCTAATTCATCTATGCAAGTTATTTCAAAACATTCTTGCACCAATGGCTCAACAACACTCAAAGCAAAAATTGAGTTAGTATCCTCAAGAAACTTCATAGCATCATATATTTAATTGAATAACCTACCCATCAAATTTCATCGTGAGAGTGCCTTCACTTATATCGATTTTTGTTCGTGATGTGTTAAGGAAAGGCCTTCCCAACAAGATAGGAGTGGAATTTGATGGGTGCTCATTCATTTCTAATACATAAAAATCAACAGGGAAGATGAGTTTGTCTACCTGCACAAGAACATCTTCAATGACCCTGTCGGGGTAAGCATGACTCCGATCGGCGAGTTGAATGACAACTCCGGTCTTCTTCAATTCTCCAACTCCGAGCATCGTGGCATAACATTTATGGAAGCTCCAAGATCTAGCATAGCCCTCTCCACCTTGAAATTTCCAATTTTGCAAGGGACTACGAACATGTTGGGATCCTTGCATTTTTGAGGCAACTTTTGTTGAAAGATAGCTGAAACATTTTCCCCCATCACTACCTTTTCTTTCCCGGTTATCCTCTTCTTGTTGGTGTACAACTCCTTCAAGAACTTGGCGTATCTCGAAATTTGTTTAATTGCCTCAATGAGAGGTATATTAATCTCCACCTTCCGAAATACCTCAAGTGTCTGCTTATCTTTCTCAGTGGTGTCAACTTTATTCATCCTGCTTGGAAAAGGCAAAGGATTAGAAATTAAAGGAGTCAGATCAGATTTTTTTTACCAGATTTTTCGTGGCAGGTCTGACACTGATAGGATATGTGTCTGTGCAACCACGTTTTTGCATATCAGATTTTTCAACAGCTTCGGATTCAATCTGATCGTTCCCTTCTTCCACAGCATCAGCAAGGCCTTCAACTTCAATTCCCCCATTTCCAGAATTATTTCCTCCATCATTCTCAACTTGCTTGGGCTTTTCAACATCCGCCAATTGCTTCCCACTTCATATCGTGATGGCGCTCACATTCTTAGGATTTATTTCAGTTTGTAAAGGCAATTTCCCACTGTTTTGAGCTTGCATTTGGCCTACAGTTGTAGCCAATTGACTTAACTGAATTTCCAAGTTCTGAATTGATGATTGGGTCGACTCTTGGAATTTCAAATAATTGGAAGCCATAGCCTTCACAAGTTCATAAAATGAGCTCCCTGAGCTTGATTCTCCATGGTGTCGATTTCCACTTTCTTGAGGCTGATCTTATTGCCTATTTATCACTCTCCTCTCTTGGAATTGGTGTTGCCCCCTATTCTCTTCTTGTCCGCCACCATACCTAAGGTTAGGGTTATCCCTCCAACCCGAATTATAGGTTTGAGAAAAGGGATCATATGGTCACCCCGTGATATTCGCTTGCTCCTCATTGGTTGTAACCCTGCAATCAAAAGTAGAATGGTCATAAGTTAGACAATTTTGACAAGATTGATTTCTCATCCTTTTTCCATTTGTAAGGTTCTCAACGGCTACTGTCAGCTTGCTCAAAGCTTCTTCCATCTTGCCATCATGCACCTCCTTCACTTCTCTAACCGCCGGGTCACGGGTGCCAAATTGTTAGGTGTTGGTAGCCATGCTAGCAATCAAGCTTCTAGCAGTAGTAGGTGTTTTCATCATGAATGCTCTTCCACTAGCGGCATCAAGTATGTTTCGATCCATCATGGACAACCCTTCATAGAAATATTGTAAAAGCAACTAGTCGGTTATTTGATGTTGAGGGCATGCTGATATGAGGCGTTTAAACCTCTCCCAGTATTCATGTAAGCTTTCCATTTGCATTTGGCGAGCTCCAGATATTTCCTTTCGCAACACGGCAACTCTAGTGGCTGGAAAATACGTTTGAAGAAAGAGTTTCTCCATTTCAACCCATGTATTAATCGATCCGGAAGGAAGATAATACAACCAATCCTTTGCTAAATCTTTTAAATCAAAGGGGAATGCCCAAAGCTTGATTTGTTCCTCCATCACTCCAGTTGGTTTCATGCTCGTGCACACAGCTGCGAACTCCTTCAAGAACTTATGCGGATTTTAACCCGAAAGACCATGAAAAACAGGAAGTAAGTGAATAAGTCCCGATTTCATTTCAAAGATAGTATTATCATTAATAGTAAGAAGGTTAATGCAAAGTGGTTGATGGACTATATCCGGATTTGCAAAATCATTCAACGTTCTCTCTAATTTGCAGCCATGTTTTCTACACCAAAATCAAAGTCCCCTGTTGTGGCACTATCCTCTACTTCTGATTTACTTTCCAAATCAGAATTTCATTCCTCTGAACGGTTAGGATTAGCTGCTGCAACTTCGGGATCGGCGGTTGTTTATGTGTCTCCAACAATTGAAGAACTTGCTTGAGATTTCTCTTGGGCCTCCTTCCTCAACCTCCGGACAGTTTTCTCAATTTCTATATTGAATTCAAGCTATTTTCTACAAGACGAACAAGTGATCATTCATAGAATTTTTTTTCGAAAACTGACAAGCAAGACACAAAATGGTACAGTGTTAGTGAAACAGGACAGAAAATTAGAAAAATATAGAACAACAATCTGATTTTCCTTCTGTTCGAATAAAAAATATCCAGAATATTAAGAACATAAAATATAATAAAAATTTTAGATTAACTCCCCGGCAAGTGGCACCAAAATTTGGTAGGATGTCGCCCGCCCACCAAAAATAAAAATTTATAATTATCCGACTCAATCCTATAAAATATAAGCGTGAGTATGGGTCGAACCCAAGGGAGTAAATTGAAATTAATATTAAATTAGAATGCTCGATTGTGACAATATAAAATAAACAAGGGGGAATTTTATTTTGTGAATTTAAACTATTTTTTGCAAATAACCAAATGACAATATTTAAGCAATCAAAGATTCAAGATCCCAAAAATTAAAATTAAAGTGTAAAAAATTATTAAACAAGACTGACTCAAGAAGTTGATCTCCTCCCGATATTCTAAGCGAATTAGTAAATAAGAAATAAAATCAATACAAGATAACTTCAAACCCCTGGATTGATGGTACGACCTACCAACCTGATATTTTCTTACGTTAAATAATCTAGGGTACGACCGCTAAATTATCCTACTCACCTAGCGACCTAAGAAGTTCGAACTAGACGAGGCTTTGAACACAAGAAATTAGGATTTCAAGGCTATGAAAATAGGGGCAGTGAATCATGTAACCATGACCCTATGAATTTAGAGGTACTCCTTCACTTTGCCACTCGATTCACAAAATTATGACAATTACGGATCATAAAAATGTAAGTTGACAATTGATCATGAAAAAGTAAACATAGATGGCCAATCTATCTCAACAAACACATAATCCTAAATCATATCAAAGCCATTCAAAGGGTAAAATTACGAACATAATAATTAAAATATCCTATCAAACAATTACTAGAATATACGGGAGGTTCACAAATTCTTGAATCAGAAAGGGGACTTTGCCCATGAAATTCATAAAGAAAGGTAAACTAAAATAGAAAAAATCAATGGTTGTTGATCTGATTATTCTCCTGGAATGTCAGAGTTCTCATTTGCTGTCTTCTCTCCCTTTCTCACGAACTGTTGTGTATGTCCTTTTGGCTTGCAATCTCTTCCCTTTTTATTTTCTTTCCTCTGCCCCCTTTTTGTGTAACTCCCAGTCTCCAATTCAATTCAAGTTTGACTTTCTTTTCACTTTGGTGGTGTATTTGGTAAGTTTCCCTTCTCTCTGCTCCTTATAAGTAACTCCCAGTTCCCCCAAAATTAATTCCCACTTTGACTTCTCCTTTCCCTTGCAACACATGTTATGGCATTCCAAATATTCTGATCATAAAATTACTTATAACGGCAGCTAATTTTGAGGGTTGTAACAGTTGGAATTGATTTAAATTCTGCTTATTAACTCTACTCAACAAAAATCCTCCACTTTGACCTATTTGAACACAAATTAATTCATTAAAGTAAATGTGCTCAATAATAAAATAAGTCGTAATTGGCATACAATGGACACATAAACCAATCAAAAAGACGGAATTTGACTCAAAATAACAATGGCAAATTACGACTTATCAGTATCACCCAACTCTCTAGTGTATAGGTTTTTTATTTCACTCAAATTGATTCAACTGCAGTGTTTAACCATAGGCTTGCCAATTATCTCTACTCTCATTGTACTTGTAATTAATAAGTCAAGGATCAGAAAGGTCTTTCTATTTGGTTGTAACGTAGACTCTTTGGAAGGAGTAGGAACTATATGGATAAATGACTAAAAACTTGGATCAATCAAGTAAACTCTTTTGATCTTTTATCCTCACCACTTTATTCAACACAAAAATTTGAGTTTTTCCTATTCTCCACATTAACTCCAAATTTATCATTTTTCTTCTCAATCAACCACAATAGTACTGAGTTTTCAACTCAATGTATAAGAGTTTTATATTTTTCAATAACTCTTCTACAATATTTTCAATGCTTTAACACAGACATTCAACTTTGATTTTTTTCTTTTTCTTTTCTTTTTCAACTCTAACAATTTTTCTTCTTTTCTCACTGTTTACTATCCATTTTGATTTTTTTTTCTACTCCACTTCATTCTCCTTCTCAACTCCAACAAATTAAAAATTTTTCCTAACTCTTTCACAAATTTACTCAACCAATCCAAGTAACACAAAGAAAAATCAAGTATTGATTAGGCTCAAACTGGTTATTAGAAAAAATTAGTGTTTAAAGCTCGAAGGGGTTCACATAGGATTAAATGAATACCGGATAATTGTGTAGGATAAAGATAAGGTAAAACTCAAAGATGACCTAAAATCATTTCCAAGACTCACTAAATTATCTCGAATATTCAAGGAGACTCAGGGCAAGTTCAAGATAAACTTACAATTAGTCAGACTCTCAAGAATTGAATTATTAGGCTCAAAACTCACAGGGTGTAAATTTAATTCCAACGACTAAGGCAATCTAACAATTCATAATTCCAATGACAACACAATTTAATCCACTTAATTCTCAAGAACCATATAAATTTTATCACATAAAATTTTTTCATCACTAACCAATAATGTCAACATGCCTAGAATTTCTATCAAAAGTGTTCAAGCTCATGGAGAAATAAAAAAGATAATACGATTCATAATCACCCAAGCAAAACTGTACTCATAAAAATTAACTCACTTACCTCACATGAGTAGCTCCCTTAGTCACTAAAAAAAATAATTTCTAGGAACCATACTCCCCCTCCCCAAACTTATTTTTGATAGAATATCGAAATAAGTTTCAAAAGAGAGAGGGGCCTTGAAATTGCATTTAAAAAAAGTACATGGTGGTATAGGTGTAATGGTCCACTAGTATGGGAGAGTGAACTTACCTTGCAATGATGACATGACAAGAACATAACGCCCTTGAGCAATTCCTCTTTAATCCCTTCAGAAAATTCACACTTATACTAAAATATATTCTCAAGTTCAGTCCTGTATCCAAAACAAAACACCGGATTGAAAAATAAAATAAACAACCTAATCTAATAAAATAAAATACGAAAAGCAGTAAAGATAGTATTGGGGTGACTCCCAACAAGCACTCATGTTTGACGTCGGAGAGTTTGACGAAACTATGACTTTTAACTGAAGTCAAAACAGTTGCGCCCAAAATCTTTTATTATGTAGGCGCACTCAGGACCTTTCTCATCTTTCAATTTCTTTAGCAACTCCTTCTTTGTGAATTTTTTCACTTTATCTTGCACATGGAATTCTACTTTTTTCTCCCCATGCCTCAAAATCAACCTTCCTTGATGTACATCCACTATACCTTTCGCAGTAGCTAAAAATGGTCTTCCCATTATGAGTGGAATTTCATTATCTTCCCTCATATCCATGACAACAAAATCCGTAGGGAAAATAAATCCATTCACATCCACCAAAACATCATCAATTTTATTGTAGTAGGTACCCTTTCAAAGAGAGATAAAGTCATTAGATTTATACTTGCTCCTAAATCATATAAAGCATTAACATTTTATTTCCTAAGGAGCATGGAAAAATAAAACAGCCTGAATCTTATTTCTTTTCAGCTTTTCCAAGCAAGACTGCTTGGCAACTTTCAGTAAGTCCAACCACTTCACCTTTCAGCTTCTTTTTCTTAGAAATTATCTCTCTCAGAAACTTGGCATAAATTGATATTTTCTTCAGTGTCTCTGCAAAAGGAATATTTATGTTAATTTTCTTGAAGATTTCAAAAAATTTCAAAAGTGCTCATGCAATTTATTTTTCTTTTAAGAATTTTGAGGGAAAGAAACATGAATATATTTATGTTCACAAAAAGCAGAATGGAGAGAATTGAATTTTGGCTTCCCAGCCTCTTTTTCAACATGTGTAGAACTTTTATCTTCTTCTAGGACCACCTCATCTTCATTCTATTTCCTCTTTTCTCCTTCACTTATCAACTTAATTGCTTTGATATGCTCATGTGGATGGCTTTGAGTATCAACAGGAAACTGTCCCTTAGTGTCTTCCATGCTCTTCAGTTTTTTTCCTAACTGTATCACCATCTTTCCATTCCGTTCATCCTAGCATCTACAGATTTCTTATCTGCTTCCTGCTTCCTTTCCAACACATCAAGCTTGTCCAACTTCTTTGAAATCCCTTATAAGATTTTAGTCATTTTTGCTCTTTGGGGTTCATCGATTACCCCATTAGTGACTGAAAATCCAACGGGAGGCTGCAAGGTGTTCCTTTGATTTCCATAAGATAGATTCTCATGGGTTCTTCAAGATGGATCATAGGACTGATTACCTCTGAAGCTGTTATAATTTATGTCTCTGATATATGCAGCTTCTTCTAAATCCGGATTTATCACCTTTGGTGGAGAGTGAGGTGATGTGGCTAAAAGTTTCATGATAGTGTCCAGCTTAGACGTGACATCTGAATCATTCACTTTTGCTACCCTTCTTAAGACCTTTGTTTCATCTGGCCACTGATAATTGTTCGCAGTAATCTCCTCTATCAAATCAAATGCTGTCTTCGAATCCAAATTTGCTATGCTTCCTCCAGCTGATGCATCCACCATTGGACGAGTGTTTCTATCTAACCCTTGGTAAAAGTACCAAATTTGATCATCAGCTGAGAATCCATGCATTGGACATGATTGCATAAGCTCCTTGTACCTGTCCCAGGCTTCATGTAATAGCTCATTATCATACTGCTTGAATTGTGAAATTGAGCTTCTCAACCTTATTGTCTTACTAGGAGGAAAATATTTCAGTAAAAACTTTTGCTTTGTTTCCTCCCAGTTAGCCAATGGAGGAACATTAGACAATAGCCAACTCCTTGCTTTATACCTTATAGAGAATGGGAAAAGCTTGCAGTAATTATACTATTGTGGGACTCTGCTGTTGTATATCATATCACATAATTCTATAAAATCTGACAGGTGTGTGTACGGATTCTCATGTGGAAGTCCCCCTTAATTATTATTATTCACCATGTTGATCAATATTGGATTGATATTATGTTTCTGCACGACCTGATCACCATGGTATTGTGGTGCTATCCCACCATACCTCTGATTCCCATCAGATATGAAAGCATGTCTAATAGGCCTTAGTGGTGTTGATAAACCTTGATTCTGAAGTCGTGGGATGACCTGTTCATTCTTGTTATCCACACCATTTCGATCATCTTGTGGTGGATCAGCTGGTGTATCTTGACCATTCATCTTAGTTCTTTTTGTTCTTAAACTGTTTAATTTCCTTGCAGTTGCTTCAATTTCTAGATCAAAAGGCAATTCTTTTCTTGCTTGTGATCAATCAATGACGATAAGACTACTAGAATATCAATCAATGACTACTAGATTTGTTATGTGTGTGAAGTGATTGATCTCCCAACAGATTTATCGGATTGAATTCTCTCACACCTTTTGTCTCACAGTAACGATACGACTACTAGATTTGTTATATGTGTGAAGTGATCAATATTAACCATCAACTTTCGTTTCTTGGTTTAATAAACAGATATAAGTAATTGGTCGCGAAATAATTAATCATGTAGAGAAATCACACATATAAAAGAAATGAAATGCTTGAATTAAATAAAGAGTTCACACACCAAAATAATCCAAAACCAAACTACTCGTGCAACCCTAGAATCTGGAAGTTTAAGATGAAATTAAAGAAATAAAATAGATCTGAATTCAACATGAAATTAAATAAACTGATGAAACCCGGATGAAGGAATAAGCGTCGTCTCGTCCCTAGACTTCTGTCTTCGTGACTCCAAGATGTTTCCCCAAATGCAGATTGACCCTCAATGAATATAAGAACTTATCTAAGACACAATGCCCCCTCTTTTATGATTTAATTGGGTATTTATAGGAATAGAGATCTTGTAGAAGAATGGATTAATAGGCCTGGGCTTGGAGAGCAAGTTTGATGAAGAATGGAATTTACTTATAAAAAGAACCCTTGATCCGACCAAACCAATACTTTGATTTGGTCCAACGAAGTGATGATTTGGTCAAGTTGATGAGCAACTTGACCAAACAACATGCCAACTCGACCTGGCGTCAATTTTCACGGCCTTTTGACTCGGTCCAATGAAGTGGTGGTTCGCCCAAACAAGCCATCAACTTGGGCTAACACATACAACTGGCCACGACAACACCTACTGCATATCATGTGGGTCCATTGCTTCATTTATTCATTTTCTCCATGGCTTCCTATCTTCATCAATTCTTCTTCTTCAACTAAAATCCTTCTTTTATTCTTCAATTAGGCCTAAAATCTGCAATAACTCCAAAATACCCGTGAAGTTTTATTATTTAACAATTAAGCATATAACTCCACACAATAAATGAAATCATGTAATAATCAACTATGAAACATCATATATAAACACGCAAAATCTGTGTTTATCAATGAGGTTTTCGGAAATGGTAAGCAATTCATTTTTCCAAAAATTCATCCTTCACACGGGCTATCATGTTCATCAATATATGGATGACCAAAAACCATAATTTTCTTTTTAAGCAAAATCAAACCTTTGTAGTTTAGATGTCCATACTTCAAATGCCAAATTTCTTGTTCAGTTCGAGTTGCACTTTGGAGAGCACATTCCTTCGTTGATGGCAAACTAAGAGAAAAATCTTGTTTGGAGTCATCTTGATCTTTGCCATGATGAGGTTCTATTCTTTATTAACAATGGTATAATGACCATCATTAAACTCCACTTTGTAATCTTTCTGAAGCAACTGTCCAACACTCAACAAATTTTGAGGGAGATTCGGAACGTAGAAAACGTCTTTGATAACACTGATTTTGCCCTCCTTTGTCTTCACTGCAATTTCTCCTTTTCCGGTGATTTTATGTCCTTTGCCATCTCCAAGTCTTACTTCGGATGAATAAGACTCGTCAAGATCAACAAACATCTTCTTATTTCTTGTCATGTGATTACTGCAACCACTATCAACAAACCAAGTATTTATGTTGGGTTTTTATGATGAAATGATGAACAAGATATTTTGGAGGAATTTAGAATCTCTTTATTGATATTCAAGTTCACTCTCATACATCAAATGGTAATACATGGTCCTATTTATAGGATACATTCTTGATGATTAAAGAGACACTTTTGACTAGAAGTAAATGAAGATACATGAACTTAGTAAATGAGAGAATTGACCACCCATGAAGATTGAACATCACTTTTGGATATAACATATCCATTTCATCAACTGTGAAGCGGTGTCATTTTAGTGCTTAATGTTCAATTTTAGTGTTTTATTTATATACGATTATTTTTTGTTCTTATTTTGTCGACTTTCGGTCCATGTTGGACTATAATTCATAAAGTAAATAAATAATTGACTAAAATTACACAAGATTGTTTAAAATTGGAAAAAAAAATCAAACAAAATATGATCAAATTTAGAAACATACTTACATGGTTAAATGTGATATTTTCTCATAGTTTGTAAGTAGTTACTCCTATGCATCACTGCGTGTACACCACACATGATTTTTTGTGCCACTTTCATACAGAATCTCTAGCAACTACCTATTTATATGATGGTTATACGCATTCCATAATTACAAGATGTTAACTAAACCTCAACACATAAATCACTATCTAAAATCTGTGTGCATGTATTTCACAGATGAAAATTAATCATCTTTCTCACTCACTCTCAGCACAAAAAATTCATCATATAACATTCTAAATTAAGCTTAAAAAAATCTTCCAGAATCCATAGAGATATAGTGATTTAACATCAGGTCAGATAATAGAAAAGTATGTACATACGTACACCCTTTTCTAGTAGCAAAGACATTCAATTAAAGCAGTTCATAATAAAGAAGCAGCCATGAAGAAGCTGATGCACCGCCGATTAGCCAACGACTTAACGACCGTTCAATCCACTGCACGTCTCTACGCGGGCAAAAAATTAAAATTGGAGACGAAGATAGAAACCTTGTAAGAGACCTAGTCGACGCCATTGGCGTAAGCAGCCTCAGGATGGTAATGTAGGATTTCTCTCAACATCATCTCCCTAATAACCTCCTCTTCTACATTCTCATCTATGTCAACACTAATCCTGTATGCAGCAGGAGGGTCGCAACACGGATCATATAAACTGGACAGATAAGGATGGCAAAGAGCCTCTGTAACTGTTATTCTCTTTGAAGGATCAAACACCAGCATCCTCTCCAACAAGTCGATTGCCAAAGGATCTGCATATGGATACAACGAAGAGAAGTGCATTCGTCTTGGAAACGCAAGTGACTGGATGAATCTTCTGGCGTTTTCATTGTCTATGAAGTGCAGATCAGACTCTGGTTGGCTTCCAAGAACACTTATGATGAGCCTGAGTTGGGAGTGGGTGTCGGTTCCGGGGAAGATAGGTTTTCTGCCAAGAATCTCGGCTAAGATGCATCCAACTGACCAGACATCGATAGAAATTCCGTAGTTGTCACAGGACAGGAGGAGCTCAGGTGCGCGATACCATCTCGTGACAACATACTCTGTCATCAACTGCCCGTTGTCTCTGCTCGTTCGTGCCAGCCCGAAATCACAAATCTTGAGGTGGCAATTGGCGTTGATGAGGAGATTTCCAGGCTTTAAGTCCCGGTGAAGTATGTTTGCAGAATGTAGATACTTCAGCCCTCTTAGAAGCTGCAGAGAATCATGTTATTGTCATGTAATGCAAGAATAGTACTTGTCCAATCTCTTCTATATAAATACAAAAAACATGTGTATAAGTATAGACTCCGTGGAGCTATCTATATTGGGTCTTATTTGAATTTCATTTCCTCCTAAATGACATTCTGGAGGTGTAATTAACAACCCTTATTGCGTCCTTGTACCATTCACCCAATACAAGCTTCTAAATAGAGCACCCATGCATATATTCCAATATAGTATTTTATCTTATTTTTCACCTTTTAAATGATTGATACTGCCATAATTGATGCCCAAATTAATGCTACATGCGTAGTAGAGGGTTTAATTGTCAAGATATAATTTTCTTATGTTAACGCCAATAAAATACCAATGTGAAATAAATAATTCAATCGGTTAACACTAAACCAAACACAAATTGAATCTCTAAATTTTGGATTAAGCCCCTTGGGCCAATTTGCACCATAAAAACTCGCTTAATCTGCCTAATTAATAACCCGTCTCATAATTGACTTATAATTATAATTCGCATTTGATCCGCCTCATTGTAGACGGCATCGCAATGACACGTCTCATCAATTGCTCACCACATTTAATTTTGTTTAAAATTGATTTTTTTTTTGTGAATTGTGGGTCAATCAATGCATTTGATCAACCTATTTACATAATTTCACTTTCTATTAATACCATGCTAAAATTCACACAGATTTACCTGAAAAATAAAGAATCTGCAGTGGTGATTAGACTGAGGGTGCGTGGAAGTAATAATCCGATGAAGATCAGTATCCATCAACCCGTACACCATATACACGTCCTTAAATCCCCTCCAATCACCGGGCACCATCACATCCTTAAGTCCGATCACGTTCTCGTGTTTGATGCACCGTAGCAGCATCAGCTCCCGCAGCGTTCTCACAGCATCCACTCTGTTTCCGAACACATTAATGATCTTCTTGATGACAACCTTTTCATTTGTTTCCATGTTCACCGACGAACAAACCACCTCGTAAGCTCCTCTACCGATCCCCTTCACCGGAATATACTTTCGGTCGATCTCAAACACGGTCTGCCACATCCGGTAGTAATGCTTCCCCTTCTCTGCCACACCCTCCACCGCCATCTCTCTACCACATGTATTAAAACAACCGTTTGGAATGTTTAATATGTCTTAATTAATTTCACAAACATTAATACTTACATTTCGAATCTTCTCTTTACTTTCTCTTCAATCTTCCAATCGGTGTAAAGCCAAAAACACAATCATCAATCAAAACCATTCAAATTCTTCCTTGTATCTTTTTTTATTATTGGAGAAAAGACTTTGGATAAGTATGAATATATACGTATAGATTTGTGAATGGGGAAGGGACAAAGAAGAGGATATAGTCGAGTCTTCTCTAAAACCCATAAACATGACACCTCTTTCTTCTCTCTCTCGATTGGCCTGACAATAAACTTGTTTAGGTACAATGTAAGAGGTCCAAACAACTTGTTTTTCCTTTTATCCTTAAATTAATAGTTTGATTTAGGCACAAAGTTTTCTTGAAAAGGATATCCCTCGACAAAATTCGTATTTTGGTGATGTTGGAGTTGTCCAAATTTGGTGGAAATGCGTGCAATTATTGGTGTTATTGCGTGAGTTGTTCAACTTTGAAATATGTGTGAAGAGGGTTCTGTTCACATGAACAGTGAGAGTTGCAGTTCCTCCCGTACGGGGGAGATCCATTTCCGTGTGAAAAGAGATATAAAGGCACCAAATTCCACCTGGAAACATATGAAATGCACGCCGGCCCTTCTTTTACTCCCTCCATATTTTATTCCTTTTCTTTTATATTTTGATTGGATATAAGAATAGTATTTTTAAAATAAAATGCATAGAGAAAGAGTAATTGTTATGATATTTTTTATTTTTTAAGAAAAAGGAAATGTTTATGAAACGATCAAAATAAAAAAGGATGAAAATAAATAAAATATTTTTTTCTTTTTATTTGAAATTAAATATACTATCTTCATTCCACGCGTAAATTCACTGGCACGGGCCGCATGGCAGATATGTAGTTTAAGATAAATTAATTTTGACCAATTTTTTTGAATTTAGGGGTATTGTGCTATTAAATGATAAAAAAAAAGAAAAATTCTTTTCGTCATAACTTTAACTTTACACTTTCTCTTTTATTTATTATAAAAAAATACTATACTACCTCTAAAAGTAAGTCAAAAACTAAATTTTCTTAAATTCTGTATTTACAGTAAACATGAAGAAGAATTTGAGATGGAGCGAGTATTTTATTTATATTTGGTGGAAGTGATATTATATATATATATATATATGTACTCCCTCCGTTCACTTCTTTTTTTACACATATGGAACCCACACACACTCGCTAATACAATTAAAATATGGGACCACACGTTTACTAATACAATCACTCACGACGCATTAAATAATAAACTCCTTAATCCAAGCGCAAAAAATAAAAGCATCCTTTACATGGTATGGGACGGAGGTAATATATATATATATATATATATATATATATATATATATATATATATATATATATATATATATATATATAATAGAACAAATTATGCCAAAAAATAAAATAAAATAAAATAAAATAATAAAATAGTAATAATAATTAATAGGAGTAATTATTATTATTACTATTATGATAATAATTTGTTAAACTTTAAAGCAAGTACATGAACAAAGATTAGTTGGGTGTCGGTGTATCTCATCATCATACGAACTGTTAGCCTATAACTCAACCAAAATTTTCAGTGCGTGTTAGTCAACAACTATTACGTATATTGCATAAAATCATTGACTAAAATTAAGTGCAATTTAATTGAAAACACTAAGTCAAATGGGATGGCCTATTAATTCAATCATAGTCCTAATTCCAAACGTGTTTTGAGTCAGTATTGGGTCATTAATGTGACGAACCTATATGAATTGGATCATTGGTAAGGTGTGGCGGGTTCGTTCAGGTGGACCGAATCTTTTTTTCATGTTTATATATATATATATAAACTTATAAAATAAACATATAAAAATAATATATTTAAATAAACTAATTGACTAATGCTATCAAAATATATTCATAAAAATTAATTATTTTTCAAAACTAAATGGGATTGATTATTGGTATGATAGGCCATATGCACGGTGGATCATATATGAGACGGATTTGTACGGCGCGTCATTTGCAAGTTAAGTTTATGGTGGGATCGGTTTTATGCGGATTTGGTAGGGCGAGACGAGTTGTCCTGTGTGGGCCGAACCCATTTTGCTCTACTCATTAATGACTCAATATTGAACACAAGTATATAATTCAATTATAAGTTACGAATGATTAAAGTTGAGTCAATAATATAATTTTGTAGATGATTCAATAAATATGGACCGATTATACATTTTAAATCGAGTAAAAAATCGAGTCAATAAGTATTTTTTTCTTTTTGAATATTTATAAATATATTATTGAACTTAAGCCATTAAAAGAAAAAATTATTAAACTTTTTTTCTCTATTTGAAAATTCACCTTAAATAATTATAATGGCGTCAAAATGTAAAAAAATAAAAATAAAAACTAAATAAAAAAATTGTCCAAATGAGTTTAGGACTTGATTGACAGACATCCCATTAAAACACACAAATGATGACTCAACAAAAATTCTCTCTCTACACTTGTCCTAAGGATCTCTTTAGTGAGATTATCTTTTAGAGTTTTGTCCTACTTAGGGTTCATGTTCTCTTCATCCGCCGCACACTCTCTTTCATTTTCTTTTCTTTTCATTTCTTTTAGTTTGTTTCTTTGATTGTTTTTCAGGATCTTGTAGCAAAGTGGAATATTGGCTAGCTAGGAACGCATTGTCTGTTGAGCTCAGTTTGAATTTTGCTATCCTTCTCCTTCTCATGGCTAATTCCTTAGAAGATATCTACTCAACTCTTTCTCTAGATACTGAAGAACAGACCCCCCTTCTAATCAACCCAGAAATTTCCCTCAAAGTTCAGGAATCCCATAGCTTAATTAGTAAAGTCTTCGCGCCACGAGTTCTGGCCGGCAGGAATATAGAAAACATGTTACTTGATCTTTGGAAACCAAAAAAATCTCTCACTTGCAAGCTGTTAGATGATAACATCATGCTCTTCTCCTTTGATTCTGAAACGGATTTGCTCAAAGTTCAGAAAGGTGCCCATGATCTTTTGATAGACATCTCCTCATTCTACGAAAGGTTGTTAGTGAATCCATTGCTGCCAAAATGAAGTTCCATCTTTCTCTTTTTTTGATACAAATCTTCGGCCTTCCATTGGGCCTCATGTCTACCAATTTCGCAAGATCAGCTGGGAATTTGATTTGTTCTTTCATTGAAACTGATAGTGTCCCTGACAATATCTTGATTGGAAAGTATCTCAGAGTTCGAGTTCTCATTGATGTTACTAAATCCCTTCGAAGGGTTCTATGCATCACATATAAGAATAGCATGATTTGTTGTTCCTTGAAATATGACATGCTGCCAGTCTTCTGTAACTTTTGTGGAAGAATAGGCCATACCGATCGTGATTGTGACACTAAACTCCACTCTTCTAACCCTAACCCCAGCCTCTTACCATATGGTACTTGGCTACGGGGCTCTCTTGCTCCCTCATTCATCCCAACAATCTCTCAGAAATAGCAACCAACTCATTCTTATCCATCCTCTCGAAACACCACATTCGCAGATTCTTCCACTCGTTTTACCCCCCAAAATCCATATGATCTTTTACCTCCGCTCTTACTCATCACAGGCCCATCTTCCCATTCACCCACAAGCACACCACACTCACTTCATTCTGATAATCAACCCTTGGCTACTGATGTTACCCACTCCCCGTCCATCCACTTACATTTGTAGCTGTCCTAGCCCTCTCACTCTATCCTTTCAACATTTCTTCCCACTTATAATACTTCTATCATTTATCCACAAAACCCTACACCTTTCTTTACCTCTCCAAACACCACACCTCTTCCAGCTAATGTTCCACTGTCGTCCAACCTTACTTTACCACCCAATACTATTAATACATCCACTCCATCCATTGAGCCATCTACACCCACCACTCTCTCTACCTCCATGGATTTCGATGATCCTTTTCCCTACTCTGTTCCAATCCACCAAGATCCCTCTTCTAAAGCCATAACAAAAAAGTTCACCCATATCCTCAATCGCTCTCTCAACTCTCCATCTCCTAATCATACCACCATTCCCTCCTCTAAATGAAAAAATGATACTGAGCAATACACTTCTACAACTAATCATCCTACCAAAAAGGCAAAAGCTTCCACTGATCAACTCTCTCAAACGGAGGCGACCAGGACCTCCCCACAGTCCTGCCAAACCCAATAAGTATCATTAGCTGGAACTGTAGAGAGCTTGGGAACCATGGTACAGTTCAAGAGCTTTGCGAATTTGATCGACTCAAGTCTTCCAACTTAGTTTTCTTATGTGAAACTAAGTGTAATACCCCTACTATTGATCGCCTCAAGTATAAACTGGGAGTTTTTGGTGTTCCGGTCCCTGCTCGGGGTCGTAGTGGTGGTTTGACTCTTCTTTGGAAGAAAAGCATAGATGTTACTCTTCGTGATTTCTCTAATAGAATGATCGATTTGGATGTCTATTTACTAGATAAATTGATCAGAGTCACTGGTGTTTATGGTGAGCCTAATATCTCCTTACAAAGAGATGCTTGGAAAGCTTTTAAAACTCTTTCCAGTCAGTCTACTCCATGGTTATGTTTTGGGGACTTTAATGAAGTCCTCTTTCAATCTGAATTTGAAGGCATTGGAGCTCGAAAAAATTGGCAAATCCAATACGTCCACCAAGCTCTTTTTTTATCGGTAAATGTTAGTTGTTAGTATAGTTAGTAGTTACACCAATAACCCTTACAACCCCTATCTCCAAGCCCTCCTTATAACTCCCCTCCTAATTCGTTCCAAAGGGGAATCAAACCTGGGTATCTCACTTAAGTGAGGAGCCCAGTGGCCAGGTAGGCTAGCCCACCTGGTTAACTCATGCTCTCTTCACTTAGCAGCGATTACTAGCCTTTCCTTTCACCCAAAGAGCCCGTTTGGATCGCTATACCAGCAATCCAACTTTCTCCTCTGTTTTCCCATGGCATAAGAATACACACATCCTTACTTTCCGCTCAGATCACTGCATCATTCATCTTTAGTTCGGTGTTTAACCACCAAATACCAACTACATGAAACACGTAAACCCTTCAAATTTGAAGCTCTCTGGATTAAGTCAAAAGAGTGCAAGAATGTCATTAAAAACTGTTGGAGATCAGACTTAGTGTCCTTTCAATCTAAGTTGGAAAAATGCGCTATTGGTCTTCTTTTATTGGGTGGCACAAATGGAAAAGAGTTGAAGAAAAAAATTGAAACTCTTAAGAAGGACATCACCCACCTCATAATTGGCCATATCTCATGTGAACTCAAACAAAAGCTTGCTGAGATGCAAGATAAGCTTCACTTTCTAGAAGATCAGGAGGGGATTCTTTGGAAACAAAGAGCGAAACAACATTGGCACAAGAAAGGAGATCGAAATATGCAATTTTTTCACGCTTATGCAAATGCTCGACGGCAGTTTAATCAAATCAAGGCTTTACAAGACAAGAATGGCATTCTTCGAAAAGATGAAAGGAAAATTCAATCCATTATTCATGAATATTTCAGAAACATCTTCTCCACCACTCAATGTAATCCTCATGATCTCCAGTTGGCTCTAAGTAGGATCCGAAATAAGGCTACCACAGACATGCGCTACGAGCTGATCAACCTTTCACTAGCAACGAGGTTTGGAAATCTCTTAAAGACATGCATCCATTCAAGTGCCCTGGCCCCCGATAGTATGAGTCCTATCTTCTTTAAAAAAATTTAGCATATTATCGGAAATGATATTACTAATTTACTCTTAATTTTCAGAATGAATTGGTCTTATCTTATTCTATTAACCACACCTACATTGTTCTTATTCCAAAAGTTAAGGATGCATGCATGGTTACCCAATTCCGTCCTATCAGCTTATGTAACATTGCTTATAAGCTTGCTTCTAAATGTGTTGCCAATAGGATAAAAACTATCTACCTAGCCTTATCTTAGAGTCTCAATCTCTTTTATCCCTGGAACTCATCACCGATAATGTCCTCATTGCCTACAAAATCCATTATTTCATGAAAATCAGATAATCTTTCTCTCATCCTGTTATATATGTCCATCAAGCTTAACATAAGCAATGCTTTTGATCGAATCGAATAGAATTTTGTGATCCACGTTCTTAGAGCCTTAGACTTTCCCGATAGAATCAAGCTTGACATAAGCAATGCTTTTGATCGAATCTCTACTGTGTCTTTATCATTCATGCTCAACAGCCAGAACTTTGGTCATCTTATCCTGAGAGAGGCATTACACAGGGATACCCCCTTAACCCTTACCTCCTCATCATTTTCTCTGAAATCTTTTCATGCATTTTGCAAGATCTCCCAGCTTGCAATTAAATTCATGGCATTAAAGTCTCCAGATATGCTCCTTGTATTTCTCACCACTTTTTTTGCAGTTGATACTTTGATTTTTGGAAAGGCAACCACCGAATAAGCCCGTCATCTTAAAACAACAATCGGCCTCTATGAAAAAGTTTCAGCCAGCGGATTAACTTTGATAAATCAAGTATCGTATTCAGTTCTGGCATGTCGTAGCTTGATATTGATTCTATATCCCAGATTCTAGAGATACAACATAAAAATTCCTATGGAAAATATCTCGATTTGCCATCAATCATGGGCAGGAAAAAACAGGAAATTTTCAACTCTATCAAGGATACAATATGGCGCCTAATTTCTGGATGGATGGAAAAAAATTTTTCAAAGGCGGGAAAAGAATCCCTCATCAAATCAGTTCTCCAAGCCATTCCATCTTATGCTATGACCTGTTTCAAACTTCATGGTGGTTTGATAAGTGAGATTACTTCTATGATCTCCAAATTTTGGTGGGGAATGAATGGGGAAAAAAGAAAAATTTCATGGGTATCTTGGAGGAATATGTCCATTGGTAAAGGTGACGGAAGAATTGGTTTTCGGGACTTAAAGGCTTTCAACATTGCTCTCTTGAGCATGCAAGGATGGCGCATCCTCACTCAACCACTCTTTATTGTCTAGACTACTCAAAGCACCCCTGGATATTGCTATTGCAGCCTCACGTACTCTTTCTGATTATCACTTTGTAATGAATTTGCCTGAAATACCATCTTCCTCTCTATCTTCTTTGCAACTTCAACCTCCTAAAAAGGCTTGCACATTTCCTTTAATGGAGCTATCTCGCGTAGGACATCTTGTGCTGGGGTCGGCATTTTTGTTCATAATTCAGATGACTCATTTTGCTATGGTTTAGCTTGAAAGTTTGAGGGTATTGTCGATCCTGAAGTGGCAGAATATCTTGCTCTCCGATAAGCTATAGAAGTGTCTATCTCCTGCAAGTTCCCCGCAGTTTCCTTCATTGGTGATGCTTCTAGAGTCATCCTCAGCGTTTTGATCGAAGAAGATTGTCTGGTTGCTGCAATCCCCATCTTATATGACATTAGGTGTCTTTTGTCCTCCTTGCAGTCTGTCTTTTTATGTTGGGTTTGTCGAGCATTTAATCTTGTAGCTCGTGAGGTTGCTTTTTTCGCTAAACACAATATAATTACAGAATTCTTATGGAACTCTCCTCCAGAGTTCATCTTGTCCTCATCCAGTGCTGGCTGTTTCCAGCATCCTTAATGATATTTATTTTTCTCGTCAAAAAGAAAATTTGGATTCTGTTTTGATGTTACGTGAGGATCCACGTTGTTAATAAGAAAAGATTAAGTTGGGTCATTGTAGCAACCTTTTAATGAAATGGTAGAAATCAACTCAGTAGACATAAGTTCCTAAAATCCATTTTTGATAAAATATGTATTGTAATATGGTATAATACGAATCTCAAACGTCAAATTAAGTGAGTTATCATTGTGAACTACTTACCAGTTATAAAAGTTTCACAGTTATATGAAACTTTATATGGTAGGTTATTAGTTACACGAGTTTCTTTTAAAGTGATCATAAGCTATTAAACGTTTTAAATGTACAGACTAGCTAGTTGAGGGGTGGATTATTTAAGATTGAATTTATTCAAAGAAGAATTAGTTGATTTTTGTGAGCAGAATGAGTTCACAAAGTTTATGGCTAGGTTGTGGATGTATGTCGTGTTGCTTATCGGGAAAAAAATGATCTAGTATTCAATGATGGTAAATGGGAAGCAGGTCATGAAGTAGATGAAGTTAAAGCTCAATTATGGTCTTGGTTTGTTTGGAAGTTAAAGAAGGCCAGTCATGAATCAAGCTATTGAGATTGATCAGTTTACTCTCTTAATTTTATTATATACTCTCTTAGTTGATTGATTTGAGTTTCTTGGAAAACAAAAATAGTTTAGGCCTGTTGTTTTCATTATTAGATAGAATTGTTGAATTTTGATTTGGGCGGGACTATTGCCGCCCGAAGTTTTACCGAGGTCCCCCGATAATTAAAAAATATATAATGTGAAGACAATTATAACCCTATCCTTAAATCCAAATAAAATTAATAAATTCAAAATAATTTTTTGTGCACGTTCACGGCACACCCAACCCACTTACCCACCCACCGAGACGAACTCGCCGAAGAAAAGGGTCCATGGGTTCAACTAGGTTCTTCAATAAATGTAGCAGAATTTATGCTGGGATTTGGCATGCTGTAGATCAGTGAGAAAGCCATGGATGGATATCGAGAGATTCTTGAAGTAATACTAAAACCATGGATGGAATGGGTTCTGTCCCTTTCCCTTCATCTCTTTCTTTCTTCTATGTGTGATTGTCGAAATGGGTTCTACCCATTCCCTTTCATCCCCTTTCCTTCATCTCTAAACCATGTTATCACTGATAGCAGCCTCTCCTCTACGATATATATTTCCGACGCATTTTTGAGCACCACAATGTTGGGCGATCTCTGGACAAAATGCCGCCGTTTTGCTCTCCTTACTCGCAGGTTACATTGGGTGGGCAAAGTAATTTTACGTAAGGTGTAGTATTGATTTAAAGTGAATTCAAGTATGAGGTTACAATGATCTTTTCACTTTATTTTTTTTAATTATCGGGTGCCCTCAGCAAAATTTCGGGTGGCAATAGCGCCACCTTTTGCTTTCTGTTTGTATTTTAATTTATAATTTGGTACTTATTGTACCTTTTGGAATGAAATTTCATTTTCCTAAAAAAAAAAGAAAAAAAAGAAGTAAAAGCTGGTCTCACCAATTTTAACATTGGATTTGAATCCATTGATATTAATAACTATGAAAGTTGAATGACACTTTGGGACGTTTTCGTATTTCGTTTGTAATTTATAAAAGAAATATGAACTGTTTTGGGTACAGGGGTATTTAGATTAGACACCGAACAAAATCTATTTAATTTATTTTCTCACATATATTTGAGAATCTTCAAATTTCCAATATTAGCATTTCAAGTGAAAGTGTTCTAGTTTGTTACGATAAAAAAGGATGAATCATGTCAATTTAAAATCTTAATCAAACTTAGCTAGAAAGAATATAGTAGATAACTTAGTGGGTTAGCTCCCTTGTTATTGGGCTCCTCACTAATGTAATTGATCCAGGTTCAATTCCTATTGATTATACTAACAACAAATATTTACTGATAAAATAAAAAAAAAACAAAGTAAATGGAACATTTCTATAAAACTTGACTCACAAGGGTTTTATACTTTCCTTGTAGAATACAATTTCATCTTCTCTCTCGTGTCATTGCCGGACCAAGTACTCGTCGCTAGAATTCCAAAGGGAGAGCAAAACCTTTCCATTTTAAATCCAATAAATTTACACACATTACACCTACTAATTCTCTCTATCTCATTTTCTTCTCTAATCACTTTCCCCAATCAAATTTCCATTTCCTCCATAAATATTCCATACAATACAATCTTCCATTGGTGTCAGAGTGAAATAGATATTTGAAGATCACAAGGAAGATTATGTTGAAGAAATTCCAGGAAATCACACAGCTTCTAATTTTATAATTTTCTTTAATTTGGTCAAATTATTTATAACAGATTTGCTATTGTTCTCATTAATTAAATTTATATTAGGCTAATCTTTTGTGCAATTTGGATAATATTTTAATCATGTTATCTATTCTAAATATTGAATGAGTCGTGAGTAATTTCCAGCTTTTAAATAAAAATTGTGACGCTAAAAAGCCCGAAAAAATTAGCTAAAATAGGCCTAAGCTCAATAGACTTGTGCTAAGTAGTCCAGAGTAGATAGGCCCAAATCAATTTGGGTCTTCATTTATTAAGCCCAACATAGCCTAAGAACTACGTTAGCTAGCTGAACTAGCCCATCGAGTCGGGCTAATTTTGCCAGCACTAATTTTCATAGGAATAAAATGAACAGTACATCGCTCATGTGGTCATATATGCTCCTCATTCTAATCTAATTACCCGTGAATGGATAAATAAATCTTGGTTGAACGTGGTTGCATTGAAAAGAATAAACTTGCTATTAATTGTACATAAGGAAATTAGCAAAAATATATAAATAAATAAAAATAAAATTTTAGTTTCGTTATCAAGTAAATGACAAAGTCTCTTGTGAGACGTTTATATGAGACGGTTTGTAAAAATTTTTAAAGTATGCTTATTATATAAATAAAATATGTTTAATGGTTGTTAAAATATATTTTTCTAAAGTTTGATGAATGATGTATTAAAGTACGATTTTATTGAATTATAATATGATTCATTATTAATATACTTTAACTACAAATAAACATATTTTACCTATATAATTAGACATGCACAAAATAACCAGAACCGGAGGTTTCAGAATCGTCCAAAATGAACCAAAATCGGATATATTTCAGTTCGATTCCGATTCCTCATTATGTGGAACCAAAACTGACGGTTCCAGTTAAAACAGTGATTTTTCGGTTCAAACCAGTAGTTCCACTATTTTTTTAAAAAAAATTGTAACGTTTTGAGGCTTAAAAAAAAAGAAAAAAGAAACTGGAACCGGTGGTTTCAAAATTGAACCGAAACAGTCCTAAGACCAGTTCGGTTCCGGTTCCTAATTTTCAGAAATTAACTGGAACCAACATGCATGTCTACATATAATAAGCATACATTAATAATGGATCGACTCGTTTCATAACCTATCTAAAAAAACTGTCGCACAAAAGAGTTTCTCCAATCAAATTAGAATGAAATTTGAAAGAATAATATTTTTATTTTAATAAGAATACCTTTATTTTGTTCCATTCCATTTTTGGTTTTTTTTTAATAAGTAAAGAGAAATATTTTATTGAATAAGTCAAGTGAGGTAAGAGGATTACCCGCACCTTAAAAAGTACAATTAAAGTTGATATGCTATTCAAATATAATCACAAAATATCTAAAACACGTTTATTAATGTTCAATATAACTCCTAGGATTATTTACCCAATCATGTATGCTACATGTTTTATTCAAAAGATATTCTTGAAGCCAGCTCCATAGTCTCAATTTCAACTCATCTATAACCTTCTCCTCCTTGAATTGTTTGCCTTGAAATTTATAGGCATTCCGAGTTTTTCAAATGAGCCAAATAATATACTTGCGCAAATAGAGAAGTTCCTTTCATTCTTCCCTCTAAGAAGGCTACTAAATTGAAGTAGGCTCATAGAAAGGTTAGAAGAAATGACTGTTGCAACTCCCATCCACTTAAGGCAATTCATCCAGATACTATGTGCAAATGGGCATTCAAAGAGAATATGGCGAATAGTTTAAGGGGATAAGTTACAAAATACACAATTGACATTCACACCTGGAGGGAGGTATTGTCTTCTTAAAAGCTCTGTTGCTGCTGGTATTCGTTCCCATAGAACTCGCCATGCATGAACTTGTACCGTTGGAGTGACTAGCTTGTTCCACACCAAAACAAACTCTTTTTTTGTATTGAGATCCTCCTCTGTTTTTATTCCAAAAGTATATCATAAGCAGACTTAGTTGTGTAAATGCCATTCTTCCCTTCCTTCCATCGCTAAGAATCCATCGCATCTTGTTTAGGACAAAACATATGAAGAATAGCTAAAAGATTATTGAGTAAACTCTCCTTTCTCTGTCTAAGCTCCCTCCTCCATCTCCAAGTCCAAGACCAGGCCCCATTTCTCCAAAACCCCATAACCCTCACACACTTTTCCTTATCTAAGGAAAGTTAGTACAATCTAACAAAATCATCTCTCAATCTTCTATTTTCTCCTATCCATACCTCATCCCAAAATTTAATCTTACTCCCATCACCAATCACCCTCTCTAATTTCCCAAAAAACCAACCCTCATTAATCCCACCCATAGCTTTTAGCACCTCTCCCCACCAACCAGTTGGATTGCTATTGCAAGTATCCCCCCCTTCTCGAAACACCCTCAGCCCACGCCACCCCCACCTAGATCTAACAACCCTTGTCCATAGTCTATCTCTCTCATTAAAAAATCTCCACACCCATTTACCCAATAATGCTTTATTAAAGCATTTCAAATCTCTAACCCCTAGACCTCCCACATATTTTGGACTACAGATAGTAGTCCATTTAACTCAAGAAACGCTACAGTTACTCTCTTCCCCTCCCCATAGAAAAGCTCTTTGCATTTTAGCTATCTCATTCAAAACCTGTTTGGGTGCACGATACACGGACAACAAAAATACTGGGAGAGAAGACAAAATAGAATTTACAAGGGTAAGCCTTCCACCAATTGAAATCTTTAGATTAACCCATTTTCGAATCCTATTTTTAATCTTCTGAACCATGTAGTTCCACTCTGAAATCCTTCGGTATGCGCATCCTATTTGAACTCCCAAATATTTGAAAGGAATACTTCCTTTGCGACAACCTAGAAAATCTGCCTTACTAGATATCCAATCAACATCCATATTCAAACATGCAATTCACATTTGTTGTAGTTAATTTTCAGCCCTAATGCTAACTCAATGATATAGATAAATCTCTTTAGAAATACAACATTCTCTTCTGTTACTTTTCCCAAAAATAAGGTATCATCTGCAAATTGTAGATGTGAGATTTGAACCTTCTCTCTTCCTACCTCCAATGGACAGAATAATCCATTGTTAACTGCTTTGGACATCATTATTCTTAAACCTTCTGCCGCCAATAGGAATAGAAAAGGAGAAAGTGGATCTCCTTGTCTAAGTCCTCTTTCGAGTTTGAAATCCCCTAAAGGGCTTCCATTTACTCTGATGCATGAGCAGTAGAAATGCACTCTATCACCCATTTTATCCAAGTCAAATCAAACTTAAACCTTTTCATAATTGTCTCCAAGTATCTCCAATCAACAGAGTCATATGCCTTAGCAAAGTTAATTTTAAATATGAGTCAATTTTAAATAGGAGACTCCTTACTTTCCGTTTCTTTGCATCTTCTATGACTTCATTAAGAGTTACCACACTATCTATCAACTGTCTCCCTCCAAAAAATGCTGACTGGTTTTCAGAAATTATCGAATCCAAAACTTTGGAAAGACGATTTGACAGAACCTTTGAGATAACTTTGTAGATACCCCCAATGAGAGAGATATGTCTATAGTCATTCAGATCAACTGTTTCCTCCTTTTTAGGGATACGAACTACAAACGATGGATTATCTCCTTTGACAAGTTTCCCGTGCTGGTGGAACTCTCTCATCAATCTCATAAAATCTTCCTTAAACACATCCCAACAACTTTTCAAAAAACAAAAATTGAAACCATCCTGGCCTGGGCTCTTATTACTTCCACAAGAATCTATAGTGATCTTTACCTCTTCCTCTGTGAAAGCAGACACTAACATAAGGTTATCTTTCACTGAAATCATTTTGCAAGTAAAATCAAACTCCAAGACAGGTCTGCAAACTATTGGGGCCGAGAAGTGATTCTTGAAGAAGTGAAATATTTCGTTTTTAACATCTAGAGCCTCTTCTTTCCATTCTCCATTGATGTTGTTGCCCAATATTTCATTTCTCTTTCTCTGTTTGTTAATACAGTGGTGAAAAAAACTTGTGTTGGCATAACCTTCTTTGATCCATTTTGCCCTTGGTTTCTGATATAACAACCTGACTTTATCTCGCTTATCTGAGAACATCAGTGCTCTTTCTCTGTTTCTCAAGATAATTTCCTGCTCATTTCACCCTCTGACCTCATCTGCTATGTCTAGCTTCTCAATTTCTTTTTTTCTCTTATTAATATTGTTGTCTATACACCCAAAACACTCATGATTCCACGTCTTCAAATCCATCTTTAGTTTCTTGAATTTCTCTTTGATGATGTATCCTCCCCATCCTTCCACTTCATTGTTGTTCCATCTGTCTCTAACAAAGTCTTTGAAACCTGGATGGGAATCCATGAATTTAAACACCTGAATGGTTTTGGGCCCCAGTCTCTTACCTTAATCTCGAGCATAATCGGGCAGTGATCAGAGAGGGATCTTTGTAGACCAATTTGTGATGAATTTGGCCATTGAGATAACCATCTGTTATTTATTAGAAAGCGATCAAGCCTATTTTTGCATGAACCATCTGGTCTGTACCAAGTAAAGAAGCGTCCATGTAATGGTAAGTCTATTAGTCCTGCATCACGAACAAAAGAATCAAAAGCTTCCACATCCTTTTTACATGATAGCGATTTTCTTCCTACCCTCTCCGACATTCTAAGGATTGAGTTGAAGTCTCCAGCTATGCATACACAAGGATTTGAATTATAAGAAATGATTTGCTTCAATCTACCCCACAAATCAATTTTCTCCACCAGAGGGCATGGCATATACACATTTACAATACTACACTCTACTCTTTCATTACCCCAATAACCATTCACAATTACTGATCCATCCATATGCCACCAACTAGATGCTGAAAATAATTCTTTATTACAAAGAGTAAGTATACCTCCTGCTCTACCTTCTGCACCCCGGAAAGCCCATCCAAATTCATCTCTGCCCCATAATACTTTACAAAGTCCTTCATCTATTTCTGTCTTCTTTGTTTCTTGTATCAAACAAAAATCTACATTTTTGCTTCTAATAATATCCCGTATCTCTTTCACTTTAGCACTATACCCCAAGCCTCAAACGTTATAAGATATTATCTTCATTTATTAATACTCATGTTACACTCCTTGACCTCAAAATGACGACGCTCTTCACCAACACCCAACCTCTTGATCTCATCAATGATTTCCTGCTCTTTCCCTTTCTTCGTCAAACCTAGTTTTTTTCCTATTTCCCATATCCTCTATGCTTCTGATTGTGATCCTTGATTATCACAAAATATTGGTTTAGAAAACGTACCTGACATTCTCTGCGTAGCTTCCTTTTCCATCTCATCGGAATTGAGTAAATCTGTCAGAAAATTTTTAAGCTGAGCTGATTCCATCTTCTTCTCCATGCGCTTGGATTGTTTAAAGCCCTTTGGTGGTTTATGACCTGTCTTGTGATCATACAAAGTTGGATTCTCCCCTAATTTTGATCGGACATCGCTACAAGATGGTTGCACATTATCTCGCATATTTGAATTTTTTCACCTAGAGATCTGTTTTCTTCGCTTCCTGCCTCTGTCGAAGGAATCGATGATAATCCTGTGGGTTCACTAGTGTTGCATGACCTATTATTGGAATCTCCGAGATTTATTTCAATCTCATTTGACGCCCCAAGTGTTGGCAATGATGGTTTGCATAAAGTTGTATTTAGGCTTGAAATTTTTTCAGGCCCATTTTCATTAAGAAACCTGTCATGTTTGGGCTCCGAAAACTTAAACCCACAAAGCTGCATGTTTGATTCTTCTATATCAGCAACCTCCACTTGTACTTGCTGGGGTCTACCACTAATATTCAAATTCAAATTTTCTGTCTGTTCACCTTCTCCAAGATTAATTTACTCAACAGATGCATGGGGAATTGGATTAAAATCACTTCCGCCTCCTTTCTCCTCGAAAATAGCATTTGCTTTAACTGTGTTGGCGGCGGACATGCAGTCTGCGTCCGAGTTTTCCAGCGAGTTGCTCTGGTCCTGTAGTGTTGCCATCGCCAGGCCGGACAAGATAGATCCTGATAATGAGCTGTATTCTGAAGACAACTCAAAATCTCTGTCTGTTGAGGCTGCTTCATCATACATTTCCTTTGGCATGTGATACTCTTCCATCACCTTAATTCTAAAAGTATGATCATTAACCTTAACAGAGAATATTGTATTAATATCATTAAGATATGGCACTGATAACAGAACCCGAGCTACGTCCAATCTATTTTTTTCTCCGTCGCACTGTCTAGTTTGATAAATTCCCCGATTATTGAACTAGCAGTGCTAAAGAATCTTGGGTTCCATATATGATAAGGAACTACAACCCATCTTGTCCAAACTTTCTGTCTTTGACACACATCTGACTCTCTCCATGGTCGGATACATTCAAACCAGTAAGATATCCACTCTTTCATCTCATTCATCAAGGCATCTGTTGGTGTTTCACCCATATTACATACAAAGATTGAATCATCTCCAGTGTAGCACAAATTAAGTTTAATCCCACATTCTTCTTGTAGCTCCTCCCCATTTTCTTCCCACGAAAACTCTTTTATCAGTTGACCTAGCTAACATTTAGCCGTACTTTCTCTTCTTCGTGAGGTATGAAGCTGAGCTGCTTCCCCTTAGTTCTTCTGTTATAACTTTTTCTTTTTTTGACCTGTGATTGCCTCTATGAATGTTTTCCCTGCTATGCGCTTACCCATGTCGGCTCTGAATGTATGAGTCTTTGGTATTTGCTTCAATGGGTTGCTCTGATTGTGTTCAAATTTTGGAAGATATGCTTGAATCTTATAGCTTACAAACCAGATATTGTTTAACTTCTCCAGAACACCTTCCAAGTTTGAGAATTGTTTCCCCCAGAATCTAATGAAACCAAATCTTTTCCCCGCTTTATCTCTTTTTCTTGGGCAAAAAATATTTGTCACCTTACCAATCTTGCTAAAAGAGCACCATAATCTATTAATATCACAGTCTTCTGGGTAATTTCTAAAAAAGAAAGATGTTGAACCATTCTCCCAGGTGGCTGAATCTCCCTTGAAAATTCTGTAGTAGTTTCTTCTCCCAGAAAAATCTGCAGTCCGTCCATCTATGAATAAAGAAGGGTTTATTTTGTGCCTCACCGGATTCCGCTCGGAATTGGTAATCCTAGAATCTACCCGAAACCTCACCCTCTCGCCTCTCTCTCGTGGTAGTAAGAGGTGATGACTAATTTATCTCATCTATTCCATTTTTGGTTTTGAGAGTTTTTGTTCCAGTTTTTTCTTTTTTCTTTTTATTGGTGCAAGCAAGCTAGGTCAAGATCAGGCACACTGAACTTCTTGATTTAAAGCTTGAATCCACTTTTAGAAGGAGAAAGCACCGAACAAAGAGTTTGAAATGGAGAATAATCAAATTTCCTCTACCAAATGGTGATGTAGTAAGGAGGGCCTTGCTTGCTCAAGTGCAAGTAATGATGTACAAAATAATTATGGAGGTGCTTACAATTAATAAATGAGCAAAAAAAATATAATTAACTAGACTTAGGAGGAGTGCAACAAATTTTGAACATGAATGATCTAAAAGGGTATGTAAATTATATATGTTGTCCTCAACAAGTGCCTTCAAAAATGATAAAAACAACATGTGGGATTATTTTCAACTTAGAGTGATGCAAAGAATGGTTCATGTCTCCCCCAATTAGAGCTTACAACTTTGAGCTAATTAAATCAATCTTGATTCAAATGATACAAGCGAATCATTTCAGAGCAGGTCCCTAAAAGATCGTAATGCCTAACCAGGTGGGTTAGCTCACCTGGTCACTAGGTTTCTCACTTAAATGAGAGACCCAGATTCGATTCCCATTGGGAACGAATTAAGAGGGAGATATAAGAAGGCTTAATGAACTAACTACTAACTATACTAACAACAAACATTTACCGATAAAAAAAAAATCGTAATGCCTATTTAACCTATTTTATGAAATTTGCTAATATAATCAAGATTACTGAAGTTAGAAAAAATGATATAAAGATGAAACTTTTTTTTTCTTTTTTCAAGGTGACAATAACTAGTATAGACAGCTGGCTTTATTTTTCATAATTGGTGGAACTTTTTTTTTATCTCCAACGTGTGTTTTGCTGTTTCATCTAATTTCATTTTAATTTTTTATTCTCTTTTTTACGGTTATGTTGTTGTTTGTATTTTTTTTTATTTTATTCTTTTTTTTGTTTTTTTTATTTAATTTTAGGAATATAATCATAATTTCACCCTTGTGGTTTAGGGTATATTTTATTTGTAAGGTTTAGGGTTTATGGTATAATATTCATTTAAGTATAATAAATTTAAAAATAAAAAAAATTAATAAAGAAGAAGAAATTAATTAAGAAGGATGTGACCAAAAATCCCACCAATTCATTTGGTGAAACCAATTCCACCCAAGTTACCCTCTTTAAAGGTACTATAAGGCGAGAACATGGCTAGGGACGATAATTCAGGGCACATACAAGTGTGGGAAGACCTTTCTCAACCGTTCCTCAATAAGTATTTTTCGTCATCTAAAACATTATTACAATTGAAAAGCCTTAGGCACTCAATTTAGGATTTTGCATAACGAAAGCTTTAAATAGGCATGACAAACATTTAAGAAATATTGAGGAGATCCGAACAACACGACTTCCCGAAAAATCAATAATTTATTTATTTATTATTATTATTTTTTTTTATTACCAATTTTAAGCCAAAATGTTAAAATTCTAGTTGATTTGTCATTTGAGGATTAATTTAGGGATTGACCCCAAAATTGCCGAACATACAAAAAAAAAATTAAAAATTAAAACATCTATCTTTAATTAATATATGACTTTAAACACCTTTATAATGAATTAAATTACTACATATACATACTCCAAAGAAATTTCTAACCCACAATTCAATTATGTTGCCTTAGAATATGCTATTCTTATGCAACACTAGTTTTTCATGCAATAAATTAAAGATAACATAAAATCTAATGTAGGAAAGATCAATGTCACGTTAGTGATCGGATGGTGTTGTGCAATTTACAACATACTTTAAAGATTATTATCTTTTGTACTAAATCTCAAAAGTTTGGAGTAAATTGCAATTGAATTATAGATTAACCTTAAAAAATAAGGCACACGGAATTAGAATATATCTACTAGCTATTATTGCAAATTTACTCTTAATCTTTCTATTTTATTTTTGTGATAAAAAAGATTTAAAGTTAGATGACTTGAGAACTAATTAAATAAAGTTCTACGTACAGGCAGTCAATTTATACAAATTACACTTAATTGACGATTTAATATATAAAAAAGAAAATATCCTCTATATATATATATATATATATATATATATATATATATATATATATATATATATATATATATATAAAGAAAAGGATGAAAAAAGAATAACCAGATTTTTTTTTCCTTTATAAGGATGGAGGAAATAATATGTGTGAAAAGAAATAAGGTAGCATTTATTTAATCAGCATGATCGCTTAGGAAGCAATAGTTTATATATAGTGTGTTTCTGCGTATGTATTCCACTCCCATTCATTTTCTCTTATAGATCTATTAATTTGTTCATCTGTCCATTTTAACAGGTGGGTTAAGAAAATGACAAGTACAGTACCCAAGATAAGGTAAAGTCTTAAAGATACATAATACTTATAGCACACCAAATATGTAGCTCTCTGGTGAAATTCACTAAAATGTACCAAATAGTTAATGGTGGATTCTGACTATATCTTAATATATTAGTCAATCGGATACGCTGCTAGATGATGGTTCTGACCTTCCCAAATTAGTTCGTGTATAACAGTTAATGAAAAAAAAAAAAAAAACTAACTCACACTTAACATCTATGCAGTGGCAAAATGAAAGTTTTATTGTAGAATAAATTACTACACATATTAGTAGTTGGTTTAGTAGAACACCAGGATTTCTGTACTGCTTTTCAATCATGCTTCTTAAAGTTATAATGGGTACAGTTAATTTTCTTTCTCTTATATATCTCAATCTAGTAATATAACACATAAGATGTTACACCAAAATTTTAAACGGAATCCGAACCATAACAACTTTAATAGAGCATAAAATTGAGCCTAGAAGAAGTAAAAAAAAAAAAGAAGAGTAGCCACTTTATTAATGGAGTCTGAGATCTCTGTTAAATTATTATGTGGTGATAACTGATAAGATACAATACTTATTTAACAATTTTACACTCACAAACATGTGTATATATATGATCCCCTGCTTCTTCAATCACCCCTCTCTGAACTGAAACCCCATTGTTTTATTATTACATTCAATAT
This sequence comes from Pogostemon cablin, assembly GCA_023678885.1. Lineage (NCBI taxonomy): Eukaryota > Viridiplantae > Streptophyta > Magnoliopsida > Lamiales > Lamiaceae > Pogostemon > Pogostemon cablin. The sequence continues at coordinate 11,590,329 of CM042964.1, read as the reverse complement.
TTTCATTGCATGGATTTTACAACACAATGATTCCTTCACTACTTAATAATAATATCCTCCTTCAATCCTTTTCAATCGTCTTTCTCCACTGGTTCTACATTTTCTCATGATCAAAAACTCCCTTTAATTTCTTTATACAGCAAAAGTTCTGATAACTGCAGTTTGTTTGATAGAATTAAAACTAATTTGTTGGATGAACATGGCTGGTTATAACACAAAGCTGGAGCACATTGTAATGGATCATCGGAGATGGAGGAGGATGCTGTCCAATCGGCAGTCGGCTCGAAGATTCCGACTCAGGAAGCAGACGCATCTGGATGAACTGTCGGCTCAGGTGACTCAACTCGGAGCTCAGAACAATCATATTCTTACCAACATTAACGTTGTCACCCAGCTTTACATGTCCACCGAGTCTCACAACTCGGTTCTCGGGGCTCAGATAACTGAGTTGATACACCGGGCGGAAGCGCTTAATCACATTGTCAACCAGGGATTAAATTAAATGGATAAACATCATTAAATCTATGCTAATTGTTTTCTAATTACGTTTGTCTTGTTTGTAATAGGTTAGATTAGGTTAATTAATTTATTTTATTTCTCTTGAGTTTACTTGTATAATTTGGTTCTATGAAACCATGATGTAAATTAAAAATATGACACAACAATTCAATGTGTTGCATGTATGGGCTATTGTGTTGGTCTCGTTTCGTTTGCGATCAATTTTATTTTTGACACTAATATGTCCCGGATTTATCTATGTCGCGACGATAGATACGAAATTATAAAATATGTTACTCCGGTTTAAGAATGAATGTGTTGGTCTCTTGAGTACTTTTTTTTAATCAACTTTATTAATTTTTTTTGGTTATTGTAATATTTTTAAGTAATAAATAAATTATAAAATATGTTATATGTGTAAAATTTTCATATAGTAATATTTTCTCAGGTCCGTGGTTTTTTCTCCGGTTTGGAATTTCCACGTAAAATTCCTTGTGTTGTTTTTATTCTTTTCCTTTCTCGTTAATATTTTTTCTTTTTCCCTTTAAGAATGGCTTTAAACAACAAAGTGGTATCAGAGGTTCGAACACTTTTAAAAATTCTTAGTATGCTCTGTGGTTGTAGCGTAGTCTGATCTTCCACATCAGAAAGAATTTTTAATAGACCGTTATTCATTATGCAAGGGTAGGTAAAATATGTCTTCAATTAAATTTGATGTCGAGAAATTTGATGGTAGAATTAATTTTGGGTTGTGGCAAGTACAATTGAAGGATGTGCTGATACAATTTGGGTTACATAAGGCTTTAAAAGGAAAGCCAAGTTCAACTGATGGCATATGAAGTTCCAGCAAAGACTCTGGAAAGAGTGATGAAGATAGTGATGAAGATTGGGAGGATATGGATTTGCGACCTGCAAGCACAATCGCTTATCTTTGGCTAAGAATGTCCTTGCTAATGTGCATGAAATTTCAAACGCCAAAGAGCTATGGAAAAAGCTTGAGGAACAGTACCAGGTAATGGATATCTCAAATCGGTTGCACCTGAACTATTGGCAATTGGAGTGAAGATTGAAGATGAGCATAAGGCATTAAGGCTTATCTTGTCTCTCACACGTTCCTATGAGCACATGAAGCCAATTCTGATGTATGGTAAGGAAACTTTAAATTTTGCTGAAGTCACAAGTAAACTTCTTTCTGAAGAAAGGAGACTAATGAGTGAAGGACGTACTTTAGAAAATTCAGTAATGTTGGCAAGTGGCAATGGAGGAAGGAAGAAGGACTCCAAGAATGTGGTTTTTGGAAGTGCGGAGAACTTTGGCATACAAAGCGAAATTGTCCACGAGGAGGTGGAGCTAGTCGAGGTGGAGTTGTTACGGTAAATAACTCCGAGTCTAAAGCTAATGTTGTGGAGGATTTTCTCTAAGAAAAAAATGAACACCTTTATGTCATGCCTAGTTGTCATGGAAAAAGGGTGTAGTAATGTTAGCTGGGCCATAAGTTTGCACACATTGACTTGGCATGAATGTGTGTTGTGGAAAAGTATATCGATGGCTGATGGACTTCTAAGGTGGCTAAGAGCTGGAAGTTGTACCATAAAATTTCACCAGGTACTTTTTTGATATGTTGCCACAAGGAAATTCTTAGAATGTATTATTCTAAGTGGGTCTACTCAAATGGAGGAGTAGGATGATTTTCAGGAGATTGAGAATTAATTGTCGGTAAAGACAATGAATCTTATTTATTTTTGGCAAGGTGGAAATTGTTGGATTTGTCAAATATAAAATAGAGAATTATTATTCTTGTACCACATTGGATGAGAGATCAGAAGGGAGGATTCTTAATTTCTATTTAAGAAGGCCATTAGTTCTGATGTTAGACGCACCAATAGGATATACTTTAATCTTTTTATTTGATTCTTTCGATCCTTTCTTGTATTCTCTATTTGAGAGTTGGGAGAAAGCTGAAAATTAGTTAAAGATTTATAATAGTGTGGTAGTATTGTGGTCGGGTGAGAGAGAAATTACTGTGTGATGATAAAAGTTTCATATAGTAGTATTTTCTCAGGTCCATGGTTTTTTCTCCGGTTTGGAGTTTCCACGTAAAATTCCTTGTGTTGTTCTTATTCTTTTCATTTCTCGTTATTATTTTGTCTTTTTCCCTTTAAGAATGAAATGGATTTTCCCAACAATGTGTATTAAATGGGGGTGATATATATTTTTTTAAATTAAGATAATTTTTTAGGTTGTTAGTTGGTGTGAAATTTCTTTTTTTGGGTGGTTAAGATAAGTATGGAACAGAGGAAAACGAAATATGTGAAGATAAATGTGGAACGGAGGGGATAATTTATACTCTCTCCGTCCCAAATTCAGTTTCACGTTTATTGTAAATATAGAGTTTAAGAAAAATAACTTTTTGACTTACTTTTGAAGGTAATATGATATCTTTGGTAATAAATAAATAATAAAATATGTTATAGCAAATTTGAAATTAAAGTATGTTATAGGGATATTAGTTAATTATTTTTTTCCTTTTTTAAAGTAATAAAATTAAATTAGTACGGATTAAAAGAGAAAGTGTGAAATTAAAGTTGATAAGAAACCAATAATTTATATACACGCTACGTTTGATGTTGATTGGGGGATAAAAATACATGCAGTGTAAAGATCCATTTATACGATCCAAAATAATAAGTGAATTCGAGGTACCCTTCATCTCTCGAAGTAAAGATTTACGTATTTTTGTGAGTGGAGTTTAATAAAAAATCATTTTATATATTAAGTAAAAAAAGAAAAAAATATTTTAATGAATTTAATGAAAAATATATGTAAAGTTATTGAGACGTGTGAAAAAGTGGATATTATTTTGAAATACTTGTAAAAAGTATGTATTATAATATACTCCATCTTTTACCACTTTAAGTCAATTAAAATAAAATATAAATATTTTGAGGAATAAATAAAAAAAGAAAGTGTATAATAGTTAGACTTACAAAGGAGTAGTTTGGAGATGACATTTGATATCTTATTATATTTTAGTGTTACATACTCCCTCCGTCCACTGATAAGGTATAAATTTTTTCATTTTGGACATCTGCACCATAGATACACATCTTTTTTTTTAAATATATGAGACGATGAGCGTTTTCTCAATACACAATATTAATCCCCAAGTATGAAGGAGCTATTGTAGCTTCGATAAGCGACCAAGTGTTTATCGAACCTAAATGACGTATTATTATTAATTTAATTATAATCTAACTTATTAAGACTAGTATGGAAATATAGTTATGATAATTAAGTAACCAATAAACAAATAATTAAAAGAAAAAATAAAATAAACAAGTAGTAGAGACTAAACGAAAGTGAATAAATGAGAAGATAGGTAGTTCTTCGGGCCATCCAGTTTTACTCATTAACTTCCCTTCCGTGTATCAATGTCCGACTTTGCCTTGTGAAGTATGGAAGCATCACTAAATCATGCAAATCTACTCTATAGACACAAGTAAATAAGCGTGTGACACGTGTGAATATCTTTGAAGCAAGAGATATAATTCACCCCCTTTCTAGATACTATCAGTATCAAATATTTTTCATGCACTTAGTACTCTAACCCGATATGATCTCCCTTTATAGGTAATATGAAGTTATTCTCTTTGTCCTACTTATTAACCCGAATCATATTCAATTAATAAGTATTTATATAAGATAGTTCTAATGAGACTTCGGAGTCCCCTCACTTAGAATCATAACATGTAATCCTGCTCAGCAGTGAACACACTCAATCAATAATTAAGATATGCATTCAGACTCTACATGACAATTATTGATGCACAAAACAACTTTGAGTATGAATTAAAAATGCATAGCCTTATATAAAATAAATCACAAGTAGTGTTGTACGAAGTTTACACACAAAAAATCAATTAACTCACAAAACATTCATAAACCCTAGAACTACCGAAGCAGTCCTGGCCTATGATTGATCGAAGAACAATCATGGTGGTTGGATAGATCTTACCCATAGTCTTGAAAATTACAAGATAAATTAAGATGCGAAGTAAACCCAAGATGCAGGTGCCGTCGCGTCTCTCTCAGTCTTGAATCTTCACTTGATTCTCACTTGATTCGATAGACGAATTTCTCTCCATAGCTCTATGGATGATGGTAGGGTTTTAGATGTTGTGTGGAATGAAGGTGGTGAATGGCTCCCTTCTGGTCTTCCTTTTATACTAGTGAGCTCTCTTTATGGACCTAGGATGGACTTTTTGAGCAAAAACACGTACTGAAGGTGTAAAAATATGAATCCAGAAGCTTCTCACGTAATGGTTCGACCAAGGCCCCTGGTCGAATCAACCAAGGACTGGTCGAATTGGCCTGTAATCAATTGGCAGACTCCTAGTTCGACTCGAACAGTTGGTCAAACCAGAAGCTTCGTGGTCAAACCACAATTGCGAATCCTTATGCTTTTGATTCCACCACTATTCGACCAACACATCTGGACGAACCATACTGTCATGGTCGAACCCCTCTGTAACTCATCTTCAGGTTGCTGGTTCGACCCGAGCCTGTGGTCGAACCACTCGTGTTCTGGTCGAACCAGGCTCTTTCGTGCCCCTCTTCCGGTTCCACGCACTTCTGTCCTGTTTTTCTTCGATAATCCACTCAAACGGCCTTACACGCACCTGATTCGTGACTTTCCACTACATATCTCGATTTATCTTGACTTAAGATCAAATCATACGTCATTATCACACGAATCAGAGCTCAAAACACGTGAATTTATATACTCATCAAACTCCCAAACTTACATGTTGCTTGTCCCGAGGCAACAAAATTAAAACAATAATATTAAGTGTAAAATTCACAAGGCCACCAAGTCAAGTGCAATACATACGTACACATGCAATTCTATCAATTTAAAACAAGTACCACCCGCATCATAAATTTCATTCATGTAAAACATTACTCAATTATAATATGCTTTGGAGTACTAAACATCTAGCTCACAACATAAGTGTTTACTCTCGCTCTCAAGTGTAAAAGATGTACACTTTTGGGTTAACATATACACTCATATTCAATTCATATTCCCGTGTAACTTTAAGATTGGCAAGGGTCTTAAAAATCAACTGATAATCACTTCATTACTAGGATCACAAATGACTTGCTTTTGGGTTGTAATGTTGACTCTTTAATAAGGGTAGAAAAATATAGATAAAGTGACTAATTCACTAGTAGAGAATTATCTTGGAACTTTGCTTTTCATTAAACAACTTCATCTTTTCCATCTTATTCTCATGATCTTTGCGATTCAACTTTTCCATCTTCACGTTGGCATCAACATCTTCTTTCTTCAAAGTATAAGGGTACCAATTTTGGACACTACCCTTCTAAACAGTTGGGGTACTGGTCTCACGCACTACCCCTAAATAAGATTTAACTATCCTTTTCTTTTCTTCATATAGCTCAACAAAATTTTCTACCATTTGTTTTCACATTCGAGTTAGCATTTTTTCACCTTAACTCTCTACTAATGAATAAGGTATTCAAGAAAGCTTAAGTGAAGGATAAACAAGGCTTTTTATCAAGGTTTGCCAAAGAAAAAGCTTTTAAATGTTAAACAGGGCTTCCAATGATTTATACAGTATATGAGAAAGTAAATTTTGGCTAAGTGACTCAAATAAATAATAATGGTCTAAGATCATGTCCTAATAACTAATGAATCATAAGTCTCACACAAGACTCCACGCTATGTTCTGGAATACGGTCATATGAACGACTCTCACAAGAATAAACTATCATACATGACTGTAGCATGATTTCATAAGGCTCAAATTCTCACATGGGTAAATAGAATCCTAAGCACTCCTTAAGCTTATAATCAAGATCAATTTCACAATGAACTCCACATACTTAACAAGTTATACATGCTTCTCATCAACAAAATCAACATATTCAAAATATGAATGCAACATGCTTATCAAAGAACCCGACATATCAATCCAAATCAATGTCACCAATCAATCCAATCAGAATCAGTAATCCAACATCGGAATCAGAATATAATCAGTATTACATGCCACTCACACCCACAAATACCCCACCTGTAAAGATAAAAGAGAACGGAGATGAGATGAAGCAGATAAAGAGAAAACCTAGCGCCCTCTACTCCTCCGAAGCATCATCATCTTCGCCCCTGTGCCAATCATCAAAATCTCTCTGTAGGGTATCAACCTTCCTATCCAGAGCTTCATAGTTATCACTCAAGTATCCTAATCTCTGATCCATCACCACATAATTAGCATGCAGCGCGTTGTCTCTCATATAAAGCGCGGTATAGCTCGTAGTAAGCAAGCCAAGCTGGCGGTTCATTTTCCTCTGATAGTTGTTCAGGTTGACAAGATGCTCATTCATCAACCAAAATAGCTCCCTATAATACGCATCGGGACCGTCCCAAGGCTGCTGCTGCTGTGGCTGCTATGGATGTGGTGGTGGTGGCATCTCATGCTGCTGCGGCTGCTGCGGTATATCCATCTCAAGATGCTCGAGAGGCTCATCTCCATGCATCTGCTTAACGTGCTCTTCCTGCTGAAGCTGCCGTTGTGGCTGCTGCGCTTGGTCAACTATTCTTTGCAATTCAGCAAACATACCCACAGCGTACATCTGAGCCACAATAGTCCAATCGCCTCTCCTCAAGCACGTAATGGAGATCGCCTCGTGCGCTATAGTGCTCATCAGCATGTTTCCATCATTTTGGTTCGAAATCAATGCTCCACATCGTAAGGAAACATGAAAGAATAGGGATTAGAACCCCTAACAAACATCCAATCTCCAGTCCTACGCAAAGAAAACCCAACCTTGACACACGCACTCATTACAAGATCCGAATCCTCCAAAATATGTGATATGCTAGTAAAGTCCATGTGGTACGACTCAGCTACAGGAGTAAGCAATCCACTAATATTCACTCTCTGAAATGTGGAACTCCTGAATCTGTAGAGTTGCTGAATCAAATACGATCCCACATTAAAATGAACTCCATTCAGTATACACCAAAGAGCATACAACTCTCTCCTCGATACACAACTCCCCTCAGATCGAGCAAACAACGTGTTGCCTAGAACTCTATCCATGTATCGAATAACGGGATTTTGAATCAAAGCAGCATGAGCATTCTTTGTCTTGAAATCCATGTTCTCACCAGAAATAGCTCTCCAGAAGTCATTTGATCTAAAGTGCCCATTTTCATGCCTCTAAATCCCCCTCGGAGTCCCTAGCAAAATATTGAAATCCTCTGTTGTCCAAGTTCTCTTCTCTCTTCCCAGCTGAAATTAACACTCGTAAGGAAGAGAACTCGAATCTTTCTTGACCGTAATTGAGCATAAGACCTCCGCAAAAACATGAAAGTAAGTTGCCTCTTCATTTCTATGAACTGCCGGATCCCAACTTGATCAAACATCCACATTATATGATCCCTGTTATTCATTGCAATCATGGCCCCATCATCCTGGTACCTCGTTCAAGTGATCTTATCAGACATAGCCCCCATCGATCCTTGATCTCCTCTCAATTTTCTATTCAGATGTGGAAATTCCTAGACAGCCTCTCTTTAAGCCGTAGCTTCTTTGTAACCTCGTCTTCACTAGGCTACCTATCCTGTCTCTTCTTAGATCGGACTTCGATCTCCTTTCCTTTTCCCAAAAAAATAATTTTTCAATACCAAAACATGTACAAGAAAAACAAACCAATCCTAATTCAAAACCAACTATACATGAAACTTTACTCAATACTTCAAGCTAAACACGTATAATCAATTCTAAATCATCATGCTCTCAATCTCCATGTGTTCATAAAGTTTAACAATGAATCCACACACATGCCAATCCAATTTCACTTCCAATTCAACTTTTGAACTACAATTTCCAACAATTTCAACAACCACATCACTTCCTTAAGCATGCCTTTATCAAATTCAACAACTCAACTCAAAATTCTACATGCTTCACTTCACAACTCAAATTACTCAATAATTTCATGTAAACATCAAGGTCTAACATAAATTAACGATTAAAATTGGAACCATCATTTGTTCATATAAGATTTCACTCAAAAATTCAAATTGCACCATGAATCCATATGAAAACGAGTTCAATTAACTTACCCACTTAAAATCAGGCAATAGAACTTCAATCCTAGGGTAATAGAGTCAAGAGAACGTACCTTTCAATCCAGCCATAGTTTAGCATGAACAAAGTATGAAAATCCCCAAATTGGATAGAAAACCCTAGTTTTTGAAACTAAAATGCTCCAAATTCGTGAGAAATCGAGTATGGAATACGTGGAAAGTGGTTTAATTATAGTAGAATAAAGTGAAATCAAAGTTTAGAAGAGAGGGTTTTTGGTTCGAAGAGGATTCGAGTGTGGGTGGTGTGAAAGTGATCGAAACAGGGGCGAAAATCACATTAAAACACAACTTACCTAACCTAGTTCGACCCGAATCAGGTGGTCGAATCACTCTATCATGGTCGAACCACATTTCTGGACAACTTTCGAAACATGTTCAACTCGAACCCTAGGTCGAACTGGCGTGTCGTGGTCGAACCAACCTGTAACAAACTTTTAGGTGGCTGGTTCGACCCGAACCCTTGGTCGAATCATAGCCCTTTTGGTCGAATCGACTTGTAACATTTTCTTTGATTTTTGATTCAACTCGAACCATTTGGTTCGACCTCCTCCTTTGGTCGAATCATGCTCTTGTTCCTTCAAATTCGGTTCTTCTTCGTCCCCTTCAAACTTCAAGCTCAAAAACGATCATTAAGTACCAAAATGGAACAAAACTAAAGTTAGAGAACCACAATTATGACTCAATAATAATGTACATATACTCCGCATACGACAAAATAAATTAAACACCACTAAATATTAGACAAATTGCAAAAAAATCGATACATCAAAACCGGTTAAAGTTTTAATATGCCGCAAAAAATCAACTCCTCTAATATACATTACAAAGAAAATATTATACTTTCGGTGCTACAATGGGTAAGTACATCACACCCCCCAAACTTATTAGAAACTATAGTCGAAACTAAGTTTGAAAAGAGTTGTAATTTCCGATAAGTAAGCACGTCAAATATAAAAATTTCTTACTCACACTAATGAAATAAAGCAATAACATATGAGAGAAAGCCCCCAACAGGCGCTCTTGTTTAACGTCGGAGAGTCACGACGGTACCAAATCAACGCAAGGTATCTTCAAAGACGACGCAAGCATCATCCGACAACCTATAGTGCTTCAATCGATGCCCATTCGCAGCGTTGATGTCTCCGTCCTTGTCCATGATCTCAAAACTCCCTCCTCCGAAGGCTCTATGGATAATGAATGGTCCCGTCTACTTCGATTTTAATTTTCCTACAAAGAGCTTCAAAGAGAGTTAAAGAGTAATACCTCATCATCTTGCTTGAATTCCTTGTAAGTGATCTTCAAATCATGTCATTTCTTCATTCTTTTCTTGTAGTTCACTGAATTCTTGTATGCTTGATTTCTGAACTCGTCTAAATGATTGATTTGAGTCAACCTCAACTCCTTTTGATCCTTAAGACACAAGTTCAAACTTCTCAATGCCCAAAAAGCCTTATGCTGAATCTCTACGGGTAAGTGGCATGGCTTCCCATAGACAATTTGATAAGGGGACATGTCAAACACAGTCTTGTACGCAGTTCGGAATCCCCACAAAATATCATCGAGCTTCATATCCCTATCCTTCCTATTAGTTCTGACTACTTTCTCAAAAATTTGTTTCACTTCTCGGTTGGAGACCTCGGCTTGCCCATTAACTTGTGGATGTTAGGGTGTAGTAACCCTATGCTTAACACCATAACCTTGAGCACTCTTTCAAGAAGCTTGTTGACAAAGTGGGAACCTCCATCACTTACAAGTGCTCTAGAAACTCCATAGCGGGCAAAGAACGTTTCTTTAAGAAAGACAACACAGTCTTTGAATCATTCATGCGAGTAGGAATGACCTCCACCCACTTTAAAACATAATCAACTGCTAAAAGGATGTAGAGAAATACATTAGATAGGGGAAACAGCCCCATAAAATCGACTCCCCATACATCGAAGATTTCAATAACAATGCTCGACTGAAGTGGCATCTCATCTCTTCTACTTATGTTTCTCATCCTTTGACATCTATCGCATGTCGCCACATAGGATTCACAATCTTTAAACAATGTAGGCCAATAAAGAGCAGAATAAAGTACCTTAGCTCCCGTCTTTTGAGCTCCGAAGTGCCTTCCATTAGGTTGTACATGGCAAAAATCAAGAACACTCTCCATCTCCATCTTGGGCACACACCTACGGACAATAGAATCCGTACAAATCTTGTTGAAGAACGGATCATACTATATAAACATCTCAACATCCCTCTTAAACTTTGCAAGTTGATACATGTTGAGATCTCTTGGAATTTCTCCTACGGCTATGTAATTGACATAATCCGCTTACTATGGATCCACTCCTTGAGTAGCGACTACTCAAGCTCTCTCCGCTCCTTCAACAAACACCACCATAATCTTCTCATCAGGGAACATCTCCTCTATGTATTCGAAAGAATCATCACAATGCTCCCTTGTTTCCAACCTTGATTGGTGATCCGCCAACACGTTCTCCGTACCTTTTTTATCTTGGATCTCCATATCAAACTCCTGCAGAAAAAGGACCCATCTAATGATCCTTGGCTTCACTTCCTTCTTTTTTCCATCAAGTACCGGATCGCAAAATGATCCGTGTACACAATGGTCCTCATACTGACCAAATACTGTCGAAACTTTTTGAATTCATACACAACAGCTATTAACTCCTTTCAGTGACAGTGTATTTCTTTTGTGCTGCATCAAAAGTCTTACTCGCATAGTAAATGATGCAGAACTTCTTCTCTCTCATCTGCCAAAGGACCACTCCAAGTGCTAAATCACTTGCATCACACATAAGTACAAACGGTTGAGTCCAATCCGGTGTGATCAAGATAGGTGCAGTAATAAGTGCCTCCTTCAAATCTTGAAAACCAGTTAGACATTCTTCATAAAAAACAAAAGGAACATCCTTTTCAAGTAAGTGAGACAACGGTTTGTAGTATTTTGAGAAGTTTTTGATAAATCTCTTATAAAATCCTGCGTGTCCAGGGAAGGACTGGACTCCCTTCTCATTAGTAGGTGATGGAAGCTTCTAATTCGCCACCACATTTGCTCTATCCACCTGCAATCCTTTGGCTGAAATATGATGCCTTAATACAATCCTATCTCTTACCATAAAGTGACACTTCTCCAAATTCAAAATCAGGTTAGTATTAATACATCTCTTCAAAACAGTAGATAGGTTAGTCAAACAGATATCAAAGGAGGACCAAAAAGAGAAAAATCATCCATAAACACCTCCATAATCTTTTCAATCAAGCCATCAAATATCGCCATCATCCAGCGCTAAAATGTAGCAGGTGCATTACACCATCCAAAAGGCATCTTTCTAAAAGCAAAGGTTCCATAATGGCAAGTAAAAGTGGTCTTTTCCTAGTCTTCGGGTGCAATCATGATTTGATTATGCCCCGAGTACCCATCCAAGAAACAATAAAAATCATACCCTGCAAGACGATCAAGCATTTGATCCATGAAAGGAAGAGGGAAATGGTCTTTGCATGTATTTTCATTCAGTTTCCTGTAATCAGTACACACACGCCATCTCGTAGGAATCCTAGTGGCTAGAGTCTCGCCGTCATCGGCTTTCACAATAGTCATGTCACCCTTCTTAGCTACAACATGCAAAGGACTCACATGAGAACTATCACTAATTGGATATATAATTCCTACATCTAGTCATGTTAGGATTTTCTTCCTAATCACTTCTTGAATAGCGGAATTCACCCTCCGCTGATTCTGAAGGCTACTCTTGGCTTCATCTAACAATCTTATCTTATGCATGCAATATGATGGATTAATTCCTTTTAAATCATCAACAGACCAACCTATCGCAGACTTATACTTCCTAAGCACATCCAATAACTCTTCAAGTTGATCATCAATTAGAGAAGAAGATACAATTATCAAATATTTTTCATTGTCACCTAGATAGACGTACTTCAAGTGTTCTGGTAACGGTTTCAACTCCTCTTTCTTCTCTTCTTTTGCTGTGCTTTCTCTATCCAATGGCATGTACTTTCTAGTCCACTTCACCTATTCAAACTTGGTACTTTTTTATTCATACCTGTCATCACCCAAAGCAAGTAGATTTTTAAGAAATTCAATAAATACCTCATTAAAGAGCTCATCTAGCTCTGTGGTGGGAAAAAAGTAAGAGACTCCGCTAAGCATGTCTCTAGGGGATCCTTCGAAAGGGTCAAGGATATATCTTCCTTCACGATCTCCTCCACCACATCAATACTGTGACACTGCGTCTTCACCGACATCTTCATTGCTTTATCTAGATTGAATAGAACCTCTTCTTTATCCATCTGCGGCCTTAGCTAACCCTTTTGAACATCAATCATAGCACCAGCCATGGCAAAGAATGGTCTCCCTAAGATAAGGGGAATATTATTCTTGTCATCTTCCATCTCAAATACAAGAAAGTCCACAGAAAAACTAGTTTCTTTACTTTCACAAGAACATCTTCAATCACTCCCTTCGAAAAAGTCATAGACCTATCCGCCAATTGTAGAGCAACCGTTATGGGAGTTAACTCCCCCAAACCAAGCCATTAAAATATTAATAATGGAATCAAATTGATGTTTGCCCCAAGATCGCACAAGGCTCGTCGTGCCGGCCCCTTTCCAATCTCACATAGGATAGTGAAGCTTCCTGGATCTTTTAACTTAGCTGGCAGCTTTCTCTGAATGATCGAGTTGTAGTTCTCAGACAAATTAACCGTTTCAATTACGTTCAAGCTTCTCTTCTTCAATAATATATCCTTTAGAAAGCGGGCATAATATGACATCTCTAAGAGTGCTTTAGAGAAAGAAATGCTCCAGCTTAACTTGTTTATGATATCTGAAAACTTCTTGAACTTTTCTTCCAATCCCTTCTGACTAACTTGAAAGGAAACGGAGGAGGTATCTTAGTCTTGGGGGTCCCCCATTCATCACGCTCAACCTTTTCCATTTTGTCCTTCTCGGCTCTCAATCTTTTTGCTCTTTTCCATTTCTTCTCCGCTACAAGCTTAGTATTCTGCTCTTTGGATGGTACTGGAGTCGCATCAACATCAAGTAAAGTATTCGGCGTGAAAAATGGTACCGAACGAGATGGTTCGACCGTAGGTACTGGTCGAACCAGGTGTATAGTGGTCGAACTGTGCTTCAGAAAGTGTGTGCTCCCCCCGACCGGCTGGTTCATCCACGATTCGACCAACCCTCGGTTCGACCAACAGGGTTGGTCGAACCATGATGGTCGTGGTCGAACCGTGCTTTAGAAAAAATAGAGTGTTGAGGACAGGCCGGTTAGACCTCAGTTCGACCAACAAGTTTGGTCGAACCTTGTTGGTCGAACTGTTCAGCTGTAAGCTCCGGAGGTTGCCCAGGTGCTTAGTTCGACCTCCACATAGCGGTTCGACTTGCTGGCTTGGTCGAATCGTGTTCTTGGAGCTTCAGAATCTATTTTGGCATCATCGGTCCCTTATACTGTGTTCCAGACCTTAACGTGATGGCATTGCACTGCTTTGGGTTTGTTATGCTCTGAGATGGGAACTTCTCCTTCTCTACGATTTGCATCAATTGATTAACATTCCCGGCCATCTGCCTCATCAACAATGTCATGTCCTTCATCTTTTAGATATATCCTCATGATTTAAATCAATCTTTGCCTCAAGCTTCGCTTCTAGGCGATCCACTCTTGCATCATTCCTCGCCATGTACCTGTTCACCGTATCCTCAAAACCAGATTTTTCTTCTTCGACCTTAGCACCGGGATCAACACCAACAGAAGATTGTACTACTATATTAGGATTACTCTATGAAAACTCTGGCCTCCTTGGTTGTTGATAATTACCCGGAGGACCACGATTATTGTAGTTCCTTTGATAATTTCGGTTTTCTTGATTTTGAAACCTCATTCCTTGAATACTTTGACCCATGGCGTAGTTTGTCTCTTCCAATTCATCTTGGTTAGTTCCTTCATAACCAACATCCTGTTGCATAATTGGTACTCGCTGAGCTATGTCAGTGATCTGCTTTTGCTGAGACTCAAGTAGCTTGTTGATATTATCCAAACTAGAGACGATCTCATCTTCTCTACTTGACTTAACCATAGTATGCTCAACCCGCTCTACTTTTCCAAGAACATCCGTGCCTCTCACTCTATCAGTTGGCCAATCTCTTGAATTCATCAAAATATCCTGAAAGAGCCTTTCGGCCTCAACGGATGACTTTGTAAGCAATGCTACATTTGATGAAGCATCTAGTAACACTCGAGAATCACAATCCAATCCGTTGTAAAAAATACTGATGTATTGAGCTTTAGATAGTCCATGTTGTGGACATTTTCTGAGCATATCCTTGAATCTGTCCCAAGCCTCATGAAATTTCTCATTACCACTGATAGCAAATTGATTAATTTCATGTTTCATCTTAAACACCTTTGATGGAGACATGTATCACTCCAAGAACTTCAATTTCAATTGCTCACAGGTGGTGTATTTAACAACATTAAGAGTATCGTAACAATCTCTAGCCCTTTCAGTAAGTGAGAACTTAATGAGTTCCTGCATCCTTTTGTGTACTTGCATAACCGAGAAACTTATTCAGATGTTGCTGAGGATCTTCAAAGGTTCCCCCGAAAAGGGACTCCTTTCAATCATGCTGATCAGAGCAGGGTGAAGATCAAAATCAGATCCGGCCCCTCTTGCTCCTAACAGCCCCACATTGTCTCCTTCATTGTTCTTAAAGACTACATGGATGGCAAGATTATCCGGATTCGTCGCCATATTGACTACTTCTGCTTCCGAGTTGTCTCCGATTGCAGCTTTGATCGCTTGCGAGTTCAGCTCGTCAACTTCAACTCCTAAATTAAGAGCTGCAGTTGGTTCCACGTTCTTGTTCTTGTTTTTCTTCTTCTTTTTCTTCCTCGACGATGCTCCAATCTTCGGATTATAAGGTTCTAACTCTGCTACCTTCGATCTAGTGAACATACACCTAAGAAAAATAAGTGTTAGAAAATAAAGACAAGAATCAAATAGCCTCAATTAAACTAGAAATAATAAATTAATAATTAGTGTCGTCCCCAACAATGGCGCCATGACCTTGGTGAGCGTTTTCTCAACACACAATATTAATCCCCAAGTGTGAAGGATACTATTGTAGCTTTGATAAGCGACCAAGTGTTTATCAAACTCAAAGGACATATTATTATCAATTTAACTATAATCTAACTTATTAAGACTAGTATGGAAATATAGTTGTGATAATTAAGTAACCAATAAACAAATAATTAAAATAATAATTAAAATAAACAAGCAGTAGAGACTAAACGAAAGTGAATAAGTGGGAAGATAGGTAGTTCTTCGGGCCATTCAGTTCTACTCATTAACTTCCCTTCCGTGTATCAATGGCCGACTCTGCCTTGTGCAGTATGGACGCATCACTAAACCATGCAAATCTACTCTATAGAAACAAGTAAATAAGCATGTGACACGTGTGAATATCCTTGGAGCAAGAGATATAATTCACCCCCCTTTCTAGGTACTATCAGTATCAATTATTTTCCGTGCACTTAGTGTTCTAACCCGATATGATCTCCCTTTATAGGTACTATCAAGTTATTCTCTTTGTCCTACTTATTAACCCGAATCATATTCAATTAACAAGTAATTATATAAGATAGTTCTAATAAGACTTCGGAGTCCCCTCACTTAGAATTATAACATGTAATCATGCTCAGCAGTGAACGCACTCAATCAATAATCAAGATATGTATTCAGACTCTACATAACAATTAATGATGTACAAAACAACTCTGAGAATGAATTAAAAATACATAGTCTTATATAAAATAAACCACAAGTAGTGTTGTACGGAGTATACACATGGAAATTCAATTAACTCATAAAACCTTCATAAACCCTAGAACTACCGAAGCGGTCCTAGCCCATGATTGATCGAAGAACAATCATGGTGGTTGAATAGATATTACCCGTAGTCTTGAAAATTACAAGATAAATTAAGATGCGAAGTAAACCCTAGATGCGGGCATCGTCGCATCTCTCTCCATCTTGAATCTTCACTTGGTACTCGCTTAATTCGATAGACGAATCTCTCTCCACAACTCCGTGGATGATGGTATGGTTTCGGATGTTGTGTGGAATGAAGGTGGTAAATGACTCCCTTCTCCACTGCATAGGTTTTCCTTTTATACTTGTGAACTCTCTTTATGGACTTAGGATGGGCTTTTTAAACGAAAACACGTATTGAAGGTATAAAAATACGAATCTAGAAGTTTCTCACGTATTGGTTCGACCAAGGCCCCTGGTCGAATCAACCAAGGCCTGGTCGAATAGGCCTGTAATCAATTGGCAGGCTCATGGTTAGACTCGAACAACTGGTTGAACCAGAAGCTTCGTGGTCGAACCACACCTACAAATCTTTATGCTTTTAGTTCGACCACGATTCCACCAACACGCCTGGTCGAACCATACTGTCGTGGTCGAACCCCTCTGAAGCTCATCTTCAGGTTGCTGGTTCGACCTGAACCGGTGGTCGAACCACTCATGTTCTGGTCGAACCAGGCTCTTTCGAGCCCCTCTTCCGGTTCCATGCACTTCTGTCTTGTTTTCCTTCGATAATCCACTCAAACGGTCTTACAAGATCCTAATTCGTGACTTTGCACTACATGTCTCGATTTATCTTAACTTAAGATCAAATCATACGTCATTATCACATGAATCAGAGCTCAAAACACGTGAATTTACACACTCATCAAACCCCCAAACTTATATGTTGCTCTTCCCGAGGCAACAAAATTAAAATCATAAGAGTAAGTATAAAATTCACAGGGCCACCAAGTCAAGTACAATACATATCTACACATGTAATTCTATCAATTTAAAACAAGTACCACCCGCATCATACATTTTATACATACTTAATTATAATACGCTTGGAGTACTAAATCATCTAGCTCACAAGATAAGTGTTTACTCTTGCTCTTAAGTGTAAAAGATATACACTTTTGGGTTAGTATATACGCTCATATTCAATTCATATTCCCGCATAACCTTAAGATTGGCAAGGATCTTAAAAATCAACTTATAATCCCGCATAACCTTAAGATTGGCAAGGATCATATTCTAAGCAATCGGGGTACCGATCTCAGGCACTACCCCTAAACAAGATTTAACCATACTTTTCTTTTTTTCATATAGCTCAACCAAATTTTTCTTCCTTTTCTTTTCACATTCGAGCTATCATAAATTCACCTTAACTCTCTACTAATGAATAAAGTATTCAACAAAGCTTAAGTAAAGGATAAACAAGGCTTTTTATCAAGGCTTGCCAAAGAAAAATCTTTTAAAGGCTCAACAGGGCTTCAAACGATTTATACAGTATGTGGGAAGGTAAATTTTGGCTAAGTGGCTCAAATAAACAATAATTGCCTAAGATCATGTCCTAATAAATAATGAATCATAAGTCTCACACAAGACTCCAGACCAAGTTCTAGAATACAGTCATATGAACGACTCTCACAAAAATAAACTATCATGCATGAATGTAGCATGATTTCATAAGGCTCAAATTCTCACATGTGTAATTAGAATCCTAAGCACTCCTTAAGCTTATAATCAAGATCAATTTCACAATGAACTCCACATATTTAACCAGTTATACATGCTTCTCATTAACAAAATCAACACATGCAAAATACGAATGCAACATGCTTATCACAGAACCCAACATATCAATCAAATCAATGTCACCAATCAATCCAATCAGAATCAGTAATCAATCCAACATCAGAATCAGAATATAATCAGTACATGCCACTCACACCCACAAATACCCCACCTGTAAAGATAAAAGAGAAGAGAGATGAGATGAAGTAAACAAAGAGAAAACCTAGCGCCCTCTACTCCTCCGGAGCATCATCATCTTCGCCCATGCGGCAATCATCAAAATCTCTATGTAGGGTATCAACTTTCCTATCCAGAGCTTCATAGTTATCACTCAAGTCTCTCAATCTTTGATCCATCACCACATAATTAGCATGCTGCACGTTGTATCTCATATCAAGCGCAGCATAGCTCGTAGTAAGTAAGCCAAGCTGGCGGTTCGTCTCCCTCTGATTGTTGCTCAAGTTGACCAGATGCTCATTCATCAACCGAAACTGCTCCCTATAATATGCATCGGGACCGCCCCAAGGCTGTTGCTGCAGTGGCTGCTGTGGATGTGGTGGTGGTGGCATCTCATGCTGCTAAGGCTGCTGCGGTATATCTATCTCTGGATGCTTGAGAGGCTCATCTCCATGCATCTGCTCAACGTGTTCTTCCTGCTGAAGCTGCTGCTGTGGCTGCTGCGCTTGGTCAACTATTCTTTGCAATTCAGTAAACATACCCGCAGCGTACATCTAAGCCACAGTCCTTCAATCGTCTCTCCTCAAGCACGTAATGGAGATCGCCTCGTGCGCTATAGTGCTCATCAGCAAGTTTCCATCATTCCGGATCGAAATCAATGCTCCCACATCATAGGGAAACATGAAAGAATATGGATTAGAACCCTTAACAAACATCAAATCTCCAGTCCTATGCAAAGCAAACCCAGTCTTAACATGCGCACTCATTACAAGATCCGGATCCTCCAAAATAGGTGATATGCCAGTAAAGTGCATGTGGTACGACTCAGCTGCAGGAGTAATCAATTCGCCAATATTCACTCTCTTTGAGCGGACATAGCGAGTAAAATATAGCAATAGATTTGGACTACGATCAGGGAGAAAGGAGAGAGAAAATTCCTTTATGGTGTTTTTAATAAATCAAATTAATCTTGAACTAAATCCACCCAATGATCAACTACTCATTTCTTTTCTCAATTCGTACATACAATATTGTGCTGATCCTACATTATTTTTATTAAATTAAATTGTGTAAAATTAATTAATTAATTTATTCACTAATTCGTTTAATTTTTTAATTATTAATAAAATTAGCCTCGATATTTTGTAGCAAAGCAACCCTTTATTTTTCATTAGAGAATTTTCTCCATCGTACAAGAGTTGTAGAGGTGCATAAGAAATTACTTAATTAATACTCCCAACCTTCAATGGGATAAAGGCAACAACATGCTAATTATCCCATTTCACGTGATATTGTTTTTTAATTTTTTGTTAAATAATTATTAATTTTTATTAAAAATATTATTATTTTTTATTAAAAATAATACCACTTTTTATTTATATTCAAATTTGTTATGAATAATTTATCATTATTACTTTTAATTAATATGTGTATCACTTTTTATTAAAATATTATTATTTTTTAAATTTGGGGCGGGGAGTAAAAAACAATATCCAAGAGTGCATGTATTTATTTAGGTAGAGTTTATAATTTATTATTCTCGGGTAAAGATGGCTTTTGGGTGTGCTTAAAGTCTGATTAAGAGTAGCATTTGGATGGCAACCTCTTACAGGAGTCAACTAATAATTATCTTGGCATTAATTAATCTATAGGCACTCGAACATTTTATATTTTTGTAATAGTTATTACTCCCTCCCTCCGTCCTGGTAAATAACGTACGTATTTTTATGAGCGGAAATTTAGAAAATTTATATTTTATGTATAAAGATGTGTAAAGTGAGTGGAATATATGAAAAAAATGAGTATTTTAGTTAATTTAATTAAAAAAATGTACTCCCTCCGTCCCGTTAAAAGATGGTTTTTTATTTTTTTCACTTAGATTAAGGAATATTATTATTTAATGTGTAGTGGGTAGTTGTATTAGTG
Source organism: Pogostemon cablin (assembly GCA_023678885.1). Lineage (NCBI taxonomy): Eukaryota > Viridiplantae > Streptophyta > Magnoliopsida > Lamiales > Lamiaceae > Pogostemon > Pogostemon cablin. Next base: position 11,569,860 of record CM042964.1, on the reverse strand, counting down.
GGAGTGTGGACCTCATATTTTAATTGTATTAGAGCAGGGTGTGGGTCTCATGTGTGTAAAAGAGGAAAGGGGACCCTTTGGATGAGACACCCAAAATGGAAAAAAGACCCTCTTTGAATGGGATGGAGGGAGTATAAAGTTGTTGGGATGTGTGTAAAAACTGAGTATTATTGAAATGTATTTTTTTTCATTTTAAGAAACGTGCAAGTATTGAGACGGATTAAAAAGGAAAGTGTAATGTAATTAGTGGGACGTAGAGAGTATTTTTTATATTATCACTTCTTATTCATCTTACTAAAATCATTTCATTAAATGATGTCACATAAGTTTTAACCTTAATTTATACTCCCTCCGTCCGCTTTCAAGGGTATTATTTTTTCATTTTGGGCGACCGCCCCCAAAGATCTTATTTCCTTTTTATACGTATGGGACTCACACACACCCACTAATACAACTAAAAAATGTGACTCACACCTCCACTAATACAACTACTCAATACACATTAAATAATAATACTTCTTAATCCACGTGCAAAAAGCAAATGATACCCTTAAAGGCGGACGGAGTAGTATAATATATATACCTCCACTACAAATATATCGATTTCGCTATTTATTGTGGGTGATAATTTCCTTTATTTTTTTAATTTTAATTAGGAATCTACATATATATGATTAATATTTTAAAAATTCTTAGTATAATATTACATTCATATCATCCCCTAATTAAATTAAAAAGTGTAAATTTATGAAAGTATACAATACAATTCTTCTATGCATAAAATTATAATATTCTTTAATTCTCAAAAAGATTATCGAAGTTATGGAGGGAGTAATAATTTTATCTAACAATAATTTAAAATATTTAAAACAAGTAAATTGTTATAAACTTAAAATGGAAATGGGACGAACTAGGCCGCCACAACCTTAAAAATTCATTACTTCTCAGTATCAAGGATTTATTTATTTTTTATTTTCACGTCTCATCTAAAAAGTCTTATTTTTTTTAAATACAAAAGACATATTCATGCACTCATTAATATAATTAAAATATAAAACTTATATACCAGCTAATATAACTATTCACTTTTACTCCTTGATTCGCGTAAAAGAAAAAGGCTTCCGAGAACACGAGGTAGTATATGACAACTGACAAGTTCGAGGGTGTGGTTTAATTTGTGCGGGGGGTGGGGGGGGGGGGACTCATGAAGAGTAAATAATTTTGTAATTTGTTATTGCGTGTAATTTTAGACGCACATAATTTGTAAGTTTTACACAAAGGTTACCTTGCGTGTAAAATTAGATGAAATTATTTTATATTTTTTAATTAAATTTTATTTTATATTAAAAAATATTATCATTTTTTCTTAATATTTTATTATTTTTTATTTATAATACAAATTATTTATAAAATAATTTAATATTATACTATTATCACTTTTTATTAATTAAATATCAATTTTTATTAAATATTATACTTTTTATCCTCATACAGATTATGTTGGAGGATTTCAAACAAGTTTGCTTTAGACAAATGGTATTAATTGATCCTTATGACACACTATTAAAATTTATATTTTACTCTCTAATTTATAAAAATTTCTACCTTTAATTCTGTATGTAAAGTAAAAAAAGTGTAATTTATTGGGGCAATTTGAGATTTTTAAGTAATAAATAAACAATAATGAGGTTTAGGGATGAGCCGTGTCAAACATTGCTATGTTTGGGTATCATTTGATAGGCAATAATCGAACTCGAGCCCAATCAATATATTTAATTAGAGCTCGAACTAAAATTGTTTCTTAATACTCATGAATGTGTACATGAACACGTATGATAGCTAAAACATGAACGTTTGTTTGCGAACATATAAACATTTTGGTTTATAAACAATGAAAGAACATCTCATTCATAAAAATCTAATGTTATTCATGGATATTAAATAAATAAACCAATAAAAGATAATATTTTCTCCTTCTCGATATACTCTCACTGTTATTATAAATATAGAGTTTAAGAAAAATTATATATTTTACTAACTTTATTGTTTTTTGATTGTAAATTGGTATTTTAAAGTAAAAAATACTACTTCCGTCCCGACCATAGATTCCCATTTACTTTTTGCACGTGAATTAAGGAGTATTATTATTTTATGTGTAGTGGATAGTTGATTAGTAGTGAGTGGTGAGTCATATGTAGTGCTTTTTTACTAAAAGGAAAAAATGAGGACCTTTAAGTGGGACGCCCAATATAGTAAAATAAGAATCTTTCGATGTGCCGGAGGAAGTATATAAAGTCAATTATGTGTGTACTATGAGAGTGTCAATTTTTTGAAAGAGTGAAGAGCCTAATAAATATATAATGTATTAAGTAGTTATTTGTTTTGAAAAATGAAAAGCGTAATGGACGGAGAGAATAATAAAAGTTAAAAGCACGGAATTTTAAATATCTCTACATATGTAGTTAATTTTATGTGTTATATACAAGAATATTCATGAATTTTTGTGAGCGAATAATCTTTATACTTCCTTGGTTTCATTTCAATATTTATATTTGTTTTTTAATTAAGAAATATAGTATTTTATTCATGTGTAGTAAATTGAAGGATTTAATATTTAATGTAAAATGGATAATTTTATTAGTAATGTGTGTGGATTTATGAAGATATATTAATTGTTTCGTATGTCAATCTATTAAAAAGAGAAATGTAAAAATTTAAATACAATACCCAAATTAAAAATATGTGAAATTTAAATGGGACTGAGGGAGTATATACTAGATTTATAAGAAGTGCGATTCACGTCATATGCATGTTTCGTAAAGCTTTTTCCTTTTTTTTTCTTTGGTAAATCATTGAGTTATGGCATTACATTATTTTGCTACTAGTTATATTAAGGCCTCCTTTTACACAATTCTTTTTTATCTTACAATGATTATCTGAATCAACCAAATGTTTCATATTTTGCATGGATATACCCTAAAAAAGTGTTACGTATAATTGCCTATGAGAATACATGTTGTGGTAGATACAATCCAACATTTTGGATTGTTTGTTTTTTAGCCTTATTTATTATCATTTCAAAACATAGTTTGATGAAAAATTACTTCCTGATAAACTTGAATGGGTATTCTTCATAATTTGTTGGGCTCAACGGTATACGCATGATTAATACTCTTTTTCCAATATGTTCTCTAGGAAAACTTTTGTGAATTAATTGACTTTTGCAAATCAATCGATTTCCATTGCATAGTTCATTTTCTAGATCCAAGTTCCTCAACAACATAATGGACAATTTTTTTTAACAAATAATGAGGTGGGATTCCATTTGATTATAAAGTGTTCAGAAATTCTTCTTAGTACTGATTCATTGTATTATCGGCTGCATTATCATAATTAATCAACTTCATGATGATTTTTCTTAAAAACTTTTCAATCATTATCTCATTTAGTTCATAATGACCTCTAAGCTCTTTGAAGTCCTTCAAGGCAGCTGTTCTCCAGTCATGTGCCTGGCACATCCTCTATCATTATACCACAATTCGCTAATAGCAAACAACTTACAATAGATCAGAAGATCAAATTTTATTTACCCATTTAGATTTGGGACTTTCATTGGTAGAATTTTTTAAAATCTAAACTTTATTATATTTAATCATCTTATGTCCATTTTATTATTAATTCAATTCTCCTTTCTCCATGTTTTGTATTCCTGTGGAGGGGTGCGATAAAATCTCATAGGAGGAATCCTTTTTCATGGAGAACTATAACTCCAATTAAGAAGTGTACATATGATTTTTGGATTCTAAAAATTCTTGGCATGATAACTTCTACTTAATCAGTAATATCTTTTTATTGGTATACCACGAAGGAATGATAAGAAATTGTATTAATCAGTAACAACATACATGTATATATAATATAAGAGAAGAGTGAGAATATCTATCTAACTACAAAAGAGAGATAACAGGTACTATCCTAAACTGTATAACAAATATAGCTATATGGGTAAGACCAAGTTTGCTAAGTCTTCTCATTATATTCAATATACCACACCATTAGGTTCCCATCGCCTTTGGGGATTTGATACAACCAGAATTTCACACTATATTTAGAATTTATTTATATGATTTAATTATTTATTTTATTCATGTTTACTTATTTATATTAGGAGTCCTTTAAATATATGATTAGGGATTTAATATCTTAATCTCTCGCTATCTCTCTCTCAATCTTCTTCTTAATTTTAGTTACGGAGTATTCACTCACTCGAAGAGTGCTTGTCGATACCCTACAGACTTAGGGCGTATAATTGGTGCTCTCGAGAGATCTCAACATGGATGATCAATCAGAAAAGCAGTCGTGGGAAATAGCCTTTCAGCAATTGCAAGATCAATTTGACAGACAAACCATCATCCATAACTAATCACAACAACAATTATTTAACATGATGGAAGAGATCAAGTCTACCATTCGAAGCATGCAAAATCAGGGAGCCTCAAGTTTGTCTGTTGGGTTTTAGGACAATTGCCTATTAAGCCACTTAATATGGACCAACATGGGAAAACGGTTGGAGAAGCCCCCAAATTTATTACTATGAAATTGGATCTACCAAAATTTGATGGAATTGATTCTCATAAGTGGGTATTTCGATACATGAATATTTGGATTTTCATGAAACCCCAGAAGATCAATGTCTAGGCATCGCGGCTTTTATGTTAGAAGGAAAAGCCTCGGACTAGTACCAAGACATGAAAACTAATAATCTTTTTACAGGTAGGCCATATTTTATTGAGAAAGTGAAGCTTCATTTTAACCCATCACTGTTCGAAGATGCATTTAAACAAGAAGATGCATTTAATAGTTAATTAGGTCATGATAGGGATGCTCATTTATGCAATTATATAACCAATATTTTATTTGTCGAGTGTGTCAAACACAAGCCAACCCACTTAAATCAATTAAAAATGTTGGATAAAATTTTATTAAGCAAGTCTTTGGGTGAGATATTACACTACATAAAGGTAATTTTACTTTTTTTAAAAAATAAAAATAATTTTACGTTAAAAATATATATTATCACATTTATTTATATCATAATTATTCATAAAATGATTTAATTAACATTAAATTAGAGTTAGTATCTGACTTAATAGAAATTGGTAATCATTAATGAATTGTCAACAAAAATTACATTAATGTTTTAGCAATTGAATATCAATGAATTTATAATATTTTTTTTATCAACCACTACTTACTAACAGAAAATTATGAACGAAATTTGTTATTAATCCATTAATAATTTAATTTAGCAATTAAATTAAAGTATTTACCAACTAAATATTTCATTGAAAAAAAATAGTTATTCTATAGTGTCTTGTGCAATAGTGCACATATTGTTTAAGAATATTAGACTCCCTCCGTCCGGTTCTAAGGTGTTCGTTTGCCTTTTGCATGTGGATTAAAGAATATTATTATTATATGTAATGTGAATAGTTGTATTATAGGGAAGTACTTGGTCGTATTGTGTACTTTTTTACTAAATAGGGGAAATTGATACATTTGAAGCGAACGTCAAAAATAGTAAAATTGATACCTTAAAAGCGGACCGAAGTACTATTTTATTTAAGAGATATTAAGTTTACTTAATAAGGATGCTTACTTTTTGGTTTTGTTTTTTTTATTGTTTAACAAGATTTTTAAATCCCGAAAAATAAAGATATACATTTAATATATTGAAGAGTATACATTCAATAAATAATACTCACTCTGTCCACCGGGAAGGAATGCATTTTGCGATTTTGGCGTCCTTATCAAATGTATACATTTTCCTTTTTAACTACATGGGACCCACACACATCACTAATACATTTAATATATGGATCTTACACATCTTACTAATACAACCAACTACTACACAATAAATAATAATATAATAGTCTTTAATCCACTTGCAAAAAGTAAATGTATACCTATTGAGCGGATAGAGGGAGTACTCCCATTTTATCCTGCAAAAATTTTAACACGGAGATTAATGAGTATAATATATAATTAATGGGTAATAGGTTGATAATATAATATTTTAATATGTATTGTGTGTAGGTGTATTAATAGTGTGTGTGACTCTATGTGAATATATTAATTATTTTGTATGTACCTCGTATATTTAAAAAAAAAATGTGTTAATTTTCATAATAATAAAAAGAAAGAGTAGTTTCACGATTTTTATGAGGGAGTAATATAACATTTGGATTCATTGCACCTGCGCATGGTCCTAGATCTATATGCACACACAAGACTTTCCTTAAAATCATATCATCTATTGGGTATGCATGTTACATTCAATTTCATTAATAATTTTTTTTTCTTAAAAAATTAATTTTTTTTCAAATGTTTAATATTAAAATTTTAAAGATTATTAAATTTTAAGATTAATTAGATCTTCTTTTATTTAGGTTCTTTATTTATTGGGTTATTTAATAAAACATTGTGGTTTGAAAATTCTTTTAATAAAATATAGTAGTTTGTGGACCCTTTAATAAAATAAGTAGAAGCGTCACTAGTAGTGGCGACTTTTACCCGGTTTTACCGTTGATGTATTATTTTAACTTAAATAATTTTAAATAAATTAATTTTAACCCAAATAAATTCATACCTTATTTTTACCTTATTTTCGACATTTCCCCACTCTTTAAAATGGTATCTGAGCCATGTTTATTTATTTATGAATGTAAAATTTATTATAAACTTATATCACTTAACGAGAGGAGAGTTTCAAGATATATGGATCTGAACAAAAGTTCGACATCCGAGATTAACAAGATTATCAGCCATGTTCAAAGTTGGAGCAACAGGGACTTCTGGCCTGTTAATTATGACGAAACAAGAAGTTTTATACAACAATATTATTGTGTGTTGTATAGACAATAGCAGAAAAGGAATACGAGGACGCCGACCGTTATTGGGACGAGGGAACTAGCAAATGCTCGTGCCAACCACACCAAGGAAGAACATTTGAAGGAATTACGCTAGATAAAGATAAGATACTCCAATGAAGTATCAAGAAACACCGTGGAAACCGAAGTTTCATCGAGAACCATGGAAGTGTCCCTAGACACAGACAATGGAGGAAAAGACCAAATCAGGGTCCGAGAGAGATATGCAAGTCTTACCACTTTTCGCACTGGACGGAATGACAGAGTGGAAGGAGATCGAGACAGATAACTCTAAGATAAACCAAGATCTTAGAGAATTACAGAAGACGGTGATATTTTTTGGAGAATATTGCCAAAACATGTCCAAGATGATATTTGAGATCAGCCTCAAAATGGATAAGGTGGAAACATTGCAGAACAAACAACTCAACCTGGAAATCAAAGTAGCCAGGAGAAAATCAGGAGGAAGGTTGCCACCAACCTTCGGAATAGAACCCCTTTTACACCAAAAGGGGAAGACGACAGAAGTCACAAGACCACAGTCCGAAAGCGAGAAGATGATTGCTATCCTTCGAGTAGAAATCTTGAAGATCTACAAGATCTATATGAGTCTTTCCAAGGACTATCAATTGTAGATCTAAAAATGAATGTTGGAGAAACATCAAGCTTTCAACAACAGTCGCAGGCTCATCAGACACAACATGATCGGAGCCAAAATGAAGGAACCTCTGGATCACACAGAGTCCATGGGGCAAGACAAGAAGAGACATTCCAACAACCAGGAAACTTCAAGATGAAGGCAATAGGAATGTCAACAGGAGCAAGCCGAGTTCGAGGATCTAATCTACACAACACCCCATATGGTCAGTCTCATCTTGAACTAATAAATCCATGCAGGTTGATCTTGAACCTTGATACTCTCGATTTCAAAAACAGAGAGACCTTGATCAACGAGTGGACAGATGCAATGAAGATTACAGGAGGTGCACTAGAGCTGGATAAAGAAGGCTTTATAAGATTCCTAACTATGAGCCTGGAAGGATCAGTAAAGTGCGTCTGAGAGCTACTCTTAGACGATGTTAAGAAGGAGGCCATGGAATGCGAAGACCAAGGCAATATTGTCGATCGTATGGCCAAGATCTTCAACATCCACTTCATCAGAGTAGGTTACTTCGAAGGAATGGAGGAAGAAAAGAAAAAAGAAGTATAGGAATGCCCTATACAGTCTAGAACTACTTGACATATGTCATGTAGATGAGTACATCAAGCATTTCACAGAGTATAGAAGGAAATCAAAGATCAAGGAGGAGGAGGTATTCCACCTATTCTTTGCGAAGATTCCAAGTCCATGGAAAGAAATACTGATCAAAAAGTATGAACCATGCGAGCTGGATTCAATAGCAAGGAGGATGTCTTTCCTCAAAGCCAAGATTGCAGAGTGGTGCCATCAAGCATCACTACACAAAAATTACAAAAGACTAAGGGGAATCAACAAGGTAGTACCCTTATGTTGCGAAAATAATGATCTTCCAACTATCATTGGAAGAAGTCCAAGGAAGCAAAAAATGATGAAGAAAAATCATCCTTACATACAGAGAAGCGGAGGATGGAGGTCCAGAAGACCAAGATCCTTTTGGTCCTAGCAAAAGGCACGAAGCTATAAATCAGGGCAAAGGTCCGGACCATCCAGATGGAGTTCAAGAAGTCAAGCTTCATCCTCATGATCAAACCAGAGAAGTACAGGAAGAACTCCCACGAGAAAGACGTTCCGAAGAACATCTACACAAGCTAATGAAAGATTTAAGGATTGTAACTGCTATACATGCGGAGTTAGAGGACATATCTCACCCGATTGCCCGGAGAACCAGAGAAGAGGAGTACGACAGTTCGAAACAACTCCAGAAATAGAGGAAGCTATTTACTTCCAGGACCTGGTACAGGTATATTAATTCGAAGATATACCCTCAGACGAGAGCATCTATGTAGAAGAATTCTTCAGCCAAGACGAATTCTCCGAAGATGAGTCGGAGTGAAGAAGAACTTCAGACAGGAGATACAAGAAGATATGTCTGGATTCTTTTCCCAGACATCCATTTCTCTTAAGACCCTTATGAGAATTATGAAGGAGGATCCAAGGCTCAACCTATACGATGGATTTAAGGGTGGTATACCGTACCGTACCAAAAATTTTTGTTCATACCGTATATCGTACCGAAATTAATGGTATTAAAAAATTCATACTGATATCGTACCGACATTTTCAGTATACCAAAATTTGGTATACCAAAATTTCGATATATTAACAACCTATACCATTTTTTACCGAAATACTGAATATCTTTCCATTAGAATGAATGTCACCCACTCACATCTATGCAGTTCGAACAGAAAAAACATTCTAAATTTCAATTCAAGATCTAAACAATCCAAATTTCTAAGCAAAACAAGAAACAATAGAACATTCGAACAACAAAAAAATATTTCCAAACAATACAAAATAGTAATAAACGTTCATCTTTACTTCCCAATCTCATAATGAGAGGCTGTAAACACTCATTGTGGATGAATCCAAGCAACCAGATAAATAAAATAAATAATCAGACCGACTAATTTGGATGAGTTTTGAAAGCGTCAAAATGTGAAGGCAAGGCAGAGTTCAGATCTGGGTAGAGTTCGAATCTTTTCGCCGGAGGCTTTTAGAGATGACGATTACAAGTGCTACAGTGGGAAGAGAGGATGGTGGGTGATGCTGCGATGGGGTACCGAAGCAGAAAGATGGACAAGAAAAGAAAATTAATGGAGAACAATGGAGTTGCGTGGATTAGAAAAGAATTTGGAATTGGAAGAGGACTTAGAGGAGTAGAGGACGCCGACTGTAATGGAAAGGAGTAGGGTTTCCAGGTTTGTGAGTCAAATGACTCTACTTATATTATTTATATAAAGTAATATATTTCAATTTATTATTATATTATTTATTAATAAAATTTTAGAACCTGTAAGTATCTATAATTAAAATTATTATATTAATTTAATTAAAAATCTATTCATTATATCGGTATACCGAAATACCGTAAAAATACCAAAATACCGATATTTTTGCGGTATTTCGGTATATACTAGAATACTGAAATTTCTTAATATAATTTACCGATACCGTACCAAAAATTTCAGTACGACATTATACCGTACCGAAATTTTTGGTATACCTAAATTTTCGTTATACTCGGTAATTTTCGATACGGTAGATGCGGTATACCGAAAAATTAGTAATTTTGTCCATCCCTATATGGATTCACTGTGGGAAAGTTGGAGAAATTTCTTCCAAGCTTCAAGAAGAGAAAGCATAACATCATGTATAAGGTGACCGAAAGGGAAATTGTCATTCCAATGGAGCTCACGAAAAATGTGATGAAATTGCAACTAGTTCCAGTTGACGAAATCAAAAGGGAACTCAGTAAACTCAAGGAAGGAATGGCTAAGACCATGTCTTGGATCCATATCGGAGAAATTAGGATCCTCATCAAAGCAACTTTCAAAGAAGGTATCGGTACACCAATCGATATTGCAATATTTGATAAAAGGATCAAGAATCCAAGAGAGGCATGCCTGGGAGGAATCTCAGGAAACCTGTATGTAGGTAACATGGCATTCTACATTTACCCAAGGATTGCCTATAATCTGGCAGCAAAGATTTCAGTAGAGCACTCACCCTTCATCAAGATTTCAAAAATAAAGATTTGATGAAAGAACGGAACCGGCCGTACTATATCACTTACAGTATCTCATATGCTCTATCCAACACTCATCATTAGGATTTATTCTAAATGAAAGAGTATATTGAGATACCAGAAGTGTTTGAAAGGGTTGCATGCGCAACTAGGCCAGAAATAATGGGTTACCTCCAATCCACGACATGGATTTACGAATCAAGGATAAGCCGGTCTGGAGTAGATAAGATAACCTCATATTCGAACAGAGAATGATTTATTTCCAAGAAGAAAGAATGATTAACGAAAAATGGGAAAGAAGCCGATCGTGGAGTTAATCCAGGAACTGAAGAAATTCACAACTAAAGGTGAACTTAAATGCCAGAAGGATGGAGAGGAGTCGAAGTAATATTCGACATTACTAAAAAGGAAAATTATATTCCTTGTGATGTCTTATATTATCTTCAACAGCCAACAACTAGGAGATATCAAGGACAGCTCAAACTCGGAGAACTTGAGCAGGTGATTGAAGGAGTAGCAGAAAGATTCCTAGAGCAACTAGTGTTGGGACTGGAATTTCTCGAGGAACACAAACCTTGGGAAAGATTACAAGATGAAATGGAATTCACGGTCAAAGGGAAGAGATACAAAGTTTACTAGCAGAGGCTCGGGCATAAAGGCTCTGATTTACCCATGACCACAAGTCCATTCTTGATATATATCACCGTTGGGATGATATATAAGGAGCATCGTGCAGAGTATTTTGCGGCATATATTGATTCGGGAGCCGGCATCTGCACAATAAAAGAAGGAGTCTTTCCTAAAGACTCAGGTGAAGAATTGCCAATGGTCCTAGGAAAAGATTTCTCACAAAGTGTGTTAATCGTTAACAGAGGAATCAAGCAAGCAGAGATCATGATTGGAGAAGTAGATCGTATCCCATGGTACAAGGTAAAAACTCCACCAAAATATTTTCATGATACCGGAGCAGATATTCTGTTAGGAAATAATTTCTTACAGACATTCAAGCGTTTTACCCAAGAGAACGCAACAAGATGGCTTATTTTCACAACCCTTTGTGAACATAAGATCATAGCACCAAGACTGCGTAATGCATTTCAGAGAAAAATGCCCACCAGATTTCGCAGCAAGCGTGGTGATGAAGGAAAACTTAGCCATCCAAAGATGAATGATCGAAGGAGATATGACGAAGCAGTCCTTCAGATGAGAACCGAGACTAGAGGAGGATGGAAGATGGAGAAACCAAAGGAAGATGGATAATCTTTTCAAAGATTATTTCTCATTCATGTTTGTTTATGTGGATGACATCCTCATAGCCTCAAAGAAAATGAAGGAACATTTGGCCCATTTGGAATTATTTTTAGAAATGTGCCACAAGGAAGGATTGGTGCTTTCTGAAAAGAAGTCAGTAATAGAAACAAGACAGATCGAGTTTCTTGGAGTCGAGATCGATGAGTCCGGAATCATTCTACAACCACACATTGTAGAAAGTGATCGGACCAAAGTGTCTAATCGCATACGAGTTTGTATTCGCGACAATGCGAGTCTCTCCGAGTCATTACGAGAGCCACTCCTTTGGGCTGTTGATGGCAATAGCAATAGACAAAAGGAGAGTAGTCGAGAACGGAGCTCTAAACCCGGAACAGGGGATTCAAATACCCCTGGCACGAGTTCTAGATTGGAATCTCCAAAAGAGAAACCAGTCCAAGAAAATGTCGAGGCTCCTGAGTCACATCTTGAGCCATCGAATCAACCCAGCACCTCTGGGGTCAAAGAGGGAGAGATCAATCTTAGACCTATGACGGGCACTGTTAAGGTTGGTATTAATTTATCTGATTTCTCTTATTGGTAGAATTACCAAGCCAGCAAGGAGAAATTAAACACCAGACAAGGAATCCGACCGGAGAAATACCGGGTGTATATATTTGGAGAATATCCCCGAGTTTGGATGCGAGAAGGCTCAAATCCAAATGATGTGAAACAATAGTATGACTTTGGAGCGCTAGCTTCAATATATACTATTGCACCAGGCTTGCCAGAGCTTTCAAAACTGCCTGAATGGCTGGGAAAAATAGTTTTCAAGGAATGGAAAAATAACGCAACTCTATCTAGAGGCTATGTACTGAAGCTTTACTTCACCAGTGCGGCTCCAGAACCAGTCGGGAAAGGCAAATGCGAGGCCTTCCATCTCATCAAGCTAAGAAGACCCGATGTCTCAGCATCAAATAAGATCAAGGAGTCTTCTGGGAAGGAACTAGTCTTGGTTTCTACTTTTTCTGAAGAACAAATCTCTACGCGAAGAGCGAGGGGTTTGTTCGCCTGCATTAAAGCAATGGTAGAGGTGAAATTCTCATTCAAGTTCGAGCATAAGTCTTTGAATGGGTCTTTTATGTTGAATACTTTAACAGGGAAAAAGACTCTGTTTGCTGAGAAGGCCTTCCAGGAAAAACATGATCTTCTTTGGAGAAAGATTCCGGTGAGTAAACAAACCCATCAGAGATATTGTAACATGGTCCATTTTGGGCAATGGACGAACAAAGTATGCACGAGCTGTTCCACCCAAACAGAACCTGAGTTTGGGAAAGGAATAAGATTGAGCATAGGGATGATCAGGAATGCTCAACCACCCCCAACAAAAGAGACACGTGGAAAGAAGAGGGTAAAATCTCTTCAAATTACCCAAGAGCCAGGAGAATCTTCAGACACCAAGGAAGACAAATGACTCTTCAAAAAAGCAAGAGTCGGATGACTTTTCCAAAGAGGTAAAGAGCCATGTGATTCCTGTAAAAGCCAAAAGAGGGGACCAGATAATGGCATCCAATGTAGAAGAGAGGGACCAGCCAACTGCAAAAGTTGGAATCCAATGGGAATGACGTAAGCAGTGACGTCAGTACAATGACGTAAGCAATGACGTCAGCAAAAGTAAAGAGACTTTGAAATCCGAATTTCACATTCGCAAGCGTCTATAAATAGCAGAGTTAAGAAAGAAGAAAGCATCGACCATCACCCTCTGTTTTCTCTCACTTAATAGACATTGTAGTTTCTTTTCTTTCTTTGTATGAGTGTTTCTGTTGGTAGCTAAAGGAGTTTCTCCTCTTGTTCAGTGAGGATGAGTGTGTAATAAATTTCTCCATTCAATAAATAAATAATCTTGGGCTTCTGCCCCCATGTAGCCTTCCATTTTTGTGCAACCTTATTCTCCATACTTTCCGAGTAGAAGCAGTAGCAGCATCCTGTACACCCGGTGTAGAAACGAATCAGGTTTGTGCTAAGGTTCGCTGAAGGAACATGATTAAACCATCACACTGCAGGGTGCTTTGTTGGTTGTGAGGAGCAACCGGATACCCCGGATATCAGGTGGATTAACGATCAAAAAAGGTACTATTGTTGTTTCAAGTTGGTTAGTTATGGTAATAATGTTGTTTAATTAATGTACGGAAGTATATTGGGTCTGATATGGTCATAATGGACTATGTCTATTTAGAGGATAAAGGGAAATGTTTGAAATAGGAATTAAAACGGGTATATTTAAGGTTTTTACTATATTTTATAAAATGGAAAAAAAATTATATTAACAATGAACAGTAGTAAAATCGCCAGTAGAAATGGCGTTTCAACTTATTATGTTATAAGGTGGTCAAACCACTATATTTTGTTAAAAGAAAATTCAAAACAACATATTTGGTTAAATGTACCTTATTTATTCATTTATATTTTAAATTTTAATATTCACAAATATATTAATTTTTGGGCGATAATTCTCATTTTACATTTATATGTTTTAATTAAATTTGAATGTGCACTGAGTACGTACATATAAGCACAAAATTTTATTAAGTAATTATGAAAATAGATTTTGATGGGTAATTAGGTCATGATAGAAGATAATCGTTCACGCAATTTAGTAAGTAGGGAAAGATGATAGTAATAATTTTTAACTTATATAATGATAAGTAATAATGTTATTTTATAAAAAAATTTATAAATAAAAAATTATAATATTTTATAGTGAAAGTAATAACTAATTACGAAATAGAAAATGATCTCATCGTAAAATGTCTCATCCAAGACTTACCCTAATAAGTTGCGTAGCCAGTTGACAATTTTGGTATTAATTTATTTATAATACTGAGTATTAAGTAAACTTGCGTAGCCAGTTGACAATTTTGGTATTAATTTATTTATTTGTATTATTATAATTATTATTACAACAAGACAAAATATTCTATGAGTCAAGGTGAACGGACGCTAATCCTTGTTGTAAGCAAATAAAATTCAAAGTTTAATCAAGTAGTGACATGTGAATTTTTGTGATTAAAATATTAATTTTAATTTATTACTATTTTATTTAAGAATTTAAATAAACTTTTGTATAAAAAATAAGTTGATAAATAATTGATAAATAATTTAAATCAAATAAATTAAAAGAGGCTTGACCCAAGTAAATAAAAAGTATGTTAAATATGGTTCAATCCAAATCAAAAAGTTTAAGTCAAATGTATTTTAATCACAGTCAAGTAAGCATAAACAAATTACTCCCTTCGTCGCATAATGTATTTTCATTTTGGGCGTTTTATCATAAGATTTTTATGTAGATAAAACTCACATAAATTAATTAATATATCTCTATAAGGTTTATACACATTATTAATACAAGGGTTCCACTAAATACACACCCTTTTTAATAAATACACACCCCTATTATTATATATTTAAAGGGTAAATATCAAAATTAGCCTTATAAGTATGACGTTTTCCAACTTTAGTCCTTTTTCTTTTGCAATTCTCAATTTTGGTCTTTTTTTGTCAACTTCTAGTCCTTTTGGTCCAGTTTTGGTCATTTTCTCAAAATTTGGTCCTTTTTTAGTCCACTTTTAGTTCTTTATGTATACACTTTCAGATCATTTTTGGATTTTTTCTAACATAAAGGACTAAATTTGAACAAAAATGACTAAATTTGGACTAAAATGACTAAAAGTGGACAAAAAAGGACCAAAGTTGAGAATTGCAAAAGAAAAATGACTAAAGTTGGAAAATGTTACTTACAGGACCAATTTTGATATTTACTCTATATTTAAATTATATATTTTGTTAAAGTCTAAATTATCCAAATTTAATTTAATACACACCCTAATCTTTTAAATCATTTTGGTGTCATGTCATCCTATTTCAAAACACATTATCATCGTGAATTTCATCTTCAACAACGTCACAGAAACAGATCATCAGAATAGTGGACTCCATCGTCAACAACGTCGCTGTCATCCTGTTGTTGATGAACTGAAAGTGATTTCGGAGCTAAAGCGCAGATTCATGAAGAATCAGATTGATTCTTTGCCTCATGTGACGTTCATGCATGAGGAAATCAAGAACAGCAGTCTTTGCTGAGGACTTACAAGATTACAATGAATAAAATGCAGGACAAAATCGATAACAAGAGGTGAAAGTGAATTCGTTGCGAGAAGAATTGAAAGAGATTGTTCAGAATAACAAATCACCGGAGAAAAAGATGAACGAGAGTGGATCTTTATCAGTTCGACTAAATTTTTTGATTCGAATTCTAAAGATTTTGCTTTGGTTTTGCATTATGATCTGTGTGGAATTTCGTCAAACACTTTGTGCGATAAATGGAATCTGCAAATTGAGATATCAAAGCTATTGTAAATGCAATCCCACCCGAGATCAAATTCAGCAACGGAAATCTTAAAGCCAACATGTTTGATCGTTTGTTTGTAGAGAGATTTTCAGTGGACTCAGTGATCTCATTTTCTCAAATCCAGAAATATTGCGATCAATTTCTCCGTGGAGAAACGCGCCACCGACGGAATTTCTTCTTCGAGGATTTCTCATCAAGAGTGTAGGTTGGAATCCCCAAGTGGTGAAGGAATCATATCCGGATCGAGAAACAAATAGTCCACCAGCAGAAAGCAGTGAGAGATGGGCTGTTAGAACTTAGAAGTTGAGATTTCACCTTTCAATGGATTCACATATGATCACAAATATGGAACCAAGGCTGGAGGAACCATCTTCGACAGATTCGGTCGTCTCCATACCACTGCAGAGCTTCTCGTCTCTGCTCATCCTCAAAACCTCCTGTTTTGGTCCATGCTACGATTCACAAAATCGAGTTTTTCCACATGTATGCTTCTTCACTATTAGGGAAAGGGAAATGGAATGAAGAGTAGTATGTTGTTTTGAAACAGGAAAGATGCCGAGAGCAGTTGACGTGAAAATGGAGTTCTCATTCTCCGGGTGACCTAAACCAGATAAAATGGTGAATTCCGAATATGACGTGTAGCTCATTCCCGTTTTCACTGAAAGTTCTCTGTAGTTCTTCAAGAGTAAACTAAAACAAGGTGTGTACGAAAAAAAATTAAAAGGGTAATTTTGATATTTAAGGGGTGTGTATTCAATAAAATTTAAAAATAAAAATTAAAAAGAAGTGTATTGAATAAAGAGTGTGTATTTAATAAAAATGAGTGTGTATTTAACAACACTTTTAATACAATTATTCACTATAAATTATAGATTTAATTAAAAAAACCAAAAAAAAAATTCACTTTTACTTCAATTGCAATTTAATCCTAAATTTTGAGATTTGGCAAAAAAGATACAACATTTGAAATTTGTTGCAAATCGCACCTATATAGCGGCAAGGTGCCGCTAGTCTTGACCTAAGCCACGTTAACTTCCACAATATTATTTAATTGTAAATTAGTAAATTAGTCTCAACATTTAAGATTTTGACAAAAAGAAACATCGAATTATATATTATTTTTACAAATTCACCCACATAATAAAATTTGAATATTTATATTTAAATTTTAAAAATTATTATATAAAATAATAAATTTCTAATTTAATATCTATATTTAATTTACCTAATTTTAAAAAAATTATAAATTAATATATATAAGTTGAAAAATTAATTATTTCTATTATTTAAATAATAAAAAACTAAATAAATAATATTTATAAAATATTAAGTATAAAGGTTTTATTATTTTTTTATTGATTTTATTTTACTACTAAAATTATATAAATAATTAGTTTTATTAATATAAAATAAAATTTGTTAGACTTAAAATAATTTTTATGTCTCAAAATCAATAATTTTATTTCAATTTCAATATATTTAAGTTTTCTTGTTGATGTCTCGTCTCCAGAGAGCTTCAAGGTGACGTGTAATTTTCTCAACTTTTTTTTTAGTTTTTCAATACTCTTTTCAATATTTTTCTTATTTACTTTTAATTAACTTCCTTATTTAATATTTTCTTTTTTAAATAATGTGTTTCTTATTTTTAATTATAATTAAATTTTCAATATTTTATTTATTTATTTTGATATAATTAATTAATTACTAAATCTTTTAATTCAATAAATTAATCAGTATCAAATTAAATCATATATAAAGGGAAAAATAATATTTTATATAATATTTATGTTAAAAATAAAGATAATAAATTCATTACAATTTTATGAATATTTAAAAGAATATTATATATAACTTAATTTTATTTATATTATATATATATATATATATATATATATATATATATATATATATATATATATATATATATATATATATATTACATTAGTTTCTTAAAATAAATAATTAACGGAAATAAAATTACTCTTATATAGTTAATTAAGAAATACTTAATCATAATAATGAATTAAAAATAATACTCCACTTGAATATTATTTATGATATTATGTATACTTAAGATATACATACCCCCACTTAAAGAGTTACACTTCCTTTGTAATTAGTGTAACTCTTTAAGCGAAACAGAGAGAGTATATATTTTATATAATAATTTTTTAAAAATTTGAATTTTCATATAAATATTTAAATTTTATTATGTGGGTGCCATTTACAAAAAAATATAATTTGATATTATTTTTTGCCAAAATCCCAAAGGATTAAATCACAATTAAAGTAAATGTGGTATTTTTCGTGCAATTAATCAAAAATAAAGTAGAAGCTGACGTGGCGTAGATCAGGCAGGTCAGTGGTCGGGCAACATATGGCTGCTTGAGGAGTGCGATTTGCAGCAAACTTCAAAGGTTTGGATTATTTTTTTCAAATCTCAGGGGTTAAATTGCAGTAGAAGTAAAAATAGTGGTTTCTCAATTAACCCTATATTAAAATATTATATCTCTTATATTACTATACATTAAAATATTATATTTCTTTATTCTCATGCAAAAAGCAAGTGTAAGATTTCAAACGGACGGAGGGGGTAAATCAAATTTAAATCAAACAAGTCTAATTAAAATCCAATCAAATTGAAGGGTCAAGCCACGAAATTGGTTAAATAAAACCTTAACAAATAAGATCTTGAGTTGTAGATAAAAAGATTTCTTATCTTTGATCACCTATAAAAATACCCTTTCTCCATACAATCAAAACACACCTGAGCATCCGACATCTGAAGATGCTGAAAATATAAGTAATGACAAAATCCAAGACCCCTTCAAGATCTTCAAGTAGTGTCTACGATTCAGGATCAATGTTAAACCCACCAAATCAAGCATTCTAAAATCAAGTTTTTCGGCGATTTTTGCGGAATCAATGACGTTCTACCAAATTCAACGATGTTTTTTGTGGCAAGCTTCAAGAATAACATTTAATTCAAATAAAGGTTCTACACCCCCATATTAATGTTATAAAACTTCAAATTCGAGCTCGAACAAATTTCAACTGAAGATCTAGTTCAACACACAGTCAACAAACAAGTCAAGCAACAAAGTCAAAAAAATTGATCCGAGTGAATAATCAGAGAATTAATTTGAGATTGTATTTTGCTATATAAATTCTTTAAATTAAATCTATTTGGATTATTTTTGTACTTCATTTTATATTTATTTTATGATAAATACAAAATTTGGCATGCCTGGGACACTCTCTACCAATACCTATTCTCTCATCAAGCTCAAAGATATGAAAAATGTCCCTTCACGAGATCAAAGTGGGTAGGATTGATGCCTCAAAAGCATCAGATTCATTTAATCACATGTTATGTTTATTACAAGGAGCATATCAAAGAAGTCACTGTCTGAAGTTTCATCTAAATCCAACCCTTCAGTTGAAATGGCCTCGAGAAAACAATCATATATTTAAGGAGACAGTGATCAAGGTTCCACTAGCTCAACCTTTCACTCAACTTCAAGCTCTCCGTCTAGCTTAATTGGAGCTCAAATGATGATGTGCTACAACCATTGGACAATTAGAAAATATGATGAGAGTTATCAAAGGGCTAACCAAATACATAAAAGCACATGATTCAAAGATTTCCAAGTTAATAGGAAAGATGGATAGTTGGGAGATAAATCGTGAAAACGTAAAAGAAATTGAGAATGAAGGCGAGGTGGAAGAGTACTTCACAATACGCCAGCCAGTTGAAAATGAGCAAATTGAAGGGGGATTACAAGTTGGAATACTCCAAGTTGATCAATTGAGACATTCGATGATGATGGGACCAATGGGGATCACACGATTAAATGATATGAAAATTTAAACACACATAACTTTTTTAATTATAATAAATAAACAGTACTCCCTCCGTCCCCCGATTTTCTGCACACTTTCCCTTTTGACGTCCCAAACTTATGAACGTTTTTAAAAATGAAAAAAATACATTACAATGATATTCACTTTTTACAGACATCCTAACAACTTTATACATATTTTTTTATTAAATTATCGATAAAATACTCACTTTATACACATATTTCAATAACTTCACATATCTTTATACATAAAAAATTAACTTTTCTTAATCTCCGCATACTAGAATACGTGCATAATTTTACCGGGACGAAGGGAGCAACATCTTTCCCTGTGAAATATGTAACATATCCTATATGTACAATTTTTATTTTTGTTACACAAAATTGAGAGAGAAGTAGTTTAAACATAATCAACGCAAAATAGAGAAAAACTAGTGAAAAGAAAAATCATATTAATCATAATTTATTAGATATCCCTTGAAAAAATTTTGTCCATCTCCATTATCACATTGTAAGATATACCAGAGCAACGAAGATGTGTTGAATCATACATAAACAATTTCCATACATAAACAATTCAAGATATTTAACTCTGGAGAAGATATATAAGAAAAGTGTAGAGAAAATAGGGATGCTAAAACACTCCTAAATTAATACAATATTTTATTTTATTAATTTTATATTTTGATCCATATTTCAAGTCCAAAATAATATTCTCTACATTCAAATTTATTGGCTCAAATTTCTTCGTTCAATTAAATATATTCTCAGAGAAAGTCTTCCCTAAAAATATATATTTTCTTTCTTTTAATACACTTGGAGAAAGTCTTTCCTAAAAAATATATTTCCTTTCTTTTAATACTCTTGATTCCTCCCCTAAAAATATATTTCCTTTCTTTTAATACACTTGATTGGGGAAGTTTCCTTATTTATTTTAAAAAAACTAATATTTAGGGTTTACCATGTTAAGTATAGATACACACATTCTTTCTTTCTCCCCTCATTAAAAATCACTCCTTGCAGCCGCCGAAATAAATGATAACAAGTAACTTTCATCTTAATAGGATTAATTGGAGGGATTTTAATTTAATTAGAGGGATTTTAATTGTTCAAATCTTTTATTTATTTGTATGTATTATCTCTATATATAACTCCCATAAACGGAATAGGTGATCTCATTTTGTATATAGTGATATTCTCTACATCACCAAAATACACAGTGATAAACTAAATATTATTCACATGGTATCAGCCTCTTTTCTGATCCTGTAAGTCTCTTTCGTTGCTCATTGGACTGGTCCTCCGATTTGTGCGTTTTGCTGGACTGATCCCCTCCAGCCATATCTGTCAAATCTTACTTCTCAACAACCTATATTTCTTTCTCCATCACTACAGCCCCTCCCTCTCTCTCGCCATGGCTGCACCTAATGCTGATCCTCTCCCTATTACCACAATGATCAATATGACTCCCATCAAACTCGACGCTACCAACTATCTCCCATGGCGTTGCCAACTTATCCACATAGCAGAATGTTTCGATCTTATGAGTTTTCTGGATAGATCAATAGTTGTTCCAACTCCCACTGTGACGTCGGAGGCCAGCGTTGAATCTCCTAACCCAGCATATACAACATGGAAATTGAAGGACAGAAAGCTTCTCAGTGTTATGTATACGTCCCTATCCCCGGATGCTGCATCCGAAGTAATTTTTCATCTACTTCTATTGACGTTTGGATGACTCTTGAAGCCATTTATTCTTCGGCCTCCCGTCAACACCAGTTATGCGAGGAATTGTTATCGCTTCGTCGTGGTGAGTCTTCAGTTTATGAATATGGTAAGAAGTTCAAGTATTTTTGTGATCTATCGTGCAATGGCAAATGCTTCGGCTGAGTGATGAGAGTGATAATTCACGTATTTTGAGCTCGGATTTGTGTAGAAATTGAGTATGATTTAGTCTATTATCAAATCGAATCGGGATGTTTATGGAAAAATCACGAATCAGATGCTACTGAGGCTATTGAACATATTTGTACAGGAAAACAGGTAGGAAGTGCTTGGAATTGGAAAATACATTTTTCGAGGTGCAGTTCGACCAGAGTAGTCCCGTTCGACCAAGCTCAGACAAGTCGAACGACAGAGGAGAAGTCGAACTGGAGCGTTTCAACTTACAGAGTAGTCGTTCAACCAAGGATAATTCGTTCAACCAAGCGAAGTCTGGTCGAACCACGGAGGTCAAGTTGAACGGCGAGTGTGAAGACGAGTTTTAACTTACAGACATGTCGTTCGACCAAGTGGGTACCGTTCGACCAAGCCAAGTCTGGTCGAACGGTGACACATCAGCACCGAAATATCGATATTTTCACCTTCAGTGCGTGCATGTGCGTGTTTTCTACGAAAAAGCCCAGTAAAGGTCCATAAGGAGAAGTTACAAGTATAAAAAGGGGTGCCGATCACACCAAAAGGAGAGTTAGATTCCACTTCCATCCTACACCACATCCAACCCTAACTCCATCCGCAGGAGCTGTAGAGAGATTCGTGCAGCGAATCAAGTGAGAACCAAGTGAAGATTCAAGATGGAGCGAGAAGCGATGACGCCCACATCTAGGGTTTACTTCGCAACTTAATCTATCTTGTAATTTTCAAGACTATGGGTAAGATCTATCCAAACACCATAAACGTTCTTCGAAACGTTATGGGCTAAAACCGCTTTGGTAATTCTAGAGTTAAGAAGGTTTTTATCTAGTTAATTGAATTTCCGTGTGTATACTCCGTACAACACTACTTGTGGTTTATTTTATATAAGAATATGCATTTTTTAATTCATACTCAGAGTTGTTTTGTGCATCATTAACTATTATATAGAGTCTGAATATATATCTTGGTTATTGATTGAATGCGTTCACTGCTGAGCAAGATTACATGTTATGATTCTAAGTGAGGGGACTCCGAAGCTTCATTAGAGCTATCTTATATAAATACTTATTAATTGAATTGAATTCGGGTTAGTAAGTAGTATAAAGAGGATAATTATGTAGTACCTATAAATGGAGATCATATCGGGTTAGAGTACTTAGTGCACGGGAAATAATTGATACTGATAGTACCTAGAAAGGGGGTGTAATTATGTCTCTTGCTCTAAGGTAATTCACACGTGTTACAAGCTTATCTGTTGTGTCTATAGAGTAGATTTGCATGGCTTAGTGATGCGTCCATATTCCACAAGGTAGAGTCGGACATTGACACATGCAAGGGAGATTAACTAGTGAAACTAGATGGCCCAAAGAGCTACCTATTTTCTCACTTGAGCAACTCTCGTTTATCTCTATTGTCTCTATTTATTTGCTATTTTATTATTCGTTCATTAGTTTAACATCTATTCTCCAATTAAATTGCCAACAATAGTTTCTCTTAGATTAGATAATAATAAATTGATAATCAACTATCCTTTGGGTTCGATAATATAACTTGGTCGATTATCTAAGCTACAATCGCATCCTTCATACTTGAGGATTAAAATGGTGTGTTGAGAAAACGCCCATCATTGAGCTCATTTGGGTGACGAATCTTCTTCGTGAACTTCAAGTTTTGTCTTTGTCTCGTCCTATTCTTTTATGTGATAATAAGAGTGTTATCTTTCTCAGTTAGTATCCTGTTGCTCACAAACGAGCAACACACATTGATCTTGATTATCACTTCGTTCGCGAGCTTGTGTCCTCCGGAGATTAGTCACACGATTCGTACCTTCTCACTTGCAGCTTGCTGATATGTTTATGTAGAGTCTTCGTCGTTCTTCCTTTGAGTTTCTATGATCCAAGCTTTGCGTGTGTCTGTATCTCACGCAGCAGTTGACGGGGGTAACATGAGTAATTAGAGGGATTTTAATTTAATTAGAGGGATTTTAATTGTTCATATCTTTTATTTATTTGTATGTATTATCTCCATATATAACTCCGACAAATTGTGGGAGTTATTTGTATCATTCATCCATATATAGTGATATTCTCTACATTACCCAAACACACGGTGATAAACTAAATATTATTCACACATCTTATCATCTCCTTTACTGTATTCCCCAAGATTATTAAAAAGTTATTCTTTGTTACCACTCATCAGCATCATTCAGTTTTCACATGAGTCCACACATCAGCAGTTCACCATTACATTTATCTCATTTCATGAATTCTACCAATTTATTTAATAATTTATCATTTACTTTAATGAATTTGTTTGGAACTAAACATTATCAGTGGCTTTATCTATTTTTCGTTTTCCACGGGATTAAATTATAGGCTTTGAAGGAGTTTCGGATCGAGACGCGTAGAGTTCGATTCTAATCGCAAGTGGTTGAGGTGGGAATTTATGTACGGTTATTTATTAAATTTTCGCATTACATGTTAATTTATGTCATGATATGAATGAGATTATGAAATACGATTCATGAATGAGATATGATTTATATGCAATACGGGTATTGGACCGCAATGGTGCCCTACCAATGTTACGGTCCTATGGATAATGAATCGCGATGTCTTGTTATATATGTATTATGGGTAATGGGCAATAAGGTGTCTTACTATCATGTTAAGATTCAATATATGTAATATGGAATATGTGCTATGGGTAGTGAAGTGTCTCACTATCATCAAGTTAAGATTCAATATGTAAGTACATTTAAATTTTCATGTATGAGATTATTTAGTTTATGACAGTGACGTAGTTTCCCTGAGCTGTGGTTGCTCACTTCCTATTCTAATCCCCCTTTCAGGTTTGCGTGGCGGAATACGAGCGGGAGATGTGGTGGCAGGAGGAAGTGAATAAGATTTAATCTTGTAGAAAACCTAAAATTTCATATTTATTTTTAGTCATTAATTGAGCCTTTGGAATTTAATTGAATTATTATGATTTTGCTTATACTTTGGACGGATATATATATTTTCTTCTGTGGTTGAACATGTTAAATGGTGGGTTATAAATCGACTCGGATTTCCTGTGCCACTTTCGTACATCATCTTGTGTGTCATCACTCGGATCGTCGCCACGTAGGATGGGGAGAGAGAAATCACCAATTCTCAACTTAAAGCCATTATATACTTTACTAAGGAAAATAAGATATATTAGAAAATGATTATGTATACTTATTATTATTATTATTTGAATAGAAACCCTACGGTTTATAAGGAAAATATAATAATTAATTAATACAGGCAGATACCGTGAACGAAAATTCCTGGAGATCAGTTCATCGATTTCATCGATCATGTATGATCGACGAAATGATTAATCGTGAATTTGACCAATTTGATGTTGTTCAACATTGGAGGGAACCATTTTCATGGAACAAGTCCTTCATCCATAGCCAATCTGACTGATTAGGTGGTGTTTGACATCAGACATATAATATCTTCAGAAATTGGGGATCTGTCCAGTTTAATACTATTGGGTTTGGGTGAAAATGAATTAAATGGTGAAGTACCATTGTCTATTTATATCATAATCAGTTTCATGGGAAGATTCTAAGCTCCATCTCAAATCTCTCCAAACTCAATATTATTGGTCTCTCTAATAACTCATTCATGGATTTTGGCAACAGTCTCATTACAAGAGTTGCTCTAATTAATTCTAAGAATACACTAGCAAAATTACTCTTGTGGTTCATACTTTAATTTATTTCTCATATTTGCTCTTCCATCATATGATCGATGAAATGTGATGAACTGATCTCCAAGAATTTTTCGTTCTTGGAATCTGCTTGTATTATTATTTTCTTTTTAAAATGAAGGATTTCTATTTAAATAATAATAATAATAATAATTAAATATAATCATTTCCTAATATATCTTATTTTCCTTAATGAATTATTTAACCGCGTTAAGTTGAGAGTCAGCGATTTATCTCTCCTCATCCTATGTGGCGACGATCAGAATAGTAGCATAGAAGATGATGTACGAAAGTGGCACAGGAAATCCCTTTCCTGTGCCACTTTCGTACACCATCTTCTGTGCCATCACTCGGAATAGTGGCACAGAAGATGATGTACGAAAATGGCACAGGAAATCCGAGTGACACAGGAAATACGAGCCGGTTGTCTTGGTTGCTTGTTCTCAATCTCTCGGCTGGCATAGAAGTACCTTAGGGTACAACTCATATTTCTAAAATTTCCTAACGGAAACAATGCTTCGTTTTTGGCCAATTTAAACCTCGATTTAATTTGATTCCTGCTTTCGCAACTTGTTTTGTTTTTATGATGTGGTTAAGTTCAAAATCTTGTCTTTATTTTATTTAAAATTTTAAGTGTAAGTTTTTCATTACAATATTATGACACCTTAAACTTTTCTTTGTAACTTGTCTTTTAAATGAGTTATTTATTAAAGAAATGGTTTTTCATACCCTTATAGAAAATATTTATTGATAAATTGCGTATAAATTTTATGTATTAAAATTGGGGTGTGACAGATGCCAAAATGATCGAGGTGAGTTAAAGAAAACCCTCGATGCCGCGTCCTGCTAGCACCTCCCGGTAGATGGACATGGCCTCTTCCATGACCTTACCTTCTGCAAGTAGTTTAGCTCTCTTCTTTTCAAATGGATGAGTAGCCAGATAATATTGCGAGCAAGAATCACCAGCAAGTCTACCCAACCTCTCGTGCACCTGGGGAGCTGCTCGAGGATCGTACCCAGCTGAAGCCATCAAAAGCACTCCAATGTAATCTGCTTCCATCTCCATCCTGGTCACCCCAACAAAATACAGTAAATCATCACATGATCATCAAAAAGGAACCATCAATTTCAAGAGGAAGCAACAAAAATTTAACCACATCCAGGCAATAGTCCATGTAGATGAAGTAGTCATCTTCAATTTTATCAGTGCCGTAAAAGAAGAATTCTTTCAAGAGAATTAGATTTATATATACTGGTATATTAAAAAAGTCACAATATTGGTTCATTAAATTTTTTTTTCTTTTCTTTTGGCACACTTTCTTGTACTGCTTATAATGTAAAATACTAAAATCCTAAATTTGTAGTAGCATTATCTTTTTTTCTTTTTCTTGTCTTCCGAGTCTAATTCATTCTCAATTCCCTTTAACCATTGCAATCTACAACTTATCCTTGTTCTCTTTGCTAGGCAAGTGGCCCAGTACAAGTGTAATAACTTGATTTGAACTAACTTTTAACTTGCTCCCTCATTTGCAATAGGCATTTTAATGTTACCATAGACATCGAATTAAGAAAATGCTGTTTTCTATAGACTTTTGGGGGTAATGTACTCTTCTTTTAGTAATAAATAAATGATAAAACAAGTTAAATGTGAAAAGTGGGCGAGGCATTTCGGAAATAAAGTGCATTGAGAGGTTACTTGTGAAGCTTTTACCACTATATTTGAGGTGTGAAAAGTAAAATGAGACAAACAAATAAGGAAATGTGAAATATGTATTGGGACGGGGGAGTACATTTTTAATATATATACATTATACCATTATCAAATTTATTCAAGCTCATACTAATCATGTTCTCTATTTATGTCTTTATCTCCTAATTTAGGCCATTTCTAAGCTCAATTTCTAAATTTCTAAGCTAATTATTTAGAAATAAGCCAAAAATTAATTGCGATTACAAGACACCCCTCAATTAGAATCCCAAGCAATTTGAGAGTAGAAACTCTCACTTATTGGTTCTTCCAACACCAAATCACCATTCTACAGTCATACCCACTAGCAAACAAATCAATTACCAACTTCATCCTCTTCTATTTTGTTTATGAAAAAATGTAAGAGATAAGAGATTGGGACAAAAAACTTGAACGCAACTGTGCATGGATCACCACCATATTAGCAATAGCATCATCCTCAACCAAACATCAAACAATAACATATAAAGCAACGGAACTTTTGTCAAGTAGCATATATATCAGAATATGCCACAACAAATAACAGATAGTATTAACTCCGCCGTAAAGGAAACCTTAGGTAGGTAATGATTTGAGCTGGTGTAGACAAAATCAGGCGTGAAAAAGTGAAAAAGAATTCTATATAACCTGGCCAACCAGAAGTCCTTAGAGATCTGTTCTGCAAAGTGCCTTGCCACAACATGAGCTACCTAGCAATCAAAGAAGCACATAACATTACATCAATTAATATAATTCATAACAAAAGTGAGTAAAATAATCCCAATTCCTAAGTGTACCTCATGCCCAATAAATGTTGCAATTTCAGCATCAGTTCTAAAATATTGAAGCAATCTAGTGGAAACAAAAATCTTTCCACCAGGCAAACAGAAGGCATGGATCTCAGGCACAATAACAATAATAAACTCCCAATTCAAACCCTCCAAATGAGTAGTCCCAGATTTCTTACCCTTCTCTTCATCCTTGTGAGTGGATTCATTCAAATTCAGATCACTTTCTTGGGAGTAACTAATATTCCACACCTTGTCCTGTTCCTGTTCCTTCATCACTCCCTTCTGTAAAGCCTCAATTATATTTTGGGATATTCCTTGAACCCCTAATACTCTGTGGGTGAAGAGGGGGTAGTATTTCCCCTTCATACAGCAACTTAATTTCCTCAAATATGATGTCTCCCAACTCTTTCTCTGGAGCAGTCGAACTAACCACATAATGGGTTCGTTTTGTGTAAGACACTGTCTCGAAATTCTCAGAGTACACTTTTATACAAATTCCAAATCCTATTACGACCACAATCAATAAATTCTTACAGTCTTATATCCCCTAGCCTTAGAGTGAATCTTCACTCCATCATTTCTATCCACAAAGTAATACCTCTTCCCACCATCAAGAAAAGAGCGATCCCACTGGCTATGTTTGAGCCCATTTTGCAAGACTGCGTTCCTTAGAAATTTTCCACTGAAATTAGGTATAGAAGAAGAGGTGAGTGGATTGGTTCTTGAAATACATCTCCAAATGGGGTTTCTGGCTACAACAATCTTTGAATTGTAGCGACGGAAGATATCAAAATTAAATCGGGATGATGTTCTGTACCACCCCATGAAGTCGATCAATCAATTACTCAACTAAAATCAGAAAGAAGAAGAAATGTCAGACGGTATACGTTAGTGATGTTATAATGCCATTTGTTGATTGCTGGTTTAATAGAGTTATTAGTGTTGGGTTGAATTTTAATTAGTTAGTTTGTTATATTTTTACCTATTCTTATGGGTTAATTTCAGTAGATTATTCCTTTAGATATTTTCGTTTGACTTCCTACTTTATTTGTAGTGATACTATCGAAGCGAGACGAGTCGAAGTGATAAGTTCCTACGAATTGCGCCGGGAACTGGTTTCTCTCTCATCACCCCGCACAGTAAGTAAGACTTAATGTAATAGAGAGTTCATAAAACTGTGTCTCTTTATAGGTGGAGAGAGGACCTGATCGGATATTAAATCTTTATCAAATCACATTCTATCAATGTGATTGTTATCCATAAATATATATGACCTTATTTATCTCATATATATTATTTATTTAAACCATATCTTTATTTAAGATATTTTATCATAATAAATATCTTATATATTTAATTATTAATTATCTTTATTTAAGATATTTGATCATAATAAATATCTTATATATTTAATTATTAATTATTAATGGCACTAAGCCATAATAATCTTACATTCTCCCAATTGGCCGAATGACATAATTAAACATTAAGGGTTTAAATAATTCGTAAAATGTGCGCAATATAAGATAAAAGTAATTGGTCAACTCATAATATCAATATTAAGTATAGACTAACACAAGTCATGGCGGTTCTATATCATTTACTCGACATAGTTCCTTCCATGTACTATGATATTAGCTTTCTACTCAACGTGACTCATCAACCTAAGGATTAATAATGGTCCATATAAGTATCTCAATTCGAGATAAAATCTTGTTTAATTAATGTCAACATTCATGTATACTAAAATGACAAAACAATATATATTAATTAGAAACAAATTATAATGAGCTATTAATGTCAATTCTTCATCATAAGTTTGTTACAACTTTTCAATGATCTCATATTCACGTACATTCAATGAATATCTTTAGAGAAGATCATTTGCGTAACAGATCCGAAATCATAAGATTTGTGCCATTATACTCAATTGAGATCTTTGTTTCTAAAGTTTTTCTTAACGATAAGTACTTTCATTCCATATGTTTTAGCAACTTTGAAATATCCATCATTTTAAAGAAGAACAATGCAGCGGAATAATCATAATAAGTTTTCAGCGACTTGACATTATTGTCAACTTATTTCAAGTCCTGAAATTAAACTCCACATTTAATGTCCTTAAATTGTAGCTTCAGATCATGCCACAAGTTAACTTTAATAGTGAATTAGTTTTTAGAAACTTCTTCACAATTTTGCATGACACAATATCTCTGACTAAAAAACAAAAAAGTCGAAGTGAACTTTCTTGCATCATATAATCATCTTAATCTGAATCTGTATTTAATTAAATTTAAGTAATTAGAATTTCGATAAGTGAGCACGGGTGCTTCATTTCATATAAATACACCATAATATTTCTTTATGCAACATTATGGTCATCCATTTATGAATCACTTCAATAATGACCAAGCATTCTCACAGTAAGGCTGATATTTGGTCTTTATACAATCTTGTATATCTTAAGCTACCAATAATATACACATAAGTAATATTGTAGTACGTTCCAATTCATTATTGGAAATTGCATAAGATTAAACTTATCTCCCTTCCGGATTGGAACGTTCTTTACAAACACCTTTCCATCCATAACCTCTATTGAACTTTATTAACATATACTTACAAAGACATCTTTAATTGTCTCATCATATGTTTTATTCTAAAGTTCTTTGAGAGAAATTTATTGGTTTTACATAATAAACCAAGATCATCAGTTGCAAGCAAGTTTATCATCAACATATAGAATTAATGTACTCCCACTGATTTTCAGATATTTACACCGATTTACGATGTTTTCTTTAAATCCAAAATATATCATGAAAGGAAAGCATGATTAAGCTCGTATGTTGATTCTTTAAGTTTACACGTCATATGATATTTTCCTTTAATGGAAAAACTTTTGAGTTGATCCATTTAAATTCTTATACCAAATCACCATTTAAAAAAGCAGACATAACATTTATTTGGTGCAACTCTAAGTCATAATAAGTTACGAAAGTCATGATAATTCTAATAGAGTCTTGTAAAGAAATAACTTGTTATATCTCCTTACAATTATGTCATCTTTTTGAGTAAATCTTTAGCAACAACTCTAATTTTATATCTTTTGATATTGCCATCTGTTCACTTTTGATCATAGAGATACATACGTATCCAATTATTTTATAACTTTCTGGCAATTCTTACAAGATATAAACTTCATTATGAGCCATTGATTTCAACTCGTCTTTCATAGCATTTACTCGTTTAATAGAATTAGTATTTTCCATGACTTATTCCAAAACTGGAATTTTAGCATTTATTATAATGTCAAATTTTAGCTCATTTTATTATACTACATATGCAATCGTTATAAATAGCGGATATATTGTCCTTTAGACATTCTTAAAGCTATTTGATGTGATATATCAAATGAAAGCTCATTGATAATTGATTTAGTAAAATCGAATCCTTAAGAGAGTAGAATAACTTATATGTTGTCCTTAAAAATTGTTTGGCTATTCAACAACTATATAACAACTTTAGAAGAAGTTGTTGTTAAAAGTTGTTTGGCTATTCAACAACTATATAACAACTTTAGAAGAAGTTTAGATAAATGTATTTTCAAAATTTTCACCCAACTTCTTCAATAACCACATTTCATGGTTTCATACCCCCACTGATTTTATAATTCTTAATGAATTTGATATTCCAGTTTTAAAATTCTTGTACTATAGTTAAGACAATAAAATTCATACCCTTTAGACTTTAAGGATAATTTATAAGGAAATAACTTAATTTTCTTATATCAAATTTCTTTTCATGTGGATGTAAATCATAATCCCTGTCGGGCAATTTAAAACATGCAACTGCCTAAGATCGAGTTTTCTACAAGTTCATAAGGATTTTTTGAAAACTGTTTTACTAAAAACTCGACCATCACGTAAGTGGCAGTTTTAAGTGCATAAATCTACAAAATATGGGTATAGATTAATCATTCAACATGCTTATAACCATATTCAATAAAGTACGATTATGTCATTCTGCTACACCAATTTATTATGGTGTGCAACATTTAGTATAAATGTCAGTTTTTCCTGTAATTAAGTGATTGAACATGATAATCCATCACACTTTCCATAAAATTCATCACTTCTTCCAATCTTTATAATTTTCACTTTTCTATCTAATTTTCTGAACATCATTAATAAATGCTTATCAAACATTTATGGAGTGAGACTTTTCTTGTAAGATAGATATAACCATAATGTGAATATTTAAATTTAAATTGAAAATGATGAAATATTTTTATTTCTTTAAGAATGGATTATCATAAGACTCACAATTAGCGGTGTAAACTATTTTAAGAAGCTGTGTATTTATCATGGCTCTATTATTTGTGTGTTTTGTTTGCTTTCCTTTAATGCAATTCACACAAATATCAGATTAGTAAGAGCCTAGATCATGAAAGACTTTATTCTTAATTAATCTTTTGGAATAATTCTTTTAGAGAGTTACCCCAAATATTAATGCCACGTTTGGTGTCAACTTCATTATTATTCCTTTTAAAGGAACATAATGTTTATTATTATTATTATTTTTAAAACTTTTCTTTTGAACCAACATTAATTTCAACATTATGTGAATTTAATTCACATTCCATTCATCTTTCTTATGGTTCATTTAGAACATATCATACTTATAAGGTAATGAATTTGTAAAGGCTTTAATCTTGTTGCAATATTTGTTATCTTTAATGATAAGTTCATGTATGTTATGAGAACCATCAAACTTTATGGTGGTTAAAGATAGTCATTAATATCTCATCAAGAGATTTATTAGTAATTTAGGTATTATAAACTTAATACTTGGTCACGTTCATTCGCATAAATATTAGGCTAAATCTGTTTGATCTAACTCAAGCATTATAGTCAGATTACTAATTTTATTGCTAGTACAAGCAAAGACGCAATTTATCTTAAAGTGACAAATAAATCCAAAATACTTTGATGAAATTAGATTTATTCACACTATTTAAATTACTTTAATCCATTTTATAATGGAACAAACACATCATGCGAATAGAGACTAAATAATATAGGTAATTTTAAGAATAAGAATAATATAATTTATTCCTATAAATACCTTAAGTAATTTAACAACAGATTCAGGATCGAATGCAATAAATGTATATTGAAGTTCTCCTTTGGGCGATACAATAATATATCATCATAATCATAATGATGCTTGCATATTTAACATAATTTGATAATTAAATATTTTCATTAAAATTATTTTGTCATCTTTGGACATACAAAACAGTTTGTCATAATATATTAATTATCATTTTATCACATTCATATTCATGAATTATAAAGACTAGCTATCATCTTTGGGTGAATTTAAAGTCTTATAATTATGAAATTTTTAATAGCCCATATAATAATTTCTCATTCAAGCATCACATAAATATGAGAAATTAAAATTTTATTATACGATTTATCATTTTAATCTTTCAGGTCAGACCACTTTGGTGATTAACAGACCAACATTAAATAAATTCAAATCATAAAATCATCCATTATAATCTTATCAAAAATTCTCATAATAGATTATATTCAAAAGTTGAGTAATAACCAAATCATTATTTAATAAACATTCATAAATCACAGTCAAACATACCTAACATAAGTGAGATATTCTAATATCATATATCCAAAATATAACTTTACTTATTATAAAAATAATATAAGTCATAAACATTAGTGATGGATTGATTTTATTAACATTATTAAATCACTTTAGTTGGAAAGTTACAATTATGTTAATAATTGGGCATTAAAATGTGATACTCAAGTCATATGAATTAGGCAGATTGCTTTATTGTCTGTAATTAGTTGTTATTATTCTTAATCAGTCATTCCCAAAATTAAAGGGAGTCACGTAATTTTATATTAAAAATCTCATTAAAATCTCATGACATAATTAACTTCCATAATTAAAGGGAGTCACGTAACTTTATATTTAAAATCTCATGCTGACATAATTAACTCCCAGTTCAGTCCAAAAAATAAATAGGGCAGTTATTATTTTTGTCAAACAACATCAATTTATCACAATTAATTTTACATGGTATAATAAATTCATGTTATATCAATAATATGTATAAATACATGATACTGTAAATTAATATCAGAATTCTTCAAAATAAGTAATCATCATATTCTAATTAAATATGACATTACTACTTTATCATAATATTTTTAACGGGATAGTGCTTAATTCCCAAAATAACATTAATTATGATACGAGAATCAATTCCAATTAATTTCATAAACATAATTCCAACTAATTTTATAAACATAATTTTGCCCAAAATTCAATGATATGATCGAGATCAATTCATCATCAATTTTCTCATACAAATTGCAGCGGAAAAACATATATGCATGTTTTGATAATCTCATTCAATTAGTCATATGATAAGTGGATTCATTCAATCATATACAGATTCATAAAATATTAATTGATGAAAAATCATGAGATCCAAAACCATGCTCTGATACCACATGTAATCATAATTTCATAAATAATTAATTTATTAATTGACATGGATCTTAGATCTTCATGATTTTCACACCCCATCAACCGATTAGAAGACTTACCTTGAGACGTCATTAATGACGGTCCTCCTGTGATACGTTCCGACGAATTACGCCGGAAACTGATTTCTCTCTCCTCACCCCTTTCTTTATGGCACAGTACGTAAGACTTAATGTGACAGAGAATTCATAAAACTGTGTCTCTTTATAGGTGGAGAGAGGACCTTAAATCTTTATCAAATCACATTCTATAAATGTGATTGTTATCCATAAATATATATGAGCTTATTTATCTCATATATATTATTTATTAAAACCATATTTTTATTTAAGATATTTGATCATAATAAATATCTTATATATTTAATTATTAATTATTAATGGCACTAGGCCATAATAATCTTACAGAATACTACTAAGTTTAAGTATCATTTGTTAAGAAATAATCGAATTCGAGCTTAATCCCGAACTCGTAAAAAAGAAAAATATATTGAATTCGAATTCGAATTGAAACTCTTGGTTAAGGCTCGCGAATATGTTTACAAGCACGTAAAATGACTTTTTGTGAATATTTGTTCATGAACATATAAATATTTTTGTTCATAAATATTAAAAAAAATATTTCGTTGATAACATTTAATGTTATTCATAAATGTTAATAAACGAACCAATAAAATATAATAATAAAAGTAAAAAGGAGGTACTTATTTCATTGTCCAGCTGTTAAATAAAAGTTAAAACATTTCATACTCCCTCCGTCCTATTGAAACGTACGCGCTTCGTACGTTTCAATAGGATGGAAGGAGTACATTTCTTGCCTCATCACCTTCTTCCATTAACTCCTCATAATTTAACAATAATTTTTTTAACTGTTTATTACATTGTGTGTATTTTTAATTAATTTTAAGTAATTATAATTTTAATAATATATAAATTAATACTTTATGATATTATTTCATTTCTAATTTTATTCCACAATTTATGGAACTTTGTAGTTTAACGTCTATTTTGCCAATAGAATTTAATATTTATCCTTAAAGTTTAAGGTTAATTTGAAGAGTATAATTGTAATTTACCCTTGTGATTATTTTAACCTAGGGTTTAATATTTATTTTTAGGATTTAGTGTTAATTTTAAGGGTATAATTGTAATTTCATCCTTGTGGTTTATGGTTTATGATTTATTTGCTCTTAAAATTTAATATTTATACTTAGGATTTAATATGAATTTTAAGAAAATAATTATAAATAACAATGATTAATTAATAAAAATTTTAAAAAATGCATTTCATTATTAAAAAAGTAAATGGAGAGGATATGTATCCATTAGAGAATATAAATAAATGTATTTTTAAGGGAGGTATTCACTATTTTCTTTAGGAAATATGAATCACACCCTTAAATGTAAAGAATTAATTGTAGCATTACGTGTGACCAAGTAAAATTATCGAACCCACGAGATAATTATAGATCTAAAATTTAATTCAATTTATATATAAGACAAATTCTGGGGGTTATTGGAAAGTTACTTTTTAAACTATTGAACACGAAAATTAAATTAATGCTAAGAAAATAAAATAGGGTTAGATGCAGGATTGGACCCATTGGAGAAGGCCACTTGCAAGAATGGTCTCGTAGCCTGCAATTTTGGTCCCGTTGAAGTTTTCTTTAATATTCCGTCAGAATAAATAGAATATTCTGGTCTGTTAGCGAGACTAAAAATGTAAATTTGCAATATTGATCCCAAAATGTGCAAAAATAGTCCCAAGTCAGAATTTATATTATACCTACTTTACGCTAGATTTATCTCTACTTTCTACGCTTCAAAATGGTATCAGAGCCCTAGGTTTGTTTATTTATGAATGAAAAAATTATTATAAACTTATATCACTTAACGAGAGGAGAGTTTCAAAGATATGGATCCGAACGAAAGTTCGACATCCGAGAATGACAAGACTATTAGCCCTGTTCAAAGTTGGAGCAACAGGGACTTCTGGCTTGTTGGATCTATACACCAATATTATAATGTTCTGTATAGACAATATGCGAAAAAGGAATACGAGGACGCCGATCAATTTTGGGATAGTCTCGATCGAAGGTGGAAACTGGCGGATGTCCGTGCTAACCACACCAAGGAAGAACATCTGGTGGAAGATCGCCAGATGGAGATTAGATACTCCAAAGAAGTATCAAGAAACATAGTGGAACTCCGAAGTTTTACTGAGATCCATGGACGTGTCCCTAAACACGAACAATGGAGAAGACGACAAATCAGGGTCCAAGAGAGATATGCAAGCCCTATCACTTTTCATGGTGGTCCGGATGACGGAGTGGAAAGAAATCGAAGCAGATAACTCTAAGATAAACCAAGATCTTAGAGACTTCCAAAAGACGGTGAAATTCTTTGGAGAATATTGCCAGAACATGTCCAAGATGATATTTGAGTTCAACCTCAAGATGGATAAGACGGAAACATTGCAGAGCAAATAACTCGACATCATCAAGAAGTTGATGAAGCAAGTAGAGTCCTTGAAAACCAAGATGACAGGGAGAGGACTAGGAGGAAGGTTGCCACCAACATTTGGAAAAGAAGCTCTTTTACACCAAAAGGGGAAAACGATAGAGGTGACAAGGCCAAAGTCGGAAAGTGAGAAGATGATCGCTATCTTTCGAGGAGAATCCACATCCTTGAATGGAAAGAGCAAATCTTAAAAATCTACAAGATCTATATGAGTCCTTCCAAGGACTATCAATTGTAGATCTAAAGATGAATGTTGGTGAAACATCAAGCTCACAACAGCAATCACAGGCTCCGCCGACACAACATGATTCGAGCCAAAATGAAGGAACCTCTAGACTACATGGGGTCCAGAGAATAAGACAAGAAAAGACAACCAACAACAAGGAAACTTCAAGATGAAGGCAATGAGATTGTCAACAGGAGCAAGCCGAGTTCGAGAACCTAATCCATACAACACCCCATATGGTCGGTCTCACCTTTAACCGATAAATCCATATGGATTGATCCTGAACCTCGACACTCTGGACTTCAAGAACGGAGAGACCTTGATCGATGAATGGATAAATGCAATGAAGATTGCAGAAGGTGCACTAGAGCTGGATAAAGAAGGGTTCATAAGATTCCTAACTATGAGCCTGGAAGGATCAGTAAAGTGTGCATGGGAGGAGCTCTCAGACGAAGTCAATAAGGAAGCCATGGACGGTGAAGATCTCGGCAATATCATTGATCGCATAGCCAAGATCTTCAAGATGCACTTCATCGAGTAGGTTACTTCAAATGATTAGAGGAAAAAAAGAAGAAGAAGTATAGAAATGCCCTATACAGCCTAGAACTACTTGACATTTGTCACGTAGATAAGTACATCAAACTCTTCACAGAGTATAGATAGAAGTTGAAGATTAAGGAGGAGGGAGTATTCCACTTGTTCTTTGCTAAGATCCCAAGCCCATGGAGAGAAATATTGATCAAATAATACGAACCATGTGAGCTGGATTCGATAACAAGGAGAATGTCCTTCCTCAAAGCCAAAATTGCAGAGTGGTGCCGTCAAGTATCACTACACAAAAACTATAAGAGATTAAGGAGAATCAACAAAACGGTACCCTTAAGTTGTGAGAGTAATGATCTTCCAACTATCATTGGAAGAAGTCCAAGGAAGCAAAAAAGGATGAAGAAACATCATCCTTACACCTAAAGGAGAGAAGGATGGAGGTCCAGAAGACCAAGATCCTTTTGGTCTAAAAAGAAAGCCCAGAGTTATAAATCAGGGCAGAGATCCAGACCATCAAGGTAGAGTTCAAGAAGTCAAACATCATCCTCAGAGTCGAACCAGAGGAGTACAGGAAGGACTCCCACAAGAAAGACATTCTGAAGGGCGGCCACACGAGTCAATGAAAGATTCAAGGATTGTAACTGCTACACGTGTGTAGCAAGAGGGCATATCTTACCTGATTGCCCAGAAAACCTAAAGCGAGGAGTACGACAGTTCGAGACAACTCCAGAAATGGAGGAAGTCGTTTACTTCCAAGATCTAGTATATGTATATCAATTTGAAGATATACTCTCAGACGAGAGCATCTATGAAGAAGAATACTTCAGTCAAGACGAATCTTCTGAAGATGAGTCGGAGTGAAGAAGAAAACTTCAAACAAGAGATGCAAGAGGACACGTCTAGATTCTTTTCCCAGACATTCATTTCTCATAAGACTCTTATGAAAATCTTGAAGGAGGATCCAAGGCTCGATCTATACGACGGATTAACCGTAGGACGACTAAAGCAGTTCCTTAGCTTCAAAAAGAGAAAACACACATCATATATAAGATAACCGAAGGGAAAATTTCCATCCTAATGGAGCTCACGAGTAATGTGATGGAAATGCAACTAGTCCCTGTTGATGAAATCAAAAGGGAACTCAGTAAACTCAAGGAATGAATGGTTAAGACTATGTCTTGGATCCATATAGGAGCAATTCGGATCCTCATCAAAGCAACTTTCAAAGAAGGTATCGATACTCCAATAGATATTGCAATCTTTGATAAGAGGATCAAGAATACAAGAAAGGCATGCTTGGGAGGAATATCAGAGAATCTGTACGCAGGTGAGGTAGCATCCTACATTTACCCAAGGATTACGTATAATCTGGCAGATAAAGATTTCAGTAGGGCATTCACCCTTCATCAAGATTTCAAAAACAAAGATTTGATGAAAGAAGGGAATAGGTCTTACTCTATCACATACAGTATCGTGTATGCTCTGTCCAATACCCATCATTCGGATCTAATCTAAATGAAGGAGTATATTGAGATACCAGAAATGTTTGAAAGGGTTGCATGTGCAACCAGGTCAGAAATAATAGAGTTACCGCCGATTCACGACATGGGTTTACGGATCAAGGATAAGCCGGTCTGGAGCAGATAAGACAACCTCAGATTAGAATAGAGAAGAATTTCTTTCCAAGAAGATAGATTGATTAGCGAAAGATGGGGGAAGAAGCCGATCGTGGAGGTAATCCAGGAATCGAAGAAGTTCACAACTAAAGGTGAACTTAAATGCCCAGAAGGATGGAGAGGAGTCGAAGTAATATTTGACATCACTAAAAAGGAAAACTTTATTCCTTGTAATGCCTTATATTATCTCTAACAACTAACAACTGGAAAGCATCAAGGACAGCTCAAACTTGGAGAATTTGAGCTAGTGATAGAGGGGATAGCAGGAAGATTCCCAGAATAACTAGTGCTGGGATTGGAGTTTCTTGAGGATCACAATCCTTGGCAACGATTAAAAGATGGAATGGAGTTTACGGTCAAGGGAAAAAGATACAAGGTTTACTAGTAGGGGCTTGGGGTTATAAGCTTTGATCCACCCATGGCCACAAGTCCATTCTCAATATATATCACTGTCGGGATGATATATAAGGAGCATCGTGCAGAATATTTTGCGGCATACATTGATTCAGGAGCCGGCATCTGCACAGCAAAGGAATGCGTATTTCCTGAAGGCTAGGCAAAGATTTGCCAACAGTACTAGACAAAGATTTCTCTCAAAGGGTGCTAATCCTTAACAGATGAATCAAACAAGCGAAAATCATGATTGGATGAGCGGATCGTATCCCATGGTACAAAGTGAAAACTCCACCAATATATATTCACAACACTGGAGTAGATATTCTGTTAGGAAATAATTTCCTACAGATTTTCAAGCATTTTACCCAAGAAAACGCGACAAGGAGGCTTATTTTTACAACCCTTTATGAACATAAGATAATCGCACCAAGACTGTGTAATGCATTTCAAAGAAAAATGTCAATCAAATTTCGCAGCAAGCTTGGTGATGAAGGAAAACTTAGCCATACAAAGATGAATGATCGAAGAAGATATGGCGAAGCAGTCCTTCAAATGAGAACCGAGACAATAGTAGGATGGAAGATGGAGAACTAAAGGAAGATACAATCCACCTTCTCAAAGCAAGCTTGGGAGAAAACTTACAGAAAGATGTCACAATAAAAGAACATACATCTTTGGAGGACGTCAAGAAGAAGATACAGAGAAACTTCAACGAGGATCCTCTAGCCTGGTGGAACAAAAACGAGCTCAAAGCCTCGCTGAAGGTGAAAGAAGGAAATGAGTATGAGTTCATGAGATACAAGCCTATCCTAATGAATCATAAAGATCGAAATGATATGCAGCTAATACTTAAGGTACATCTGAACCTTAAGTTGATATCACCAGGAGTATCTCCATATAGCAGTGTAGGATTTCTGGTTCAAAATTATGGAGAAGTCAAGCGAGGGAAGCCGAGACTTGTGATCAACTACAAAGGGATCAAC
This sequence comes from Pogostemon cablin, assembly GCA_023678885.1. Classification (NCBI taxonomy): domain Eukaryota; kingdom Viridiplantae; phylum Streptophyta; class Magnoliopsida; order Lamiales; family Lamiaceae; genus Pogostemon; species Pogostemon cablin. Next base: position 11,528,578 of record CM042964.1, on the reverse strand, counting down.
AAAATCTTGGAGTTCGATGAATACTACATACCAAGTAGGGAACACTTGGTCAACTGTATCAAGAATGCCAAGGTATTCTCAAAGTTCGATTGCAAATCTGGTTCTACCAGATTATGATGGAAGAAGGAAGCAAGAAGTTCACAGCCTTCTCTACACTACAAGGTCATTATATCTGGAATGTCATGCCTATGGGCTTAGCGAACGCACCCCAGATATACCAAAGGAAGATGGATAATCTTTTTAAAGATTATTTCTCATTCATGTTTGTTTATGTGGATGACATCCTCATAGCCTCAAAGAACATGAAGGAGCATTTGGCACATTTGGAAGTATTTTCAGAAGTGTGTCACAAGGAAGGATTTGTGCTTTTTGAAAAGAAAGCAGTAATAGCAACAAGGCAGATCGAGTTTCTTGGAGTCGAAATCGATGAATCCAAAATTATTCTACAACCTCACATTGTAGAAAGGTTCAAGGATTTCCTGAAGATTTCAAGGATAAGAAGCAACTCCAGAGCTTCTTAGGAGTTGTCAACTTTGCTGGAATGTTCATCAACAATCTAGCACAATACAAAAAGTGTTCAGTCCTCTATTGAAGAAAGATGCTGAGTTCAAATGGGAGGAATCACACCGAGAGATGGTTAAACAACTAAAGGAGGTTTGCAAGAAGCTCCCAAAGTTAGATATACCAAATGATGAGGATGAATTTTTACTTTACACAGATGCCAGTGATCATTGGTGGTCAGCGGTTCTAATTAAGTCCACACTAGAAGGGAAGGTGCCATGCAGATATTATAGAGGACTCTTTGCGGAGAACGAAGCAAAGGGATAGCACATCAATGAAAATGTGTTCTTTGCGGTTCGGAAGGCGTTCAAAAAATGGCCGCTATTTCTTCTCACGAAGAAATTTATCCTTAAAATTAATAACACGAGCGTCGAAGCCTTTTTTAAAAATAAAATTAGAATCTAATCCAGAAAAGGCTAGACTTTTAAGATGGCAAGATGAATGTCAATATTATGATTTTAATATTGTCATTATTAAATCTGTTGATAAAGTTTTGGCAGATTTCCTGACGAGAGATGGAAAGAGCTGAAATAGACTCTATCCTAATTATTTCAAAGCACCTGATGGACAACCTTGAGTTGCTCAAAAGGGAATTCGAGAATCTGGCACTCAGTGCAACGCGTGCTGGAAAATTACAAGAGAGTGATCAGACCAAAGTGTCTAATCACATACGTGATTGTATTCGCAATAATGTGAGTCTCTTCGAGTCATTATGAGAGCCACTCCTCCGGGCTGTTGATAGCAATAGCAATCAACAAAAGGAGAGTAGTCGAGAACGGGGCTCTAAACCCAGAGCAAGAGATTCAAGTACCCTTAGCACGAGTCCTAGATTGGAACTTCCAAAAGAAGAACCGGTCCAAGAAAAAGTCGAGGCTCTGGAGTCACATCTAGAGTCATTGAGTCAACCCAGCACCTCTGGGGTTAAAGAGGAAGAGATCAGTCTTAGGCCTATGACGGGCACCGCTAAGGATGGTATTAACATATCTGATTTTTTTCATTGGCAGGGATACCAAGCAAGCTGGGAAAAATTAAATACCAGACAAGTAATTCGCCCAGAAAAATGTCGGATAGATATATCCGGGGAATATCCCCGAGTTTGGATGAGAGAAGGCTCAAATCCGAACTATGTAAAGCAGTGGTATGATTTTGGGGCTTTAGCCTCAATATATAAGGTTGCACCAAAGTTCCTAGAACTTTCAAAACTGCCAGACTGGCTAGGAAAAAAAGTTGTGAAGTCATGGGAAAACAATGTGACGTTGTCTAGAGGAGATGTATTGGAGCTCTACTTCACCAGTGCAGCTCCAGAATTAGTTGGGAAAGGCTGCCAAGAAGCCTTTCATTTCATCAAACTGAGAAGACAAGATGTGGGAGCATAAAACAAAATCAAGGAGTCTTCCGGGAAGGAACCAGTCTTGATTTCTACGTATTTAGATAAATAAATCTCTACGCGAAGAGTGAGGGGTTTGTACGTCTGTATTTAGGCCATGATTCAAGTAAAGTTCCTGTTCAAATTCGAGCACAAAACAATGAACGAGTCCTTCCTGTTAAACACCTTAACAGGAAGAAAAACACAATTTCCGGAGGATGCTCTTTAAGGCAAGCACGAGCTTTTTTAGAGAAACAAGGTACCAGTTAGTAAACAAACTCATCGAAAATACTGTAAAATGGCTCACTTTGGGCAATGGATGGACAAGATATGCACAGACTGCTCTACCCAAATAGAACCAGATTTTGGAAAAGGAGTCAGGCTGAGCATATGTAAAAGGAGTCAGGCTGCACGTGGAAAGAAGAGGGTAAAAGAGACAAATGACTATTCAAAAAAGCAAGAGTTAGATGACTTTTTCAAAGGGGTAAGGGATCATGTGACCCTTCAGAAGGGGCAAAAGATGAGTGCAGGACAACTGCCAACAATAATGGATTGAAAAACGTAAGCAGTGACGCCAGCACAATGACATAAGCAGTGATGTCAGCGAGATTAGAGAGGCTTTGAAATCCGGATTTCACATCCGAAAGCCTCTATAAATAGAAGAGCTGAGAAAGCAGAAGACATTGACCATTCTCATCTGTTTTCTCTCTAAATAAGCATTGTATTTGTTTCCCTTCTTTTCTTGTATGAGTATTTCTATTTCAACTACCATAAGTAGCTAGAGGAGTCTTCTCATTTTGTTTAAGTAGTATGAGTGTGTAATAAATATTTCCATTCCATAAATAAAAAATCTTGGGCTACTACCCGTATGTAACCCTTCATTTCTTTTACAACTTTAATCTCCATATTTTCCTACGAGAAACAGTAGCAGCATCTTGTACACCAGTGTAGGAAATGAATTAGGGTTGTGTTGAGGTCCGCTGAAGAAACGGGTTTGAACCATCACACTGCGGGGCGCTTGGTTGGCTGTGAAGAGCATCTGTAAAACTGCCCGGATACCCAGTGGATTAATGGTCAAAAAAGGTACTCTTACTATTTTAAGTTGGTTAGTTATGAGATTAATATTATTTAATTAATGTACGGAAGCATGTTTGGTCTGATATGGTCGTAATGGACTATGTCTGTTTTGAAGAATAAAAAGAAGATGAAAATATGGCAATATAGATATGATATAAGTCTATTAGGGATGAAATTTTTTGAAAAAACCATGTTTTAAAACTCCTTTGGAACTAAAAGTGCAACTGCTAACGGTTTCCATCCATACCATATCTAACGGAACAGGACCAAAAATGCAACTTTTGGGACCAGAAAAAATGTTCTGGACCAAAAATGCAACTGAGTTACTCCAAGGGGACTGAAAGTGCAATTTTTCCAAATAAAATATTGAAAAGAAACTTGTCAAGAATTCAAAGATGAAGACCAGTAATGTTAAGACAATTCAATTTAACTATATGACAGATTATTCAAACTTAAGATTAACTACATGCAAATATTTTATAAGAGAATCGCTAAGTCAAGTTAGACCATTATACTCAAGGTAGATCTAGCATTTATAATGAGCTGGAATTTATAAAATAAATTAGAAATTAATTCTCCCTCCCCCTATTAATTCTAATGCTTAAGTGTTTCCTTAAAAAAGTACTTACTAATTAATTTATTCTCCATTTCTTGGGTATTAGATTATTAAACCTATATCTCCTTACTAATTACCTAATAATGATATTTTATCAAGTAATTAGTATTCCAAGTTGATTGTCTAGTTGTCTTAGGATATATGGATTAATCACATAAGACTGGAACATGAAACAACTATTATCATGCAGAAAAAGTGAATTCTAATAACTATTCAATTCGAGCTAACTTCATGAACAATCAAAGGAATCAAAACTTAAAATACAATAATTAGAAATCTCAAAATCTCTTCTTCAATAAGGAAATAAACATTCTGTAATATAAGAAAATTCAAGTTTAAGACAATCAAATTAAATAGTCAAACTTGTCTAGAGCCCTAATATTACCAATAAAAGACTTAGCACATGGAATTATTAGGGCAAATTACTAAGAAATTAACCCTAAACCATGACTCTAATAGTGTGCAAAGATATAATTGAAAAGTAAAGTACCCTAGAATTGGACTCCGTCTCCTTCATTGCGTTAAATTCACTAATAAATTGGATCAATTTTATAGCTTTATTTGAATAATTAAGTATGATTTTACTTGTTAAATCTATTAATTGCTTGATTATTTGGAAAAAGATATTTTTGTTGATTTTTGCAGAAAATATGCTGATTTTGATAAAAATGGCTTCTACAAGTGAAGAGGATGATGTGGGAGAAAACGACGCTCGATTTGGAGTTGAAACAAGTGAGAACGGACCAAAATAAAAATTAATTTCATAAATTCCATTTTTGTCACATGAGCCAAACTATCCAACATTGAATACTGCCACAAATTCCTCTCATCCTACTACTATATGAACAAAACTATCTCACATTGATAAACTCATTCCAAAATACATCTCCCTACTACTATAAAATGTATTCATTTACTTTTTGCACGTGGATTAATGAGTATTATTATTTTATGTGTAGCAGGTAGTTATATTAGTGGAAGGTGTGAGTTCCATGTTTTATTTGTATTAGTGGAGGGTGTGGGTCCCATAGTCTAAAAAAGAAAATTGATAGATTAAGCAAAATGGCCCAAATAGTAAAATAGATAGATTAAGGATGGACGGAGGGATTACTTTACATTTCATATTCTATAGAGAGTTCTTTAGTCCGTGCCGTGCCGCTTTCCTCCCTTTGACATTCCCCATAATAATCACAAGAATCGAAACTCTAACAACAAACCCTACCAGAACCCTTGAACGGTTTGAGCACAACGTACAAACTCCACAAAGATAATGATCAAGATACTGGAAAAATTATATCTGGCTAAAGTCGAAAACCCTAGGCGAAGAGAGAAGAAATTAAGAGAAACAAAAAATATATTTTGCTTTTAAACAAAAAAATATTCATGGTGGAGTTAGTCCACCAAATCAAAATTTTACAACCTCCTTCATTTACCTTCTAGGTCTGCATTTTTTTTTCGTTTTATTCTTTTTTTTATTCTGTTTATTTTTCTTTTTTTTTTATTTAATTTTAGGGATATAATTATAATTTTCACCATTATGGTTTATAGTATATTTAAATATTAAAGTTTAAGTTTTAAGGTATAACTGTAATTTTATCTTGTGATTTAGGGTATAATTTATCCCTAGAGTTTGCGATTTAGGGTACAATTTATCTCTAGGGTTTAGGGTTTAGGGTATAATAGTAATTTAAGTATAATAAATTTAAAAATAAAATAAAAAACAACATTAATGAAGGAGGAGGAATTAATTAAGAAGTGTGGAACACATGTTCCACCAATTCATTTGGTGGAATTGATTCCACCCAAGTCACACTCTAAAATATTTAATTACGTGATGTCTCTATTATACGATGGTTAATAGTAGCCTGCTAGCTAGCTGATTAAAATAATTACTCCACAATTAAGTAAATAAGCAAACAAATTAAATAATGGACATCGCTGCCACTCGAAACATTACTAAGGGCACCCGAATCTTAAAAGAAATAATAGTAGAATTTCCAAAATACCCTCCCCTCTAACTTACTCCTGTACTACCTTCAATCAACCTATTTTGCTAAGCCCACATAAAATTATTATCACACACAAAAGATAAAATAAACATGAAAAAAAAATAAAAATCGGAATATTAATCGTGAGTATAATCTGTATATGCAGCAATTTATATCTGAAATTGTATAGTATATCATTTAAATATATGATCTCCACATTAAATCGCTAGAAAAATAAAATAAAAAATAAATAAATCAAAGGAGTTCTGACTGCCGAAAAAAAAGATGATGATAATTCATCATTAATAGTTTCACTGTCCAGATATATATGTCCACTCAAATTTGCCCTCCAAAAATGGTTCAAGATTTCTCTTAAGATTACCTCCAAAAAAAGAAAGGAATTTTCATCATTGTAAGTGTGTATCTATGATCTATGATCGTTGGCCAATTTTGAAATCATAAAATGACACTCGAGCAAAAAACTTTGTTCTAATCTTAAGTACACATTTTCCTAAACGATGATGCATGCATATTGCTGCTTCAACGGACTATACCTAAACGAACATGATCAATATTGTCGAGCTCCTTTTTTGGAGTTGGAAAATAACAAGTTTTTGTGCTTTCTATTTTTTAGGGTAGTATAATCAAAACTCTGCCTCTTGGAAAAGCCTAATGTTGTTTTGTTTACGACTACAACGTTTTTTTTTTTCCAATTTAGTGTGTGTATTGTGTGTTGTAAAAATTTTTTGGTGGGTTTAATAAAATATAAGTTGGTTGGAGTTAGCATGTAAATTGGAAGGGTAATATCATAGGAATTTCATTATAATATTTTTTGGATTTTATTAATGTTTAGGTGACAATAGAGCTACCGTTAAATAATTGAAAAAGGGCTATTGGACCAATATAATAAACTTGAAGTACCAATTTTTCACAATTGATCACCTACAACTATATATACGTACTTTTTTTTTTTCTTTTTCATTTTTATTGAATTTTTTTTCTTTTCTGCACACATACATGATCCTATTTTATATGCATATATAGCGTGCGATAATATACACTGAAATTCCAATTTCTTCGTCCAAACATTATTTTCACATTTTTCATCTCTCCCACAATTAAGACAAAAACTTTTGCAAGACCGTCTCACGAATTTCATTTCGTGATATGGAGCTCCATTATTTGAGATCTGACCCGCGAATTAAACTGTAGTCTGTAGTGTTATCTCGGCGGCTTAACATTCATTTAATTTATTCTTCGTGCATTGTTAAAAACCTGCAGAATGCGGTCTCTTTTTTTTTATTTACTTTTTTTTCTTTTAAGCTTTATTTTAATTTTATTTATTAAATATTCTTATATGATGAATATATTTAATTTATTTTAAGTTTTTACTTGTAGAGAAAAATTAGTGTAGAAGTGATAAAATTTTCATTTAAAAGTGATACTTTAAAAGAATTATTTCACAAATATTTTTTTATGTTGGATAAAAAGTGTTAATATATTCATAAAAGATTATTTATGATTAATGAAAAGTGATTATTATTGATTAAAATATTCCATGCATGAATAATTTATAAGATAGAATAAAAAAGATAATTGATTAAAGGAAAACAATACTCATTCAATTGGATAATGTCATGAAAAAATCCTATAACAAATTAAAAGTGATCATATATTTAATAATAAGTGACAATTGGTAATAAAAAAAGTGATAACTTTTAAATAAATTATTTCATTAACAAGTAAGTCATATCAATAACGATAACATTTTAAATGAAAGCGATTCATAATTATAAAAAAGCTATTACTACATTCCAATTAAATTATATCATAAACAACTCGTAAGATGGATGAAAAGTGATCATATTTTTAATCTAAAAGTGATGCTTGGTTTAAAAAAAAGTGATAATTGGCAATTGAATTATTTCGTACATGAACAATTTGTAAGACATAAAAAGTGATAATATTTTAAATGAAAAGTAATTCATGATTATTGAAAAGTGATAACCTTCGAATTAAAATATATCATAAATAATTCATAAGATGGATTAAAAATAATAACAATTTAAATAAGATACTGGATAAATAAAAAGTGATAGTCATCAATTAAATAGTATATAATATATTTCATGCGCATGAACAATTTATAAGATGAATAAAAAATGCACATGAATAACTTATAATATAAATAAAAAGTGATAACATTTTAAATAAAAAATGATTAATGATCATGGAAAAGTGATATATGTCATCATATTAAACTATTTCATAAAAAATAATAAAAATTATGACAAAATAAAAAAAAAATAATAATAAGAAAGTGATACTCCTTCGTAAAAGAAAAGGGATAATATCAATTTTGGTCATCTAGGATATGCTAAATCCAAATTTAGTCCTCATGTTTGGTAATTTCTCAAAAGTGGTTCTCCAGTGTCTATTTTTTGTCCTTTTTGTCTATTTTTAGTCCTTATTTGGCCTATCCTAGAGAACCAAAAGTGGACAAAAATGACTAAAAGCGGACACTGGAGAACCACTTTTGAGAAATTACCAAACTTGAGAACTAAAATTGGATTTCACATATACTAGAGGACCAAAATTGATATTTTCCCTAAAAGAAAATGATATTGAAGTAATGTTGCTTGAGATTATAAAGTACATTTATCAAAAAAAAATATAGATCAGTAATAAATATATATATATATATATATATATATATATATATATATATATATATATATATATATATATATATATATATATACTAATTGCGAATATGCTGCTATGAATAACTTTTTAAAAGTATGAGGTGTCGCGACGTGGTTAATTATCGTATTTTTTATTTTAAATTTATATATGTAATCTTTCAACTTTTATTTATTTATTTATTTATTTATTATTATATTATTCATGTATATATCTATAAATTAAATACCACTCTTAAATTTTTTTAATTGATTAGGATCAGATAATTAAACCAATCAATAAAAATATATCCAACTTATTATTTTTATTATTATTCATTATATCTTCAAATTAAACAACATCTTTAATCATATTTTTTTATTGGTTAGGAATAGATATTTTTATTTTTTATTTTAATATCACATATATTTTTTTATATATATACGAGTACATATTCCCGCATAATATGCGGATGCATTATATTTTATAATAATTAATTAGATAATTCAATATTAAATGCATATTGTAATTTAATAATGATATATATATACACGAGTACATATTCCTAACCAATCAAAAAATAGAAAGATTATATGTGATATTAAAATAAAAAATAAAAATATATATTCCTAACCAATCAAAAAATATGATTAAAGTTCAATATTTTTGAAGATATATTTTTATTAATTGATTTATTAATCATTTCAAGGTTTACTTTTTAATTCTAAATATAAAGATATACATTAGTAATATAATAATAATAATAAAAATTGAAAGATTATATGTGATATTATAATAAAAAATAAAATATATATTCCTTACCAATCAAAAAATATGATTAAAGCTGGTGTTTAATTTGAAGATATTCATGAATAATAATAATAAGTTGGATATATTTTTATTGATTGGTTTAATTATCTATTCCTAACCAATAAAAAAATATAATTAAAAATGATATTTTATTCATAGATATATATGATAATATAATAATAAATAAATAAATAAATAAAAATAGAAAGATTATACATATGAAATAAAATAAAAATACGACAATTAACCACGTGTTGACACCTCATACTTTTAAAAAGTTATTTATAGCAGCGTATTCGCAATTAGTATATACTAATTTTGTCTCCCGCGTTCGACGCGGAATCTATTATGTGTAATATTTTTATTTTAAAAATATTTTTTTATAATTTTATAATTTATTATTAAATGTGTATATATTTGTTCATTTATTTTTTCATATTACTTTACTATTAAATGTAGTTTTTACCTTCGTATTAAAAAGATGAACATTCAATTAATTTAAAAGGAACAATATGTCATAATAAAACATTTTCAATTCAAAACCTGAAAATGAATAAATTATCAATTTTGGGTTTTAATTATTTTTCTATCAATTAGAGCCTTAGAATATACTATAAAACAATTAAACAGGAAGCGATATGCAATAATAGGATTTTTTGATCACAATTATATAACAAAAATATTAAGCTTATTATTAGTTATACATTTTATTAATAATCGAGCATCTCTCTCTTTATCTTTTACTTTCATAATATATTTTTTATTGAATAACCCAACAGAAACATTTAAATGTAAAAATATATTAAAACTCAATGTGCCATATAAGAATATTTTCAATTCAAAACTTAAAAATTGGTAAACTAATTAATTTTAGACCTAAATTAATTTTCCTATAAGTTAGAGGCATTAAAATATACTCCACTCCATAAAACTATATAAAGAATAAAATAGTGTGACATAATAGAAATATTCTTATTCAATTAAATTAAATCTTCATAAAAATTACTTAAAATAAAATATTAATTGCAAGATTATAAAATATTAATTACTTTAAATAATAAATTACTTACAATAAAATATTAATTGTAATTTTATGTAATATCCACTAATAATATATTTATATAAATATACATACATATATACTGTAATACCTATATATATATAGTAATAATATAATAATAATTATATATATAAGGTTAGTAATAAGACACAGTGTGTGTATATATATATATATATATATATATATATATATATATATATATATATATATATATATATATATATATATATATATGATCACTTGTATATTATAGTTGATAAGGTCTTCAAATTATTTGGATAAAGATGACTATTTTAACTCCCCTTATATATATACTCCCTTCCTTTAATTTTTTTATAGAGAGTTGAAGTGTGAAGAGGAAGTAATTGAGGTAACTTTTCCTCATTTCTTGTAATATATATATATATATATATATATATATATATATATATATATATATATATATATATATATATATATATAATATTCATATTTCACATTGCTAACATATTTTTAAACATGGATTTGTCGGATGTAATTGGAAGCCAAAACTATATAACTTCGATGTTTGTGAACTGAACTAGCATCTTTTTAGTCTAAGTGGAAGCTCAATTGTTCAATAATTCAAGTCATAACTATCATTCTACAACTTTTAAAATTTTTCTATTTTTTAAAAAACCTTATCATGTTATATATCAAAATGATCATCTCGATGCGTAATTTTCAAATATATAACTCTTTTATTAAATAGATGTAATATGAGTTAGATAAGCTCCGTCGAAGTATTTAACCATTTAATAGCGTATTTTGTTTCATTGGGACATAACTTTGATATTATAGGCCATTTTGAAGCCCTCCTCACGAGGATCACAAACATATAATTAGTTTTGAGTTTGGACGTGAAATGAAGAAGATGGGAAGAGACCCACTTCGTGTTAAAATTTTGTCCCCACTTCGTTATTTTCATGAAAAATTGGTATGCATGTAATTCTCACCATGCGAGGACTTCATACGTGTTTTCGGATTTTCAAACAGAGTTGTATAATTCAAATTGGGTCATTTTGTAATAAGGTTAAAATTTAGGGTAAATTTAAATAAGAATTTAATATAATGCAGGGACTTGATTGCAATTTAATATATATATATATATATATATATATAATGTGAATTTTGAAATTTACAACTGAGCACTGCCTATTCTTAAATTTTGACAAAAATTTGGTTTCTGTACACGGCAATTACAAGATATTTAATATTAAATAGTATTATAATTTTATATAAACATTAAGATTTTATTTATACTTATAATTATAATTTTGATTTTTATATTAATTTAACTTTTTATATTAATTTTACGTTTATATTATTTTAGGAATAGAATCTTTATTTAATATTTTTTTTTAATATAATTAATGTTATTTAATCCATATTTTTAATGTTACGATTTATTTCTAAACTTTTAAACTATGATTGTTAAATTATTTTTTTTTTTTTTAAATTTTAAATTATGTATTTCTATTTATTTAACTCATTTATTTAACGATTAACTATTTATATTTTCTTAAGTTAATAATTAGTTTATTTTGATTATACTATATTAGAAATTTAGCTTAAGTATTAGGAATTATTATTACAAATAGAACTCAGTTTAGTATACCTTGCAGGCACACCTGAGACTGAAGGGTAAGCCTAGTCACTTTACACGCTTTCGATAAGTTTAAGGTGGATTAACTTTCACTCTTTAACGAGTGCTACAATTTCATGTCGTGATTGCTATGTTAAAATGTGATATGTATTACTTATATGTCATGTTATGTGTCATGTGTGCTTTTAGTTCGATGACAAATATTTTATTACTAACACTTGTACGGGGTGACGACTCGGTACATATATACCAACTAACATAAGTTATCGTGCGACGGTTCGGTACTAAAAATATTTCAAATTTACTAATACTCGTATTGAATGACGATTCGATGCACATATACCAACTAACATAAGTTATCGGATGACGGTTCAATCTAAAATATTTTCATTGAATTATCGAACGACAATGTGCAAATTATTTTATTAAATTGGCATATGTTACATTTTATGGTATATTTGGCATGCATATTTATTTTTAACTGTGCAATCATTTAAGTTAACCCACTGAGTGTATTTTAGACGCTCCACCCTTATTGATTTTCAGAACAAGGTTTAGAAGATGAAGAAGCTCTTGCAGATATCACAAGCCCTTAGAAGGCTTTATATTATGACCTATATTTTAGTATTCTGTTAGAACTTTATTTCAGATATATCATATGAACGTACTTGTTTTGGATATTTCACTGTACTCGGATGAGTAGACATTATTATGTAAAAGAATCTCTATGCAACTTTTGCTTTATTATATTAGCGCTTTGGGGATTTTTATATTATTTCTATTGTTCATTCTCGACTTGCTCAAGTACCTAACTTAGGTCATAATACTCCATCCCTAGAACAACTCATTCCCTTAGATTATGACATCTTTAGACTATAGGATTTCCTGACTTGTTTTAAATATTTAAGTTCTTTAATATTTCCTGACGAAATTAATGCTCGAAGAAGATTCAGAGCGTAACTTTGGGGACAGACTGAAGAACAAGACCTGGGGACACACATTAGCGAAATGACACTTATGCAACACCTAGATGCCCAAGAAAATGGTGAGATGGATGATTTTGGCCATTGTATCCTCTTGATAAACACTGTACCTGAGTCATGGACTGACATCGCCCTTCACATATACAATGAGATATTTGTAATTCCACCTAGACCTCCCGTGGTTGACTACACAGCTTACAGTACATGTATGTTTCATTCCTGGCTTCTGAGCCTCAGGCCACCTGCTCTTCCAGTTCCGGCATTTGTTCAGGAGGAGATTCCGACCACACCCGTGAAGCCTGGAGAGGATGGACCTGGGGATGATGGGGAAGTGATTAATTAGATAGACTAGTACTCCACTGACTTAGGCCTGATATAACTCTTATTAAGTATTGGTATTAACAAACAATGGCCAAGTCCGTTGTATTTTTACTTGTGCTTACATTTGCACCACTTTGCTTCTCTAATAAAACCAACCTCTCCCCACACTTCTACGACCAGTCATGCCCACAAGCGCAACAAATCATCAGCTCCGTTGTTGCGAGGGCCGTTGCTAGGGAGACGCGTGTGGCTGCTTCGCTTCTTAGGCTCCATTTTCACGACTGCTTCGTCAAGGTTTGCATGGCACTACTCATGATTATGCAATGCATGACATGTAATAAAAAATTGCTGATTAATTAATTATGTGAAATGAAATGTAGGGCTGTGATGCATCGCTACTTTTGGACAGCGAGGGAGGCGTAACGAGCGAAAAGGGGTCGAATCCAAACAGGAATTCTGCCCGTGGATTTGAAGTTATTGATGAGATAAAATCTGTTGTGGAGAGGGAGTGCCCTCACACAGTTTCTTGTGCTGATATCTTGGCTGTTGCTGCTAGGGATTCCACTGTTCTGGTTTGTGAATTACTGATTTGGTCATATTTTTATCTCTCTTTTCATATCTTTCAAGGTGATGTAACTATATTATGCTTATTTTACCCTCATTTTTCATAACATATTCAAGGGTATAATTGTCTTTTCAATTCATAAGTAACGTGAACTTGTTACACACAGGCAAGCTCTTCTTTTAAATTGAATGTGTACATGACACTTTGGATTGTCTATTCCAAACGATGTTCCATCTGGTGTTATTGGAACACCGTTTTGAATAGGGAATTCACACTCTTGTACATGATGTGTGCAGGTTGGAGGGCCTACTTGGGTGGTTCCACTGGGGAGGAGGGACTCAAGAGGAGCCAGTTTGAGTGGATCAAACAACAACATCCCACCTCCCAACACCACATTCCAAACAATCCTCACCAAGTTCAAGCTGCAAGGCCTTGACATTAAGGATCTTGTCGCACTGTCCGGTACGAAACTCTACTCGTAACGTTCCACCACACAAAGCACGTGCATTGTTTCATAAATCTTGATCCTCGTTTCAGGAAGCCACACGATTGGAAATGCAAGATGCGTCAGCTTCAGACAGAGGCTGTATAACCAATCAGGAACCTCCCAACCTGACTCCACTCTGGATCAATCCTATGCAGACTATCTGAGGAGAAGGTGCCCCCGATCCGGGGGTGATCACAACCTCTTCTTCTTGGACTACGTTACCCCTCGAAAGTTCGATAACAGCTACTACAACAACCTGTTGAGTTACAGGGGACTCTTGAATTCGGATCAAGTCCTTGTAGATAAGAACAGAGCATCCATGAGGCTAGTGAGGAAATATGCTGACAAAAATGAGGTTTTCTTTAAGCAGTTTGCTAAGTCTATGGTGAAGATGGGGAACATATCTCCATTGACAGGAACAAGGGGAGAAATCAGGAAGACATGCAGAAAGATCAACACTTAGAAATTCTTAACAGAAGCAATAAAAATGATGTCTTTATCTATATATGTTTTCTTCAAGTACTTGTTTGCTTCAGATCAGGAAGTTTGATTGTTTTTTGCATCAATCAATCATCTCATGTCTATTCACTTACACATCCTGATTGATAATGTTAAGTAAAATTCAAGGTCTTAATTACAGTGGCGTCAAACTAAGATTCTTGCACAATAGCATAATACTATGAATTATATTAAGAGAAATGACATGAAGTGCCATTGTCATCCATCTAAATTGTCTTACCTTATAACATACATCTAATTTGCCCACTTTTTACATATACTTTCATGAATACCCTTTAAGGTAGCCCACATGTTGGTAAAGGGATCGAGGTTACTATTAATGAAGTGCATTCCTGTGTCAGAATGTACTTTTTGGTATTATCAAATATCACATGAAAAAATAATAATAAATAAGAATTCCAATTTCAATCTTTATAAATCGGAGGACGAAAATAAAGTTAAAAATTTTAAATCAAAAATGATTTCTTAAAGTCATAAAGTTATTAAAAATATACTCCCTCCGTCCCTTGGTAAAAGTCTCATTTGCTTTTGGGCACGTGGATTAAGGAGTATTATTATTTAATGTGTAGTGGGTAGTTGTATTAGTGGGTCTGTGGGCTCCATGTTTTAATTGTATTAGTGGGTGTGGGTGGGTCCCATATGTCCAAAAAAGGAAATGTGATCCTTTGGGTGGGACAACCAAAATGGTAAAATGTGACTTTTACTTAGGGACGGAGGGAGTATATATTAATTAAAAATACTACCTACATGTGAAGGGGTATTTGAACTATTTAATGCATAATTAAAAAAGTAATTCAAGTTTAATTTAAAATCAATAACCATTTAACTAATTTTAAAAATTTTCATTTCCTTCAATGCATAAGGTACACAGTATTTAACTCTCTCCACCTATCACCACCAACCATGTCTATTCAACAATAACTACACCAACAAATCAAGACATATCCCCAATTCAACTTCATTATTCACAGTTGGTGCAATTTTTTTCCTTGTAATTCTTCCAAAATTTTTGTAAGTAGGTAGAACCATCATCGTCGAAACTTCGTTGACTTAAAGCAACAGGTAAGAATAGTAAGATTTTTCGCACTATATTTGTGGTTGTTACTGTTTATGGTTTTCAAAATTTATTAATTTAGAAATATAGGATTTAATCGGGAGATCTTGAAATTGAGTTTAATATTGAAAGTTTATGGAAATTGGCTAAAAAGGCATGACCGCCAATAAATATAGTATGATATAGAGTCTATCCGCTGAGTAATTTGTCATGAAATGTCATGTCCGCCGATTATATGGAGCTTAGAATGATGTCAATTGCATGTCCGCCACATTTATTCGTTTTAAATGGCATGTCCGCCATTATAGTCCTACAAAGTGTCGTGTCCGCCGCTGAAATAAATAGTTTTGTAAATTTTCCATTTATTTGAGGATAATTGAGCATGTCCGCCCATATTTTGAGCACAATTTAGAATGTCTGCCGATTATTTAAGCCTTAATGAACATGTCCGCCCATTATTTGAGCCTAATTGAGCTTGTCCGTCGATAATTCTAGCCTAATTGAGCTTTTTTGCCGATAATTCTAGCTTAAATCAGCCTGTCCGCCAATAATTCTAGCCTAATTATGCTTGTCCGCTGAAATTTCTAGCCTAATTCAACTTGTCCGCCGATAATTCTAGCCTAATTGAGCTTGTCCGCTCATCTTTTGACTAAAATTGACAAAGTCCGTCGAAATTTCTTGTGTAATTGAGCATGTCCGCCAATTAATTTAGTAAGATAGAGCATGTCCACCGATGTAATTTCCAAAAAATGGGCATGTCCGCCATAAAATTATTAAAAATAGTCTGTCAGCCAATAATATTGTCAGGAAATTGCATGTTCACTTGAGTATATATATTTTTAAATAGCTTGTTTGCCATTTAATTTGATATAAAGAGCATGTCCGCAGAGAAGATTTGCTAAAAAAATAGCATTTCCGACAATAAATTGATAAAAATTGCTTTCAGCTTATGTCAAAAATTTCATGTGCACTAGTTACATTAATTTATTATAACTTGTACACCGTTTAATTTGATGAAATAAAGCTTTATATGTTATTTGCTTCAAAAAGATATTTTGATTAAAATAAATTGTTGTATTGGATATGTCCGCCTAAGAAATATCCCCTGTTTTATTAGGTTTTATTTTGGTAAATGTGTTCGCTTATGCGTATTGTTATCAATGTTACCCTAATAGTACTTGCTAATGTATTATTAATTGTCCCTATGATGTATATATCTATTTATGTTTTATTTGACGGATGTAGTTAATTAATTTAACAATTTGATTGTCCTTGTTTGAAAGGTTTATGCTTGAAAATAAGGAATTTTTTTATTTGGTGGGGTGGGTGGTGACAAGGCTTAGAGTATGCAGGTGGGCGGTGCACGACCTTAGTTTTGCAGTCAGATGATTTGAAAGTGGATTTTATTATTGATCAAGTGCACACTTTGGTTGGAGCCGATTTGAATAGTTGGAAATATGTTATACACACCCTTGTGGACATTGGTGGTTGTATAACGAAACATAAGGTGAAGAGTGATCTTGATCTTAGGGGCTTGTATTATCAGGATGATGAGCCAATGCTATTTGTCACAGTGAACGCCCAACCACATAAATCAGTTGCTAATGTTTGGCCTAGTGCAGTTTCATCTGGGTGCAGTTATTGGACTGACTTGCTTTGTTCACAAACTCCAACTTTGAATATCCCTAATGCAGTAGATGGAGTAGGACCGAGTGGGAGTATACCTGTAAACCTTGCATGTCGTACGACTAATATTGATTTGAACAGTGACTAATATGGCGAAGAACAAGTTAAGGAAAAGGAGGAGAACGAAGATTACCTGTGCATATATGAAGAAAATGAAGTTCAGGACGATTTAAATGAATGTTCTCAAAGTGATGAGTATGATGGTTTAGAGGGTGATGGGTCTGATGGTTCTCAAGATGATGGGCCTGATGGTTCGCAAGGTGATGGGTTTGATTTCTCTGAAAGTCCGCAGCTTGAGGGTTCTGAGGGTTCGCAAGATGAGGGGCATGAGGGTGATCAAAGCAACGCTGAAGTTGAGGACCCTTTTGTTAGATTGTATACTAAAAGTCTAGCTTTTGTATGAAATAATATTTAACAATTTATTTGAAATGAGAATCATATGATCAAACGTTTTACATATTATAAATTATTTATATGGTTTGTGCAAAAGTCCATTTACTTTATACTGTAGATAATATGTTGTGCGACAACACGCGGAATATCATATTATCAGTTTCCTTATAAAGTATAAACAAATTCTCACAATCGAGATAGACGGGACAATCTATCGGGATGGTTGTAGTGTGATTTGGTATTAGATTGTCTTGACTATAAAATCACATTAGTATGTGTTGTGTGTATTGAGTAAGAGCGCTTGACATCGTTCGACTTATACTGACTATATAGGAGAACTTGATCTCAGTTATTATTGATGTTCGTGCCCTTAATCCCTATACAATAACCTTGACACATAAGGCAGTATTTATCTCTTTGATTCATCAATGTGTGAGATTTATATATTAAATCAATAAACTCGGTGTGTTGGGAAATAGTATTGTCTCTATGGTGTGTTGTTGATTGTAGAAGGAATTTGTGTCCGCTATAGGTTGATGATGTCCACGTGAGGAGCTCATAAAGATTATTATATAAATCTTGCAAGTGGATTAATTCTGGCATGATAATGAGGTTGAGTGGTACTACTCTCGGATGAGATATTAATTAATGGAGTTGTCAGTAACTTAATTAATGGGCATTGTATATCTTAAATATGGGGAGACTGTCGGGCTCATAATAAGAAGGAGCCCATAACTTATTTATGAGATTAGAGCGGCAGTGCAGTAATAATATTTAGTGGACTATATTATTATTATTGGATTTAAGTATAAGTTTTAGGCTAAACTTGGATACTTAAGTCAAGTGGAGGCCCGACTCTAATTTCTCCTCCTGGTCCCTGTTGTAGACCATAATTAAGTCATCTTAGCTCCTTCAACCTTAATTCTGATCACCACTTCTGACGTGAAAGAGTGGAAAAAGCAGATTGAGAAGATCCTGAAGATCGTCGCCCACACAATGTCAGAATTGGACTTGAGAATACAGTAGAAGATCAAGAGGTTATTCTCTGCAGCTGTTAATCATCAACATACCCTGGTGAAAGGTAATACGTTTCTATCTTAGTGCTTCCACTGGAATAGAAACACATGGAACCCTAATGGTTCACACTAACCAAACGATCGAACGCCAACAATTGGTATCAGAGCTTCGGTTTCATGGTGAAGCGTGACATGTTAGGCTAGGATTTATGTGATTATGTGATTTAATTATAAATTAGAATCGCATGAGAACTAGGGTTTTGGTGTGATTTGATTGTACCTGTATATACCCTGTATCGTCGATTGGTTTCGGTAATACATGACCTAGAAAAGACGAATACCATACATTTCCATGTGTTCTGCGCACAGATGATGCTCGCTGGCAAGTGATGGCCGTGTGAAGGCACATGGAGTCGTACGTTGGCTACACAATGGAAGGAAGTGAGTAGAGGGGACATACGGATGTTGGCGCGCAGCAAACATTGGCACGCGATAGGCGTCGCGCGAGGCAGCCGTTGCGTGAGACAGGTGTGGCGCGCGGCAAGCGGCGCGTGAGGCAGGCGTTGACGCGCGACAGGCGTTGGCGCTCGACAAACGTGGCACATGGCAGGCGTTGGCGCTCGTCAGACGTAGTGCGAGACTTCACGCACGGTGTCGTGTACGGCAGACAGACAAAAGGCTTGCAGGGGAGGCACGACTCATGCTGATACCCTGCACGAGTCGTGCAAGAGCTTCCCGTCGGGCAACTGGGCTCGTTTTGGCGATTCAACATTTTCTATGTTTATTTTCGTGATATATAACAGAATTAATTGATTTAAATTGTCTATTATTGTTATATATATGGATGCATGCTCTATTTGATTTAATTGTCATAATAAAAGCATGCTAAGATGTATATTTTATTTTTAAATATTATATGCATGTAGAAATTCTTGGTGTTAAATAACTAAGTGGGAGAGGGGATTGGTAATTAATTCCCGCGGCCTCCATTATTGGTTTGTAAGTGATGTGAGTAAACTTGCGTGTTGGCTATAGTGTCTTCCTCCCCATCGGATGAGTTTATTCACGGATCACTAGTACAAATTTCTTTATGATGATTGTAGAAAGTTCCCCGAGCGCGTGTGATCTTCTCCATGTGAAGGGACATAAGCTCGCGCAATACTTAGGTTGATATCTGAGTCACTACTGTTATTTGTATGGTTAAAGAGGAACTGACTATTAATTATTTTGTCAAATTCAGGTTGACAAATAAAATTAATGGTAAAACCTTCTCTTGTAAATGTTCGGGTTTGTATACGTCCACACTATCGTGGCATGCAGACTCACGGTGCTTGAGATGTTGGTGAATTTTATTTTATATTATTTTGAGAGAATCAATATAAATTGATAAATTCGAAGTGTTTGATCTGTTTATTATTTATGATTCTCAGGATTTTCAAATGGCACTCAACTCACTTTCTGTTATACTTAAAGATCACAAACTTACTGGCACAAATTATGTTGACTGGAAACGAAACATGGATATTATTTTAACTGCTGAAGTTTATATCTTTGTACTCACTGAGGAATGTTCTGCGGAACCTACTAATGACTCTACTGAAGAGAAAAGAGCAGCTTATAATAGGTGGACCAAAGCTGATAGGATGGCTAAGTGCTATATATTGGCTTCAATGTCAAATGTTCTTCAGCATCAACAACAAGCTATGAACTCTGCCTATGATATGATGCTGAATCTTAGGGAACTCTTTCGGCACCAGAGTCGACCGGCTAGGTCGGAGGGCATGGCTGTACTGATGAATACCAAAATGGTTGAGGGCAATCCCAGGGAACATGTTGTTAGAATGATGGGTTAACTCAATGAGTTGGAGGTCATTGGAGCTGAAATCGATGGGGAAACTCAAGTCGATATCATACTCCAAAGCTTACCTAGGAGTTTTGAGCAGTTTCGTCTCAACTATAGTATGAACAAACATTTGTACACGTTGGCGGAGCTTCTGACAGAACTTGTGGCTGTGGAAGGGCTGTTTCGTCGTGCTCCCAGGTTCATGTTGCTGAAATGGCTGCTTATCATAGGCCGAGATGCGGTAGAAATAATAAGAAGTAAGGAAATTCAGCACTGGTGAACCAAGTGAAAGCAAAGGGTGGTGCGATCAAGAAGCCTAAAGGCAAGTGCTTCAAATGCAAGCAGCCGGGACATTACAAGGCTGACTACCCTCTTCTGAAGGGGAACAAGAATGATAAGTCTTTTATACTAGTTGTTGAATCGTGTTTAGCGGTTGTATCTGCTGACACTTGGTGTGTAGATACGGGAGCCACTGACCATATCTGCAGTTCTTTGTATGGGTTCCACCAAACCCGACAGCTTAGAGATGGTGAGGTTACCATACTCATGGGGAATGCTACAAGATTAGCGATCGTTGTAGTTGGAGACGTTTATTTATTTTTCAATAAGAATAAATCTCTTGTTTTGAGGAATTGTCTTTATGTACCTCATTTTAAAAAGAATTTAATTTCGGTGTCTAAATTGTTTATGGATGGATATTCTGTTTCTTTTAATGACAAGGTTATTATAAGGAAAAATAGAATTATTATCCGTGGTGGTACATTAATAGATAATTTGTATACTCTTAATCCAATTACTCCCACAATGCAACAAATTGAATTGAATGATACATTTACTAATAAGAGAAAAGAACCTTCGAAATTAAACCAAACATATCTTTGGCATCTTATACTTGGTCATATTAACTTGAGTAGGATTCATATGTTGATAGCTGATGGGCCTTTGAGTTCATTAGTAGTGGAAAATTATCCAACTTGCGAATCCTACTTGGAAGGAAAAATGACCAAAAGGCCTTTTAAGGCAAAGGGGTATAGAGCCAAGGATCTGTTGGGATTGGTTCATTCTGATTTATGTGGTCCTATATCTTTTCAGGCAAGAGGTGGTTATGAATATTTCGTCACTTTCATTGACAATTATTCTCTATAGGGATATATTTATTTGATGCGCCACAAGTCTGAGTGTTTTGATAAATTCAAAGAGTACAAGGCTGATGTGGAAAAGCAACTTGGAAAATATATCAAGACATTACGATCTGATCGTGGTGGCGAATACCTCTTGGGAGAGTTAGGAATTATTTATCGGAGGAAATGATTGAATCCCAATTGTCTGCACCGGGCACACCCTAACAGAATGGTGTAGTGGAAAGAAGGAATATTATTCTTATGGAAATGGTTAGATCAATGATGAGTTATTCGTAATTACCAAATTCATTTTGGGGATATGCCTTAGAAATAGCAACTTATATCCTGAACTTAGTACCTTCTAAATC
Source organism: Pogostemon cablin (assembly GCA_023678885.1). Lineage (NCBI taxonomy): Eukaryota > Viridiplantae > Streptophyta > Magnoliopsida > Lamiales > Lamiaceae > Pogostemon > Pogostemon cablin. The sequence goes on along the minus strand of CM042964.1, from coordinate 11,506,438 downwards.
GGTAGCCTCCACTCCCACAGAACTGTGGACCGGGCGTAGGCCTAGTCTAAAACACGTTCGGATTTGGGATGCTCCAGCACATGTGTTAAGAGGAGATGCTGATAAGTTAGAAGTATGTACTGAAGTTTGTCTGTTTGTAGGATATCCTAGATGAACGAAGGTTTGTTTTATAATCCGAAGGACCAAAAGATAATTGTTAGCACGAACGCCAGATTTTTGGAAGAGGATTATATAATGGATCACAAACTCATGAGTAAAATTATTCTAGAAGAAGTAAGAGGGGAAACATCAAACATAATACCAACGTTCAAGAGGATATACCACAGGACACTGTACCGCGTGTCACACCCGATACACAATTGCCTGCGGAGCCTCATCGTAGTGGGAGGGTTGTGAGACAACCCGATAGATTCATGGGATTGCAAGAGTCTTCTGACTTGGTACCAGGTCAACATGAAATCGACCCATGGAATTACAACGAGGCACTGCAAGATAAAGATGCTCAATCATGGCAAAGGCAATAAAATTTGAAATAGAATCTATGTATTCTAATCAAGTCTGGGAGCTTGTAGAACCACCTGATGGTGTAAAAGCCATTGGATGCAAGTGGGTCTATAAAAGAAAAAGAGGATCTGACGGTAAGGTAGAAACCTTTAAAGTAAGGCTTGTCACTAAAGGATATACTCAGAAAGAAAGAATAAATTATGAGGAAACCTTATCGCATGTGGCCATGCTTAAGTCATCCGAATTCTTTTATCAATTGCCGCTCATATGGACTATGAGGTATGGCAAATGAATGTCAAGACAGCTTTCCTGAATAGGAGTCTTGAGGAAAACATCTATATGAAGCAACCAGAGGGATTCATTGCAAAGGGTGAAGAGCATCTTGTGTTTAAGCTTAATAGGTGGATTGAAACAAGCTTCTAGATCATGGAACATCCGTTTTGATGAAGTAATCCAGTCATATGGATTTATTCAATGTCCTGATGAATCAAGTGTACACAAGAAGTGTGACGGAAACGTAGTGGTATTTCTTATACTCTACGTAGACGATATTCTTTTCATTGGAAACAATGTAAAGGTATTGTCAGGTGTAAGGGTATGGTTGTCTAAGTAGTTTGAGATGAAGGACTTAGAAGAAGCTAGACACATTCTAGGGATCAAACTAATAAGGGATCGTAAGAAAAGAATGTTGTGCTTGTCCCAAGCTTCATACATTGATACAATCCTGGCCCATTTTTGCATGTAAGAATCCAAGAAAGGGTTTCTACCTTCCAGACATGGAATACCTCTATCTAAGGAAATGTGTCCTAAAACACAACAGGAAATAGAGGAGATAAAGTTGATTTCTTATGCTTCGGCAGTAGGTAGCCTCATGTATGCAATGATATGTACGAGGTCGGATATCTGTTATGCCGTGGGCATAGTCAGTATGTATCAAAGTAATTGAGGACAAGGGCATTGGACTGCGGTAAAGCATATTTTGAAGTATCAGCGAAGGACTAAGAATTATGTGCTGGTTTACCGCATAGATACTTTGTTACCTTTGAGTTATTCTGATTCGGATTTTCAGTCCGATAGGAATGCTAGTAAATCCACCTCAGGTTATGTGTTTACTCTTGGAGGAGGAGCCATAATATGGAGGAGTGTAAAACAGAAATGCGTTGCGGACTCTACCATGGAAGCTAAATATGTAGCAGCCTCTGAGGCAGCTAAAGAAGCAGTATGGCTCAGGAGCTTCTTAATGGACTTGGATGTGATTCCTAGTTTGCCCAAAATAATCACAATTTATTGTGATAACAGTGGTGCAGTAGCAAACTCGAAGGAACCACGAGCCCATAAGGTGAGTAAACACATTGAGTGCAGGTACTACCTAATACGAGACATCGTTAGAAGAGGAGAGGTCGCTGCCGCTAAGATTGCATCTGAGGATAACCTAGCTGATCCTTTTACTAAGAGCCTTCCAGCGAAAGCGTTCGAAGGGCATGTAGAAGGAATAGGGATTAGACACGTGTCAGTAGATATGGCAGCGTAGTCTTTTAGTACAAGTGGGAGATTGTTTGATTGTATACTAAAAGTCTATCTTTTGTATGAAACAATGTTTTAATAATTTATTTGAAATAAGAATCATATGATCAAACGTTTGCATATTATTAATTATTTATATGTTTTGTGTAAAAGTCCATTTACTTTATACTGTAGATAATATGTTGTGCAACAACACGCGGAATATCATATTATCGGTTTCCTTATAAAGTATAAACAGATGCTCACAATCGAGATTGACGGGGATAATCTATCGGGATGGTTGTAGTATGATTTGGTATTAGTTTGTTTTGACTATAAAATCACATTAGTACACATTGTGTGTATTGAGCAGGACCGCTTGAGATCGTTCGACTTATACTGACTATATAGGAGAACTTGATCTCAGTTATTATAGATGTTCATGCTCTTCATCCCTACACAATAACCTTGACACGTAAGGCAGTATTTATCTGTTTGATTCATCAATGGGTAAGATTTATATATTAAATCAATAAACTCGGTGAGTTGGGAAATAATATTGTCTCTATGGTGTGTTGTTGATTGTAGAAGGAATCTGTGTCCGCTATAGGTTGATGATGTCCCCTTGAGTAGCTCATAAGGATTATCATGTAAATCTTGCAAGAGGAATAATTCCGGCATGATAATGAGGTTGAGTGGTATTACTCTCGGATAAGATATTGATTAATGGAGTTGTCAGTAACTTAATTAATTAATGGGCATTGTATATCTTAAACATCAGGAGATTGTTGGGCTCATAATAAGGAGCCCATAACGTAATTATGGGATTAGAGCGGCAGTGCAGTAATAATATTTTAGTGGACTATATTATTATTATTGGACTTAAGTATAAGTTTTGGGCTAAACTTGGATACTTAAGCCCAATGGAGGCCCGACTCTAATTTCTTCTCCTGGTCCCTGTTGTAGCCTATAAATAAGTCATCTCAGCTCCTGCAACCCTAATTCTGATTGCAACTTTTGACATGAAAGAGAGAAAAATAGCAGATTGAGAAGATCCTAAAGATTGTTGCCCACACGACGTCATGATTGGACTTGGTAATACAACAGAAGATCAAGAGGTTGTCCTCTGCAGCTATTCATCATCAACATACCCTGGTGAAGGGTAATACGTTTCTATCTTATTACTTTCGCTGGATTAGAAATGCATGAAATCCTAACGGTTCACGCTAACCAAACGATCAAACACCAACAGTTTTAGCTGCTCTGTTCGAGGGTTTGTGTACCTACATCAGAGATAAATGGGGGGTATGAGTTTCTTGGATCCCGTTGTGACACACATGCACATGCCCACAGCGGTGCGTCACAGTCAAGATACAGATAGTTCTTTCAGCCGTCCATGGATCATTCAAGGTATATATTCACAATAGTACGCGTTAATTTACTAAATGTTTTTGTATAACAATACCATTTTAAGAAACTGTATTTCTTGCAGGTTCTAGGGAATAGTGTACTGTGGACACTGAAGTGGAAGACAACAACAATATTGACACCTCAAGTGAGATGAATGAAAAAAGTGCTTTCAAGAACAAAGTAGATTTGCAGTTTGCCTTTGGTATGTACAACTTGAGGAATCAAGTTGAGAACGGGTCAAGAAATCAGACAGGTACATGCTCAACATCGTCTGCAAGTATCGAGTGGAGCAGGGTTGTATGTTTGAGATACACTCCAATGGCCTTGGTGGAGTATGGAGGGTAATCAAATTCTCACCTCGACATGTATGTCGTCTGAATCCAGACACTAATGCTCCAAGGCAAATTGGTTCGAAAATTGTTAGAAGATACTTTGCAGCTCGACAGTTTGATAAAATCACAGCATTGTGTCCCACTGGAATGGCGAATGAGATCCTTAAAGGATTTGGATTCCACATCTCATATAATATGGCCCTCAATTCAAAACATCATATTGTTGTGGGACACACGTACGGAGACCATCGTTCTTCCTTCATATCCCTGCCCTCGTACCTTCTCCATCTTAAGTTGCAAAACCCAGGCATGCACACAGCGTTGGCAACTGTAGATGACATTCATTTCAAGTAAGTAACTACACACTCTTGATCAATGTTGGTGTATAATAGTGTACTAAATATTTCGATGCAGGTATGCTTACTATGCACTTGGTGCTTCTATATGGGATTTTGCCAGAGTGGGCCAACCTGTGATTGTCATTGATGGTACACACATGAAAGGCAAGTACCGCAGGATCGTGTTTGTTGCAGTCACTCAGGATAGCAATCACAATGTTTTCCCCCTAGCTGTTGTTGTAGGTGACACTGAAAATAATGATTCATGATGTTCGTTTCTTCAAAGGTTAAAAGAATCTTACGGTGCTCCTAATGGGCTAGTTATTGTATCTGACGCACATAAGAGTCTCTCACACGCTATACAGACTGTGTATCCAGAGGCTATATAGGCATATACCAAGCGTGAATTCAAGAGGTATGGGAATTTTTTTTGACTCACAATACATGATTTATTTGATTTATCACTTTACCATAATACAAAGTTGGGAAGGGAAGCTACGAAACCAAAATAAAGCTGGGTTGATGGATTTGGTAGAAGGGTGGGGTTACGATAAATGGTCGAGGTTTCACTGCCCGGTCTCTCGTTACGAGTTCACATCATCAAATGCAATTGAGACCTTTAACAAAGCCATCCTATGGGCTAGGACACTACCCATTTGTAGTTTGTTAGAGGTTGTACATGCTCTCATTCAAAAATGGTTCTATGAAAAAAGAACGAGTGCAGAGAATAGTCGGGAAATACTTTGCACACGAGTGCATAGAGAGTTGGCAGAGTTGAATGGTGAGGCTTGGAAACTTAATGTGGAAAATCTGACAGCGACATCATCCAGGTCACTTCTACCACAAAAAACTTCACTGTTGATTTAAGGGATTGTACTTGCCCTTGTGGAAGCTTCCAGTACTGGTGTATCCCCTGCATTCATGCATTGAAGGCGATAGAGTACGTTCAAAACATTTCCCCTGTTTGGTATATATATCAGCTTTCATACTCTTTCTTTGCCTTAATATGACTGTTATCTATTTAATTGTAACAGCCATTGGAAATTTACAACTAGTACATTTGTTGCACCTTGGTACCATCAAATAGCCATACTTTCATTATGGCAAGATTTTGTTATGCCTGTACCCAATCCTTTCGATTGGTCAACGCCAGAGCATCTGAGTAGTATTCGTATGAATGAGCCACCATCACATAGTCAGGCAAGCAGACCTCGTACGTGCTGGATCCATTCTGTTGCAGAGACTTCGAGAGGTACTAGGGGATGTCAGCATTGTAGCAGATGCAGAGATCCGGGACACAACAGAGTTCAATCTCGAGCCTATGTCCCCTATTCCAGTGCTACAGACAATCCTGCAAATGTCCATATTCCTCCAGCACCGACGATGAAGAGGTGCAATCGTTGTCGTCTCCCAGGTCACACAAGGGGGAACTATGAATAAACAGAGTGAAAGATACAGTTGGATGAAAAACAATCTGGATTTGGTGTTTATTTTCATTTTTCAAGTATGATATATCAATAGAACAAGTAAAATTTTCCTTGTTTTCATTCTCAGAATGTTTTAATCAACTAACTTCATATAACAACAATGAAATAGATGTACATATGACGGTTGATATTACTAACGAAAAGAAAAGTCCTTATTCGCACCCTTCCTCACAAAAAATTTTGTATGCAAATATATCCAGGACCCATTTTTTTCGGTACTCTATCAGTTGTGCATCATTTTCCCATGTATCTTCGCATGTGAGTAGATATTGTATCTCTCTGACGCTAGCCTGACCGCAACACCAACTGTCATCCTGAATGTAGCACATGGAGGCATGTGGTCTAGCCCACTTCAGTGAGGCTCTGAACATCTGATCTGGAGTGTCATATAGGGCACCACTTTGATGGAGCATGATGGGGAGCAACCATCGCAAGTGCATTGTGCTCTCCTTTCTACTATCTTCAATAGCTTGAGAATCTACCCACGTGTAAAATAGAGAATCGTATACAACGATCTTCATAGATCTTATATACACACACACAACGAAATTGTGCGAATGCGCATGCACTATGAACAGCAGCTACATAAGGAAATCAAAAATACGACCAGAAGGAGGTTAGAACAATAATGATCTTGATCTTCACGAAAAATTAAAAAATCATGAAATACTCACCCGTTCAACCTTATCCCAGTCCCTATGCCCACAAGTCCATGCAGGAGGCCTCCACAATATGGGTAATGACATCTCTCCATTCCACCACCTATCCAGAATTTCTACCGTCTCTGTAGGCAACTCGGCCAATTGGGAGGGGTCATCGCCATGTGCTGTAACATGCTCATCTCATTGCATTAAGCATCACCTGATACGGAATACGTTATCATGTAAAAGGGTGAAATATCAACATAAATCCCATTTTCAGTGTAATGAAACCCTAAACCGTATTGCATGTAAAAACTTACCAAAAACTTACACGGTAGAATAGCATAAGTCTGCATTCGAGGATCCGGATGAACATCGACGTATTCCGTGCTTGTGCCAATATAGCCAAACACACATCAATGTGCTAAAAAAAATATTTCAACGATCATAATATATAAGTATACTAGGTAAAGAATTTTATTTTGAGAACATACCTCATCCTCCAGCCAAACTTTTGGTGTCATCATTCTCACAAAGAAATCATTCGTCACTAAAAAGCCTACGCCAACGTCCATCCTACACATGGATGTAACAATTATTAGATATGCATGTACTATGTTAATAATAAAAATGAGAAATGATTATGTATTAAGGACTTTTCTTACAATGCAGAGGATATCATGAACGGTTCCCATGCCTTTTTGATCTTCGCATCATCCACTGTTGTGTATTGGGATTGGATTGCCGTCACTTTTCTCTTTGCACAGTGAGGACGACGTTTGAAATACCTCTTAGCTGACACCATACTGAAACCTGCAACTACACGGGAACCTATACCGGGCCCTACAGGTAATCTTTGTGTGACTCCGAGTGTTGAATAACCAGGCGGTTGATGTGCAGCGGGCGCTTCAGGCAATCTTGTTGAGACACTCGGTATTAGCTCCACATCTCCAGCAAAGAGACCACCTGGTATTGTATAACCAGTTTGTTGTTGTGTAGTATAAGCACTATGTTGTTCATCCCAAGTAGATGGAATACTTGGTGGGTTGAACGTAGAAGGCTCAGGCAGTAGATGTTCTTATTCGCATTTCTTGTAAAAATGTGTAAGAGTAAGAGACTCTATCGTCGAGTAAACATGTGACCAAGTACAAAATTTATAATAATATCGTCCCAAGGGAAAGTAAACTCATGATTGTATCCGGATTTTCCATTGATTTATGCTTTGTAAGAATGATAGATTGAAGGTTTGATTGTTTAAGCTACTACTTACTTCTCTACTCAATTAACTATGAATTAAGCTAACAACAAAATATATCAAACGACGAACAAATGATGAATGAAATGGATATAGAATTCACTTAAGAAGAGATCAAGGCTAATCATAATCATGGTTAAGACTCTAGCTAGATATGCATAACTCTTGATAGTGAACTTCATTAATTTGTGGACTAAAAGCAATCACAATTTTACCCCTAATCCATATGGCCAAGGCTATTAGGTTCTCGACTCTTTTACAAGTCTAAATCTCCTAAGATTGATCTTAATCTCAATTCCCTTAAGGTACTATGATCATAAGTTGGTTCTTTTCACTCAATTTCTTAAGTGTCCCTCTATGAATGTTCTAATCCTAAGAGAGTATCGCTTACCTCTCCTCACACTAACATGCATGCTCACTTTAATATATGATTCAATTAAACATCCACTCATAATATTGGAATGGTCATCCTAACACTATGAATAGAGAATTTAATCACACATGTATTGAAATGAAACATGATTCATATATCATAAAAGGAAATCCACAATTTAACTCAATTCACTACTCAAGTTCAACACATCTAACTCTTCATCTCAATCATTCATATGATTAGCCCTACTATAGGACTAGCAACTACACATGGTGTTTAAATCATTACAATCAAAGGCTTGCTCCATTTGAGCCAAAATGAGAAGAAAATCAACAAATAAAAAGTAGATTGACTTCCCTTTCATGGAGAAACCTTCCTTCTCTTCAATATGCTAACTCCTTCAATCCTTGATGCTTTCCTCTTCTCAAATGGTGAATGGATGGATTGGATGATGGATTGATGGATTGATTAATGGAAATCAAATGGAAATTGGATGGATCTAATGGATGGAATGGATCTATGGATCTAATGTGTGAAAAATGTGGTGTGGAATGTGTGTAACTACTCTAATTATGATCTCCCCTCCAAATTTCGTACATATCACCCTTTTATATCACTAATGGACCTTCTAGATGCTTCTGGAACATTTTGAAAACTACAGAGGTTTTTGCACCTACACGGCTCGTGTAGCAACACATGGCCCGTGTAGGGCACACCTATTTCCACGTGTTGTGCGTTCTTCCGGAAACGGCTCGAGCTGCGCTACACGGCCTCAGTCATGGGCGTGTAGCATTTTCTGATGACATTGCACGGCTTCTTCTTACAGGGCAGTGTTCTGCACACGGGGCGTGCAGCAGAGCACAGCTCATGCGCCAGAACACGGCTTTTCTCCTGGGCGAGCAGCGATTTCTGATTACAATACACGGCCACTTTGGACAGGGTCGTGTTCCGTACACGGCCCGTGTCCAAGTGTGCCTTTTCTTCCGTCTCCATTTTGCTCCCAACCCTGTTTTTCTCCATTTCTTGACTTGTTTTACATACATTTAAGCTCATTTACACAATTCAATCAATTCACACCACATTTCACAAAATAACAATAACTCCACCAAAAGTCACACAAATACGGATAAAAACATCCGAAAATCCACAAACAAAGACACTAAAATATAGGTGAAAATGACAACGATCAACCCCCCAAACTTAAAGTATTGTTCGTCCTCGTACAATGACAAATGATAAACGAAAGGAGTAATTTTCACCTAGAAAAACACCTAACGAACATAAACCACAACACATCACAAGTAATAAGGACTACAAAATCACATTAAGTATCCCTACATCATCAAACTTATAACAAGAAAGATTAACAAGTTCAATCTTAAGAATGAAAAAAGAATAATCAAAACCTTTCAATCCAAGTCTCTCATAGGATATCAAATTCACTCAACAGTCTATAGAGAAGGGTTTTGAATCACTCATTAACCGATTAGAACCGACTTACCATAAGTTTGCTCATGGACTATGTTCACAAGCCACCCTAGTTTCAATAAGTGATCAAAAAGGTCTTTATCTTAGGATGTAATGTTTAAGCTCTTTGGTAAGGTAGGAAACTTTGGATAATAGTGACTAATCAAGTGTGGATAATCGAAGATATGATAATCGAAGATGTGATTCTTTTCTCCAACTTCCTTCTTTTGTCAATTGTTCAAAAGCACTAAACATCAACATACCATGGATTGCATTGAGCTTCTTTTAAACGGCATACTTCTTTTATTTGATTTTTGTGTTCCTTGAGCATATTTTAGGATTTTGCTCCTTTTTCACTTTTGTTGAAGTTGCACTTGCTCTTTATCTTTGATCTCTTTCATCATTTTTCTTGACTCAACCTTTCTTCCATTTACTTACACACTTTTCATCTTCCCTTATAAACCATCATTATCCTCAATTACCCACACATAGGTTATATATAAGTCTCAAGTGGATTATCAAGGCTTGTATTGTGCTCAAATCATAAAGAAAAAGCTTATAGGCACAAAGTGGCTCACTAGGGATAATGTTTTTTGGTAAGGAATTTTATGGCTATGACTTTATTTAACAAGGATGGTCTAAGATCATATAACAAATTTCAATCATTCGGACTTCGTTCCTATAGTTCATGAGCAAGTTCTAGTTTGTCTAAGTACAACTGGTCCTCCCATAAAAATTAACCATGGAGGCACGATTGAGGCTCAACTCTCACAAGCTTTTGCTTGGACCAAAAGAAACCTAATTACACTTCATACTTCTCAAAATAATGCATCATAGCTCACATTCAAAAATACTCAACACCTTCCCAAAACATACCACCAAACCATTCCTACAAGAATAAAAATATCACAAACATAACTCAATAATCAAAGACTCACTAAACAACATAACAAGCATATAACATGCATGAACCAAATCATCCATCTCAAAATATCAAAACACATCAATTCACATCCATAACAAGTATAATCAAATTACCATCACATCCAAATAATGAAACTCAAACCAAAATACCAAAAATAACGAAAAGTAAATCGCATAAAACTGAAAATAAAATCCCAAAGTAAAACCTCCTAAAACCAACAATTTAAGTACAATCCAATCAAATCCTAACAAATCAAATCAAATGTCTAATCACGGCTAAAATGAACTAATGGAAGTGTCTAGCACTCAAAGTACTCCCTTCATGGCTCTGGAGGTGGAGGTGGATGATAGGCATTCCATGGAATGTATGCACGAGGAGATCCAGGGAACTGGAAGTTGAACATCATCGTCATCATCTCCTCCATGTTGTTGGAGTGCACCCGTGACCGCTCCTCGTAATACTCCCTCTGACGCTGTCCAGCTCTTAACTCCTGAATATGCACTCTGTGCTCCTGCTGGACCTCTTGGATCTCCCTTAGCAGTGCTCCATATGTCTGCTGCACATGCCTCATATCTCTCACCTCATCGATCATATAGTTTCATCGATCATTACCCTGTTCAGGGCCCATTGGTGGTTGCTGCTATTCTTCCTCGAACTATGGTGGATCAGGGGATTGCTCTTCAAACTCCACCTGCTGAGGTGGTACATCCTGTTCATCTCCTTCCATGGACACTGGCTCTACCCTCAAATTGGCTAGCTCGGGGTTCTCTTCAACCCTCATCTGTTTTAGAACTTCTTCCACCTCATCTCTATTTTGTCTATAAAAGGCTCTCACAACCCTGGAATGATTCACACTAGCCATTGCCAAGTTAGCAAACCTCCTTCTAGTATATACCATAGTGAGCTCTGGAGCTGGCAAAAGAAACGGAGCTCCCTTCTCTTGCCTCAAACAGTATCGATTCCAAGCTATGGACAAAAACTCCATCCTCATCAACTGCTGATAGTTCAAGCCATCACTAACCATTCTGTTTTCCATTCCTGCAAGATTTATCCCCAAGCCTTAAGCAATCATGGTAATCATACCTCCCAACATCAAACCTTGAGAAGTCTGTCTCGTGGCAACTCTCTCCGCATGTTGCACAAAATGTGATACAATGTTTAGTGGTAGCTCCTTGTATATGCAGTACATAATATATAACTGCTTCTCTCCCATAGATCCACCTTCAAATCTCCCTAAGATGGTGTTCGAAACAATCTTCTCTAGGTATCTCATCACTGGGTTTAGAATTGCAGTTCCCTTTGAAGCACTGGGAACATATCCTGCTTGTTCTGTCCCATCATTCACCAAGCTCTTCCACCATTCCTGCTGGTTGAAAGTGTCTCCTTCATAAAAGCTCCAATGATATTTGCATGGTGGGCACCCAAAGAATTCATTCAACACAGGCAGAGGAATCTTTTCACTCAACACGTTGTCCAGTTGGAATATCACTGAACTAGGAAAACCATTCCAATCCTTCTTCACTTGCAGTGTACTCATAAACTCAGTCGTAAGATGGTAGTAAGTGGGCGGCCTCTTATCAAAGAAAGCTTCCATCTATGCAAATCTAAACAGCTTCCTCAAATCTTCCTCAACTCCTAGCCCTCTCATTGTTTCTGTATCTTAGAATCGAGTCGGTTTGATCTTCAGAGCCAGTGTTTGCCAACGGAGTACATACTTACCCCAATAGTCTTCAAATTCCACTCCAAAATAATCTGGATGGATCCCATCTTCCATTAGCTTTGCATCAAGATTAGCCAACTCCCCTGGATCGGTAATGACAATGAAATCCTCATTTCTTGGTCTAACTCTCCTCTCGGCCATCTACAATTCACAACAAGGCCTAAGTCATATGCAATTTCATTAATAAAATGTAAATTCACTTAGTTACATTCCACCCTAGTCATTCAACTTAGTGTGAAATATACTATGCATCAACATTACACATCCACATCATTATGACTTCAAACTTATTAACAACATTCACTTCTCCATTTTTCATCTCAACTAACCATGAATCAATGACTAAATTCCTATCATACTTGCACACATAAGTTCCAAAACATACCATCACTAAGCACTTTAAACCTATGACCTCAAATTTAACCAAAATCTTCACTTAGACATTTCATCGAACACTTGGCACGCAAAATGTTTCAATATAATTTCAAAATGCAATTCACATAACCTCATGCCCAAATCCTCAACATCTAAGTTTATTTGTCCACAATTTAAGATTTATACAAGTATGATACTTAATTTGCACAACACATACAATCAATTTCATCACTCACACAATCCCCTAATTTAACTTCTCATGAATCCTAATTCCATTCTCAATTCACAAATCAAAGCGACACATGTATGTTCATCACTCATAAATTCGTTCAAAACACATAATATCACAAAGCCCATGCATCAATGTATCCAATTTCTATCAAAATTCATAAGTTAGGGTTCAAAGATTCATACCTTTCAAATTTGGATGTGGAGAAGTGTTCTTTGTGTGCACAATTGAAGAAATCACAATTTCTCAAAACTAACCTTGGTGGTCGATTGGTACACTCAGGAGAAGAATTGGATGTGAAAATAGTGCGTACAGATGAGAGGAAGTGTATGGAAGTGAGTATAGATCGGCCCTTTTAAAAATTGGAATCAAACCCTGCACGGCCCGTGCAGTGCTACACGGCCTCAAGTGAGGCCGTGTAGGGTGTTTTGACGTTCACGCACTGATACGCGTTACAGGGCCGTGCTCCACACATAGCCCGTGTTCCTTATCTTATGCACGGCTCGAGCTCAGAGCTCGGCCTTCCTCCTGGCCGAGTAGTGACTTCTGATGTCAGTACACGGCCTGTCCTTACAGGGCCGTGTACTGAGCTCGGCCCGTGTAGCATTTTTACCCTGTTTTCCAACTTTCACACTTCACCTCATTTTTGCCCTGTTTTTACACTTCTCATACACCCTATTCATGCTCAAAACACTTCAAAACATTATTCATACCACAATTATGATCAAATAATAGATTATCATGTAGTTAAACACCTCCAAACTTACCAAAACAATCCTAACTCATAAGAAATTTTTCAAAAATTTCAAAATTGACCCAATTTTGCCATAAGAAAATATAGCAACACACATGATTCATCATATACCAAAGCACACACAAGATATAAGTCACACCACGCACTCTTCCCCAAACTTAAATCGAAACAAGTTGCGAACTAAGTTTGCAAAACGTGGTGAGACATACCCTTGTCGTTTCCACAATGCTCTCCATGAACTTACCTCATGATGATTCATGTGCACCGTCTATACTCTTTCATATGATCAAGTATGTCCACCACGCAACCTCCCCCCAAACTTAAATTAACACAAGTGTTGAAATTTAAGTTTTAAAAAGTGGTGTGGCATACATCATCATTTCACCATTTGCACTCTTGGCTTCCATCATATACACTTTTCTCCATAAGCTTCACCACCTACATACCAAATCTATAAGAAAAACTATCAAACAAAAAGAAAATAAAAGCTACACTACTACACAATCAAAGAAGTTCAAGAAGAGAAAGTATCCACATACACTATCTCCTTTTGATAAGAAGATAGGTAATGCTTCACCCGATGACCATTTACCACAAACTCATTATTAGGACCCTTAAACTTCAACGTATGTCCACGCAACACTTCAAGCACTTCATATGGCCCCATCCATTTAGACTTAAGCTTTCCGGGAAACAACTTGAGCCTCAAATTGAATACAAGAACTTTGTCCCCGGGAGCAAACATCTTCTCCTTGACCTTAGCATCATTCCATCTCTTCATATTCTCCTTGTAGATGATTGAGTTATCAAATGTTCTTCCTCTAAACTCCTCCAACTCAACCAACTTCAATAACCTTGCTTGACCACTCTCCCTTTCATCCATGTTGAGGCGTTTGATAGCCCACAATGCACGGTGTTCCAACTCCACAGGAAGATGACAAGCTTTACCATAAACCAATTGATACGGTGACACACCAAGAATGATCTTAAAAGCCGTTCGATAAGCCCATAAGGCATCATCAAGCTTGTCCGACCAATCCTTCCTCCCTCCATTGATGGTCTTCTCCAAAACTAACTTGATTTGGACGTTTGAGACCTCCGCTAAACCATTTGCTTAAGGGTGGTAAGGTGTAGCCACTCGATGCTTCACTCCATATCTCTTCAATAAATTTCCATCAACTTGTTTACAAAGTGAGATCCTCCATCACTCACTAAAGCCCGTGGAACTCCAAACCTAGAAAAAATATTTTTTTTCAAGAACCTTTGCACAATCAAAGCATCATTTGTCTTAGTGGGGATTGCCTCCACCCACTTTGACACATAATCCACGACTAGCAAGATGTACACATATCCTTTAGATGAGGGAAACGATTCCATAAAATTAATGCCCCATACATCAAATATTTCCACATCAATTCTTATACTCATGGGCATCTCATCTCGCTTACCTATTCCCCCTATTCTTTGGCATCTATCACACTTAGCCACAAACTTCTTTGCATCTTTAAACAATGTTGGCAATAAAAACACGATTGCAAAATATTAGCACCCGTCTTTTGATGAGCAAAGTGACCTCTACACAAAGAAGAATGACATAGCTCAAGAATCCCCATGACTTTTTCCTCGGCCACACACCTCCTTATTACTCCATCATTTGCAAATTTTAAACAAATAAGGCTCATCCCACAAGTACTTCTTCACTTCAACATTAAACCTTTTTTCCTTGTACTCATTAAGCAATGTGGGCTTGATTCCACAAACAATAAAGTTGACATAATTGGCATACCAAGGCGGCAAATTCACCATGAGAGTACACACTTTCTCAACTTCTATTAGCAAAATTTCCTCATCCGGGATTTCATCCCCTATTGGCTTCATGTCTTCATTCTCACCTTCATTTTCCAATCTAGACAAATGATCTACAATCACATTCTCAATGCCTTTCGTATCCTTGATAATCACATCAAATTCCTGCAAAAGCAACACCCAACGGATTAAACGAGGTTTAGCATCTTTCTTACTCATTAGGTATTTTATGGCCACGTGATCCGTGTAAACAATCGTTTATGTTCCAACCAAGTATGGTCGAAACTTCTCAAAAGCATACACGACGTCTAAAAATTCCTTCTCTGTTGTGGTGTAATTAACTTGGTACGAATTCAATGTCTTCGAGGCATAATAGATTACTCTAAACTTTTTTTCCTCGTTTGCCCCAACACCACTCCTATGGATTGATCGCTAGCATCACAATGTAATTCAAATTGTAAGCTCTAGTCCGGGGTAATGAGTATTGGAGATGAAGTGAAAGCATCATTAAGCACCTGAAATGAGACACAACATTCATCATTGAAGTTAAATGGACAATAATTTTCAAGTAATTTACAAAGAGGTTTAGCAATTTTAGAAAAATCCTTAATAAAGCGTCTATAGAAGCCCACATGACCTAAGAACGATTTCACCCCCTTCTCACTAGTAGGAGGGAGAAGACGTTCTATGTCTATCACTTTAGCTCTATCCACTTTTAACCCATGCTTTGAAATATGATGCCCCAAAACTATCCTATCGGTCACCATAAAATGGCACTTTTCCCAATTTAACACAAGATTTGACTCTTCACACCTCTGCAACACAATAGTGAGATTAGTCAAACAAATATCATAAGAGGAACCATACACGGAGAAATCGTCCATAAACACCTCCATAATATTTTCAATCAAACCATCAAAGATAGCCATCATACAACGCTGAAAAGTGGCAGGGGCATTACATAGACCAAACGACATCATTCTAAATGCAAACGTACCATAGGGGCATGTGAAAATTGTCTTCTCTTAGTCTTTTGGTGCATACCCGAAATAACCATCAAGGAAACAATAGTACTCATGCCCCGCAAGACGATCCAATATTTGGTCTATGAATGGCAATGGGAAATGATCTTTCTGAGTATTTTCATTCAAATTACGATAATCAACACATACTCTCCAACCCGTGATTGTTCTAGTGGCAATTGTTTCATTTGTATCGGATCTAACAATTGTCATACCACCTTTTTTTGCCACTACATGTAAGGGACTTACATATTGACTATCACTTATTGAAAAGATTATTCCCGCGTCTAGCCATTTTAACACCTCCTTTCTTACCACTTCTTGCATTATAAGATTTAATCTACGTTGGTTTTGCACACAAGACTTCTCATCATCAATCAAATGAATCTTATACATAAACATAGATGGGCTAATACCTTTCAAATATTTATGCTCCAACCAATAGAGGATTTATGTTCTCTCAAAACTCTTAACAACTTTTCTAATTCTAAATCATTAAGGGAAGAGGATACGATTACCGAATATATTTCATTCTCTTCCAAATAAGCATACTTCAAATGCTCCGGTAATGGTTTCAACTATACCTTCTTCTTCTCTTGCACTTCCTCTTTTGGTTCTTCATCAAGTCTCTCCACTTTTGCTTCCTTTGCCTCCTCACTTGTGAGTTCCCTACAAGCATTTAAACCATGCAATTTTCATCAATCATTTCATCATTTTCTAAACAAAAAGAAGATTTAGATTTTATAGATTCAATATAGTAAGAATGGCTTATTATAATTTCCAACGGATCCTTGGAGTGAAGATGATACATATGCTCTTCAACAATGTTGTCCACCACCACCTCCAATCTTCTACATTCCTCCTTGTTCTGCAGATATCTCATAGCCTCTCTTAATGAAAATATCACCTCTTCCTCATTAACCCTCAAAGTTAGCTCTCCTTTCTCTACATCTATCAATGCTTTCCCCGTGGCAAGAAACGGACGCTCAAGTATCAATAGGACATTAGCATCTTCATCCATATCAAGTACCACAAATCAACGGAAAATACAAACTTGTCAACTTTGATCAAAATATCTTCCACAATTCCCTTTGGGTGGGTCAAAGACCAGTCTGCTAATTAAAGTGTCACTGACGTCGGTTTAACCTCACCAATGCCCAACTTTTTAAAAATTGACAATGGCATCAAATTGATGCTTGCCCCTAGGTCAAATAGAGCTTTGTAGTTTTCATGTTCACCCATCTCACATGGAATAATAAAACTTTCCGGATCTTTCAATTTAGGAGGTAGTTTCTTTTGTAAAATAGCACTACATTCCTCCGTGAGATTAACCGTTTCAAACTCACCCAAACTTCTTTTCTTTGACAATATATCCTTTAAAAACTTAGAGTAGTTGGGCATTTGAAGCAAAGCATCCGCAAAAGGAATATTTAGATGGATCATTTTCAACATCTCAACAAACTTTGTAAATTTCTCTTCTAATCCATTTTTCAAGCATCTTTGTGGAAACGGGATTGCAATGGGCAACTTAGGAATTCCCCATTCATCCCTTTCAAACTTTTCTTCTCTTTCTTTACGTTTTGCTTCTCTACATTTTTCCCACTTCTTTGGAGACTTCACCTTTTCTTCTTCAAGTATAGGGGTACTTTCATCTTTTTCAACAATCTCAACTTTTTTCTCTTTCCCTTCTTCATCCAATCTTTCCATAGGCTCAAGTTCACACTCTACCTCCTCTACTTCCGTCGGCATAGAAGGCCCTTCGTATTTTGTTCCACTATGAAGTTCAATTGCCTTACATTGCTCCTTCGAAATTAGTAATGGTTGTAGATGGAAACTTCCCTTGATGATGAACATCCCCCTTTTCACTTGCCATTTGGCTCATTTATGATTCTAATGCTTTAAACCTCTTATCATTCACTTCATCTCTTTGCTTCATATAGTCAAACTTCTTGGACATTTGATCCTTTATCGAAGACTTTCCTTCACCATTTGGAGCTTTCTCCCCCGGATTAATGCCCGATGGAAGAGTAAGTGCATTCCCTTGATTCCCATATGACAAATTCTCATACCTACGAGGTTGGTTAAAATTTTCTTGAAAATTACCTTGCCCCCATCCTCCTTGCCTTTGTGGGTACCCCTCCTCCATGATTTCTAAAGGTACCACCATAATTTCCTTGGAAGGTCCTTCCTTGCTTGAAGGCAACTTCCTCAAGCGTCATCTTTGGTGGACACCATGTATGTTGAATTCCAAAATTAGAGGACATACCATGTTGAGGCATGGATTTAAGCATTTGACAACTTTGAGGAGATTGACATATTAGGCATAGTCATGCCTTGTTGCGGATTAGAAAACACTTGTTAACTCATCAAAGGTGTTGAATTTGGAGATACTTGCATATTAGCATTCATCCTCTTTAGTATCTCCTTGATTACCTTATCGGTCATATCTTCCTTAGGCACCTCCACCTTTTTCACTTGTTGAAAGCACACTTCTTCCATCTTAGCAATTCTCTCCCTTTCATACATCCCCGGTGCACGATCCATGGGCCATTGACCATATTCAAAGCTACTTCCTCACATATGGCAATTGCTCATTCCGGAGTTTGCCCTAAAATCGAACCTCCCGCCGAAGCATCAATGAGCATCCTCTCACTTCCATGTAAACCGGCATAGAAAAATCCTATTTGTTGTTATTCGGGGAATCCGTGTTGTGGACACTTCCTTAGCATCTCTTTGAATCGGTCCCATGCTTCACTAAATGTCTCAAGTGGTAATTGCTTGAATTGAAAGATTTGCCCTTTAAGATGCAACATCTTTGAAGGTGGAAAATACTTGCTCAAGAACCTTTGTGCCAACTTTCTCCATGTGGTGTAAGATCCCGGTGGTATAGTATGATACCAAGCCTTAGCTCTATCTCTTAATGAAAACGAGAAAAGCTTCATTTTAACAATATCCTCATTTACTCCATTTATCTTTATCGTGTTGGCTAACTCCGTAAATTGGACTAAGTGAGCATTTGGATCCTCCATAACACCACCACCAAATTGATTTGTTTTCACCATGTTGATCAATCCCGTCTTTATCTCAAAATTATTCACATTCAATGGCGGGCCAATTCCATAATTCACATATTGCGATTGGAAATAATCACGGATATTCATTCCCGCTCTGTAGTTTCCATTCCCACGGGGTTGATTTTGCACCACCGGAGGATTATTCCTTGCTTCTTGTTGTGCCATCAAGTTTTGAATAATAGCTTGCATTTGTTGGTTTTGCAAGTGCATTTGTCGAGCATAAGCTTGTGGCACAAATTTCGGATTACCATAACCTCCTCTAACATTATCAACTCCATGAAAATTCCTCATATTGCCTTCTTCATCAACCAAGTTTGCATTATCCCTTACTTCTTCCATAATTTCCTCCGTAGGCTCTAATACTCCTCTTCTTTGTCTTCTTAAAGTAGCTTTCAATTCCAAGTTCAAAGGTTCAATAGATTGAGACCTTGAACGAGTTTGCATGTACCTACAAGAATTTTCAAATTAGTTCTCCAAGTAACCAATACAAGTATACAAGTAAACAAATAAAAGAAATATCCTTATCAAAACTAATCAACTTCAAACTCGTTACAACTAAAAGTTTAACATTTCTCCAGCAAGCGGCGCCATGTTCTTAGTCACATTTTTGTAAAAATGTGTAAGAGTAAGAGACTCTATCATCGAGTAAACGTGTGACCAAGTACAAAATTTATAATAATGTCATCCCAAGGGAAAGTAAACTCATGATTTTTGTGTATGGATTTTCCATTGATTTATGCTTTGTAAGAATGATAGATTGAAGGTTTGATTATTTAAGCTACTACTTACTTCTCTACTAAATTAACTATGAACTAAGCTAACAACAAAATATATCAAACGACGAACAAATGATGAATGAAATGGATATAAAATTCACTTAAGAAGAGAGTAAGGCTAATCATAATCATGGTTAAGACTCTATCTAGATATGCATAACTCTTGATAGTGAACTTCATTAATTTGTGGACTAAAAGCAATCACAATTTTACCCCTAATCCATATGGCTAAGGCAATTAGGTTCTCAACTCTTTTACAAGTCTAAATCTCCTAAGATTGATTTTAATCTCAATTCTCTTAAGGTACTATGATCATAAGTTGGTTCTTTTCACTCAATTTCTTAAGTGTCCCTCTATGAATGTTCTAAGCCTAAGAAGGGTATAGCTTACCTCTCCTCACACTAACATGCATGCTCACTTTAATATATGATTCAATTAAACATCCACTCATAACATTGGAATGGTCACCCTAACACTATGAATAGAGAATTTAATCACACATGTATTGAAATGAAACATGATTCATATATCATAAAAGGAAATCCACAATTTAACTCAATTCACTACTCAAGTTCTACACATCTAACTCTTCATCTCAACCATTCATATGATTAGCCCTACTATAGGACTAGCCACTAAACATGGTGTTTAAATCATTACAATCAAAGGCTTGCTCCATTTGAGCCAAAATAAGAAGAAAATCAACAAATGAAAAGTAGATTGGCTTCCCTTTCATGGAAAAACCTTCCTTCTCTTCAATATGCTAACTCCTTCAATCCTTGATGCTTTCCTCTTCTCAAATGGTGGATGGATGGATTGGATGATGGATTGATAGATTGATTAATGGAGATCAAATGGAAATTGGATGGATCTAATGGATGGAGATGGATCTATAGATCTAGTGTGTGAAAAATGTAGTGTGGAATGTGTGTAACTGCTCTAATTATGATCTTCCCTCCAAATTTCGCACAAATCACCCTTTTATATCACTAATGGACCTTCGAGAAACTTCTGGAATATTCTGAAAACTGCACAGGTTTTTACACCTACACGGTCCGTGTAGCAGCGCACGGTCCGTGTAGGGCACACCTACTTCGGCGTGTTGTGCGTGCTTCCGAACACGGCTTAAGCTATGCTACACGGCCTCAGTCATGGGCGTGTAGCATTTTCTGAAGACATTACACGGCTTCTTCTTACATGGCCGTATTCTGCACACGGGGAATGCAGTAGAGCACGGCTCGTGCGCCATAACACGGCTTTCATCCGGGGCAAGTAGCGATTTCTGATTACAATACACGGCCACTTTGGACAGGGCAGTGTTCCGTACATGGCCCGTGTCCAAGTGTGCCTTTTCTTCCATCTCCGTTTCCCTCCCGACTTCATTTTTCCTCATTTCTTGACCTGTTTTACATACATTTAAGCTCATTTACACAATTCAATCAATTCACACCACATGTCACAAAATAACAATAACTCCACCAAAAGTCACACAAATACGGATAAAAATATTCAAAAATCCACAAACAAAGACACTAAAATCTAGATGAAAATGACAACGATCAGTGGACCCTTGAATCTTTCCTTAAACATTTTGTATATCACACTAGTAATTGACCTCTCATACTTGGGCTGCATTTGGGCTTGTGCTCCAATCAACCAACTAGCAACTTTTCTAATTTCATCACGGCCCTCCTCCTGGTATCTATGAATATTAGCATATTGTGTATCTTGTGTGTCAAACCTCTTCTCCTATCTGTTGTCTCGATCAAGCAGTTGAGTGAGAAGGGCGTCATGTTCAAAAAAATTTGATCTTGATCATTCATTCTCCTCATAATCCTATCGTACTGTTCTTGAGACAAACCCCCACTGTCTGGGTTCTGGTGATGAGGCACGGAGTGATCCAACTGATGACCTGTTCTGGATTGAGGCTGGTAATCATCATGATGAGATGGAGTGCTATATTGTGGTCCGTGATACCCTAAATCTCCTTGACTTTGGACAGATCCTTCATAATGACCTTGTTGTGATCCTTCATATCCACCATAAGAATGAGAGTGATGTTGGCCCTTAAATCCACCAAAGGGAAACTGAGAGTGATGCTGAGGCATGGACTGCTCTCACTAAAATGGACCCTGATATCCACCATACGGAGAAGAGTGAGATGGTGGTTGAAATGTACCAAAAGGAATATACGGTTGTCCGAAGCCAGGAGGGTATGAACTCTCCGGAATGGCAAACAGGGGGTGTGGAACTACAGCATTATGGGAAGAATGGTGATTAAAGTGGGGCTCACCAACACAAGTCTGCGGCCATGGGTGTCATGCATGTACGGCGTGACTCTCGACCAGCATGAGATGGGCGCAGAGGTGAATGCACAACTGGTATGTAAGAGTTGTCATCCTGTTCAGCCATATACTCATCGTCCTCATCATCATCATCCCCTCCGGCTGTATGAAAACCACGTAGTATTTCTTCTACAGCTCTGAGTTGGCACCCGAATGTTGTATCATCATCAACCTCAACATTTATCCTTTCAAAATATCTCTCCCTACCAGCATAATCGGAAGAAATGTTCACTTCAACAGGAATGTCACGCTGAGTAGGAGCGTCATCTTCTGAATCAGAACTAGAGCTCACAGCTTTTTTCTTACCCTTACCCTTCCCTTTTGGTTTAATATCCCCAAAAGACATAAACTGAATATGAATACCAGAACTCAAATCAGAATGTATTCCCTTAAAATATAGTCTGTGGGACTCCTCAGGGAGGATGGAAGATAACTCAATAACTCTCGGGTTCTGAAAGTAGAATTATTCAAATTAAAGACAAATACTCAATTGGCCAAAATAATAATCACATGCATCCAATTCAGATGCTTAAAACTCTAAACTCATACAACATAAAAACTTACAAACCTTTCGAAAAAACTGAGATTCGTCGAAGTTTTTTTACAGTTGTATACTTCCAGCAAATACACAAAGGTTGAATGTCAGGATTGGGCAGTCCATCAGTCAAGTGTGCTGCAAAACCTTCTATACGCTCGGAGGCCCAAACCTGTGACCAAGAATCAAAGTAATTTGCATTTAACATATAACTTTTATATGCAATTAATATAATAATATAAAAGCTTCTAATAAATTCAGTATCACTTACAGTTAGGGCAAATGAGCATCCATAAAAATTGATTCGCTGCTGTTTGCTTACACCTTCCACGGTAGTCTTATAGAGTCCATATGGTGCAGTAAGGTGAGGTATGTATACTTCCCCCAAAGAAAAGAGTTCTACTAGTCAGCATTCTCAGCTAAGAACCATATTCAGGATTCTATATATACTTTAGACGTATCCCGGCCTAGCAAAAAGTAGTACAAAAGTAAAATCTTGGTCGCTTTCACCACATTATGGCCCTTATATTTATTTTCAGTGAATCTTTTCATAAGTTCATCGACTAAAACCCTCTTCTTATAAAAGCTAGCAAACAAACTGTCAAGTGCTGGCTCAAAGTAATCATTGGGGTCAAAATCCCCACCATCTTCAAACCCTAATCCCATAACACGCATAAACTCAATTGGTGTGAAGCTAAGAATTTTATCAGACACCCTGAAGTACCGGGTGTACATATGTGAACCAAAATTAAAACCTCCTAATACATCAACTGAAACAACACCTTAAGAGACCCATAATCAGAATCCATGTCCCAAAAATGACCAAAACACGATCTTCTAAACATCTGTACTGTTTGATCACCACTATTTTTAAGCACCTCGCGTATGCTGTTCAAAACTTTCGTAAGCCTACAATACTCTTTAATTCTAACTTTTCGTGATTGAAGACCACGTCGTTTCCAGCTCCACTACATTGCATGCCAACTCGATTAAATATAACACGTGACTATATTTTATACTACAAATTTCTAATACAAAATATTAAAAATAATATTTTTCTACAAATTATTTAATTAAAGATTGTTTTAATACAAGTTGTTGGTAATAATATGATCCGATTAAATATCATCGAATTTAGCTTTTCTAATCAGCATTCAAAATATATATATTTAAATATTTATTTGTATCGTATTATAGTTAATATTTTCAAGCATTACATACAATATTATACATAATGTATTATATTTTTAAAATATAATTTTGATTAAAACAATTACCTTTATGAATAATTTGCAAATTTAAAATCTATTTTTTCGTTTAATATTGCATAAAATTTTTTGAATAGGTACCTAATTACATTAAAGTATAAATTTTTATGAATATGTACCAAATTAAACTCAAATTAAGCCTTAATTTACCAACTGTCATTCAATAACAAAACAATTATATTGGCGGACAGGATATGAAAAGCTTAAAGTATCATCGGACATGCAAATTAAACATTAATTCATCAGCGGACAAGTTCAATCAAGCTCTATAAATCAACGGACAGGGTCTATTATTCTCACAAAATCAGAATTACATACTAAATTTTGCTAAAAGTTGACGGACAAGCTCAATTAGACTGAAAAATCCAGTGGACATTAAATATTATGCTCAAAAATGGCAAAACATGCTCAATTATGCTAAATAAATCGGCGGACAGCCTCCATTAGATTAGAAATACCGGCGGACATGATCAATTAGGCTAAAAATATCGGCGGACATGCTTAATTATGCTAGAAATTTCGACACACATGCTATCTTTTAGTCAAAAGATGGCGGACAAGCTCAATTAGGCTAGAATTTCGGCGAACAAGCTGAATTAGGCCAGAATTATCGGCGGACAAGCTGAATTAGGTTAGAATTATCGGCGGACAAGCTGAATTAGACTAGAATTATCGGCGGACAAGCTCAATTGGGTTTAAAAAATCGACAGACATTCTAAATTATGCTCAAAATATAGGCGGACATGCTCAATTATCCTCAAATAAACGGCAAACTTGCAAACTATTTATTTTAGTGGCGGACACGACACCGGTAACAATACTGAAATCAAACTAGTTCCCTCATCAGATTATACTCAATTACACTACATCAACAAACACTCAATTGCACTATGATTTCATAGATATATATAAATGAATTATGCAAACAAAATAAGAATTAATTACTTCTAATTTATAGGCGAAATTCCGACGAATCCCTAAAACCCTAAACCCCCAAATTGAAATACTAGCGTACTTGATTTTCCATATTCGCTTTTGCAACTTTCCGACGTGGAGATGATGAGGGAAGCGCGCAAATATGGCCGGACGGAGAGCTGTGTCCGCGAGACAAATAGGGAAAACATTATTTTCCTAAAATAAGGGAAAATAACTGACATGCGTCAGGAGGTAAATTGGGTATATACACGAAAAACTGGGCAAATTAGATATTATTTAAAGATTAGGGCAAACTTGATGTGGCATTGTTGAAAATGGGCAATATGAGTGTTGTCCCTTATATTAATGGATTACAGAAGGCCATGCAACAAAGTGTGCATGGCCAGATAACTACACTTATTTTCTTGAACTTTAACATATCCAGCTTCAATTGTGCTGCAGACAACTGGTGTTGTATCCAGACTATTAACCTTCGTCTCATGTTGATGAAGGTGAGTCAAGAGCAGGCTCAACTTCTTCCTCGGGATCATCCTCAATGGCATTACGGAGCCCTTGGAGCCATCTTTGTGATGTTAGAGGTGTCTTTTCTTTTTCACCCTCGTCTGTGTGCTTATTAACCGCGGCGGAGCAAACTGAAAGAGGATCAAGGGTAGTCGAGTTGGCAGCTCTGTTGATGGAGTACTTCAAACAGGACTCATCAAACTTCATAGTTAAATCTTCAATCTCATATTACTCCTCTTCTGATACATCTATAGTTTTGATGGGAATTAATCTGGAGGATAATGGAGGCAAAAATGGACATGTATTAACTGCTTTACTCGGAAATAAAATACTCAAAATACACACTAAAATAAGGCATACAGGCAACAGCTATACATGTCAGAAGAACTCATATCATGAACTGATAGATCATGCAACCATAAAAAAGAAAGTTAAATTAAGGACAATCTCCTATGTACATTATCAGATAGGAAAAACAAATTGAAACAAGGGACGACTATTAAAATGTGTTCATTTAGGATGAACGTAAACAACCTACTCCCTCCTTCCCTTCAAAGAGGGTCTTTCTTCCATTTTGGGCGTCCCACCCAAAGAGTCTCCTTTTCTCTTTTAGGATGAACGTATGTAATGCGTTTCTGAATGGAGGAGATTTGTCTTTGCAGATCAGCCGAGCAGTTAGCCATAGAGATGCTCAGCCAAGGAGAAGGGCATAAGGGATCAATAGTATAATCAAGTTAAATATTGAACTCAAAAAAATTGAACAAATAGATTCTCACCATGTATGATTTGCACCATTAATAATCAAGAAAAATTAACCAATATTCAAGTTTTGAGAATTAATTAAAAACTAATGAAAAAATAATTTAAATCTATCTATATCTATATTAAAGCAACAATTGTCCCACTCCTTCCCCCCAAACTACATGCCCTTAGTAAGGGATGTAGTACCCCTAATATTATAATTAATATTGCATTTAATTAATTTCTCTATCTTACCATATATATTTTTATATACCCCTAACATTATAATTAATATTGCATTTAATTAATTTCTCAATCTTACTATATATATTTTTATATATTAATTTACATTTAATACCATGTATATTTTTATATATATTAATTTGCATTTAATTTAATTTAATATTGCATTTAACATGAACTCTAATTCAACTAATTTATCATTTTGTTTAATTTTATTAAAAATATACCTCAGTCAATTAAATAAAAATTAATAAAACATGCATTCGTTTTAAAGATTGGCCAAAATCAATGGTCATTTGATAAAAATTGTCGCCCTATAATGAAAAAACTCAAATTTCTTATTATTTCTAATTATAAGACACATGGACACACTCAAATTATTTTGGAGATTTCAAATGCAAATGGCCATCTTTTTTAGTTTATATATATATATATAATGTATAAAATACTATATAAGATTAATTAAATTTATTGAACGTAATTTGAATATATATAATTAAATAAGATTAATTTTTAATAAGCGTCTAGGGCACAGTACGTAAACGCCTTTTTTTTAGCAGAAGAAAACGCTTCTCATTAACAACTCGCTGCCCTTTGCCTCCCCGGTGCCCCAATCGGGCCTACCACATGACGTTTGCAGTGTCGCCGCGGGACACTACCACTCTCTCGCCGTCACTTCTCACGGCCATGTTTGGGCTTGGGGTCGTAATATCGAATCGCAGCTCGGTCGTTCTATTTCTTCTAGGTTTTATGGTTTAGAGTATACTATTTTAGAATTTAGGGTTTATGTTTAGGGTTTAATTTTATTAAAAATATTCCTCAGTCAATTAAATAAAAAGTAATAAAACATTGGCGTATCATCCGCCTAAGTTTCAGTATATTGATTGCCGTAAATTTTGCATAATTTTGTTAATTCATGCTAATGTAATACTAACATTCATCTATTTCAATTGCTTTACACCTTCCTAATTGAGAAATTAATGAATTTCTTTTACCTCTTATAACATTTATTATTATCTCTGTATTTTTTATATGAGTTACCATAAAACACTAATTCATCAACCAATTATTACAATTATCGAAGAGTAGTGATATGTATTTCCTAAAATAACTGATGAATTTCTTTTACTTCTTATTACATTTATTATTCTCTCTATATTTTTTATATGAGTTACCATAAAACACTAATTCATCAATCAATTATTACAATTATCGAAGAGCAGTGATATGTATTTTCTAAAATAAAGTTCATGGACGTGATACCTGGTAACTATAAGTAGTACTGTTTTTAGAAATACAATTCACATCTTAACGCATCCGACTATATCTTACATAATAACCAACCACCTTTAGGAATGGTATCTCAGTATACATTGATACAAAATCTGGTGCGGAACCGAACGGACATGGCTATAAGAGTCAGATGTGTTAGGCTGTTTGACACTCCTGCATATGGGGCAAGTAATCTCCATGGTGTTTACCATGGAACTGAGTTTGTTATTTTCCTTTTGAGATTTATGTACATTCTTTCGCAAACATAATTATTTTTAAAATCATATTTATTGTTTTATATGATAATTAGTACTTTGTGTATTCGTTATAGAGTACACGCATTCAAATCAGTATTTCTCCATCATATAAAAGTAGATTGAAAATCAAGTTGAAGGAGGGATATTTATATAACATTCAAAAGTTTAGCGTTTTGGATAGCAAGTCAAATTTTAAGACAACATCGTGTAAACACAAAATAAACTTTATGACATCCACCGTCATAACTGAAGTGTTTGATGATGACTTTCCGTTCATGCCGTATCATTTAGTGTCCATAGATGATATTTTATCTGGGAATTATACTGATCTTGGCCTAATAGGTATATCAACTTATCAACTTCTTCCTTACTGGATCTTATATACTTATATTGTGATTTTGTAAGTACATGTCATTGGAAAGTTGGTGGAAGGGGAACGCAACTCCATCGTCACTATCAAAGAGAAACCAACAAAACTTGTGGAGATCTATATCGAAGATCATGAGTTTGTTTATTTACCATTTTTTAAAAGATCTTTTTATATTTTAGTATATTATAAATATTTTTGTTGTACACTTGATGTAGAAGATGTTATCTAAATCCTTCAGGGACAGATCTTTGAAGGTCGCACTGTGGGAACAAGGATTGGTAGACATGATTCGAGCTCTCAGAAACAGTGCTGGGACTGATCCTTGTGTAGTTATCCTACAAATGTTTAGGGCTAAAAGAAATGACGGTTTTTTTTTACTCACTGGCGAATATTTTTTTATTTCGATTATATAATTCATGATTTATCAACATCGATCATATTTTTAATTAAAACTTATTTCAAACAGTATTAGGAGAATACTCGGTGTCTACTGCTTATAATCCGTCAAGGATGTTTGTTCCGATGATTGTGAAGCCATTACCCAGTTTATGAATGGGTTAGCACAAATACGCACTTACATTCTCATTTCCATATATATATGCCCATTATCTACTCTTCAAATTTATGAAAAATATTTTGAAACTCAATTTTTTTTCAGTATAATTTCCGAAGGGAATGGTAACAAGTCATCAACAAGCAGAGCTACTTCGTCAATTAGTAACTTATCAAGTGATTTTGATCCTACAGACATTACCCCAATAACGTTGGATGAATTATTAGAGAAAGAATAGGTATTGAGTTATAGTCATAACCTTCCTAACGTAAATAATTAAATAAATAATTTGTTTTGTATTTGATATGAATTGCAACTATGAATTATTTTTAAATTGCAAAATGTTGTAATTTATGATGTAAAGGGAAGTTACTGGATATTTGGCAATATTGAAGACATAGAAAGTGGTGATGACTGGTGGTACATGTCTTGCAAAACATGTGCCCCCAAGATAAGAGAAGTTGATGGAAAATTGTACTGTAATGAATGCACGAAAACGGTTGTATCCGGTGTATGAAGGTATTCGCCGTTAGCCTTTATAGCTTATAAAAATATGGTTGATCTTAGGATTTCAATTTGTATACTTTAAATTTATGGTACTTAAATCAGATTCATAATTTTATTTTTTTCATGAAAACCGACTCATTAATTTACAAGGACTGGATTTGTTATGTCACCGTCCATGTTAATCTCATTTGCCATGTAGATTACTTTGCTAGAAAGTCACAATTTTGATGATCATGTGCGGCCCATGTGACCAGCCAAGAAATATGGTTCCGGCGACATTGGGATCAAAATTGGTCAATTTCAGGAGTTGCGGGACGAAATTGAACTTTTTATCTTTTTGGGATAGAATAAAAAACTTCTTATAATTATAGGACCAAAAATGATTTTAATTCAAGAATTTTTGTTCAAGAGACCCAAATAATACTTTATTCGTCTTACAAAACAGTTCATGTTTAAGGTTTCATATTGTTTTAGAAAATTTATTTTATTTATTAACTTTACTGACTTTTTTTACTATGTTTAAGTATTTTTAGTTAAAAATATTAAAGTGTAAAGTGTGTTGTGTAAGGTAACAATGATAATTTTGAAATTTTAATCTTTTGAATTATTGGATAAAAATGTTAATTTTTTTGTTTAGAAGTGTAAAAACACAAGTAATATTTATAATATAATTTGAATAATTGCATTACATGATATAAGAAAGAAATAAAAATTTAAAAAACCAGATAGTAGAATCAATAAGAATAAATTAACACTCCTCCATCCCGATTAAATGTGGTCGTTTACTTTTTGCACGTTGATATATTAAGGAGTATTATTATTTTATTTGTATTGGATAGTTGTATTAGAAGGATGCGATGGGTAATGGTGGGTCATTTTTACTAAAATGGGAATATGAAAACTTTTGAATGGAACGCCCAATGGTCAATATATTAAAAGGGGATCTTTCGGTGGGGACCTTTCGACAGGAATGAGGGATAAATAATTATAATCATAATCATAATAGATCTAACAAATAATCGTAAGTTTAAGTAGTAATAATAATAATAAAAATAAAAGAGGATAAACATGGGACACTGGGGAGTCGAATCCCTAACCTTCATATTACCAAATCCGTGAAGCAACCACTGGGCCAATGATATATACTTCTTCAAGGTTTATGTTTTTCATTTTGGGCTATTTCAAGTTAAGATTTACATTTCTTTTTTTGTTAAGTTATGCCCACACAAAATAATTAATTATTTCATGTAGGACCCACACACAATACTAATACAACTACTCACTTTACATTAAATATTATTTCTCTCACCTCACTACATATTAAAATATATATTATCTCTTAATCTCAGTGCAAAAAGCAACGTCAACGTTTTGGATGAAGGGAGTATTAGACTAAGTATTATATATAGGCTAATTATTTTTCAAAGTTCAGGAGGGCTAGTGGCCCCTTGGCCCCGATGCGTGTCAATTACTGGTTAGAGAACTAAATTTTCCTTTATAGGTACTAGAAGAATTAGATTTATGTTTCCTTACAAAATATTTTTATACGGTAATACAAGATCATAAAATTTCTAATATTGATAGTTAAACAATCAAAGTTATATAGATTAATCCCCTCTAATACCTTCCCCAACAAAAGGTGGGAAATTGAAAAAACTTAAAGAAGAGGTTTTATTGCATTGGGAAAGGGGAGGGGTTCTTTGAGAGTAGGAGAGGAGAGAGAGAGTGCAGTACTCACACTAACAGCCAAGCACGTGGCCCTCACGCGCGTGTGGCGTGTGGCCCACACTTCAGGGGTTCCCCTCCATTTAATTTTTTTTTCTTAGCTAAAAACACACGTCCTTCTTTCTTCTTTATTTTTTTTATTACCTTCCTCATCTTTTAAATCCATGCTTTTTTATGTTTAAAAAAAAATGTGTCACTGATTAACAGGGACATGATTTATTATAGTATTACTATACAATACATTGAGTTTAAAAAAATACTGTTAGATGCAAAATTATATTCTTTATTACCCAAACTACCCATATTAACACTAATGTGCAAAATTTATTTAAAATGAATATTACAATTATTCTAAAATCCCTCCTAAATTTTCTCATAAATTATGTCACTTACCCCAATTCGTTCCCGTTTGGTGAATGCACACCCAATCAAAAGACACTCACCAATAGTATCTAACTATCTTTATTGGAACAATATTTAAACATAGGTGTATACTTCACCCTGATTTCATTTGAACATTGGTGTATTCCTAATGCAGCGTGGGCGATTTTTTTTTTTTTTTCTCAAACATTCGTGTACTATTTCATTTAAATTGGACCTACAATAGTGGGGTGGACATGGTTGCATTAGTATATTATGGAGGCAACAATTAAATTAATGATTAACTAAAGATACAATAGATGCTCTGTACATTAAACATTGATACAGTTGCGCTTCCAACATTGAATATTGATGTACACTTCATCTCGATTTCAATTGAACATTAATGTATATTTAATGTGAAGTCAATGATTTTTTTTTTCTCAAAAATATGATTTGGTTTTGTGACAATGATTCTTTGGTTGAGAATCATCACAAAAGATGATTTGGGATTTGGGTATACACTAATATCATCGTAGAAGTAGTTGTTATTTGGTTGAAAATTTTAAGTTTTCTATCTTTATAAAAAGTCAAAGTGTGATTAATTATTGAAATATTAAGATTTATTCCAAATAAAATAATAAGAATAAATCTGGAAAAAGAAAATAACATCATGTATCTCTTAGTAATAATTATATTAGATTAATATATCTCTTAATAATTAAGTTATTAAAATTCAGTATCTATTAATAATAAAGTCCTAAAATTTTATTTCCTTTGCATTCACTCTAATATATTTGCTAAAAAAAAAATTATCCTCCCTTTTTATTTACTTTAATTTAAATCTTTATATATTTCACAACTTTTTTACGAAAATGACATTACCAAATTAAATCGGTATCCTGCATATACATGCACCCAAATCTATATTTATTTTTATTTGATAATATATGTTCATTTCTTAATAAATATATATTAATTTTAAATAGTCAATTTTCCATTAAAAATTAACAAAAAATTTAATAACAAAGTGTATAAATTTTTATTTGTTAGTATAGTATGTATTTATATATTGATGAATATATTTGTTCTTACTATCTTTTGAATTTTTCAGAAGGTAGTTTCTATCGCCCCAATTCTTTTAATTCATTTGGCGCACAATTTTTTGTGTATTCAAATTCTTATATCATTCCTTATCCTCAATATGGATTTTATTCGAACATCGTTATAAGTTCACCTAGTTAGAGACATTACTACTCGACAGAAGAAATAACAAAATCACTACAAAAAAAATTGCATATAAATACATTAAAAGTGTTGTAATAGGTAATATATTAATACATTTTATCTATAACTATATTGATTTTTTGTGTGGTCCATTCTGCCGTGGGGATAGATAGTACCCCTAATACCACACTTTAAAGTGTGAAGAATTATGACATATTATCACACTTACTTTGTGAAGAATTATGACATATTATCATACTTACTTTTATTAATACACTTTAAAGTGTGAAGTTAAGTGATTTATTAATACACTTTTAAATGTCACAATAAAATAATATTACATAAAATAAAATCAAAAGTGTTTTCTCTTAAACTCGAAACTGTATCACCCGTATTAAATCTTTATTTTAAATCAGAAAGTCATTAAACTATAAGTAATTCTTGTAATATTTTATTGTAAATAATATATATACATAGAATACATAATTAAGTTTTAATACTAAATTTTATAATATTAATTTTAGATTATAAATTTAATAGGCATAATATAATAAAATTAAAATTATTAATTAAATTATACTATAAATTTAATTTTTGTAAGATAAATAATAATATAGAAATATATATAATTAATTATTTTAAAAATAATTAATTTAAAGTAAAAGATTTTATTATTAAAATAAAAATAAATTTTATTTTCTTAATCATTAAATTAATTACATTAATTATTTATTATAAAAAAATTAAAAAATAATTTAATTTTTTAATAAAATAAAATATTTCTATTTAATATTTTAATCGCGAAACAAAAACAAAAAAAGTAAATTAAATTTTAATAATTTGTAATCTTCCATCGTGTGTAGTAACAAAATATATATTTATACATGTATTCTTAAGTGTCTCTAAAGAGTGCTTATAAGGACACTTTTTTTTGTGTGTTAGAGAGGTGTAGCAAAAGTGTTACTAAAGAATACATATAGGACACTTTTTTGTGTATTAAAAAAGATGTAGCAATAGATAAGTGTTCCTTTTGAAGTGTGGTGATAGGATAAATAACAATACACCATTTTACTGCTTCCGTCCATCCTCAATGTATCAATTTGCTTTTTGTACGTGGATTAAGTAGTATTAATATTTTATGTGTAGTAGGTAGTTATATTAGTGGAGGGTGTAGGTCCCAAAATTTATTTGTATTAGTGGAGGGTGTGGGTCCCATAGTCCAAAATGGGAAATTGATAGATTAAGGATAAACGGCCCAAAATTGTAAAATAGATAGATTGACAGTGGATGGAGGGAGTATTAAGTATCTTTATAGAACACATATTAACACCCCTAAAAATATAATGTAGCAATACAATACTTATTATCACATTGATGTTAAAATGACATAAAAAATATTCTCTCCGTCTCATTTTAATCTTTACATATTTCTATTTTGGGCTTCTCATTTCAATCTTTACGTTTTTCTTTTTAGTAAATGGGACCCAAACAAATTAATTATTTCTCTCTCTATGGACTCACATATCACACTAATACACCTACCCACTTTACATTAAAATATTATTTCTCTCATCTTACTACACATTAAAATACTATATTTCTTAATTTACCTGCAAAAAATAAAATTTAAAACGGGACGGATCGAGTATGTGTTTAAAGGCAATTTTTTTGTTATAAGACACTATTATGCCAAAGACAATGCTACTCGACAGATGTTGCCCTTTTTTTTTTTAACAGATAATGATTACCATGTGTTCTCATCAAATTATATTGACGCCGATTTGGGGACATGATTATAACTTAAAATGCACGGTATAATTGCGGTTAAACAATGTAAACATGAAAAAATTTCTTGATTACATCAAAGACGTTTGACTTTATGTAGTTGGTAATGGAACTTTCCATTTCCAGATAATTAATTCTTTATATAAACAAAGAAGAATCTCCTTTAAATATTAAAACAAATTTATGATAATGTGGATAAACACTTCCCATCAACCAAATTAGATATTCTTGCTTTTTTTTTAATGGATAAATATTAGTTGTTAGTATAGTAAGTAGTTACACCGAGCACTCTTACTTTCTCTTCTCCAAACTTTCTTATATTTCCTCTCCTAATTCGTTCCCAATGAGAATAGAACCTGAGTCTCTCATTTAAGTGAAGAAATCAATGAGCATGTTAGATATTCTTGCTATGTCTCTCTGCTTACTAAAAGAATCAGTACAATCTATGAACTGTTCCATGTAGGAATGATGATGAACAGAGCCCTTATGGCTTTTTTTAATTTTTTTTGTGTTATATTTTTAAGGATATATTTAAAATGCTCAATTTGATAAAAATAATCTTGACTCGATTGCACATATTTATAAGTCGATTGTAAATATTTTTATGATTCAATTATACATATTATAATTCGATTTAAGCTTTAAAATAAAATTATAAATTGAGTTGATGATATTTCTGTCATTTAAGGCATTTTAATATTTACTATTGTTATTTAAAAATAATGTTAAATCTATTATGACATATTAAAGTTTAACCCCCGTTCCATCAATGAAGTCGTTTCATCTATAAAGTTTTTTTTTTTTTTGTCTTGTTCTTATTTATCTTTTTTTTTTCTATTTATGGTGTATTTTCCCTAAATTTAATATTTACCCTTATTAGAGTTTAATATTAATTTTAATATATAATTGTAATTAGCAATAATCTCAAAGATAATGTGGAAGTTGATATAGCTAAGACCAACATCACGTTATTGATGGGGCAGTGTTGACGCCAGATGAAATCAATTCGTAATATACTTAAAAAATGATAGTATTTTTTTTGTTAAATCTCAAATGATGGAATTAATTACAATTAAAGTAAAAGTTTTTTTTTTATTACCCTTAAATAAAATGTGGTAGTCAAATTAATAAAAATTGAGTCATAAACTAGTGTTCTCCTTTTTTTTTTTTCTTTATTTTTTATATGAACTAGTCATACATAGTTATGCAAGTGTAACTAGTGATACACTGTTACACAAGTATTCTTTATATGAACTAATCGTACACAGTTATACAAGTGTTTTTTTTTTCTATCACATGCTATTACTTTTCAAACTAGTAACATCCGGCATTCTATAAAATAACAATTAGTAATATTTTTATTTCCAAGTGTAATATCTTTCAAAAAGTAACAGCCACCGACTACATAATTTTATCCAAACCAGAAAAGAATTATAAACTGAAATCCATATTTTATTCATGCAAGAAGGGTTAGGAACCACATTTTGGCCCATATAATTTTAGAGAAAACTAAACTAGGAACTTGCCTTAGCGTTAAGGAATGAGAATGGAAGAGTGCTTTCTTTTCTTCACTTAGAATTAAATAATGTATATTAACTTTCAAAAAATAAAATTTAAAAAGAAAATATTATGTCTATCGAGTATAAGGACAAATCGTCTATATACTCATTCAATTCAAATACATTTATTAATAAATACACTGTATATTAGTAAATTAATTAAAACTAATACAATTTATCATTAAATAAAAACTAATTTTGTTGATTATAAAATTGCATAAAAACTGTATAGTTGAATTAATGATACATTAAATATAAAGGCAAAAACTTGTGTGCACCTGGGCGCACGGGAGCACACGTCGTGCACCTTTAGAATTTTGTATTAAATTGTATACCCTTTAGCATAAAGATGTGTACCATTTATTTTCTGAAAAAAATAAAAAATATTAATGAAAAGTGTATAACTTTTAGAACAAAATGGTGTACTCTTATTAATTAAATTGTATACCTTTTAAAATAAAATAATATACCCTTACCCATAATACTAAATTCTAAAGGCGCACGGTGTGCACCCGGGCGCATGCAAACCTCACCCAAATATAAAAAGTAATATACCCCTCAAACAACACTTAGCATTACTGAATTAAAACTAATGCAGTTTGTTATAGAAAAAATTTAATTAAAAATAAAATTTTGATGCATAGATTCTAAATATGTGTCCAGAATGTATAGAATATTAACTCATATATAAATATATAATTTGTCCCTCTATTCTAAAAATATTGGCTAATATTTATGTGACACTGTCTTATGAGAAGACTTCCATGAAATAGATAAGAAGTAATAACATTTTAATAAAAAAGTGATACCTAAATTAATAAACAATGAAAATAGTGTAATTAATTATTTTATGAACAATTCGTGGTATAAATAAAGAGTGATAATATTTTTAGTTAAAAATGATAAAAAAAAAATTTGAAACTCCAGAAAAACTTTATTTAATCATCCAGCGTCAACAGAGTCAACATAAACCAAAAAGAGATGGCGGGACGCAATAATCTTGGACAACAAATTATTAAAAGCATATTGAGCTAATTTATGGGCTAAGAAATTAGCCGTACGACGAATCCAGCAGAAGGAGCTTTTCTCAAAATATGAAGCTAGAGTGATGATATCTTTAACAATCGAGACAAAATAGGATATATCTGTCTTTGGTTGATTCAATGCATGGTAGAGAACAAGGGAATCCATTTCTAACACAATCTGATTGATATTCTGGTCTCGAGCAAGTTGTAACCCACGACGTGCAGCTAGTGCCTCGGCAATTTCAACAGATGGTTCAGTATTGAGATGTTCAGAAAAACTCTAAGACACATTCACATCCACATTGCGAGCAACACCCCCAATACCAGTTCCCACACCAGTAATAATTGAAGCATCAGTATTTATCTTTATAACATCCCCACTTGGAGGTGTCCACGAATATAAGGCTCGGAGGTTATTGATACGGGTTTTCTTTGCACGCAAAATTAATCCCCAAGTATTAAGGATATCAGTTGCAGCTTAAGCAAGCGACCAAGTGAATTATCGAACCCAAAGGACGGCGTATTATCAATTTAATTATAAGCTAATTAATTAAGATAAGTTGGCAATAAAGTTTGAGATTTAATTATTAAACTACTAAACAATTAATTTAAATAACCAATAAAATAAAAGCACTAGAAGAATACGAAAGTGGATCAAGTAGGAGAATAGGTATCTCTAGGATAATCCAGTTTCACTCATTAATCTCTCTTTCGTGTGTCAATGTCTGACTCTGTCTTGTGGAATATGGACGCATCACTAAGCTATGCATATCTACTCTATAGACACAAGTAAATAAGTGTGTAATACGTGTGAATAACCTTGGAGCAAGAGATATAACTTCACCCCCTTTCTAGGTACTATCAGTATCAATTATTTCCCCCTAGGATTGGTACTCTAACCCGATATGATCTTCCTTTATAGGTACTATAAAGTTACCCTCTTTATACTACTTATAACCCGAATTCAATTCAATTAATAAGTATTCATATATAACAGTTCTAATGAAGTTTCGGAGTCTCCTCACTTAGAATCATAACATAGAATCATGCTCAGTAGTGAACGCACTCAATCAATAACCAAGATATGTATTTAGACTCTACTTAACAGTTAATAATACACAAAACAACTCTGAGTATGAATTAAGAAAGCGTAATCATATATAAAATAAATTCATAAGTAGTGTTGTACGGTGTATACACACGAAAGTTCAATTAATTCATAAGAACCTTCAAAACCCTAGATCTACCAAAACTGTTCTAGCCCATGATGTTGCGAACAATCATGGGGGTTGCACATAGATCTTACCTATATGTCCGAAAAATACAAGATAAATTAAGAAATGAAGAAAACCCTAGATGTGGGCGTTGTCGCGTCCTACTCTGTCTTGAATCCTCCTCTTGATTCTTCTCTTGATTCCACAGACACAGATAGACGAATCTTCAAAGTGATGGATGGATGGAGGAAAGGATGTGGATGATGGTTGGGGGGTGATCCCCTTGTGGGGTGTAGTATTGTGTCGTGGTTCTCTCTCCAATCCAATCTAATTTCCCCTAATAATGTTATCTACATCCCCTTTTATACTTGTGAGCTCTACTTATGGACCTTGGATGGGCTTTTATTTGAGACATACGTCAAATTTTGCTAAGAAAACTCAGAATTACCAAAAATATCACAAGCGCAAATCTGTTCGACCAGACCTTCCTTGGTCGAGCAACACCTCCTAGTCGAATGCTGGTCGAACAACCCTTCTGTAAGTTTTCAGCATTTTGTTCGACCAGACTTCTCCCGTTCGACCTGATTTCTTCTGGTCGAACAGACTCCATTGGACGAGCAAGATTGCGCAGTCTCACCATTTTACGCATAACTTCCACATCCGTCCTCTGATTTGAGTAATGCGCTTAAGCGATCCTCTTTTCCATGGCTTTCTATCCATATAAAAAACTCACAGAAACTCCAATCTTTGAATGTATAACAAGTCATGCAAAATGGCATAGCCGTTCTGTTCGAAACAGCTTATGCGATGTCACCACTTTGATCATAACTTTCTCGTTTGGAATTCGATTGAGGTGTTCTTTACCCAAAACGTCCCTCTCTTCTGTGGATTTCCAACCATGTTTCACACTTCCAATTCAAAGCTCCACACAATCACAAAAAAATTACACAAATTGGACGTGCGTTTTTCAGCATCCTTGCACAAATTGCACATTTTCTCCAACTTTGCACTTTTGATCCTTTTTCCACCTAAAATCCAATAAACACCTTAAGTGCAGCTTTTCTTAAATATATCAAATATAAGACACCCGTGCTAATATATAATATCAATTCCCATCAGAAAGGTGTTAAATTGGACACTAAAACAAGCTTATTTTCACTCTCATCATTTACCCCTCTTGAGATAAATAGATTTAGCTTTCCAATACTCCTCGAGGAGCCCCAACCCCATAGAGAATAAGTGATGTGGGTCGTGTTCTTTTTTCTCAAAAACAAAGAGATTCCGAGCAAACCATATACACCAAAATAGCAGCTTTGTTTATGGTCGCTGCTCTTCCACAAGGTATCCAACTATTCATTCAACGGTTGTAGTTCATCATTGTTTGAGAGATCAAGATGGAGTGGAGAAATAAGCCATAAATTCCTTACCCATGGGCAATCCCGAAATACATTCTTATCTGATTCCACGCCGCTTCCACATCTACTACACATAGGATCAACATCCACAAATTGCCCAATTAAATTTGTATTTAAAGGTAGAATACCTTTACAACATCTCCACATGAACATTTGAATTTTAGGTGGGACATCCAAAGACCAAACCCATCTCCAGCGTGAATTCATAGCCACATTCAGATTTACCTCATCTTTTTAAGACCTGTCAAATAACCTGTTTTAACTGAGTAAATTCTATTTTTTGTATGCCTCCATGAAAGAACATCAGGTCTGTTTGAGATACTCAAGGGGATAGCAGAAATCTGGCTTGCCTCATTCGGTAAAAACACCTCCGTTATAAGTTGCAAATTCCATCTCTGACCATCATCTGAGAGGAGATCTTTCACTTTAGTTCCAACCAAGTTATCCCTTCTGGAGGATTTAACGCAGAAGTTGTCATTATTTGGTAGCCAAGGATCATCCCATATCTCAACTGAATTCCCATCTCCTATGACCCAAAAAAGCCCCATATCCAAAATTTCCTTTTCAGCCATAATACTTCGCCATGTAAAGCTTGGATTGAAGCCAATGCGAGAATCACAAAAATTTGAAGAGGGAAAGTATCGAGCTCACAGAGTACGGGCTAAGAGCGATTCTTCGTCTTTAAGTAATCCCCAATATTGTTTAGCAAGCATGGCTTTGTTGAATCAAAGAATATTCTGAAATCCCAAACCTCCCTCATATTTTGGTGTGCACAATTTCTTCCAAGAAATCTAATGAATTCGCCTTTTATTATTCTTTTGACCCCACCAAAATCATGCAATTGCCTATTCAATTCAAGCTATGACATTCTGAGGAAGAAGGAAGCAACTCATTATATATGTTGGGATTGCTTGAACCACTGACTTGATTAAAGTAATCTTCCCCTAATCTTACGCTGACAATGTCACGCGAGTGTTCCAAATATGTTTCACCTTTTTTCTCATGTAGAATAAAATTATTTAGAATATTTTTTATTTTTCAGTAATAAATAAAAAATAAAATTATTTGGTATGTTAAAATATATAGGGTTGGCCTTGCGTGAGACCATCTCACGTAAGACCATTTTTCACTTTTTAAAATTGTTATCACTTTCGCTATAAAATGTCATCACTTTTGCTATAAAAAGTTATCACTTTTTATTCATACTATAAATTGTTCATGAAATATCACTGTCACTTTTTATTAATTTATTATCACTTTTCTTTATAAAAATTATCACTTTCTGACCGTCTCACGTGAGAGCTTATGTGAGATGGTCTCACACAAGTCTTTTCCAAATATATATGGGTAGTATTATTGTAAATAAGGTTTAT
Source organism: Pogostemon cablin (assembly GCA_023678885.1). Classification (NCBI taxonomy): domain Eukaryota; kingdom Viridiplantae; phylum Streptophyta; class Magnoliopsida; order Lamiales; family Lamiaceae; genus Pogostemon; species Pogostemon cablin. The sequence goes on along the minus strand of CM042964.1, from coordinate 11,465,236 downwards.
ATTGTATTAATTCAATAGCTATTATACATCCTATTAATTAATTAAATTTGAATTGATATAATGTGAATTTGGATGTACATGTAATAGTGCATATATATTTGTTAATGATTATATAGCTTTTATACATTCAATTATTTATTAAAAATAAATAAATAGAAAACTCGCTAGCAAAGTGTATATATTTTTATTTATTAGTGTATAGATTTTTATTCATATATGTATATATTTCCAAATATAACTGCGCGGTGTATCCGAGTGCACCGGATAATTTGTCATTAACTTTAGAGCAATACTTGCGTAAACCGTTTTAGATGAAATTGTTTTTATAATTTTTAAATGATTATTATTTTTTATCAAATTCAGATTATTTAGATTGGTTTATACTCAATCTGAATATATTTTTAACGTGAATATTATTAATATGAATATAATTATTAATCTGGAAATATAATTTTTTTTTAATAAATTCATTAACATATAATATTCAGATTAAAAATATAATATTCAGATTATTAATCTGGAAATATAATATATTCATTAAAATATAATATTCAGATTAATAATATATTCACGCTGGAGATATTTTTTAACAAAGTATATATACAGATTGGTTCATATTCAGATTTTTTAGAGCAATTCATAGCCATATTCAGATTGTTAAAGAAATACTTCATTGTCTGTGCTTACGTTCTACCCTTCCATTTTGCTGTGGAGTGTCAACACATGAGGTTTGATGAATTATACCATTGTCGGCATAAAAACGATGAAGACATGTAAACTATTTACCATTATCACTTCGTAAAATTTTTACATGCTTATCAAATTGAGTATGAACCATTCTGCAGAAATCCTTAATAAACTGTGATACCTCAGATTTGACAGTCATGAAATAAACCCATACGGCTCGAGAGTAATCATCAACAATAGTTAAAAAATAACGAGCACTACAAGTAGCTGGCGAAGTATATGCACACCATATATCACAATGTATCAAAGCAAAAGCATTTGTTGCTCTATTATTGCTCAATGAAAATTTACTTCTAGTTTGTTCAGCTCTCAAACAAATATCACATGGTTCAGTGTCAGGATGAAGATCTTACAATGCTCTTTAAGTGTATGAGTTAATCATTTAATGAACAAACAAACTTGAAACATGCGATAAATATGAAGAAAACAATAAAACAATGAGTGATGTGTGTGTAGTATTTTCTACCAGAAATCAACATAAGGAATTAGAGTGGTTCGGCCATGAATAGCCTACGTCCACTATAGGGTGAGTTTTTTTATTGATAGAACTTGAATGATGAAGAAGATACATAAAAAACATGCAATCGAATAACTTATACACATGCCATCCAAAACTGGAAGTTTAGTGGACTAATGTGTTGAGTGACTTTGCAACGTGGGATCGTGTAGCTTTGCTGCAGAAACTGATGCCTACAAAGCTAAAATACCGCTGAAATATATATCCCATAAACCACTCCATCCACCTATGAACCGGATGTATGAATGTATGTTTACATATACTCCATTCCAACTCTCATATCCCCGTTGCACTTGATACACGTATTCTGACCATACATGAATTAAAATCCTAACCAATCCACAACACAAGCTAACTTATCCGTAGCACTGCACCTGTTATTAATGAGGTTTACTTCACAATTCTCTACCTTAAACATTATTCAAAAAACATCAACCCTCAACCCTATTCAACTGTTTTATTGAGCATAGTAAACTCATCACACTGCCTTTAGAGAGCAGCAAAACTCACCTCTGACTTCTTCAGCAAATATTGATAAGGCTTTTGCACAACTCGAACTTCGAAGTAGGCAAAGCCTTAGTGAGAAAATTCGCTGAATTCATTGCTGTGTCAATCTTCTTCACAACAACTCTTCCCTCTTCAATTAAGTCCCTGACAAAATACATTCGAACATCGATATGCTTTTTCCTTTCATGATACCTCTGATACCTTGAAAGATGAATGAAACTTTGATTATCACAGTGCACAACTACTATCTTTTGTTCAATGCCAAACTCTTCAAGTATATCAATCAACCACAGCCCTTCTTTTACAGCCTCTGTTAATGAAATAAATTCAGCTTCTGTTGTGGATAATGCAACAACTGATTGATGTGTTGACCTCCAACTGATAGCAGTACCAAATAAACAAAACACATATCCGGATAAGGACTTTCTAGTGTCTAAATTTGCTTCATAATCAGCATCCACATAACCTTCAAGAAAATCTCCACTTGAATTGATCTTATTGAATTTCAGACCTGCTGTTATTAATCCTTTAAGGTATCTAAGAATCCACTTCACTGATTCCCAATGCTCTTTACCAGCATTACTCATAAACCTGCTGACCAAGCTCATTGCATAAGCTAAGTCTGGTCTACAACACACCATGGAATACATAACACTCCCTACAGCACTTGCATAAGGAACTATCTAGATCTCTAATTGTTCATCATGTGTCTGAGCTGATTGTTGAGCTGAAAGACTTAATCCCTACTTAAATGGTGTAACTACAGACTTAGATAAGTCCATGTTATATCTCTTAAGTACCTTTTCTAAATACAAGCTCTGTTGAAGAACAGCAGAACCAATTGTTCTATCTCTACTGATCTGCATCCCAAGTATAACAGCAGCTTCTCCGAGATCCTTCATGTCAAATTCTGAATTTAACATCTCTTTTACTATCATAATCCCTTCCATAGACTTGTAAGCTATCAGTATATCATCTACATATAGCAACAAGAAAATATGCCACTCACTATCCTGTTTGATTTATACACAACTATCAAACATGCTCCTCTTGAAACCACACTTGATGACATATTCATCAAACCTGACATACCATCTTCTAGGACTTTGTTTTAATCCATATAAAGACTTAAGAAGCAAACAAACCTTAGAACCTGGATCTTGAACTGCTACACCCTTAGAAATAGTCATGTATATCCTTTCCTCTAAGTTTCCATGAAGAAAAGTTGTGTTACATCCATCTAATGTAACTTAAGATCAAACCGAGCAATTAATGCTAACATTATCCTGATAGAACAGTGCTTCACTACTGGAGAGAAAATTTCAGTATAATCTATGCCTTCTTTCTGAGAAAATCCCCTTGCAACCAATCTAGCTTTAAACCTTACTCCATCTGCATTTTCTGGAGCAACTTTTTTCTTATATATCCACTTACAGCTCACTAAGTTTTGATTCTTGGGTCTCTGAACCACCTTCCATGTCTGATTCTTTTCCAAAGAAAGTAATTTCTCTTGCATTAGAGTGCACCATTTATCACTTTCCTTGCAGGCATTTGCTTCCTCAAAGCTATTTGGTTCATATGCATCAACGTCTTCTGCAGTAAATAAAGAAAAAGATATGATGTCTGCCTGAGCGTACCTTGTAGGAGGCTTTATAGCTCTTTTTTGTCTATCACTTTTTAACTGATAACTATTAAGAAGCTCATCAGTTTCCACTCTTCTTTGATCATTACCAGCTGAAGTAGATGCTTCCTCTTGCTCTGTATCTTGATCAACCCTTACCTGATCATTTGAACTGATAGGCTCCACATCAACATCAGAATCCTTATTAAGTTGTATAATCTGATTTTATTGTATCAATGGCATAATATTCTCATTGAATGTAACATCCCTACTAACAAGAATCTTGTTACTTTCAATTCACCAGAGTTTAAAAGCCTTGACATCTTTGGGGTAACCAATCATGACACACTTTATTGCCCTTGGAGCTTATTTATCTTGCTTGTCTTGAGCATAAGTCAAGCACCCGATCACTTTAAGCCTGCTATAGTCTGCAACTCTATCTGACCAAACTTCTTGTGGTGTCTTGAACTTCAATGTTGTTGATGGGCTTCTATTTATGAGAAAGGCCACCGTATCAACTATTTTACCTCAAAATTCTTAGATAAACCAGAGCATCTTAAAATGCATCCAACCCTCTCAAGTATAGTCTGATTGAGCCTCTCTGCAACACCATTTTATTGTGGTGTTCCTGAAATCGTTTTGTGTCTGATTATCCGCTTTCTTTACAAAAGCTATTGAACTCTTCTGAGCAATACTCTAAACCATTATCAGTTCTAAGAACTTTCACCTTACAATCACATGTGTTTTCTACCTCTGTCAACCAGTTCTTGAAGACAATAAATTATTCATCTTTGGTCTTTAATATAAACACCCACACTTTTCTACTGAAATCATCAATGAATGAGATGTAGTATCTCCCTCCACCTCTAGTTGGAGTCCTAAAAGACCCCCACAAGTCAGAGTGAATATATTCTAACTTTTTCTTGCTATTATGTTCACTTGCACCAAACTTAAGCCTTCTAGCCTTACTAATTATACAATGCTCACATTGTTTCAACTTTTCAGATGAGCCAACATTGATGATTTTCTGTCTTGCAAGTTCTTGGAATCCTTTCTCACTGATGTGAGCCAACCTGCCATGCCATAAGAGCATCTCTTCCTTACTAGTGATTTCACAATTCTGTCTTGCAACCACATGTCCATCAAGAATATACAATTCCCTTCTTCTAATCCCTCTCATTACTTCATACTTACCTTTATTGATAGTGAGTATTCCCTATCTTGAATTGAAGGTATATCCAAATGTATCCAGAACACCCAAAGAGATAAGATTTCTCTTTAATTCTAGTACATACCTCACATTAGATAGAGTTCTTACAACTCCATCATGCATTTTCAGCCTGATAGAACCAATACCCTTTATTTTACAGGTATGGTCATTTCCTAGAAGCACTGAACCTCCATTATAGAATTTAATATCAAGAAATTAATGCTTCATGGGAGACATATGAAAAGAACAGCCAAAATCTAATCCCAATCTACACATGCCTGAGATGAAGTAATAGACAGTGCCTCTATGTAATCAGTGTCATCTCAACCTTGATTTATAGTGACCTGATTTGCTTGTACCCTTGGTTTCCTTCTTTACCAGCCTCTGCTTTCTTGGTCTTAGAAGCTTTCCATTTATAGCAATTTTTCTTGTAATGTCTAGGTTCATGACAATGGTAGCATTTCCTTCCATCTTTATCAGAGGCTGACTGATCAGCCTTTTTTCCTTGCTTCTTATTATCAGAGCTTCCCTTTTTGTTCTTCTTACCATGGTCATTCTTCTTGACCATTAAATCTTCATCGGATGAGCTTTGATCCTCTGAAGTCTTCTGCAACTCCTTAGTCTTCAGAGCCATTGCAACCTCATCCAAACTGATTGTTTCTTTACTTCTAAATAACAATGTATCTTTAAAATTTTCAAATGACTTTGGAAGAGCAGATAACAAAATCAAGCCCTTATCCTCATCATCTAATTTGACATCTACGTTTTCTAAATCATCAAGCACCTTAGAAAACTCATCAAGCTGAATCAAGATTGGTCTATCTTCTACCATTTTAAATGAATATAGCTTCTGTTTCAGATATAAATGATTAGCAAGATATTTTACCATGTAAAGATCATACAGTTTCTTCCATAATGCTCTTGCAGTTGTCTCCCTCTGAACTTCTCTTATTGCTTTATCACCAAGACACAGAACTATAGCAATTAAAGCCTTTTCTTGAAGCTCAGTTTCTGCAGCAGCCGCTTGTGCATCAACCTCTACCGCTTCATTTTCTGGTGTTGGTTGAATTGCTTTCACCAACCCTTGCAGGACTAAGATGGCTTTCATCTTGATTTTCTACAAATCGAAATCGGATTTCTCAGTGAACCGTTCGATGTCAAATTTGGTAGTCACCATGCGGCCTTCCTTTCTTCAATCACCTTCTTGATTCCTTCCTCTTCTCCTACTTTGTTTGGTTTCCCACAGACGGCACCAATTTGTCAGGATGAAGATCTCACAATGTTCTTTAATGTATGAGTTAATCACTTAATGAACAAACAAACTTGAAACAAGAACTTTAGATGAATAAAACAGTAAAACAATGAGTGATGTGTGTGTAGTGTTTTCTACCAGAAATCAATACATGGAATTAGAGTGGTTCGGCCATGAATAGCCTACGTCCACTATAGGGTGAGTTTCTTTATTGATAGAACTTGAATGATGAAGAAGATACATCAGAAACATGCAATCGAATAACTTATATACATGCCATCCAAAACTGGAAGTTTAGTGGACTAATGAGTTGAGTGACTTTGCAATGTGGGATAGTGCAGCTTTGTTGCAGAAACTGATGCCAACAAAGCTAAAATACTGCAGAAATATATATCCCATAAACCACTCCATCCACCTATGAACCGGATGTATGAACGTATGTTTATATATACTTCATCCAACTCTCATATCCATATTGCACCTGATACACGTATTCTGACCAAACATGAATTAAAATTCTAACCAATCCACAACACAAGCTAACTTATCTATAGCACTGCACTGTTATGAATGAGGTTTACTTCACATTCAGGAATAAGAGCAGCATCCTTATTTCCATTATTTCTAACAATATCAGGCAAAAGAACTCCTACATTTCGAGAAGGGTGTCCAAGTCGTTGATGCCACAATTTTCCTTTATCTCCCACGGTTGTTTGATAAGCATGAAGTTGTCGCAAAGGCTGAAACCAATAAACCCCGTCACACTGCTCACCCGCTCTAAGCAAAATCCTCGAAACACGATCCTGTATAACACAAATCTTATCCGTAAAAGTGATGAAATAAGATAGATCTGCAAGCAAGTGAAACACTGACAGTAAGTTGCAAGTAAGATCAGGAACATATAATACATGACGGAGAACCATATGCTTGTTCAGTGTGATCGTGCCTTCCTATATGGCAATAGTTTGTTTACTATTAGGCAGCCCAACTTAAGTAGGAGAAACATCAGATAATTGATTAAATAATTTAGCATTACCAGTCATGTGATTCGAACATCCGGTATCAATGATCCATTCAGGAAAATTACCACACTTACCACTCAACTTTGAAATTCACTACTGATTGCCCTTGTTGTTTGCTCTTGTAATTTTAATCTTTCACCACCACAAACTTTGAATCCCGTCATCTCGCCATGGGTGACAATCAAACCACCAAATCTCTCAATTACACATCACCATACTACCTACATCCCTCCGACGGACCACATATCATGATTTCTCCCATTGTGCTACGTGGTGAGAATTATAATGAATGGGTTCATTCGATGCACAATAATTTTCGTGCAAAGAACAAACTAGGCTTCCTCGATGGAACTGTAGCCAAACCAACAGATGGAACTCCTGAATCATTATTATGGGTGCCAGTTAATTCCACACTTGTGGGATGGATTCATAATACTTTCGATCTAGTTCTACGCTCTTCCATTCCCCAACCCGATGATGTGAAAGATATGTGGGATGACATTAAATAACGTTTCTTGATTGGAAATGGTTGAAATCCCTTTTGGCTTATTTTGAGATTTATCATAAGCTTCCCATGAAACTTTTTTGTGATAGTCAAGCTACTCTCCACATAGCAGCTAATCCGGTGTTTCATGAGCGTACAAAACATATTGAAATGGATTATAATTTTATTCGAGATGCTTTGCAGGGTGGAATAATCTCTACATTTCATGTCCGAACCAATGCACAACTTGCAGATATTTTTACCGAAGCTCTTCGAAAATCACAATTTATTTTACTTCTTCGTAAGTTGGGCATTTGCAATTGAGGGAGGGTATTAATGAGTAGTAGTGTAAATATCTTGTAATATTTTGAGTAAGTTGGGCATTTGCAATCTGGCAAAAACTTGTGTGCACCCCGTGCGCCTTTAGAATTTTATATTAAATTATATATCATTAGGTATAAAGATGTGTACCCTTTATTTTCTAAAGAAAAATAAAAAATATTAATGAAAAATGTATACCCTTTACAACAAAATGGTGTACCCTTATTAATTAAAGTGTATACCATTTAGAACAAAACAATACACCCTTACTCATAATACTAAATTTTAAAGGTGCACGGTATGCCCCAGGATACAAGAGTCTCACTCTTGCAATCTTCATGCTCTAACTTGAAGGAGTAGTGTAAATATCTTGTAATATTTTGATTGATATTATTCCATGTATTACATTATTTACTTCCTAGATTAGCTTTGCTATTTATGTAAAATATTCTTGGTGAACAAGAATGACTTTGTATATATTCATGGCTATGGCCATATACTCAATATCAGAAAACATAACATATTATTATTTGGATAGTTATACCCAAGAGAGTAAGAAACCTAATAATTGTTCATAAACGAAAAAAGAAAATCCAAACTACTCTAATGTTCCTCCCTCAAACTCTTCAAAGTTTTTACATTTTTTATTTTATAGTTAGAGTAGAAAGGCTTTTACCTTCTTAAAATATATAATAATAATAATAATAATAATAATATATAAAATTAAAACAACTATATAATCTCCCCGTACATTTTACTTTTTTGAGGAAAAAAATTACATATATGTAATATACCTAACATATTTTATAATTTATTTATTATTAAAAATAACATACATAATACACAAAAGTTCTAAGTATATTTTATAGGGCATCCTTGTATGAGACTATTTTATATTTTTGTATTTAATTACTTTCTCTGGCAATTCATAGGTAATCGTTTGCTTTTTACGCATAGAATAAGAAATATTATTATTAAATGTGTAGTGGATAGTTGGAGTTTATACTATTACTTATTTACTCTTACTTTAAAATCTGTTTTTAAATTGTTAATCATTCCAAAAAGTGATTAACCTTAAACATGTACAAGCATCAAATCCAACATGACACTTTACCATTTCATCCAAAAAATTCGTACCAAAGCTGGAATTTTTGTGGCATATACATTTAAAAAAAATCTATACAAATGATAAAGTTACATTACATGTTCAATAATTAAAATTAAAAGTACATATGTTAGGTTAAATTACATTTTGAATTCCCTCCAACATATTAATCAACATTTCCCTCCATATCAATTTCTAATTCCCTCCCACACATGTTCTAATTCCCTCCTAACATACACCATAAATACATTAACACCTGCAAAAAAAATTCAGTTTCTTCCAACCAACAAAATGAGAAAAAAAATCTAAGTACCAATGAGCTTAATGCTATTGCTGAATTCATGTTGGTAGGTTCAACAAATGGCAAAGCTTCACATGGCCGACTCAATTAAGTCACTTCTACATTTGGTGTATCAAGAAAAATTGTTAGAAGTGTATGGGCAAGAGCAAAGCAACAAATAGCAGCAGGTATGACTATTCATTTAGTGAATAAAAAACAGAGAGAGAGAGCAAGATAAATGGAAGAAGTATGATAATGACAAGTTGGAAAGCATTGAGTTGAAGAAAGGAGGAACCTACAGAAGCATAGCACAATAAATCTCTAAGAGTACAGTTGGTCATTGGGTTAAAAAATGGTTGATGAAGAGCACATACTAATGCAATCAAGCCAACTGTGACTGAAAAGAACAAGATAAGTCGGATGAAATTCTATCTAGATGCATTAGAGGTGATTAGAGAGGACAAAATTATCAAGTAAGTGCATAGGACAGACTGTACACATAGATGAGAAGTGGTTCTTTCTCAAAAGAGCATCAAAGAGATACTACTTAACTACAAAGGAAACAGAACCATATAGAGCATATCAAAGCAAAAGTTTTATTATAAAGGTTATGTAGATGTGCAGTGGCCAGACCTGATTATGATTCTATGGGTGAGTGTATATTTGATGGGAAAATAGGTATTTTTCCATTTACTGAAAAAGTTCCAGCAAAAAGGAATTCAAAAAACAGAGAGGCGGGTACAATTGAAAAAAGGCAATGTTGTATGTCACAAACATTGTGACAAAAGATGTATTGATCAATCAGGTAATTTTATTTAAAGCTGCATATATTTATTTAAGTGTGTGTAACTCCCCGAATGTGTTCATCATTGAGTTTTTAAACTTGAAATCAGTCTCTTGAATAAGAATTATTGTAAAAATCCTTATTAGTGACATTGATTTCAGATGTTACCAGCTATAAAAGCTAAATGGCCAGTTGGAGCAAGGAAATATTTATTCAACAAGAATTAGCAAAGCCTCATATAGAGGACAATGACCTAGAATGGAGAGAGGATGCAAGCTCAGATGGATTCAAATTCCATCTAGTCTTTCAACCCCCTCAAAGTCAAGAAACTAATATGAATGATTTGAGTTGGTTTAAGGCTTTGCAATCATTACAAGTGCAGACTGCAACAGAAACAATAGATGATTTGTTAAAAGGCAATGAACAAATCATATGAAGATTTGAGTTACACCAAACTCAATGGAGTTTTTCTAAGACTACAAGGTTGTTTAAGGGAAATCCTAGCTTGTAAGGAATCAAATAATTATAAGATACCTCACATGGGAAAGGATGCATTATTAAGAGTTGGAAATCTTCCAGTTGATTTAGAGGTAGAACATGATTTGATAGAGGAAAATATTGATTATCTTATCCAGAATAATGAAATGGCTGGCTTGGAAGAGCTCATTGAAAGTTTAGAGGGATTAGAATGAGCTGTTTTGATTGTCTTTTGGTTGGGTGTAGGGTATCTTACATCTAGATTTATCAAAGGGATAGGTGGTAGGGTTTTTGTGCACATATTAGTATGCATATGTGTAATGACTGGTTATGGGATGTTTTGTGGCTGAAAAAGCCATTGTTTACCCCTGAAACAACTCTTCTTATGATTTGTTTAAGTAGCAAACATTGCTCTATATGATTAAAATGTTTGTGAATGTGTTGATCCATTTACAGATTACACAAACATCACTCTCAGAACACTATCATCATTGAGTGTATGTGAAAGTGTCTCCTAAATGCATAATTTATGACCTAACAATGTATGCAGTCTCCACAATCATGCATGATGACAAATTCAACATAATTGGTGACCTAACAATGCATGCAGTCTCCACAATCATGCATGATGACAAATTTAACATGCTCATATAATTTCATCCCACAAAAACATGATCATTTAATCACAACACCAACAATCATGCATGATAATAGATTCAACAATTACAGAACCAACAACCACAAAACCAACAGGCACATATGGATACAGTTTCACTCTCAGAACACTATCATCATAGAGTGGTTATAAATTTGTCTCCTAAATGTATAATTGGTGACCTAACAAGTGTATGAAGTCCCTATAATCATGCATGGTGAAAAATTCAAGAAATACACATACTATTTCAACCCACATAAACATCGTCAGAGATCATAGAACCATCAATCATAGTACCAATAATCTCACAACCAGGAATCATAGATTCATCAATCATAGAATCATCAAACATAGGTAATCCACCAATCCCTTAACTGAAAGTATTCAGTTTCACTCACAAAGAACTCTCATCTTAAAGTGTTACTAAATTTGTCTCCTAAATGCATAATTGGTGACAAGCAATGTATGTTGTCTCCATAGTTATGCATGGTGACAAATTTAACATGCTCATACTATTTCAACCCACATAAACATCATCATCCAATCACAACATCAGAGATCATAGAACCATCAATCACAGTACCAACAATCACACAACCAGGAATCATAGATTCATCATTTATAAAATCATCAAACATAGGTAATCCACCAATCCCTAAACTGAACGTATTCAGTTTCACTCTCAAAGAACTCTCATCATAGAGTGTTTCTAAATTTGTCTCCTAAATGCATAATTGGTGACGAACGATGTATGTTATCTCCATAATTATGCATGGTGATAAATTTAACATGCTTATACTATTTCAACCTACATAAACATCATCACATCAGTTTATGAATACTGATCCCACATATGAGCAACTAATATATTAAGGATTACACCTCAGAGTATTCGGCAGTTTCAAGGCCGCAGGGCACAAGATCTTTACCATTTGAATTTGGAACTTGCGTTGCGACATAAATCCTTTGCTAAACTGCAAGCAGGCTTTGTCTCCTAAATGGGGTCACTCATCGACTCCTTCTCAGAGTCGGGCACTACCATCCCCTCGTATTTAGGGTCAAATAACAACTGCTCCTCGGAATCAGGCACAATAAGGCCCGTATATATCTCAGCCGATTCTGAGACAACATATTCATTCACATCTGAATCGGAAAGGGCTGAGTACGCGGGGAGCCCAGTAGATCTACATGAATCAGAGTCGGATGACCTCAAGAAAAAGGGAAGACCGGTAGATCTATGGACATCAGACTCGGATAGGCTCAAGAAAGATGGGAGCATAGTAGATCTACAAGCCTCATAGTCAGAGAATGATGAGAACTCGGGGATTTCGCCTGAAATCACTTCCGATGGTGTATCGACCGGCGACACCATCATGGAAACAGACTTCGAATCGGCTACGGAATCCATATCTTTTTCAAGATAAGGAAAGGAAAAGCCTTACGGAAAGGAAACGGAGGATATTTATCGATGAGGAGTGGAATTACATTAAAAAATATGATTAAGAGTTCATCGACGACAGAGTAGTCGATGAGAGAGAGGGATCATCGCTGAAGAACAGACGATGAGAGAAAGAGAGTTCATCGAAGAGTGAGGCGCAAATTAGGATTAGGGTTTCCAGACCTTTAGTCTTTTTTAATTATGTGTGTGATTATTAATTGTAATTGTTAATGGAGTAATAAATCAGGATGTTTAAGTTAGATTAGTATGATGTTAAGTGATTTTACACTGATGGCATGCATGCACCGTTGAGTGTTAATAATGGTGGGGTCTTATCTTACTTTAAATGTAAATGAATACCTTTGAAACGAACACAAAAAATGATAAAACGGATACCTTTGAATTGATTGGAGAAAGTATTATTTATTATTAAAAATATTATCACTTTTTATTTATATTATAAATTATTTATAAAATAAATCACAAAAATTATTACTTTTTCAATTAAATATTCATTACATTTCATTATAAATGTAATTATTATTTGTTATCATTCCTACAAAATCATTATGTGAGTTGATGTTTTTTTTCTTAATCTAGATTAAAACTGAGAGATTCGAATGGAGACAGTTAGAAGACATGTGGCTTCGGATCTATAGTGGGCCCGGAAAAACGAAAGTGAGGGAAGAAGCCATTGCAACCGTTGTACTGAAAATTTCGTTTGGTCAGAAATTCACGTGCAGTTGTCTCTTCCCTTTTATAATTAGAGCCAATCACGCCTTTCTCGCCCCGCAACATATCCATCATTCATGCCGTTCTTCCGCCGGGCGTCCACCCAAAAAAAAATAAAAGGCAAAAATTTAGTGCGGCCGTTTAACTAGATGTGTCCTTAGGGCTGGGGAAAAATATCAAAATTTTGGTATACCACCCTTATCATGTCGAAAAATATCGATTTTATCGAAATTTTAGATACGGTAAGGTATGATACTGTATTGAAATTTTTGGTATAATAAAGGTATATAAATTATCAATACCACGATATTTTGGAATATACCGAAATACCGTAAAATATTTAATTTTTTGGTAATATGATACGGTATACATACTACATAATATATGCAATTATAATTATTATTTATATTTTATAATTTTTAATTAAATTATGTATATACACTATTTAATTAAAAGATTAAATTCAAAATCCTACTGTAAATTTCATAATTATAAATGTGTGACAAAGTTGATTGGCTTTTATGATATCTTGTACTTCTTTTTTAATTATGTAGTTCTATCCTATATAAAAATTTAAAAGTGTTGATTTTAATATAAGTTTAATATGGTTCTTGTGTAGATATCTTTGGTACTATTTATTTAATGACAAACACTTATATAAACCGGGTTTACGTTTAATTATATAAACTATATTACTCTTTAGTAAATAAAAAATTACTCTTTAGAACATAAATTGTTACTCTTCTAAATTAAAAAATTACTCTTCAAATTCTTGTAAATTATTGTTTATCGATTATTTTTTAATACATGAAAAATTATTTTTTAGAGATATGAATTAGTATTCTTCTGTATAAAAATCATTACTCTTCAAATAGTAATTTTTTACTCCCTTCGTCCCGGAGAAATTGACCCTTTTTTTTTTGGCACGGAGATTAAGGAGTATAATAATATAATGTAAAATGAAGTGAGAGAAATAATATTTAATGTATAGTGGGTAGTTGTATTAGTGGTGATTGTGATGTGTGTCTGGACCCATGTAAATAAATAAATTATTTTTGTGTGGATCACATATCCTTAAAAGAAAATATGTCAATTTCTGTGGGACAACCCAAAAAGGAAAGTGTGTCAATATCTTTGGGACGGAAAAAGTATATCTTAAAGAGTAATTTTAAAAACAGGTTTACATGTAAACCCGATTTACATGAGACTCACTCTTATTTAATATGGTCGTTTGTGAATTGTCGTATATTTTTCTTATTATGAATTTTTTATCTATTAAAATTTATTTTATAGCTATCTTTCACTTTTTTAGTACAGTTTTTAGTTAAATTTGTTGAATTTTTGGTGCATAATGGCATAACAAACTATCTAATAGGACGGTATATACCGATATTTTAGGTATGATACGATATACCGAAATATTGGTAAGTAGAAGGTATACTATTTTTCTATACCGAAATATCAGTATACCGAACTATGATATACCGAAAGTTTAGGTAAAATAATGGTATGATTTTTTATATACCGAAAATTTCGGTACGGTATTTGGTATGATCAAAAATCTTCGGTATACCATACCGCCCACCCCTATGTGTCGTGGATAAAAAGTAATAACATTATAATAAAAAAATAACTCATTATAATAAAAAAATAACTTTTTCTATCCGTGAGTAAGGTATACATTTTGTTATTTCGGGATCATGCACAAAAAATATATTTCTCTTTTTTAAACACATGAGACTTACATACGCTTATTAATACAATTAAAGCTAATTATAGTGTGCACCCGGTGCACCCGGGTGCACCCTAAGATAGGGTGCACCCATATACAAATATAAACAAAAACGTATACAATTATGAGCAAAAATGTATATAATTTAATTGTTAGTTTTTTTAATGAAAAATTGAGTATAAAGAAATATACAATTATTAAAAAACATATACGGAGTATACACTATTGAATAAAAGTTATACACATATGGATGTTAGTTTTTTTAATGAAAAACTTAGTGTGAAAAAAGTATACAATTATTACAAAACACGTATACAAAATAGAATAACATGTATACAAAATAGAATAAAAAGTCATACACATATGGGTGCACCCATTATACACTCTACAATTAATATATGGCACCCACACACTCCACTAATACAACTATCCACTACACATTAAATAATAGTAATACTTTTTAATACACGTGCAAAAAATAAATGTATAGCTATCGGCGGATGGAGAGAATACTAAATTGATGAAAAGTGATATTTAATTGATGAAAAGTTATAATAGTGCAGTGAGCTATTTCATGAATAATTTATTATAGTATAAACCAAAATTGATAAAAAAATTAAAAAAAATTATAGCATTTTTAATTAAAAAAATTGAGTAATAACTAATTACGAAAGCGTAAAAGGGTCTCAGAGAAAATAAATCCATGTGCAAAAAATAAATGTATTTTTATCGGCGAATGGAGGGAGTACTAAATTGATGAAAAGTGATACTTAATTGATGAAATGTTATAATGGTGCAGTGAATTATTTCATTAACAATTTATTATAGTATAAACGAAAATTGATATTAAAAAAAATTATAGCATTTTTAATAAAAAAAATTGAGTAATAACTAATTACAAAAGTTTAAAATGGTATCAGAGAAGACTATCGCAAAATTATACTCACTCAGTGCCATTTAAAATTGCACCCCATCTTCTGGCACGAATATTAAGAAAAATGATTATTTTTAGGGATATCATAATTTTTTTATAATAAATAAATGATAAAGTATGCTATGGTGTAAGGTATGAAGTGTATTTTTTGTGAATAAAATATATGAAGGAAAGGGTGATTGTTTTGATTCTTTACTTGGTTTTAGAAAAGGACAAATTTTTTTACTACAACCAAAATAAAAAAGGTAAAATCTAAAAAGATTGAGGAGCTCTTTAAACCCATCCTTTTATTATTTTTGTGGTTCACAATATATACTTCCTTTTTGGTATTCTTGATACTGTATTGATTTTATTATTGTGATTCGTTTAAAATATTGATTTCGTTTTTAATAAAAATGACTAGGATTCCATAACAAAACTAAAAGTATACTAAAAAGACAATATTTTATTTTGAGAAAAAAATTAATGTATTCTATTTTTTATATACATTTTTTTTAACACTATATCTTTTTATATCCGAATTGACCAAAATAATCTTTACTCAAATATTCGAGTAATATATTCAGGTAAAATGTTCGGGTTAAACAATATTTCTTGAAAATCATTAAAAAAACATTACTCAAATATATTACTCGAATACATTATTTTACTTGAATTCATCATTTTCGTGTAATTATTGTCGTGTTAAATGTTAATGCCGTAGAATGTTTATTTTTATTTTCGTGTTCACTCATTTATTAAATTTCAAGTTAAATTGTTTTTTTGTTAAATGGAGTATGTCACACGAATGTTTATATTTCGTGTTTAAAAATGAATTCTCAAACATGTTTAAAAAATATTCATTTCGTGTTAAAAAATGTTCAACCATTCTCAATATTTGTTTAGTTCGTGCTAAAAATTCTGAATGAATAATTCAAGTAAAACGTTTTTAATTCGAATTCATTACTCGAATGCATCATTTAATTCGAATTCATTACTCGAATGCATCATTTAATTCGAATTCATTACTTGAATGCATTATATAACTCAAATTCATTACTCGAATACATTATTTAACTCGAATTTATTACTCGAATATGTTTAATCGAAAAGACTCGAATTTTGATTCGAAAATTATTCTTCATTTTACTCGGAATACATTACTCGAATGTGTTCGAGTAAAGGGTATTTTCCACAATTCGGGTATTAAAAGATATAATGTTAATATTAGGATAAAAAAAAGTAAATTTTTATCTCTTATCACAAACACTTGTATAAGCCGGGTTTACAGTGTAAATCCTGTTGTCCCCCTTCTAATCCTATATACTCTATACTCCCTCCGTCACTAGGTAAGAGTCTTATTATACCATTTTGGTTGTCTCACCCAAAGGATCTGATTTCCTTTTTTGGACATATGGGACCCACTCACACCCACTAATACAATTAAAACATAGGCTCACACACCCACTAATGCAACTACCCACTACACATTACTCCTTATTCCACATGTCCAAAAGACAAATGGGAATCTTACCAAGGGACGGAGAGAATATATTGTTGGGAAACAAGATTTATAAGGATTTACAATGTAAATCAATTCATAAGAGATTAACTCAACTCTATTGGGCACTGTTATAAACTGCTTCTTTTATTTTTGTCAAATTTTGTATCCACCTTAACTATGAGAAACCAATCTATATGGGGGTCCGCCTTCTACCGTGGTAGGCTTTTTGTAGGTGATGGGGCCACACTCATTAAATGGATCTTCTTCACATGCCCAGCTTGGATTAAAGGCCCACTTTATACCAGCATGGCAGGCATATCATAAGTATTAAACTTTTTAAAACAATCTACGACATCAAATGTTTTAAGCCTACTATAAAACTGCTTTTTCAATGTCTTTTATATTTTGATATCTTAAGCTAATTACTATTGAATTGCTGCTGTAATGTATTTTTTTTACAAGTGTTGTGTGAGATCGTCTCACGTGAGGCCGTTTTTCACTCTTTAAATTAGTTATTACTTTCGCTATAAAATATTATTCCCTCCGTCCAGTTCTAAGGTATCCATTTGTTTTTTGCATGTGGATTTACAATGTTTTTTGTGTGAGATCGTCTCACGTGAGGCCGTTTTTGCACGTGGATTATCACCAAAAATAGTAAAATTGATACCTTAGAAACAGATAGAGAGAGTATCACTTTCTCTATAAAATGTTATAATTTTTCATTTATACTATAAATTATTCATAAAATAGTATTTTCACTTTTCATTAATTAAGTATCACTTTTCATTATAAAAAATATCATTTTTTATCCGTTTAACATAAGCTCTTATGTAAGACGGTCTCACACAAGTTTTTTCCATTTTTTTTACGTTGTTCATTATAGGAATCAAATCAAATTAAATTTTGTTATTATCATCTGCTTAGTTGAAATTAGATCCGGTCTTGGATTCAATGAAAGTGTTGTATGCACTCTTATGATTTACTATTATAGTTCCTGGTTTATTTTATATTGTGATTTATGTCATATATATATATATATATATATATATATATATATATATATATTTTGATATTAATTATTAGAGTACAATTGTATTTTCGTACCCCTCTACTTATAAGTGATCAGTATTCATATTGTCAAGAGTTTTTTCTATGCTAATAACAACTATACGGCCTGTAATTAGTTTCTGTTGACAATCACTCCAAAAATTTTCTTATTATTCAGAGATTATTATTTCAATTATTTATGCGTTACACTTTCTTTCAATTAATTATTCGATGAGTGCTTTGAAGAGAGATGAATGTTAATCATAGTTAATCATCCATGCTAACATGTGTACTTTTTGTTTCATTAATTGTGCTTATGTGAAGTGATGGTCACTCTTCCTTTTAGGTTTTAACATGATCGATGTTTTTCCAAATTATTCCAACTGTCTAACTAACACCACTCATTGCACCCATGCATGTTAGAAAAAAATTAATTAATGAATTAAAAAATAAAAAAGATCCAAGTTAGTTATTGTACTCATTTAGTAGGAAAAAACATTGAGTCTATAATTAATAGACTATAGTTTATAAGAATATATATAGGTAATTGAATAAAAAAAATCCTAGTGCAATGATAGGATATTTGGTACTAAATTTTGATTTACATTATTCTATTACTTTTTTCGTTCCACAATACGCTTTATTTATATAATTTCACATGGTTTAAAAAATAATTAGATATTCTATGCATTTAGATGTGCGCGTGGATCTATGTATATAAAATTTTAGGTTTAATATTAATAGATACGAGTTTTAATAGTCTAATTACTAAGAGATACATTCATCTTATATAATAATTACTAAAAGATACATGATGATATTTTCTTTTTCTAAATTTACCCTTATTAGTTTATTTGAAATAAATTTTAATATTAATATTCCATATATAATTAATCACACTTGACTTTCCAAAAAGATAGGAAACTTAAATTTTTCAATAACATAACATCCACTTCTGCGATTATATTAGTTAAAATCAGTCGGAGGAAACTTAAAGTTCACAGCACCAGTATGCATTAAGTGAAATTCGTTGTCTTATCTGCATCAGGCTCACACAGCAAAAGGGAATAAGCAGTCGAAGGAAACTTAAAGTTCACACCAGTGTGCATTGAGTGAAATATCATTGTCTTATTTGCATCAAGTTCACACCTCGAAAGGGAATAAGTAGTCGAAGGAAACATAAAGTTCACACCAACGTGCATTAAGTGAAATATTATTGTCTATATTTGCATCAAGCTCACATTTACTGGTTTGAACATAAAATTATGCAAAAAAGGTGGTTCGCCCACCCAGGATCCCCCGCACATCGGCCCGACAGCATGTGAAGGAGGTTAATCATGGTAAAATTCCTGAGCCTTATATGCAACATCCTATATCAGAAATTTCAAGTTATATTTCTTTTCTATTCATTAAATAGGGTAACTTCACAAACAAATCAATGTTACAAAACACAATTCATATTTTTGAAAAAAATAAGAATCACCAACGCTGCATGATGAGAGTGGAAATTCATGTATTTTTTGGTCCGATTTGATATCTCTTTGAGTGTTTAATTGCTATTATTTACATAAATCTTAATACTTTAATTGATTATTGACTAAAATGTGCTTGAGAGGTATTTTGTTGCATTTTGATAGAAAAAGGATAAAAAAATGCAAAGTTGGAATGAAGGGTGAATTTGTGCAACATGCAAGAAAACAGAGGACCACATTCTATGATTTTTCTATACGCGTGTGAAAGTCCAAATTGGTCTTGTGAAACATGGTTGGGCATAAGAATCACTTAAATCGGAGTTTAGATGAAGAAGTTATGCTCAAAATCGTGAGGTCGCGCAGCTGCCGGCGAGAATCCGAAAATTCACGAAAATTACCCTCTTTTTCTTATTTTCTTGGTGGCCAAGTTATTTCCTAATCTCACACCTCTCCATATATTCCATTATTTTATTTTTTATTATTTTTTAAGATCTCATATCCTTCTACTCCTTATCTTATTTCATTCGCACACCTATATATACTTCATTCTCATCACCACATAAAGGTGTGGAGAAATCGCATAATCTACCACCACCACATCACCTAGGGTTTTAAACCCTAATCCATCATATTTGTCCTTCATCTTCTTCCTATCACCCACCATCCACCATCTGGAGAGAATTCAAGAGAATATTTGTCTACTTGATCGGAGACGGGAATTCTAGCGAGGACGAAGTTGAAGAATGAAAACCAAACAAATAAGTTTATTTTCTTTACTTTATTCTTTCTAGTTTTTAAACTCATGCGTAAGTCTTTTTCCTTAGACATGGATGTTGTTTGTAACACCATGGGCTAAGTATCTTTTTGGTAGTGTTAAAATTTTGAAGGTTTAATTCATGTTTGGTTTGATTGCCCTAGACTTGAATTTCTTTTACTGCAGTATGTTTATTTCCTTATTGAAAAAGATTTTTTGAGACTTCATATTTTGTGTTTTGAGTTTTGATTCTTTTGATTATTCATGACGGTATCACTAATTGGATAGTTAATAGGATTCTCTTTTTCTACATGATAATTGTTGTTTCATGTGGCAGTCTTAGGAGATTGTCCTATAATTCCTAATACAGCTAGACAATTAATTTGGAATATTAATTACTTGGTAAAATATCATTATTAGGTAATTAGTAAGGAGACAAAAGGGGTTAATAATTTAGTACCTAGAAAGGGAAGTCTAGTGCTCTAACCTTTAGTAGAATTTAGCACGAAGTACCTATAGATGGAGTGAAAGTTAATTCCTAATCGGTCATAGGATTTGCAGCTCATTATAAGTATTAGATCTTACCTGATCAAGGTAGTCTAACTAGGTTTAGTAATCATCTTATAAATATCTGTAGGTAATTAATTTGGATTTAGAATAATCTGTCACGTGGTTAAGCTGGATTGACCTTAGCATTATCAGTCTCTTATCTTGGAATACTTAATTGTGATCTCGCCAGCGTATTTTATTTTATTATTTAATAATTA
Source organism: Pogostemon cablin (assembly GCA_023678885.1). Classification (NCBI taxonomy): domain Eukaryota; kingdom Viridiplantae; phylum Streptophyta; class Magnoliopsida; order Lamiales; family Lamiaceae; genus Pogostemon; species Pogostemon cablin. The sequence goes on along the minus strand of CM042964.1, from coordinate 11,443,895 downwards.
ATTTTCATAAATAGAGTTTGTCTTAAATAGAAATAGTCAAATTAGATTTATTTATCACTCTGACACTATCTCATGGGTTCGATATTTGATTTGGTCACATGCGCACTACAATTGATCTCTTATATTTGAGGGTGAGATTCATATTTTCGAAAGAAAATAGCGATCACTGCATTAAAAGTACACCAATGTTAAACTGAAACACAAATTATATTTTTAAACAAGAATCAATGTCGCATAACTAAAATCATTGTCGTAAAAAATCCAAATCATAATCTTAAAAAAAAAAAGAATTGTCGAAGACGGATTAAGAGTACACCAATTTTCATTTGATTTGGGTTTGGGGTGAAGTGTTCACTAATGTTCAATGTCCAATGTTCAATGGATCTAATGACTTAAATGTTCACAGACCAATTTTGAAGGATTTTCGATATATGAAAATTTTAAAACCCTAATATGATTCCTAATTACATTCCTAACATGATTCTTAATTGCGAAGGCAGGCGAAGAAAAACAGATGCAGAACAGAGTTCAAGATTAGAGTTAGCAGATTTTATAATCACCAACGTCAGAATTCGATCCCCACCTTGTTTAGCCTATTAAAGTAGTCTAACTACTTAGTAGATGGTATTTAACATTGGAACATATTCAGATCCTCGCTCGACGACTCGTCGCCTGATTAGTGTGAAATCTGCATATTTTAGAGTCTGATTAAGCATCGTTTAGTAGAATTTATATTTGTATTTTAGCATTAAATGGTTAATTTTTATATTTTTAAGATATTGGTGCATTTGAGGTGTTATTTCATGTTTTTAGGTGGGAAATGGATTAAAAGTGTAAAGTTGGAATGAAGAGTGAAATTGCGAAAGAAAGTTGAGAAACACATGTCCAATTTGCATAATTTTTCTGTGTTCTTGTAGAAGTCAAAACTGATTATGTGATTTATTTTTGGAAAGCCACAGAAGAGAGGATCGTTTTGACACAAGAATCACTTAAATTGAAGTTTGGATGAAGAAATTATTATCAATACAGTGAGGCTGCGCAGAAGTGCACGACCACTAGAATGATCCTCGTGCATCATCATTGTTTCAATGCACGGGACAATGATCGTGTATTTTGATTGAAGTGCAGGACCACCATATGTTTCATTGTATGCTTGGTCAGAGAGTTTGCACGAGCACTAGGAGGTTCATCTTGCATTTATCACATTATTTATTTGAGGCCCAGACGTGTTTCTAAAGCCCAATTCGTGAGAGACCTAAAGAAAGGGAAATTCCACACATATAAAAGAGTTTTTTGGGATTTATAATTCCAGAACTTTTCACATATTTTCCTGCCACAGTTACAAAATCAAGATTCACCATCCCATCCACCCATCCCGCACTTGGAGAGTTCATCAATGTTTGCTTACTTGAGAATGAGAACAGAGAAGATTCAAAATCACGAAGGAAAGAATGGAGAATCATGCCATATCTAGGATTTTTCATATTCTTTCTTTTATCTCTCTGAATTATAGACGTATGGGAAAATTTTCATACATGGACATATGTGTTGCTTGTAACACCATGGGCTAGAACTTTTCTGAATATTTCTAGAGTTTGAAGGTTTGAATTAGATTGAATTGATGATCTAGACTAGGTTATGGATTTCTGCATTATGTTTATTCCTTTATTAATGCTTTGATTCAATACTTATATTTTTTTCTTTTATGATTTGTCCTCATTCATATTTATGTCATTATCTTATGCATGTTTATGATTGTTGCTTGCATCATGAAGGGATTATATATATCTATCTGTCATGAGTAGAGAGGATCTAACCATATAATCTTTATTCAATAGAATAATTAATATTGGATATTTAATATATCTATTAATTACCGGTTTATGGATTTTGGTTTCTTAGATTGTTAAGTGGAAATTGAAGTTTTTTTTAAGTACATATAAAGGGAAGTTTAGTCCTTTGGCCTTTAATGAAATTAGCATGAAGTACATAGAAAGGAAGTAGGAATTATTCTTCTACATCTAGGGTTTAAACCAGATTTACGTGTTAAGTTTACTAGAAAGAGATATTTATCATATTTAAGTGGTTGCTTTCATAAAATCTGCAGAAAATTCTAACTGATTGTCTAGTGATTTAATTTGACCAATTTAAATTGGATTTTACTAGAGCTATGTTGTCTTCTCTCTTGAAACACTCATATTATTTTTCACTTGTAATTTTATTATTTTAGTATTTATTTTTATGCTCATTAGTTTAATTAATCACTATCAAAACTAGAGATTTGTCTTAAATTGGAATTGTCATAAATAAGATTAAATAGTGGGTCTAAAACTATCTTGTGGGTTCGATATTCAACTTGATCATACGTTGAGCTTCAATTGATTCCTTACACTTAAAGATACACTTAGTGTGCACAAATCAGTGAACAAATTTTTTGCGCCGTTGCCGGGGATAGTTTTTAGATTTCTATTGAGTATGTTTTTGATTAATTTCAGTTTATAACGTTAAACTTTAATTGCTTTTATTTTAAATCCAAACAATTTTCATCAACTGCGTGAGAACAGGTGTATGATCACTAGGTCAAGTGGACTCCCCATCGAACCATTAAACCTAGAACTTGAAGCACTTGTCAGACAGAATATGAGAAAGAGTAAGCAACCATTCATACCAGTTGACAATCCAGAATCAAAGAAATTCTATTCGTCAGAAAAAAAGGAAGTTGAAAAACTTTCACAAAAACTTGACGAAGTTGATTTAGATGAGGAGACTGATACTAGAGAGATGGCCGACCAACAGGCCCCGACCCTATGCGGGACTGGTACAAGTTGAAGCGCACTACTAACGCTGGATTTAATGGACCTACAATCACTGCAGAAGATTTTGAGTTGCCTTTCGGACTAATCCAGGATGGTGGAGAGATAACAGTTCAGTGGGAATCTTTTGGAAAATCCGATTGCACATCTGCAGCTATTTGATAAGTATGCAAGGATGCAGAAACATGGGAATGTTCCAGAGGATGCTATCAGGATGCGGCTTTTCCCATTCTCACTAATGGGGAAAGCCAATGAGTGGTATAACTACCTTCTTGCAGGATGTTATACTACTTGTGAGCAATTAGCAGACAGGTTTTTGAACAAATACTTCCCTTCCTCCAAGAGCTTCTTATTGAAGAAAAAGATCACATAGTTTAAACAATAAGGCTTGGAGAGTTTCTATGAGGCGTGGGAGAGATTCAAGGAGCTGTTGTGTTGTGGTCCACAACGTAGATTTATAGAAGACACCTACATAGACTTCTTCTATCAAGGTCTAAGAGGTGATTCAAGAGTGTTGGTGGACGCGACAGTAGGTGGATCGATCTTCAGAAAGTTAGCAGATGAAGCAGAAAAGATCTTTGAGGAGATGTCAGCTAACACATATGATTGGCTAGCGAAGATAACAGAAGGATGAGTCACTTTTGAGAAAGTGACTCAAGTAGAAGTTCAGGTCAACAACAGTGAGATGTTAGCTCTTACGGATTGGCTGGATAATGTGAGTCAGCAGTTAGACCACCTTACTCGAGGAAACAGATTTGGAGAGGAAGTTATGATGATTAGAGAGGAGGAACAAATTGAGGATGCAAATTATACTATGGGTCAGAGCTTTCGAGGGAAATACAGAAAATAGATAGAACTTCAAGCCTAGTAATTAGCAATGAGGAAAGAATGTCCAGGGAAATAACCGACAACATCATCAAGGTGATTACCAAGAAAATTCCAACTTCAACAATTAGAGAAGGAATGATAATCTATCTTATGCAAACCTGAGTAATGCAGTTGAGCCTCCTCAAGATTTTGATCTAGCCAATAAGCATGTCGAACGGAAGCATTCGTTGATGATGAATTAAAATTTTTGATGAAGCAGCAAGGGGATCAGATGAGCATGATACTCAAGATGATGGTAACTAATCAAGAACAAGCTGAAAAGAAGCAGAAAGAAACTGATATTAACTTGGACAGTTGAATGTTATAGTTGGGAGATTACAGCAACAAGGAAAATTTCCACCTCAAACGGAAATTAATCCAAAAGAGCATTGCATGGCTATCACCCTAAGAAGTGGAACACAGTATAAAGGTCCTAAGTTACCAGTTGAGGATGTCGGAACAGGCAGAAATTTTCGTGCAGCAAATTATGAAAAAACTACATGATGAGTATGAAGATGATCATGTATTCAATTTTGTCCAAGTGCACAAGAAAAGTGTAGTTGATCAAATGCAAGACGTAGCCCATTATGATAGTGTGTTTAATGAGAAACAACACGAGGACATTGATTTTGACCGTGCATCCATTTCAAATGCACAATGAAGGAGGTTATGGCCATGTATTTAATTCAAATAAAATTCATGATGATGTTATCTCTGATCGTGCAATTACTTCCCCAATGCATAATGAATTAAGTGAAGGTCGTGTGTTTGATGCAGAAGCACGTAAGGAAAAGAGTGGTGATCGTGGGTTGATTTTCGAAAAATCACACGATGTTGTTGATGTAGTTACATCACCGACAACTCAACAGCATGATCCACCTGTAGCTGGATTAAAAAAGTGGCAAAGAATAAAAAGAGATAGAGAGGAAAGAGAGAAAGGTAAAAAATTCAAATGTGATGACTGTGGTATTCTTATCATGTCTTCTCCTCTTCCATTTACACAAAAATTTGTAAAAGATGAGAAGAAAGAAGAGTTCAAGTGGTACATCGAGTTTTTTAGATCAAAGTATGAGGTGATGAAGAAGAAAATAGTATCTGAAAAGCCTTCTAAAAAGATTAGTGATCCAGGGGAATTCATAATCCATTGTGAGATTGAAGGGAAAAAGGAAATGAATGCACTGTGTGATTTGAGATCTACTGGTAATATCATGCCTCATGCCGTGTTTAAGGAACTTGAAGGAGGAGAGTTGAAACCAACATCTAGACAGATTAATGTTTCTAGTTGTGATGTAATAAAACCTTAGGGGTTGTTGAAGATGTTGTGGTAGAAGTTGAAAAGATGGCCTTCCCAATTGATTTTATTGTGTGTGAAAAAGTGGTGGATCCTACAGTCCCGCTAATCCTAAGAAGACCATTCCTAGCAATAGGAAGACATAAAATTAACTTGCAAGAAGGAATAATCTCATTAAGTTCTGAGGAAAAAGTTTTCGCATTCAAATGCGGCAAAGGAAAGAGAGATGGTCCTTATCTGAAAATTCCACCAGTCCCTCCGAATATCTTTAACTCTCATCTTTATGAATATCATAATACTAACTTTTATCTTTTTTTATTATCTTAATTTTGATAGAAAGGATATAAGAGATCTAGAGTTGATCCTTGTGAGCAAGAATGGAGAGATACTTTGAATGGATCGAAAGATGGCAAAACAACACTTCAAAGTGAATATGAAAGATGAAGAGGAAGTGTTGATGCACGAGCTTAAAGTCCATTGATTTTGCATTCCGTCGAACTCATCGATGTTAAACATGAGCACTTGGTGGGAGGCAACACATCGTCTTATTGCTTTTATTTTATTTTGTTTATTTTGTTGTGTCTAGTGCTAGGTAATTTATACTCAAGGTGCGAGTTTACATTTAAGATAATTACATCCTTTGAAACTAAGATTCAACTCACATTTTCATCTGAGTTTGGGGGTGTGATTTTTTCCCTTGTTCCATCCGCATCCAGGTATAATCACTTTGCATCGTTTTGTGTCTTTGTGCCTGGAGGTCGATTTTTTTTGCGATTTTTTATTTTTCAATATTTTTTATATTTTTCGATAATTTTGGTTTTTTTATTTTTCGATTTTTTTACTATCCAGGTGTTGTGTGTGTTTCTGTTCATTTTTTGTGTGTCCCCTGGTTGGTGTGATAATTTTTTTGAGTTTTCGATATTTTTTTATACTTTTTGATTTTTTTTACTTTTCTAGATTTCTTCTATAATTTTACTGATGAACTCTGATTTGTGATAAGATGTGTTTGAGTTTTAATTATTGAAGAAGGTACAAGTGGCAAGACGAGTTCTACACTGAGGCTTTGACCTGATCGAGTTGAACAACTCGAGGAGCTCGTGAATATTTTGATGGAGAAAAATCAGGTGCCTTCGTTTCCTTATTTTTATGTGTGCTTTCAGATTGTTAAGTGGTTGAGGTATAAAAGTTTAAGTTTCTGGTTGTATGCTTAATGTGATTTAGTTGTTAGATTTCTGCTAGAAATTATATACTTTTGAAATTTATGAAGGAAGTGCACTTAAGTTATAATGTGATATGATGTTCTATGTGTACTTGTGAGATATTGCTTACCATGAATTGTGCTCCGTTACTTGTTAAAAATTCATGTGAGATTTGAGTCTTATTCATGTACTTAAACAAATGATATTTCTTTTCTGGTGAATATCATTCTTGTGTGTGTATTCTAAAACTTGTCTTTTGTCTTGCTTAAGACTACATGTTATGTTAGATGATGGGAGATGATTTAAGGTCATCCTAGATTTTATGAGTCACTTAGCTAAATAATTCCCTACCAAATGATGTTTATCTTTAGTTAGCCCCTTTGAGCCTAAAAATCTCATTCTTTGGCAGCCTACGAGAAATAACCACTCTGAGTATCTTAATTTTTTTAGCCTTGATTGTCCTTCTAGAAGAGAATTAATGGTTTTTCAAAATGTGATGATGGTTCTTGATAACAACCAGGGTAGGAATGAAACTGGTATTGAAAAAGTGATTGAAATTGAAAATGCATCTAAGGAAAATCATGGAGTAATGCTTAAATCTAATACTCTATTGAATCAAACACCCTAGAGTAGTGCCTAAATCTAGTACCCTATGGAGGATGCATGTGGTAGTGCCCAAAACTGGTACTCAAGTAAAGAAAAAAAAGAAAAGAAAGAAAAACTTGTTGTGCTTGAAGGAAAGGAAAGAAAATAAAATTAGAAGAGCTTAAAGTTGGGTAAGCCTTGAAGTGTTAGAGTCTGAAGCAAAAAAGATCTCCAGTTTTAATTCTCTACAAGTTGAGTTACTTTATCCATATGTTTCCTACATTTACCAAAGAGCCAACATTACATCCAAATAAAAGTTTTTTTTATTCTATTGTCGAATCATACTTTCCGATTTAAGCGGTTCTTGTGCCCAAATGACACTCTTTTCCTTGACTATCCTCCATGTAAAGAAATCTGAAACATTCCACCATTTGACACTTGTTCGACCTTGAACAGTCATCACCTCCTTTTCACCATTTTCAAGTGCTTTTCATATCCTTCAATTTTTTTTCTTATATATCATCATTTTCCACTCCAAAATAGGCCTAATATTTGAAAATTCTCATAAATACCCGTGAAGTTATAGAAAATATAAAATTGATCAATAAACCCCACGAACAAGGCTAAAATAATACAATAGTCACATGATATGAAAAGCGCGAATTTTAGTGCTTATTAGTGAAATAGAGAGAATTTAGCGATTTTAATCCCACAAGGCATACATCCTCTTTAAAATAGTCCCAAATCCTTCTCTTTTAATATTAAACGATTTTATTTGTGCAGACTTGATCCCATAAAACTTCAACCTTATATATTTAGTCCCATGCAGCTGCACTATCGGTCCAAAAGAATTTTAGATTTATATATATATATATATATATATATATATATATATATATATATATATATATATATATATATATATATATATATATATATATACATATATATATATATATATATATATATTAATTTTACTGAATTTTTATGAGGGTTGCACTACATCAGTTTTCAATTATTCTGCACTTAATCAATTCAACCATGTCTTATTTAAGGTGTCTTATTCATACTTAGTATATTTCTTTCATCGTTGACATATGGTTAAATATTATATTGTGATTGATTTCTTTTGAAACAATAAAAGATTTTCAAAAAAAGACATGTTCAAAATAATAATAATAATAATAACAATAATAATATTAATATTAATAATTAAATAATTAATAAAATAAAATAAAATATGAATATATAATTACATTGTTGGTTCCAAGTTCAAAAAAAAAAATAATAAAATAAAATAAAATAAAATGTAAATTTTAGTTCTTGGAATCAATAGTGTAATTGAATGAGAGTACATATGCAATGTTAAAGTCTTATGGGACTAAGTCTGTGAAGATAAAATTGTTTGGGACCAAAATGTAGTATATATTGGGACTATTTTGAAGATGAGGTGTGTCATGTAGGACTAAAATCGCTAAATTCTTGTAAAATAGATAATGAAGCACAATAGTGAAATTATAATTATACCAATAAAATTAGTAATAAGTACTAAAGATAAAGATAAAAGTGTATAGGTAAAATAGTTAATGAACCACAATAGTGAAATTAAAGATAAAATGTATATAGGTAAAATACACGTTCACTCACATTAGTGAGAGTCCAATGATCAGGTGAGCTAGCCCACTTGATTGGTATTTTGAGATAATAAACAAATTATAAAGTATATATATTCTACATATAAAATGTGGAAATAGCAGATCATACGCAAGAGATGTGCATGAAGTATATTATGTATTAAGAAGTTGAGTTCAGTATTTTTTTTTTAGTGTGAAAATGAGTTGGTGAATAAATGAAAATAGAAAGTGAGAAAACCAAGTGGGCAAGTGGGCCCACTTTGTCATCGGCTCCTCACAGAGTGAAAAGATGAATAGGGTACACAGGATATTTTTAATTAATTAGAGAAACATCGCGCGCACAAAATAAGATTGAATGTATGGTGAGACCCATTAACCCACCCACCTAACATTTGCGTCTATCGCGGCGTTGAAGGCTTTAAAAGAAGACGAACCCCAAAAGCAATTCAAAGGAGCACCAACCAAACAATTTAAAACCCATACGGTATCCAAAGTGTTTTAATAATGGAGTAATTAATTCAAAAAAACATACTCCCTCCATCCCATTCAAAGATGATCTTTTTTACATTTTAATCGTCTCACCCAAAGGAATCTCTTTCATTTTTTACATACATGGGACCCATACACCTCCTCTAATACAATTAAAATATAGGGTCCACACTCCCACTAATACAACTACCCACTATACATTAAATAATAATACTCTTTAATTTACGTGTAAAAAAGCAAAAAACCCTCTTTTCGCGGGACGGAGAGAGTTTTTGTGAAAGCTAGAAATACTTTTGTATGTATAAATAAAACAATACTTTTTTAAAATTTAAATAAGGAAGAAGTATTTCATAAAATCTGAAACTTTTATTGTCCTCAACGTTACAATTTACACTTAAAATTACAATGTTAAGAGTAAATATGGCCTGTATTTAAAGATAAAATATAGTATATTATAAAAAAAATCATAAATGAAATGGTTCTATACAAATAAACAATATTTGTTTTTAGAAAATAATGTTTATTTGTCTTTAAAAAGTAACGTGGAAATATTACAGCATTGAAATCCTAATGTTTAGGGGTGCTTGGTTGAGTAATGGGTTAGATTAGTGAGAATTGAGGTATATTTATTCTCATTGTTCATGTTTATTTAATCTGATGTGAATTAAAAATTTTCAATCATTCTTATTAATTTAATAATTACTCTCCACTCTTTAATTACTTTTTATTTCATCGTGATTGACCTCTTTATAAATGATATCTATTATCTTTTTGATTGAATATGATATCTATTATCTTTCTGATTGAATAATTCGAACCAAGTGCACATTAGGTTAAGATTTTCATATTCGAAATCCTAAACTCGATCGACCCATTTTATCCACGTACATTTTTTTTTTCTTTTTTAATTTTTTTTTAATTTGAAATGGATGCAATTTTTTTTTTTAATCATTGCTTTTAATCATGGAAAAGAAATCAAGTTTAAGAATTATTTAATGTGGGACAAACGAAAATATAAAATCTAATGTGGAACAGAGGAAGTATCTAAAAATATCAAACTACTAAAAAAAAGTACACCCTCTGTCTCGTTGGGATCTTTTCTTCCATTTTGGGCGTCTCAGTCAAAGAGCCTCATTTCTTTTTTATATATATGGGATCCATACACACTCATTAATACAATTAAAATATAGAGCACATACTTCCACTAATAGAAATTATCCGTTACACATTAGATAATAATACTTCTTAATCTACGTACAAAAAGTAAAAGACACACTTTGCTTGAGCGGAGGAATAAATTTTTTAAATATCCATGTAACATAAGGGTAAAGCAAAGTATGAAATGGTGGGATTATTTTTTATTTTGCATTTATTTCCAATTTTAAAGCATACAAGTGTTTAAAAAAATTATGCATAATAATTACTCCATCCCTCCCATAAAATTTTTCATACTTTTCTCATTTGTTTGTCCAACAAAACCTTTATTAATGCTCCACTCCATTTTATTAGAAAAGTGGGCTGACAGATACTACTTTAATAGTGCACATGGAAGTTTTTTTTTATCTTGATTGTTGTTTATTTCTTTTAATTTTTTTTCTCTGCAAACATCTTTGAATTTTTGAATTAAATAATATAGAGTGTGAATAAATATTATTAATTAAATTCACTTAATTTTGAAAACATGATCCTGAAATTCCTTAATTTATATTAATTAATTTTATATAAAATTGATAGAGATCACGGACAAGCACTAAAATTAAAAACATCCTAAAGACTTCTCTTAAATTTTGAAACATCCTAAAGATTTCATAATTTATATTAATTAATTTTATAAGATTGATAGAAATCAGCGGACACATGTCCACTTAATCTTAAATAAATTTAATTTTGGAAACACTATCCTAAAATTTTCTTAATTTATATTAATTAATTAATTAATTTGATTTGAACAATAATATTGTAATTGAAAACCATCGATGATGCCCAAAAAGTCTCATTGATTTTCTTGGCATTTTTTAAGTAATTTGCAAGGGGAAGAAAGATCTCCACTCATTTCATTCAGTGTCTGCGGTGAGGCACGACCCACAAGCGACGAAGGGGGGCTAGGGAAGGCCGACGACTACATGACCTATGTCCGCTGGTCTTAAATATATTTAATTTTGAAAACATGATCTTAAATTTTTCTTAATTTACATCAATTAATTTTATAAGATTTGAACAATAATTTTGTAATTGAATGACATCGGCGAACACATGTCCATTGAGACTTAAATACATTTAATTTTAGAAACATGATCTTAAAATTTTCCTAATTTACGTTAATTAATTTTATAAGATTTGAACAATAATATCATAATTAAAAGATATCGGCGGACACATGTCTGCTAAGACTTAAATATATTTAATTTTAGAAACAAGATCTTAAAATTTTCCTAATTTACATTAATTAATTTTATAAGATTTGAACAATAATATCGTAATTAAAAGATATCGGCGGACACATGTCTGCTAAGACTTAAATACATTTAATTTTGGAAACATGATCTTAAATTTTTATTAATTTTCATTAATTAATTTTATAAGATTTGGACAATAATATTAAAATATTTCCACTTAGTCTTAAATACATTTAATTTTGGAAACACTGTCCTAAAATTTTCTTAATTTACATTAATTAATTTTATAAGATTAAAACAATAATATGGTAGTTGATAGAGATCGGCGGACACATGTCCACTAAATCTTAAATACATTTAATTTCAGAAATATGATCTTAAAAATTTCTTAATTTACATTAATTAATTTTATAATATTAAAACAATAATATTCTAATGAATAGAGATCGGCGGACACATGTCCATTGAGTTTTAAATACATTTAATTTTGAAAACATGATCTTAAAATATCTTAATTTACCTTAATTAATTTTTTAGATTAAAACAATAATAATGTAATTGATAAAGATCGGCGGACATGTCTACTAGTTTTAAATACATTTAATTTTGGACACATGATCTTAAAAATATCTTAATTTACCTTAATTAATTTATTAGGATTAAAACAATAATATTATAATGGATAGAGATCGGCGGACACATGTCTGCTGAGTCATAAATACATTTAAGTTTGGAAATATAATCTTAAAAATTTCTTAATTTACATTAATAATTTTATAAGATTAAAATAATAATATTCTAATGAATAGAGATTGGCGGACACATGTCATTTGAGTCTTAAATACATTTAATTTGGGAAACATAATCTTAAAAATATCTTAATTTACCTATGTCATTTGAGTCTTAAATACATTTAATTTGGGAAACATGATCTTAAAGATATCTTAATTTACCTTAATTAATTTTTTAAGATTAAAACAATAATAATGTAAATGATAAAGATCGGCGGACATATGTCACTTAGTCTTAATTACATTTAATTTTGGAAACATGATCTTAAAAATATCTTAATTTACCTTAATTAATTTTTTAAGATTAAAATAAATAATATTGTAATTGATAAAGATCGGCATGTCCACTAGTATTGAATACATTTATTTTGGAAACATGATTTTAAAAATATCTTAATTTGTCTTAATTAATTTTTTAAGATTAAAACAATAATATTGTAATGGATAGAGATCGCGGACACATGTCCACTGAGTCTTAAATACATTTAATTTTAGAAATATGATCTTAAAAATTTCTTAATTTACATTAATTAATTTTATAAGATTAAAATAATAATATTCTAATGAATAGAGATAGGCGGACACATGTTATTTAAGTCTTAAATACATTTAATTTTGAAAACATGATCTTAAAATATCTTAATTTACCTTAATTAATTTTTTAAGATTAAAACAATAATAATGTAATTAATAAAGATCGTCAGACACATGTCCACTAGTCTTAAATACATTTAATTTTCGAAACATAATCTTAAAAATATCTTAATTTACCTTAATTAATTTTTTAAGATTAAAACAATAATAATGTAATTGATAAAGATAGGCGACACATGTCCACTAGTCATAAATACATTTAATTTTGGATATATGATCTTAAAAATATCTTAATTTAGCATAATTAACTTATTAAGATTAAAATAATAATATTCTAATGAATAGAGATCGGCGGACACATGTCATTTGAGCCTTAAATACATTTAATTTTAAAAACATGATCTTAAAAATATCTTAATTTACCTTTATTAATTTTTTAAGATTAAAACAATAATATTGTAATTGATAAAGATCGGCGCATGTCTACTAGTATTGAATACATTTATTTTGGAAACATGATTTCAAAAATATCTTATTTTACCTTAATTAATTTTTTAATATTAAAAAAATAATATTGTAATTGATAAAGATCACGGACATGTGTCCGCTAGTATTGAATATATTTAATGTTGAAATTATAATTTTAAAAATATCTTAATTTTCCTTAATTAATTTTTTAATATTAAAACAAATGGATAGAGATTGGCAGACACATGTCTGCTTAGTCTTAAATACATTTAATTTTGAAAATATGATCTTAAAAATTTCTTAATTTACATTAATTAATTTTATAAGATCAAAACAATAATATTCTAATGAATAGTGATCGGCGGACATATGTCATTTGAGTGTTAAATACATTTAATTTTGAAAACATGATCTTAAAATATCTTAGTTTACCTTAATTATTTTTTACGATTAAAAAAATAATAATGTAATTGATAAAGATCCGCAGACACATATCCACTAGTCTTAAATACATTTAATTTTGAAAACATGATCTTAAAAATATCTTAATTTACCTTAATTAATTTATTAAGATTAAAAAAATAACATTTTAATGGATAGAGATCGGTGGACACATGTCCGCTGAGTCATAAATACAATTAATTTTTGAAATATGATCTTAAAAATGTCTTAATTTACATTAATTAATTTTATAAGATTAAAACAATAATATTCTAATAAATAGAGATCAGCGGACACATGTCATTTGAGTCTTAAATATATTTAATTTGGGAAACATGATCTTAAATATATCTTAATTTATCTTAATAAATTTTTTAAGATTAAAACAATAATAATGTAATTGATAAAGATCGGCGGACACATGTCCACTAGTCTTAAATACATTTAATTTTGTAAACATGATCTCAAAAATATCTTAATTTACCTTAATTAATTTATTAAGATTAAAAAATAATATTTTAATGAATAGAGATCTCTTAAATACATTTAATTTTGTAAACATGATCTTAAAAATATCTTAATTTATCTTAATTTATTTATTAAGATTAAAACAATAATATTATAATGAATAGAGATCGCGGACACATGTCAGTGTTAAATATATTTAATTTTGGAAACATGATCTTAAAAATATTTTAATTTACCTTAATTAATTTTTTAAAATTAAAACAATAATATTGTAATTGATAAAAATCGGCGGACACATGTCCACTAGTATTAATTTTTAATCTTTTATTAAAATATGACATGATTTTATAATTCAAAAGTTAAACAAATAATAATAATAATAATATTATTATTATGTATCAAATAGATTGATAAAAGAAATGAGATTAATTAATAATCTTGTATTAAAATATGGTATTAATTTCTAACTTAAACATTTTAATAAAATACATGTTAATAATAATAATAATATTAATATTATTATTATTATTATTATTATGGCCTAAATTGATAATAATAATAAAAAAAAACTTGTGTGAGATGTGCGAGATAAAAATGTATATCCTAAATTGATAATATGTATTTCAAAATAATTAATGTACATAATTTAGCTTTTATAATATATATATATATATATATATATATATATATATATATATATATATATATATATATATATATATATATATATTATAGATATTATAATTAGGAAGATAATTTATAATAAATTATGTATATTAATATGGGATAATGAGATACTAATCTCTAACAAAAATTTAATATTTGAGGGGGAACATAAGTGCCTCAATTTATAGATATAGATTATTTATGTCGTCATTACATAGATTTTTATTTGAATAATATTATTATCATTATTATTTTTGAATTCTCTCCTATTTGTAATTATTAATACATAATATAATATAATATTTTTTAATAAAAAATTATTATGACTATTTAAATTGGCAAAGACTTGTGTGAGACCCTCTCACGTAAGGGCTTACGTGAGACGACTAGAAAGTGATAACTTTTATGAAGGAGAGATAATAAATTATGAAAAGTGATAATGCTATTTCATGAACAATTTATAGTATAAATAAAAAGTTATAACATTTTATAGCGAAAGTGATAACGATTTAAAGCGAAAGTGATAACTATTTTAAAAAATGAAAAATGGTCTCACGTGAGACGGTTTCACGCAGGAACCTACCCATTTAAATTTAAAATCTAATTGGATTATTATTAAACTTAGTTTTAAATGATAAATAACTTTAGAATACAATATGACTATGAATTTTTTTATTTAAAATTATATTATTATTATTAAATTATAATAAATTAATTTGTATTTTTCTGTCTAATACATTAATAAGATTTAATTATAAATTTAATTGAAAATTTTAATTTATAATAAATTATTCATTTAATTTTAAATACTATTATGTAGTCGAAATGGATATCTAATTAATGATAATTAAAAGAGGAATATTTTGATATATTTTTTATTAAAATTGAATATATAACATTAGAGTTATATAAGTTTGAATTTTCTTGATGAAAATTAAATTTATTTATGAATAAAGATAAATTTTGAAAAAAGAATTATGTAATTGGTGGAGAGGAGAGAGATGAAGCATTCATCATTATTACTTTTTTGTGGTTACATGTGAGATGTGATATTTTTCTCATTTCCATGTGTTAAACTCATTCAAGTATCCTTCAAAGCATCATTTGATCTAAGGGCTTAAATTGAATATGTTTTGATCTAATGGTCAAGAATGTTTTGATCATCCCTACTCCAAACTCGCAGTGCACACCCTCACTATGCACCAAAGCACCTTGCATTCATACATACCAATGTACACTGCACTATCACATGCACCAACGCACCCTGCATTCATACACACCAATGTACAGCTATCACATAACCTATTCGTATTGCAGCATCTTTTCAGGCAACAAGACTGCACCAGTACAAACACGCTTCTACCAGCGGTTTAGGTAGGTTTTGATTTTTAAATTAATGATTTTGTGTTGAACGACAGAGATTGCACATTGTAGTTTTTAATGGATGGATTGAACCCGTGGTCACTTGTGACCAAGTGAGCACGGGTTACAGAAGTAGCCCTCATAAATCATGCATGTACAAAGTATTAAAATAAATATAAGGACATTATGTATAAATAAATACAAGGGGTGAGGTGAGGGTGAGGGTGAGGGTGAGGGAGTAATTAGTATGCTTACTATTTATGGTTGACTTTGTTTCTCATCATCATTCTGACAGAATTAACTGACTTAATTACCAATATATATGATTTGGGCTCTTTAATTCTTTTCAAACACATTGTTAATGATGGAGAAAATGTGATTCCTATAATCCTATTCCTAACTAAAGTGATCCTTTTCACTTTTTTCTTCACTACTTTCCATCAAGACGACAGTTTTTGACTGGCCCCCTCATTCCTCTTCTGTTTCATTTCACCACTTCTGTTTTTGCCATAATTTTCACCTTTCTAAGGAGATTTTTCAGGGTTTTGTTCAATCAATTGAGAAAACCACATTAACTAAACACCACCAGTTCTTATTACACAACCAACCCAACCAAATCTAATACTCTTGTTCAATCATGGCAAAAGTCACGCGTGGATTAAGGAATATATTTATTATATATGTAATACTCATTCATCCGCCACAAAAGTGGACATTTACTTTTTGCACGTGGATTAAGAAATATTATTATTTAAGATGTATTTGATAGTTGTATTAGTGGGGTGTATGAGTCACATAAATTTATTGTATTAGTGATGTGTGTGGGTCCCATGTATTTAAAAAGGGAAATGTGGACCTTTGGTGCGGACGCCCAAAATGGCAAAATGAGGATCTTTCGGGCTGACGGAGGGAGTAAATAATTGTATTTGATGGAACTAGTAGGCCATGTGATGACCCTTTCAATAAATAAATGAATATCTTTAAATTAAAACATCAAAATGGTAAACCGGATTCATTTAATCTGGCCGAAAGAAGTACAATTTATTAAGCATATATTTTTTTTAATTAATTATGAAAAATATTCCTTTTTAGAATAATATAATATTTTGATATAATAATTATTATTTTTTAATTATAAATAAATATTAAAAATAGTATAAAATAATGCATTTTAAAACTATTAATCATGAAACCTTATGATTCATAGTTTATTTTACCTTCATGATTTAATCCTTATTTTTTTATTTTAGGATTAAGTGTCTTAAAATAGTTATTGTAATTTCATCCATGTAGTTAATTGTAATTTTAACTCTTAGGCGATGTTTGATTTGGGTTTAATATCCCAGGTCTAAATTTATTAAATCTCCCCTATATACACCTACTAACCATATTAACACTTACTCACCCCTACCATATATTATATTTTCTCAATTAATATTTTTTCTTACTTTATCTCTCTTACTTTTATCTCTTCTCTCACCTCAATTAATACTTGATTTGACGTAAAGTTTAAACATACTCTACTTAAACCTAAAACAAACATAACAAATACTATAGAATAACACTATTAACTGGTTTATTAAATCACGTTAAACCCAAAACAAACATCACCTTATAGTTTAAAGAGAAACTCTCTTGTGAGATGGGTGTGAGACGGGTCAACCCATCATTATAGTATGCTTATTGTATAGATAAAATATGCTAATTTGTAGTTAAAATATGACAATAAAAAATTATATTATAACACGCTAAAATCATACTTTAATGCATAATGTAGCATACTTTAAAAAACATACTTTAACAATCATTAAACATACTTTATCTAAATTATAAACATATTTTAACAAGTTTCACAAAGCGTCTCATGTAAGTATCGTCCCACAAGAGACTTTAAATACCATTTTTAAGGTTTAGTGGTAATTTTAAAACATAATTTCACCCTTTAATTTATGGTATTACACTTTTATCAGTTTATTTTATTCCTAAATTTAGGTTTTACGTGAGGATATAATATTGGATATATACTCGTCTTTTAGCTTTTAATTTATAATAATAATAATTTCATGGCATATGACACTGGATCTCCTGTTATATTTTTATACTATATCTCATGTCAATCATGTAATATGTACTTGGGAGGAAATTCTAAATACTTCTTCTTAGAATTGATATTTTTCCTTTATGGTACAAATTTTATTTATATCATAACATGAGATGAAAGATGTAATATGCTTTTAAATAATTATTAATTCCTTCGTTCCATAATAAAATTCACAGCTACAATGTTGGCATAATTTTTTTTATTTTATTTTAGTTTTTATGAAAAGTGTTGGCTGTAAATTTTATTTTGTCTCATCTTTCTTTTGTTGTTATTTATGAAAGCGTATATATGTGTATATTTTTTTAATATTAATTTAATGTGTAAATTTTCGTTTTTATATATGTTATGCCAAAATAAATATTTAGTTTTAATTTTAGGATAGGTCTTGGGTGAGATCGTCTCACGTATCCCCTATGTGAGACAGATCATATCCTATTCATTAACATAAAATAAAATAAAATAAAATAAAAAATTAAATAAAAACACGGGCCCTGTTTGTGTAGTTAATTAAGATTACCAAATTTTATGAAATTGGCGGCGGCAATTGCTTCTATAGAAGCCGCAAAATACTACTGCAGGTAATTCAAATAAAGTATTTTTCAATTTTGACAAATATTATTATATTTTATTATTATTAATAATAATTAATTAATTATTCAATTGTAATAATATTATTAGTTATCAATTATTATATAATTGAAGTATTATGATATCACTTTATATTAAAAATATTATCACTTTTATTCATTTTATAAATTGTTCATAAAATAATTTAATTAAATTGTTATCACTTTTTTATATAACATTTTATTAAAAATGTTATCACTTTTATTGTTACGACGATTTGTTCGTGAAATAATAATAATTCAATTAGACGGATATCACTTTTCTTTGATCAGGAATAATTTTTTATTAAAAATATTATCACATTTTATTTATTCTATAAATTGTTCGTGAAATATACTTTGTAATTTGTTATCACTTTTATTTAAAAATATTATCACTTTTCTTTTAAAAAGTTATCACTTTTTTTATACTATAAATTTTTATGAAATACTCCCTCCGTCCCATAATACTTTTCTCACTTTTCTCATTTGTTTGTCCCATAAAACCTTTCACCCCCAAAAAAAGGAAACATCACTTTATCCAACAACCTCAAATGTTACTTTAATTTCAAATTTGTCACTCATTTTTCACACACATATCATTGTTTTATACTCCTTTTATTGCCTAAAAATATTACAATACCCTCCAAAGTTAATAAAATTGGTCAAAAAGTGCATATTTCTTAAACAACGTGAAGCAGTAAACGTGAAAAGTATTATGGGACGGAGGGAGTAATTCACAACAACATTATCACTTTTTATTAATTGAATATCACTTTTAATTTTAAAGGCTATCACATATTATCACATTTTATAAATTTATAATATTTGAATTAAATGAATAATAAATTTTGAATTATTACATTTTTATATAATAAAAATATAAATTAAATAAGAAAATCGTAATGAAAAAAATATACATATAAATCATAATTAATTTCTCTTTCATAATTAATTTTTAAATTTTCTAATTTCATATTAACCAAACAAGGCCCTTTAAATTTTTTTAGGCCCAATTAATTTTACTCTACAACTAAAAATTTGAATTTTCTAATTTCATAACAATCAAACAAGACCCTTTAAAATTAATTAATTGGGTTAATGGACGATTCGTCTCACATGAGAGAATCTGTAAGACGATCTCACCCAAGTCTTTTCCTTAATTTTATGTATTTTTTATTTCAATTTTATATTTATATATTTTGTAATGTATTTTCAATTTTAAGCGTTGTCTTAATTTTATGTTTAAGTGGATTGTAATGTAATTCTAATTTATTATGTTATTAATTTATATACATATTAATATTATTTTGTATTTAAAATTAATTAAAAAGAATACTAAAAAAAGAATATATTAGTATTTTAATTTTTGTAGTAAAAAAAGCAAATTGATGGAGATTAACTATTAAGTTAACAGCTTTTTAGAGTTAAAAATACTGTAAAATGGAGCCTAACATCATGAGATGACATTAGGGGTAGTTTGATATATGTAGTAAATAAAGTATGAAATAAAATTTTTAAGTTGTAAATGGGTGATAATTTTGAAATTTGGGATAGACTTGTGTGAGACAATTTTATACTTAGTATCACTTGTTATTATAAATTTTATCACATCTTATTCATCTCATGAAAATTATTCCGTGACATGGTATCACACAAATTTTTGACAAAACTAATTAAACATGTCCAGGTGGGATCATTAAAAAGTTAAAACAATTTCACATTTTTCATGATGAATTATCATTTTCTAATAAAGATGTTACTCCCTCCGTCACAAATTCATCTTCTCGTTTATTATAGATATGAAGTTTAAGAAAAATCATTTTTTAACTTACTTTTAAATAAGGGTGGCAATTCACGACACGACACGACACGATAGCACGACACGATAATTGCGGGTTAGTGTTTGGTCTTATTGGGTTCGTGTTATTATCATGTCAACCCAATAAGGACACAAAAATTTCGTGTCTGGTTCGTGTCAACCCGTTAAACATGATTAATATTAAGATAACTCATTAACTCGTTAACAACCCATTAACCTTTTCCTAACATAAATATAAAATTAGATAAATATATACTAAAAATACTTATTAATAATAATAAAATATATTTACTTAAATAAAATTAATACTTTTAATTAGTATTTTTTTTATTTTTAATTTTCTTATCGTTTTTTACCGTGTCGTGTCGTATCAACTCATTATTTTTCGTGTTCGTGTCGTGTCCGAATGAATTCTTATCATCTCGTGTTCAGGTTTGCCCTTATCGTATCGTGTCACTATCGTGTCGATACGAAACCCAACCCATTAGCACGAATCGCCACCCCTACTTTTAAAGGTATTATAGTATATATATTTTTTTGTAATAAATAAATGATAAAGTATGTTATATGTGTTAAAAGGTGAAGATAAATTTGAAACTAAAATACTCCCTCCGTCCGGTTCTAAGGTACCTATTTGGTTTTTGCTCGTGGATTAAGGAGTATTATTATTATATGTAAAGTGGGTAGTTGTATTAGAGGGAAGTAGCGGACCATATAATAGGGAAAATGAATACCTTTGAAGCTGACGCCAAAAATAGTAAAATGAATACATTAGAAGCGGATGGAGGGAGTATGTTAAAGGGATATTTGTTAGTTGCTATTTTCTTTTATAAAAGTGTGAAATTGAATTTAGAATTGTTCAAAACAAAAAATGTAAAGTTAAAAATAGAATGAGTGAGCACTTTTTTTAAAAAAATCTTTTTCTGTATAATTTTATTTCTCTAGTTACATGTTTAGTACTTCGTATGTAAGATAGGAAGAAGATTCAAATACAAATCTTAATTAAGATTTATATTTTTCTTTTAAAAATTTAAAGACATCTAATTTGGAGTTTAGTTTTGGTGACGTGGATATGCTAGAATGCTTCCTTGGTAACATGACATTATGGGATATTTTGAAGCACTTACCTTTTAAAATTTTTTTTCTTGCATTATATTTGTGTTTTTCTTACATTTTTTTCTTACGTTACAATTCTTAATTTTCTATCGATTGTGATCAAATAATACAAAATGCTTGATTTTAGGAGACTAATTGATATTTGAATTTAACGCTGATTTTTTTGCAATTTAATAGTATTTAATTTTTGTGTGTATATATATTTGAATCAAGTTGATGTGAAATAGCACTTTAGTATTTTATTTCTCATCCTCTCTCTTTTAATAAATCATTTTTACACTTTTTATATTTTTTTTAATTTTGTTCTGAAGCATATATGTAGTGATTTTTCCTCTTTCTGTGTCTCCTATTGCTTTCACGTACTTGGAAATAGGTGGGGATGCGGATGAAATTCTAATTGTTGCGCTTACGCCTTTTGAGAAACGGTGTTTTCGACGGTCCCATATTTCAAGATCTGCAACAAGGTTTTGCTTAAAATTCAATTTTATTGTTTAGAGACAATAATCATGTATATTATAATTTTCTATTAATTGTTATTCATGTACTTTTTTTTTCTTTAATTAATTTTGAATATCTTTTGTAAAATCTAAATATTCGTCTTTTTTTTATTTAAGTTATGAGTTTATTAAAGAATCATAATAATCAAATTTTATATATTTACTTATTATGTGGAGTTAATTTTTTATTTTTTTTTATCTTTCTATGTTCCTAATTTATCAAACTATTATATATATATATATATATATATATATATATATATATATATATATATATATATATATATATATATATGATATTTAGGTTTCTATATCTACAATAAATTTTATATTGTATGCATGTACCACCTATTAATTTATATTTAAAGTTATTTTAATCTCATTGAAATTACTTTATTTATTTATTTTAATTATATGAACACAATTCAATATTATATGTATTCATCACTTTTAAAATTTTAAGTGAGTACACCAATTATATGTATTATTCCAATATTTTGTATTTTATTACTTTATGTCCATGTAAAATAATTCATTTTAAAATATTCAAATTACATGATTGACAATTATATTTTCATTGAATCATTCAATAATTAATATTTAATGAGTTTTTATATAAATTATATGTATACTAATTGTTATAAATTAATCTTTTAATTTTGAAATAAATTTGTCTATAATCTTTTAATTTTTGAAATTTAATCATTTAAAATAATATAAATATTTTTTAAATTAACTTTTAGTATTCAATTGTGATTATAGTCAAACTTAGTTAAAATATATAAACAAGTTCGTAGGAAGATTTTAATATTATTTATTTACATTTTAAATAATTTTTTAATTAATAATATTGTATCATTTATATGTATAATGTAATGCCCCAATATTTCATAATCTATATTTTCGTAAACTCGACTTTTAAATAAAATTATATTAATTATTTTAGTATATTATATCTTTTTAAATATAATATATTTATATAATAATAATATAATATTAATAATAACACATGTGTATGCAAATGGTTTAATTATTTTGGATAAGGATTAAAGTTTTAGATAAGGATTGTAGTGACGTGTGGATATGCATGTGTGTGTTAATCACATGTGTTTTTTTTCAACTTGGCATCCAAGTTAATATTATAATAATATTAACATTAATATTGGATAAGAATTTGATTTGCAAGTTGTTATGGGTGTGGAGTATATATATAACTCACTCAACTCACTACATTCAGCACATCATTCTTCTCTTGCTTATATATACACACACCTCACTTATACATATATATAAACTTCATTATGTTGATATTTTAAATCATTCAGTTTGTGATTTATTCTTATCATATTATATATCAAAATGATCGTCTCGATGCGTAGATTCCAAATGTATAACTCTTTTATAAAATGGATGTCATTTGAGCTAGAAAAGTTGCGTCAAAGTTTTTAACCCTTTAATGACATATTTTGTTTCGGTGTGAGTTAGCTTTTATATTATAGGTCATTTTAAAGCTCTACTCACGATGATCACAAATGTATAATTAGTTTTGAGTTTGGACGTGAAATGAAGTAGATACGAAGAAACTTCTTTTCAGGTTGAGGCTGTGATGGTGTACCAGGGGCAGATGTGTTGCGTGAAAGCTTTATAATTAACGCGTTGCGCCAAAATCTTTTTATATAATTTTTAATGATTTGTAATATTTAATTATTTTATTAAATTGTTCACGCCCACATTGAAAGTTAATATTATCAAAGAATTGCGAATAAATCTTCCTTTTTATATTTATTGAAAACTGGAGCGTGACAGATGGTATCAGAGCGGGTCTACGTTTCTGTGGACTCGTATTTTTAAAATAATTTTTTTTCTTTTTTCGACTCGTATTTTTAAAATAAATTTTACAAATCTTTATATCTGTAGACTTTCATTTTCAAAACAAAATAATTCTCTAATGATACTCACTACGCATCTACCTGGTACACAACGTCAGCTTAAAGGTACATGGACATTTAATATTTATAATTATTTACTGCCGATTTTGTAAAAAATAAAAAGTTTTTCTTAATTTCGAGGACGAAATTATTTTTAGGGGGATGGATTGTAACGCCCCAGTATTTCATAATCTATATTTTTGTAAACTCGATTTTTAAATAAAATTATATTAATTATTTTAGTATATTATATCTTTTATAAATATAATATATTTATATAATAATAATATAATATTAATAATAACATATGTGTATGCAAGTGGTTTAATTATTTTGGATAAGGATTAAAGTTTTGGATAAGGATTGTAGTGACGTGTGGATATGCATGTGTGTGTTAATCATATGTGTTTTTTTCAACTTGGCATCCAAGTTAATATTATAATAATATTAACATTAATATTAGATAAGAGTTTGATCTGCAAGTTGTTATGAGTTTGGAGTATATATATAACTCACTCAACTCACTACCATCAGCACATCCTTCTTCTCTTGCTTATATATACACACAATTCACTTATACATACAATATATACACACACACATGCGCGCGCGCTGCGCGCGCACACACACACACACATATATATATATATATATATATATATATATATATATATATATATATATATATATATATATATATATATATAAATTTCATTATGTTGATATTTTAAATCATTCAGTTTGTGATTTATTCTTATCATATTATATATCAAAATGATCGTCTTGATGCTTAGATTCTAAATATGTAACTCTTTTATAAAATAGATGTCAATTGAGCTAGAAAAGCTCCGTCAAAGTTTTTAACCCTTTAATGACATATTTTGTTTCGGTGTGAGTTAGCTTTTATATTATAGGCCATTTTAAAGCTCTTCTCACGAGGATCACAAATGTATAATTAGTTTTGAGTTTGGGCGAGAAATGAAGAAGTTACAAAGAAACCCCTTTTCAGGTTGAGGCTGCGACAGCGTACCAAGGGCAGATGTGTTGCGTGAAAGTTTTATAATTAACGCGCTGCGCCAAAATATTCTTATATAATTTTTAATAATTTGTAATATTTAATCATTTTATTAAATTGTTCACACCCACATTGAAGGCTAATATTATCAAAGAATTGCGAATAAATCTTCCTTTTTATATTTATTGAAAACTGGGGCGTGACATATAAGATATTCTTTATTTATCTATTTCTTTATTTATCAATTAAAAGATATTTCGAACATAATTAAATTGATTTATATTTTGGGTATATGACTATATTTATGTAATATTTAATTTATTGTTATTGATTGATTATTGGGTCCATTACTTATAGATACAATTTATCTACCTACAATACTAGCAGGTACAATATCCAAGCTAAAATACTATCCACTACAAATTAAACCCATCAAATACCCCTTTTAACCCTATTATAAATTTAATTGTATTCAAAACTAATTAAATATTAATCTCTCCATGAAAATAAGAGATAGGATGAAATAAGTCAATATAATCTTTATTTATTTATGTTCAATATATTCATATTCAATCTACTAAAATCTATTATTGGGAATTAAATAGGATGAATACATATCAAAATAAACAAAAAATCTGAATATATGTCTATTATTTAGAAATTAAATAATCTATTATCTAGAATTTAAATAGGCTGAATACATACAAAAAAAAGAAAAAGAAAATCTGAATATACGTAAAACACAAAACTCATATATTTAGATTATTTAATACACATCATATTTATGAATACATACTATCTGAATACATTCTATCGCATAAAACGCAAAACTCATATATTTACATTTTTGAATATGTATCATATTTCTGAATACATATCAGAATACAAGAAAATTTGAATCTACGAAAAATACAAAACTCATATATTTATATTTATGATTACACATCATATTTTTGAATACATATCACATTACAAAAAAATCTGAATATACGAAAAATATAAAAAAAATTAATTGAACTCAAATTAAATACCGAAATTGTTGATGAAAACTTTAGCAAATTGAACCCCACGCATACGAAAAAATTTCAAATTTCTAGCTATTACATACGAAAAGTTAAAAATATATAAAGAATTGAATACAAAGCAATTTAACCCTCATTGAATTCCGAAATAAAATAAAAAAACCAACAAAAATGAACACTGAGTCATTGAAAATAGTTCGCCGTATTTCAATCGAAGTGAAGAAATTCGACGTTAATGGCAAGGGATTTTCATCGCTGACTGTGACATTATTCTTCGAAATTAAGATACAGGTTTTGAGAGAAAAAGAACAGAATGAGAATTATTTACGTGGTATTCAGCTTATTTTTAGGTGGAAGATGAATATATTACGTGGAATATTAGTGATAAAGGTTATATTGAGAATTTTACCTTAATATATGTATTTATTAATAATATTTTTACTCTATTGTATCTACTAGTAATATTATCTTATATATTGTATTAGATATTAATAAATCCTTGATTATTAAAGTAAAATTCTCAAATTACTATTGTAGAGATTATATTTTATTAGATAGTAATAAATCCTTGATTATTAAAGTAAAATTCTCAAATTACTATTGTAGAGATTTTTTTATGAAGATATGACATACCTCAAATACTTTTCTGATGATGTGTCGGTCACACGTTGATTTAGAATTTTTTTAAGCATACCTTAAATAATTATATTCTTCTCATTAATATGAATTTATGAATTCAAAATTCTGTATATAGCTTTTCTCAATTAATATGATTGGATTCAGATTAAGTGATTAATATACTGCAGTTATTAAGTTATTTACTTTCAAACATTAATTTATTTTTCATTTTTTAGCGTTAATCAAGCAATTTTAATTTAAGGTGATGCATAAATTAACTTTTTTTTGTTGATTACATGTTGTTTTTAAATTAATTTCATTTTATTTAATCTCATTAATGTGTTTGACATTTAAAAAATTACCTTAATTTTGATTGATTTTATGAGATTTTATTGAGAAATCTAATGTGTTCTTTTAGGAATTAGAGTATATATACGTACATATATGATTTAAATGCTATAATTTATTTATTTTCTTTTTAATATAAAAATCTAATTTTGTGGGTGATTTTTGGTGCACATGAGATTAATAAGGTAAAAATTTAAAGACATCTATTTGAGCATATTTTTCACTGATGTGGATGCCCTTCTATGGCCTAATGTTTATATTAATCTTAATATTTGAATTTTCTTTTTATTAAACTTTCCCTTTTTGTGTAATTTCAATTTTTTATTTATTTAATGATGATGAATTTAAATACTAATCAATCATTCTATTTCAGTTAATTTGAAGCTAATCTTGATAGGGTAATAATGATTTATAATTTCTTTTAAAATATCAATCAATCATTTAATGTTGTATCTATATAAACATATAACATTTTTTTAGTTTATTTTATTTTGATTATATATTTTTCTTTTCTCTCTATGTTGTATTCTTATTCATTCTTTTTTTTTTTCTATTTATTTGAAGATTTATATGTAATGTATGTGTAGGGTTTATTTATTTACTTTTTTATATATTTTCATATTCTTTTAAAATGTTTTAAACTCGGGATATGTTTATCTATTATATATATTGTTATGTCATTGTAATTTTTCGTAATTACGAATTATCTCATCTAATTATATGTTTTATTAATTCATCTTTTTGAATTGTGATTCTCACACATACTATTATTATTGTTTTTCATTCACTTTTTATATTTACCTTCGTATATCCTCCATTTTCATAACTCATTGAATAATTATAACTTTTTTTCTTAATAGGTTGTGCGAAATGAATTACAGATTTGCATTCAAGTCATTCCGATCTTACGAGATAAATGTTGATTATAGAACGATGATACTCACTTATTATTAATTTGAAATTGAAGATGGTATAAAGTACGCATTTCAGAATAATGGAGTTGAATTCCTCATTTAGGGTTATTGTTTAGAATTTAATTTAAACAGAAGTGATTATAGGTGCAAAGGTTTTGAAGTGTATATTACTTATATCATATTTACATGATTATTTGTTTTGATTCTTTTTTTAAAACACTTTTATACATGATCCATATTAGATATTCTTATATGTTCGATTGTATGTATTTCCAATTCTTCTTTTAAATTATTCTTATGTAAGAAATTATAGCATCAAAAGTTTACTAAATCGGTTCCAAACATTAATACTACGCAATCATTTCATTTAATACAATTGTTATATGTAAAGTTTTATTTTCGATGTGATGAGCTACTAAATTTAATAATAATAATAATAATAATAATAATAATAATTTTTTATTATTACTATTATTATAATAATTTAGATTAATTTGTTATTTGTATATATTATTTGTGCATGTATATTTTTATAAATTGTATATATCAATTTGTAATGTGAAATTTCTTTTAAGAGTATAATTTAATTGGATTAATTTAAATGGATTAATAATAATGCAATTGTTTCAATGATTATTATCACTCTTATTGATATATTATGAATTTAAAATTTGAAACCATTTATGTTAAGTTTGATTATGGATTAATTGTCAACTAACACAAATTTCATCTAATTTTATCAAAATTCTAACTTTACTATAATTAGATGTTGACCCATAATAATTTATAATATAAATGAGAAATATACTTAGATATTTTTTAAAAAAAATAAGATACTTTATTAATATAATTAAAAAATTATATAAAAAATATTAATTAAATTATTTTTAATATATATTACTTAAGATTTTGATTAATGGATCCATATTAAAATTATCTCAATAACAATAATGTGAATTTATATAAAAGTTTATTGTTGATTCTAAGACTCTCATAAGATTAACTTAATTAAGAGGTTGCTCCCACGCTGGGGTGAAATTTGATCCTTGATCATTATACAAGTTGTCCCCTTACTTGACCAGTTGAGCTGCCCATGCAGGCAAACGAATGAAGAATTGTGAAATGTGTAATAAGATTGATGGAGAAAATTATACGCAAAAATTTTCAATGTAAAATTATGAAAAAATTATGAAATGTGTAATAAAACGGATGGAGAAAATTACATGTCAAAATTTTCAATGTAAAATTATGAAAATAATCTTATAATATATAATAAATTCGACTGTATATAAATCAAGTAAATAAATTAAAACTTAAATATTTTTATAAAATAAAATTAATATATAAATTTTATGTTTAAATATAATGCTCCATCTGTCCTATTAATATTGGTATTTTTATCTTATATTATTATAATAAATATGTCAATATATTTGTAATGACGAATATATAATTTAATCAATCCCGTGCATCGCACGGGCACAATACTAGTTAGGATATACTCCCTCCGTTCGCTACTAAGTTATCCATTTTACTATTTTTGGCATCCGCTTCAAATGTATCCATTTCCCATATTTAGTAAAAAAGTAAACAATATGCCCACTACTTCCCTCTAAAAAAACTATTCACTTTACATATAATAATAATACTCTTTAATCCACATGCAAAAAGCAAATAAATACCTTCGAACCGGACGGAGGAAATATTTTTCATTTATTACTACATGTCTCCAATCCAATAATGCGAACTAAATAATATTTTTAAAAATAAAAATGAAAACTGAAATGGGTACATAGAGGCAAATACTGAGGGGATGTTTGTTTCCGGGTTTGAAATCCCGGAATTGGAATTCAAATTTCATACTAAAATTTTAAAAACCACCCCTATATATACTTATATACATTCTCTCTCCTCAATTAATACACTTTCTCTCTTTATCTCTCATCTACTTTCTTACATAAATTAATATATTCTTACACATTGATTTGATATAAAGTTAAAACCTACCCTATCAAAAACTCAAAAAAACACAAAATCATTATTCATAATTTTCAAAACTTCCCAAAATCCCAAAACAAGCATTAGGTATGAGTTGATGATGGGATCCAATATGGAGCGGTGGGGAGGTGGAGTAGGTGCGAGGGAGGAGAGAAGGACACGTGTATATTCTATTCAATCCCGTGAAGTGAACACAACGCTATCTGACAAACCACACCAACCTCTTCCTCTATTTATTTCACTCACAAACTAACCACACACCGCTTCCCTCAATCCCCTCTCCATCCCTAAAATCTTTTCTATTTTATTCTATTCTAATTATATAATTTTATTTTCTCATATTTTAAAGCTAAAATCTTAATTCATGTATAAAATCATAGAAAATAATATACGCATGAAGACACAAAATCAATTATTCCATCTTCATATTCTCCTCTTTAAATGAATGAATGGTTATTAAATATTAAATAATAATACTCTTTAATTAAAAAAACACTTTTTATAATAAATTGAGTATAAAAATCAGTGCACATTTTTTGAGTTATCTGTGTCATATCGTTGGATGGATACTAACATATAAGATGAGGTACGAAAATTATATTCGTGTTTATAAAAATGACAAACTTAGTGGGTTACATTTATTGCAAAAGATTCCGTTGTAGTGATTAGTAAGATGAAGTAAGAAAATTGGGGACGCAATAGAAAAAGTTTGCCTATTTCGCATGGAAGTGGGAGGGGGGACCCTCCCCCCAAACTAGACACATCACACATGCACCCATTTCCCTTCTATCTGTTGCCATGTGTTTCTCCCTTTCATCATATTATGTCTTCTATTTTACCACAAATTAATTATTCCCTTCCTTCCTTCCGATGCAATATGCAAAGTTTTGTAAAATATAATTTAATTTTTTTAACCAAATTTGTTAACTCTCAAATGAATAATTGAGTCATTTTGAGGTATAAATATTGTAGAAGCATGTTATGTGTTAAAGCAGTATATACTTGTTTGAGTTTATGATTTTTTTAAATAATTATCACTTTTACTAAAGATATTACTATATATTCACCCCGTCCCGCCGAAATGTTTCTATTTTACTATATTGAGCATTTCATTCAAATGTTCCCATTTTTCTCTTTTAGTAAAAAGGGTCCACCACTACCCATCATATTTCTATAATACAACTACCCAATACACATAAATTAATAATACTCTTTAATCCACGTGTTACCTTTGTTTGGGACGGAGGGAGTATACAATCACTTTACATTAATTCGAGTATTACTTTTTTTATTAAAATATCATATTTCTAATTCGTTTCACGAATGTTTCCGTAAAACGGTCTCATACAATTGTTTGTCTATGTATTTTAAAAAATAATAATTAAATTATTTAGAGGCATAAAATAAAATATAAAATATGTTAGACGTTGAAGTTGAGAAATTTGAAAATAGGATTTATAGTTAAGGTTAAATGTTTAATTCTTTCTTTAATATATTAGTCTTATAGTGTGCATGTTGTATTTGGAGAGATGAAAAATAAATTGTGCATGTTGCATGTTGTATCTGGATAGATGAAAAATAAATTGTCATGTTGTATTGAGATTGACAGAGTATCTTTTTCACTCGAAGTTAGAATTTTTTATCATTTTATTATTTGAATTGATATTAGGTGCACTCGAAGGGTGTACCCATATGTATATAATATTTTATTTTATATATATATTATTTTATTTTGTATGCGTGTTTTTTAATAAGTGTATACTTTTTTCACACTAAGTTTTTCATTAAAAAAACTAGCATCCATATGCGTATAACTTTTTATTCAATAGTGTATACATATTTTTTAATAATTGTATATTTTTTACACTCAATTTTTCATTAAAAAATTAACAATTAAATTGTACACATTTTTGTTCATAATTGTATATATTTTTATTTATATTTGTATACATTTTTTAAAGTGGGTGCACCATATCTTAGGGTGCACCAGGTGCACAGTATAATTAGCCTTATTATTTTAAAGAATGATTTTCTAGTTATTAAATAGTAAAATTTGAGTGTATCCTACCATGGAATCCTACAAGATAAACTTAGAAAAAGGTGTTATGAAACGAAAGTATACTCTCTATTCTCCTACTCTCGTAGTGTCAGAGCAATCTTTCAATTTGAGGGTCCTTATTTAGTGTGTAATAGTCTAATCTTTGTGGATCAGTTGAGTCGTCCCATTACTTTACTCCACTACTTTATCGGATCAGGATATTAATTATTTTGTGTATTATGTGTTCTATGATTTTTTTAGGTGTGAAAGAATACTCTCTAGTCTCTATTCTGTTTTAGAGATAATTATAATATTCGAGTGTATATTGGGTGCACCTAGGTGCAAGGGTGCATCCATATATGTATGTCTTTTTATTTTATTTTGTATACATATTATTCTATTTTCTATATATGTTTTGTAATAATTGTATATTTTTTTTCACACTAAGTTTTTCATTAAAAAACTAACATCCATATGTGTATAACTTTTTATTCAATAGTGTATACATATTTTTTTAATAATCATATATTTTTACTCTCAAATTTTCATTAAAAAACTAACAATTAAATTGTATACATTATTGCTCATAATTATATGTTTTTTTGTTATATTTGTATATGGGTGTATCCGGGTACGCACGGCCATAATATTCACAACTTTACGATTAAAAATGATAAGGAGAGAATACAATTTATATTAAAGAATTGAAGGGTAAAGTTAGTAAACAATTTGGAAATTGGAAATGGCTGAATTCCGTTAGTTTGCTTAATTGCCAATTACGTAACGGAAAATAATAATGAAATTTATCCTAAATTACGGAGTGTAGGCTAATTTAAGTGGTAATTAACGAACCAATTAATAGTGTCCCCTTAAATCCAGGAAAGGTACACTATAGTCCTGAAAAATTCACACTAATCAAGATTAAATCTCACTTACGACTAGGATTACTATTTTGATTAAAGTTGGTGGATTAAACCGGATTATTTTGTCACTTTCTTTTCCAACATTATTATATTCCATAAAATACTTTGCTCCACTTCGCTTTTGTGCTTTTTTACTTTTTCTTAGCGTTGAACCAAACAGGGCCTAAAGAGCTGTACACACACAACACAGGAGTGTGTGTATATAATAACCGCTTGCTCTCTTCTCAGTCCAAACTCCACATTATAATGCACAGTATTTCAGTAATCCCGCACTCCAATTAGCACTACACCCACCCACATTCTTCCTTGGATTTGGCTTCGTAATCTCCACTGGTGTTAGAATGAGAGCAAATTGCACATAGTCTGAGGAGAAGAAGCGATTCGAGAGAGAGAAGAGTGTTGTTAATTATAGAGAGAAACGATGGAATTTAGCAGTGTTTCGAAGTGGGTTTTGTGGGCGTGCATGGTGCTGTTTCTTGGAGGTGCGGTGGTGCAATGCAGTGTGACTTATGATAGGAAGGCTATCGTCATTAATGGCGAAAGAAGAATTCTCATCTCAGGTTCCATTCATTACCCCAGGAGCACCCCCGAGGTACGACACCCCAAATCTTTCTTTTTTACTTGATAACATTAAGGCATTAAAGTGTCCATTCGGTTATTAAATGCAATTTTCGTGTTTAGATGTGGGAAGATCTGATTAGTAAGGCTAAAGAAGGAGGTGTGGATGTGATTGAGAGTTACATATTTTGGAATGTTCACGAACCTTCTCCTGGCAATGTACTTCCCTTTCTGCTTAATTTTTTTCGAATTAATTATTTTTTGTGCTTCGTTTTGCTTGATTTTGGCCTGAAGTTTGCATATATGCGAATGGCGTGTGTGTCTACAGTATAATTTTGAAGGGAGATATGATTTGGTGAGGTTTGTGAAGACCATTCAGAAAGCAGGGCTGTATGCTCATCTCCGAATTGGGCCTTATGTTTGTGCTGAATGGAACTTCGGGTAATTATTTCTCTTAGATCTAAACTGCAAATCTTTACACGTCCACACTCAGAGAGAGAGAGAGAGAGAGAGAGAGAGAGAGAGAGAGCCCCACACACACAGGGTCCAGCATTTGGACTTGTGTGCTTAATTGCGTCAAAATTTGTGTTTTCTTGAGTTCTTTTCCCATTCATGTCTGTGTGCAGGGGTTTTCCAGTATGGTTGAAGTATGTTCCAGGAATCAGCTTCAGGACAGATAATGAGCCTTTCAAGGTTAGTTGTTTCTGAATTAATGTGTTCACCTTTTCAATTGATGGCATACATCTTCAATATTGGTAAATAACATTTATATGATTTCATGGTGGCAGAGGGCAATGAAGGGGTTCACTGAGAAAATTGTCAATCTCATGAAGAGTGAAAAACTGTATGAATCTCAGGGCGGACCCATTATCCTCTCTCAGGTGGGATTTTTGTACATCAATATCTCTGTCTTCCTCATTCTACGTTATACCGGATTAAGCTATCACATATTTATCTTTCGGTTGTGTTCTTACCACAGATCGAGAATGAGTATGGACCACAAGCCAAAGCACTTGGTGCTCCTGGCCACGA
The DNA here is from genome assembly GCA_023678885.1 of Pogostemon cablin. Lineage (NCBI taxonomy): Eukaryota > Viridiplantae > Streptophyta > Magnoliopsida > Lamiales > Lamiaceae > Pogostemon > Pogostemon cablin. The sequence goes on along the minus strand of CM042964.1, from coordinate 11,409,296 downwards.
ATATGCCACATGGGCTGCAAACATGGCCGTTGCTATGGACACTGGAGTTCCCTGGGTGATGTGCAAGGAAGAAGATGCCCCAGATCCTGTGGTAAGAATCAGTAAAATAAAAAAACCAGCTTTTTCTTCCCTACTTGATCGCCCTAATTGCTTCTGTTAGAATTTGATTGATAGGCTTGAGTAAGTCGTGTTAGAGAGCACTTGTCTTATGCTTGAAATGAAAAAGAATTTGTCTTATGCTTGAAATGAAAAAGTAGTTGTACAGGCTTGTGTCTTGAAGACCTGGAAATCTGAGTAAATATATCAGTTCTACAGCGATGCTTGGTGACGTTTATGTTCTCACTGCTATTTTTGGCAGATAAACACATGCAACGGTTTCTATTGTGATTCTTTCTCCCCTAACAAACCTTACAAGCCTACTATATGGACTGAGGCTTGGAGTGGCTGGTAAGGAACTTTTTATTGTTTATCCTTGATAGAGTGAGAACTTCGAAGTGGATAATTACAATTTTTTTTATAAAACCTAGGTTCACGGAATTTGGTGGTACAATTCACGAGAGGCCAGTTCAGGATTTGGCATTTGCCGTAGCTAGATTCATACAAAAGGGAGGCTCTTTTGTGAACTATTACATGGTTAGTTATAAAACTAACCGATATCATCAATTCAGAATTTTTGAATATTCACTTACCTTTGGTTGAATAACATGACGATGATGCACATTCCTTTTTGAAACTAAGTATATTGTGTTATGAACAGTATCATGGGGGCACAAATTTTGGACGCTCTGCTGGAGGTCCTTTCATCACTACAAGCTACGATTATGATGCTCCACTTGACGAATATGGTAAAGAAATTTCTGTTATGCTCAACTATGTGAGTGTGGTTGGAGTATTTCAATCATGAGTTGCTCTTGCCATGCTATGCTATGCTGTACAGGTTACCTAAAGACTTGTATCTCATTTGGCCTACAAAACCTTTTTCACACACACCTCTCTATAAATTTGCTTCTCTACTTACTTAGGAGAGAAACCAAATCATACGTGTGCTTAATTATACTGTTTGCTGTATGTTTTGTGCTTAGGCATGAGGTATTGTATGATGATTATTAGCAGATGATTGCTGTGCTTTCAGTTTAACTAGAAACCATTTCCATGTACCTGCTTTGACTTGACAGGTTTGATTCGGCAGCCTAAATATGGTCATCTGAAAGAACTGCATAAAGCTATAAAACTATGTGAGAAAACTCTAGTTTCAACCGATCCTATTGTCACTTCTATAGGAAACCTTCAACAGGTTCTACCTCTAATCTTGGAGTTTGCTTATTTTGTTAAGAATTTTGACATTGATCCTCTTAGCATGCGATGCTTTTTCAGGCTCATGTGTACTCTTCAGAATCAGGAGGATGTGCAGCCTTTCTTTCAAATTATGACACCAAGTCTGCAGCAAGAGTTATGTTCAATAACATGCACTATAACCTGCCTCCTTGGTCCATTAGCATTCTTCCTGACTGCAGAAATGTAGTTTTCAACACAGCCAAAGTGCGTAATGTTCTAAATCAGTGATTATATCACATTGTTCAAATCCATTTATAATGTGCAATCTCTCCTTGAAAGTAGAAACTTAATTGCTCTGTTCACCTAAATTCCTTAGTTCCTTCCCTCACATTAGATTTTATTTGACTGGAACACAGGTCGGAGTTCAAACATCACAGCTGGAGATGTTACCCACTAAAACAGGAATATTCTCCTGGGAAACATTTAATGAAGATTTAACTTCTTTGGATGACAGCTCGACATTCTCTGCTGTTGGTCTCTTGGAGCAGTTAAATGTCACCAGAGATGCTAGTGATTATCTTTGGTATACAACTAAGTAAGTCGGAAGTTCCCGACTGATGAGTTCCAGACTGATGAGTCCTTATTACACATGTATTTAGTGCTTACAATGTATCTAGTTTTGCCAGTTTTATCAGAATTTTCAATAGGAGGTTTTAGAAATGCACGCACACAGAATTAGTGTTTTTGCATTAAGCAGGGAACAGAGAAATTATTTGTTGCATGCTAGTGGTACTTACTGTTGTGAAAACATTACGTCATCTAGAAATGCATTTAATTATGAAACTTCCTTTCATATGCAAGATCTTAAACCTTATGCCAGAGTTACAGTTTTCAGTATCTTCTCTGTGTTTTCAGCGTTGATATTGATTCAGCAGAGTCCTTCCTGCACGGTGGAAAGCTCCCAACTCTTGTTGTCCAGTCAACTGGCCATGCTCTACATGTTTTTGTGAATGGGCAGCTTTCTGGTACACAGTCCATTCTATTCTTTTCAAATCTTTACATATTGTCACATTTGATTTCATTATGTCTTTGGTAGACTAGATTTCAAGTAATTTTAATTGTGTTATCCAGGTTCTGCTTCTGGGACGAGGCAAAACAGGAGATTCACATTTAAAGAAAAAATCAACTTACGTGCGGGATCAAATAAGATTAGTCTCCTCAGTGTGGCCGTCGGATTGCCAGTTAGTATTTCATCATTTAATTTTGACTACATAGCGCCCATTCTATGTTATGAAAAGTACTTTTTACTGAAACTTTTGATGGGACTGCATAAAAAGACGATTTTAAATTTCAGACAAAATTACGGATTCCTTAGCTCCCCCAAATTAGATTTCTGTGTATCTTATAAATATCTTCCTGACGTTACGTTTTGTTAATTGAAGAATGTTGGTGGACATTATGAAACATGGAGCACTGGAGTCTTGGGTCCAGTTGCATTGCTAGGACTTAACCAGGGAAAACGAGATTTGACTTGGGCAAAATGGACCTACCAGGTATTTGTATATGGATTTCCTAATTTCTCATTAATTATTTTTAGTTTAAGAAAATGCTCGAGTCATGATCATCTCCTGCTCAGGTTGGGCTCAAGGGAGAAGTCATGAATCTTGTCTCTCCAAAAAGTGTTTCTACAATTGACTGGATGCAGGGTTCACTAATTGCCCAGAAGCAGCAGCCTTTGACTTGGCATAAGGTACGCAATAAAGTTTTTAGTTTAGAATCTAGCTCCTAGTTGGGAAGTAGACTTGCTTTATTTATTCAGGCTTTTAATACCTCCAGGCTTATTTTGATGCGCCTGATGGAAATGAACCATTGGCTTTGGATATGAGTAGCATGGGAAAAGGCCAATTGTGGGTTAATGGACAGAGTCTCGGAAGATACTGGACTGCTTATGCCACAGGGGATTGCAATAGATGTAGTTATGCCGGAAGTTTCCGGCCACCCAAGTGTCAACTTGGGTGCGGTCAACCAACTCAAAGATGGTAGGTCTCAATGAGTTTGTTCTACTGAGAAAAAGAAAAACAAGTTATGGCTTGCAAACTTTTATTTCTTATTTTCAGGTGTCATTTACCTCCTACTAGGTCTCAATGAGTTTGTTCTACTGAGTAAAAGAATAACAAATCATGTCTAATGAATTTTCATTTCTTATTTTCAGGTATCATTTACCTCGTTCATGGCTAAAGCCAACCCAAAATCTGCTGGTTCTTTTTGAGGAACTCGGAGGAGATCCAACAAGAATCACTCTTGCTAAGAGATCAGTAACAAGCGTTTGTGCAGATGTAGCTGAGTATCACCCAAACATTAAGAACTGGCAAATAGAGAGCTACGGAAAACCTCAGGAGTTTCGCAAACCTAAGGTTCACCTTCGCTGCAGCCCTGGACAATCGATTTCTTCCATCAAATTTGCAAGCTTTGGAACTCCTCTTGGAACCTGTGGCAGCTTCCAGCGAGGAGTTTGCCATGCATCTACTTCGTATGCCATCTTAGAGAAGGTATTTTCACCTACATTTCATGCATCAAATCTCTTCATAATTTAATTACGTCTCTTATCTAATATATTCCTTCCATCCAATCTTGCAGAGATGCATTGGGCAGGAAAGATGCACAGTCACGATTTCAAACAGCAACTTCGGGCAAGATCCATGCCCCAATGTCCTAAAGCGGTTATCAGTCGAAGCAGTATGTGCTCCCTTGAACTAAACTGCATACCTGAAGCAAAGAAAGGTACAATGAAGTGGGAGATTAAACATAATATCATTGGAAAGTGAGTTAATACACATATTTATGATTGTGAACTGATGTCGTAAATTCTTGCAAGCATTGGTCATGCGAGCTAGATAGTTTTAACTCATACGGGCACCTAACGTGACCCTGTATGGTAGGAAATCATTGTTAGATAGGTTACTTCATAGAATCCTCGACTTGCACTTACAAGAGTCTCAAGCCCAGGTCAATGCTTCCCTTTTTAACAGGAAATTCTGATTGGGATGATTGCCCGATCCGCATTGTGTTTAAAGTTATCCGAGTGTTTTTTAGTGTCCCTGGTGACTTAAATCTTGGTCCGGACAGACTAAGTATTAGGAAAGCGTCTAGTGTGTGGACCTTGATTCCGTTGTTATTATTATTATTTTAATTTATAATTATATATCTTTGTGCAGTTGTTTGTGAGTGTGACAACCTGCAATGAATATGTGTATTGTCTGTTACTTGCATTTTATTCTCCTTGCCAACTTTCTGGGGATTCAGCATGCCAAATTAGTACGATCTAATGTGCATAGTGAGTGGTAATCACACTTAATCAGATGTGAAGTTATAATATTAAAAAATATAACTTATATTGAGGAGTAATGCTTCATTTTACGAAATATATAAATCTGAGGACACTTAGTTTATGCAAGGGGATAATATTTTAATAAAAAAGTAATATTATGGTGAAAAGTGATAATGGCGATGGAGGGAGTAAAAAAAAAGTAACAATATTTATAAAGAAAAGTAATAGTAAATGTAAAATGGATGGAGTAATAAATGAAAAGTAACAATTTTTTTTAAGAAAAGTAATAATTGTAAAATAATTTCATCGAAGCAATAAGTTAGGAAACCCTAACTTTATCCAAAAGGGTAAATCATGACTGAAAGAGAAGGGATGACTCTTACTTCTATTACTTCTATGTCATTTTACAATTGCATGTGGAACGGATATGTGATATCGTAACAATTCATCCCCTATGAACCGATGTGGGATATCGTAACAATCAATTCCCCTTCGAATCGGACTGATGTGGGATATCGTAACAATCCATCCCCTTCGAAGTGGACCTTCACAAACAGCACACTGCTAAGGCTCACAACTCTTGGTGGCATCTTAGGCAACCCCACTTGCCAGGGCTAGGGTTTTAAACGAATAGAATCGAATCGCCAGGGCTAGGGTTTTAAACGAATAGAATCGAATCGAATACTAAGGTATTTGATTAAATATTTGAATATTCGAATTCGATTATAATTGAATTTGAAATTGAATTCGTATTCGATTCGACAGTAATAAATGAATTATTCGAATATATTCGAGTATTCGAATTTGAACATTCAAAATTGAATATTTGAATTCGAATTCAATTCGAAATTATAAATTCATTTTTTTAAAATAATATATTTTTTTTAATTTCTTGTACAAAAAAATTAGATAGAAATAAAAAATGTCTTTTCCTCTTTATTTTAAGATAGTAATAATAAATTAGATAATATACATATTTATTTATATTTATAATACAAAATATTATATTTAATATATAAAAATATATAATTATTTAATATTAATAATATATAACTAGTAGGAGTATATGTTATATATTATTATTCGAATATATTCGCGAATATTCGAATCGAATATCTTATGAATCATATTCGATTCGAATATTATTCGAATTCGCATTCGAATTTTTCGAATTCAAATACCGAATCGAATTCGAATTATTTCATTCATTTACAACCCGAGCCAGGGCCCACAATTCCAGGTAGTAACCCCCCTCGGGCCCAACATCGAGTAGCCACTTCTCGTCGCCTGTCCGGACTCGACAGGTCGGACCAAATTGTTAAACATATAAGTTAGCCCTACTATTTCCAAAATCTCGGCTGAAGGCCCTTCTACAATTGCATGTGAAACTGATATAGGATATCATAATAATTTCTCCCTTCGAATAAGACGTTCACGGACGACACACTCTGAGCGGTAACCCACGTACCAAGGCCCACAATTTCAGATGATAACCCCTGTCGAGCATATATCCGGGGTGGCAACCCTTGGACCCACCTTCGAGTAGCCTCTCCATGTAGCCCGTCGGTCTAATTTAGACTATCCGTAAAATTTATGCCCCAAGTAATTAAATACAGGAGTAACTCAATACCGAAAATTACAACTTACCTAACCAGCTCTCAATTGAATAGTAGGTGAGCCCATCTTTGTTGGCCCAATAGATCCAATGCAGCCTGTGGGCCTGGTGTGAGTGAAGTAAATTGAATATTACCCTAACATGCATGCATGGATATGGAATGGTGTGGAGACTATTATAATTTATACACATACGTTTCTATTGATACCTTCCCACCCTATGATTTCCGCATTTTTAAATTTTTGCGTTTTATCATAAGTTTTATTTCTCTTTACAGTCAATGTGACCATACAAAAAAAATTAACATTCCTCCATCCTAAGTTAAATTTCACACTTCTTATTTTCGTTCGTCCCACATTAAATTTCATTACCCAAAAAAGAAAATATCATATTAACCCTCAACCTTAAAAGTACTCCTTAACTACAAATTTATCATTTTCACCTAATACACATAACATACTTTATAATTTATTTATTACCTAAAAAATATTACATTACCCTCCCAAAGTCAATAAAATCGGTCAAATATCAACTTTTCTTATACTGTCTACGGTAACGATGAAGTTTAAGTTGGGATGGAGAGAGTATATCTTTACGAGGCCCACACACAACACTAATACAATTACTCATTATACATATATTATGCTCCCTCCGTACCAAAGAGAAATTCATAGTTACTGTAGATACGGAGTTTAAGAAAAAGTTTACTTTTAGGGATAGTTTTGTATTTTTAGGTAATAAATAAATTATAAAGTATGTTATGTGAGTTGTAAATGGTGGCATTTTTGAAATTAAAGTGTGTTGTAAGATTATTGATTTGTGTGTTTCCTTATTTGGGGGTGTGAATTTGTTTATGAGACGGACACAAATAGAAAATGTGAATTTGTTTATGGGATAGAGGGAGTATCTTTCACCTCATTACACATTAAAATATTACTAATACTCCCTCCGTCCCACACCAATGGTTTTTTTTTTCCATTTTAACCGTCTCACCCATAGGGTTCCCTTTCCTTTTTTATACACATGGGTCTCATACTCACCCAATAATACAATTAAAACATGGGGTCCACACTCCCACTAACACAACTACTCACTACACATTAAATAATAATACTCCTTAATCTACGAGCAAAAAGCAAAATGCACCTTTAGTGCTGGACGGAGGGAGTATTCTTTAATCTTCATGTAAAAAGCAACCATCAATGTTTGGGTAGGACAGAGAGAGTTTTTTTTTTAATTTAGATTTATAATATATTAAGGACTAACGTTTTGTCTATTATTATAGATTTGTTTTTTAATTGATGTATAATTAAAAGGTAAATAAAATTTTTTGTCCATTAAATTTTTTAAAATTTGAAATTAGTCCATACGCTTTTGAGTTTTTGAAATTGAATCATTAACTTTTCAAAATTCGACATTTTAGTTTATTTATCGGTGGAGCATCTCACCTAACAGCCAATGTCGCATAAAATTTCTGGTGAGAAAAATGAATTTTTAGTTCATTTAGTTTGTCGATTTTTTAAATTAGTTCATTATATTTCAAAATTTTGAAATTAATTCTTCAACTTTAAAATTCAACAAAATAATACTACTAAATATATCAAAATAAGCATAATATCGTGAATTAACCACACAATTAAGGATGACAACGGTAGGATATCCCCTTATTTTAGAGTACCCATACCCATATATGTATTCTTTCAATAGTTAGTGCTCTCATGGCATAACTAAAGTGGTAGAGGGGAAGTGTGGAAAGACCTTCCAACTGAGCTTGTAGGTGCAGGGTGGGGGTTCAAATCCTGTCTTTGGCATTGCAAGTACAAGTTAAACAGTAAACCCTCTCTATAAGCTACAAGTACAAGTTAATCCTGCGATTTATCTCCTTTACCAATCTCCAGGGCAGGGGCGGTGAGAGTACAAGTATCTTTTCTGAAGTTTAAAACTCACTGAGGCCAGTCCAAAAGTATTTATTTTACTATTTTATGCGTTCAATCTAAAGGTATCTATATTGTCTTTTTAGTAAAAGAACCCCTCACATATGACGCACCATCAATACTAATACAACAATTCATTACACATGTAATAATAATACTCCTTAATTTATACATAAAAACCAAATAAAAACATTTTCCATGGCCAGTACATGTGTATCGATGTCAGCACAATGGTGTTGAGCCCATTGTCTATGATGGGGAGTGTAATTGTTAGATTAGGAGACATTAATGACGCATGTGATGTGATAAATGAGTTAATTAGCCGTACCAATCATATGCATGCATCCCAAACAATCCTCATAAAATTCAGTCATGCCCAATCACTTTTATTTATTATTCTAACCCCAACCACAAAAACTTTACTTTATTCTCCCCAATGCCAAAAGACAGAAAAGCACAAAGCTAAAGCCCAACATTTTTACACATTAAATTAATTTAATATGCAATGATGGATGATTGGAATATGAAGATAATTGGATAATGGTTTCTTGGATTCCAGCCAAAAGAATACGAGGTGTGCGGCTTTAATATAATACTATACATTTTTTGAAGCTCGATGCAAGAAAGACAACAGTAGTTAGTAGTTGATGAAATATGAGTGAGTGAGATCTATCTATAGAGAGAGAGAGAGAGACATTATATATTAATGTTGTAGGGCAAGAGTATTTTATATTTTTACAGCAAATCTCTGGCAAAGGTGATGAGCCGTACGACTCGAAAGGATATGCATTGGGAAACAAATTCATTTTAATCACATCATACCTAACTTTCGGCTACGTGTAACCTTACCACCATCAATGGGGGCCCGGTCACTCATCCGGGCCGGGCTGCACACTAGCTGACACAAGAAGAACACAACAAATCTTCAATTTGGACACAATCCAACTCAATTATTGTTTGTGTTGTTTGTTCCATATACTATCTTCTAATTCATAGCTCAAGCTCTAGTAAAAGTCTTTGTGAAATCTTTTCGTCACTCTTTGATGGCCTGACTTCCATTTTGCATTTTCTGTCCATTTCTCTATGTTTTATCAAATCCGTTAAGTCCAGCCTTAACGAGTTAATCAAACTTCGGGTTTATCAGGCACATTTAAAAGCGCTTCTAAAAGATGAATCTTGTTGGGATAAACAAATCTCATTCATTCCTAAGGGATAAATAAAAAAGAGCATAAAAAACACAATACAAGAATTTACGTGGAAAACTCCAAAAATCGGAGAAAATCCACGGACCAAACAAGAATTACGTGGAAAACTTCAAAAACAGGAGAAAAACCACTGACCGAGAAAATTTCATTATGTGAAAAATTTGTGCAATCACATAGAATTTCTCTTTCCCGGCTGCAATCCTTACACTCTTACAAATATTTAACTAATTCACACTTTTCTCCCTATTCTCACAACTGAGAATCCAAAGGAATTTAAATATAATCAAACACAAAGATTAATAAAGTGTACTTGATTGATGCACTTGATATCAAGTCCAAGAACCTCCTTATATAGTACCAAGGATCACTTCCCTTTTACTCTTCACCGATGTGGGACAAAAGAAATAAAAGAAATCCTTTCTTTTATTCTTGACAAATTCAACAAATTTAACCTTAACCCTAACGGGCTTTGGGCTAAACCGGCAGGTCCTACGGGCTGTACAATAAAAAATACTCCCTCCGTCCCGAATATTTTTACCCGTTTGTATGGGGCACGAAAATTAACAAATGTTGTTTTAAAAAATATAATGTAAGAAAAAGTAGATATAAATTGATAATTTTGAAAGAAAAATTAAATAAAATTTTTGGGAATGATGAATAAAAATAAAAAAAAGTAAATAAAGTTGTGGGATTGATGAATAAAGTGTAAAAAGTAGGTAAAATATAGTATAATGTATTTTTACCATTAATAGAAAGAGTAAAAATATGTGGGACAACTCAAAATGGAAAGCGGGTAAAAATACATGGGACAGAGGGTGTATAAAAAATTTTAAATTTAAATTTGTTATAAATAATATTCTCTCCGTCCCACTAAAAGGTCCCCATTTTACTATATTGGGCGTCTCATCCAAATGTCTTCATTTCCCACTTTTAGCAAAAAGGTTCCACATGTGGTCCACCACTCACTACTAATACAAATACCCACTACACATAAAATAATAATACTCCTTAATTTACGCACAAAAAACAATCAGTGGCGTTTGGGCGGGATGCATGGAGTATAATAAATTCAAAATTAGCTCATATATTATTTAGAATTTGAGACAATTAAGATTAATACATGCAAAATGTTGTTGAAATTTACTCACTCCGTCCGTTTTAAAGAGTTACTTTTTTTTTATTTTGGGCGTCGGCCCCAAAGAGTCCATTTTCTTTTTTTACACACATGAGGGTTACACACACCCATTAATATAAAAAAAATATGGGAAGCACACACTCATTAATACAACTGCTCACTACACACTAAATAATAATACTATTTAATTTATCTAAAAAGGCGAAAAAGACTCATTCAACCAAAGTGAGAGAGTATAATTTAAGGCAAAAGCTCATGTCCCTCCGGGAACACGCCGTGTCCCTATGGAAACACAATCCTCCCCCTTTATATTCTATTTAAACCTATGTAAATTGCAAAGGGGCATGGTGTTCCCGGGAGCACAAGAGTCTCACTCATAATTTAATAGAATTTGTGATAATTAAATTAATTTTATTATATTTATTTAATATTATTTTATTTATTAGAGAAGATGATGAGTTAGAATGTAATAAAGAGATGAAAATTAAAGGGGAGGGTGGTTTGTTCCACAATGGGGTGGTGGTAGGGTGGAATGGGGGTGGGAGATGTAGATGTAGGTGTTAAGGTTAATTGAAAAAGGATTAATTGAAAAAAAAAACCCTCATCTTTACTTTAATTATAACTTAATTCTAATTAATGGGAATTTGCAAAAACGATCAAAATCTTTGAAGTATGTTTCAAATTACACTTCTCGGGCAACAAGTTGTCGCCTGACTGCTGATGTGGCTGACCTATGCCACGTAAGCTTCCAAGTTAATTTTAGTTAATTGCACAAAAAATCTCCACATTTACTTTAATTGCAATTTAATCCTAGTATTTAAGATTTTGACAAAAAGAAACACTAGCTTATATATTTTTGCAAATTACACCCGCATAATAAAATTTAAATATTTATATATAAATTTAAATTTTTAAAAAATTATTATATAAAATAATAAAATTATAATTTAATAACTATATTTACTTTACCTAATTTACAAAATATCTAAATAATTAGTTTTTATTATATATCACCTTATAAAACACTAATCTTAAATTCAATAACATTCTAAATGTCAAAATTAATTAATAAAAAAAAGAGACAAATCTTAATATAGTATTTATAAAACTATTACTGATCAATAAATAATATTAGTTAAAAAAATTAAATTTTTTTGAAGTTGAAATAAAATTGTTGTTTTTAAGACAGAAAATTAATTATATGTCAATAAATTTTATTATTTAAATAAAACTAATTATTTATAATTCTTAATTATTAAAATTAATTAAATAAATAAAATTGTAAAATATCTAAATACTTAATTTTATAAATTATAAAATTTTAATGCTTAAAATTTAAGTATTTAATTTTTTAGGTTAATAACTATTAGGTACATTTTATGTACCTATATTACTATTAGATACACAAAGTAAATTATGTTACTGATTACTACTAGATACACAAAGTAAATTATATTACTGATCAATACAAATTGAATGCATAAAATACCACTTTCATATATAATTGTATTAAAAAAATCTAAAAGGTGTGATGCAGAAAGATAAAGTGTCTAACTAACTTCTCCACAAAAATAGGTGGGAGATAACTCATATTATATCAACGTGTCTACATCAACGACTGAAAACATGTTTGATACGAATACATTGCATACAAATATTTCTGAATACATGATACATTGCCTACAACTATTTCTGAATACATTGCATACAACTATTTCTGAATACATTCGGCTATTTGGGATTGGGATTATTAATGGTTAATAAGCCATTGTATTAAAAAAAATCCAAGAACACATCGTCTCGATAGCTCGGATTCGCTTTCTGATCATCTACATTATTTTTGTATTCAGAAATATTTATGTTCAAATTTATTTTTATTCAAATTTTATGTATTGAGAAATTTTATGTTCAAACTTTATGTATTCAAAATTGTTTGTGCACTAAAGCATAAAAGCGAACTAGGGTTTAATGCAAATGTTTAGCCCATTCAACGAACTAGTAGTTACAATATGGTATGTTGTATAGGAGACTTAAATTTGATTGTGCATGATAATTTCAGAATATAATTATATAAATGTTCAAATACGCTACGGATGTGTTTTTTTAATCAGCAAAGTTGAGTACAAGGGATACTCATCCTTAAAAAAAAAAAAAAAACTTGCCAAAATAATTTAAATCAACTCTTACACAAGACTATGAACTGCATCGAATGTTGATAATAGGAAAAATATATGAATATATATTTTAGAGATTTTATTTTGATCCTTCTATAGTTAAGTTAGGGTTAGGGATATTTAAGGTATATACTCCGATTTATTTGTAATTCTTAGTAATATTTTGAACCTAATTTATCTAATAGTAATATTAATGTGTAATTTGTACTAGCTAGTAATATATTCAATACTCCCTCGTCTGATTCTAAGGTGTCCGTTTGCATTTTATACATGGATTAAAGAGTATTATTATTATATGTACAGTGGGTAGTTGTATTAGAGGGAAGTGGTGAGTCATATTGGGTAATTTTTTACTAAATAAGGAAAATGAATACATTTGAAGCGGACGCCAAAAATAGTAAAATGGAGACCTAAGAAGCGGACAGAGAGAGTATTTTATAAATTTTTATATATATTTTTTATTTTTTCTTATTATTTAAATGTTAGAAATAATTTATTTATTTATTTATTCATGTAATAAAAATTAATGACTTAGAACTTTATTATTTTATATAATAATCTTTAAAAATTCAAATTTAGATATGAATATTTAAATTTTATTGTGGGTGCAACTTGCAAAAATATATAAATTGGTGTTGTTTTTTTTTTTAAATTTCAAAACTTGGAATTAAATCACAAATAAAGTAAAGGTGCGGGTTTTTCGTGCAACTAACAAAAAATAATGTGAAAGCTGACGTAGCATAGGTCAGCCACATCAGTAATCAGGCAGCACCTAGCTGCCCGATGGATGCCATTTGCAACATACTTCAAAGATCGTGGTCTTTTTTATAAATTTCCAAAAGTTGAGATTAAATTGCAGTCGAAGTACTAAAGTTACGTAAAGGTTTCTTTTACAATTAATCCATTAAAAAAAGTTAAGTATTAATTCAGGGCCTTAAATTTTTTTCTATCATTAGAGATTTGAAAAATATAAAACGATCAATTTATGATAAATCAGAAAACATTAGAAAGGGAAAAAATTATTTTTTTGCTAATAGAGTATGATTTTATTTTGGGTGTCCACTCTAAATGTCCCAATTTTTCATTTTTAGAAAAAAAGTCCAATACATGGTCTATCACTCACCACTTATTCCACTAAATGAAAATGAATAACTTGATGATGGACGGAAGAAGTATAAATTACAAATAAATTAATCATATATTCCCTCCACTCAGTTTAAATATACTCTTTTTCTTTTTTCACGTGGATTAAAGAATATTATTATTTAATGTGTAGTGGGTAGTTGCATTAGTAAATGTGCACGCTCTATATTTGAATTGTATTAGTAGGTGTGTATGAATTTCATATATTTAAAAAGGGGAAATGAGACCCTTTAGACGTAAGCTCAAAATGAAAAAATAAGACTTTTTAAAATGGATGGAGAAAATATTCCCTATGTCTTGTAAAATTAAAATAATATTTCAATTATATGATTGAATAGCATTTCCTATTTTTATGGTAAAATTTATTGTTGTTTATAAAATACACACACAATAGTAATGTTATAAGGGGTACCGCTTTTTTTTTTTTTTTATTATGTATTCCACACTTTTTTTTAAAAAAATGATTGAGTTTTGGTATAAATCGGGTTCACATGTAAATTTTATTTTTGCAAAATTACAGTATTTTTTAGTACATAAAATTTTATTCTTTGAAAAGTAATATTTTTTATTTAAAAGAGTATTAATTCATTTCTCTTAAGAGTAATTTTTCATGTATTAAAGGGTAATCGATAAATTAGGATGTGCAATAATTTGAAGAGTAATTTTTTATTTAGAAGAGTAATAATTTATCTTTCTTAAGAGTAATTTTTATAAATTAAAGAGTAATTTGTAAAATAGGATTCACATGTGAACCCGATTCACACAAGTATTTTACAAGAGAGGCAAAGACTTGTGTGAGATCGTGTCACGTAAGTCCTTACGTGAGACGGATAAAAAGAGATAATTTGTATATAATAAAAAGTAGAGACATTCTCTTGTGAGACGGGTTATTTGTGTGACGGTTGTGTGACGGGTCAACCCATTACTAAAGTATGTTTATTGTATAGATGAAGTATGCTTATTTGTAGTTAAAGTATGTTAATAATAAATTATATTATAACACGTTAAAATCATACTTTAATCATAATCCAACATACTTTAAAAAACATGTTTTAACCATTATTAAACATATTTTATCTATACAATAATCATACTTTAGTGATGAATCGACACGTCTCACAAAAGACTTTATTTAAAAAGTAATGCTCAATTAATGAAAAGTGATAATTGATAATGCTATTTTATAAATAATTTATAATATAAATGAAAAGTAATAATAATATTTTATAGTAGAAGTGATAATATTTTATAGTAAAAATGATAATTATTTTAAAATGTATAAAATGTATAGCGTAAGGAAGATATGATTATCAGATCAATGACCTAAATTAGTGGAGATGCACATGGCTAATTGTATTAGATAAATATTATTTTTGCCATCATTTGCATTGCTCACGTCTCAAGTCTGGATCTTTTATTTTATTTTATTTTTATTTCAACTCTCACCGTCATTATGTCTATGATACTCCCCAATCAACCCAAAAACGTCTTATCACTCTATAACCAAAACTAGGATTTAAAAATAATAATTTCGTATTCTTAAATGTATTATTATAACATAGTACTATGGATAACACTTGTATGAGTCTAATAATGAAATCATTCTATACTTTTACTTAATTAATTGTCATTTTTTTATTATATATATTATTATTATTTTTTAAAAATATTGTCACTATAATTTTATTTATATTATAAATAATTTATAAAATAATTTACTACATGCATCATAATTACTTCTCATCAATTGAGTATAATTTTTCATATAAAATATTATTCCTTCCGTCCCATAGAAGTTAGTATAATTTTTTTGGCACGGAGATTAAGGAGTATAATAATTTAATGTAAAGTGGAGTAAAGTGAAGTGAGAGAAATAATATTTAATGTGTAGTGGGTAGTTGTATTAGAGGTAATATATGGGACCCATGAGAATAAATTAATTATTTTTGTGTGGGTCCCATGTATTAAAAAAGAAATGTGTCAACTTTAGTGGGACAAACCAAAAAGAAAAGTGTGTCAACTTTTATGAGACGGAGGGAGTATCATTTAAAATGCTCTCATATTATAAAATATCTGTTTTATTAAATAACATGATATATTAATTTAACAAAGACTTGTGTTAGATCGTCTCACGTGAAAACTTACGTGAAATATATAAAAAGTATAATAATTTAAAAAAATTTAATTAATTATTACTCCTTCCGTCCCATAGAAGTTGATATAATTTTTTTTGCACGGATATTAAGGAGTATAATAATTTAATGTAAATTGGAGTAAAGTAAAGTGAGAGAAATAATATTTAATGTATAGTGGGTAGTTGTATTAGGGGTGATATGTGGAGTCCATGAGAATAAATTAATTTTTTTTGTGTGGGTCCATATATTAAAAAGGAAATGTGTCAACTTTAGTGGGATAAACTAAAAAGAAAAGTGTGTCAACTTTTATGGGAGGGAGGGAGTATAAGTTACACGTGAATACAAATTTTCATATCTTATCTTATAACATGCTGTATATATAATGAATTATAAGAAAATTAGTGTTCGTTAATTTTATAAAGTCCAACCAAGTGATTAGTTTTATTAGATTAATTAAATTTCCTTCATTGAATTTCTCCTCAAAACTGCATATTTATACACAGTATACTCATCATCAACGACGACGACAACAATTAAGAAAAACAAAAAAAAATCCATCTTACATTATGTGTAAACCGGCCCACAAGCTAATAAATTGGTCCAAACCAACTCCAAAACGTAAAGAAAAATTTATAAATGTTCTTAAACAAACAAAGGAAACAAAAATGAAAAATATAATCCCTCCAACCCGGACTTAGCTGTGCCGGAACTTTAAATACCAAAAGTTACTTTTTTAATTAATTTTATTAACTTTTTAAGAGTATAATGATAATTGTCTAAAAGTTATACTCCATCCGTTCATTCGAAAAGGGTCTTTTACTTTTGTGCACGTTGATTAAGAAATATTATTATTTAATGTGTAGTGGGTAGTTGTATTAGTGGAAGTGTGAGCCCCATATTTTAATTGTATTAGTGGGTGTGTGAGTTGCATGTGTGTAATTATTTAAAGGAATTGACCCTCTTTGAGGCAGACGACTAAAATAGAAAAAAAAAGTGACTAGGGTACAATCAGGGATACCAATTGAATTGATACCCCTTGATCCCCACTCAGAGGGATGCCAATGGGCCGGGAAGGGCCGAGTAGTTGAGTACCCGGACCTGGACCCATTCTTTTGTCGCGGGTCCGGGCCGCCCCGTGACCCGTACGGGGCGGGACGGGTCCGACTCGTTTTGGCCCATTTTGATTTTTATTTTATTTTAAATATTTATGTCTATTATAAATAATGTGTAGTATATGTTATTTCATTTAATTTGTAATTATATAAATAGAAATATCATATATTTTCTATTTAATTAATTAATTAAGCAAATATATCTTATAAATAATGAATATAATAAAAAATATAAATAAAATATACATGTTATACACATAATATGCTATATAATATAAATATTAAATGGATCTAAACGGGTTCAAACGGGCCAAAATGGGGCATCCCTACTACCACTCTTCTTAATTAATTCCTGTTCCTTCATTAATGTTGTTTTTTATTTTATTTTTAAATTTATTATATTTAAATGACTATTATACCCTAAACCACAAGGGGTAAAATTACAATTATACCCTATACCCTAGGGATAAATTATACCCTAAACTACAAGGGTAAAATTACAATTATACCCTAAACCTTAGGGGTAAATTATACCCTAAACCATAAGGGTAAAATTACAATTATACCATAAACCCTAGGGATAAATTATACCCTAAATCACAAGGGTAAAATTACAATTATACCCTAAACCCTAGAGATAAATTATACTCTAAACCACAAGGGTAAAATTATAATTATACCTTAAACCCTAAATCTTAGGGATAAATTATACTCTAAACCACAAGGTTAAAATTACAATTATACCCCTAAAAATAAATAAAAATAAACATAAAAATAAACAAAAAAATTAAAAAAATAAAAAAAGAAGAAAAAAAAGAAAAAGAAAAACACACACTGAAGGTGAAGAAATAATGTTGTACATTTCAAAATTGATACCCCTTTCCACCTTATTCATTGTCTAGGAAAAATACCGTCTTTGAGCGGATGGAGGGAGTAGTATAGTGAGTAGTTATTGATTTATTTTTAATTATTTTATTTTATTTAGTGGTGTGAATTAAATAAAAATTTAATCTAACTATTGAAACAATATTGATCTCTCATTGAAAAAATTTTATTTAGTGGTGTGAATTAATCGAGATTATTGTACTTATAACTTCTATTTTCTTCTTCATCTCTTATTTTCTACTCTACACGTTACTTCATAATATTCAATATAATTTAAGTGAACTGACTAAGAAAAACAACTGAAAATGGAATAAAGTTATTATTATTATTATTATGTTTCTCTCTACGGTTTTTTTCTCTCCCTTTTTTCTAAAACTCTAATTTCGCTCTTCATCATGGGAGGACCGCAGCCGTCCTACGAGTCCTCCCGACCACCACCGCCAGCCTTAGATGGCGACCCACGACACATGTTCCCATTTGACATCAATTCATCGCAACGAGATTTTGCTACAAACCCGTGGTTCTCGGAGTTGCTTCATCGGAATCGCGCCTACGCAAATCTTCCACCGCCAGCAAGCGCTCCAGACCGCCTGATTTTGGGTTCAGCCTCCGATGCTGCACACCATCGGGATCCCATGTACGATGATCCTGATCTAATGTTTTCAGAAAATCCTAACTTGCATGGCAAGTCGGGTGCTTCACGATGCCCTGTTTCTCATGAAAATTGACTGTTGGCGCTGTTTTTGCGCACATCTTCCTCTTTACTTATAAATTCATTTTTATCAAAATCATCATATTTTCTGCAAAAATTAATAAAAATATACCTTTTCAAATAATCAACCAATTAATAGATTTAACAAGTAAAATCATACTTAATTATTCAAATAATGTCATAAAATTGATTCAATTTTTAAGTGATTTTAACATCAATCAATATATACACAATTGAATGTATAAGTTCTTATATATTAGGGTATATATATTTTTAAAGGTTAATTGCAAAAAAAATCACAAACTTTACTCCTATTGCAAAGTAATCCTCACTTTTGAGAAATTGTAAAAAAAATCTCAACCTTTAAGTATTTTTGCAAAAAAAAACTCAAAAAAACCCTACTCTTAGTCACATATTAGGTTATTTTTTGCAACAATACTTAAAGGTTGTGATTTTTTTTTGCAATTTCTCAAAAGTGAGGATTAATTAGCAATAGAAGTAAAGTTCGTGGTTTTTTTTTTGCAATTAACCCTATTTTTAAATTGTAATTTCGAATGTACGGGAGAATTGTGTCTTATTTACTAATTATTTGAAGGTACGGGTAAAAGTTTAATTTTAAACATATTAAACGGTGTAAGATCAATCTATGTTTCGTATTCTCCCTCCGTCCCGTTCAAAGGGTGCATTTTGCTTTTTGCACGTGGATTAAGGAGTATTATTATTTAATGTGTAGTGGGTAGTTGTATTAGTGGAAGTGTGAGTTCTATATTTTAATTGTATTTATAGGTGTGTGTGGGATCCATATGTATAAAAAAAGGAAAGATTACATTTTGGGTGAGACGTCTAAAATGAAAAAAAAATCTTTTGGGTGGACCAGAGGGAGTAGATAGATGACCATAGTATATTCGTGGTCTCAAAATAGAGTTTGGATATTAAAGTGAATGTGTTAAAGTGGTTATCGGGCATGACCAGAAGCTAGCTACATGGCCCCAACATCCTAACGTCTGGGGTTAGAAGTCTTAATAAATACTCAACTTTTTTATATATTTAGTTTTTTATTAAAAGAATTAATAAAAACTTCACTAACAAAATATATAATTTTTATTTATTAGTGTATAGTGGGGGAGAATTTTCCTTTTAAATCTTTCTGTATTATTATTTTTTTAATTTTTCTCCCAATTTACTGACGAAATACTTCTGTAATCAAAATATTTGTGTACACGTATTATTCCATGTATGAAGTACACCGGAAATATTCTAGTATATATATATATATATATATATATATATATATATATATATATATATATATATAATATGAAACTTTTTCTAAAGAGTATGATATTTAGCTTGTGCTCTATATCAATTTTTATTCAATTTTAATAAAAAATTTGCTAATATATAAAGTATAATTTCTTATTCACTAATATAGAGCATATTTTATTAATTAATAATATATAAGGTTTGAATGTAGATGTACGAATTCAAAAATTCGTGCACCCGGTGAATAAAGAATTTGCCTTTTTTTTTTTTTTTTTTTTTTTTTTTTCTAAAGGAGGTTGTAAATAAAGATCAACCCATTATCTAGCCCAGACCTGCGTTCAATTCAATTAATTAAATCCTGCTTTAATTAATTTCTTATGCATTATCTAGCTCATTAAAAAAATCAAAATTCATAACAATAATAAAATAAAATAGAGTAACATTTTAAAAATTTACAATAATTTATTTATAAAACTCAAAGAATAGTCCGTTGAGCTCGACTCAAATCATTTCATAATCTCCATATTCATTCAGAATCATTATAGAAACAACCAAGAAGTAGTAAATATTAATTGTCATTTATTCCAACAGACAGTGAATGCATTCATTTCTTATGCCAATTATCAATTTCCCAACGTTAAAGTCTAGAAATAATCTAAGTAAAAATGGATGATCGACAGTACAGTTGATATAAACTTAAAAAACCCACATTATAATTAATTCATACACAAATTTGAAATATGAATTGAATAAAACTTCAATATCTAGCTGGCTGCATGCATGTAACATTTCATCAATAATCTACTTGACTTTTAAATTTGAATATGTATAATTCAAGAGTATTTTAAAAAGAAAATTAAAGAAAGAATTAAAAAGAGAGTAAAGTACTTGTTCATATAATTGTAATAATTGTATTTCCAACGTCTCTTTTCCATATTAACTTGCTCTCAAGACCATTAATTCTCAGATATGAATATGTGTACATGGCTGGATAAATTATTCAATCTATTCTTATAAGTAAAAATAAATGATCCATGTAATTAATTAACAAGCTACGTACTTGTAATAATATATAAATATATATACATTTGAAATCTAAATTATTAGACACTCGCACCCAATGAATCTAAACAGTACTACTATTGTATCCATGCTTAAAGCCAGCTGTAGGTTTCATTTATATGAGGCATTCGAATTTCCGTTTTAGCATAGTCATTCTCTCTTCTCTACGTATTACTCATCCAACAGTGCAACATTAGAGATTAATACGCCTAATGGCATAGAAAATTCAGACCGATTTCGTTTCTATATCTGACATCATCATCAACATGCATGCTTGGTGAATTAGTTGATGAAAGCATAGTTCAAAATTAGCAAGGTGGTTGAGATTTGATGTTCCTAAGTTAGTTCTTGACTATTTCTAGATGAGCTGAATTTAGGAGATGGCACCTAACACAGCTACAGCTATAGAAGAGGTGCCTAACAAAGGAATGAGCTTCCATATTAATTCAACTAGCATCTTAATTTAGACCTACCACCATACCCAATCTTCAACTCCTAATGCATCATTCTAGCTATTCAACCATGTTAATTGATCTACAATCACGTTGTTTGAATGAGTACATATGCTATATATTATTTACAGAAACGTAACATATAATATACGTACGTCTCAATCTCATACTGCAAGAAGACGAACGTGCATGCCCAGATCGTGAGCGAAAGGATTTGTATGCTTATATAAGAGTAATGATTCATGCGATTGAGTTCAATGGATCTGAAGCATCATGTACATATATGTATGGCCTATAAATATCTCTTGAATCACATGATATTAATCCAGCAAACCTATTTAACCACAAAATCTTCAAAAAGAACAATAAATTAAAAGCAATGAATCTAGCTATTAATTAAGAGAAAATTGCAAAACTGGTCCCTCCCGTCACGGTCCCATTTGGTTTTGATCCCAAAAGTCTTGACTTTGGTCCCAAACCTTTTTTCTTCGGCAAAAGTAGTCCCGCTGATTTTTTTTTTGCAATATTAACCCCAAGGCCGTCAAATGTTAACGGAATGGCTCACGCGGCCGTTAGGGTAATAAACATCACGTGATACCCCAAACGACCCAAAACTGAATCCCTAATTTCCCCTCCCAAATTGCGTCGTGCACTGCGCTGTTGTTAACGTCGAAGGCCGCTCCTCATTTCAGACACAGCTCGTGCGCCGCTCCGTCGAATTCCTCTCTCATCTCGCCATTCCCGTCGGAATTTCAATTGACAAGGCAGCGCGACGTTTCCGTCGGAGTTTCAACATCACAAATCAATTTCTTCCCAAATTCTAGATGAACCCTAATCCATAATCCCCAAAATTGAGTACGCTGTAATTCCCTCCCTTCACTAATCAATTTCTTCTCGTCGAATCCCATGCTCGTCTCAATAATTTGCAGTATCGATAGCACAATGTGGCGAAAAAAATTCCTTGTTCGATTCCCGGCTCCAGATTATGGTAAGTCAATCTTTCTGCTTCTATTCTACTTCGCACATACTCACACACCATTTTCAAAAAAAAATACAGTAGGGTTGAATACCTCGTTCTGTATGTGGGGTGGTGGTGATGAATCAATACAGTAGGATTGAATTCTGGTCAAACATAGGACACAAACAGGGAGTGTTAAGAAAGGGGGATTTATCCTACTTGTTAATTAATTTAATCCCTTAATTGTTTTCTTACTAAGCTAATCTCACAATCTGGAGTACTCTGTAATTTTGAAACTGCAACCAACTAGCATCAAAATTTGATTTTGAGCAGGAAGTTTAATTTATCCTTGGATTTTAATTTATATATTGATATTATATGCATGATTTTGGAGTAGGAAGTTATTGTGATAGAAACATGGTCAATATTTCTTATTCATTTTTTTATTTTAAATACATGCATGATAAATTTTAAACAGGGTTAATACTTATGGATCAATTTTATGCTTACAAGAAACTACATGCTTCTTACTTTTTAAATTTTATTAATCTTTTTGAGGAGTGTACTATATATTGTGACTAACATGTATGTTTTGTTTTAGGTAATTCTTTGAATCTGTATACTATTAAGTTGCATCATGGTGGAATGATGATTGGGAATATCATAAATGATTTTGAGTATATTGGAGGGACAATAAGTGCATATGATTTTGTCAACTGTTCTAAGGTCGATTTAGGATATCTTGACAGGATGTGTGAGCAGTTAGGATATGTTGGGAGTAAAAAGTACTTTGGAATGAGAAAAGATGGAAAATTGGACATAGTTGATAGTGTATTTGATATTGATAGGTGTTTTAATGCTGCAAAGAATATGTTATGTACTATGTTCCTTGATGCTTTAAGATCAGAAGATTTTATGGGTGATGATACTGACATTGAGGGGGAGGCAGAGTACTATGAAGATGCACAAATTAGTAGAAAAAAAGATGTGGTGGAAGTTATCGGTGGAGACAGAATTGAAGAAAAACCAGTGGTAAACTTGAGTGGAAAAAGAGATATATTGCCAATGGAGCCAATGGATAAAGATGTTAATGATGATGATTCAGAAGAGGATGATGAATTCGCATACAAGGAAGATAGTGTTGATGACATTCTTGATGATATCATGTTTGATGAAAACATTGACAATGAAGTAGAGTGGGCTGATTTAGGCTGCGTTGATAAGACAGTTGCATCTTCTTCCAGTGAAGAAGAGTACCTAGACAATGAAGAAGACTTTGACAGTGTTGAGGATGGAAACATTAACAATGAAGAAGGCTGGTAATATTTCTATTTAAGTAGATTATGTTCATATATAGATATTTATATTCGTGTTATTCTTTTTTAATTAAGGGAAAGAGGAAGTTGATCAAGACCAAAGGCTGCTGCCAAAAAATCTACTAAGATTGAAGTGATTGTGACTGGGGTACATATTTAATTAAAAGTAATAATTTTGTTTGAGCCTATTGATTTTTATTACTTATTTACATGTGTGAATTTTGAAAATAGATGCCAGAAGACATTTGTAGTCAAGGTCCATCTGGAGTGAAGTTTAGGGTTCCTCCACCAATGGCTTTTCATCCACATAATTTCATTGGAGGTCAGGTGCAATTTGGGGGTGCAAGCACTAGTAAGTCAGACACGCACAAACACTTCTCAGTCCAAATACATTCATTGGATGCAATGTGAATATAGGTGGTCAAAGTAGCAAGGAAGATGGTATGAAAATCAAAGAAAAAGGGGGTAAGAAGTTTGTGACTATTAATACTCTTACGGAGACGTTGCTACTTTATTGAATTTTTTATGAATGTTGAACTATGTTTACCTGTTTATTGATTTATGTTGATTCAGACTATGATTTAGGATGTTGGTAAGAACTATGTTGGTTGTAACTGATTGTCCAAAACTATGTTCACATGTTTTTTGCTTTATGTTGCTTATGATCTTATGTGATTGTATTGGTGTTAAATTGTATTGTGATAGATAATTTTGTTGAACCATGACAGTAGAATGTCATAAAACATTAGGCTTCATACATTCATACATTACATAACACATTATGCTTCATACATTAGCCTTCCATACTAGCATTTATATGTAATACAAAATAGAAGGTCATACATGATTATCATAGGATAATATTCTACTTGGCGAATAACCCTCGTACAATGAGATGAGCCCAAGACACCAATAGAATTATGATAAGAAATTTTTTCAGCATTCGAATCTGATGAACATCTTCCTCCAACCGCTTCACTTGTTTAGCCATTTCATCAACTCTTTGTGCTGTGCCCTTTAGCGTAGTAGCTAACTCCAAGTTTTCAGACACCAAATTGTCAATCCTAGTAAGCATAAGAGGGAATTGAGCATGGCCAGCCACTTCATACTGATCAGCCCAAAGAAAGAAATCGCAACCAGTACCGTTCAAGGACTCGGGACATGTATGAAACAATCTACCAAAACTCGTTGCCTTTTGTGAAACGTACGTACGGGTGGCTTTTCCACAATAGCAAACCGGGTATTGCTTATATGTATTTTTCTCCTTCTCTTCTTCTTCTCTTTTATCTTCTTTCTTCTATGTATTTTTGCTTTGTGATGGTAGGTGGGCTGTGGTTGAGTTGATTTATAAGGATAACATAGGGTGGGGTTAGGTATTAATTTGGGCACAAAAAATTTTTGCATTTTACCGCCAAAAATAATATTACAGGTGCTTTGGGACCAAAATTGCAAGATTTTGCAATTTTGGTCCCAATATTTAATATTACATCCAGTGGGACCAATACTGCTAACGGGAGTTAATGGGACAGTTGACGGTGGGACTACTTTTGCCGAAAAAAAAAAGTTTGGGACCATAGTCAAGACTTTTGGGACCAAAACCAAATGGGCCGTGACGGGCGGGACCAGTTTTGTAATTTTCTCTATTAATTAAACATGCGGTCATTACACAGAATTTCTGCCTCTGTATTTAGAGTGACTAACAAGTTATTAAGATATATTAATGGGTATAATATCGTCTTATGCGCAACGGCATGTGTTAAAGAGATCAAAATCTAATTGCCCAGACACAGCTCAAGTGGTAGAGGGGAATGTAAAAAGGCCTTCCAACTTAGCTGACAGCTACAATGTGGGGGGTTCAAATCCTGCATTTGACATGAAATTGGTTTCTTGCAAACGCAATCAAACAATGAACTCTATCTATAAACCACTTGAGACACATTTACGATTTACATCCTCCACCAATTTTCAAGGCAGGAGCGGTGGGGGCCTCTAACAGTGATTTCTGCGACTTACTTTCTCCACCAATTTTCAGAGTAAGAAAGGTGGAGCCTCTAATAGTGGAATACACCATCGAAATTAAAATCTAAACATTATCCTTGGGGTTTCGAGTTTATACTTTCTTTTTAGAGCATATACAAGATCAAATAATACATTAAAATGACACAAGGAAATCAAGACTATATGTGAGTACTTGAAACGATGAGACTTGCTACCTACTTTGTTTTATATGACTTCATCAATTACAATGAATTAATACACAATGCATTAGAGACAATTATAACACAAGATCCAGAATCAAAGTGGATTAGAGAATATAATTAAGTGTATATGGAAAAAATGCAATCTGCAAAAATGCTTTTATTTCACGTAAAGTTATCCACTTTTATGCATATTTAGAACATGCTACATAATTAATTTGATTGATGTTACCATAAAACATTTTTCTCTTGAAAACTCTAATTCTATAAATGCACCTTGTTAAGTACTATATACCAAATAATATGATTAGATGCAAAGAAGATTTTCTATCATTCTTTTGAAAGACTGATGGAAAGTAAGAGTTTACAAAACCCCATTGAAGTAACATGAATTTCATGAGAGAGAGAAAGAGAGAGAGAGAGAGAGAGTTTCCTGCAGCATTGTCAATGGGAATGATATTAAAAAGAAATGAAATAGTTGCATGAGTGGATTGAAAGAAGGAAAAGATGTTTTATTCCATATATAATTGAACTTGTTCAAACCAAGAAGCAATATCGTATCACCTCATTAATTCAAACACCCAATCTTGCGGGAGAAAAATCTTAGAAAAAGGAAAAACAACAACCCATGTTTACAGCCAAAAATTCAAACTTTCTTTTTTATTTTAAATAAATCAAATGGTTATGAAATTCAAATTGGAACAAGAATAATTGCATCGAGACATGAAGTAAAAATCAAACATAATCCCCTCATTTCCTGCTTTTTCTTTAGTCCTCCCTAAATCCTCAAGTACAAATTTATCCAAGAGTGTGGTATGTTTGAATTAATCATACATAAATTAAGTCAAGAAATTGCATATTAGCATCACTACAGCTACGTGAATCCTCAAGATCTTGGAGGTGGGAAGAATTGCGTACCGGCGGCAAACGTGTTAATTTGAGGTGGGTAGAGAGAGGGGTCGAGGAAGGGCGCGGGCGCGGCGGCGGATGTGGCGGTGGCTGAAGGTGGCCCGGTAATTAGGTTGAGGAGTCCGCCGGCGCTGACGCTTCCGCCGCCGGAGGAGGTCTCTCCGGGCATGTAGTGGGATTCGAGGCCTTGGTCGTAGAGAATGCCCTTGAAGACGTGGCCGGAGATGTTGACGGCGGTTTGGTACGCGAATTGATCCTCTGCATCGTCGATTGAGCTCACTCTAACGCACCGGAAAACCACCGATGAACTCACTTCAGTAGGGAAATCACCCACTTCCAACCCTAACAAACATTAACATTGTTGTTGTAGTTATTATGCATACAGGTGTCTTGGGAGGGGAGAGAGAGAAGTGGGGAGTAAAATGGAATTTCTTGTCAACCTTTTGTCATGAATACCCAAAAACAGTGTTCAAAGGCAAAAGTAAAGGGATTTTTCTACACGCGATCGTTTCTCTTTCATGTGATGTTTTGGTAGTGAAAACAGTACATTATGGAATGCAAGTGACATAATATTTTTCGTATTCTCTTATTACCTGAGGTGGTGGTGGGAATGCGAGTGCATACCAGAGGACTGGAAGAAGGAGTGGGATTCTCTCTTTGTCTCTTGCTGGCAGTGGCATTCTCTTTCTCTCTCTGCTGTCTGTTTTCTTGCTGCTGTTGTAAGGCAGCCAGTTGTTGTTGTCTCTCTCTCCTCTTGGCTGCCGGAACCCAAGTGCTCTTCAAATGAGTCTGACACTGAAACCCTCGACTCTTGCAGCAAGTTCTACATCTCATGTGTGAACAATCCTTCTTCGCCTGATTCCCACAATCTTGGCAGCTGATCCCTCCTCCGCCGCTGCTCCTCATCATCAGGAACCCCGATCTCGGAGACTGATCGCCCGAGATGCTGAACCCGCTGCCACGGCTGGGACCCACTGCAAGGCCTCCAGCGGAAGCGTACAGATCTTGTAGGAAATTCTCTGCCTGCTGCTGATGCTGATGCTGATGCTGATGCTGATGTTGATGTGGGTGGGGCTGCCATAGCTCGAAACCCTTGTAAGCGATTTCTTCGTTTCTGAAGAGGAACCAGCTCTCTGGATTGATATCTGAGGGCGGGTGGTTGTTGTGGCTGGTGCTATCTTGATCTTGGTTGGTGGTGGTTCCTCCGGCGCCGGCGGCGGAGGCTCTGCCGAGGCCACCACCTAGTGAGAAGAAGCCAGCCATTTGGGCAGGGGTTTTGTACTCCAAGTTAATTGTTGATGGCAATCCATAGCAGGGGGAGAAACAGGTTTGATAATGAGTGGAGAATTAATTCTTGAGATGCTTGAAATGGGGGTTTTGTGTTCTGAATTTGGAATGGTTGATCCGTACGATAATTGGTGTTGTGATTAGAAACAAGTGGTTTTATTGCCTGCATGTGGGCAGAGGAGAGGGGAAGAAGATTTCATGAAATTGAATGTCAAAAATATGGTTTTTATTTCAGACGAAGGTAGGAGTGTGTGTTTGGGGGAGAGAGAAAGGGCAGCTTTTTTTTTGGTATGAAGAGAGAGAGGGGGTGTTTGGGGACAAGAGCAGCGGCTCCTTCAATTCTGTGGCTCTGTTGTTGGCATTAAAGACGCAGAATTACAGCTCTGCCACGCCGCCATGGCCTCCCAAAAAGCAACTGCTTCTCTTTCCTTTTCTTCACTATTCTATCTCTCTCTCTCTCTCTCTATAAAATTCCTCACTCTTTTATTTTGTTTTTATTTAATTTTATTTTATAGCAAATAGTAATTTCATACTCTCTGCCTCGCGGCTACTGGTCACACATGGACAGCTCTTTTTCTCTCACACACAAACACAAGAAAACACGCAGTGGTCTATTCTATTTGACTCTCGCCTCTCTGCTATTCTGTCTTGATCATCATCAACTAAGAGTGATCTAACACATCTGCATGAGAATCTACGGCTACCCGTGCTGCCACGTGTCAACCGCGTAGCTTTTCCAACCTCGTTCTTTTTGTACCGGAAAACCCGCTGCTTTATGTCTGTATCCCTCTTTTCAGTTATTTACCACTCTTCTTTTTTATTTTCTAAGACATTTTTCCGTTCTTAAATTAAGATGCAATTATCCAAACACTGTTAATAATTTTAAACCTATTTTATTCCCAATTTAGATTTAACCCAATCTACATCTTATCCTCCCTTTTCTAATTTCATTCCCTTTATTTATTAATTTAATTAATGCGAAAATCATAAAAATATTCACTCCATTCTACAAAGACAAAGTCCTTCAAAATTTTCTAATTGGTTTGTTTCACATTCCATACCACAAAATTCTTCAAAATTTCCTAATTTATTTGTCCCACAAAATAGTTCACAACCAAAGTAATTAAAAAAACACACTTTATCCAACAACTTAAAAAATTATTATAATTCAAATTTGCCATTTATTTTTTATACGTACATATACCATTATTTTTTATAATTCAAAGGATGCATTTAATAATTTAAAGAGAACGACGCTTGTGAAATAAGTGAAATAGTATTACGTTAAATTTTTTAATTATAAATAAAAAAGACAATTA
Source organism: Pogostemon cablin (assembly GCA_023678885.1). Classification (NCBI taxonomy): domain Eukaryota; kingdom Viridiplantae; phylum Streptophyta; class Magnoliopsida; order Lamiales; family Lamiaceae; genus Pogostemon; species Pogostemon cablin. Next base: position 11,379,879 of record CM042964.1, on the reverse strand, counting down.
TACATTAGAAATTAACACTAGCTATATCTTGCTATCTTATGATTAAACTCTAAACCTACAAGTAAAAGCAGGTCATGATTAACAAAAGGTAAAATAAACTTATAGAGGCAAAATTTTATCTTTAAAATTAAGATTAAACTTTAATTACAAAAAATAAATCTATAAATAAATTAATATATGAATTACAAGATTCGGGTAAACAGCCATGTCACAATTACATAGAATTATTGTCATTAAAAATAATGTATATATATATAGAAGTTATTGCCATTGAAAAAAAATACTTTAATGATATGTGAATTACACCTCAAATTGTACTTGAGTATATATGCATTGATAAATTATGAACTCTAGCATATATTGATATTCTAACAAAACCGTTTCAGCAGGAGCATGTAAGATTTATGAGTTGATATAATTCGGTATATTCGGGTGCAATGATGTATCCATATGTGTATAAATTTTTATTCTACTTTGTATACATGTTATTCTATTATATATATATGTTTCTTAACAATTGTATACTTTTTTCATACTCGATTTTTCATTAAAAAACTAGTATCCATATGTGTATAACTTTTTATTTAATAGTGCATACACATTTTTTAATAGTTGTATATTTTTTTTACACTCAATTTTTCATTAAAAAAACTAACAAATAAATTGTATACATTTTTATTTATAATTGTGTATATATTTTTGTTTATAATTATATGCGATCTGAAAGTGGGTGCACCCAGGTATATAGTAGTATTAGCCAAAATTTATAAGGATAAGTTTCTTGGCAGACTCAACTCCACTTGATAAATTTCAAATTCAATTCAATTTTTGACGAGAAAATATCAATTTTGGTCTTATATCTTTTACCAAATCCAATTTTAGTTCTGTAACTTTTAATATTTTCAATTTTAATTCTTTAATTTCAATTTTGGTCCTATAACTTTTAAATTTTCAATTTTAGTCCTATAAGTTTTCAAATTTAGTCATATATCTTCAAAAGATACAGGATTAATTTTGATAACTCAAAAAGATATATGACTAAATTTGAAACTTATGGGACTAAAATTAAAATTTTAAAAGATATAGGACCAAAAATGAAACTAAAAGGACTAAAATTGAAAATACTAAAAGTTACAGGACTAAAATTGAATTTGGTAAAAGATAAAGGACTAAAATTGATATTTTCTCCATTTTTGACTATATATTCAAGTTCGATCTCGTCACATTGGTTAAACTAAAGTTCAGTTGTTGTTGTTGTTGACGATGATAAACCTCAATACAATGTACGCTTAACAACGAGAGCTTGAGGTGCATGAGGCGAAATTTTTTAATTTTTTTTTTGTCGAACAAAGTTAGTATGTACTATAGTGGTTATAAGTTAATACACTCATACTCCAAGATTATTCTTCTAACCCTCCTTATTATAACTCTCTACCCCAATTCATTGCCAAAGGAAATCGAACCTGGTCACTCACCTTGGGAAGGAGCCCAGTGGCCATGTGAGCTAGCCCACCTGGTTAGGCGAAATTTTTTAATGTCATAAGTTCGAAACTCGCAGATCAGTTTAGCAATGAAACTAAGACTTTTACCAATGATATATTTTGTTCGTAAGAATTTTTTTTTTAATTTAGTGTACATAATATTTGGACTCGGATAACTCAGGCTCGTTTATTACCCTGGCTAAGGTAACTTCATTCCCACTTTTAATCGATAAATAAATATGAATTGTACAAGAGCAGTAATGACCGAACATAAACTTCACTACCACTAGAAGTCTACGTACAAACAATAAACCAGGGAGCAAGAAAGTATTTAATTAGCTACTCACTCTTAATATCCTGTAATCTATAGTTTATGTTAAAAAGTGGCTTCATTTAAAAATAATTAAAGTACTCAGCAGACATAAATTTAAAACGGAATTATTCAGAATAAATAAATGAATACAAGATTATGTAAGTGTATACAAATAATTATTTCTTATATAAATTATAGTATTAATATATATTACCAGACCATTAGAGTTAAGTACATCAATACTTTCATATATTGTATCATGAATGAAAATTGTGCACACAAATTATTTAGAATTAATATTTATGTAACTAGTTCCTGACTAAAGTTATAGAGTTAGAGAAACTCTCTTGTGAGACGCATTATTTGTGAGACGGTTGTGAGACGGGTCGACTCATCACTATAGTATGCTTATTGTATAGATAGAGTATGCTAATTTGTAGTTAAAGTATGTCAATAATAAATTATATTATAACACGCTAAAATCATACTTTAATGCATAATGTAACATACTTTACAAAACATACTTTAACAACCATTACACATACTTTATCTAAATTATAGACATACTTTAACACGTTTCACAAAGCATCTCATATAACTAATGTCTCACAAGAGACTTTGTCTGTAACTTTAAGTTGGAGTATTAATTTCCTCTTTATCGGTAAGATAATTTGTTTTTTTAATTTGAATTAAAAAATATTATTATTTTATTTTAAATGAGTAGTTGTATTAAGAATATGTGAAAGATGATGGTGGGATCCCTTTCTAAAGAAGAAAGAATGAATACTGACCTTTAGAATGAGCACCTAAAATAATAAAATAAATATTTTATTAGTGGATATATAGTGAGTAAAATCTAATTAGTCCTTTTAACGGTATAGGAGTATTATAATACTTCTCATTATATTTTGTTATATTATTCACAAAATCTTAAGTGTCATTTAATCATGATTTGTGGTAATTTTGACGGCAGTTTTTAAGAATTAATGATACTTTTAGTAAATAGGTAGCAAGTTCTATTAAATAAATAAATAAAAAATAAACATAGTTAAATATAGCGAGTTAGAATAAAAAAACGATTGTGATAAAGGCCAAACAGGTGACCTGATAAAAGTATCATGATTAAAGAGGAGGCCAAACAAACAACCTAAGAAATAGTAATTCTAAAAATACAACGTAAACAAACAATCAACCTTTTTCATTCAGTTTAATTATTCCCTAGAAGCCATCAAGATCATAAAGAATGCAGGATAAGACTGCATCCTTGAGACCTTGTAGTCGGTAATTTGATAGACGGAATGTTTTGTATTTTCTTGAATCACATAATATACTTTCCCATTTTATTACTATCAATTTAAATTACTTGATTATCAGTAAAATAAAATTAAAAAAAAATCAAATATAGTTGAACAGACGGTACACTTTCTTGAGCTTTGTGTAGAAATAAATTTTAAGTATTACTCCCTCCGTCCATCCCCAATCTATTGTTTACTTTTTGCGCGTGGATTAAGGAGTATTATTATTTAATGTATAGTGGATAGTTGTATTACTTTTTACTTTTAATTGTATTAGTGGGTGGGTGAATCTTATGTGTCCAAAAGTGGAAATAGATAAATTAAGAATGAACGACCCAAAATGATAAAATTGATAAATTGATAGTGGACGGAGGGAGTATAATGGGACACCTTAAAAAAATTCATATTTTTTATTTTCGCTCGTCCTACATTAAATTGCACTTTTAAAAAATAAAACATTATATTAATATACCTTAATTAATATTCATTATAATTTATTTATTTTCTAAAATACCTATATCCACAAAAAAATTAATAAAATTCGTAAAAAGAAAAAAAAGCAGTTTTTTTTTTAAACACTTTATTTACAATAACGTGCAACTAAATGGGATATAGAGGTTTTTTGAATTATAAAAATAAAAAGTATTCTCCCATCTGTCTTAATAGTTATATCTTTCCAATTTGAACATTCATTCTTAATAGTCGTATTTCTTTTTGATATGTGAGACAAACACAAAATAATTAAAATATTTTGATGAAACCCACATTTACTATACTAATACAACTACTTACTATACATTTAAATATTATATTTCAATACAAATTAAGATACTATATTCCCACAATCCCCATAAAAAACAAAAGTAATCATTAAGACGGGACGTAGGGATTACGTAAAAAAAACTTTTATGAGCTGATGTTAACGACTTGATATTAAAATATGAACTCTTTTTTTAAACATAAAAATGAACTTTATTTTAACGTGCATATATTGCTGGTACTGACCATACTAAACTACATAAAAAATATAAGCTTGATTAACGAATATCAATAAGTACCATAAGTTGATCATCAGTAAAAATAAATTTGATTAAAGCTCTTAATTCTAAATTTAATAATTGAGCTAAGTACCATAAGTTGATTATCAGTAATTAATAATAAGTAAAAGTTTCAAATTTAATTAAAGAATTATTCGAGACAAGTTTATTTTATTATAATTAATAAATAAATTTTATGGCGTCCAAGGTAAGCCGGTTAAATTTGTTCATATTCTATATTGAATATCAACTGTAGAGTCCAACTGTGTTTGCTACACCGATTCACCTGAACGATCTTAACTATTAGATTATTTTTAATTTAATCTCTATCATTAAATAAAATAATATAATTAATTTATTTTTTTAGAAAAACTACCCACAACCACTAAAAAATGTTGCCCGACAATGACGGAATTTTGTGACGGACTTTCTGACGGCATCTCGAAAATAGTGACGGAAAATAGGTGACATTTTGCAATTTCGTCATATGCTGGTATTTGTGACGGCATTTATTCTGACGGAGAATTTCCGTCACAAAAAATATTTTTTAATTTTTTTCATCAGCTAACGAGTTTCTGACGGACAAGCCCGTCACAAATCATGTAATAAAATCTCCCCCTTTCTCGTTTCCCCTTTCTACCCTAATCCTTCCCGAAACTTCCTCATTTTCTTCCCTAATCCTTCCCGCTTCGTTCGTCGGCAGAATCAAACACGAAAGGAGTCACCTAAGGTACACATTACTCTGTTTTTTCTCTTTCTTTTGCTTTATTTACTCATCTCTCTTGTATTCTATTGTGTTTACTGACCACTTCCATATGGAGGAGGGAAACACCAACCTCCATCTCCTTCTCCTACACTAGTACACATATTGATTGTTTTTGCTTGCTTCATCCAAAATTTATCGAGAAAAGGGCTAGGTTTTTGGAATTGTTTCTTAGAAAATTCCAAAAGGGCTAGGGTTCTTGAAAGGAATAGAAACAATTAGTACAACAAGTAGTAGTATTGATGATCATGGAAGTAATAGGATTTTGATAATTGGCATGAGTGTATTTGTAGTGGGAGTTGCAGGCAGAAAAGGTAGGTGATGGGGGTAGGAAATACTATGGTGCGTGCGTGAGTGAGTGAGTGAGAGAGAGAGAGAGAAAGAGAGAGAGAGAGGATTGATATCTGTTTTGTTGGGTTTTTAATAATAAATCTATCTATGTTTGATCATTCCGAGAAAACATATGTATATATATGATGGTTTAGTTAGCTTTTAAGGCTTTATTTTCTGAAAAAGAATTGAGGGATTGGGTGATTGCTTCCCTACAAAAGGGAGAGTAACTGTAGTAGCATTCTAGTATGTTGATGTTGTTGTGTGTGTATGCGCTATACACAGAGTGAGTTAGAGAGATAGAGAGAAAGTAGAGCTTTCATGTCCATTGATTAAATTTTAGAGAGAGAAAAATTGAAGGTTTAGCAGATGCTGAAGTGAGAGAATGGTACGTATGGAAAGTGAGAGTTGGAGAGGTAGTATGAATATGACATTAAGGTGGTAGTGGTGTGTGTTTATAGTGGAATATTTAGTGGAGTATGGTGGATTAAGAAATGAATATATAAATAATTCTTGTGAATAAATAAATAAATAAAATAATAATTGGAGAATGGGGTCAACAAGGGGAACATTGGTAGCATGCATGAATGCAAGTGGAGGCAACAAAGCCCAGGTTTTGCTGCTGGTCTGCCTTTTCTAACCACACAAACTGCATTTTATTTTTCTTTCTTGCATCTTTATTTTTATTCAATATCTCTGAAAAAATATCTTCTCGCGCGTTTCAGAAGCTTTCGGTCCTGCGCTGTTCTGCTCTTTTATTTATTTAATTTAGGTTTTACTCTTGGATTTTATAATTATTTATCTGTCTAATTGAGCTATCCCTAGAAAAATGGTGGTCTGATTCTTTGCGTTAATATGCCTATTCATTTGGTGTTTGTTTTATTTTTATGAGTATATGTTTCCAACTTACAATTGAATTGTTTACTTTGAACAATTTGATGAATTATGAACTTTTCTTCTCAGTTTTCAATTTCTTTTTTGTTTTTGCTATGCATATATGACGATTTGTGAAACATATATAAGTTGAAATTTTGATCCTTTCCAAAGGCTATCACTCTCTCTCTCACTCAAATGATTTGCAAAATTTTGATTCTTTCCAAGGGCTACTCTTTAAAAACAAATGAGACTACGTTGACATGTTTAATATTTATTCATGAGTATACATTAAATTCTTTTGTAGAATACTAAGATAATATAGTTCAACAGAGAATGAGTTATTTAACCAATCAGGGGTGGATTTATTCTCCTCGTGTAATTGGTGGGGAACTTAACCTTGACTTCTGCACCAGTCTTAAGCAATTCATTCAATTTGCACGTAGTCATCCTGAATGTATGCAAGATGAAAAAATTAGATGCTCGTGCAAAGGTAGAAAATGTCGTAATAAGAATTAGATCACATCAAATGAGATTAGAGATCATTTGTATCAGAAGGGGTTTATCGAACACTACTTAATTAGAATCTCCACGGCGAAGAGATATGGAGTCCAGAGCATTATAATATTGTTAGGAACACAGGTTTAGGTGAGGAACTTCTCATTCACATGTTGGGGCTAGTCAAGAAGTTCCTATTTCTGAAGAGGGATATGGAGTTGAATCATCCAATAATTATCCCTATCACGAGATGGTGAGGGATGCCGTCGGACCAAGTGTTATGGAAGATGTGAGACAGGAACCCAACCCAGAAACTAAAAAGTTCAACGACATGCTCAGCGCTGCAGACCAGGAGTTATATCCAAGAAGCTCTCTCACACAATTATCAATGAACGCTCGTCTAATGAGTATTAAAGCGGAGAAGAGGATATCTGAAAGGGGATACAATCAGATTGCAGATTTATGTAGTGAATTATGTCCATCGGGCCATAAAGTTCCGAAGACCTTTTACGAAAGCAAGAAACTAATGAGTGGTATGGGACTACCAGTGGAGATTATTCACTGTTGCATTCGTGGTTGCATGATCTATTGGGGTGAAGAACTATGGAAAAAATGTAAAGTTTGCTCATTCCCACGCTACAAAGACCATAGTGGTAAAAAAAAGAAAAGTGACCACATAATAAGATGTGGTACTTTTCTCTTACTCCGAGGCTTCTACGGTTGTATGCATCGTCAGCCACACGCAAAAGATATGACATGACATACAAACTGCAGAGGGAATGAGACTGGTGATCAAGGTCACCCCGCAGACTCCCTGGCTTGGAAGCGACTGGATCAGAGATACCCTGACTTTGTAGATGAGGCAAGGAATGTACGATTGGGCTTGAGCGCAGATGGATTCAACCCATTTGGCTACTCGGGCCAACAGTACTCAATGTGGCATGTGGTGGTCATACCTTACATCTTGCCACCCTGGATGTGCCTGAAAGAACAACATTTATTCTTAACCATGTTGTTTCCAGGGCCAAAGAATCCTAAAGACAAACTCGATGTATATCTTCAGCCTTTAATGGCTGAGTAGCTCAAATTGTGGGAAATTAGGGTACCCACATATGATTGTCATAAGAAGCAAAATTTCATAATGAGAGCTGCAATTTTATGGACAATTTCAGATTTTCCAGCCTATCCGATGTTGTCCAGTTGGAAAACATCCAGTTTGCAAGCCTGCCCGTGGTGCATGGGTGACACGGATGCTTTCTATTTGGAGAATAGTCACAAATGTTCTTGGTTTGACTGTACTCTTAGATTCCTCCTGGATGAACATGATTGGCGGGATTATGATGAATCATTTAGGGTTGGTGTCACAGTAAGCAAAGGTCAACCACACGAATACACCGGGGAGGAGTTGTTACAGAAAATCCATGATTTTGGGCTTACCAAAGTGATAGACGAGTATTATGAAGAGACTCCAGGAGGAATCGGGTGGAAGTGGCTAGGCATCTTTTGGGACCTCCCATATTGGAAAGATCTTATACATAATCTGGATGTGATGCACATAGAAAAGAATGTGTTTGATAATATTTTTTATACTGTGATGAACATTGACGGTAAGATAAAGGACACTCCTAAATCCAGACAGGAGCTCAATTTATATTGCAATCGACCCGAGCTTGAAAAAGGTAATGGTACAAAGAATTATCCAAAGGCATGTTACACGCTAGATAATGACAAAAAACGTGTACTGCTCGAGTGGGTCCAGCAATTGAATTTTTCAGATGGTTATGTTTCGAACTTAGGATTTCGTGTCGAGTTAACAAAATTGAAGATGTTTGGCATGAAGAGTCATGATTGTCATGTTTTCATGCAAAGATTGTTACCTGTTGCATTTCGTGATCTTCTGCCGACACCAGTCTGGATAACCCTCACAGAGTTGAGTTTTTTCTTCAAAAACTTAACTGCTACAACTTTGAAGCGTGATGAGGTGGCATGACTGGGGCGAGATATTCCCGTCATACTCTGTAAGCTTGAGCAAATCTTTCCACCTAGTTTTTTTGATTCGATGGAGCAGCTCCCAATTCATCTTGCACGCGAGGCTGAAATTGCAGGCCCTGTTCAGTGTAGGTGGATGTACCATTTTGAGACGTAACACGTTAACATATTAAAATTTTAGAAATGCTCATAGTGGCTCATAAAAATTCTTATATACCCTACGTGTTCATATTACAGGTTTCTACGTAAATTGAAACAAAAGGCTGGAAACAAAGCTCATCTAGAGGCATCTATTGTAAACGCTTACTTAATGGAAGAAGCCACCATCTTTTATTCCTACTACTTTGAGGATAGGATGTCAACTAGGATCAGAGAACAGAATATGCCTTGTAATTACGATGGCCAAGGCGAGGATGTAGAGGTGCATGAAGGCAATCTGTCGATATTCACCGCTCCAGGCCGTCCTTCAGGGAAAGAAACAAAGAGATGGAGAACTTTTACGAGAAGATTGAAGCGCATACATACGTGTTGCTTAATTATCCTGAAGTGCAGCCATACATCGAGTATGCATACCCTACAACTATATGCTTAACTTTGAATATTTTTGAAGTTCGTAACACATAATACTTTTCTAAACATGAAGCATATACATGAGAGCTAGACATCAAGTGCCTCCAGGAGAAATCAGTCATCTTCTACAAGTCGACTTTCCAAAATGGTTCAAAGAATATGTGAGTTGATAAAAGAATTTATTTCTAATTAAGAAAATATATTACATCTAAATCTTGTCATAATCATCGATTTACGTAATTTATATAGGTGCAAAATCCTGTCAATGCGATTACGAAACCCTTTATTGTAGCATTATCTCAAGAACCAGTTAATTTTGTGTCTACTTGGCGCGGATACTACATTAATGGGTATAAATTTCATACCGTGAAGTACGGGAAATGTAAATCAACTTCTCATAGTAGAGTGTGCATCAAAGGGAGTGTATATGGAGGGGAAGAGAGGGATTATTATGGTGTATTGGATGATGTGGTAAGACTACAATACCCAAACATGCCCTTAAAGTACGTAGTACTATTCAAGTGCACGTGGTATGATCCATCTCCTCAAGGTACGAGACCGAATCCCGTTTTTCCTCAGATGGTGGATGTGCATAAAGACTCTAAACTGCCAAAATATGAGCCATTTATTTTAGCTACACCGGCCTCACAAGTGTACTATTGTAATTATTCGGGACGAGATTGTGAATGGCCTAACGTCAAGAAGATCAAGGCCCGATCGTTGATAGATACTCGATTTGAATCTGTAATTGAGCCACCACTGCAAGAGGAAGCCACAGAATCAACAGATGATCTACCAGCCACTCTAATCGATGAGCTCTACGTAATGGTAGAGATTGGAAATAAAACACCAGTGTCTGTAGATGAACATATAGAAACTCAACTAATGTATGAATCAAACGAATTAGATGTCGAATCGACTGAGGATGATGACACAAGTGATGAGGATTGTTTGTAGTTTCTCATGGTGAATTATATATTTTCTTTACATACTTTATCTGTACATATTTCAGTAAAAATAACCTTATAATCCTTTTTTTATTTCAATACAGATGGATCGAGGAAGGAGACGTAGGATCATGCTGCATCTGCCCTAGGAGGAGTCAGTCCCTGAATTACAAGCCCAACCACCACCCGTTCAGGCTGCATCTGCCCCGCCACTACCTGTTTAGGCCGCATCTTCCCCGCCACCACTCATTCAGGCTGCATCTGTCCCGCCACTATCCGTTCAGGCTGCATCTGCTCCGTCTCCACCCGTTCAGGCTGCATTTTCCCCGCCAGATGTTGAGGATGATGATGAAATTGAGTCACATCCATATCCACCTCCAGCCCACTCCAACAACGAACATGATTCAAGAACGTTCGTCCATATGTACAAAGGGGGGCTATGTCATTGTCAAATTTATATGAATTGATACTGAATTAAAATAGTTAACTATTTTTTTAATTGAAATTGAATTCAAGTTATGGACAAAATTGATTTTTGGGCAAATTTAATGAAATATTTTTGTTTTAATTTTATTTTAACAAAATACTGTTGCTGCATGAGATTTTAATAAAATAAGTGAAGTTGCCCTTGCTAATGGCAACTTTGCCAGAGTATTAAGATCAAAATAGTGAAGTTGCGTTACAAAAAAGTTGTCTGACAGTGACAGACTTTGTGACGGACTGACGGACGTTGTGACAGAATTTGTGACGGGAAAATGCCCGTCACCCGAACATGCTAACTATATACACAATTATAAACACACTAACCCTCCTTTGTACATATGGACGAACTTTCTTGAATCATGTTCGTTATTGGAGTGGGCTGGAGGTGTCAACATCTAACGGGGCAAATGCAGCCTGAACGGGTGGAGACGGAGCAGATGCAGCCTGAACGGGAAGTGGCGGGGCAGATGCAGCCTGAATGGGTGGTGAGGGGAATATGCATCCTAAACGGGTGGTGGCGGGGCAGATGCGGCCTGAACGGGTGGTGGCTGGGCTTGTAATTCAGGGACTGGCTCCTCCTGGGCAGATGCAGCCTGATCCTACGTCTCCTTCCTCGATCCATCTGTATTGAAAAAAAAAGGATTATAAGGTTATTTTTACTGAAATATGTACAGATAAATTATGTAAACATAATATATAATTCACCAACTACAAATAATCCTCATCACTTGTGTCATCATCCTCAGTCGATTCGACATCTAATTCGTTTGATTCATACATTAGTTGAGTTTCTATACGTTCATCTTCAGTCACTGGTGTTTCATTTCCAATCTCTATCATTACGTAGAGCTCATCGATTAGTGTGGCTGGTAGATCATCTGTTGATATCGGTGTCACCGTTTCTGTGGCTTCCTCTTGCAGTGGTGGCTCAATTACAGATTCAAACTGAGTATCTATCAACGATCGGGCCTTGATCTTCATGACGTTAAGCCATTCACAATCTCGTCCCGAATAATTATAATAGTACACTTGTGAGGCCTTTGTAGCTAAATTAAATGGCTCATATTTTGGCAGTTTAGAGTCTTTATGCACATCTACCATCCGAGGAAAAATGGGATTCGGTCTCGTACCTTGAGGAGATGGATCACACCACGTGCACTTGAATAGTACTACGTACTTTAAGGGCATGTTTGGGTATTGTAGTCTTACCACATCATCCAATACACCATAATAATCCATCTCTTCCCCTCATATACACTCCCTTTGACGCACACTCCACTATAAGAAGTTGATTTACGTTTCCCGTACTTCACGGTATGAAATTTATACCCATTAATGTAGTATCCGCGCCAAGTAGATACAAAATTCACTTGTTCTTGAGATAATGCTACAATAAAGGGGTTCGTAATCGCATTGACAGGATTTTGCACCTATATAAATTACGTAAATCGATGATTATGACAAGATTTAGATGTAATATATTTTCTTAATTAGAAATAAGTTCTTTTATCAACTCACATATTCTTTGAACCATTTCCAAAATTCGGCTTGTAGAAGACGACTGATTTCTCCAGGTGGCACTTGATGTCTAGCTCTCATGTATATGCTTCATGTTTAGAAAATTATTATGTGTTAAGAACTTTAAGAAAATTTCAAAGTTAAGCGTATAGTTGTAGGGTATGCATACTCGATGTATGGCTGCATTTCAGGACAATTAAGCAACACGTATGTGTGCGCTTCATTCTTCTCGTCAAAGTTTGTCCATCTCTTTGTTTCTTTCCCTGAAGGACGGCCTGGAGCGGTGAATATCGACAGATTTCCTTCATGCACCTCTACATTCTCGCCTCGGCCATCGTAATTATGAGGCATATTACGTTCTCTGATCCTAGTTGACACCCTATCCTCAAAGTAGTAAGAACAAAAGGTGGTGGCTTCTTTCGTTAAGTAAGCATTTACAATAGATGCCTCTGGATGAGCTTTGTTTCCAGCCTTTTATTTCAATTTACGTAGAAACCTGTAATATGAATGCGTAGGGTATATAAGGATTTTTATAAGCCACTATGAGCATTTTTAAAATTTTATTATGTTAACGTGTTACCTCTCAAAAGGGTACATCCACCTATACTGAACAGGGCCTGCAATTTCAAAATGAATTGGGAGGTGCTCCATCGAATCAAAAAACTAGGTGGAAAGCTTTGCACAAGCTTATGGAGTATGACGGGAATATCTCGCACCAGTCGTGCCACCTCATCACGCTTTAGAGTTGTAGCAGTTAAGTCTTTGAAGAAAAAACTCAACTCTGTGAGGGCTCTCCAGATGCTGGCAGAAGATCACGAAATGCAACAGGTAATAATCTTTGCATGAAAACATGACAATCATGACTCTTCATGCCAAACATCTTCAATTTGGTTAACTCGACACGAGATCCTAAGTTCGAAATATAACCATCTGGAAAATTCAATTGTTGGACCCACTCGAGCAGTATACATTTTTTGTCATTATCTAGCGTGTAACATGCCTTTAGATATTTCTTTGCACCATCACCTTTTTTAAGCTCGGGTCGATTGCAATATAAATTGAGCTCCTGTCTAGATTTAGGAGTGTCCTTTGTCTTACCGTCAATGTTCATCACAGTATAAAAAATGTTATCAAACACATTCTTTTCTATCTGCATCACATCCAGATTATGTCGTAACATAAGATCTTTCCAATATGGGAGGTCCCAGAAGATGCCTAGCCTCTTTCACCCGATTCCTACTGGAGCCTCTTCATAATACTTGTCTGTCACTTTGGTAAGCACAAAATCATGGATTTCCTGCAACAATGTATTCATGTGGTTGATATTTGCTTACCGTGACACCAACCCTAAATGATTCATCATCATTCCGCCAATCATGTTCATCCGGGAGGAATCTACGAGTACAGTCAAACCAAGAACATTTGTGACTATTCTCCAAATAGAAAGCATCCGTGTCACCCATGCACCACGGGCAGACTTGCAAACCGGATGTTTTCCAACCGGACAACATCACATAGGCTGGAAAATCTGAAATTGTCCACAAAATTGCAGCTCTCATTATGAAATTTTGCTTCTTGTGACAATCATACGTGGGTACCCCAATTTTCCACAATTTGAGCAACTCAGCCATTAAAGGCTGAAGATATACATCGAGTTTGTCTTTGGGATTCTTTGGCCCTGGAACCAACACGATTAAGAATAAATGTTGTTCTTTCAGGCACATCCAGGGTGGCAAGTTGAAAGGTGTGACCACCATAGGTCACATTGAGTATTGTTGTCCCGAGGAGCCAAATGGGTTGAATCCATCTGCGCTCAAGCCCAACCGTACATTCCTTGCTTCATCTGCAAAATCAGGGTATCTCTGATCCAGTCGCTTCCAAGCCGGGGAGTTTGCAGGGTGACCTTGATCACCAGTCTTATTCCCACTGCAGTTTGTATGCCATGTCATATCTTTTGCGGTGGCTGACGATGCATACAACCGTTGAAACCTCGGAGTAAAAGGAAAGTACCACATCTTATTATGTGGTCGCTTTTCATTTTTTTTACCACTATGGTCTTTGTAGCGTGGGAATGAGCAAACTTTACATTTTTCCTGTAGTGAGTCTTCACCCCCAATAGATCATTCAACCACGAATACAACAGTGAATAATCTCCACTGGTAGTCACATACCACTCATTAGTTTCTTACTTTTGTAAAAGGTCTTCGAAACTTTATGGCCCGGTGGACATAATTCACTACATAAACCTGCAATCTGATTGTATCCCGTCTCAGATATCCTGTTCTCCGCTTTAATACTCATTAGACGAGCGTTTATCGATAATTGTGTGAGAGAGCTTCCTGGATATAACTCATGGTCTGCAGCGCTGAGCATGTCGTAGAACTTTTTAGCTTCTGGGTTGGGTTCCTGTCTCACATCTTCCATAACACTTGGTCCGACGGAATCTCTCACTATCTCGTGATAGGGATAATTATTGGATGATTCAACTCCATATCCCTCTTCAGAAATGGGAACTTCTTGCCTAGCCCCAACATGTGAATGAGAAGTTCCCTCACCTAAACCAGTGTTCCTAACAATGTCATAATACTCTGGACTCCATATCTCTTCGCCGTGGAGATTCCAATTATAGTAGCGTTCGATAAATCCCTTCTGATACAAATGATCTCTAATCTCATTTGATGTAACCCAATTCTTATTACGACATTTTCTACCTTTGCACGGACATCTAATTTTTTCATCTTGCATACATTCAGGATGACTACGCGCAAATTGAATGAATTGCTCAAGACCGGTGCAGAAGTCATGGTTAAGTTCCCCACCAATTACACGAGGAGAACACCTCCGATTGGTTAAATAACTCATTCTCTGTTGAACTATATTATCTTAGTATTCAACAAAAGAATTTAAAATATACACATAAATAAATATTAAACATGTCAACATAGTCTCATTTGTTTTTAAAGAGTAGCCCTTGGAAAGGATCAAAATTTTGCAAATTATTTTAGATAGAGAAAGAGTGATAGCCCTTGGAAAGGATCAAAATTTCAACTTATATATGTTTCACAAATCGTCATATATGCATAGCAAAAACAAAAAGAAATTGAAAACTGAGAAGAAAAGTTCATAATTCATCAAATTGTTCAAAGTAAACAATTCAATTGTAAGTTGGAAACATATACCCATAAAAATAAAAACTAACACCAAATGAATAGACATATTAACGCAAAGAATCAGACCACCATTTTTCTAGGGAGAGCTCAATTAGACAGATAAATAATAATAAAATCCAAGAGTAAAATCTAAATTAAATAAATAAAAGAGCAAAACAGCGCAAGATCAAAAGCTTCTGAAACGCACGAGAAGATATTGTTTCAGAGATATTGAATAAAAATAAAGATGCAAGAAAGAAAAATAAAATGCAGTTTGTGTGGTTAAAAAAGGCAGGCCAGCATCAAAACCTGGGCTTTGTTGCCTCTACTTGCTTTCATGCATGCTACCAATGTTCCCCTTGTGGACCCCATTCTCCAATTATTATTTTATTTATTTATTTATTCACAAGAATTATTTATATATTCATTTCTTAATCCACCATACTCATCTATAAATACACACCACTACCACCTTAACGTCATATTCATACTACCTCTCCAACTCTCACTTTCCATACATATCATTCTCTCACTTCAGCATCTGCTAAACCTTCAATTCTTCTCTCTCTAAAATTTAATTAATGGACATGGAAGCTCTACTTTCTCTCTATCTCTCTAACTCACTTTGTGTATAGTGCATACACACACAACAACATCAACATACTAGAATGCTAATACAGTTACTCCTCCTTTTGTAGGGAAGCAATCACCAAATCCCTCAATTCTTTTTCAAAAAATAAATCCTTAAAAGCTAACTAAACCATCATATATTCTCGGATTGAACAAACATAGATAGATTTATTATTAAAAACCCAACAAAATAGAATTCAATCCTCTCTCTCACTCACTCACTCACTCACTCACCATAGTATTTCCTACCCCCATCACCTACCTTTTCTGCCTGCAACTCCCACTACAAATACACTCATGCCAATTTTCAAAATCCTATTACCTCTATGATCATCAATACTACTACTTGTTGTACTAATTGTTTATGTTCCTTTCAAGAACCCTAGCTCTTTTGGAGTTTTCTAAGAAACAATTCCAAAAACCTAGCCCTTTTCTCGATAAATTTTGGATGAAGCAAGCAAAAACAATCAATATGTGTACTAGTGTAGGAGAAGGAGATGGAGGTTGGTGTTTCCCTCCTCCATATGGAAGTGGTCAGTAAACACAACAGAATACAAGAGAGATGAGTAAATAAAGCAAAAGAAAGAGAAAAAACAGAGTAATGTGTAAAGAGAAAAAACAGAGTAATGTGTACCTTAGGTGACTCCTTTCGTGTTTGATTCTGCCGACGAACGGCGCGGGAAGGATTAGGGAAGAAAATGAGGAAGTTTCTGGAAGGAATAGGGTAGAAAGGGGAAACGAGAAAGGAGGGGATTTTATTACATGATTTGTGACGGGCTTGTCCGTCAGAAACCCGTTAGCTGATGAAAAAAATTAAAAAATATATTTTGTGACGGAAATTCTCCGTTAGAATAAATGCCGTCACAAATGCCAACAGATGACGAAATTGGAAAATATCACCTATTTTCCGTCACTATTTTCGAGATGCCGTCAGAAAGTCCGTCACAATTGTGCCGTCACAAAAGTCCGTCACTGTCGGGCAACTTTTTTGTAGTGTTGCCTCCACCAACGGAAACTTTAAATTGTTTTTGAATCTCTACCCGAAAGAGTAGGATTTATAATTATTATTATATTACATACTTAAAATATAGTAATATTATACTTATATAAATAATAAGCAAATTATTTTTTTAGTTTTTAAGAATAAAAAATATACTTATATAATAAGATATTCATCTTTTAACTTTAATTTAATTTTTAAAAATAAAAATAATACAATTAATTTTATAATTAAAAGAGAGACTTTTGTTTAAAAAATTATATTTCACGGATCTAATTGCGTATACGAGAGACATTTGTTTGAGATTATCTCTTTATTTATTTATTTATTTTTAAATTATTACTTTTTTTTATTTTTACATTAATTAATTATTTTTGCCATCATTTTTTTAAAAGACTAATTTGGCATAATCTGTAATTATTAATTTTATTTTATAATTAATCAAAATTAGATTAAATTAAATTTTTTTTAAAGTTAATTTAAAAATTTTATACTATTAAATTAAAAAATCAATGAGATAAAACTTTTTTTTTAAGATTTTGGTAGTATGTGATACATGATCATGGGAAAGTAATATCGGTATAATTGAATTATTTTATGAATATCTTATAATAGTAAAAAGTGATGGATTAAAAATGTTAGCATTTAATAAGTTATATCTGACAAAGGAAAAGGTGAAAATCGTTCAATCAAATTATTTTATAAACGGTTTGTAGGACGGATAAAAAATATAATATTTTTAACAAAAATTGATACATGGTCAAGGAAAATTGATAGTTGAACAATCTAATTATATCGTGAGAACTTAATAGGACGAATAAAAAATTATAATATTTTCATTAAAAATAATACTATCTAATTAATTAAAAGTAATAATTATCAGTGCACTACAAAATTACCCAAGAAGTTGACATAAGTGCAACAATAACATGGCAATAAGTGTGGATTAATTAATGAGAACGTGAATTTTTTTAAATATATTAATTCGATTAATCAATAATCTATCTTATAAAATAAAATCATTAAAATCCGTATCACATAAGTGTTTGTCTAATTATAATGATATTGCATTTAAAATATAATATAATATCATATACATTTATATAATATAATAACATAATTTTAATTAATATTCAAAGTGATCTAATAATCAAATTATTATATATGGCTTTAAAAGTTACCTCCAGTAGAGGCAACTTCAAATCTCATTCAACGAATACAAGGCGATAGACAAAATTCACTATTAAAAGTCGTCTATGCCAGATGCAACTTCACTATTCTTCTACAACCTCAACAAAGTTGCCCCTAGCAAGAGCAACTTTGCTTATTTGGTTAAAAACTCATGCAACAATCTTATTTGATTAAAAAAAATTTGAAAACAACAATATTCAATTAAATTTGCCTTGATTTTTGTTCCATTACATTTGTCATCGCCATGTTGATTAATTCTTTAGAAAATTTCAAATTCGAGTATCACTTGCCAATTTGAAGTAATATTGGCACCACTCGTTATTGTTAGATACTATGTTAATTTAATTTAATTTTTTTTAACCAAAGTTGAATGGAGTAAGAGTTATAAAAAATATAATATTTCATGCGTGTACGTACGTGAACGTATAATTTTATGTTATTTATATTTTTCTTTATCTTTATAGTAACGTAGTACGATTTTTTTAAACAACTAAAATGCGCACATGATTAAAATTAAACAAATTTAAGCTCTTTGAAATTAATTTACTAAGCTTTTGAAAACATAGCCATTATATTACACGACATTGAAAAACTCTTGTGTTATCACAATTATGATAAAATTTGAATTTTTTAAATAATAATAATGCATGATATATACATAGTAATAAATATTACTAATTATTCTCATAACATTAATTCACACATGTTTTTACTCTATTATTATAATTGGTTGTTTGGTGTTTTCCTTTTTAGATCAAAATTATACTCGTCTGACAGCAAGGACGATTTAAAGCAACCCCTTCATTAAAATACATCAAAATTCAAAAAAATAAATTAAATCTTTTATTAAAAAAAAAAACCAACGGTAAAATTTGCGATAATTAAATATAAACACGAAAATTAATTAACAAGGTTCAATTATTCACTCTTATTTTCGCATCATTATTCGAAGAAAAGATAGTGACTTTAGGCAAGTGGTTAAAACTGTTGGAGAATTATGTTCACAATTAGTTGTTTTAATTAAGTGATTTAGAGGGGACCATGTGGCATAATTTTAATATTATGGTTTAATCAAGGGTTGATTATTGTGGTGGTTGACTGTAACAGTGAGAGGGTATGTAGGTCATTTAAGTGGCTGATCCATACGTATTTTTAATAATAAAACAGTGATTTTATACGACCCCCGCCGGCCTGCGTATATGGCCTATGATAGGGATACTTATCTGTATTTTAATTATTTTACACTCGGACCCCTACGATTTTTGTTTATTCATTTTACGTATACGTACGGTTTTCATGTAAAGTATTTACAACAACTTCCTTACTTATATTTTAGAAAAAGAAAATTCAGATTATGTTACTTGTGGTGAATGTCATTTGTGTTCGGTGTATGTACAAGGTGTTTTTTAATAATACTATTATAGTTCAAGTTTATTACAGTATTACATTTAATATGAAATGAATAACATTTGCTTATATCTTAATAGGGGATACATACTCTCTTTGTTCATAATATTTTTTCACATTTTTTTTATTTTTTTCCGACTCATCATTTTTACACACATTATTTATTATTATTATTATTATTATTATTATTATTGAAATTCCATTTGTTAAATGTATACATCATCTAAAAGTTTAAACTAATAGATAGGAGAATCGTTTAATATTTAATCAAATTACTCTAACATGTCCCCCTTATATGCATGCAGGGTTAATTTTTGTCTCAAGCCACCCTGGACCTTTACTAGGTCATGACTCTGATACCATGTTAAATGACCACCTCATCTAAAAGTTTAAATTAATAGAGAGGAGAATCGTTTAATACTTAATCAAATCACTCTAACAACATTCAAATAATAAAATTTAAATATTCATATGTAAATTAGAATTCTTAAAAATTATTATTTCAAAAAATTAAGTTCTTAATCATTAATTTTTATTATGAACTGATGAGAGTGAACATTCATGTAATTTAAGCTCTGATTTCATTGATAATTGTGTATGATTTGGTCTTAAATCGAGACGATCGAGATATGTATTGAAAAGTCACGAATCAGGTGCTACTGAGGTCGTTTGAGCTTATTTTCGCAGGAAAATAGGTCGGAAGCGATCAAAATCGGAAAGGGACCGGAGATTTCGAGGTGTCGTTCGACCAAGGAGGAGACCGTTCGACCAAGCCATCGTGGTCGAACAATGGTCGAACGACATGTGGTAGTCTATTCAGTGTACAGGTGGTCCATTCGACCACGACTGGTTCCGCTCGACCAAGGCCTATGTTGTTCAACCAGAGCTACTGATGAGAATGAAAATAAGCGTGTGTTAGTATCCAACTTAACACCTTTTTTTATAGGAATTATTGTCATATATTAACACAAGTGTCTTATATTCAATATATTTGAGAAAAAATATACATTTGAGGTGTTTTATTGTGTTTTAGGTGAAAAAAAGATCAAAAGTGCAAAGTTAGAGGAATGCTGAAAAACACACGTTCAACTTTCATAATTTTTCTGTGTTTGTGTGGAGCTCATAACTGATGGTGTGATATATGATTGGAAATCCACAGAAGATAGAATTATTTTGGCACAAGAATCACTCAAATCGGAGATGGAACGAGGAAATTATGCTCAAAATCGTGAGGTCGAGCAGCTGACGACAAGAATTTCCGAAAAATTTCGAAAATTAGCCCAATTATCCTATTTCTTGGAGTACAATTATCACATTATCACATAATCTTTCATGATTCATCCATATATTTTATTTTCTTATTTCATTCCATTCTCACACCTATATATATTTTACATCATTATTCATGTGGGGCACCGCAACACAATCATCCTACACCCCACAAGGGGGATCAACCCTCAACCATCATCCGCATCCTTTCCTCCATCCATCCATCACTGTGAAGATTCGTCTGTTGAATCAAGAGGAGAACCAAGAGAATGATTCGATATGGAGAAGGACGCGACGACGCCCACATCTAGGGTTTTCATCGTTTTCTAATTTATCTTTTATTTTTCAGACATATGGGTAAGATCTATCCAACACCTATGATTTTTCTTCGTAACATCATGGACTAAAATCGTTTTGGTAGATCTAGGGAAGATTTTTATGAATTAATTGAACCTTCGTGTGCATACTTCGTACAACACTACTTGTGAAATTATTTTATATATGATTATATTTTTTTAATCCATATTCAGAGTCATTTTGTGTATCTTCAACTATTATATAGAGTCTGAATATATATATCTTGGTTGTTGATTGAGCGCGTTCACTGCTAAACAGGATTCCATGTTATGATTCTAAGTGAGGGGACTCCAAAGTTTCATTAGAACTGTCATATATGAATACTTGTTAATTGAATCTAATTCAGGTTAATAAGTAAGATAAAGAGGTTAACTTTATAGTACCTATAAAGGGAGATTATATCGGGTTAGAGTATCAATTGGCCAGAGAAATAATTGATACTGATAGTACCTAGAAAGGGGTGTGAAGTTATATCTCTTGTTCTAAAGTTATTCACACGTGTTATACACATGTTTGCTTGTGTCTATAGAGTAGATATGCATGGTTTAGTGATGCGTCCATAATCCACAAGACAGAGTCGAACATTGATACATGAAAAGGAAATTAATGAGTGAAACTGGATTATCCTAGAGTTACCTATTCTCATACTTGATTCACTTTCGTATTTTTCTAGTGTATAATTTATTTTAATTGTTATTTTAATTAATTGTTTAGTAGATATAATTATTTCCACAACTTTCATTGCCTTTCATCTTAATTAATTTAGTTAATAATTAAATTGATAATACGCCGTCCTTTGGGTTCGATATTTAACTTGGTCGCTTGCCTAAGCTGCAATTGATATCCTTAATACTTGGGGATTAATTTTGCATGCAAAGAAAACGCGCATCAAGTTTTTTGGCGCCACCTTGGTAGAACGGACATGCAAGATATCAGATTTCGTACTGTTTTACACCCCTAGTGCGTGTATGTGCGTGTTTTAACTTAAAAGCCCATTAATTGTCAATTGGAAGAGTCTGAAAGTATAAAAGGGATGCAGTTTACATCTAGAAAAGACATCGTATTCACCCTACTCCAAATCCAAACCCTACCATCATCCGGAGGAGCTGTAGAGATTCGTGTTTCGAATTAAGTGGAAAACTGAGAGGAAGATTCAAGACGGAGAAGGACGCGACGACTCCAGCATCTAGGGTTTATTTCGTTTCCTAATTTATCCTGTAATTTTTCAAACTATGGATAAGATCTATCCAAACACCATGATTATTCTTCGTAATATCATGGGTTAGAACCACTTTGGTAGTTCTAGGGTTTAATTATGAAGGTTTTATGAGTTGATTTAACTCTTGTGTGTATCCTCCGTATAACACTACTTTTGTATTTATTTTATATATGATTGTGCGTTTTTAATCCATATTTACGATCGTTTTATGCATATTCGACTGTTATATAGAGTCTGAATAGATTTCTTGGTTGTTGATTGAGTGCGTTCACCGCTGAACAGGATTTTATGTTATGATTCTAAGTGAGGGGACTCCAAAACTTCATTATAACTATTATATATGAATGTTTATTAATTGAATTGAATTCGAGTTAATAAGCAGGATAAAGAGGTTAATTTTATAATACCTATAAAGGAAGATCATATCGAGTTAGAGTACCAAACGGCCGGGGAAATAATTGATACTGATACCTAGAAAGGGTGGTGAAATTATATCTCTTGCTCTAAGGTTATTCACACGTGTTATAAACATGTTTACTTGTGTCTATAGAGTAGATGTGCATGGTTTCGTGATGCGTCCATAGTCCACAAGGCAGAGTCGGACAATACACATGAGAGGGAGATTAATGAGTAAAATTAGATTGTCCTAGAGCTACCTATTCTCTTACTTGATCAATTTTCGTTATTCTCTACTGGTTGTTTATTTTATTTGATATTTGAATTTATTGTCTAGTAGATTAATAATAATTCCACAAACTTTATTGTCAAACAATAGTCTTAATTGATTTAGTTAATAATTAAATTAATAATATTCCGTCCCTTGGGTTCGATATTAAACCTGGTCGCTTATCTAAATTACAGTTACATCCTTCATACTTAGGGATTAATTGTGTGCAAAGAAAATGCTCATCATGAACAAATTAATCATTTCTAACATAATAAAAGTAATTAAAATTTATAAAAATTTATAAAAAATTAACTTTATAATTCATAGAATCTTGAAAATGAAAAAGTATTTAAATGTTGACAAAGTCTTTTTTGAGACGGGTAGACCCATTATTAAAGTATCATTATTATATAGGTAAAATATACTTATTGTTATAAGTTAAAGTATAATTTTCAAAAGTATGATGAATAATGAATTAAAGTATACTCCCTTCGTCCCATTTCAATCTTTACATATTTTCAATTTGGGCGTCTCATTTCAATGTTTACATTTCCCTTTTTGGTAGATGGAACTCACACAAATTAATTATTTCTTTCTCCATGGGCCCATACATCACACCAATATATCTACACACTTTACATTAAAATATTATTTCTCTCACTTCACTAATATTAAAATATTGTGCTCCCTCCGTCCCGCATAAATATTTACGTTTTCTTTTTGCACGTAAATTAAGAGATATAATATTTTAATATGTAGTGAGGTGAAAAAAATAATACTATTTAATGTGAAGTAGATAGTTGTATTAGTATTGTGTGGGGCCCTATATGGAATAATAATTAATTATTTTGTGTGGGTCATACTTGATAAAAAAAGAAATGTAAACCTTAACTTAAGATAAACAAAAATGAAAATGTAAACCTTAACGCGGGACGGATGTAGTATTTTTTAATCTCAATGCAAGCAAACATATACTTTAAAACAGGACGGAAGGAGTACTTTTAGAGTGTTATAATATGATTCACTACTAACATATTTTAATTACCAATAATCATATTTCACTTATATAATAAGCATACTTTAACAATAGATTGACCGGTCTCACAATCCGTCTCATATATATATATATAAATTTTTACTACTTAATTAAATGTTTTATAATTATATACTTATTGACTTTTTTACTACTTAAATATTATAAGTAATTAGTTTTATTAACATAATAAAATATATTGATTTAAAATAAGTTTTTTTTTCTTAAAATCAACAACTTTATTTTAAGTAAAAAAAAGTTAAATTTTTAAAATTATTTTTTAATGCATTGAAGAATTATAGTATAATAAAATGTATCAAATTAAATTGTTAATTATTTTATTTTAATTTTTTGACTTTTTTTTATAGATTTAAGATTTAGTATTTACATGATGATACTCCATCTATCCCGCTGTAAAAGGTTAATTTAATATTAATTCGTTTCAATATAAAATGTGCATTTTTCTCTTTAGTAAATGAGACTCATATAAAAAAAATTAATATATCTTTGTGGGATCCACACACCACACTAATACACTTATCCACTATGCATTAAAATATTATTTTTCACTCCTCATTTACACATTAAATATTGTATCCCTTAATTTATGTGTAAAAAAGAAACGTCCTCATTTCAATGAGACAGAAGGTAGTATATAATAAAAATTATTGACTTAGATATTTTGATTATAAATATTTATTTATAGTAATATTTTTTATAAATTATTCAAATTAAATACAGATATTAAATTAAAATTTTATTATTTTATATAAAAATTTAAAAAAAAATTAAATTTAAATGTAAATATTTAAATTTTATTAAGTGTGTGCAATTTAAAAATTAGGGTCAATAAATATTAGAAACAAAAATTATTTAGATATTACTAATCCATACATTTTTATAGAAAATTACTCATAGATATAATTTTGTTTACCCATAATACACATACTTACTGAACATCAGTGTGCATCGTGTGAAGAAAATTTAAAAAATATCATTAAGTATTGATATGTATATGCATCACTGTGCACTCCTGTCAGATAAATAATTTCGAGAGAGAGAAACATTGAATAAACTATTTATATGAATATACAGCATTGTACATTCATGTGAGATAAATAATTTTCGAAGAGAGACATTGAATAAAATCTTAATTTGTACACACGTGTGCACAATGTACTTAATCAATTTTAATTTTGATTAATTAATCAACAAAAAAGGAATGTATTGTATTGTAATGTACTGTACATTTAACACTAAATAGGAAACTTGTCACAAAAAGAAGAATAAAGTTAGAATTAGAAGAACACTTGTCACAAAAAGAAGAACGAAGTCAGAATTAGAAAAACAAAGATGAAACTGTACATTGGCGTGCATTTGGAGAGAGAAATAGAAGAACGTGACAGGAGAGAGAAATAGTAAAATGGTTTGTTCCTAAATTCTTTCCTAAAATTGACAAGTATGAGTACAATACTAGTGTACATCGGTATACATCGATAGAAGAAAGATTTGTTCCTGAAATCTCTCCTTAATTCTCTCAACAACGTGAACAAGCACACACAATTCAAACCCTATTTGTGTACAATCGATCAGGAGAAAGAAGATAAGGGCAGTGATTGAGTATTTCACCTACTATCTTCGATGGAATAAGGTAGGGTCAGTGAGCTCTGACCACAGCGACTGTATATACAAATTCAATTAACACAGTTCTTTATTGAACAAGGTGTGCAAATCTTCATCAATAACATATACATCAATGTACGATAAAATTTGTGTGAAAAGAAATAGAACGACAACAAGTGTTCATAGAAGCCGCGTGAGGATGGTAGCAAAATTACTAATGTACACCAATGTACAATAACAAAATTACTAATGTACACCAATGTACAATAACAAAAATAATAATGCACACCAATGCACAATAACAAAATTTGCAGGAAAAGAAGACTGTATCAGTAGAGAAGACCACATCAGACTTCAAATCCTTGATTTATTTAAATCTGTAAATGTTATTTAAATCTGTATGTTCAAATCCCTCTTCAAGGTAGGGAGGATCGGGGGAGGGAGTCGGCGTGTAGCTTCCATTCTTTAAACAACATTGTGCGTCCTGCAAGCGCGATTAATATGAATAGTATGCAATTCGCCAACATTAGCTTTATCTTCTCGGATCCGACGACTAAAAGTGCTCCATGCCTTATATTTCGACGGCTGAAGAGACTGGTCTTCATTATCGCCTCTGAGTAATCGTTATTTCAAAAGTGGCATAATTGAGTGACTACTCGTTGATCCGGGTCGACTCGGCTGAGGAAGGGATGGGCACGAGCGGCGATGTTTCCATACAACGATAACCCACGGCTGAGCAAACGGTGTCGACGAGGAGTTCACGATGGTGATGTCAGACGCTTACAGCAAGGAAGATTTCAAAAAGTCAGGAGTTGAGAAGAGAGAATATATTCCAAATTCAAGCATTTTCGTGATGTTAATACAATAGTTATATATGGAATATTAAGATTTATTCTATTGAGATAATAAGGGTAATCTTGAAAAAAGAAAATGACATCATGTATTAATATAAAATCAATGTATCTCTTAGTAATTAGCCTTAAATACGTATCTATTAGTAATAAACCCTAAAAATTATAAACTAGTGTTTTTATGTCAAAATCTTGAAAATTTGGACTAAATTAGAATTAAATTAAAGGTGTTAGTTTGTCGTGCAACTAACAAAAATGACATGGAAATTGGCATATATGAGCTATATCAGCGATCGGGCAACACCTGATCGCCTGACGGATGCAATTCGCTATAAAATTAAAAATGATGATCTTTTTTATCAAATTTCAAAAGTTTAGATAAAACTGCAATTCAAATAATTGTGATAATTTGTTTTGCTGTTGATTTATTTTTTATTTTTTTTTATTTTTTGTCAATCAATGTGAAAAAATATAAGAGACACTGCTAAAAAATACATGAAATCAAAGAAATGATTAATAAATTAAAGAGTTGAATTCTATAAAATTTACCATCTTTTTGGTACTAAATTTTAGGGTTAATAGTAAAAAGAACCATAAATTTTATTTTTATTACAAATTACTATTCATTTGTGAGAAATTATAAAAAGAACACCACCTTTAAATATTGTTGTTGAAACACACCTAATTTCTAAAAAAAACCACTTTTAATGACAAATTTAGCGTTTTACAATAATTCATAAAATTGATTTTCTTTTTTTTCAATTTTTTTAAGATAAAGATTAATTTGCAATAGAAATTTAGTTTGTCGTTTTTCTTGTCATTATCCCCAAATTTTATCATGATTCTTTAATTAATTTTTTTTTTCAATTTCGATACATAACCTATCATTCACCAGCATAATTTTAGGGCAATTCTTGGCTGACCTGACTCTCTCACATGGGGTGCAGCGCACCCCATGTGAGAGGGTCATGGCTGACATGTGGTCAGCCAAGTAAGACTCATAATTAATTTTAAGTCAAAATTTGCTCACACGGTGTCGGGTTCACGCATTATATGCCACGTATAGATTCATAATGTAAATGAAGAGAATATTTATAAAGAGTTGGTCTTGCATGTGCTTGGGACACACCGTGCGCCTTTAGAATTTAGTATTATGGATAAGGGTACATTATTTTTTTTAAAGGATATACATTTTAATTAATAAGGGTACACCATTTTGTTCTAAAGGGTATACACTTTTCATTAATATTTTTTATTTTTCTTCAGAAAATAAAGAGTACATATCTTTTTACTAAAAGGTATATAATTTAACACAAAATTCTAAAGGTGCACGAGTGTGTCCCGTGCGTCCGGATACACACAAGTTTTCCATTTATAAAATTGAACTAACAGAGAATAATATTTCCAATTAAGAAATAAACCAAAACAAAATCCCAAAGATCTTACCCATATTATTTAATTTAATCCATCCAATTGTTAAGAAATAAACCAAAACAAAATCTCAAATTCTTACCCATAATATTTTATTTAATTCATTTTGAATATATGTGGAATATAAGGTGTGAATCTGACTAAACATATAACTAAATTTTAACTTGGAAATTATGCTGGTATATTGAATTGCAAACATAAAATTAGTCATGCATTGAATTAAAAAAAAATGATAAGAGTTGAAAATAAAAGTAGTGATTTTTATATTTTTAAGGAATTAACCCTTTACTACGTAAAAGAAATACTTGTATGTCTTAAGTAAGGTAAGTTACTGTGTGCATATTTAAATTCTTCTATATAGAAGACTATAATTTTTCAAAACAAATTTCTTTTCAAGTAAAAAATTTAAAGGATAGCCTAACTATCAATCAAATGATTACTTATATATTTTTTCTATTAATTTAAAATTTAAAATTATGAAATCATTTAAAATAGTTTAATAATAACTACAAAAAAAATCTTCTCAAAAGAAAGAGTAATTATTTTTATGTGTGATAAATTATAACCTTTTAATTAGCACTCAACATTTTATATAGTACTCCCTTTATCCACGGAATTTATTACACTGTTCTCATAGTTTATCCTACAAAACTAAAAATTACTTTAAATTCAAATTTGTCACATTACTTTACACTTTATTTATATTACGTAAAAATACTAATTTTCAAAAGTTAATAAAGTTGGTAAAAAAACCTTTTTTTTTAATAACGTGAATGAGTAAGTTTGGTGTGAACCGGGTTCACATGTGAACTCTATTTTTGTAAAATTACTCTTTAGTACATAAGAAATTACTCTTTGAAGATTAATATTTTTTATTCAAAAGAATAATAGGTCATCTCTCTAAAAAGTAATTTTTCATGTATTAAAAAGTAATCGATAAATCAGAAAGTGCAAGAATTTGAAGAGTAATAATTTATCTATTTAAAGAGTAATTTTTTATGTACTAAAGAGTAATTGGTAAAACAAAGTTCAAGTGTGAACTCGGTTCACACAAATATTTGCCATTAATTAAATATGAAAAAAAAAATTTGACTTTATTAACTCAAGTGTTTCATAATATATCCCCATCCTAGCTAAATGGTAGACGTTTAAGTGGCTACTGCATTTTTCACTATTATAGGGTTTGTTTTGAAAAAATGTCAAGAATGATGAATTTGTGTAGTTAGGTCAATAAAAGAAGTTGAGAATTATTGAGTTGTGTTGCTTAACAGGGTAAGCTGAAGAAGCTAGATCTATAATACTAGCTAGATCTTCATGGAAATGAGTCGAATCGAGTCTATTTGAGTACAAGCATATTTGAATTTGATCAGATTATGTACTCAAAATTTAATTTGAAACGATTTTGTTTAATTAGTTGAACTAGAGTTCGACTCAATGAGACTTCAAATTACAAAGTCGATTGAAAGACTAATCGATCACATACCACATCATTAAAGTAAAAAAAAAAAAAAAAACTTTATCAGAGATAGTATAAAATGCCGATTGAAAAACTAATTGATCACATAGCACATTAGTTTTTACTTAAAGATATTATTAATTTTAATTAAAAATATTATTATTTATTTTTAATTCGAGTATCATTTTTATTTGAATGTTATCAATTTTTATTTGTTTTATTAAAGTATTTTCATAAGACGGTATCATTTATATGTTTGCTAAAAAAATTTGTGCAAATTATAATTAGATTAACAACATCAATGCGTGCACTGTGGCTCGCTCTTTTCTGCCTGATTTGCATCGATGTTGTCATAAGCAGATCAGACATCATATCAATGGAGATAACAGTTCGAAATTCAACTGGTCGAATCTATTCTATCGAAAAATTAAAATTTAAATATTTTTAATTATATTTTATAGAAACATCATTCATAAATAAACATATAATCACCAAAATTATTTTATAAAATTAAAAATTCAATTTAAAATAAAATATAATTAAATAAATATTTATACTAATACTATTTCATAGTACATAATTTATTGTACGTATACCCGTTCAAACCATAATTTATAATTTAATATAAAATTTAAATATTATGTTCTAAAATATATAAAAGTAAAAGTAAAATATTATTAATAATAAAAAAGTTTAAATATTTAAACCAGTTTAATCGGTTTTGGCCAGTTTAATCAAGTTCAACCTCAAAAATGATTTTTTTTGCTCTTGTGGATTGATTCTAATTTCTAATATCGGTTCTTTCTTCAACTTATTTAACCAACCTCTTGGGTCCAATTTTAAAATGATTGGATATCATATGCGGTTCATAGAATAAATTAAAGAGTGAGGGTAGCATAAAAAGTAGTCTTTCCGTACCGGAACTTATCTGCATCAGTATAGTAGATACCAAGTTTAAGAAAAGTTATTTTTTGATCAACTTTATTGACTTTTTTTAAGGATATTGTGATATTTTTAAATAATAAATAAATTATAAACTATGTTATGTGTGTTAGACGTGAGTGATATTTTTAAAATTAGGATAAATTTTGAAGTTTTTGGTTAACGTGAAGTTTATATTTTAGTGCTGAAAATAAGTGTGGGGCAGATTAAAACGAAAAATGTGAAAATAAGTGAAATAATTTTACTATTAGACAATTTTACTCCAAACCTACTCATAAGAATTTTGTAACAGTTTGTGAGTACGCGTAAATGTTTGGTACATGAGATTAAAATATTACTAAAATATTACATGTAAGAGAAAATATTCTTCCAGATTGTAATTGTTACTGATTGCTGCTAAATATACAAGGCGAGAAATATGGAAACAAATATAATTACAAGAAATAAAAAGATATGCTAAACATCTTTGCTATATTTATTCACACCCCTAGCAAGTAAAGCGTGGGATTAGAGAGCACGCGAAGCTTAGACCGTAAGAATTCAAACTATGGGCGAGCAAAACTCTTTGTGAAGACATCTGTAAGTTGAAGATTCAACGGGACGAACTGAGTTTGTAGTCGACCACTCTCAACTAACTCCCGAATGAAATGACAATCAATGTCAACATGTTTCGCTCGTTTGTGAGACACCGGATTTTGGGATAGAAAAGAACACTCTTGTTGTCACTCAATAAAACTGGCGGCGATGATGGAAGAGAGTGAAGATCACAGAGAAGATGTGAAACCCACACTAACTCTGCAGTAGTACTAGCCATAGTACGATATTCAGACACATAGCTCGAGCGGGAAATTGTAGGTTGTATCTTGGCACTCCAAGAAACAAGATTTGGACCTAGAAGGATGGAATAACCATAAGTATAACGCCGAGTATCAATATACCTAGTCCAATTCGCATCTGAAAAGCCAAGTAAAGTACGCTCACCAGGTGAGAAAATACTTTATTAATCCACATACTACCTTTTTATATAATATTAACGAAAATAAAATACGATTAAAACAAATGTTAAATATATTAATATAATTATAATATGAAAGAAATAAAATAAAAGTCATATGCCATCTCCAAGAATCGAACCTATAACAATGATTCTATGGAGAGGTGTCAAAGCCTCTATTGCATCCTTAATATTTAGTTATTGAATGAATATATATATATATAGTAATATTTGTTAAAATCCCACCGGGGGGAGGGACAGTGCCCCCCCTAGTCCTATAGTGGCTCCGTCACTGGCGATATGGTTCCTTTGACATAGCGAAGGATTAGCTTGACAGCTTGATAGTGATCCACTGTATGATTCTGCTGGAATTGACTCACTGTATTGACGGAGTAGGCGATGTCTGGACGAGTGATCGTTAAGTACCGTAATGCCCCCAACAAGAGACCTATAAAGAGTATGATCAGGAAAGGGATCACCCGAAGCTATGAAGGAATCGCCAGGGGCTAGAGGGCTTCGAATTAAGTAACTCTGCTCGAATCAGTATGTCGCGAGCGTACTTGGATTGGCTAAGGAAGAGACCAGACGAAGGATAAGTCACTTCGAGACCTAGAAAATATCCCAGCTTACCAAGATCTTTAATGGCACTCTTTTCGAATGCGAGAAATGAGCAAGCAAAGCGCATCACCATTATTGCCCGTGACCACGATGTCTTCCACATGAACAAGTAGATAAATTAGAGTGGAACGATCCTTGAAAACAGACAAGGAAGAGTCAGCACTACTGCAGCGAAAACCCAGATGGAGAAGAAAAGTACGAAAACATTGGTACCAGGCCAATGGAGCTTGGCGAAGACCATACAGAGCTTTTTTGAGTTGACACACATAATCCGGATGAATAAGATCAACATAGCCCGGAGGTTGCTCCATATAAACAGGTTGAGCTAACTAACCGTTCAAGTAAGCATTCTTAACGTCAAGCTGATGCAGAGGCTAGGAGCGCATGACAACAGAGATAAAATGATACGAAATGTAGAGGCTTTGACAACCGGGCTGAAAGTGTGAGTAAAGTCGAACCCAGGAAGTTGGCTAAAATCCTGCACGAGACGGGCTTTATATCGATCAATGGTGCCATTGGCAAGGAACTTGATGCGATACACCCATTTGGAGCCAACAATATTGGTGTCTGAAGGCCGAAGAACAAGATCCCAAGTAGCATTGGAACAAAGAGCCTCCATCTCCTCATTCATAGCAGAAACCCATTGAGAACATTTAATGCAGACTTTATACCCTTAGGTTCAGAAACAGCTGTGAGAGCCGAATATAGAGAGTTAGATTGCAGCAAGGCAAAGTCAGCAGGATACCGCGGCTTAAATATGCTGGACTGGGTCGCGTGTGCATGAGGTGAGTGTGCTGAGCCAAGGGCTAGACAAGTGGAGGCGGAGGTGGCGGTGCAGGAGGGGGACTCGACGGAAGCGAGTCAACAAGAGCTGGACCCGGTAGGTTTGGGTTCTTCATTACAGACACGGCAAGGTAAAGGAGAAGTTGAGACCGAAACCTGTGGAGTAAGAGACTGGGAGAAATCTGAGACGGGAGGAGATAGAATTAAATCTCGAAATTCAGAAACATCCAGTTCAGAAGGAGGGCGCGATGAAGAATTCCGAGCATACAGAAAATTAAATTCATCAAAAATAGCATGGTGGCTAATATAAACTCGAGAGGTAGTAATATCAAGGCATCTGTATCCTTTGTGATGCGAGCTGTAGCCAAGAAAAACACAAACAATACTTCTTGGTGCAAACTTGTTAGGAACATAATCCCGCAGGCATGGATATACACAACAACCAAAGACATGAAAGATATCATAAGTCGGAAGTCGTCCATACACAAGTTCAAAAGGCAATTTTTGACTCAATAATAATGAGGGTAGGCAATATATAATAAAAACAGCACAGCTGAAAGCTTCTACCCAAAAGTGCATGGGAACCGACGAATGAAATAAAAGTGCCAAACCAGTCTCAGTGATGTGACGGTGTTTACGCTCAGCACGACCATTTTGAACAGGTATATATGGGCAAGACATGATGTGATGTATACCACAAGAAGATAAATGAGACTGCATGCGACGACTAGTAAATTCAGTGCCTCCGTCAGTCTGGAATTGTTTAATTTTAACGGAAAACTGGTTTTCCACAAAGCACTAAAAGCAAATAAAGATATCATAGAATTCTGACTTGGCTTTCATGGGATAAAACCACTTAAACCTGCTGTAATCATCAATTAAAATAACATAGTAACGGAAACTAGACTCAGACATAACGGGTGAAGGTCCCCATAAGTCGCAATGCACCAAATCAAGTAATTTAGCAGCAGATTTTTCATTATGAATAAAGGGCAATCGTTTGCTCTACACCATTTGGCAAGAAGTACACAAATTAGGATAAGACAACAATGAAGTAACTGAAACAACTCCGAGTTTATTCAACAAATAGACAACTAAATGCGAAATATGGCAAGTCTATAGTGCCATAAATCAAAGGAGGCATGAAGCTTCTTATTTTTTGTTATTTTCTGTAACAGCTGTAAAGCAGCAATAGGCAAATCAATAATGTAGAGCCAGCGATCAAGTTTACATGTGGCGAGTAGATGGCCGGTGTCTCTGTTCTGTATGTGAAACTAAAAATGATCAAACAGAACATGCACAGGATAATCATGTGTTAATTTACTGATAGATAACAAATTTTTAGTGAGCCTAGGCACAACAAGAACATCCTGCAATGTTAGATCACTACTAATAGATAAAGACTCTTTATGAGATATTGAGAGAGTTTCACCATTACTAACTTGGACATGATCTAATCCTAAGTAAGATGAGGCAGAGTCCAGGCGGTTGACATCAAACGTCATATGTGCTGAAGCCCCAGTGTCTAAGAACCAATTCGACACATTATTGGAAGAAAGAGAACAACCAGCAGAAAATGCTTCAGCCAAGTTTGCTATAGGGGCTCGTGAGGGTCGTTCAAAGTCTCGATCAATACGGAGCGGACAATCAAACGCCTGATAATCAGTTTCTTGGCGACAAAGTTGACAGAACGGAGGACGAAAATTGTTGTTCCGACGGCCCGGTCCGTGGCCTCGGTCCCGATTATTGTTGTTGTCGCGACCGCGATAAAAGGATGGACGAGAACTGCTGCTGCCTCGTCCGCGTGTAACAGCAGTGAGGCAGGCTGGGCAATCGGAGAGTCATCAACGATTTTCTGGAAACATTCGTGACTTTGAGCCCGTGCCAATAATGTGTGGAAGTCCGGAAAAGGATCTTAGGCCAACTAAGCGGCTGTGAAGTTTGAGAATGATGAACCGAGACACATCAAAAACCAATGTGATTTATCAGATTCATCGATAGCTCAGCCTATGGTGGCGAGCTGATCACAGATGAATTTGTAATGGCGACCATATTCAGCAACGGATTGAGAGCCATGTTTTGCAGAGAGCAAATCATCTTTAAGGCTTAATTAACGAGCCTTAGAGCCGTGGCTGCAAGCTGATTCGAGAGCCTTCCAAACGTCCCTTGCCGTTTTGCAACCAATAACGACAGACATGGATTCTTCCATTAGAGTGGAAACCAGAAAAAGCTTGAGAGTTTGATCGCGAGAGTACCACGTTTTATAAGCTGAATTGTCGATGGTCTGACCAGAAGCAAAAGTAGTGGTCTCAAATGGTGCAGGACTGGAGCCATCTACAAGCAGCATAAATTGCTGACTCGTGAGAAGAGGATGAACTTGCGCAGGCCATAACAAATAATTGGAGGACGTAAGTTTGATAGTGACCATGTGTATCATGGTTGAGAGAGGAAGGGTGGGAGTGTCTGCTGCAGTAGCCATTAGAGAAGAAGAAGGCAGCGATGTGGAATTGGGCAAGGGTGGCGGCACAAGTGATCAGCCAATATTTTGTCTCAATTGAGATTGTGATTGTTATTGATCACTGTTAAATATACAAGGAGTGCAAGAAATATAGAAACAAATATAATTACAGAAATAAAAAGATATACTAAACATCTTTGCTATATCTATTCACATTACAAAAGTGACAACTACTTTTTAGACTCAATTCAATAATTTTAAATTTTTTTTTTTAAATTACTTAAAATATTTCTCCTTTACTTTACTTTATACACTTAAAAAAAAATTCTTAATCCGCAGGAAAAAAATATTTGCACAATTTAATAGGATGGTAAAAGTACTATTTTATGAGTGATCTATACTAGGTAATATGACTCTTAACTTAGGTCAAAATTACTTGAATATTTGTAAGGTGTGATACCTAACTACAATATTATCAGTATATATAATATATTACTCCTATAACACTACACATACATAAAAAGTTGAGATATACTAGTTGTAGCCAATTATTTACTCACCGCAATGTTTTCAAAAAGTTAGTCTCTTGTAAATCGATTTATATCATAAATCATAAATCTTTGTAAATTTTGTAGTTTCACTTAATTTGAATACTCTAACAATATTTATTATGATTGGAAAGGGACCACTGGATTTACACCATAAATCTGATTTACACAAGTGTTACTGTTTCAAAGAAAATAAATTTCTAATACGCCAAATAGTGATGCGGCTTTCCAATTACATTATTTATTTTTGATAAATGACAAGATAGATGTAACACAAAATCTATACCTAAAAGAAATTTATTAATCCTATAAAAAAAAAAAAAGAGATTTTGCTACATATCCTTTTGTTCACGATGAAATACTCCAATATCATCATTTTATATAGCCATAATTTGATGAGATGGAGAGTTTTATATACATACACTACAAGCCAAAATCATGGCAAATACTTGTACGTAATTATGCCTTTTATATTCTTCTTACTCGATCTTTACATGTGATCATTTATACTCCCTCTGGAGAATTGTTCACATTTTTATTTATTTATAAATTACTCCTTCCGTCCGCTCGAAATAGGGTATTTTTTCCATTTTGGTCGTCCGCTCCAAAGAGGGTAATTTCCTTTTTTACACACATGGGACCCACACACACCACTAATACAACTAAAATATGGGGTCCACACTCTCACTAATACAACTGTCCACTACACATTAAATAATAATACTCCTTAATCAACGTACACAAAAGTAACAGATTCTCTTTCGGGCGGATGGAAGAAGTATATTTATTATTTATTAATTTTAGAGGGTATTTTAGTATTTTTTTAATAAATAGTATAAAGTGATGATATGTGTGTTTAATAGGAATGATAAATTTGAAATTAAAATACTTTTAAGGGTATGTAAGGTGTTTTGTGATAAATAAATATAAAAAGTGAGTGCTTTTCCGAGACAGAGGTAATAATTCATTCAAGAAAAATAACACTTAAATATTTTAAAAAGTAATATTGGATATTTCAAACAATAAAAGTTTTCCAAATGCATATATGCAATGACATAAAAGTATATCTTTAAAATAACATATTATTATTATTACAACAAAGACATGTGCGAGACCATCTAATAAAAGTTTTTCTATGAGACGGATAAGTAGTGATAATATTTTTAATAAGAAGTGATATTCAATCGATGAAAATGATGATAGTGCAGTGAACTATTTTATGAACAATTTATAGTATAAATAAAAAGTGACAACTAACAACTTTTTTAAAGAAGGACAAGTCTTGTGTGAGATCGTCTCACGATAAGATCATTTTACGCATTTATAAAATGTTATCACTTTTACTATAAAATATTATCACTTTTAATTTATAACATAAATTGTTCACTTCACCATTATCACTTTTCACTAATGATATTATAATTTTTATCTCTCTCACATAAGGACTTACGTGAAACGGTCTCACACAAGTATTTTACTTTAAAAGAAGATGATAAAAATAATCTTATCGTGGGACGGTATTATTATTATTATTATTATTATTATTATTATTATTAAAGTACAAGCAAAAATTGCAGTGGTTGTTCGATTCCATATTTTGGTATGGAAAATGACCTTTATGAAAGCACAATCAAAAACTCCATATTTATCTTACATATTTCATTTTGATCCATTTCAAACTTATGTTCATACTCCCATAAATAAAATAAAATTAAAGTACTTAACTAATAACTCAATGTCACAATTTAATTTCAAAATTCACATTTCCTTTTAACATCCATGATATGCTTAATTCATGATCTATTTATTATTAGAAAAAAATGCTTAATTATCTAAAAAAAAGTTAACTTTTATGTTAATTTGTATAAACGATTAATCTGAAAGATGCAGTAGAAACAAAGGGAGAGAAAAGAAAGAAAACAATGTTGGAAGAAGAATGGAAAACAACAAAAAGTAGATAATAGAGAGAGGGGGGGGGGGGGGGGGGGGGTGGCTATGGGGGGCTGAGAAATGCAAAGTTAGGGAACAAGGTTGTTAGGACCAAACAAGTGTTAGTAGGGCAGGGAAAAGGTTGTGGGTACCTTACCTAGGATCATCTTTTTTCTTCAATACACCCCCACAACACCCTACTTCTTACTCAACATTCATTTCTAACACTCTTTGCCCTCATCCCCAATATCACCTCCTATTACCTACCTATATTAATTTTTGTAAGGAATTATGTAAAATATTGATAATCCCTCCTCCGTCCCAGCGAAAGTCACTGTTTGCTTTTTATGCGTAAATTAAGAAATATTATTTTTTTTATATATAATGAATAGTTGTATTATTATTGAGTGGTGGACCATATGTGAGACTCTACTACTATAAGTGAAAAATAGAAACCTTTAGGTGGAATTGAGGAACTGAACTTGTATCATTTGAAATAGGATTTCTTATCACAATACAATAATACTCCATATCAATATGTAATTTTCTCTCTTAAATCCGATCCAACCCTGATTTTAACCTGTAGATTATTTTATTCCACCGAAATTATTTTTATTTTTATTTTAAAGAAATATACTGCATAGTTATTGCAGGTTGCAACGTGAAGTTTTGTGTTTTTAAGTGATAAAAAAAATTTAGGTATGCAAGGACCCATGATAATTGTTCAATTGCTATAAGAAGTGGACCAAGTCCAAATTCAGGTTTTCTCGTAAATGTTGGGCTTTACCTAACAAGGCCCAGTAACAATCAGTGGGATACAAACTCTTTTAGAGTAATTTCCTAAATAGGAATTCAGAATAATTGTGTGAGATTGTTTAAATTAATTTATCGATTCTTAATAAAAATGTTACTCCCTCCGTCCCACAACTAGGTATACATTTTTCTATTTTGGTCCGTCCCAAAACAAGTATGCATTTCCTTTTTTGATTGATGTGACCCACACAATACCATTATTATATCAACATGGTCTCACACACTACACTAATACAACTACTCACTGCATATTAAAATATTATTTCTCTCACTTCACAACACAATAATAAAATATTATACTCCTTAATTTACGTACAAAAAGTAAACATATACCTTGTTCCGAGACGGAGGGAGTATAACTTTTCATTAGAAATGTTATTATTTTTTATTTATATTATAAATTGTTGAGAAATACTAATTCATTTTATTCTGTGAGATTGTTTAAATTATTTTATCACTTCTTAATAAAAATGTTATAACTTTTCATCAGAGATGTTATCATTTTTTATATATATTACTCCCTCCGTCCCAACTTCAACTTCACACTTTCCGTTTTGGTCCGTCCAAAATTCAGCTTTACACTTTCATAAAAGAAAAAGCTATTAACTAATATCTCTCTAACATACTTTAATTTCAAATTTGTCTTCACCTTTTTAACACACATAACATATTTTATCATTTATTTATTACCCAAAAATATCATACTACCCCCCAAAAGTAAGTCAAAAAGTGATTTTTCTTAAACTTCATATTTACAGTAAACGTAAGATTGAATTTGGGACGGAGGAAGTATAAATTGTTGAGAAATACTAATTCATAGAGTGTTTATTACTTTTCATTAATTACATATCATGTTTTATCCATCTTACAAAACTCATTTTATGAGATGATTTAATACAAGTGTTTGTCCTTTTTCTGAAAATACTTGGAGTATATTTTAAAAATAATAATTTTATACTCCATAATAATTTTATAAGAAGTATATTATGCTATTAACAAATACGATAAGATTGACAAAAAAATCATATGCTTAAACATCACCCTCCGTCACATTAATGAGATAATAATAAAAAAAATATGGTTTTTTTTTTAATTTCTTATAGGTGAGTATTAATTTACTGTAGGAGTAAATTTTTTTTTTTTGCGCAATTAACTCATAAAAATTATTATGTTTGGTGCATACAATGTAAAAGATAAGTGACATTTTTTGTAATATTATGATATTA
Organism: Pogostemon cablin; assembly: GCA_023678885.1. Classification (NCBI taxonomy): domain Eukaryota; kingdom Viridiplantae; phylum Streptophyta; class Magnoliopsida; order Lamiales; family Lamiaceae; genus Pogostemon; species Pogostemon cablin. Next base: position 11,340,188 of record CM042964.1, on the reverse strand, counting down.
TGAGAATGCTAATATTGTAATATATATTCCTATTTTAAAAATAAAATAAAATGATGAAACAGACCAGATTAATAAGTGTGAAGAAATATGAGGATGTACAGTTTGTTATTGGAATGCTGTTGATCAAAGGATAAGTTATACTAAGAGTTTTGATTGTAATAAACATACTAATAAAATATTGAGCAGAGTAGGAGAAGGAAATTGCAAGTACTACTATTTATAGCAGGATCCATGTTGGGTATTTTAATTGCATGGAAACATAACCAATTTCCTTGTCCTACTCTAATGGATCTTGGACTCTTACTCTCAACACAAACTCCCACTCTCATACAATACACATCTTCTTTCTTCCACAAATCAACCCAACACACCTCTCTCTCTCTCTCTCTCTCTCTCACTTTCTCTCTCATGGCCTCAGGGAAAGCTCGCGGCATCAAACGATCATCAGGAACTTCCAGCTATTCCTCTGCAACAACAATTGTAATCTTTGTGGGATTGTCTGTATTGGGTTTATGGCTACTAACCTCCAAATCCTTTTCACCCCACAAATCCACCAAGAAAGCCTCCACCACCCACAAAAAAACTTCCATTGCCAATTCTCATCAATCTAAGTCTACCATAATCGAAGACGTCCTTCCTGAACTTCCTGAGGATCCAGTCAAATCTGTCTATCGTGGTAGGTCTGACGATGTCACCGAGACACGCGATGCTGATTCTGAGACATCAACCGCCACGCCTGATGAAGAACGGGATGAGGAGCAGGAGACGAAAGCTCAACCGGAGACGGACGACAGTGGTGTTAAAACAGAAGAAGACCAGGGTGGGCTTGGGCTTGCAGACCATGAAGATATAAAGGAATTGCGAGAGAACGAGTCTGCCGAGGAACAGGAGAAGCAAACAGCATTAGAGACCCAAACTTCTGAGGAAAGCAGCGTCACGCAAAAGGAACATGTCGAGCAAACCACACAAGACGAACAACATTCTGAAAAGACGGACGAGAGTAATGATGGGGAGAGCACTCAAAATAGTGGTGCTGCGGAGACCAAAGATGGAGATGGATCACAAACTGATAGTTCAGAAGTAGCCGAGAAAGATGTAGATGGATCACAAGCTGATAGTTCAGAAGTAGCCCAGAATCAGATATCAGATGAAGATCAACAGCAGAGAATCGACGAACATCAACAGCGCGAGGATGATCAACAACAGGAGGGGCAATCAAAAGATCCCCATGGGGCTACAAGTAATGATCAAATCCAACACGACGCACAAATACCTTCACATGAAGATGGAACTAGTCCGCATGCATCAGATGACACTGATGCGCAAGATAAAATTCAAGAAAATAAGCATGATTCCTCAGATGAGAACACAACTGCCGCATCTTCAACTGGAGAAAGCTCCGAGATACCAAAAGAATCTACAAAAGCAAAGAAGGCATGGTCCACTCAAAAAGATCAATCCAAAAACCAAAAGGAGAGAGGAAAGGCTGGATCAAATGATACAGATAACAGCGACGAGGAATTCGTATGGAAGCTGTGCAATGTAACAGCAGGTGCAGATTACATACCTTGTTTGGATAATGAGAAGGCCATATCCAAATTACACAGCAGGAAGCGCCACGAGCACCGTGAGAGGCACTGTCCAGACGACCCTCCTACTTGCTTGGTTCCACTGCCGCTGGGGTACAAGAAACGGATTGATTGGCCGCAAAGTAGAGATAAGGTATGATCATTCAAAACAAAATTTATCATCAATCAATCATATACCATCACTCTTTATTTTGTGAGCACACTATGGCAGATATGGTACAGTAATGTACCCCACACATTGCTAGCAGAAGTTAAGGGGCACCAGAATTGGGTGAAGGTGACAGGGGAGTTCCTAACTTTTCCAGGTGGTGGGACTCAATTTATCCATGGAGCACTGCATTATATTGATTTCATACAGCAGGTAAGATATCCATACCATAAGTGATAGAAATAAAATAAGACAAACTTTCATAAAGGCCATAAGGAGTTTCCTAACTTGATTAATGAAGTTCCATAAACATAATTTTTCTTAGGCAGTGCCAGATATTGCTTGGGGAAAGCACACCCGAGTAGTATTGGACGTCGGCTGTGGTGTAGCCAGCTTCGGTGGTTATCTGTTTGAGAGAGATGTTCTTACGATGTCTTTTGCCCCCAAAGACGAACATGAGGCTCAAGTCCAATTCGCCCTGGAAAGGGGTATACCAGCAATATCTGCTGTGATGGGATCACAGAGACTGCCATTTCCTAGTAGAGTATTTGACATAGTACATTGCGCCCGCTGCAGAGTTCCTTGGCATGCAGATGGTTAATTTATGTTATACAGTTTTGAAGTTTACTGATAACATCACTTATTACCTTTATAAAATTTTGTTTCACCATTCCTTTCTGAAGATTGGTATTTGATGAAGGTGGTTCTCTACTTCTGGAGTTAAACAGGGTATTGCGGCCAGGAGGTTATTTCGTCTGGTCAGCAACTCCAGTTTATCAAACGCTCGAAGAGGACGTACAGATATGGAAAGGTAGAACCAAGTCAGTTAGCTTAACTGAGCTTACATCTTCAATTCAATTTGGGCACTCAGAACACAAGATAACCATAGGTCATACTTCTTTAAATATTTAATTCACCACAATAATCATACTTGCTTCTTCTGATCTCCCTTGTAGAAATGTCAAACCTAACTGTGGCCATGTGTTGGGAGCTAGTGACAATAAAAAAGGATAAAACAAATTCTATTAGCGCTGCTATATATCAAAAACCCGACTCAAACGATTGCTACGAACGCAGGAAACTTAAGGATCCCCCTATGTGTAATCCTGATGATGATCCTAATGCAGCATGGTAAGTTCCAATAGCTTCTCATCACAAACCAAAATACAAAATGACCAAACACCTAATATAGTATATATTCATTGAGATTCTTCATCACAATTATAGAAGATGAAAACAGAATGCTATTTTTCAGGTATGTGCCTTTGCAATCATGCATGCATCAGGTACCTACTCAAGAGTATGAAAGAGGCTCTCAATGGCCAGAAGAGTGGCCTGATCGACTTCAGACACCACCATACTGGCTTAACAAATCTCAGACAGGAATTTACGGAAAGCCAGCTCCAGACGAATTCGCATCAGACTATGTACATTGGAAGGAGGTGGTTAGCACCATATATATGAATGACTTGGGAATTAGCTGGTCCAACGTGAGAAATGTCATGGACCTAAGAGCAGTCTATGGAGGGTAATTAAACAAATAGTTGCCTCACTACAGATTGCATCTAGTACAACACACTTGATATATACCGACACTAAAGATTTTACATTCAAGGATTTAGGACGGAAAAAACTAACCAAGAAAAATGCTTACAGGTTTGCCGCTGCACTGAAAGAACATAATGTATGGGTTATGAATGTAGTGAACGTTGATTCTCCAGATACCCTTCCCATAATCTATGAACGAGGTCTGTTTGGAATTTATCATGACTGGTGTGAATCCTTCAGCACATATCCAAGGACATATGATCTCTTACATGCAGATCAACTCTTCTCAAAAGTGAAAGAAAGGTACTTTAAGTTTATCCTTGCATCGAGATTCATATTTCAGTTCACACTGGATAAAAACGTTGGTTCACTTCGTCACTGGTAGGTGTAAACTAGAGGTTGTCATAGCAGAGATTGATAGGATAGTAAGACCATGGGGCAAACTGATTATGCGTGATGACTCTAGCACAATTACAGAAGTAGAGAATTGGTTAAAGTCCCTGCATTGGGAAATTTTCCCAAAAAACCACGAAGGGATACTCAGTGCCCAGAAATCCGAATGGCGGCCAACTTCTAGTGCAGATCCATCTTGATTACGAGGAAGGAAAAGATCAAAGACAACAAGATGCAGAAAAATTTAGTGGGGGGAAGAACCTCCCCCCTTAAGATAAAGATTCGATGACAACTCTGGGTCTAACAATATCATAGTAGTCTTTAAATTAATTCCCAAAACACGATAGAATCAGCAATGTTGTAGCTCACCATAGATTCTAGGATAGGCTACATAGTGTATACTTTGTTATAAATGTTTTTTTCTTTTTCTGGGGACAAGCAGCCACCTCCAGAATTAAACTTAAACAGATAATAGTCTCTTCGATTCTTAATCATTCCCATTAAGAAATTGTAATGAAATAAACAGCACACAATTGTAATGAAACCAACGACAAGGGAACAGAACGTAGGATCTTCCAAGCTTTCAATTTTATTTCTTTAAATAAATTAAGTATTTGTATCACATGATGTATCAATATCAGAAATGATCAGAATTAAGAATGTGGATCACAAATTCAAGAGAAATATTTGATAAAAATCAAACCTAATGGGGAAAAAATTCTGAATTCAAGAAATATTGGAATCAGCCTTGTAAAGTCTGTTGTATTCCTCCAGCTCTTCATAATACACATCCCACACGCACCTCACGCAACCGCTGCCGCAGCAATCCCCCGGCAACGGCTTCTCCGGCAGCGGCAGAACGGAGGGCGTTGACTTCTCTAAAACCTTATCCTTTTCCTCCGCGCCTTTACTGGCGTTCAACGACGTCGTTGGATCAACTATTTCCGGCACGTTCTTCGACTCCTCCGCCATTCTGCGGTGGCTAATGGAGGCGAATTGATTGGTGATGCAATAGGGTTTAGTAGGACGATTGAATCCGAAGTGATAATCAGGAGTGGTTAGGCGTCGAAGGGTGACAACGAGTTCTCTTACGGGCATGAGAAAATTGGATGGGCGGCGAACATTCTGAGGGTGGAGACGGCGGCGGAAGTGGTGGTGCAGATTGGGGAATAGGGATGATGAAGAAGAGGAGAAGGAGGGAGATTGATGTATTAAGCGGTATAAGGTATGACCAGTTTCCATCACCATTCACCAGTTATTTATTCGACTTCCATTATTGACCAACTAATGATTCTGTTGAATCTTAAATAAGTAGCACTATCTTATATACTACAAATAAAAGGAGAGATGTATGGTCTTACACATTTATTGGATTTTATTTTTGGTTCTTTTTTTAATTCATATTTTGCGAAAATTTTTTTAAATCATGGAATATATAAAACTAGAGATACTCTCTTGTGAGACGGGTCGATCCATCACTAGTATGCTCATTGTATATATAACGTATTCTTATTTGTAGTTAAATCATGTGAATAATATATCATATGATAACACACTAAATCATACTTTAATGCATAATTCAACATACTTTAGAAAACATACTTTAACAATTATTGAACATACTTTATCTATACAATAAACATACTTTAATGATGGGTCGACTCATCTCACAAATAACTCGTCTCACAAGAGACTTTGTCATAAAACTATGTCTAAAATTATAAAATAAATTAAAATAATTAAAGACTAAAACTTGTGTTTCCTTGTGTTTCTATAGAAACACTGTGATCTCAAATTTAACAATTTTCAAAATTTGTACTCTTTAATATTAAATGTTACTGATATCTTTATTAGTATAAAAACTTATAATCTTGATTTTATTTTAGGAAAAAAAATTAATTTTTTAATGGGATTAATACTAATAAGTACGCCTGTGTATAACCTAATTATTAATAAATACATGATATAATATAATTATTGATTAATACAAAGTGTCATTTAATTTTTTCTGTTTTATCCCTATTCACAACGATACGCTTATTTCTCTAACAACAACACATTTAAGGATAGTTATAATAATTTTTTCTATTTAATTGTGTATTTTTGTTTCTCTCTTAACAATGCACACTAATTGTACATTAATATGAATACACTAATATATATTAATATGAATATTAATCGCGTATTTTTTATTATCTTTTAAAAATGCACAATAATGTACATTAATATGAATATTAATCGCATATTTTTTTTTTTTAAAATCGCATATATTTTATTATCTCTTAACAATGTACAGTAATGTATATTAATATGAATATTTAATCGCATATTTTTTTAAAAAAATTGCGTAGGTTTCTCTTTTAACAATGCACACTAACGTGCGGATGTGTATTACCAGTAAAACAAAATATAATTTTGTGGTTACCAGTAATTTCCTGAAGCGAATATATTGCTTAATAATTCTTAATTACATTTTGTACCTACTAATTACTGTCCATTTTTAATCAAACGTTTATGCTATTCATATTTCAGCCGACCTTTTCTATGAAAAAATTATACCTTATAAAGGCAAAAGCTCCTGTGCCCCCGGGGACACCCTGTGTCCCTATATGAACACAACTCTCCCCCTCCATATTCTATTTAAACCTATGTATTGCTAGGGGTTTAAATTGCAAAGGGGCACGGAAATTGAAAAAGGGCACGGTGTCCCCGGGTGCACAAGAGCCTCACTCATGCATATACTCTCTCCTTCTCATGCAAAGGCGTGTTTTTACTTTTTTTTCACGTGTGTTAAGGAATATTATTATTTAATGTATAGTGAGTAGTTGTATTAGTGGGTGTGTGGTCCATATTTTAATTGTACTATTGGGTGTTTGTGGGTTCATATATGTAAAAAAAATGTGACTCTTTGGATGAGATGCTCAAAATGGGAAAAAGGATCCTTTGTAGTGGACGAATTACTTTTTTACCCCTTGAGTATGCAGAGACACAAAGGCAATGTTCGTTTCCGGGTTTTAAACCTTGGAATTAGAATTCAAAAGTCATATCCAAATTTTAAAACCACCCCTATATATACCTACTATATTATCTCTCCTCAATTAATACACTTTTTCTCTTTATCTATCATCTCTCATTTAACTTTTTAAATAAATTAATACATTAATTTGATATATAAAGTTAAAATCTACCCTACCCAAAACCCAAAACAAACATAGTATAATTATTCATGATTTTCAAACTCCATATAACCCCAAACCAAACATCATCATAGAGATCAATCCATAATTAAATGATTATTGTATAAATTAGCTACATGATGGAAATATTATATAATTATAATTAATTACTAAAAAGTACATTCTAAGTTCGTAAAAGAATTCACGTTAGTATTTAAGAAGAAAAAAAAAATTCGCCAATTTTATTAACTTTTAAAAATATTTTAGTATTTTTAGTTATTAAATAAAATGTAAAGTAATATTAAGTGTGTTAATTAGACATAATCAATTTAAAATTAAAATAAGGGTCAGTAACTATTAGGTACAAAATTATCTTCTTATTTACTTTGTAGTACATTGACGTTATATAATTACTCATACATACACACTTTAATATCGTATTTCTCATATTACCCATACTTAACACTAGTGTTAAAAATCATTTTGCTTCACCTCTCTGTTCGTCTTCTCTATATAAGCAGAGATACAAACACCTTCACTGTGTAAGGTGGTGTGTGTGAGAGAGGGGTGTATCTTAGAGAGAGAGAAGATATTGCAGGGCGTCATCCCCACAATCAAAAACCCTAGTGAATAGTTATCGCGGCGAATTCGAAGGATGGATGCCGGGGCGAGTCAGGTTGAGCAAGCACAATTGGCGGCGATTATGGGGCCAGACCCGACGGCGTTTGAAACCCTTATATCCCATTTGATGTCATCCTCGAACGAGCAGCGATCCCAAGCTGAGTCAATCTATAATTTATATCACACTTTCTTCTTTCTGAATTCACGACAATCCCTCAAATAGGTCTACATCAGTGTTAAATTCACATATTCGTAGTTATTATTAATTAATTCCATTTGAAAATTCTTATTACAGATATAAATATCTAAGTAATTATATAGAATAAGTCCGAGGAATGTAGAACTAAAAAAATGGACTTATTCATCTATCTATATAAAAGATACATATGATAATCCATTTTATTATCTTTCTTTATTTCTTTGTGTTTTGTTCTTGTCTTCGAATTAATAAGAGTTTCTTACAAATTATCGAAAGATTCATTAGAATGTGGGACAACCGGGATTGACTACTACGTTTGTTGGTTAAATGTGGGGATTGATCGATGGCCACTTTCGTGACTGCTCACAGTGGGGGTTTAAGGTGAGAATCGAAATCTTTACTTGTTTGTTCAATCGTTTTCTCTTCTCCTTCTTTCAAAATTTGGGATTAAATTAGAATTCTAAGCGATTGTGCATATGTTGTAAAACATCAAAATTTGAGGGGTGAACGATTTTCTAAGTTCTATTTAAAAATCGAACAATGTACATTAGTGTATACTACGTCAAATAGTAAACGATTGAACAAATTTTTTGTTGTAATCGTACATTGTACAGTAGTGAGTTTTAATTTTTTTTATTAAATATAATGATTTGGGTGTTAAAGTTAAAGAATTTGGTTCTTGGTGAAGAAATTTTCTTCTCGGTTTTTTATGAACATTAGTGTACATAGGTGTACATCAAAGCAGGAAGAAATCAATTGTGCATTTGTGTATTTGTCGGCGGCGAGTATTCCGTGGGAAGTGATGAACATTAATGTATTATGAACATTGGTGTTCATCTTGTTTTGTTTGATAAATGTGTTTTGAACATTTTTGCTAAATCTAATGATTTGGGTATTTCAGTTAAAGAATTTGATTCTTGATGGAATTTTTCATTTCAGATTTTTTGAACATTGGTGCATATTAAATCAGGCATTTGTGAATTTCATGTATTTGAAATGCGTCGTCGGTGTTTAATTTTTGGAAATTGGTGAACATTTGTATATTTTGAACAGTAGTGTACATTTATACTCTTACTTAGTAATCTAGTCGCATAATATTTTCCTGTGTATGAAATGGTTTGTGGGGATTAATTTTTTGTTAAAGCAAATAATTTGGTTGTTTCTGTTAAAAATTTTGAGTCTTGGTCAACAAGTATGTATAGATTTTTTTTTTTTGAACGTTGATGTACATTAAGTAGGATGACATCTGAGATTTCAGCCATATGTTTCAATATATGTACAGAGATGATAGAATCCAACAACATCATCAGGTCGGCTATAAGAATCCGTTGGATCTGAGAGGTCAAGGGATGGGGCGTTTGTATCTAGGAAACATCCTGTCAATTGCGCGGACAATGGAGAAATAATCGCCTGCAGGAGTGAAGCTGTGGACGATGAAGAAACATTCGCCGACAATGGCAGGAGTGAAGCCGTGAACGACGAAGGTGGATGAGACACATACTGAGATTTGGGTTAATGCGATGCCAAACTGTAATAGTTCTAAGGGTAAACTTGAAAAAATAAAATATCAGAATGTATCTTTTAGTAATTTAATTTGATTTTGTATCTCCTAATAATTAGGCTATTAAAACAAGTATCTATAGTAATAAACCCTTAAAATAACTTTTAAAGGTTAATGTTTTTTTTATGCTAAAGTTATTGAACGAGTAAAGTGTACCTTGTGACGAGAGGAATTACTTTTTAATATTTTATGCTTTGAATGAAAAAAACAATTTTTTTAAGAATTTTGATCATATTTTTTAATTATTTGATATTTTTGTACGAAAAAATAAATGTCAAAAGATGCCAAAATATTTGAAAATTCTTCCACGATCCATATTTTATTATCTACTTTATCATTTGAATTATTTATCTATTTGCTCTATCAATTTTGTCATCTTTTATTTAACTTTTATTTAAAATTCATACAAAATTATTTAAAGTGTTTTAAATAATAAAACTATTGAATAATTATTTATTATTCTAAAAATATTCAAAAAGATAATTAAATGTGTATGTTACTATAAAAAGATGGGGTGTACTCATTTTATAAAATTACTCTTTTAGTATATGAAAAAATAAAATAATTATAGAGATAAAATATTATTCTTTTAAATAAAAAAATGAGATTATTACTGATAGGTACGTGTGTATATAACCTAATTACTAATAAATACATTGATCTAAACGTCTATTTGTTTTTTCAGTTTTACCCTTATTTACAACGCTAAATATTTCAACATTTTCACTTAACACTAGTTTCATTCAACATGTACACTAAATCAAATAAAAACAATGGGTGAGAGATTTAAGAATAATTATAACAACCTTATTTCAATTTAATTAATCACGTATTTTCTGTTTCTTTCTCAAAGATAGATACTAATGTACATTCGTAGAGTTCTTCAATTTAATTGCGTATTTTCTGTTTCTCTCTAAGAATGCACACCAATGTACTTAACAATAGTTTCAATCATGTATTTTTCGTTTCTCTCTCAAAGATCCACACTGATGTACATTCGTAGGGTTTTCAGTTTAATCATGTATTTTTTTTCTCTCTCAAGAATGCACACTAATGTACATAGTAGGGTTCTTCAATTTAATTGCGTATTTTTTGTTTCTTTTTCAATAGAATGTACACTAATGTGCCTTCATATAAACAACGTATTTTTGTTTCCATCTTAACAATGCACACTTACGTACGGATAGATATAGGTATTATGGGAAAAACAAAATATAATTTTGTATTTATCGGTAATTTCCTAAAGCCAATATATCGCTTACTAATTTTTAAATACGTTTTGTACCTACTATTTATTAACCCTAAAAAAATTACCCATCTTAAAATAATATAAATAATCACAATATATCTGAATTGAAGCGTAATATTTTTCATTAAAAAAGTAATTAATATTTTATTCTTCTAAAGGACGGTATAGAACACAATTATAATCAATATTACTATCAGATATGTAAATGATAAATTATTACAATAAGATACAAAGATTTATAAAATATCCCTAAAATACCCTCAATTTACATTAAAAGCACAAAATAATATTTTGGAAGATATACCTAATTTTTGTTATTTGAAAATTTTGATATCATCATAATTAAATTCATCACCATTCCTTAATTATCCAATTTTCTTTGTTAAAAAATTAATGTTATCCATAAGTAACAAGGTCTAATGATTATATACAAATTAAATTATTAGAAATTATTTATTCTTTAATTTTTCAATGTTCCTCATCCATTTTCAATATATTTTATTTTCTATCTATCATATAATGTGTAAAAATTTTAAAAAATTTTATTGCACATAATATTTTCTTCTGTACATAAAATATAAAATAATTATCCTTTTTTATGGTTTAACATAATGTTGCACATAACATTTTCTTCTGCACATAAAATATAAAATATACAATAATTGTCCATTTTAAATGGTTTAACATAATGCTGCACACAAACTTTTACTCCATACTGCAACACTATATAAAATATGAAATAATTAATTTTTTTTTACTGCACATAACACTTACTATTCGCACAATATTTACGTTTAGAAATATTATTTTACTGCACATAATATTTACGACTCACATAACATTTGCAGCATACAAACTCTTTGTGTTGCATGTGACGACAGGAAATGGAGAAAACACATAATAATAAAGAATATATGAAATGAAAACTTTTGGGGAAATAATTTACATTAAAAAGGGAATATAGAATGAGGATTTTAGGGAATAATAAACAAACAGAAACTATAGGGGTAAATATGAGAATCTTATTTACAATTTTGTATTTTATAGTAATATAATTACTACGATGTACCTTATAAAAAATATAGATTATATATTTTGTATATTTACAAGTAACTAATCATTTTTCTAAAAAGTAAATTTTCATTTATTAAAGTAATTTGATAAAATCAAGGAGCAAAGTGAACTTGTTCGCGTTTGCCTTATGAATTTTTTTATTAATTAAAATATATTTTAAAAAACATTTTTTTAATTAAGATATAATTTATTAAAATTAAAAAAATGTAATTGTTATTCTTTTTATTTTTTCAGATATTTTTATATTATACTATTGTTAAGTTAATTTAACAAGTGAATAGTGTTATTTTAGAGTTCAAATTCAAATCGTCATATACAAATTTATGTTATTCAAAATAATCTTAAAAATCTTAATTTTTTTTATGTAGGTAGTTTGTTTTTAAATTCTCATTAACATGGTTATATTTATTTAAAAGGGTAGATCTTGTATGTAGTGATTAGAAAATCGGACTGGAGGCCAAATCGGTGAAGGCTGTGGTTCGAGGTTTAACCGGTCGGACCGGTTCAAACGGGTGGTCCAACCGAAAAATTAAACTTTATATTTTTAATTATATTTTAAAACTATTATTAAAATATAATATAATAAATAAGTTTTTTAAATAAACATGAATAGCCCAAAACCCAAAACCCACACACTTTTATTTTATAGGCCCAATCCAATTAAGAATATTAAAAGAAATAGAAGTAGGGTTGTCTTCCATAATCAGCAATCTGCGGCGCTCCTTCTTTCTATTTCTCTCTATAGCGCTCTCAATTTCTCGTTCTCTCTCTCACTTAGCAAAGTTCTCTTACTCTCTTTCTCCCTTAACAAAGCCGTAGATGTTAGTCGAGTTTGGCACGATAGTTTAAAATTTTGTAGAGATCTGATGGCTTGAGGTTCGATAGCTTGACATCCATATTCGAGAAAGCTTTTCATTTTTTATTTTTTATTGTTTCTATTACTCTCAAATTGCAGTTTGCAACAATAAGTTGAGTGTAATAACTTAATAATTTCTAAATATTGAGATTGAGGAGGTTTCAATTTTGAATTTCTTCAATAAGAGAATACAGACGTGCAGAACAACTTATCTCAATGTTTTAATTTTTTTTAAATACCGAACCGACGGTTTCCGATTATCTCATTCTCCCGGTTCAATCAGTTTTTACCGATTTGATCCGATTTTTTCCGGTTTAACCACAAAAGCGGTTATGGGGGTGCTTTCAGACCAGTTGCCGGCACGGTTCCCGGTTGAACTGGTTCAACCGGTCCTGTCCGATTTAAGAACACTGCTCGTATGAGACCATCTCACATATCTCATCTCGTGAGATGGATACGTGAGACGGAGTATCCATCAATTAATTAATATATTATACTATAAAATAAAAAAGCGGTGGCAACCGATTACCAGTGCTAACTTCGGAAAACGTCTGTTCAATTAATTTAGAGTGATAGTAGCTTTTATTATACATTTAAAAATTATTAATTTTAAATTATTAAAATAAGTAAAAGTAATATTTAAGTAACACTTAAAATTTAATGTAATCATTAACCAAAAATTGAAAGTCACAGTTTAAATTTCAAAGTGATACACTTATTATTAAATTATTTTATGAGAATTTCATAAATAAAAAAGTGATAATATTTTTAATAAAAAATAATATTTTAAAAAAGAAAATTAATAATCAACTAATTAAATTATTTCTAAAATACTTGTTAGAAAAACAAAAAATGTGATAACATTTTTAATAAAATGTAATATTTTATTAAGGAAAAGTGATACACATTCAATTATATTATTTAATAAAAAATTTATGGACAGATAAAAAGTGATAATATTTTTATTAAAAAGTAATAACTTTTTTAATCAAAAGTGATACCTTTTTATTAAGAAAAATAGTGATACACATCCAATTATATTATTTAATGAAAATTTAAAAAATGATAACATCTTTAATAAAAAGTGATACTTAATAAAAAAAAGTGACAAACGTTGAATGGAGTATATATTATCATACGGATAAAAGTGATAATATTTTTTATTGAAAAGTAATACTTGTAAAGAAAAGTGATAATTATTTAAATAAATTATTTTATTAACTATTAATATAATAATAAATAAAAAGCAGTGATTTATAAATAAAAAATGGTGTTATCATCCAATTTTTTTTCAATTATATATTATTTTCACACTATTTACATTAATTGTATTGAAAATATTCTCTAATTTTATTTAAAAATAATAATATAAATGTAGTAAACAATATGCTCTAAGTAATTATAAAATAAAATTAAACAAAACAAAGTATAACTCAATTTCTTAAAACAATAAAATAAATAAAACGGTAAGTTGATATGGGCTAACATGGGATCAAGATCCTCTCCATTTCGTAGGACTGTCAATTTTCTACATTTCTTAAAATCTGCACCACTTATTGAATTTAATGATTATTGTAATTCCACCTCATCCCTCTAACTAATTAATTTTTTATTCTTTTAAATTTTTCTTTATATTTTTTAAAAACATTAACTGAATCTATGGCAATAATTTGCCACATCACCCTTTTTTTAACTTAAATTAATTTTAAAATTTCTATGAATTTCATCGTCTTTTTTATATTTATTTTGTTAATTAATTATTGATAATTATAATTATACATCATTAAAAACTAAAAATAAATATTAAATTTAAGAACAAAATATATCAAATATACCATAAACCATATGGATAAAATTACAATTATATTTTAAAATTAACACTACAAAATCTGAATGCTAGACAATATAATAACTGGCGCCTAGATGAAACGAAATTTACAAATGCACCAAGTACCTAAATGGAGATGATCCAAATCCGGCTAACATGTATTTAACCGACAATCAAGGTGTTAAGTTGTTTATGGATCCGCGAGTGTTTCGTTGGATAATATTTGACCCGTCCCACGAAACGAGATCCATGCATGAGACGGTTTCACACAAGTCTTTGTCTATTTAAAAATGTTTAATTTTTTTAAATGAGTGTCTATTCATACTCTTTAATTAATCCCAAACTCATTTTAGTCTTTTAATTAAAGTATACTTAGGTGTTCACGGGTTACCGGTGATCCTCTCTCATAGGGTATGCACTGCTGATAGAAAACAAAATTAGGTTCACGGTCGATGGGGGCAGGCTTAGGTCCACTATCCGCGGGCTGATCTTATTTATTTCAATTATCTTTATGTTTAGTGCTTGAGCCCATTAATTGTGGGTTGGGCTTATTTATTACTCCCTCTGTCCATCCCCAATCTATCCGTTTGCTTTTTGCGTGTGGATTAAGGAGTATTATTATATAATGTGTAGTGGGTAGTTGTATTAGTGGGGTATGTATGTCCCATATTATAATTGCATTAGTGAGTGGATGGGTCCCATGTGTCTAAAAGTGAAAATGGTTATATTAAGAGTGGATGACGCAAAATGGTAAAATGGATAGATTGACAGTGGACGGAGGGAGTATGTTTTTGTTTAGATTCTTAGGGTTTTGGTTTATTTCCTTTTTTGTATTAGTGAGTAGTATTATTTAAGGTATGATTAGGGTTTATGGATTTTTATCATATTATTATTGGATTAAGGAGTTTGGAGGCTTTTGGGCAAGCGGAGTTTTCCGTTTCATTGGGCAAGCGGTGTTACCATTTAATTTTCTTTTTTCTTATTTTTCTATTCTTATCAATTGGTTCGGCCTGCCGGATCCCGTATCCATCGAGATAACAATAACTCGTTCCAGTGGAGAGAGATTAGACAGATTGGAGACAGATCAGGCCGAGATGAAGGAGATTTTGAAGTCGGAGGGAGTATGTTTTTGTTTAGATTCTTAGGGTTTTGGTTTATTTCCTTTTTTGTATTAGTGAGTAGTATTATTTAAGGTGTGATTAGGGTTTATGGATTTTTATCATATTATTATTGGATTAAGGAGTCTGGAGGCTTTTGGGCAAGCGGAGTTTTCCGTTTGATTGGGCAAGCGGTGTTACCGTTTGATTTTCTTTTTTCTTATTTTTCTATTCTTATCAATTGGTTCGGCCTGCCGGATCCCGTATCCATCGAGATAACAATAACCCGTTCCAGTGGAGAGAGATTAGACAGATTGGAGACAGATCAGGCCGAGATAAAGGAGATTTTGAAGTCGGACGGTTCGCGGTTGACGGAGATCACGGTGTCTTTGGATGCATTATCAAAGGTGATTTTGCAGCTGTCGTCGGAGGTGCAATCGGCTGTAGGTGTGGCCCAAAGGGAGGCAGTGGCGTCCGTCACATCAATGATGGCGTCGCCTGTTGATGATCCGACGCATAGAGGCATTTCCCTGACGCTTCTGCCATCATTTGAGGGGGAAGATATAATTGGGTGGATAGCGAGGGCTGAGAAACAGTTTGAATTGAATGGTACCCCACTGGAAAGAAAGGTGGCAGCGACTGGGTTGCTATGGACGGGTTTGCCTTGCACTGATTGGCATGGATGAAGGCGAGGAAGCCTGTAATGTCGTGAAAAGAGTTCACGCAGGTGCTGGTGGTGCATTTTGACATAGGATTTAAGGGGAGTAGGTTCGAACGTCTATCCAGAGTTGAGCAATTCGGAACAGTGGAAGATTACATCTCAATTTTTTTTCCAATTGACGGGTCAGGTTCCAGGATTGTCTGAGGCACATTATTTGGGATATTTCATGAATGGGTTGAAGGGTACAATTCGGGGTTCACTACGGTTACTTCGCCTAAATGATTTGGAGACAGCAATGAAACTAGCTAGGGATATTGAGGATAATCTGTCCTTTCAGAATGGTGGGCAAGGGAGTCAGATTTTCAGCGATTCAGGAATGCGCTCAGGCAGTTTTTAAGGCTGATTGTGTCTGTGGTAAGTAATGTGACAGCAGGGGACAACAGTGTGCATGGCTCGACCGACAGTTTCTCTAAGCCGGCTACGCAACCCCGTGGACAAATTCAGGGCTGTCCGGGACAAATTTGAGGTTGTCTGAGCAGTCTACTACCCGTTCCAAATATACTCGGCTTCCACCGAGAGTCTTGGAGGACCTGAGAGCAAAAGGGTTGTGCTTTAGGTGTAAGAAACTCTTTACACCTGGGCATGACTATCCATTCAAACAAGTGAGAGTAATGTTGGCTGAGGAGGACGAGGAGTTGGACCTCAAACATTATGAGAATTGCAAGGTGACGGGAAAAAAGTTAATGGATGAACATGAAGAGCTTTTTGTGGAGGGACGGGGGTTTTATGTTTTCTTTAGGGTGGTTACATGACTGCAACTTTGAGGACAATGTTGTTTCGAATGAGGAAATTGATAGGAAGCAAAATTAGTATTTACGGTCGACAGGGGCGGGCTTTAGTCCACTATTCGTGGGCTGATCTTATTTGTTTTATTTATATTTATGTTTAGGGCTTGAGCCCATTAATTGTCGGTTGGGCTTATATATTATGTTTTTATTTAAATCCTTAGGATTTTGGTTTCTTTCCTTTTTGGTATTAGGGAGTAGTATTATTTAAGGTGTGATTAAGATTTATGGATTTTTATCAAATTATTATTAGATTAAGGAGCCTGGAGACTTTTGGGCAAATGAAGTTTTCTGTTTAATTGGGCGAACGGTGTTACCGTTTGATTTTCTTTCTTCTTATTTTTCTAGTTCTTATAATTATGCACATCCTATGTAAGAGGATCATCGGTGACCCGTGGTCAGCTAAGAATCACCCTTAATTAAAACAATCTTATTCAAATTTGCATGACACAATCCTATGGAGCAATTCAGTACCGCAAAATCTAAATCTTGGACAGTTGGGCTAAAAGCAATTGTCACTTCGAAGAGCCTTTCACTCTAATTTAGACATGATCCATCTTCTTTCACTCTAATCAAAACCTAGCTGCATTAATTCATGGCTGGTTGGTTGAACAAGACAAATACCGAACTATTTACACACACCTCAGAAGGGATGAAAATAATTCATTCTCATAACTTTACTTATTTTCATTTTTTATCCCAAAAAAATATATAATTTTCAATTTAGTATCACCAATTCTGAAATAGGGTAAAAAATACTCCATTTTCGCTAGAAAAATTCTGAAATCACCGGAAACAGGCACATGTTTGTCACGTGCCAACAAAAATCGGTGCAAATTGACCCCCCACCGACAACGAAAAACAGAACTCCACCGAAAAACCGACTGACACCCATTGCTTCGTCGGTCCAAGTGTTGGTTCCAGTCTGCACCCCACCGACAAGCCGAACGATAAATATCGGTCCGTCGATCCGAGTGTCGGTTCCAATCGATCCTCCACTACAAGCCAGCATTCAACATAGAAGGTGGGTGGTGGATTTTTTATTTTGACTTTTATGAATTAGGGTCAAAAGGTAATTTTGTCACATTACATTAAATTAACTAAAAGGATTACAAGTTATTTTTATGTTGCCAATAATTTTCTCCTACAATAAAGGGGTATTTTTGCATTTCTCCCGATTTATTATTATTTTATAATTTTTATAAAATCTTAAATTAAATTTATACAAACTTCTAAAATCATACTCCCTTTTTCTCACAATAACGTTTTTACATATTTTCATTTTTGGTGTCCCATAAAAATGTTTAAATTTCTCTTTATAGTAAAAATGAGACTCACACAAAATATTTAAATATCTCAATGGGGCCCACAATAGTAGTACATTAATACAACTATCCATTGATATTAAAATATTATATTTCTCACTTTAATATACTTTAAAATAATATATTTTTTAATTCCCGTAAAAAAAAACAAACATAAACCATAAATATTTTTACTGGAGGAAGAAGGTATGACCGACTTGGTCTAAACATCTCTTAAAATTGAATTTTAGATTTATAAATATATACTCAAATTTATGAACAATTCAAATTGAAGTTGGATTTTTTAAATTGAAAGTGATATCATTTTACAACGAAAGTGATAATTATTTTAAAAAGTGTAAAATCAATTCGGATCACCTATTTCAATTTAGTGTTTTATCTGACATTCCACTCATTAATTAAATGACACATGTCTTATTATTACCTAGATTAACGCAAAATGCCCTAAAGGTTTAATGGTGAAGGGTATGGTATAATTTTTTATGTTATGAAATACCAATGAAACATAAAAAGTAAAATAAGAAATTCAGGTCAATGTAAAATTGTCTCAGACGAAATAATTTCACGCAAAACTTACCCTCTTTGAATTCATTCCATGTACACAATGATAAATTGATTCCATCCACAATGGTAATTAAAAGTAAAAAGAAGGTGAAAGGAATGATAAGAGTTGGGGGTTAGACTGGAGACAAAAGGCTGGTTGGAGGTTCAAACATTAACAAGGTTTGGTTTGTACACACTTTTTCATTAATGTATTTCCATTCTCACATTGCTTCCAAGAAATCCCTTCCCACCTCATCCATCATTATCATCATCAATTATGTCATCCCATTCTTCTATAAAAAAATTCGTTATTGATTTATTTTATTTTATTTTTACAAAAAAGCAAATCTTGTATGAAATATAACATAGTCACTCCGTTCCACGAATTAGAACTTTGTAAATTATGAAGAAAATGTGTATAAATTCGAAAGAAGTATGCATAAATTCGCAGGATAAAAGAAAAAATAATTTGCAATTAATTAACATTAGATTTCGATTCTTCAAATGATGAATTTATGTATTGAAATTTTCTTAGTGTTAATTTGGAGTAGGCAATAACTCTTGTGCTAGGATTGCGTGGTGAAATGTTGTTGTTCGTATTTCACTCCAATAGTTTAAAATGTTAATTTTTAGAATATAATTATAACTTTACCTTTATGATTGATGAAATGTTACATCATTATAGATCATGGTTTATTTTATCCCCAAATTTAGGTTTTACCCTTAAGATATAATAAGGAGTGTAATTGAGCTAAGTGGGGTCGAGTTAATTATAAGGTTTGTTTGAGCTAAATAATTTATCAAATATGGAGCCCATTAATGTTGCTCTATTACTCTTAAATTATTTATGTTTTTAGACAGTCCATTAATCAATTATGGATTCAACTGTTGTTGGTCAGGAAAGGGTGGTTATTTGGTTTGTTGATAATCTGTGTTCTCCGCAGCTCAAGAAAGATACGTTTGTTGGGAGGCTGCAATGTGGTGAGATATTGATTTACTGCATATTTCTTTCTTTGTCATTTGATCCTATAATATTTGTTTTCGGGTTTTAAACTCGTTTTTGTTTTTAAAATTCATATTCAGATTTTAAAAATCACCCCTATATATATTTACTACATTCTTTCACCTCAATTAATACACATTCTCTCTTTATCTCTCACCTAATTTTTTAAATAAATTAATACATTGATTTGACATAAAGTTAAAATATACCCTACCCAAAACTCAAAACAAACACAGAATTACTGTTTATGATTTTCAAACCTCACATAACCCCAAACCAAACATCATAGAGTTCCGTTAGATATGAATAGAGTTGATAAATACTGATAACTGTCGAATTGTGTATTAGAATGGAAAGATTGTGATGTTGTGATTTCAATGTTTCACAATGATACATTTATTGGTTTTGTCTCATAATTGTTTCCTCCAAGTTTCATGATGATGGTAGTAACGTAAAATTTACTCCGGATTTTTTTTCCTTTGTTATTGAGAGTGTTTTTATTCCTGTTGTCCACATATTTAGTTGAAAGGTTATCTGGGAATGTACTGATATACTTCTCAGAAGTCAGAAGGTGATTCATTTTAATTTTTAGTGGGAATAATTTTTTATTGTTTAGATTTTTTAGAATTGAAGAATGATTTTTATCCTAATCCCATTTTTATTTTCATGAGCAATTCTACAATTGTGTAATATGTCCAATCCATTAGCAATCTATATTATTTTAAAGGTAGATTGGCTGCAATGGGGCGAGGTGTTGTATTTGCTACTAAAGCATTACTTGTTGAGCATGGAAAAGAAATAAAGGGTTTAACATTTGCTATTCAAGATCAACTCACATTAGATTGAGAATAGTTCTAAGTTGCTTTTTGGATGTACAATGTATTCATTTCTACAAATGTTGTTACATTTTACTAAATAGGGCGCCCCATAAATATTGTTATATTTCTTTTTTGATAAATAAGACCCACACAAAACAACTAATATATTTTCATGGAGTTCATACGCAATACTAATACAACTATCACTATACATTAAAATATTATATTTCTCAACATACTATTCATTAAATATAAATAACATTCGTAGAATGATAAAGTTCTTCATATCATAATTTCTAAGTTCCAAATACTAATAACATAAAATTCAAGTAATATTAAAAAATATGAGTTGATCTATTGTACACAACTGTACACTAATATACCTAACCCATATTCATAAATGGGTCAAGTATAAAAAATGTTGAACTCGGATGCTGACGTCACTTTCCTCCTCACTCCTCTTGTTAACTTTTTACTCATGTTTCTTTCCATTGCTCACTAATACAATTAGTTATTAATAAGTATACATTTATTAATAAAATGTTATACACTTGTTCAATAAAACGTATTATAAAACGAGTTAAAATCAATCATTTTCCAACCCAATTCTCATTATGAATACAGTGAAAATCTTCATCAATTGCAACCAAAGCACTCTTTGAACACTCCAACTGTTATTAAAAAAACGTTATACACTTATTCAATAAAACATATACACTAATTATTTAAAAAGTGTACATTAATAAATCAGTCTTTGAACAACTCAACTATTTATTAATAAAACGATATACATTTATTCAATAAAATGTATACACTTCATGCTTTAAAAGTATACATTAATAAACATTTGAATCCTCCACCAGAATTTTCAATGCTCGGTAATTGTGAAGGCAACCAAATAACTTTTTCAACTCACGGGACAAGACATTCAGCGAGATCTGACCAAAATTTTGACGAAAATGAGAAAGTTAACAACTCAAATAGTCATATTTAATCAAAAATGAAGTGAACATTTTGGAAAGAGAATAACATGAAGAATCGAAGAATCAAATTGGAATCCTTCAAGAAAAATTTGACATCAAAGAAGCAAAATTACCAGATTAAAACCGTGAAATATTTTAAGGAGAAAATCAGCGACGGCACGCAGTGGAGTAACGGCAAGGATGGTGGGTGGAGGAGAAACGATAGAGACGGTGAATGATTCATATTCCGGAGAGAAAGTAGAGCGGTGGCGACAGTGGAGTAGCGACAGATACGATGGGTGGAGGAGAGACAACGGAGAGAGGAGGGACGATGGAGAGAAGATGCGGCTGAGGCAGTTTGGTAGGTGGAGTGCGAACGTGAGTGAAGGGAGAGGAAAAAGTTGATTGCTGTGGGTGAGAGAGAGAGAGGAGACAATGAGGGGGTTTGAAAATGAGTGTAAAAAAACGTATACAAATAGGGTGCACCCACTTTAAAAAACGTATACAAATATAAATAAAAACGTATACAATTATGAATAAAAATATATATAATTTAATTGTTAGTTTTTTTAATGAAAAATTGAGTGTAAAAAAATATTCAATTATTAAAAACATGTATACACTATTAAATAAAAAGTTATACACATATGGATGCTAGTTTTTTTAATGAAAAACTTAGTGTGAAAAAAGTATACAATTATTAAAAAATATGTATACAAAATAAAATAAAAAGTTATACACATATGAATGCACCCTTACACCCTATTTCACCTCATATCAACTCATCCAAATAGCACAATAAAATGTTACTATGCCTTTTAACATGCCTTAACTCTAAGCCCAAAAGCATATAATCTTGAATAAGTTCAAATATCTTGTGGTGGGAAACTTAATTAATTTGGTTTTAATTTTTCACGCAATGTTACGCACCTAAATCAAAATCACATTCCGATAGCAAAACGATTATTACCATAATAATGAAAGTATATTTGGCATAAACTTTTTAGCTGTCATCCTATCACATAAGTGGATCCACTCAGTTTTTCTATTTATTTTTCATAGCTAATTATATGGTTAAATGAATTACAAAATCACCTTAATTTTATCAAATCTCTTTTATTTTTTCTAAATTTATTTATATATTTTCAAGAAAATCCTAAATCTAAAAAATTTCACAGTGACTTTTTCCTATGCAATAGAAAAAAAAGAAATTGGACATTCAATAAAATCCTTAAGGTGCATTGGTGCCAGATTCACCCCAAAATTACTTGGTTGATATATGATTTTTTCCTAATACTATTTCACTGTGACTTTTTCATATCTTTTACTCTTACGAATAATATTTCATTTCTCTATTATTTATTTATTAAAGAGTACTTTTATATAATCAATATGCGTGATGAATCATATTCACAAGATACTCTTATCTTTTTAAAATATTCATGTTTAGTAGTATTATAAATACCAATAATCATATAAAAAAATTATGTACAGTAAATAGCGATTTAGTATTTTGTTGATCAGTTTAGTTGCTATAATTTACATCTACACCATTTTATTATGTCGGAGTGTAGTGACAATTGAATGGGTCATTCCAACTCTTATAAAAAAATGAACTAGAACCAAAAAAATGGGTCATAATTATGGTTAATTAATGGACTTTTCTCTTTTTTAAATAGAAAAGAAAAAAGACAAAAAGAAAAGAAAAATGTAGAGGATTTGATTATGAAGTAAGTTAAATAAAGCAAGAACGGAAAAATCCGCAGTGATTATGATGAAGTTTAACAACCTTTACATAGTGCTAATTAATTGGGTAGGTTTCCACTTTGTAAATTCGTCAAACTAAATGGCCCAATTTTTTCCCTTTTTTTTCTTCTAAATTTCGGTAGGATTTCTTTATTTGCCTCACTTTTCTTCTCTTTCAATTATTCTGGATGTGGCTAATATTAATGACGTACTTTAAAGTATTTAATTCATTATCAAGGGTGATCATACCGGAATCTTATTTTCACTACAATTTTTTATTAATAGAATATTCTATTGGTAAAAAATTTAATTTGAATATTAAGTTAATTTACCAATAGATTAACAACGAAATCTGTTTGTAATTTTTTGTTGATAAATTTTTAGCAATCAATTTTCAATTCTATTAGTAAATAATTATGTTGGTAATCCATTGCTAATAATTCCGTTGATAATTAATTTATACAATGATTATGTTGGTAATTTATTGTTAATTTCATTTTTTTCCGTTGATAAAATCATATGAAAATCCGTTGGTATTTCGTCGGTAAAAGAAAAATGTAATTTTTATTGGCAATCTGTTCATAATTAACAACGAATTGAATTCCGTTGATAAATTCTATAGCTAAAAAGAAATTTTTTTGTAGCATTTGTGAAACGAGTGTATTATTAATTTAATTAAATATATTTTAAATTAAGCAAAAATAATAATTAAAAAGAAACGAGGCAGTTTTAAGTGAGATCATTTACGCTTTTGTAATTAATTTTCACTTTTTATTAAAAATATTCACTTTTCTATAAATTATTTTTTTATTTATACTATCACTAATTTGTTATCATGTTTCGTTAAAAATATTATCACTTTTTATTCATTTCACGAAATGACTTTTTGTGAGATGGTATTACACAAGTGTTTCTCAAATGAAATTTTGATTAACAATTAATTATAATTGCTGCTTGTTTTTTGATAATTAACTAATTTACGATATTTATTTTATAATACTTTAAAATAAATTATTTTATTGTTGTTAAATGTAATTAATGTGTATTTTTATTTAGAAAAAAATAATTTTTTTATAACTAATCTCACTTTTTATTTATTAATGTTAATTAATCAAGTACTCCTCCGGTCCGCCCGATAGATATACATTTTTTCACATTAATTAATTAATATTATTATTTAATGTGTAGTGGGTATTTATATTAATGGGGTATGTGAGTCCTATATATTAATCGTATTAGTGATGTCTGTGGGTCTTATGTGTTTTAAAAAGGGAAATGTATACTTGGTTACGACCCCTGTTCACTATTTTCTTTTGAAAAATATGAATTTCACCCTCAAGTATAAGAGATCAATTGTAGCGGCGTGACCAAGTTAAATTCGAACCCACGAGATAATTATAAATCTATGAATTAATTATATATATGACGATCCAACGTAAGACAATTTTTGGGGTTTGTTTGAAGATGATTAATTAAACTATTAAACACGAAAATTAAATTATTACTGAGAAAATAAATCATGAAATGATAACTTTAAAAAATTTAAGGATGAAGAACTGGTAACGTTAAGGCAGTCCAGTTTAACTACACTGCAGATATATTTATAAGAGGATCACTAGTCAAATTAGACCACTATGATCAAGTGAGATCTAATCAACCCTTATAATAGGCTGAAAATCCTAGAATCGATTGAAAATTAATTCTCCCTCTCTCTATAGGTACTTGCGCTATTAAGGCGTTCACTTTCTTGGGCACTAGATTACTAATCTTATGTCTCTTTACCAATTACATAATAATGATGTTTTACTAAGTAATTTATAATATTTCAAATTGATTATCTAGTTGTCTTAGGCTATATGGATTAATCCCTAAAACTACCACATGAAACAAGTATTATAATGCAGAAAAAGAGAAATCAAATAATCATTCAATTTTATTCATAAAATAGTACAAAACAACATTATTATTTTTATCAATTGAATATTACTTTTTATTTTGAAGTTTATCACATATCATCATATTTTATAAATTTATAAAATTAAAATATAAATTAAATTATTACAAAATTTAAATTGTTACATTTTTATACAATAAAAATATAAATTTAATATATAAAAAAAATACAATAATATATAAATGCAATGCCTAATTAATTTTTTTTATAATTAATTTTTAAATTTCTAATTTAATAGCAACTAAACAAATCATTTTAAAAAGTTTAACTTGGTTAATAAATAATCCATCCAACACGATCTCACAAACCTTTGTCTTCAAATTACAGTTAAGAGTATTTATTATGTTAATTAAAATACCATCAATGAGTAACTGTGCTTGTAAATATTAATACACTCAAAATATATAAATAATATTTGCAAACATATTTACAATTTAATAAAGCTTTTTATTTACTCCTCCTCACTTAGGTATTTAACGATTTATATATATATATATATATATATATATATATATATATATATATATATATATATATATATATATATATATATATATATATATATATTTTTTTTTTTTTTCACATTTTTTATCTTTATATGTCTCATTATTAATACACAATTTTTTAAAATAATAACGTTAAAAAATATTAAGGTCTTAATAATATTATACTTCTCTTTACACTTTAATAATCAAAACTTAATAGGTTTACGCATTTTTTTAATTGAATTATCCAAAATATCTTTTCATTGTATTAACTTCAAGAATATAATTGTAGTCAACCATAAAAAAAGGTTGGAACCACAAAAGTTCACTAATGTTTACCCTTAGTTATATTATTAATTTTCAGGAAGTACAATTTTTTTCAATCTATAAGTTTATAATTATAATTTTTTTAAGCAATTACTCACTTTGTCTCAAATTCAAGTTCACGTTTACTATAAACAAACATTTTAACCCGTACGCTGCACGGAGATAGATTTTAAAAAATAAAATTATATATATATATATATATATCGTGGATACATAAATACATATAATTACGTTTTCTCTCCGTCCCATCCAAATAATTACATATCATCTGCCACATTAATACAACCATCCACTATACATTAAAATATTATTTATCTAAACTCAATACACATTAAAATACTAAATTTCTTAATCCCCGTGCAAAAATCAACCCGTGCAAAAAGCAAATATTACTATTAGAATGAGACGAAGAGAATACATATGTATGATATTTTATATTGTGATGATATGTATATTTAGTTTAGTTCATTATGTGTAATGAATTAAATATTTTTTAGTTGAATTGACGTTATACGACCCTTATTCTTTTTTCATGTATAATAAATTAATGTAATTATAAAAAATCACCAAATTTATAATTTTTATTACTTATATTTATGTTTCATTACGTAATCATATGTTATAAATAATTCCAAATAATGTCTTAATTACTTAACTTTATTTTCAAATACAACCCAAAATTTCCCAATAATTAACTCAAATTGAAACAAATTTCAACATGTTAATTGTTAAAAAAAAATGCATACAAAAATAATATCTTTAATTATAATTATTTTGTTGGACATAAAATTATTAGGGTTAAAAAATGTGATAATAAAACACCTAAATGTATTTATTTAAGGAAATAAGAATAAAATGAGTGGTGAGAAATTGAAGAGAAATTAAGAAAAAATGAGAAATTGAACAGATTTTGACTCAAATTTTGAGCGGAGAAAAGAGGTTGACTTTAGGTACTTTATATATATATATATATATATATATATATATATATATATATATATATATATATATATATATATATATATATATATATAAAGTTTAAAAAAGTTACTTTTTGACTTATTTTTGAAAATATAAAGTATGTTACATGTGTTAAAATAAAAATGATGCAAATTTGAAATTAAAGTATGTTAAAAGCATATTAGTTAGTTACTTTTTTTTAATGAAAGTGTAAAATTGAATTTGAAACGAAACAAAACAGAAAATGTAAAATTGAAGTTGTACGGAGAGATTTTTTTTTTTACGAAATGCTAGTTTTTTTATAGATTTATTTATTTTAAATTAATCCGTATATGCATACACCCATTATAGTAAAGGTAGTAATTCAATTATCCATGAAGACGACATTAAAAAGGAAAAGTTTTGCGTTTGGCTCTTTCTTAAATAGCATAATTTGCATCGTGTAAACCACCCCAACTCTACTATCATCATACAAACGACATTAAATTACTTAGCACCAAATACTGTAATAATATTAATAATAATAAAGAAAAATAAAAAGACTTAAATTAAGAAGCACCCAACACTGTAAAAACAGTGACTGGCAATTCTAGAAAAAAAACAAATTATTAAAATCTTGAATACAAGTGCAAAAAACAATTAATCCAATCCGTTACAAACGAGATTATGAGAATATTGAAAATTTAAATCCAATAATACAGACAAAAAGTGAGAAAAGGAATAAATTAGAGAGACAGCAAAAGAAAAAAAGCGAAGATTATTAAAATTAATTTTCCGTTCTTTAATTAAATTAATTGTTTTTAAGGCGGTATATTAGGTCACATTTGAGACGCTTTAATCTACCCCACTCTCTCTCCTCTCTCTTCTCTCTTCTCTCTCTCATTCAATGCTTTACCGAACTCACCACCACCCTTTTCTCTACACATTCAACCCTTTTTCCCATTCTTCTTTATCTCCTCATTTTCCCTCTTCTTCTTCGCATCGTCTTCAGGTCTGCCTCCTTTTCTGCTTCTTAATTATACCTTTAATTACGTGGAATTTTGGGCTTAATTTGCTTCGTTTGTAGGCAATGGAGTGTGTGGATATGAATTTGAAAACGGCCGACGACTTCCTGGTTCTCCCCGGCGACGACTTCTCCGTCGACGAACTCCTCGACTTCTCCAATGGCTTCGACGACGAGGAATTGCCGCTGCAACTGGACCAACCGGAGGAGAAGGAACTGGACGACAACGTCTCCACGCCGCCGGAGAAGAGTGGGCTCTCCTTCAAAGACGACGATTTTGCCTCCCTGCCGGAAACGGAATTCAGCATTCCGGTGAGCCCTTTTTTGGCGAATTAAAATGTTTTCTTTTTTTTGTTAAATTGGAAATAGGAATTTAATTAATAACTGAAAATTGATGACATTTTTAGGCGGAGGGGTTGGAGAGTTTGGAATGGTTGTCCCACATCGTGGAGGACTCGTTTCCGGACTATTCTCTCACCGGCAAATTGCCGCCGAAGCCCGCCAGAAAACAGTTCGAACCGGCAAAACCCGTGCAGGAACAGCCTTGTTTCACCACTCCGGTTCAGACCAAGGCCCGAACCAAGAGAGCCCGAACGGGTGTCCGGGTCTGGCCCGTTGTTTCTCCGTCTTTCACGGAGTCATCCACCTCATCCTCCTCGTCCTCCTCCTCCACCACCTCCTTCTCGCCGCCCAATTTCTGGCCGTTTCAGAGCCAAACCGGGGAGTCTTTTTTGGGTAAACCGGACGCAAAAAAGCCGAAGAGGAAACCGGGTGATCACACCTCGGCCGCCCAGCCCAGGAGGTGCAGCCACTGCGGCGTCACGAAGACGCCGCAGTGGAGGGCCGGGCCGCTCGGGTCGAAAACATTGTGCAATGCTTGCGGGGTGCGTTTCAAATCGGGGCGGCTCCTGCCGGAATACAGGCCCGCATGCAGCCCGACATTCTCGAGCGTGCTGCACTCGAACAACCACCGGAAAGTTCTGGAGATGCGGCGGAAAAAGGAGTCGGAGGTGGAGGCGCCGGCGGTCCACAGTTTTTGAAGTTTGTAGGGGGGTAGGAAAAGATTTTTTAGAGGAGTTTGAGTTTTGAGTGTTAGTGGGGGGAGAAGAGATGAACCGAGTGATTGAACCCGGTCGAGGTAAATTAGACCGGCGGTTTAATTAGTGTATATTGTTTCGAGGGAGGTAGGTTACGTTACGAGGCAGTGTAACTGATAAAATTAGGAGTAAGACTTTTATGTTTAATTATGCTTTAATTTCCCTTAAATTCTTGTTATTTAATTGGACTATCTCTCTCTTTAATTCCTTAAAATAAATTATCTTTATAACTTAATAGGGAAACCTACCTCGACCTACATGCATGTTAATTTCCCATTGCACAATTAAGTTTGGATTGAATTGGGATATTATGATATGGAGAAAAGGGTTGAGGGGGGTGGGTGCATGCGAGAGTCACATGGGTGAACTAATGAAATGGCGATGGCGTGAATTCTAAGCATTTTTTCATTCCTCACCTTTCATGCCTACTTTCCTTTTCTCATTAACCATCATCTCTTACAAAACTAACACTAACTTATCATCTCTATCTTGCATCATTGGTTAACTTAACGTACGATACAG
Source organism: Pogostemon cablin (assembly GCA_023678885.1). Taxonomy (NCBI): domain Eukaryota; kingdom Viridiplantae; phylum Streptophyta; class Magnoliopsida; order Lamiales; family Lamiaceae; genus Pogostemon; species Pogostemon cablin. Next base: position 11,310,598 of record CM042964.1, on the reverse strand, counting down.
AGGGAGAGGGGTATTGAAGGAGTACATAAGCGAGATTTCATGTCCTGAATCGTTGGATGAACATGACATATGATAGAGAGGGGTGTTGAATTCTAAAAGGAATAGACGACGGTTGAATCTTATAAGAAAATCACAAATCCGAATGTAACATAGGATAGAAAGGGATGCTAAACTCTGAAAGGAATAGCGGATGACATTGAATCCTAAAAGAAAATCACAAATCCTTATTATAATGGTTGGATTTTTTATTTTCGTCACATGTTTTTCTTATAATAAATGACATTGGCGATTATGTATGAAAATTAATGATACAAGAGATCCTGCGTGCAATTTCAATCCAACAACTATTTGGCCGTACATGGCGTTATAAGAGTCGATGTTTGAATACTTGCTACTAGCTACTTGAATATAAAACAAAATATTTAAAGGGAGGAATAATTTCGAGGGAAGGGGAGAGAGAAATTAAATTAAAAAAGATGGAGTAATAAGAAGATAGAATGATGAAAATGTATGTATAGCCGGCCTAAGAAGAAAAATAATGGATTACCGTGATGATGAGTAGCTATGAAAATGGTTTGGACATAGTGTGTGAAATTAAAACAGTGGATGTTGATGTGGACCAGGTTTTTGTTGGACAATAGGATGTACACTTTCTGCAACCAATAATAGTATAATTTTATTTTAGCCTTTTTTTTTTTAAAAAAAAATTTAGAATTAAAATTTCGATATTACCCACCTTACTTATTCCTATGCTCCATAAAAGTGTTCAATCCAATGGCCTTTTCTTTTTTCATTGGTATTTTTTTTTTTTGTCAGTGCAGAGGGGACTTTCTGGGGTACAAAACAAAAGAAAAGGTGAAATCATAGAGAGAGAGAGAGAGAGATGGCTCTTGCTATTTCAACCTAAATTTACTACAATCCCTTGGTGGGGTACCTTTCAACCTCTTTCTTTTTTAATGGGAAAACACCATTCATTAATCATTTTCACAATGCATGCCTCCATAATTTAAAAAAGGTTAATACCCTTTTATATTCACTCCTCCTCTTTTTGTTTGTCGAAAAATCATATTTTATTATATTAGAGTCACATTTAAAGATTTCTATTTTGCTCTTTTAATAAAAGGGCCCATCACTACCCATCACATCCCTCTAATACAACTACTCAATACACATATAATAATACTTCTTAATCCACGTGCAAAAAATAAATGACCACCTTTGCCCGGGACGGAGAGAGTACTATTCACTTCCTTCGTCCCACACAAAGGGTAACTTTTATTTTTTGCATGTGAATTAGGAGTATTATTATTTAATGTATACTTGATAGTTATATTTGTAGGATTTTTGGGTGTGTTTTGCAACAATGCTTAAATGTAGTGGTTTTTTTTGCAATTTCTCAAAAGTGGGAATTAATTTGCAATAGAAGTAAAGTTCGTGGTTTTTTTTTTGCAATTAACCCTATTTTAATTATATTAGTGGATGTGTGTGAGTCTCATATGTGTAAAAAATAAAAGAGAACTCTTTGGATGGAACGCCAAAAATGAAAAAAAAGGACTCTTTGGGTGAGACGGAGGGAATATTTTTTTTAATGCTCAATATTTAGTAATAAATGTTTAAATATTCAAAATGATGTAAATATCCTTGATTCTATTTGTGATTCGATTTAAAAGCTACAATCGAGTCATATAAATACATAAAATAGGGTCATTTATTTTAACCAACATTCAAGTCAAGATTATTTTTGTAAAATTGGGCATTTAAGTAATATCGGCCATTATAAGCACGCTGGATTTTTTGTACTATTTTTGTATATTATCTTCTATGTTGCATGTTATATATGATTGACCTACCCGTATGAGGGGAAATAAATCCATCTATTGCCCTTAGAGTTTAAGTTTTCCATTTTAAGTTATAGTTTCTCCCTTTCTGCTACGTAACATCCATTCAATAGTATTGTATAAAAAACAAAGTAGTAAGAGCAACTCCAAAAGACTATTTAAATAAGAAATAATCTATAATTTAAAGAGCCATGCATAAAAATATACCTCCAAAAACATCTTTAAATATTTTTTTTTACATAATGGATTTGACTCTTTAAATTTGGAGAGCCAAACTAACTCTTTAAAATTAAATGCATTGAAATTTTCACTACTTACGATACTTCAATTTCTCGAGAGATTCAACTGATTATTTATTGTTTTGCATTATAATGCAATATTGTTATTTCAATTTGATTTTATTGTTAAAAAATAGATTCTTCTCAACTTTCATTAAAATTATATTTAAATAATATTAGTATTAGTAAACATCCAATTTTTTAAAAAATATGAAGGAATAATACGTTGATTTTATTTTTTTATATTATAAAATTATGATTATTTTATGTTATAAAAAATATATAGATCTATAAGAATTCATGTGGAGGAAAATTATAAAACAAATTAATAGTGGAAACAAAAAAAATATAGAAAAAACAAATGTAATAAATAAGCTTTGGGAAAAGTATAAATATAAAGAAGTTGTTTTAGATGAATAAAAATATAGCTTTCTATAATTTAAAGGTTCTTTATTTTACTCAAAATCCTCCTCAAATTATACATATAATCTCTTGGAGATGCTCTTAAAAGTAGGGTTAATTTTTGTTTGTTTGTTACGGAGTAATGGGATCTTTTGTCCATTACTTCTTTAAAACGAGTGGTTTTATATATTTTTACAAGGGAAATGGTTGTCTGTCTTACAGTACGGGAAGTGATTTGGCTCCTGTTTATACGCTTCTATATGATGTGCTAAAGTACAAGCACATCTAGAAACATAAGTTTGTAAATAATAACAATATAGTTTAATATTTAATCAAATTACTTTAATACGTTCGCGTATAAGTAGGTTAATTTGATTCAAATCTTGCACGTGTCATATTTTGTTTTATTAGGTGATGGTGATGTTTGAATACTAAACATCTGTTTGACCATAACTCTATATCATGTTAAATGACAATTTCATTTAGGAACTCATATTAAATGACCACCCTATCTAAAATCTAAAATTTATAAAAATGAGTACACCCTCTCCATAGTAAAATTTAGAGTTACTGTAAATACGAAGTTCCAGAAAAATTATTTTTTGACTTATTTTTAGGATAATTTGGTATTTTTAGTTAATAAATAAATTATAAAGTAAGTTATGTGAATTGTAAAGGGATGTCAATTTTGAAATTAAAGTGTATTGTGAGAATTGTTAGATTATGTGTTATTTTTTCATTTAAGGGTATGAACTTATTTATGAAATGGAAAAAATGATGGGTAATTCTTGGGTGACCCGTGGTCACCCATGACCCTCTGATATGAGGGGGTGGGGGTCACCCCCGACATGTGGGCCCCACCCCTCATATAAGAGGGTCATGGTGACCACGGGTCACCCAAGTGATCCTCAAAAATGATATTTGTAAATTTGTTTATGGTATTATTTATATATAATCAAATTCCTCTAATAAGATTGGAATGTTACTCTTTTGTATTAGAGAAGTTTGCTTTTCAAAATAAAATGTAATATTACTTTTATAGAGTGACGGGGCCAAAGTACAGAAGAATAAGTTATGTGGATAGATATTTATTTGGGGATCGAAATTTAAATTGGTTGAAAATTTTTCTAAATATGATCTCCTTATTTCCTAGACTTAATATTTCTAGGGATAATGTTAATAGAATATATTTTCAATGTATAATCCACAATTACATCATAAATAAAAGTTTTAGATTTTAAATGATTCATTAACTAAATACTCCCTCCGTCCCGGTATAAGAGAGTCATTTGCTTTTTTTGCACGTAAATTAAGGAGTATTATTATTTAATGTGTGGTGGGTAGTTGTATTAGTGAGAGTGTGGGTCCCATATTTTAATTGTATTAGAGTGGTGTGTGGGTCCCATGTGTGTAAAAAAAGAAAGGAGACTCATTGATTGGGACGACCAAAATGGAAAAAATGTCCCTCTTAGCCTGATACGGAGGGAGTATTAAATTACTAATTATTTTGATGAATCATATATCATAAGAGATAAATAAAAAATCTAGATTATAGTAAGATTAATTGGGAAAAAAGAATTCAAACTAAAAAAAAATATACTTAACAATGAGTCGTCTGCACACTACCAATCAATTAAAATTTTGTACTATAATATATATCTAGGCAAAGTCACATGTGCAACAATTTCACATAAATTAGTTACGTGAACTCGAGTGGTTTATGTTCTATTACACCTATTGGCTATATTTGTTTTGGATTTATGTAAAGTTAAAAAAAATCATTTAATAGTGTTTTATGTTTGTTTTAGGTTTTTTTGTGGAGTATGTTTTAACTAGAGCTGTTATTCAGGTCAAGCAAGCCCGAATAGTGTACTCGAGCTCGACTCGAGTAACTATCGAGCCATAAAACTCTGCATGTTAGGAGGCGAAACCCAGGGGCTAATGTGGTAGGGCTCAACCCCAATGGGCTTGAACCCTCCCGGTTACCCATGGCCCAATGACATACTGTACAGTGTTGGGCCACCATCTTTTTGGGTTTAATCAATAGCCTACTAATTCAACTTCTAAGGAAGAGAAAAGAGAAGGACGGGAAAGCCGAGTGGATTGAGGCCCGATGAAGAAAACCTCCTTTGAATGCCTTACAACCTCTTACCCTCGCTTAAAGCTTAGGAATAATGATGGTCCGCCACCCTACGACTCGATGAGCCACATCAGAGCATTTAATCCTCTCCAATCTTATGGGAGGAGTATTAAATGCTCCGAATTAACACCCATTACTGCTCTGACAAGCATTAATGAGGAAAGAGAAATAGGATACATATAAATAAAGTACTCCCAAATACGGAGGGGGATCACCATTGTCAAGCCATTCAAGCAATACAAGATCAATTCACCCTACCAGAGAACAAGAGCTTGGAGAAAGTCTTGTGTGTTTACTATCATTTTTCCTTATTTCATTGCTCATGTCATTTCATGTTAGATTAGTTGAGTTGATCACAATTAACAGCTGCACAACTTCTCTCCCTTAAAGTGATTACGAAACTCACTATCTACATAAACCACACTTAATATTTATTTATATTTTAAAATAAAATAATTATATTCTATAAATAACCATTAAACTCTTAAGATATATACACGTTAATATAAAAATTTATGATGACACGTGTTATTTATTTAAAATTAAAATATAAAAAAAAAGACAAAAATGGAATAGGTGATTGTTGAGAGTGTAATTTCACGTATTTTAGGTCTCACATTACACCATTTTTAATAGAATGTGACCATGATTTTGTGTAGAATGGTGTGATTTTTATATCTTGCATACTTAAGATGTTATTAAGTTGTTTTGTTGAGTTTTGAAGGGTAAAACAGGATCAAAAGTTCAAAGTTGGAATGAAGAGTGAAAGTGTGAAGGAATACTGAAAAACACATGTCCATATTGCATAATTTTTTGTATTCTTGTAGAAGTTCAAATTAATCATGTGATATATGGTTGGAAAGGAACAGAAGAGAGGATCGTTTTGGCGTAAAAATCACTCAAATCGGAGTTCGTATGAGAAAGTTATGCTTGAAACGGTGAGGTTGCGCAATGTAGTCTACAGTTCGGTAGACCACTAGGGAGGCAGCTTGGCTCTAGCCTGACCCACCGTGGTCGACTTTTTGGCCATTTCGGGGTCCTACAGAACCCTCAGGATGTCAGCTTTTCATCTATATATGGCTCGGCACTAACTCGGCTTGTCCATATGCAGCGCGACTCGAGTTGAATGCCGAGCAGCATATTTTTTGGCCCAGTGGCAGCCTGTTCGATCCAGCAACATATATTCGACTCCTAGAACATGTTTTTGTGAATTTTCGACGCGAAAAAGCCTTGTAAACAGCCCAAGATATAAAAGGGGAAAATCAACACATAAGGAGGGGAACCCATCCATTCCACCGTGAATTCACTCCACAATTCCACACACATCAGATTCATATCTAATTTTCATCATCCATCCATCTTGAAGGGGGTTCCAAGTACTAATTGAAAGAGATCGGACGATCGGAGAGACGGAGAAGGAAAGCCAAACTACGCCTACGCTAGGGTTTCATATTTCTCATCTTTTCCTTTCTTTTGTCTTGATTTGTGGTATGAATAAGATAGCCATGAGTGTTGTTTGATGGTTTGATTTAATTGATTTGGGAACCTAGACCAAGATTGAGAATTTATGCAGTTGATATTCTGAATTTATTTATTTAATCAGACTTTGCTTTTATGCTTCTAACGTCTTCTTAATAATGCATGTTATTGCCTATGATGTTTGGTTTACTGTTAGGTTATGTGTGCTCATTATTTGCATTGTCTATCTGTTAAGAATTAAAGTAGTTTGTCCGTGAACAGATTAATTCTAATGAACTGGTAAATCAGATACTTGAATTGTTTAGTTGAACAGTGCAATTAAACATTCAAGTAGGAAGTGAGTAAAACCTTGTAGTAATTTCAGAGAATACTTGTTAGTCGAACTTACCATCTGGAGGTATTGTTGTTTGCTTTGATTAGTATCTAGGAATGAGGTTTGGTAATATTCACGCACCTTAGGGAATAAATCAGAATATACTGTTAGTTTAAAATCGGATCATATCTGGTAGGTTAACAGGATTAAGTAGTGTATTTTCATTGATGCTGCATGAATGAACAATTGGAAATCTAAAAACCCAAATTAATTGGTCTATACCTGCTACCTTAGAATTGTTGTTTGTCTCTTGATTTAAAACTTGAATTTATTTTTCTTGCTTTTAATTATTTAGTTATTTATTATTTCAGTACTTTAGTTAATTAATTAAAAAACTCTGGAAATTGGTTACTTAATTTTGATTAGTTAGTAATTTAGGGTAAATAAATAATTGACTGTCCTTTTGGAATTGATAATTTAACTTGATTGGTTGCCGCTACAATTGATATCCTTTACACTTGTGGATTTAATTGAAGTGTGTAAAAAATGCTCATCAGTGATCCTATATCCAATTAATATATACATTTATTGATATTATAATATATGCCTAGTTCCTTTGTATTCTGCCCATACTTTTCAGAGCAACGGGATCATCTCATGATTGGACTGTTTTATGCTCCTCCAGTCACCATAAGGTATAAACTTTATCCATTTAGAAGTCTAGCCCAAGATATCAATTTCCTCTATTTAGTAAAAATACATCTACGACTCTACATATGACAAACCATTCATTACTAATACAATTATCTACTATACAAAAAAATAATACTCCCTCCGTCCGCCCGAAAGGTGGAAATTTTGCCATTTTGGCCGTCCGCACCAAAGGTCCACATTTCCCTTTTTAAACATATGAGACCCACACACATCACTAATGCAATAAATTTATGGGACCCATACACCTCACTAATACAACTACCAACTACAGATTAAATAATAATACTCTTTAATCCACGTGTAAAAAGCAAATGTCCACCTTTAGGGCGGACGTAGAGAATAATACTTTTTAATCTACACTTAAAAAATCAAATGGATATTGTAATTGGTCGGAGGAAGTAATTTTTTATTAGTTATTATTCCCTCCATCCCATCGAAAGGTTCCCATTTTACTATATTGGGTGTCCCACTGAAAGGTCCCCATTGTCTCTTTTAGTAAAATTGCCACACATATAACCTACCACTCACTACTAATATAACTACTCATTACACATAAAACAATAATAATACACCTAAATCTACGCGCAAAAAAGAAATAAAAACATTTGTCTGGAATGGAAGAAATAATTTTTATTGAATATGTTATCATTTCTTATTTATATATATGAATTGTTTATAAAATAATTTATTAGACAGCTACAAATATCACTTTTTTTTTAAATATTATCATATTTTATATCTTACACAATTAATTTTATGAGACGGTCTTGTAATTTCTCGACCTAATGATTGGAGGAATACATCTTGGCTAGAGAGATAGCTGTGAAGTGTTTATTCTATTTATATTCATCAACACATTGGAGATGTAAATCCGTGAATGGAGGGCAATCATTCAACCCATATTAAGTCTAATTAATTATACTTTTGCTTTAATATCACTTACTTCTAAACCTTTGACTTACACATTAATCATTTTACATTTTCTTTAACAATGACAGACGGCACAAATATTAATTTAATATTTCTGGTCAGAAAACAATCCATTCGACATATGGCATTCCCTCTATTTCCATAGTTTCTCATTAATAAATTACTGACTATAGTCTATATATATTTATAATAATTCCACTATCCACTACCCAATACTAAATCTTTGTCAATTACTCTTGATAGTATCTCCTTTCACTCACATCAATAGGAAAGACAAATGCCAGTCTCAGGTCAAAGAGATAAGAGCTATGCCACAGAAAGCCTTTCTCTCCACGTATAGGTATTTCATCTAATATTTAATAGGCAAAATACCCATACATCCGATGTATATCTAGATTCATAAGTCTAGATTCGATCCAAGCAAGAAGGTAATGCATAAATTTGTGGAGTATATGAGAAAATATCATAATTTATCCGTTAGTATATATGTTCCATTTTAATTTTAGTAATTTTATATTTGCAATTCTTAATTTTAATAATTTTTTATTTGATTTTAGTCTTTTAGTTCAAATTTAATTCTTGTATAAAATTGTTGGAATTGGTTAAATATAGAAGTGGGTCAAGCCCACCTTTGACCAATATTCTTGTAATTTTTCGTTTGTCGAAAATGAAAACAAATTGCATATTCGGAAACTACGTTTCGAGTAGATGAATTTAATGTATAAGTTTGCTCAAATCCAATTCCAAGTGAATGAGTAATTAATACATGAAGTTGACAATTTAATTACAAGAAAAAGAAGAAAAGTGAAGAGTAAAGATTGAAGTGGGAAGTTGTCCCACATTGGAAAAAGATGGAAGAATTGAACCCTTTATTACTACATACACACATTATTTAATTAAATAAAACCTGTGGACCACATGGTGCAACCAATCTAGCTAAAAGCCGCACATAGTCGCACTCATTTTGGACTCGAACTAGGGTCCGATGGGTTAGACTTGGATCCACGTAAGGTGGACGGGTCATTCCACCTGGTCGGGTCGACGGGTCTGACCACCGGTTCGAGACTGATCAACGGGCTCGGGCCGGGTCAAGACCAAAGATGTATTGGAGGGTAAAATTGGCTCCAAAATTTGAATTGAAAAATTCAAAATTCAAATGCAAATGGAGGGGTGCAATGTGAGCCATTAGATCAAGTCTTTAATCAAAAGACATGATCCAAGGGCCTAGATTAAATCAAGGCAACTCTTCTTCAAGGGGCACCACACCTCTTCACTTATATTATAAATAGACCCCAACACATAGATCATTCTCATCCAGCATTGAAATCTAGCATATTACATTCTATGCCAGGGTATGGAATTGAGTGAATCTTTTCAAGTAGCTGCTTTAATTGAAAAGCTACCGCCTATGTGGAAAGATTTTAAGAACTATCTCAAGCATAAAAGGAAAGAAATGGGGCTTGAGGACTTGATCGTAAGATTAAGGATCGAAGAAGATAATCGAAAATCTGAAATCAAGTCTAACAAAGAGGCAAGAGTTAACTTGGCTGAATCCGGGGCAAACAAAAAGAGAAAGCGGAATGACAAAAAGCAAAAGCCTGCAAAGAAAATTAAAGGCAACTGCTACAACCGCGACAAGTCCGGACACATGGCAAAAAACTACCTAGCGGAAGAGAAGTCAGTATCCACCATCCTGTCCGAACTAAACCTAGCCGCTGTGGTCTTTGAAGTAAACCTTGTGGATAATCCGCAAGAATGGTTTGTGGATAGTGGAGCTACAAGACACATCTGCTCGAACAAGGAAATATTCTCTACCTACATCCTGATAAGTGGTAGAAAATTATTTATGGGAAATTCTATAACATCCAAAGTTGCTGGACTAGGTAGAATTGTGCTAAAGATGACATCAGGAAAAGAGCTCCAACTTGTGGATGTGTTGCATATCCCTGACATCCGCAAGAACTTAGTGTCTGGATCATTGCTTAGTAAAGTCGGATTTAGACAAGTGTATGAGTCTGGCAAATATGTATTATCCAAAAGTGGAATGTTTGTAGGAAAAGGTTACCTTGAAATGAGCTTTTCAAACTAAATGTAATGACTGTACACCGTGATAATAAAAATAAAGGAAAAGTTGTTTCTTACTTGGCCGAGAGTTCTAATAAATGGCATGATAGATTAGGACATGCAAGTTTAAATTCGCTAAGAAAATTAGTCAACTTAAATTTGTTGCCAATAATGGAACTGGATCCACAAAAGAAATGTGAAATTTTTGTTGAAGCAAAAATGATAAAAGCTCCATTTCATTCAGTGGAAAGAAATACTACACTTCTAGAACTAATCCATACTGATATATGTGATTTAAAGTTCGCACCAACCAGAGGGGATAAGAATTACTTCATTACATTTATCGATGATTACACAAGATATTGTTATGTATATCTTCTAAGATGGAAATATGAAGCAATAGATGCATTCATAAACTTTAAAAATGAAGTCGAAAATCAACTAAGCATTAGAATCAAATTAATTCGAAGTGATAGAGGTGGAGAATATGTGACTCCATTTGAAGAATTTTGTCTACAAAACGGCATTATTCATCAAACCACAACACCATACTCACCACAATCTTATGGCATTGCCGAATGCAAAAATAAAACTCTCAAAGAGATGATGAATGCTATGTTGATTAGCTCAGACCTACCCCAGAACATGTGGGGAGAAGCTGTGCTTTCGGCAAACCATATTCTTAATAAACTACCACACAAGAAAAGAGATAAAACTCCATATGAATTATGGAAAGGAAGAAAACCATCATACGGTTACCTCAAAGTGTGGGGGTGCCTAGCAAAAGTTGAGGTACCTAAACTAAAACAAGTAAAGCTAGGACCCAAAATAGTTGATTACATCTTTATTGGCTATGCATACAATAGTAGTACATATCGTTTCTTGGTTCACAAGTCAGAAGTTCCTGAAATGAATGAGGGAGTGACTATTGAATCTAGAAATACAGTTTTCTTTGAGAACATTTTTCTTAAGAAGGAAAAATAAGAAGTGAGCTCGCATAAAAGAACTCATGACGCTATAGAAAAAGGTTTACCTCAAAGGGAGGAAGAACCAAGGCGTAGTAAAAGAACCAAGAAGGAAAAGTCTCTTGGTCCTGATTTTATAAGCTACATGCTAGAAAATGAACCAAGGACAATACAAGAAGCATTGTCTAGTCCAGATGCTCCTCTCTGGAAAGAGGCTATCAACAGGGAAATTGAATCCATTATGCAAAACCATACTTGGGAGGTGGTCGATCTCCCACCGGGCAACAAACCTTTAGGATGCAAATGGATCCTAAAGAAGAAATACAAGGCTGATGGTTCAATTGACAAATACAAGGCTCGCTTGTTAGCTAAAGGGTTCAAACAAAAGGAAGGATATGATTTCTTCGATACATACTCACCTGTAACTAGAATATCATCCATTAGAGTTCTCATCGCAATTGCAGCTTTGCATAACCTTGAGATACACCAAATGGATGTAAAAACAACTTTCTTAAATGGTGAATTAGAAGAGGAGATATATATGGAACAACCTGAAGGGTTTGTTGCCCCTGACCAAGAAAAGAAAGTGTGCAAGTTAATAAAATCCTTATACGGATTAAAACAAACACCTAAATAATGGCATCAAAAGTTTGATCAAACTATGCTATTAAATGGATTCAAAATCAACGAATGTGACAAATGTGTCTATATAAAAGGCACGCCTAATGAGTATGTAATTGTATGTCTATACATAGACGACATGCTCATAATAAGAAGTAATCACAAAGTGATTGTGAATACTAAGAACATATTGAAAAGTAATTTTGATATGAAGGATTGGGTGAGGCTGTTGTCATACTAGGGATAAAAATCTCTAGATCACCTGACGGAATTGTCTTAACACAATCTCACTATGTAGAGAATATACTTAAGAATTCGATGCCTTTGACTTACCCCCGGCTAAATTCCTATGGATATGAGTCTACATCTAGCCAAAAATAAAGACGCACCCATATCACAACAGAAATATGCAAGAATTATCAAAAGCTTGATGTACTTAACAAACTGTACACGTCTGGATATAACATACCCTGTTCATAAACTTAGTAGGTTCACAAGCAATCCAAATGAAGAACATTGGACAACATTGACAAGAGTACTTAGATATTTGAAACATACTCTAAGTTATGGGATACTGTATACAAGATATCCAGCCGTGGTCGAAGGATTCACGGATGCTAATTGGATAACTGTTTTAAAAGACTCCAAATCCACAAGTGGTTACGTATTTTCCTTAGGTGATGAAACAGTATCATGGATATCCTCTAAACAAACATGCATAGCTCATTCCACAATGGAGTCGGAGTTCATTGCATTAGACAAAGCTGGTGAAGAAGTCAAATAACTTAGAAACTTCTTAGAGGATATTCCTTGTTGGAGCAAACCAGTGCCTCCTATATTGATATATTGCGATAGCATGACAACTATTAGGAGAGCACAAAGTAACATGTATAATGGTAAATCTCGATACATAAGAAGGAGACATAATATCGTTAGACAATTGATCTCTAGTGGGATAATTTCCATCGACTATGTAAAGTCTAAGGAAAATATCGCGGATCCGCTAACTAAAGGCATAAATAGAGATCTAATGACAAGTGCAGTAATGGGAATGGATTTAAAATCTACGCACTAAATAACGTTTATAGCGGTAACTTAACCATGATGATTGGAGATCCCAAGAACATGGTTCAATAAGACAACTAAGTTATAAATGTTCCGAAATAACACTTGAAATATAATTTCAACTCATTCTCAAACAATTCAAGTGCAAGCCTGCAGAAATGTGGTAAAGGGTAAGCCTTAAAAGCTTTTAATGATTCCTATACCCTAAAGGTGGAGTATAGCAGGATACTCTATATAGGAGATCACCTATATAAGTGTGAAGTTTGGCCGCTTCAAATGAGAAAAACACTTATGAATTCAAGATGGTCCAGGACCGAATTGGACATAACGTGAGAACGAAGAATATTAGAATTGTTATTGGGTGGGTTTCGTTGTCTTGGTTTACCCAAAATGCTGACTAATTCAAGACATCATGTTCACTAAGCAGCAAGTAAATCCGATCGCATTCTACTTAGGAAGGTTCAAAGTCGGAAGCTACCTATCCTGATGAAATAGCAGTTCGTCGGAACTTTCGATAGAGTCTGCATGCATTAATTACATTCATGTGGGGGATTGTTGGAATTGGTTAAGTATAGAAGTGGGTCAAGCCCACTTTTGACCAATGTTTTTATAATTTTTCGTTTGTCGAAAATAAAAACAAATTGCATATTCGGAAACTACGTTTCGAGTAAATGAATTTAATGTATAAGTTTGCTCAAATCCAATCCCGGGTGAAGGAGTAATTAATACATGAAGTTGACAATTTAATTACAAGAAAAAGAAGAAAAGTGAAGAGTAAAGAATGAAGTGGGAAGTTGTCCCACATTGGAAAAAGATGGAAGAATTGAACCCTTTATTACTACCTACACACATTATTGAATTAAATAAAATGTGTGGATCACATGGTGCAACCAACCTAGCCACGAGCCGCACCCACACTCTCGCACAAAGTCGCACTCATTTTGGACTCGAACTCGAACTAGGGTCCGATGGGTTAGACTTGGGCGCACGTAAGGTGGACTGGTCGCTGACGGGCTGGGTCGACGGGTTTGGTCACCGGGTCGGGCCGCCAGCCGGGTTTGGGTTGGGTCGAGACTGATCCACGGGCTCGGGCCGGGTCGAGACCAAAGATGCATTGGAGGGTAAAATTGGCTCCAAAATTTGAATTGGAAAATTCAAAATTCAAAATTCAAATGCAAAATGGAGGGGGTGCAATGTGAGCCATTAGATCAAGACTTTAATCAAAAGACATGATCCAAGGGCCTAGATTAAATCAAGACAACTCTTGTTCAAGGGGCACCACACCTCTTCACTTATTATAAATAGACCCCAACACATCCTGCAGAAGATCATTCTCATCCAGCATTGAAATATAGCATATTACATTCTAGTCCCAATAGTTCTAGAATTATCCTACCCAAGTCCGGAAGTTCTAAATATTAGTTCGTTCGTCGATAATTTTGGACTCGTTGTGCTACAAGTCCGAAATTCAAAGTCGTTGTATCTTGGAGGCGATTGCTATAGTTCGTAAGCACCTGAAATACGGAGCAATTTCGTCTTAAGGAGAAAGAGTGTAACTCTTGACTCGACTTTACCAAAAAGTAATCTATAAGCCGCTTTAAATACTACCACATATACCCAACAAAAATTTAACCATTTTTATATCTAAATTTAATCCTTTATGTCAAAAATTTGTTCAATTTTAATTCAAATTTTGACAATAAAATGATTAAAAATTCACAACAAGAAAACTAACGAATTCCAACAACGAAAAACGTTGAAATATGCAAAAATACCACTACTACATAAGTAGCATTAAATAACATCTCATAGTAACACTTTAAATTTATTTAACACAAAATGATAACACTTTTAAAATTATTATGATATGTAAAATTTTTTTAACACTTTCTATATAAGTAACACATACATGTAACACTTTTATAATGTGTAACACATGCATATAATACTTTTATATATATAACACATTTTATGTAACACTTTTATAAAGGTAACACTATAATATAACACTTATGCATAAGAAATATTTTTAAGTAACATTTCTACATACATAAATTATTTACACAAGTAACACTTCTACATACATAAATTATTTACACAACATTTAAAATTGAGTTGTATTTTTAATACTCCATATTTATAAGATGAATATTAATTAAAACATTACACACACATACACACACACACACACACACACACACACACACACACACACATATATATATATATATATATATATATATATATATATATAATATTACCCATATTTAAAAATATATTACATACTTTTTAATATATATTTAAAAAAAAATAGTCTAATTTAATTATATAATACAATATATATATAGTTTGTTACATAAAATATATTTTATTTTAATAAATATTATTCAAAATTGAATTATTAAATTATAAAGAGTACTATTATTCACGAAATTTTTTTTTAAAATATTCTCACTCACGTTTCATGTTAATGGTTAAAATATTAAACTGCAAAAATTTAATTTAAAAAGTGAAAAAAAGACTAGAAATATATAATAAAATAAATATGTAATACATGTTAAGATTGATGGACTAGCTAAGTTAGTAAAGGAAATGCATTGTAACACATAGGTCATGGGATCAATTCCAAGCAATCACAATTTTATTTTTTATTTTATAAAGTGTTACATAAATATTTTGTTGTAACTTTTATAAAGTGTTACTACAGTAAATGTAACATTTTTAAGTGTTACTCCTATATTAAGAAAAAGTGTTACATAAGACAATAGGTAACAGGGGCAACAGCGACATCCCTAAAAGTGTTTTCTATCGTCTATAATAACACATTTAAACTATTAGATAATATTTTTTACTTGTTACGTAAAGCCATTTATATTGTAGTGTACCCTTGAATTCATGGTTCCTATTGATATTCTAGAGAATTTTATCCGCTAGAAAAGTTGTCGTTGGAATGTCATATTTCCAACAACATTTCCAACGATTTTAAGCGAAAAATTGTTGAAATATGCAAAAATACCCTTGAAATTCATAATTCCTACAGATATTCTATAGAATTTTTTTCGCTAGAAAAGTTGTCGTTGAAATGTCATATTTCCAACAACATTTCCAACGATGTTAAGAGAAAAACTGAAATATGCAAAAATACTCTTGGAATTCATGATTTCTACAGATATTCTAAAGATTTTTTTCCGCTAGAAAAGTTACCGTTGGAATGTCATACTGCCAATAATATTTCCAACGCTTTCTAAAATTGAACAGTGAATCCAACGATATTTTTGTATTGGAAAAATTTTTGTATCTAAAAGTGATTCAAATATTTTTCCAACCAAAATTCTTTTTTGGAATTGTTGTTGGAATAAATTCTAATGATAAAACAAAAGCTGTGAGAAGACTTATAGGACAAGTGAGAGATCCGTGAAAATCACCATGAATGAGGTGATCCAGAATGTTTCTATTTATATGTTTCAATACAATATAAATCCCACAATTAATGGGAGGATTAATTACAACAAATAATATATACTATAAATACATGGTCAAGAATATTTACTAAAAATACATAGTTAACAAAATATCAATTCGTATCCTTATTACCCCCGTCAAGCGCTGCATGAGATTAAGGCAAACGCAAAGCTTGGAACATAGAAACTTAAAGGCTGAACGTGGTAAGCTCTTCATTAAAATATCAGCTAGTTGGAGATGAGATAGAACGAAACAAGTGGTTAGCTTGCTCGAGGAGACGAGTTCACGAACAAAGTGATAATCAAGATCAATATGCCTAGCCCTCTTATGCGCCACTGGATTCTGACTCAGAAAGATTGCACTCTTTTTGTCATACAAGAGAATAGGCCTGGAGGGAAGAAGGGAGCGAAGCTCATGAAGCAAATTCTTGACCCAAACTAGCTCGGCTGTGGCATTCGCCATGGTACGATACTTGAACTAACAACTGGAGCGGGCAACAATTGGTTGTTTCTTGGCACTCTAAGAAAAAAGATTCCCCCAAAAAAGATAGAATATCCATAAGTGGAACGACGAGTCTCAATGCAACGAGCCCAGTCAGCATCAGTGTAACCCAAGACAGAAAAATCAGAATTCCTCTTGAAGGATAACCCATAGTGCACAGTGTCCTTGACGTAGCGAAGAATCATTTTCACTGCCAAAAAATGATCATCCGTAGGTGAGTGAAGGAATTGACTGACCGTGCTAACTGTATAAGAAAGATCAGGTCGAGTAACAGTCAAATATTGAAGGTCTCCAACAAGTGACCTATACAGAGTATGATCACGAAATGGAGAGCCTTCACTAAGAAGAGACTCCCATGCTGCCAGAGGAGTAGAAACAGGCTTGGCATCTAATAAGTGAGCACGTTCAAGTATATCATATGCATACTTTGCTTGTCCAACAAATAGACCATAAGAGGTATACGAAACTTCCCAAGAAAATAATTAAGATGACTAAGATCCTTAATGGCAAATTCATGGTGGGTACGGGAGATAAAGTTTTGCAACATAGACGAATCATTCCCTGTAATGATAATATCATCCACATATAACAATAAATAGAAGTGGCTATTTCATATGAATTTTCTCACTGATGGCTCCATTGAGCCCCACAAAGCCCGTCTTGTTGCTAAGAGTTTTACACAGATTCCCGACATTGACTTTCATCATACTTTCAGTCCCCTTGTCAAGGCTGCTACTATTCGGATTGTCTTGGCGCTTTGATACCATGTGAGAAGACTTATAGGACAAGTGAGAGATCTGTGAAAATCACGTGAATGAGGTGATCCAAAATGTTTCTATTTATATGTTTCAATACAATATAAATCCCACAATTAATGGGAGGATTAATTATAACAAATAATATATACTATAAATACATGGTTAAGAATATATACTAAAAATATATAGTCAACAAAATATCAATTCGTATCCTTATTAAAATCATTTATTTGGATTTGAAATGTTACAAATTGTTATCCTTTAGGACATGGGAAAAAGTTTGTGTGAGATATCTTAAAAAATGACTTCTGTAATATGGATAAAAGTGATAATTTTTATAATGAAAAATATACTCCCTCCGTCCCGTTTTAATGTTTATATTTGCTTCTTAAACGTTGATTAAGGAGTATAGTATTTTAATAAATAGTGGGTGGAAATATATAATATTTAATGTAAAGTGGGTATGTGTATTATTGTTGGATGTGGGGACCATGGTGATATAATAATTGTTTTAGGTGAGTCTCATATCTATATTCATACAAATATTATTTAATAATATGTTTTATTAGATCATAATAATTTAATTTGATTATATATAATAATTTATATAAAGAGAGAGGGCCATTCTTATAAATTATTATTTTTAATTAATATTAATCTTATAATTATGAAGTATTTAAAATATTATTTTAAAATGGTATATATCTAAATAAGTTACGTATTTAGAAGTGTTACATAAAAATGTTATTTATAAATATAAGTATTACATTATAGCGTTATTTTTATGAAAAAAATTACATATCTAATGTTACTTATTTAAAAATGTTATATATATAAAAGTGTTACATGTACATGTTACATATAAGAAAAATGTTACATGAATGTGTTACATATAAGAAAAGTGTTATATGTATGTGTTATTTATATAAAAAGTGTTACAAAAATGTTATATATTATAATAATTTAAAAAGTGTTATCATTTCGTGTTAAATAAAATTTAAGTGTTACTACATGGTGTTATGTAATGTTCTTTATGTTGTAGTGTTTTTCTTTATCTTCTCAATTTTACTATATTTAGAAATTATTCAATTTTAATCTTCAGTGTCTATTTAAAACTTTTGATCTCAACCATTAACCCTAATACTATGCACGGATGGCTAAAATAAAAAAAATCTAGAAGTATATAATCATAATATAATACTTTCCGTGCAATGGACGGATGATAATATATATCCAGTGAAGTATTAAAAAAAAGTAATATTAATTATTACTTATATTAAATACTTTTGAAAATAAAATTAGGACCTATAATACATAAAATTTAAAAATTAATTTTCTTTAGTGATCTTAGTATTTTAACCAAATAGCTTTTATAATAAAATATACTCGATAATAATTAAAATAAATATATTTTAGAATAAATATAATATTCATTAAATTAATTTTAGGGTAAATATTAAAATTAGTCATATAAGTATGACATTTTTCCAACTTTAGTTATTTTTTTATTGCATTTCTCACTTTTGTTCCTCAATTGTCCGATTTTAGTCCTTTTAATCCAAATTTTATCCTTTTTCGCCGAAAAAAACTAGCCAAAAAATTATGCGTGGTCATAATTTAAGTATGGACTATTCCAACTTAAATCCTTTTTTATTGCAATTTTCCTTTTGATCCTCTATTGTCTGTTTAGTCCTTTTTGTCCAAAATTAGTCAATTTTCTTCAAAAATTTAAAAAACTCGTTGGTTGCACGCGCTAAAAATTTGGGAATTTTGGCTCAGATGAGAAGGATCTCTTCGATAGCACCTCCATCTCGATCCAGAATGATTTGTAAACATTGGAACTAATGATGGACTGGTGGAGACGCCGTTGGCGGTGGTGCAGAAAACAAGCTTCCCTTTGAAAATGCTTGCATTGATTGCTTCTTTAAGAGATAAAATTGAGGTTGCGTAATCGGAGTTGGTTTGATTATTTGATGATCTCTTCAACGCTTTTCAAGGATTAATTGAATTCGAAGAGGCTTTTGGATCTACTGGATGAGCCCTCGAGTTCACGGATCAGATCGAGTGTGAAATCAATCCGATTATCGTTATACGTAATGGGATGCTTGAAATTTGAGAAGAACAATGGCAGATTCGATGGAGTAATGGAGGGCCGCTGTAAACCTTTTGTCCACAAGATAGAAAGATCATGCGATCCAACAATCCCAGAATCCGATAACTAGGCTGATGAATCGACATGATCACGATGCTTCCACTCTGCGCTTAATCCTTTGCAAAATCTTTACCACCATGAAGCGCTGGTTGAATCTAATCTCGATGTCGGTTCAACGAGAAACAATAAAATAGGATCATTAATGAATAATCAATCCTGATCAAAACACGCCGCGTTCTTCGCCTAAGACGTCACGATGCCCTTTATCTTTGATCAATGTGTTGGCAGCGTTCCGAAGCTCCAATTGATCAATTAGGACTTGAACTTGGAGTTTCTTCTTCGATTTGGTGAGGGTTCTCGATTGGCAGCCTAAACTCCGCCGCAAACATTAAAGGTTTCTTCAATCGTGAGTATGGAAAATTTTAATACGTGCAACTCATGCATGATTTTCGACGAGTTTTTTAAATTTTTGGCAAAAAATGATTACATTTGGAAAAAAAGGGCTAAAATCGACATCGGAGAACCAAAAGTGAAAATTGCAATAAAAAAGGACTGAAGTTGGAACAGTCCTTACTTACAAGACCAACTTTGAGCCCGTGCAACTCACGCATAATTTTTCGGCGAGTTTTTTTAAATTTTCGGCGAAAAAGTATTAAATTTAAACCAAAACAAAGGACTAAAATAAGACAACGGAAGACCAAAAGTGAGAAATGCAATAAAAACAGAACTGAAGTTAGAAAAGACCATAATTACATTTTGATATTTACCCTTAATTTTATGAATTAAATAGAATGTATAAATTTGAAATAAGTGTAGGATTAAAAGTCAAACTAACTCTATTGATGAGCGTTTTCTCAACACACAAAATTATCCCCAAGTATAAGGATATCAATTGTAGTTATATTCTAATTAAGATACGATTGTGATCAAGTAAGACATTAGGTAGTTCTTCGGGCATCTAGTTCTACTTATTAATTTTCTTTCTATGTGTTGATGTCCGACTCTGCCTTGTGGCTTATGGACGCATCACTAAACCATGCAAGTTCACCCTATAGACACAAGCAAACATGCGTATGACACGTGTGAATTCTCGGAGCAAGAGATATAATTCACCCCATTTTCTAGGTACTATCAGTATCAATTATTTCCCGTGCACTTAGTACTCTAACCCGATATGATCTCCCTTTATAGGTACTATGACGGTATACTTTTTATCCTACTTATTAGCCCGAATAATATTCAGTTAACAAGTATTTATATAAGACAGTTCTAATAAGACTTCGCAATTCCTTCACTTAGAATTATAACATGTAATCCTGCTCAGTAATGAACGCACTCAATCAATAACCAAGATATGTATTCAGACTCTACATAACAGTTAATGATGCACAAAACGACTGTGAGTGTGAATTAAAAAAGCACAATCTTATATAAAATAATCCACAAGTAGTGTTGTACGGAGTTTACACATGGAAATTCAATTAACTCATAAAACTTTCATAACCCTAGAACTACCATAGCGGCTCTAGCCCATGATTGATCTAGGAACAATCATGGTTAATTGGTATGATCTTACTTGACTCGCCAGACGAACCTCTCTTTACGACTCCTCGGGATGATGGTAGGGTTTCAGTGGTGGATAGATGATGAATGATATGTGTCTCCTGCTAAGCTCTTCTTTTATACTTGTATACTTTCCTTACGGGCCTTGGATGGACTTCTTGAGCGAACACACGCATTAAAGGTGTAAAAATACGAATATGGTAAGTTTCCGCACGTCAATTCGACCAACAAGCCAGGTTGAATTATTCTCTAACATGGCTGCAGGTTCTGGATTTGACCAGTATCCTGGTCGAACTACATACTCCCTGGTCGAACTGCAGGTGCTTCCATTCAGGACCACGGTTCGACCAAATGGCTTGGTCGAACGGCAACGCCGTGGTCGAACGGCACTTCCGATGCTTCTTCTCCATCAGTTCGACCACAGGTGTTGGTCGAACCATCTTTTTCTTGGTCAACTGTGCGCCTGTTTGGTGGAACTGTGCGCCTGTTTGGTCGAATCTACATCTAAATCTCCCATTTTCCGGATCCAATCACTTCCAACTCGTTTTCCTTCGAAAATCAACTCAAATAGCCTCCAAGACGCCTGATTCGTGACTTTTCACTATGTATATCGATTCATATTGAATTACAACCATCTAACATACCATTATTACACGAATCCGGGCTCGAAACACGTGAATTTACACACTCATCAAACCCCCAAACTTACATGTTGCTCGTCCCGAGGCAACGCAATCAAACCATAAAGTAGTGTAAAATTCACTTAGCTACCACATTCAATTCAATTCATATTCACACATGCAATTCCATCAATCGAAAACAAGTATCACTAGCATCATATATATCATCCATGCAAAGCATCACTCAACTATAACGCAATTCGGAGTACAAAATCATCTAGCTCACAAGATAAGTATTTACTCTCACTCTCTAGTGTAAAAGTGTACACTTCAATAGGTCAATATACGCTCATATTCAATTCATACCTCCGCGTAACCATAAGCTTGGCAAGGGTCTCAAAAATTAACTTATAACCAATTCATTACTAGGATCACAAAGGATTTGCTTTTGGGTTATAATGTTGGCTCTTTGGTAACTGTAGGAAAATTTAGGTAAAGTGACTAATTCACTAGTAGAGAATTACCTTGAAATTTTGCTTTCCATCATACAGCTTCATCTTTTTCTCCAATTTCTTCTCATGCTCCTCATGGTTTGAATTCTTCTTTTCTTTTCCTTAGCATCTACACCATCTTTCTTTATTGATCAAGGGTACCAATTTCGGGCACTACCCTTCTACGCAGTCGGGGTACCAGTTTCAGGCACTACCCCTAAACAAGATTTAACCATACTTTTCCTTTTTCATGCTTCTCAACCAATCTTCTACCTTTTCATTCTTGCAAGTACTTATTCACCTTAACTCTCTACTAATGAATAGGGTATTCAACAAGGCTCAAGTAAAGGTTAAATAAGGTTTTTCTATCAAGGCTTGCCAAAGAAAAAGCTTTTTAAGGCTCAAAAGGGCTTCAAATGATACATATATTATAAGGTAAGGTAAAATCTTGGCTAAGTGACTCAATTAAACAATAATGGCCTAAGATCATGTCCTAGCAACTCATCAATCATAATTTTCACGCAAGACTCCAAGCCAAGTTTTAGAATACGGTAATATAAATGATTCTCTCAAGAATAAACTATCATGAACTAGCATGATTCATATGGCTCAAATTCTCACATGGGTAAATAGAATCCTAAGTACTCCTCATAGCATATAATCAAGATCAATTTCACAATGAACTCCACATACTTATCAAGTTACACATGCCTCTTATTAATAAAAATTAACACACGTAAAATATGAATGCAACATACTAATACCAAGAGCCCACATATCATGACAATCCATACAAGTATCTCCAACCAATTCCACCCTCAAGTATCAATCCTCACATCTCAATCAAATCATACGTACATGCCACTCACACCATAAATACCCATCATGTAAAGAGAAAAAGAGAAGAGAGATGAGATAGAACAGACAAAGAACAAAAACCTGATGCAACCTACTCCTCCGGAGCATCATCATTGCTCGCACCCTCTTTGTCATCACCGTCACTCATCTCAGTGCGCAATCGATCCACATCTCTATGAAGAGCATTAAGCTTCCTATCCAACTCGCGCTCATCGGCATGCATTTTTCCTAGTCTCCTATCCATCTCCACATAATTGTTCTGCAGTGTGTTGCACCTCGCATCCAGTGCTGTATAGTTTGCATTCACCAACTCCAGCTGCCTATTTGTCTCCTGCTGGTTCACATTCAGTGTGGCGAACTGCTCATGAATCAATCGAAACTGCTCCTGATAATAAGCATCAGGACTAGCCCACTGCTGCTGTGGCACAGGTAGAATGGGTCGCGATGGCATCTCATGCGGTTGCGGAACCTCCATCTCCAAATTCTCCTGCTGCTGATGTAGCTATGGCTGAAACCTTCATTCGTATACAATCCTCTGAAGCTCCTCATTCATCCCCTTAGCGTACATCTGAGCTGCAGTCCTCCAATCACCTTTCGTAACACAAGTTATGGAAAGAGCATCATGCGCCAATGTGTTCATCAACTTGTTACCTTCATTCCGGATAGAAGTCAGCTCACTCATATCAAATGAAAACATGAAAGTAAATGGATTAGATACCCTCGTGTAGAACCAATCTCCATCACGAAGATGAGCAAATCCACCCTTCACACACGTACTCATAACCAAGTCTGGATCCTCAAGGATGGGCGTAATACCAGTGAAGCCCATGTGATAGTATTCAGCCACAGTAGTAAGCAAACCTCCGATATTAACCCTCTGAAATGGAGAGCTCCTGAACCTGTATAACTGATTAATAAGGTAAGATCCCACATTGAACCTCACTCCATTGAGCATACACCAGAGGGCATACAACTATCCCCTCGACACACAACTTTTCTCAGATCGAGCAAACAGTATGTTGCTCAGGACTCTATCTATATATCGGAGCACAAAATTCCGAATTAATGAAGCATGAGCACTACTAGTTTTGAAATCCTTATCCTCCCCAGAAATCTCTCTCCAGAAGTTATTCACGTTGAAGATTCCATTCTCATTCCTAGAGATCCCTCTCGAAGTCTGAAACAACGCATTAAACTCCTCAGCCGACCACGCGCTCATCTCACCTCCAAGCTGAAACGTACACTCATACGGGAGATAGCTCGAACCCTTCTTTACAGTCATCAAACATAGCACCTCAGTAGTTACATGGAAGTATGTCGAATTCTTCAACTCCATGAAGTGACGAATCCCCACTTGATCAAACATCTACAAGATATCATCTCGGATGTGCATCGTAACCATCGCCTCATCATCTTGATACCTCGTTCTAGCAATCTTATCCGACATATCACCCTATTTTTCCTTTATCTCCTCCCAATCGTTCATCCAAATCTTGAAATTCATAGGCAACCTCTCTTGAAGCCTTAGCTTCTTTGTCACAGCATCTTCACGAGATGACCTATCTTTCCTCTTGTTGGAACGAACCTCGGCTTCCTTTCATTTTCCTGAAAACAATACTTCAGTATAAACAAACAAGAAAGGCAACCTAAGCTAATTCATACTCAACTAGCATTCAACTCTACTCAAGACTTCAAGTTTTCAATGGATAGTCACACCAAACAAGTACATTTCATCCTCATAATTCAATACTTCAATTCACATGCTTACTCAACTCCATTCCAACATCAATTATGCAATGAAAACAACCAACGATTCTACCAACCACAAGCATGCTTAACAATTCAATCAATTCACTCAAAATCCAACATGCTTCATCTCACACTACTCAAACTACTCCTAACTTCATGTAAACATCAAGGTTTAACACAATTGATCAATCAAAACCGAACCCATCGACTGTTCATATAAAATTGGACATAAAAACTCAAATTGCACCATTAATTCCTCTATAAACTAGTTCAATCAACTTACCCACTTGCAATCAACAATTAGAACTTCAATCCTAGGGTAATAGAGTTGAGAAAACGTACCTTTTGAACCGGCCATGGCTTAAGATGAACAAATATGACAATCTTTCAAAATCGCAACAAAACCCTAGTTTTGCAACTAGATTGTTCCAAAATTGCGACAAATTGAGTGAAAATAGTGTGGAACGTGGTTTAATCAGAGTGAAATCGAGTGAAATTGAATATTAGAAGTAAGGGCTTTCGATTCGGGATGAATTCGAGTGAAGGTGGTGTGCAAAGTGATCGAATGGGGGTGAAGAACACGTTTAGAAACTGACTTACCTGGTACGATTCGACCTACTGGATTAGTCGAATGGGCTTGTCGTGGTCGAACCATATTTCTAGAGGCTTTCAGCATCTCAGTTCGACCTCAATTCGACCAAATGACTTGGTCGAACCATAATGTCGTGGTCGAACTCATCTGTTCAAACTTTCATGTCCGCGATTTGACCTTTGTTCGACCTACGCTTTGGTCGAACCAAACCCCCCTTGGTCAAATCGGCCTGTAGAAAAATCTTTGATCTCCAGTTCGACATTCGCCTTGGTCGATGCCTTGGTCGAACCAACCCCTGCGTGGTCGAATCGACCTGTAACAAAGTCTCTGATCTCTAGTTCGACCTGAGGTCTTCAGTTCGACCAGCACCCTTAGTCGAATCGGACACCTGATGCTCCAGAGTTAAATTTTCTTCATCCCCTGCACACTTCAAGCTAAAAAACGAACATTAGGTACCAAAACAGAGCAAAACTTAGCTCGAGAATCAATCCCAAACTCAATATTTATGTGTAACTCCGCATACGACACTAAAAAACAGCACAAAACACCACTAAACACTAGACAAGTTGCAAAAAATTGATACATCAAAACCGGTTAAAGTTTTTAATATACCGTAAAAAATCAACTCCCTTAGGAAACGTTACAAAGAAAAGATTATACTCTCGTTGCTTCAATAAGGTAAGTACATCACACCCCCAAACTTATTAGAAACTATAGTGGAAACTAATTTTGTAAAGAGATGTAATTGCTGATAAGTAAGCACTTCACATATAAAAAGTTCTTACTTACATAAAAATAAATAAAGCAATATAACGGAAGGGAAAGCCCTCAACAGGCGCTCTTGTTTAACATCGTAGAGTCACGATGGTACAAATCTAGTGCAAGGTATCCTCAAAGACGATGCAAGCATCATCCGGCGACTTGTAATGCTTCATTCGATGCCTATTCACTGCTATAATGTCTCCGTCTTTGTCCATAAGCTCAAAACTCCCTCTTCCGAAGGCTCTATGGATAATGAACGACCCTGTCCACTTTGATTTTAATTTTCCTGTGAAGAGCTTCAAACGAGAGTTAAAAAGTAATACTTCATCACCTTGCTTGAACTCCTTGTATGAGATCTTTGAATCATGCTATTTTTTATTCTCTCCTTATAGATCTCCGAGTTCTTATAAGCTCGATTTCTGAACTCATCCAATTGATTAATATGAGTCATCCTCAACTCCTTTTGATCCTTTAAAGACAAGTTCAAACTCCTCAATGCCTAAAAAGCTTTGTGCTGAATCGCTACGGGTATGTAGCACGGCTTCCCATAGACAATTTGATATAGTGACATATCCAACACCGTCTTATAAGCAGTCCGGAACTCCCACAAAACATCATCAAGCTTCATAGCCCAATCCTTCCTATTGTTCTGACTACCTTTTCCAAAATCAACTTCACTTGTCGGTTGGAGACTTCAGCCTGTGTATTCGCTTGAGGGTAATAGGGTGTAGTAACCCTATGCTTGACTCCATAATCCTTAAGAACCTTTTCAAGAAGTTTATTGATGAAGTGAGATCCTCCATCACTCACTAGTGCTCTAGGAACTCCATAGCGGGCAAAGATATGTTTCTTCAAGAAAGATAACATAGTCCTTGAATCATTCACGCGAGTGAGAATGACTTCCACCCACTTAGAAATATAATCCACCGCTAATAGGATGTAGAGAAATCCATTAGATGGGGGAAAAGGTCCCATAAAATCGATCCCCCATACATCGAATATCTCAACAACAATGCTCGGCTGAAGTGGCATCTCATCTCTCCTATTTATGTTCCCCCATCCTTTGACATCTATTGCATATCGCCACATAAGTTTCACAATTTTTAAACAAAGTAGACCAATAAAGGGCAGATTGAAGTACCTTTGCTGCCATCTTTTGTCCAAAGTGCCCCCCATTTGGTTGTGCATGGAAAAAATCAAGAACGCTCTCCATCTCCATCTCGGGCACACCCCTACGGATTATTGAATCCGTACAAATTTTGTAGACAAATGGATCATACATATAAATGTCTCAACATCCCTCTTGAATTTTGCAAGTTGATATCGGTTGAGATCTCTTAGAATTTCTCCTACGGTAATGTAATTCATATAATCCGCATACCATGGATCCATCCCTTGGGCAGCCACACACATGCTCTTTCTGCTCCTTCAACAAACATCGCCATGATCTTCTCATCAGGGAACATTTCTTCTATGTAACCGAAAGAATCATCACAGTGCTCCCTTGTCTCCAACCTTGATAGGTGATCCGCCAAAACATTCTCTGTACCCTTTTTATCTCGGATCTTCATAAAAAATTTATGCAGAAGAAGGATCCATCTAATAATCCTTGGCTTCGTTTCCTTCTTCTCCATCAAGTATCGGATTGCAGAATGATCTGTGTACACTATTATCTTCATGCAAATCAAATACTGTCGAAACTTATTGAACGCATACACCACAGCTAGAAACTCCTTTTTAGTCACCGTGTAGTTCTTTTGTGAAGCATCAAAAGTCTTACTCGCATAGTAAATGACGCAAAACTTGTTTTTCCTCAAATACCCAAGCACCACTCCAAGTGCTAAGTCACTCGCATCACACATAAGTACAATCGGCTGAGTCCAATCCGGTGTGATCAAGATAGGTGCAGTAATAAGCGTCTCTTTCAAAACCAGAAAAGCTGTTAGACACTCTTCATCAAAAACAAAAGGAACATTCTTTTCAAGTAAATGAGATAAGGGCTTGGAGTATTTCGAGAAGTCTTTTATGAATCTGCTATAAAAATCAGCGTGTCCAAAGAAGAACCGCACTTTATTTTCATTAGTAGGTGGTGGAAGCTTCTCAATTGCCACCACCTTTGCTCTATCCACCTGCAATCCCTTGGCCAAAATATGATGGCCAAGAACAATCCCATCTCTTACCAAGAAGTGACACTTCTCCCAATTCAAGACAAGATTAGTTTCTTGGCATCTCTTCAAAACAGTAGCAAAGTTAGATAAACAAATATCAAAGGAGGAACCAAACATAGAAAAATCATCCATAAACACCTCCATGATCTTCTCTATCAACCCATCAAATATGGCCATCATGCAACGCTGAAATGTAGCGGGCGCATTACATAATCCAAAAGGCATCTTTCTAAAAGTAAAAGTTCCATAAGGGCAAGTGAAAGTAGTCTTTTCTTGATCCTCGGGTGCAATCATGATCTGATTATAACCCGAGTACCCATCCAAGAAATAATAAAACTCATACCCTGCAAGACGATCAAACATTTGATCCATGAAAGGAAGGGGAAAATGGTCTTTGCATGTATTTTCATTCATTTTCCTGTAATCCGTACCCACACGCCATCCCATAGGAACCCTAGTTGCTAAAGTCTAACCATCATCGGCTTTCACAATAGTCATGCCCCTTTCTTAGCTACAACATGCAATGGACTCACATAGGAACTATCACTAATTGGATAAATAATTCATGCATCCAGCCACGTTAGGATTTGCTTCCTAATCACTTCTTGAATAGCGGGATTTACCCTCCGCTGATTCTGAATACTATTCTTAGCCTCAGTTAACAATCTTATTCTATGCATGCAATATGAAGGATTAATACCTTTTAAATCATCAAGAGACCACCCAATCACAGACTTATACTTCCTAAGCACATCTAATAATTCCTCAAGTTTATCATCATCAAGGAAAGAAGATATAATTACCGGATATTGTTCATTGTCACCAAGGTATGCATACTTTAAGTGCTCCGATAGTGGTTTCAACTTTTCTTTCTTCTCTTCTTGAGGTGCGCTCTCTCTATCCAATGGTAGGTACTTCCCAGTCCACTTGACCTCTTCAACCTTTGTCCTCTCCGATTCATACCTGTCATCACCCAAAGCAAGCAAGTTTTTAAAAAATTCAATACATACCTCGTTGGAGAGTTCATCTAGCTCCGTAGTTGGAAAAGTAAGAGACTCTGCCAAGCATATCTCAAAAGGATCCTTTGAAAGAATCAAGGACATATATTCCTTCACGATCTTCTCCACCACATCAACACTGTGACATTGCATCTCCATTGGCATCTTCATTGCTTTGTCAAGGTTAAATAAAACATCTTCTTTATCCATCCGCAACCGTAACTCACCCTTCTGTACATCTATCATAGCTCCCGCAGTAGCAAGGAAAGGTCTCCCTAAGATAAGAGGGACATTATCCTTTTCATCTTCCATCTCAAGCACAAAAAAATCCACCGGAAAGACAAACTTCTCTACTTTTACAAGAACATCTTCAATAACACCCTTCGGAAAAGTCATAGACATATCCGCTAGTTGTATAGCAACTGTTGTGGGAGTTAACTCCCCAAACCAAGCCTTTGAAATATCGACAATGGCATCAAATTGATGTTTTCTCCAAGATCACACAAGGCTCTACGTGCCGACCCCTTTCCAATCTCACATAAGATCGTGAAGCTTCCCAGATCCTTCAACTTAGCTGGTAGCTTCCTCTGAATGATCGAGCTGCAATTCTCAGACAAATTCACGATTTCAATTCCGTTCAAGCTTCTCTTCTTCAAAAGTATATCCTTAAGAAAATGGGCATAATACGACATCTCCAATATTACTTCAGAAAAGAGAATGTTCAAGCTTATTTTGTTTATGATCTCTGAAAACTTATTGAACTTCGCTTCCAATTCTTTCTTGACTAGTTTGTAGGGAAACGACAGAGGTATCTTTGTTTTGGGAATCCCCCATTCATCACGTTCAACCTTCTCCACTTTATCCTTTTCGGCTCTCAATTTTTTGGTTCTTTCCCACTTCTTTTCCACTGTAATCTCTGTATTATGCTCTTTGGAAGGTAATGGAGTAACATCAACATCATGCGGAGCATTCAACGCAGAAAACGGTGTAGAATGGTACGGTTCGACCTGGGTTCGACCAGGGTTGCTGGTCGAACTGGGTGAATAATGGTCGAACTAATCACCTAAAAGTTCGTTCTCCCCGTTACAAGCCGGTTTGACCACAGTTCGACCAACTAGGTTGGTCGAACCATAGTGATCGTGGTCGAGGTCGAATCGGGCTCCTGTCGTTTCAAATTTTGATTCAGGCCTCATTGGTCCCTCGTACTGCGTTTCAGACCTCAATGTTATAGCGTGACAAAACTTTGAATTCTCAATACTTGAAACTTCCCCTTTTCAATAGTTTGAGTTAATTTGTTCACGTTTCCTGCCATCTTCCCCATTAACAATGTAAGGTTCTTAACTTGCTTAAACAAATTCTCATGATTAACATCAATCTTCTTTTCTAATTTGACCTCAAGATGATCTACTCTTACATCGTTCCTCGCCATGTACCTGTTCACCGTATCCTCGAAACCCGGCTTTCCTTCTTCCACCTTAGCTCTCGGATCAATACCAATAGGACGTTGCACCGTATTATTCTGATTACTCCATGAAAATTCCAGCCTCCTTGGTTGTTGATAATTACCTAGGGGACCATGATTGTTGTAATTCCCCTGATAATTCCAGTTTCCTTGATTTGGGTACCTAGTTCCTTGAATACTTTGACCCATGACATAGTTTGCCTCCTCGATCTCCTCTTGGCTAGCTCCTTCATAGCCACCATCCTGCTGCATCATTGGTACTCTCTGAGATATATCTGTAATCTGCTTTTGCTGAGACTCAAGTATAGTATGCTCATCATCTCTTCATAGCCACGATCTCATCATCTCTTCCCGACTTTACCATAGTATGCTCAACTTGTGCTACTTTACCAAGGACATAAGTGCCTCTCACTCTATCAGTCGGCCAATCTCTTGAATTGATCGAAATATCCTCAAAAAGCTTCTCGGCCTCAATGGGTGACTTTATAAGCAATGCTCCATTAGATGAAGCATCAAGTAACACACGAGAATCATAATCCAACCTATTGTAGAAAATACTGATATATTGAGCTTTAGATAGCCCATGTTGTGGACACTTCCGAAGCATGTCCTTGAATCTGCCCCAAGCTTCATGAAACTTCTCATTATTATGGATAGCAAATTGATTGATTTCTTGCTTCATCTTGAACACCTTTGAAGGTGGCATGTATCGCTCCAAGAATTTCACTTTCAACTTCTCCCAGGTATCGCATTCAGCAGCATCAAGATTATTGTACCAATCTCTCGCTTTTTCATTCGGCGAGAACTTAAATAAGATGATCTTCCTCGCATCCTCATGAGCTCCTGCATCTTTTTGTGTACTTGCATACACAAGGAACTTATTTAGATGTTGCTGAGGATCTTCAAAAGTTCTCCCAGAGAAGGGACTCCTTTCAATCATGCTGATAAGAGCAGAGTGTAAATCAAAATCGACTCATGTCCCTCTTGCTCCTAACAACCCGGCATTGCCACCTCCGTTGTTCTTAAAGACTTCACGGATGGCAAGTGTATCTGAATTCACAGCCATGTTGACTTTTTCTGCTTCCAAGTTAACTTTGGTTGCAGCTTCAATCATTTGCGAATTCAGCACGTCAACTTCAACTCCTAAATTAAGGGCCTAAGTTGAGTCTATGTTCTTGTTCTTATTTTTCTTCTTCTTTTTCTTCCTCGACGATGCTCCAATCTCCGGATTATAAGGCGCTAATTCACCTGTCTTCGATCTTGTGAGCATACACCTAAGAAAAATAAGTGTTAGAAATAAAAGACAAGAATAATATAATCTCAATTAAACTAGAAATAATAAACTAATAATCTATGCCATCCCCAGCAACGGTGCCAAGAATTTGATGAGCGTTTTCTCAACATACAAAACTATCCCCAAGTATGAAAGATATCAATTGTAATTTTGATAGGCGACCAAGTGATTATTGAACCCAGGAGACGGATTATTATCAATTTAATTATATTTTAATTAACTAACACTATGCTGGTAAATTTGGTTTGGAATAGTTACTAAATTAAATAACTAATAACTTAAATAGCATAAACAAGCAATAGAGAAAATACGATTGTGATCAAGTAAGACATTAGGTAGTTCTTCGGGTCATCCAGTTCTACTTATTAATTTCCTTTCCATGTGTTGATGTCCGACTCTACCTTGTGGCTTATGGACGCATCACTAAACCATGCAAGTTCACCCTATAGACACAAACAAACATGCATATGACACGTGTGAATATGCTCAGAGCAAGAGATATAATTCACCCCCTTTCTAGGTACTATCAGTATCAATTATTTCCCATACACTTAGTACTCTCTCTCGATATGATCTCTCTTTATAGGTACTATGACATTATACTCTTTGTCCTACTTATTAACCCGAATAATATTCAGTTAACAAGTATTTATATAAGATAATTCTAATAAAACTTCGGAATCTCTTCACTTAGAATTATAACATGTAATCCTGCTAAGCAGTGAACACACTCAATCAATAACCAAAATATGTATTCAAACTCTACATAACAGTTAATGATGCACAAAACGACTATGAGTATGAATTAAAAAAGCACAATCTTATATAAAATAAATCACAAGTAGTGTTATACCAAGTTTACACATAGAAATTCAATTAACTCATAAAACTTTCATAACCCTAGAACTACCGGA
Source organism: Pogostemon cablin (assembly GCA_023678885.1). Taxonomy (NCBI): domain Eukaryota; kingdom Viridiplantae; phylum Streptophyta; class Magnoliopsida; order Lamiales; family Lamiaceae; genus Pogostemon; species Pogostemon cablin. Next base: position 11,277,445 of record CM042964.1, on the reverse strand, counting down.
GCGGCTATAGCCCATGATTGATTTAGGAACAATCATAGTTAATTGGTATGATCTAACTTGACTCGCTAGACGAACATCTCTTCACGACTCCTCGGGATGATGGTAGGGTTTCTGTGGTGGATGGATGATGAAAGATGTGTGTCTCCTGCGAAAGCTCTTCTTTTATACTTGTATACTCTCCTTACGGGCCTTGGATGGGCTTCTTGAGCGAACACACACATTAAATGTGTAAAAATATGAATATGGTAAGTTTCGGCACGTCAGTTCGACCAACAGGCCAGGTCGAACTATCCGCCACTGGTCGAACTCCAGGTCGAATCGCTCTGTAACATGGTTGCAGGTTCTGGATTCTATCAGTATCCTGGTCGAACTGCAGGTGCTTCCGTTCAGGCTTCTGGTTCGACCACGGTTCGACCAAATGGCTTGGTCGAACGGCAATGTCGTGGTCGAACGACACTTCCGGCACTTCTTCTCCATCGGTTCGACCACAGGTGCTGGTCGAACCATCTTCTTCTTGGTCGAACTGTGCACCTATTTAGTCGAATCCACCTCTAAATCTCTCTTTTTCCGGATCCAATCCCTTCCAACTCGTTTTCCTTCGAAAATCAACTCAAATAACCTTCAAGACGTCTGATTCGTGACTTTTCACCATGTATATCGATTCATATCGAATTACAACCATCTAACACACCATTATTACACGAATTCGAGCTCGAAATACGTGAATTTACACACTCATTATTTATTTTATTATCACTACAAAAAAGATATTTTTTTTAAAAACCGAATTTACCAACAGAATCCGTTGCTAATTACCAACAGATTAGCAACAAAAATGACATTTTTATTTTAGCAATGGAATGCAAATGGAATTATTCTCTATTTTAGCAACGAAATTCAATCCGTTGCTAATTACCAACGGATTACCAAGGGAATCATTATATAAATTACCAACGGATCACCAAGGGAATCATTATATAAATTACCAACGGATCACCAACAGAATTATTTAGCAACGGAATTGATTTTTCGTTGCTAAAAATTTAGCAACCACCACTTTACCAACAGAATTTTACCAACGGATTTCGTTGCTAATTCGTTGGTAAGTCAATTTAACAATGGAATTAAGACTTTTACCAACAAAATATTTCGTTGCTAAAAAACAGTTTTTTTTTTGTAGTGTATGTAGAACACTATGTCTTAAAGAATATGAATAAACCCTAAAAGCATATGGTTAATTAATTTGGAGCAAGCAAAGTAACAATTATTATCAATTCTTCTAAAAATAAACACTAAATTGATTCGAAGTGAATTTTTTATGCCAATATTTGTTTTCATTGTTTACGATTAAATATAGGATCTTGCTTGCACGATGAACAATGAAATTTATTCAATGAATTATAATTATTTATAAAGTTTAGCTTTCTCAATTTATAAATTAACGACGAAATTCGATTCCATGCACTGTCGCTCCTTGAAGACCACATCATAGGAATTATTTGAATTTGAATAAGTAAATCATGCATGAGGGTCAATTCTTTAGGTGTTAATCCGGAAGTAGTAGCTGATTTAAATTTTATGTAGATATTAAAAAGTACCGTTTTAAAAATCCTCTTTAGAGGGTTTTTTTTTTTTTCGTCTTATGCAAAGTTTTTTTTTTTTTTACACACATGAGGTCTATATATATGCACTCACTAGTACAATTAAAATATAGAACCCACACACCAATTAATATAAAACTCACTGCACATTAAATAATAAAATTTCTTAATTCATGTGAAAAAACAAAAAAAAACATCTCTTTATATGAGACTGAGGGAGTATTTTACGTTACATAATTAATATTTATATACATAGTAGTAATAGACTTAAATTTCACATAGATATTAATAAGTGTAACTCATGTGTTTTGTTTAAACATATACGATAATTTAGTACTTTTAATCTCACATGACATATATTCTCTTCAAAATAGTCTTAATACATTCACTTTTAATTCCAAACAATTATTTCTTCGCAGACTTGGTCCCATAAGACTTCAATCTTGTATACTTAGTCCCATACAATACAATTACACTTATTAATATATTATTATTATTTTTAACATGTTATTTTTTTTAAAGTAATAAAAATTCGATAACATTAAAAATAAAAAATAATATATAAGTAAATAAATAAAATAAAATGTAAATCTAAATACTTGGGACTAGTGCAAATGTATATTCATATATTTATTTATTATTATTATTTTGAACATATCTTTTAAATATTAAAAATAAAATAATAATAATAATAATAATAATAATAATAATAAATAAGTAAATAAAATAAAATATGAATTTAAATGCAATGTATTTTATTTATTATTATTATTATTATTATTATTATTTTGAACATGCCTTCTTTAAAAAAAAAGTAATAAAAATTTGGTAACATTACAAATTAAAAATAAGTATACATAAGTCTATAAATAAATAAAATGGAATGTGAATCAAAATTTTTGGGACCAATCGTATAATTGTTTGGGACTAAATATGCAAGGTTGAAGTCTTAATTATAATACCAAATTTGCAATGAAAAAATCATTTGGGACTAAAAGTGAATTTATTGGAACTATTTTGAAGAGAATGTGTACACATATCAAGTGCTGACACAGATGAGGCGCTTTTTCCATCATTTTCAAGTTTAGGCATTTATGCACTCATCGAACAAATGTAACATAAACGCAAATAACAATCTCAGTTCACAAGTTAAATTGTCAATTGTCTCAAGAATGCATAATTAAAAAACAAGCTCAACAATATATAGCCCAATTGGAGATCATAAATGTAACATGATCTACACCTCTCTCATTAGTTAAGTTAGTAAAACAGTAAAGTTAAGAATACAAGATTACATAGAATTATATGTTGCATCAAGAGTAGTATACACTTTCGTCTTCGGAAAAATGAAACTGACTGCCCTTAGCGAATGCCAATGCAGTTGATGAACCCTCATTTTTTTTTTTTTTTAGCCAAGTAGCCAGGTGAGCTAGCCCAACTAGTTACTTAAACCCATCTTATCTATTCGAAGACATCAATCTTTCCATTTTCGCAGTTGATGAAAACATCAACAGCGTTTTGATCATGAATTGTGTGTGATCTCAATATCAAATACTTTCAAAATAAATGGAATTAACTATCAATACCATCATCCTTAAAAGAATCTCGTAAATAGGCCATCAAGTTAAAGGCCATAGTCAAATATTCATGGTTGATTATATGTAAACAGGTGCAAAATTAGGTATGAATTCATCTAAGTTCTCTAATCCAAGAAAGAAAAAACATGGTGTAAAATGAATCTCTCAATCCCATCAGTTCAACCATAATTCTAAGTAATTTTATGGACTAAGCTGAAATGGTATCGCTAAATATATCTAAAGCAGCACTCTTATAACTTCCATAACTGAAAAGGACAACGATTTATGTTTGAGTTAGTCTCCTGAAAATCGGGTGTAAACTCTGTGGTCCCCCATTAATTTAAACTTCTAGCAATACATTGGGTATATAGGACCATTAATTACTAAACCCCTAATGCCTCCCCCAACGGGGAGGTTTTTATTGTTTGGAGAGGTTGAGGATCTTTCAGAGGTTTTAATTTCACTATCTGGGTTTTTAGGAAATGAGGGAAAGTGGGGAAGAAGAAGGTGGCAGACACTGTCGACCAGCATGGCGCGTGCCATGCACGCGCGCGTGAAAGCATGGCGGGGCCCATGTGCAGGCTTGTTCCCAAAACTTTTTTTTAAATCCACGTAATTAAATAAAAGGGTTGGAGAGAATGTTAAATTGGGTTGGCACACTTGTTTGGAATTCAGTTTTTTTTAATATACACAATTCAATCTCACAGTAAATATTAACGTTGATACCCGTTAAATTGTACATGTTAAATTCTAGCTGTTGTTTCTTATATTGTTATTTTTTTAATTTTTTATATTAAATTCTCACTATAAATATAATTTACACTCCATTTTTTCCTACATTATCTTCTATTCTCCATCTCAATCTTATATTTTATAACTCAACGTATATCTTCTCATTTACAAAAAAAAAAGAAAAAAAGGATAGAGATTCGTGGATGCATTTCCAGTTCAACTCTTCAAACTCCGGAGAAAATTCAATACCTCCAAATGTGAATTTTCGTCCACATGCCAACTTCTATCCCCAAAATCTAAATTTTCCAACTAATCCTCCTACAAATTTTCCCGAATAATTATCCAACCCAAAATTTTCCAGCTAATTTTTTAAATTTTCCAGAAAGTAGTCTCCCTCAACTCAATTCTTCTAATTCGTATGGCGCACTATTTTTCATGTATCAAAATCCTTATATGTCTCCTCATCCTCAATATAGATTTTGTCCGCCAATTGGCACAAATATATTGGATACAGATAGAGACATAGACTCTGGATCTCCAAACTTTCAGCATTCGTCTTTCTCGTCTCAATTCTCTCCAACAGGACTGGAGCAGGTAAATCTCACTGCAGATTTTGAGGACGCTGAAGATCCACCAAAGGCTCCCGCTACTAAAAGGAATCTTTATTCTTTTTTATGAAAATGCTCTTCTCGCGAGTTGCTGGGTCAATATCAGCACGGACCCCGTGGTCGGAAATTATCAAAAGTCGGAGCAAATGTGGATTCAAATCACCGAGACATACAACGCTAACCCTTCAGGAGACATGATATTTAGAACTCTCGATAAATTGATATCACATTACTACGCACTATAGAAACAAGTGAAGTGGTTCATTCTTGCTACAATCAAGAGAAAAAGACATGAGGAATTGGTGCTGATATTAAAGACAAGGTTAAGGTTCAATTTAAAGTGAAATATGGGGTTACTATTTTACAAATCAAAGCATGGAAAGTATTGAAAGACAGTTCAAAGTTCGCCGATCCAGATTATGTTGTTCGTGGTTTAAAAAAGACCAAAGTCTCGTCGACAGGAGAGTATATGGTATCTTCAAACACTAAATCAGAAGCTGCAAATGAAGACAGTGAGGAGCCCCCTCACCCAATGGGGAGGAATGCGGCAAGGCGAGCCGGGAAGGGTAAAGGAAAAACAACTACATCGGTAGGATAAAGTGACAGAGCTCTTGAGAAAAGGCTTAAGAACTTGGAAGAGCAGTTCAAGACAAAAAAATGAAGGAATTACTAAGATTGCCCGAGCTAAAGATTATAAGATACTCATGAAAGATACCTCGAACATGACAGAGGATCAACTACATATCCATCTCCACGCTGTCGATCAAATCAAGAAAGAATGGGGGTTGTAAATTTGAAGAATTAGTCGTTGTATTTTTCAACATTTTAATGTTAGTTAATGTATTTCGTTTCGTATGAAAACTCATCAATGTATTTCTTTTCATTTTGAAAACTAGCCGTTGTGAACTATCCGTTGTGAAACTACCAGTTATAAAATAGCCATTGTAAAACTAGCCATTATAAACTAGCCGTTGCAAAACTCTACTCTATTTAAAGGACGTAATTGGATTGTTGGAACTCCTACCTGAGAACAATATACTCATAGAAACTCTTTATCCTTCTATTTCTTTCCTTCTCTCAAACATGTCTTATTCTTCTTCTGAAAATGATAGTTATCTTGAGTACATGTTTGATAACAAGATAGATGAAGAAATAATGTCGGTACTTAAAAAAACAAGAGTTACGTGGCGATGCTGGGTGATGAGCATTTTCTCAACACAAAATTAATCCTCAAGTATGAAGGATATTATTGTAGCTTTGATAAGCAACCAAGTTATATTTATCGAACCCAAAGGACGTATTATTATCAATTTAATTATAATCTAATTTAGTAAGACTAGGTTTGCAATAAAGTTGTGAATAATTAATTAACTACTTGACAAATATTTAAAATAGTAAATAGAGTAGTCAAGCAGTAGAGATTGAACGAAGGTGAACAAGTGGGAAATTAAGTAGTTCTTCGGGCAAACCAATTTAGTCATTAATTTCACTTTCGTGTATCAATATCCAACTCTGCCATGTGGAATATGGACATATCACTAAACCATGCAAATCTACACTATACACACCAGTAAATAAGCGTGTAGCACGTGTGAATATCCTTGAAGCAAGAGATATAATTCACCCCCTTTCTAGGTACTATCAGTATCAATTATTTCTCGTGCACTAAGTACTCTAACCCGATATAATCTCCCGTTATAGGTACTATAAAATTATTCTCTTTGTCCTACTTACTAACCCGAATCAGATTTAATTAACAAGTATTTATATAAGATAGTTCTTATGAAACTTCGGAGTCCCCTCACTTAGAATCATAACATGAAATCCTGCTCAGCAGTGAACGCACTCAATCAATAATCAAGATATGTATTCAGACTCTACAAAACAATTAATGATGCACAAAATAACTCTGAGTATGAATTAAAAACGCATAGTCTTATATAAAATAAACCACAAATAGTGTTGTACGGAGTATAAACACGAAAGTTCGATTAAATCATAAAACCTTCAATAACCCTAGAACTACCAAAGCGGTTCTAGCCCATGATTGATCGAAGAATAATCATGGTGGTTGGATAGATCTTACCCATAGTCTAGAAAATTACAATATAAATTAAGATGTGAAGTAAACCATAGATGTAGGCCCCATCGCGTCTCTCTCCGTCTTGAATCTTAACTTGGTTCTCACTTGATTCGACAGACGAATTTCTCTCCACAACTCCTTAGGATGATGGTATGGTTTGGATGCTGTGTAGATTGAATACGGTACCTTTCTGATGCGTATGGTCTTCCTTTTATACTTCCAGCTCCTCTAATAGACCTCTAATGGGCTTTTTAAGTGAAAACACGTACTGAAGGTATGAAAATAAAAATCTGGAGACTTCCCGCGTAGTGGTTCGACCAAAACTCTAGGTCGAACCAACTGTCACCTGGTCGAACTAGGGTCGAATCAATTTGACGCAGTCTAAGTCATTTGGTTCGACCATGGTTCGACCTTCATGGATGGTCGAACCATGTCATCGTGGTCGAACCACACTATAACAAACTTTCAGGTTCCTGGTTCGACCCAAACCAGTGGTCGAACCACAAGCTCCTTGGATGAACCAGATGCCTTAACACCCTTTTTCGGTTCTGAGCACTTTTGTCCTGTTTTCCTTTGAAAATCAGCTCAAACACAACTGATCCGTGACTTGCCACTATATATCTCAACTTAAGATCAAATCACACATCATTAACACAGAAATCAGAGCTCAAATTACGTGAATTTTCACTCTCATCAAACCCCCAAACTTATATGTTGCTCGTCCTGAGGCGACGAAATTAGAAACAACAAGAGTAAGTGCAAAATTCATGAGCCCATCAAGTCATGTACAAGATATACCTAAACATGCAATTCTATCAATTTAAAACAAATACTACTCGCATCATATATTTCATTAATGTAAAAGCATCACTCAATTATAATACGCTTCGGAGTGCTAAGTCATCTAGCTTACAAGGTAAGTGTTTACTCTCGCTCTCAAGTGTAAAATTTGTACACTTAAATAGTTAACATATACGCTCATAATTAATTTATATTTCCACGTAACTATAAGCTTGAAAAGGATCTCAAAAATCAACTCATAATCGTTTCATTGCTAGGATCATAAAGGACTTGCTTTTGGGTTATAATGTTGGCTCTTTGGTAAAGGTAGGAAAATATAGATAAAGTGACTAATTCACTAGTAGAGAATTATCTTGGAGCTTTACTTTTCATCAAACAACTTCTTCTTCTCCATCTTTGTTCTCATTATCTTTTACGATTCTCCTTTTTCCTTCTTCACTTAGAATCAACATCTTCTTTTCTTCGATCATAAGGGTATCAATATTTGGGCACTACCCTTCTAAGCAGTCGAGGTACCGGTTTCGGGCACTACTCCTAAATAAGATTTAACCATATACTTCCTCCGTCCCTTGGTAAAAGTCCCATTTGCTTTTGGGCACGTGAATTAAGGAGTATTATTATTTAATATGTAGTGGGTATCTGTATTAGTGGGTGTGTGGAACCCAAGTTTTAAATGTATTAGTGGGTGTGAGTGGGTCCCATATGTCAAAAAAAATGGAATCCTTTGGGTGGGACAACCAAAATGGTAAAATGGGACTCTTACCTACGGATGGAGGGAGTATTCTTTTTTTCTATCTTTACTATCACCGACTTTCCTTCACTCTCTTCTTATTTTTCACGCTTGCAACTTATTCATCTCAACTCTTTACTAGTAAATATGTCATTTAAAGACTCAAGTAAAGATAGTAAGGGCTTTTTAAACAAAGGCTTGCCAAATAAAAATCTTTTAAAGGCTCAACGGGACTTCTAATGATTTACACAGTATATGGGAAGGTAAAATCTGGCTAATTGACTCAAATAAACAATAATGCCCTAAGATCACATCCTAATAACTAACAATCGTAGTCTCACATAAGACTCTAAGCCAAGTTCTAGAATACGATTATATGGATAATACTCATAAGGATAAACTATCATGCATGAATGTAGCATGATTTCATAAGGCTCAAGTTCTCACATGGGTAATAGATTCTAAGTACTCTTCATAGTATATAATCAAAATCAATTCCACAATGAACTCCACATATTCAACAAATTATACATGCTTCTCATCAACAAAATCAACACATGCAAAATACGAATGCAACATGCTTATCAAAAAGTCAACAACCCATCATAACAATCCAAATTAAGTCTCACCAATCAAATCCAACACCAGAATCAGTATAGAATATCAGTGCATGCCACTCAACCACCAAATACCCAACCTGTAAAGAGAAAAGAGAAGGGAGACGAGATGAAGCAGACAAAGATAAAACCTGGCGCACTCTACTCCTGTGGAGCATCATCATCACTATCCCCATTGCTCCAATTATCGAAATCCATCTGCAAACTATCCACTTTCCTATCCAAAACTTCGTAATTCTCATTCAAGTCTCCCCACCTCAGATCCATAGCCACATAGTTGGCATGCAACACATTATAGCACAGGTCAAGCGCGGCATAGCTCGTTGTAAGCAAGCCCAATTGGCGGTTCTTCTCCCTCTGATTGTTGTTCAAGTTGACAAGATGCTCATTCATCAACCGAAACTGCTCTCTATAGTACTCATCAGGACCGCTCCAATGCTGCTGCTGTGGATGTGGTGGTGGTGGCATCTCATGCTGCTCCTGATGTGGTACATCCATATCAAGATGCTAAACAGGCTTCTCTCCATGCATCTCCTTACCGTGCTCTTCGTGCTGAGGCTGCTGCGGATGCTCCTGCTGCTGCTGCGCTTGGTGTATTATCATTTGCAACACTTGATACCTCCCCGCAGTGTACATCTGAGCTACAGTCCTCCAATCTCCTCTCCTTAATTACACTACTGATATAGCCTCGTATGCCAAAGTGTTCATCAACATATTCTCATTACTCTGGATTGTAATCAAACCCTCACATCATACGGACACATGAAAGCATAGGGGATAGAACCCCTAGTGAATAGCCAGTCTCCATCTCTATGCAAAGCAAATCCAGGTCGAACACATGCACTCATCACTAGATTAGGAATATCCAAAATTGGAGTAATACGGGAGAAATCCATGTGGTATGACTCAGCCACGGGAGTAAGCAATCCTCCAATATTCACTCTTTGAAAAGAGTAACTCCTGAACCTATACAACTGCTGAATCAAGTATGCTCCCACATTAAACCGCACCCCATTCATCATACACCATAGAGCATACAACTCTCCACTGGATAAGCAACTTCAACTTCCCTCAGATCGGGCAAACAACGTATTGCTCAGAACTCTATCCATATATCTAATGACTGGGTTGAGCACAACCTTCCTTAGAAGCAAATTCCATATTTTCTCCTGAAATAGATCTCTAGAACTCGTTTGGATTGAATTGACCATTCTCATTCTTAGAATCCCCCTTGGAGTTTCTAGCAGCACATTAAAATTCTCTGCTATCCATGTTCTCCTTTCAACTCCAAGCTGAAATGAGCATACTTAAGGAAGAAGACTAGCACCTTTTTTTTAATTGTAATCGAGCACAACATCTCCGCAGTCACATGAAAGTATGTAGGCCTTTTCAGCTCCATGAAGTGACAGATGCCCACTTGATCGAACATCCACATTATATCATCACGAATATTCATTGTCACCATGGCCATATCGTTCTGGTACCTTGTACGAGTAATCTTGTCAGACATCGCACCCCATCTATCCTTAATTTCATCTCGCTCCTCCATCTCAATGTGGAAATTCCTCGGCATCCTCTCCTTAAGCCGTAATCTCTTAGTAACCTCATCTTCACGAGGCTGCCTATCCTCTCTCTTCTTGGAGCGGATTTCAGTAGCCTTTCCTTTTCCTACAAAAGTAATACTTCAATTTCAAACAAATACAAGAAAGGCAAACCAACCAAAGTCCAAATCTAATTATACACTAAACTCTACTCAGGACTTCAAGTTGTTCATGTATAATCAATTTCAAATAAGCATGCTCCCAACTCAATTGCTCATAAAATTAAACCATTAATCATAAATATGCTACTCCATTTTCACTTCAACATTATCTCCATCACTTCACCTTCTCTACTTAAGCTTGCAATTATCTAACTTTACAAATCCACCAAAATTCTAACAAGCTTCTCTTCACCACACAAATTGCTCAACAACTTCAAATAGGACATCAAGATCTAAATAAAAATCAACAATTAAAATCGGACCCATCACTTGTTCATAAGAAATTTCACACAAAAAATCCAAGTTACACCATGAATCCACATAAAAATGAGTTCAATTAACTTACCCACTTAAATCAAGCAATAGACTTTCAATCCTAGGGTAATAGGGTCAAGAGAACGTACCTTTCTATCCAGCCATGGCTTAGTATGAACAAGAGATGAAAGTTCCCCAACTTGGATGGAAAACCCTAGTTTTACAACTAGAAATCCCCAAATCCGTGAGAAATCAAGTGTGGAAAGAGTTGAAAGTGGTTTAATCGGAGTGGAATGAAGTGAAATCAAAGTTTGGAAGAGAGAGTTTTTAGTTCGGAAGGGATTCAAGTGCGGGTGGTGCGAAGAATGAACAAAACAAGGGCTGAAATCAGATTATATCATGACTTACCTGGGGTGGTTCGACTTGAACCAGATGGTCGAACCACAGTGTCGTGGTCGAACCACTTTTCTAGACGAATTTAGGATCTAGTTTGACTCGAACCGTAGGTCGAACTGGATCGTCGAGGTCGAACTAGCCTGTAACAAACTTTCAGATGGCTGGTTCTACTTGAACCTCAAGTCGAACTACGGCATTAAGGTCAAACCAGCCTGTAACAAACTTTCTGATCTCCAGTTTGACCCGAACCAATAGTCAAATCGCAAATCCCTTTTTCGAACCATAAGCCTAGAACATTACTCGACATTTTCATGTCTGGTTTGACTCGAAACAGCTGGTTCGAGTTACTCCAAGTGGTCGAACTAGCCTTCTGGTCCTCTGAAAATGACTCTTCTTCATCCCCTGCAAATTTCAAGCTAAAAAACAATCATTAGGTACCAAAACATTACGAAACTATAACTAGAGAACCACAATTAATACTCAATAAATCATGTATATATACTCTGCATACTATGCTATAAATAAAACACCACTGAATATTAGGCAAATTGTAAAAAATTGACACATCAACACCGGTTATAGTGTTAATATGCCGTAAAAATCAACTCTCTTATAAACATTACAAAGAAAAGATTATACTCTCTGTACTACAATGAGGTAAGTACATCACACTTCCCCAAACTTAGTAGAAACTATAGTCGAAACTATGTTTACAAAGAGATGTAATTTTCGATATGTAAGCACGTCTAATATATCTTACTCACACCAATAAAATAAAACAATAAAACAGGAGGGACAAGCCCCTAACAGGCACTATTATTTAACGTCGGAGTGTCACGATGGTACCAAATCAATGTAAGGTATCTTCAAAGATGATGCAAGCATTATCCGGCGACTTATAATGCTTCAATCAATGTCCATTCGCCGCTATGATGTCTCTGTCTTTGTCCATGATCTCAAAACTCCCCCCTCCGCAGGCTCTATGGATAATGAACGATCCCGTCCACTTTGATTTTAATTTTCCTGCAAAAAGCTTCAAACGAGAGTTAACAAGTAATACCTCATCACCGTGCTTGAATTCCTTGTAAGTGATATTCGAATCATGCCATTTCTTTATTCTCTCATTGTAGATCACCGAATTCTTGAAAGCTTGATTTCTGAACACGTCTAGTTGATTGATATAAGTCAACCTCAATTCCTTTTGCTCTTTAAAAGACAAGTTCATATTTCTCAGGCCCAAAAAGACTTATGTTGAATCTCTACGGGCAAGTGACACGACTTTCCATAGACAATTTGATAGGCGATATATCTAGCACAGTCTTGTATGCAATTCGGAATTCCCATAAAATATCATCGAGCTTCATAGTCCAATCTTTCCTATTATTTCCGACTACCTTCTCCAAAATTTATTTCACTTGTTGGTTGGAGACTTTGGCTTGCCCATTAGCTTGAGTATGATAAGGTGTAGTAACCCTATGCTTAACACCATACTGCTTGAGAACTCTTTCAATAAGCTTGTTGACGAAGTGGGAACCTCCATCATTTACAAGTGCTCTGGGAACTCCATAGCGGGCAAATATATGTTTCTTCAAGAACGATATCATAGTTTTAGCATCATTCATGTGAGTAGAAATTGTTTCCACCCACTTAGAAACATAATCCACTGCTAGAAGGATGTAAAAAAATCCATTAGATGGGGGAAAAGGCCCCATAAAATCAATTCCCTTACATCGAAAATTTCAACAACAATGCTCGGCTGAAGTGGCATCTCATCTCTTCTATTTATATTTCCCATCCTTTGACATCTATCGCATATCGCTACATAGGATTCACAATCTTTAAACAAAGTAGGCCAATAACCAGCAGATTGAAGTACCTTCGCTGCAGTCTTTTGGGCTCCGAAGTGCCCCCTATTAGGTTGTGCATGGCAAAAATCAAGAACACTCTCCATCTTCATCTCGGCAAGAACTTGATGTGCGTTTTCTTTGCACGAAAAATTAATCCCAAGTATTAAGGATATCAATTACAGCTTAAGCAAGCGACCAATTGAAATATCGAACCCAAAGGATGGCGTATTATCAATTAAATTATTTACTAAATTAATTAAGACAAGATGGCAATAAGATTGAGGATTTAATTTAACAACTAAAATACTAAAATTAAATAATAAATAAAATAAAATAACACTAGAAGAATACGAAAGTGGATCAAGTAGGAGAATAGGTAGCTTTAGGGTAATTCAGTTATACTATTTAACTTCCCTCTCAAGTGCAGGCTAACTATGCCTTGTGGACTATGGAAGCATCACTAAATCATACAAATCTACTCTATAGACACAAGTAAATATGCGTGTAACACATGTCAATAATCTCGGAGTAAGAGACGTAATTTCACCCCTTTCTAGGTACTATCAGTATCAATTATTTTCCACATCTGGAACCTAACCCGATATGATCTCTCTCTGTAGGTACTATAAAATTATCATCTTTATCCTGCTTACTAATCCGAATTCAATTCAATTAATAAACATTCATATATGATAGTTCTAATGAAGCTTCAGAGTCCCCTCACTTAGAATCATAACATGGAATCCTGTTCAGCGGTGAATGCACTCAATCTACAACCAAGATATATATTCAGACTCTATATACCAATTGAAGATGCACAAAACGACTATGAATATGGATTAAGAAAGCATAATCATAGATAAAATAAATTCACAAGTAGTGTTGTATGGAGGACACACAAGAGAGTTTAATTAATTCATAAAACCTTCAAAACCCTAGATCTACCAAAACGGTTCTAACCCATGATGTTGCGAAGAACAATCATGGGGGTTGGATAGATCTTACCCATATATCTAGAAAATACAAGATAAATTAGGAAACAAATAAAACCCTAGATGTGGGCGTCCTCGCATCCTTCTCCGTCTTGAATCCTCCTCTTGGTTTTCCTCTTGATTCCACAGACGAATCTTCACAGTGATTGATGGATAGAGGAAAGGATGTTGATGAAGGTTGGGGGTGATCCCCCCTTGTGGGGTGTAGGATGATTGTGTTCTCCCCTATCCAGTCCAATTCAATTCAATTCCTTAATGATGTGATCTACATCCCCTTTTATACTTGTAAGCTCTCCTTATGGACCTTGGATGAGTTTTTCTTGAGACATACGTCAAATTTGGCTAAGAAAACCCGTAATTACCAAAAATATCACAAACGCTGCTTTGTTCGACTAGACCTCCTTTGGTCGAACAACACCTCCTGGTCAAACGCTGGTCGAACAACCCCACTATAAGTCAGCACACATTCTGTTTAACTTGACTTCCCCCGTTCGACTTGGCTTTATGTGGTCGAACGGGTCTCCTCGGTTGAACAAGCTTGCGCAGTCTCACCTTTTCGCACATAACTCCCACATCCAAGCTCCGATTTGAGTAATTCTTGCGCTCATGTGATCATCTTTTCCTTGGTTTATATCTATATAAAGAAATCACAGAAACTGTAACATTTGAGTGTATAAAAGTCATGAAACGTGGCACAGTCATTCTGTTCGGCACAGCTTACGCGACGTTACAACTCTGATTATAACTTTCTCTTTTGGAATCCGATTGAGGTGTTCCTTATGCCAAAACGATCCTCTCTTAAGTGGCTTTCCAACCATATATCACAATTCTAGTTCAGAGCTCCACACAAACTTAGAAAAATTTCACAAGTTGGACGTCCATTTTTCAGCATTCTTTCACAAATTTCACCTTTTCTCCAACTTGGCACTTTTGACCCTTTTTCCACCTTAAACACAATAAAACACCTCAAGTGCACCTTTTTATCACATATATTGAATATAATAGACTTATGCTAATATATGACAACAATTCCATTAAAAGGTGTTAGATTGGATACTAAAACACGATTATTTTCACTCTCATCAGGCACACACCTACGGATGATAGAATCCGTACAAATCTTGTAGACGAAAGGATCATACCATATAAAAGTCTCAACATCCCTCTTAAACTTCGCAAGTTGATACCTATTGAGATCTTTCGAAATTTCACCTACGGCAATGTAATTAACATAATCATCGTGCCATGGATCCATTCCTTGAGCAGCTACTACACAGGCTTTCTCCGCTCCTTCAGCAAACACAGCCATAATCTTCTCATCAGGGAACATCTCCTCTATGTAATCGAAAGAATCATCACAATGCTCCCTTGTCTCCAACCTTGATAGGTGATTCGCCAACACATTCTCTATACTTTTCTTACCCGGATCTTCATATCAAAATTTTGCAGAAAAATGATCCATCAAATGATCCTTGGCTTCGCTTCCTTCTACTCTATCAAGTATCGGATCGCAGAATGATCCGTATACACTATAGTCTTCATGCCAACCAAATATTGACGAAACTTATTGAATGCATACACAACAGCTAGAAACTCCTTTTCAGTGACAATGTAGTTATTTTGTACTGCATCAAAAGTCTTACTCGCATAATAAATGACGCAGCATTTCTTCTCTCTCAACTGCCCAAGCATCAATCCAAGTGCTAAATCACTTGCATCACACATAAGTACAAACGACTGAGTCCAATCCGGTGTGATCAAGATCGGTGCAGTGATAAGTGTCTCTTTCAAAACCTGAAAAGTTGTTAGACATTCATCATCAAAATTAAAAGGAACATCCTTTTTAAGTAAGTGAGACAACGGTTTGGAGTATTTCGAGAAGTCTCTAATAAATCTTCTATAAAACTCAACGTGTCCAAGGAAGGACCCGATATAAAATCCATCGTGTCCAAGTGTGAATATCCTTGGAGCAAGAGATATAATTCACCCCCCTTTCTAGGAACTATCAGTATCAATTATTTCCCGTGCACTAAGTACTCTAACCCGATATGATCTCCCTTTATAGGTACTATGAAGTTATTCTCTTTGTCCTATTTATTAACCCGAATCAGATTCAATTAACAAGTATTTATATAAGATAGTTCTAATGAGACTTCGTAGTCCCCTCACTTAGAACCATAACATGAAATCCTGCTCAACAGTGAACGCACCCAATGAATAATCAAGATATGTAATCAGACTCTACATAACAATTAATGATACACAAAACAACTCTGAGTATGAATTAAAAATGCATAGTCTTATATAAAATAAACCACAATTAGTGTTGTACGGAGTATACACACGAAAGTTCGATTAAATCATAAAACCTTCAATAACCCTAGAACTACCGAAGAGGTTCTAGCCCATGATTGATGGAAGAACAATCATGGTGGTCAGATAGATCTTACCCATAGTCTTGAAAATTACAATATAAATTATGATGCGAAGTAAACTATAGATGTGGGCGCCGTCGCATCTCTCTCCGTCTTGAATCTTCACTTGGTTCTCAATTGGTTCGAAAGACAAATCTCTCTCCACAGCTCCTTAGGATGATGGTAGGGTTTGGATGTTTTGTAGAATGAATACAGTACCTTTCTGATGCGTATGGTCTTCCTTTTATACTTCCAGCTCCTCCAATGGACTTCTAATGGGCTTTTTATGTGAAAACACGTACTGAAGGTGTAAAAATACAGATCCAGAGACTTTTCGTGTAGTGGTTCGACCAAAACCCTAGGTCAAACCAGCTGTCCCCTGGTCGAACCAGAGTCGAATCAATTTCATGTAGTCTCAGGCATTTGGTTCGACCATGGTTCGACCTTCATGGATGGTCGAACCATGTCATCGTGGTCGAACCACATTGTAACAAACTTTCAGGTTCCTGGTTCGACCCGAACCAGTGGTCGAACCACAAGCTCTTTAGACGAACCAGATGCCTAAATACCCCTTTTTTGGTTTCGAACATTTCTGTCCTTTTTCCTTCAAAAATCAGCTCAAACGGCCTCAAACGCACCTGATCCGTGACTTTCCACTACATATCTCGATTTATCTTAACTTAAGATCAAATCACACATCATTAACACAGAAATCAGAGCCCAAATTATGTGAATTTTCACTCTCATCATTGGGTCTTTTGCTGGTGGTGCCAACAAGCGAAGAACGTACGTGGACCAAAATCGTGAAGCGAGGCACGCAAGACACTACTGCGACTACTTCTCTGAAGATCTGATATACGGAAGCGAGATGTTTCATCATCGCTTCCGTATGTCATTAGCCATAACTGTAGTCGTGTTGACCAATTCAAGAATTTATCAAACCACAGGGAGGAAGGCGCAAGAGCTTAAACGATCTCACATTTCTTGTAATTTTATAGAGACGAATCATCAAAGGAGGTTGTTCAAAACAAGTAAATAAAATCAATCAAAGTAAGCAATGATCAACAAACAAGATAGATAGATGAGGGGTGTTTTTCCAAGTTAAGTAAAAGTGAGATTAACAATAATTAAGAAGTGGAAATTTAAGGATACATGCATCAAATTCATATGAATCATGGGTATAAGACTAAGGGTCAACACTAAGTTCACCTAAACTCCCTCTCGAGATGGATAGGATATGAATCTCAATTAGCTCAACGGATTGGTTCTCACTCAAACAATTCCAACTAGGTACTAAGCTTGAAATGAGTGTCCCTTCACACAATTAATCAATCTCTCGATCAAACCAACCACATATTCTATCAAAGGGTTCTAAATTCTAAAGGATTTCTCAATCTCTTTACAATTTTTAATACACATGAAGTGTTTGATGAAATGATTCACTCAATCCTAAGCACATAATTGATTTCTCAATCTAATCACATATTTAGAACAACTAAACACACAAATCATCATAAACCTCAAGATCTCAAACATCAATAATAGAAAATTCATTTATCCAATCAACATATGAATTTAAATACACAAATTCAAAAATTATCCAACAACTCTCATGTTACTAATCTCACAAGGGAGATTAGCCTACCATATTCATAAGAACATTAACATAGACATTAAAATCCTTACAAAACATGATGAACAATAATGATTCACTACAAAGTATGGATGAAAACTCCCTTGAAGTGCTTCAATGGTGATCTTCTTCCTTCCTTTTCAATTCTCCTCTCTTCCTTGCTTCTTTTCCTCAATTGAATGAAAATTTGGATGGTGGGATGAAGGTAGATGATATGGATGAAAAGTTGACGAAGATGATGGTGTGAAATGGGAGAAATGGCATGTGAGGTGTGTGAAACAGTAAAACCCTCGCCCAATCTGGTCAATTGTTGAATTATTGGGTATTTATACCCTTTGGGAAGTATCTAGAAGGTTTCTGAATATTTACCAGAATTTTACCAGACTCAATTCGAGCTCATGCACTCGGCTCTAGTCGTGTTATGTTTTGGCAGCATTTTTCGGTAGCAGACGGAGCTCGAGTCGAGTAGCAGAGCTCGACTCGAGTGCTGACTCGGAAACGGCTCGTGTTCTGAACTCGGATACAGGGATGGGCGTGTAGCACTTTCTGGCGTCGGCACACGGCCTTTCTGGACAGGCCCGTGCGCAGCGCACGGCTCGTGCTGCACCAACTCGACTCGAGTAGCAACACTCGGCTTGAGTCGGGTTATGCCCTATTTTTCTTCTTCGTTTCATTTCCCTTCTCCGTTTTTGCTTTGTTTTCACCTGTTTTACATACGCTTAAGCTCATTCTCACACATTTTCATAAAAACACAAAACACAATCAAATAACACATAGATACAGATAAAATAATACAAAAATGGACATAAAAAGATACTACAATCTAGGTGGAAATATCACCCATCAGTATGTTGAGAGAGTTTTTCTTGCGCATAGTTGATGCACTGGAGTCCCACGATGAGTTTTTTCAGTAAAGGGTAGATGCAGCTGGGAAAAAGGGTTCTCTCCAAAAGTGCACAGTAGCCATTCGCCAATTGGCATATGGTGGACCTGCAGACCATTGGGATGAGTATCTACGTGTTGCCGAAACAACCATTGTAGAATATCTCTTTAAGTTTTATCGGTGTGTGATCGAACTTTTTGGCGGATACTACTTGAGAAAGTCTAATGCCCTAAATTGTCAAAAGTTGTTACAAATGCACGAAGAAAGACATGGATTTCCTGGAATGCTGGGGAGCCTTGATTGCATGCATTGGAAATGGAAGAACTGTGCGACAGCTTGGAAAGACCAATTCACACGCGGTGACCATGGTGTTCCAACAATCATGCTCGAAGCGGTTGTCTATGCAAATTTTTGGATATGGCATGCCTACTTTGGAGTAGTAGGATCCAACAACGACATAAATGTGCTCAATCAATCTCCGTTATTTACGGATACTCTGCAAGAACGCGCTCCATCTCTTAATTTTACAATCAATGGTAAGCAATATAATCAAGGATATTATCTTACTGATGGAATTTATCCAGAATGGGCTGCTTTTGTGAAAAACTTTCCTTGTCCTCAAGATCCAAAGAGATAGCATTTCAAATGATTGCAAGAGGCTGCTAGGAAGGATGTCGAACGAGCCTTTGGAGTGCTTTAAGCTCATTGGGAAATGGTTAGTGTTCCAACTCGCTTCTGGTACAAGAATAACTTGAAAGATATAATGTTAACTTGCATTATATTGCACAACATGATAATCGAAAATGAAGGAAATGCAGCGATCGATTGGTCCGACAATCCAAATGTGGTCATTCCGTCTCCACAAGTAAGTCAAGGATCAACTGGATCATTCAATGACTACGTGAGGAGAGGTGTTCAACTACGAGATAAGCAGAAACATCTCCAGCTTCGACAATATTTAATTGAGCATGTTTGGACCAAATTCGGAGAATAATTATCTACACATTAAATTGGTCGGATCGAAATTTACTTTGTTGCTTTCAGAAGTTTTACATTAATGTGTGTCTTTTTAATTTGTGCTTTTATATTTTATGTAATTCAAAAAAATAAATAATATATTTTTTCTTTTTTTATTTTATAAATTTTAAATAATTGGAATATATAATTATTTATAATTTATTTGGAAATTAAATATATATATAGTTGATAAATTAAATGAGAATAAAATGAAATTGAGGTGGGTCCTACAAAAAAACTTACTTTTTGGTTTTATGGTTTGAGAGGGGTTTTGTTTTGGAGGTATGGTTTTTTTGTTTTTGATGTGGCGCCCAAAAAACCTGCTATTTTATTTTGCTATTGGAGAAGACCTAACAATACATAGGGTATACTCCCTCCGTCCCACCTAAAGAGTCTCTTTTCTCCATTTTGGTCGTCCCACCCAAAGAGTCCATTTTCCTTTTTTACACACATGGGACCCACACACACTCACCAATACAATTAAAATATGGGACACACTCTTCCATTAATTCAACTACCCACTACACATTAAATAATAATACTCCTTAATCCACGTGTCAAAAAAACAAAAACTACCCTTAGTGTGGGACGAAGGGAGTATTATGTGGCTTACCTATGATCTTGCAAAATACTTCAATTGGTTGCCTACCTATTAACTTTATCGATGGATTAGTTTTTCTCTTTTATTGAAACTTGAGTAATTCTTAAACAACTTGAGGATAAAAGACAATGACCTAATTGGAATCAGATCAACATGTACAATTGGATTTGTGATTTCATAGTACTTTTTGTATGAATTGTGGCAAAGTATTTTGTCCGTCTCCCCAGATTCATCAGGCATTGTGTTCATGTCCAGCCTGGTTTCCGAGCATTATCCTTGGTCGCCGGAAAAAGAAGATTTAGACGGTCACAATTCATGAAAAATTCTGCGGGAATGTCGCCGGCGATATTGATTTTGTTTATGCTAATTTTATTGTAGGATGCGTATTTAATAAATTAAGAATAATTTAGACATTTTAAAAATACTTATTTTAATTTTATAATAATAGGATGGGTATTAAATAGAAAGGGGGTGTGAGCCTATTTTTAAAGCTTTTGGTCACAAAAACATATAAAAACATCAAAACTTTTAATTCCAATTTGGGTGAGTTTATAATTTGAGGCTGTATGAGGCAAAACTGATATTCCAAAAGATTATGGAGCGACAACAAATGATATGACAATAGACCAATCAGTCTACCAAACGTAAAGAATCCCAAAGAGAAGCAATAAAACTTCAACATATATGTACAACAGCGGATCCAGGGGTAATTAAGGGGTACAAGTACCACAAAATAATTTTTTTAAAAATAAATATTATATATATATATATATTTATTTATTTATATGTTAATTAATTTGTACCCCAAATTATTAAATTATCACAAATTTATACTCAATTCATTCCTATTTTTATACATTGATGCTACAAATTTATGATAATATAATATTTTAAATTGCTATTTTTAAATTCATGATTATAAGTTTCTTCCTAAGTTTTTTTTTTTAAAATATTGATAAACATTATTTTTCTGGAAAGAAGTATTTTTAATATGGAAAAATAATTTTAACTCTTTATTGAGATGAGTAATTTTTTATTTAAAGAATGTAAGTTTACCATTAAAAGAAGTTTTAAGAATGGAAGCACAGTCCCCCATTTCCATACAATTATGTCTCGTTTTCATTATATATATTTTGAGTTAAAATAATTTTTAATCCTACAACAAAATGCGAATTGGATTTTAGTTTCAAAATAGTTATTAAAAAATTCACCACCTTATTAGAAAATTTCAAATCTATCACAACCTTTTTATTTTTGTCAATTCTATCACGACCTTTTATTTTTGTTAATTCAATACATAATATATTTAACATTTTCAATTATATCACAACTTTTATTTTTCAATTTAATATACCACTTATTTTGTATTTTCAATTCAATTCATTATTATTATTATTATTATTTTCATTATTATTATTATTATTCCACTGTGAAGAAAAAATTTAGCTAAATTAATTGAACGATCTTTGACTTACAAATTTAAAAGTTGAAAATAATTAAACAAATTTAAAAAATGACTTCCAAAAAATTAAATCAAATAAAATTTATACTCAATGTTGAATACACTAACAAAAACTAAAAACAATTAAACAAATTAATAAAACTTAACTGCCAAATTTTAAATGTTAAACATAAAATCCAAAAAAAAAAAATCGAACCTACGACATTCTTCTAGGAACAAACGCTATATATTATTATTATTATTATTATTATTATTATTATTATTATTATTATTATTATTATTATTATTATTATTATTTCATAAAAAACTAAATCCGAAATCCAAATAACTATTGTAATAATTCATAGTGTATATAATTTCTTTTGTAAGAATATAATTTTAAAACTATTATTTTTTATATTATATATATATAAATTTTTTAAGAGACCCACAATTAAATAATAATAATAATTGAATTGGAAATATAAAATAAGTGTTGTATCAAATTAAAAAATAAAAGATGTGATAAAATTGAAAATATTAAATAGATTGTGTATTGAATTGACAAAAATAAAAGGTCGTGATATAATTGAAAATATTAAACAGATCGTGTATTGAATAGTAAAAATAAAAGGTCGTGATGAATTTGAAAACCTCCAATAAGGTGATGAATTTTTAAAGAATTAACCCTTACAATATCTTTTTTAATTTAACACCACAACTACTGACATTGTTCTATTCATTTTGTTCGATTTACGTCCCATTTTGATCGGAAAATTGAATTTTCGTCGAAAGTCATCAAATGAGAGGCACGTGAGATCCTAATTCCGGCCAAATAGTTATTAGAGTTCGATTCTGGTCCCAAAATAATTATAAAAGTTTGATTTTTTTTCTCAAATAAGTTTTTTTTTTTAATTTAATATCATAACTCTTTTAATTGTAGCAATTTAGGATGCTACATTGGTAAAATTTATCTTATTCTCTCAATTTAATGTATTATTACATGTAACCCAACTTTCAACAAAAATTAGAATTTTTAACGTAAATTGGGCACAAATCGGACAATAAAAGAAGTTATAATACTAAATTGAAAAAAAAAATCTTAGGACAAAAGTTATATATATATATATATATATATATATATATATATATATATATATATATATATATATATATATATATATATATATATATATATATATATACTCTCTCCGTCCTGCGTTAACGTTGACGTTTGCTTTTTGCACGGAGATTAAGAGATATAATATTTTAATATGTAGTGAGGTGAGAAAAAAAATATTTAATGTAAAGTAAGTAGTTGTATTAGTGTTGTGTGTGGGTTTTATAGGGAATAATTAATTGTTTTGTGTGAGTCCAACTTGACTAAAAAGGAAATGCAAACTTTAACATGAGACAACTCAAAATGAAAAATGTAAACCTTAACGTGGGACGGAGGGAGTATATGACAAATTCTCTTGTAAGACGTTATTTCCGTGAGACGGTTTGTGAGACGTGTTAAAGTATGTCTATTATTTAGATAAAATGTGTTTTCTAAAGTATGGTGGATTATGCATTAATGTATGATTTTAATTAGTGTATTATAATGTGATTTATTAATGACATATTATAATTGCAAATAAATATACTTTATTTATACAATAAGCATACTATATTGATGAGTCGACCCGTCTCATATCGATCTCATAAATAACCAGTATCACAAGATAATTAATATATATATATATATATATATATATATATATATATATATATATATATATATATATATATATATATATATATATATATATATATATATATATATATATATATAATTTTTGGGTTCGAAATCGAACTCACATAACTATTTTGCCAGAATCAACCGGAATCAACGTGTCACGTGCCACTGACATAACGGTTTCAACGAAAATTCATTTTTCTAGTAAAAAAGAATGTAAATCGAATCATGTCAAAGTTATGATATCTAATTAAAAAAATAATTATTTTGGATTAAAAGCAAATTTGTGTTTTATTGTGCGGTTCGAATCTCCTGTTACATTTTAGTGTTACATCTCCTGTTACAAACCGTTGGATGATTGACACGTACAATAAATTAATCTATACCTTAACAATCAACTCTAAGGAGAAAGATTGATATTTTCCTCTCCGCATACGTGTCAATCATCTAACGCGTGTAACAGGAGATGTAACACCAAAATGTAACAGGAGATCCAAGATTTTTATCGTGGGACATAAATTAATTTTAACTCTGACATTTTTGCATTTTAACTTGAATAATTACTCCCTCCGTCCCAAACTAAGGGTAATTTTTGTTTTTTGACATGTGGATTAAGGAGTATTATTATTTAATGTGTAGTGGGTAGTTGAATTTGTGAGAGTGTGGGTCTCATATTTTAATTGTATTAATGGGTGTGCATGAGTCTCATGTGTGTAAAAAAAGAAAGTATACTCTTTGGATGGGACGTCCAAAAAGAAAAAAGAAACTTTTTGGGTGAGACGGAGGGAGTATAATATATTGTAGAGAAATAATCACATTTAGTTCTCTAAATATTTTAGAATTTGCATTTGGTACTTTAACTATTATAATTTGTAATTTTAACTCTATTCGTTCAAATTTGATTCGAAGGACAAAAATTGAATAAAAATAATTAGAAAAATAGTAAAAAATCTTTAAAATTGAAAATTGCAATAGTTAAATGACCAAATAGCGATTTAACATAATTATATGACTAAATGTGATCATTTTATCAAATTCATAATTTCTTATACAATAGCCTCCTGATGACTCAAGTGCAGTGTTGTTAAACAAGCCAAGCGAGTACGAGTAATACATACTCGAGCTCGACTTGAACACTTATCGATTCAAGCCGAGTTTGATTAGTTAATAAGCTGAGAAAATTGCAAAAGCAATCTCACCCGTCACGGTCCCGTTTGAGTTTGGTCCCAATAGTCTTGACTTCACTCCCAAACCTTTTTTTCAGTAATAATGGTTCCGCCGTCAACTTTCCCATTATTTCCGTTAGCAATTTTGGTCCCACAGGATTTAACTTTAAATATTGGGACCAAAATTGCAAAATCTTGCAATTTTGGTCCCCTAGCACCTGTAAGTCTGTAACATCCATTTTTGGCAGTAAAATGGGATAACTTTTGGATCTACATAAACATCCTTTTATCATCTCCAAGAACCACACAGAAACATAATTTTATATACATTTTTATCATCTCCAAGAATAACTTGTGAAAATGTCAGAAATTAAGGAACATCATCAAAAAAATTAGATGTGATTATCATTGATGAGGTTACATCAAATATGTAATTTGGAGAGTCACATATATAAAAACTCTCTCGGACATTACATCAAACACTTGGTGAGCGCAATATAATCCATAATGCTTGATATATGAATGCTATATCAAAAAGCAAGATGTCGAAGCTCGTGCAAACTCATACTCCTCTTGTGTGAATTTTTTAACTCTGCTATATCAATCAATAGAAGCATTAGAGTATCTCAAATGATTTAGATTACGAAATCTAGACCATGCATGATGCAAGCAACTGGAAAATTACATATTATTCACTCATAAATTCTGCTATGCAATCATTACATTGTTTCATACAACTTATCAGCAGCTAGCTAGATAAAAACATAATACCTTTAAGGTTTGAATAAGTAGAAGTAATAGAGGATAGAAAAAGAAACCTGCCCAGTATTCCAATGAGTAGAGCACTATTCTAAAACTTTAGATTATATGCTCATCACTCTTTCGTGTTTCATTTTCGTCAGAAGGCCATACATGAAAATACCAGCACCTGCCCTTCCACAGAATAAAAAAGGCAGTCCCCTTCTCATTAGTTCAAAATCGAAACTTACTCGCCGAAATTTATTTAAGCGTCTGAAGTTCATAGTTGCCGCAGGCCCAGTTGACTACAACACTAGTAGTACTCAACAGTGACTCAACGCAAAAGGATAATAAACAAACAAAGATTACAAGTCATTCACACAACTCCAAAGAAATGCTTCATAACAAGGCAAACTAGCAAATAAGCTTCATATATGGTGACGAGTCATATGAAGAATGTATCATGGAAGGTCAATCAACTTCAAGCAGAAGTAGTAAAGAAAATCGTGTGACACATCATTTGTTAAAATGCCAGCATTTAGATAAGGCATTTTGACGAACACCTCGTGTGCACTTTCATTGCTTATGAAAATCAGAGTTTATTTGTGGAAAGAGCATACTTATATTGATAGAAAAAACATACTTACATTCGTTGTGTGCAGTATTTTTACCCAAATCTGCGCATAGACGATGACTTCACATGTGAAAAAATAAATCTCAATTAAATGTACGAACCAAACTATATCAAGTTTGAGACGATTATAACATAGAACACATATTAGCAATCTCACTACGGACAACTTTTAATGAGAAAGAGAAATGGATCATAGCATAACTCAGACGAAATGTGAGTTGTAGCCAAGCAACTGCCGCACACCAAGCATCTATTTTGTGCATCAAATTATTCAGACATAGCTATATACCATAAGTTATGGAAGACGCACGTCCGCTTGTAGTGGCGACGGAGGCTCTACTGTTTGTTCAGTAGGCGGAGGAGGAATATTGGATGGCGGCGGTGGTTGAGAAGAAGAGAAATTGGTTCTTGTAATGGGTGAGATACGAAGGTTGGAGATGTTTACACACTTCCCTTCCCTTCCATCAAATGGATATACTGTCTGAGACATATCCTGCAGCCGCATCACCTGCGCCACCTCGGTGATGCACCACCTCCTCCATCCGTCTGCGGGCTAACCCCAACCCCTCTCTCTACTGCCTCTGCCTGCTCTCCCTCCGCCCCGGCCCCTCCAAAATATCCTGTCTCCACATCCATCTGCGGGCTAACTCCAACTTCTACCTCTGTCTGCTCTCCATCCGCCCAGGCCCCATTTCTCTCCCAAAAAAATCCCGCAAATTGATTGCCGACATTAGGGCAGAAACAATCTGGTAAAAAATCTAAGGATTCGACGGGAAGTAATTGATTTGGGAAGGAAATTAGGGCAGACTCAAAATTGGGGTAAAGGTGTTCGTTGTGTTTTGTATTTGGGCAGAGAAACCCCTTTCTATCGATTTAACGGACACGTGAGCTTCTCTGTTAAATTTAGATGGCGGTGGGATGAAAGTTGCAAAAAAAATTGTGTGGGACCATTATTGTTGAAAAAAATATTTGGGACTGAAGTCAAGACTATTGGGACCAAACCCAAACGTGATCGTGACGGGTGGGACCGGTTTTGTAATTTTCTCTTAATAAGCTTAAAGTCGAGCTCGACTCGACTTGAAAAGTTAGCTCAGCTCATCTCATTAAGCAAATCGAGTCGAGTTTTCGAGCCTTATCAAGTCTGATTTTAATTAATATATTATTAATTTTAGAAATTATTATATAAACATAACATTAAATTAAATAATATTTATTATTATTAATATTATTAATTATAAATATTATTATTAAGTCTTAACGAGTGGAGCTCATGACGAGTTTAAACTCGAGCTCGAATAGTCACAAATCGAGCTACCGAGCGTCTCGTTTAATTTACCACCTCTATACGGGTGCACAAAAATGTTTAATAATGTTATATTTAAAGTACTTATTTTAAGGTTTAAAAAAATAATCATAAAGTGTAGTTGAAATATAAGAGTATTAATTTAACAAGATTTTAATTAATTAAGAAAATTGATTTTTTTTATTTAAAAAATCAAGAATATTAATTGTTTTTAAAGGATTTTTAATTTAAGTAACAAGTTATATTTTGAGTCGGGTAGAATCGGTAACACAGATCTAAATCCGCACACCTAAAATAATAAAACAAAAACAAACTATAAACATATCAACTGTTAAAAATGTTATTTTCAGGTGTAACATGCAGATCAATAGTTATTAGCATGCATTGAGAACATTAAACTCACAATTACTCGCACATTACATAGTTAGCAAAAAATAAAAGACGACTATAATTCTCTTTAAATGAGATCACTTGTTTCACAATGATGTTTCATCTACTATTTCATAAATTAAATGATTGACACGTAGCACAATCAATGCCCAAAATTCAATACTTGCCCCAAGGGTTTAATAATCATTTGTAGGACATAATATTTTTATGTTGTGAAATACCAATGAAACACCGAAAATATAATAGGGAATTCAACTTGAATTCTCTCGTACGAAATTGCAGTTTGTACGAGGACACAACACCTATTAAAACTTATTTATCAAAATAAAAACAACACTTCTTTTATTTTACACGACTTGACAAAAATGAAAAATGATCAACCCTTGGATACAAATCCATGCAGTATTTTCCTCTTTAGGCCTATGGCGGAGGATGACCATTACATCCCCAATACCAACAATTGTCGCCACTACCGCCGCCGCCACCGCCTCCTCCTCCACCAGATCCCCATCCACCACCACCCCCTCCCCCTCCCCCTCCTCCTCCTCCACCTCCACCTCCACCACGGCCACTACCCCATCCGTATCCACTTCCATTTCCATTTCCTCCACCTCCACCGCCTCCTTCTCCGCCACCACCGCCTCCTCCTCCACCACCATTCCCACCTCTTTTATGGTGACCTCCATTTTTTCTTCCACCACTTCCACTACCTCTACCCTTACCTCCACCTCTTCCCCCTCCTCCACCACTCCCACCACCATGTTCTTGCCCACCTCCGTTCCCATGACCACCTCCTCCTTGGCCACCACCGCTTCCCCCTCCTCCACCACTCCCGCCACCATGTTCGTGCCCACCTCCATTTCCGCGACCACCTCCGCTTCCCCCACCTCCACCACTCCCACCACCATGTTCGTGTCCACCTCCTCCTTGCCCATCTCCATTACCTCTACCCTTTCCTCCTCCTCCACCACTTCCACCTCCATTTCCACGACCTCCTCCTCCCCCTTGACCTCCTCCGCTTCCACTTCCTCCACCACTCCCGCCACCATGTCCATGTCCACCTCCATTTCCACCCCCTTGGCCACCCCAATTATCTCCACCCATACCCCCTCCTCCACCATTCCCATTCCCACCTCCACCTCCACCTCCACCTCCACCTCCACCTCCACCTCCCTTACTCCCACCCCCACCACCACCTCCTCCTTCTCCTAGGCCATTCCCCATCTCACTCTTGGAGTATCCTATCTCATCCTCAATCGAAGTTACATTTGTTCCCAATGCATGGTCGAATCCATGCACCAGCTTTCTAAAGGAACTTCCTCCATTAGACTCAACTCCAACAGCAGTCTCATCACCCCCACTAATGACTCCACTGGTCAAGTAAGGACTCAATACTATGCATAACCAAACAAATTGTCTAAACCCCATTTCTCTAGTTTCTCAACTTGAGAATATGGACTCTTTTTTGGGGTTTATATAGTGAATTTGCCAACCCCATTAAGGAAAAACGGCTAATAAAATAATTTAAATAATAAAAAAAATGTCAACCACAATTCTTTTTGCTCCATTTTTGTACCATACTTTCTCTTTAATTAACTAAGCACCTCAATGTGCTCCCTTCACCTACTTATAAAATAACACAAGGCTAAAATCATCAATTACAAGACCTAAACTCTCGTACCTCCCATATTTTCTTGTTCATATAATTTGATTCTACACATTTGATTTAAATTAATAATTATGCAGCAGCTGCATGTATGACTAATTAAACATTTCGCTTAGCTATCAATCATATTCATTAATTAATATTGCGCATCTGAGTATTTAGTCCATGCATAAATATAAGAAATTTGTAATGGGGGAAAATGAGTTCACTATCAATTGAAATCAACTTATTATAAAGTTCTGTACGTACTTAATCAAATAATATATTTACTAGTCAATTTTTTATAATCTGATATATATATATATATATATATATATATATATATATATATATATATATATATATATATATATATATATATATATATATATATATATATATATAACTAAAATCATCGATGCAGACTAACCTGCAAATCATACGCACAATAGTTCATGTAACATATTATTCTGTGTTTTAAGTAATTATATGTTTAACATTATAAGATCAAGATCCAAGTATTTATATACAGTGATTAGGTAGTGGCTTGAGATGATCGAAACCTAAAAAGGAGAAGATGAAAGATTTTGTGGGATATGATCAAAAGTATATGGTTGGAAGAGTGGGATTTAATTTCTTGAGAAATGAGAATAGGGTTTGGAGGAAAAGTGACAAAATGCATGTGATCTGCTGGTAACAATTATTTGGTCCTCTACTAGCTGTATACTACCATATCCATTACATTAAATCAAGAAAAAAAAAAGAAAATTATAGAATAACAATTATAATTAATTTAATTATATTCCTCTCCTTCACTTTCTATCTATTAAATTATAATTTAATGATAAGAAAATGTATAATCATTAAATTTTATTTTGAAGAATTAATATAAATATCTTTCTCTCTCTCTTTTTTTTTTGAAAGAATTAATATAACTAGCTTTTTTTTTTTTTTTGGTAGTGGAGTTGTGCACTCGTTTACTCAAGTAGTGTTGTGCACTCGTTTACTCATAATTTGTTGAGGGTGCATTACATCCACATGTAAATACTTATTACAATTTTTTTTTTTCATAATTCTACTCCCATGTGACCCATCCCTTCTCTTCAAGCAATTGCAACCATTACCTTCTCCATTACCATTTAGGGCGTTTTTTGTTCATATATGGAGTATAGACTTTAAAGTACAACCTCCGTCCCAGAAAAAAAATTAATTGTTAATTAATATAGATTTAGAGTTTTAGAAAAGTTTTTGTTTATTTAATTACTTTTAGGTGTGGTTTGATATTTTTTTTAATAATAAGTAAATTGTGAAGTAAATATATTATGTGTGGTAAGTGCTGAAATTTGAAATTAAGTGTAGTCGGTTTTACTGGATTGAATCTTAATTGTTTGAATATTATATGAAGATAATTTTGGGTCAAATAAATGAGAAGATTGTCGCGTAGAGCTCATAAGCTAGGATGTATTAAATCGGAATTGATATAGTTTTTCTCCTTATACTATGTTTGTCTTATTCTATCCATAATGTATTGGGCTCAAAATTTCAGCCGCCACACACGATACCCTTCGTATGTATTGTGTATCCCTCCACTTGAGATGAGATACACAATACTAACAATTAATTCTTAGGTATTAAACGTTAAGTTTACCATTTCAACCCTACATCTTTCTCTCTCTCCTAAAATAATAAAGGTCAGAAAGATAAACATTTCAATTTCTTTGTTATCTTATATGTTTACGTCTATATAAGATGATCGAACATAAATTATTATTATTCTTAGTATGTGACATAATATCATGGGTGTTAATAAACATGATGCATTAACTAATCATTAATTATTTATAGGATAGTGTAACTCACACCACACACATATATATATATATATATATAGTTAAAATCATTTTTGTACTATAGAGAGTTTTTGATTTCGTCCAAAAAAAATATAATTTTTAATTTTGTCCCGTAACACCTGATATTAGCCAATTTTGATCTCAAAATCGTCGAAAATTGATTTTTTTTGCCGGAAAATCGCATGTGTACCGCACATAACACCTCAAATTGGGGCTTTCTGGTAGCTTCATCCAATGTGGCAATTGAGGAAGAATTTGGACCAATCATTTTGCCAACTCAAATTCCATTTTATTTTTCATTTTATTGAAGCTATCGGAAAGCCCCAATTCTTCCTTAATTGCCACGTAGGCGTCATGTGCAGTGCTCATGCGATTTTCCAACAAAAAAATCAATTTCTGATAATTTTGGGACCAAAATTGGTCAAATATTAAAAGTTATAGGACGAAATTAAAAATTTTATCTTTTTTTGGATGGAATAAAAAATTTTGGGACGAAATTGGTCAATTTTACTTGTTATAATTTTTAAAGCTCATTGTGTAAATATAAACTCAATATATATGAACCAAGTAAACACGGGTCGCGAATGATTTACGGAAAGATGGAATAGAATTAAATAATGAAAAATGAAACTCCCTCCATCCCACAAAAGTTTGCATGTCTCTTTCGGCACGGAAATTAAGAAAAGTGATAACTTTTAGGGGTATTATGATATTTTTTGGTAATAAATAAATGATAAAATATTTTAAGTAAGTGTGGTTTTTTTATAAATAAAGTGTACGGTGAGGGTGATTGTATTTGAACTTTTGCTTTTTTAGGAATGTGCAAACTTTTGTGAGACAACCCAAAATAGAAAATGTGTCATCTGAAATGGGACGAATGAAGTATTTAATTGAAGAAAATTGTTATGGTGATGTTTTATATTATAAAAAAAAATGTATCTCTTAATTTATACCAGTTTTGAAATCAATCCATTAATTAAATTTATAAAAATAAACTTTTTCGACCATGACCGGTTGTAATGGACTAATGGGTAAATCAGCCAGTTATCTTGATGTGGATTTATTTTTTGTTTATTTGTTTTTTTTAATTATAATGACGTGTTATACCGTCTAAATAACATATTAAAAAGTTTTGTCCAAAAATTTATCTTATTTTTAAAATTGGTCCATACCTCCTTTTTATTTATTATTATTATTTTTTTTTTGGAAATAAGTCCCACTTGCCGTATAGAACTAGGCGAGCCTGTTTAACAACCTCACTAGTCAATTACATTTCTGTATCAGGTTAATATTCCTTCTTTCTTTCTTTTTTCTTCTTACATATAATTAAGGTGTAATAAAATTATTTTGGACCGCATATAGTGTTCGATTTTTTATTTTATTTTTTTAAGTGGAACATTACTTTAGTTCTTGGGTAAGCAAGGCCCAATAATAGTAATTGAAATTTCGCCTGAGTCTCACCTATAATTTCATGGGCCTTGTAACGATTATTTGATAGACTAAAATAGCAATACCAATCAAAAGTAATCGACACAAAGAAAACAAAGACAAAAGGATACTCATATGTGTCTTCCTTGTCAAACATTTGTCGTCGGTTCAGCTATTCGTATTCCCAAAATTGTTGAACATATCACAAAAATTAAAATTAAAATATTCTTAGTTAGTAGTTCATATATGACT
Organism: Pogostemon cablin; assembly: GCA_023678885.1. Classification (NCBI taxonomy): domain Eukaryota; kingdom Viridiplantae; phylum Streptophyta; class Magnoliopsida; order Lamiales; family Lamiaceae; genus Pogostemon; species Pogostemon cablin. The sequence goes on along the minus strand of CM042964.1, from coordinate 11,244,311 downwards.
TAAACATCTTTATAAATTATATATTCCTAAACACACCCAACATAATTATGCTTACTCATTATATATTTTTAAACATACCCCATCATTAAACTTGCTCTTAAACGTAAAGAAATTGTGATAAATCATAATATCCTCCTTCCTTCCCCGCTCTCCTGCCTCGCTAGTTCGTCTCTCTCCTCTCTCTCTCATTACTGTAACAATAAATTTTGTATTTATAGTAAAATAAATACAAATTGGAGTACAAAGATAATTTCAGACGGATTTGATATAGAAGATATGTAAACGGGTTACAATCTCAGTTAATCATCTGATTCTTCTCTCGAACCAATTTAGCCTTGACTTTGACTTGTTAACTTGTATGTTGACTGCGATGACTATGTTGACTGTGTGAGTTGACTTGAACTTCGACCGGAGTATATGCTGACTGTGTTGACAGCGCGTGTGTTGAGCCGGATTTTCAGATGAAACTTGTCCGAGCTCGGATACGTAGTCTTGTAACATTGATTCGGAGCGTTGAACCTTGTTCGGATTGAATTTTGACTGGAGAGCTTTCCGCGAAGAACGCCATTGATTGGAATGCCGGATTGGAGGGGCTTGACACCTTGATCTCTGATCGGAAGCTATTCTTGACTTGAAGATCTTGAAGGGAGGCTGGACTTTTTTCTTTGTTCGTGTTCTTCGAATCTCTTCAGGTGTCTAAGTGTGTCTGAAATGAATGGAGGAGGACTCCTTATATAGGTGAACTAGATTTCAATTTTGGTATAAATTGATTATAGCAAGTGTACTCTATCGCGTAGTAGACCGTAGTGACCAAGTGCAAAATTTATAGAATATCGAACACAAGGGGGAAAGTGGGTAGCCGTATTTAAAAGATGTTTTACTCTGGGCTAATCAATAAGAGGACGGGTTAATTAACACTACAACTAACAACTAAGAAAGCAATTAAAGATAAAACATGTACATATGTGATGGAAGATGGATGAATTTGAACAATCTAAGAAGTATCTAAGACAAGCAACATTCATGAAAAAAGTATATATAGACTCATACACACATGCATTGATGGTCTTCATGTTATGACATCAAGGGAAATCACGTATGTACCCCTAATCCCTATGGCCAAGGCAATTAGGTTCTCAACTCTTTTACAAGTTTAAATCTCCTAGGATTGTCTCTTACTCTCAATTCCCATGAAGGTACTATGATCATAAGTTTGGTTCCCCTCACTAGTTCATCATTAATGTCCTATCATGAGGTTCTAAGCACTTGAAGGGTATGACTTACCTCTCCTCACACTAACTAAGTCATCTCATGCAATCAATGATTCAATTAAACCACTAAGCATAATATTGGAATAGTCATCCTAGCACTATGAATAGAGAATTTAATCACACAAATCATACATAAAATGAGAATAAGCATTCATGATAGAAAATATTCATAACAATCATTGCATTAAACATGTGGTGTGCAAAAACTACATAATCCCTAACCAATCATATTGCTAGCCTCACATGAGGACTAGCCACTACATATCATAATAAAATCAATACAATCCATGGCTTACTCCAATTGAGCCAAATAATGAAGAAAATAACAAAATAAAGGTAAGTTGACTCCCCTTTGATGGTGAACTTTCTCCTCCTTGATCATGTTATAATCTTCAACCAATGATGAATTTCTCTTCTTAGATTGGTGTATGGATGGATTTGAGGAGATCAAGTGGATTGAATGGATGAAGGGTATGGAGATGGATGGAATAGAGCTAGTATGTGAAAATGTGGTATAAAATGTGTGTGGAACTGATTCAAAATGATTCCTCCCGTAGTTTGTGGTCAAAACAGGTCCTTATACCACATGGAAGCTTCTAGAACACGTGCATCGATGAGTGATATTTTCACCTAGATTTTAGTGTCTTTTTATGTCCATTTTTATATTATTTTATCCGTATTTATGTGTATTTTGGTGGTGTTATGTGTTTTTATAAAAATGTGTGTTAATGAACTTAATCATATGTAAAACAGGTGAAAACGGAGCAAAAACAGAGATGGGAGATAAAACAAGGAAGAAGAAACAGGGCAGCATGAACACGGCCGGTCGTGTAGGGTACGCGAGCCGTGTTTCAGCACACGGCCCGTGTACCGAACACGGGCCTGTAAGAAGTAGTCGTGCGATGATATCAAAACACCCAACACGGCCACCCTTTGGCCGTGCGTCAGCACACGACTCATGTGCCGTTTTGAGTGAATGTTGACTAAAAAACCCTGACACGACTCGAATCGTGTTGCAGCACATGAGTCGTGTCGGTGCCAGATCAGAAAATTCAAGAAATCTTCTAGAAGGTCTCCAAGGGGTATAAATATCAATTCATTCAACATTTTGATGATCTTGGATTCGAAATTCAACTGCTCACACACCCCACACACAAATTCCTTCATTTTACACCATATCCTTCATCAATTTCATCCATCTATTCACTTCATCATCATCTCACCATAAATCCATCATCCAAGTGAAGAGAAGAAGCAAGGAAGAGAAGAGAATTGCAAGGAAAGGAAGCAGATAATCATTGGAGCCCATCCAAGGGAGTTTTTATCCAATCTTTGTAGTAAACCTATTTGTTTATCATGACTTGTAAGGTTTTTAATGTCCATGTTAGTTATATTATGATTATGGTAGGCTAATCTCCCTTGTGAGATTAGCAACATGATAGTTGTTGGTTAATTTTGGGATCTATGTATTTTAATTCATGTGTTGATTGGATCTATGATTTTTTATCATTGATTGTTAATTGCTTGATTTGTATTGTTGATTTGTGTGGTTAATTATCATAGGCATGTGATTAGATTGAGAACTCGATTATATGTTTAGGATAGTTCATTGAATCAATTCATCATACACTTCATGTGCATTATAAGTCTTAAAGAGATAGAGATGTCCTTTAGGATTTAGAACCCCTTGATAGGACATCCGATTGGTTAGATCGAGAGGTTGATTAATTGTGTGAGGGGATTCTCATTTAAGCTTAGTACCTAGTTGAAATTGTTTGAGTGAGAACCAATCCGTTGAGCTATTTTGGGATTCTTATTTAGATTCACATTCCATTCATTTCGAGAGAAAGTTTAGAAGAATTTAGAGCTGGCTCTTAGTTATTTATCCATGATGCATATGAATTTGATACATAATTCCTAGAGTTACTACTTTTTGATTGTTGTTAATTTTACTTTTGTTTAACTTGGAAAACCAATCACATTCATTCTACTTTCGTTTACTTGATCATTGCTTGTTTACTTGCATTGATTGATTTTAATTACTTGTTTAATCACCCTACCTTTAATGATTAGTTTCTATAAAATTACAAGAAACGTGAGATCGCTTAAGCACTAGTACCTACCTCCTTGTGGTTTGATAAATTGTTGAATTGGTCATCCTAACTACAAAATGGCTAATCAAATGGCGCCGTTGCCGGGAAGGCAACGGTTGCTAGTAGCTTGAAGAAGGATCGTTTTAAGTGATCTTAGTAGTGATATTTTTATTTTTGTTATTTGTATTTGCTTTTGAAATCTTTATTCTAACGTCTCTTATTTTTTAAGGTGTATGCAAACAATGTCAAAAGGGAAACAAGTTGAATCTATTGATCTAGAGATTGAACATACTTGTCGAAGAAGGAAAAAGGAGAACAAAACCAAAAAAGAGTAATCAAATGGAGAACAATTAAGATAATGAACGTGTTGATGATAGAAATGTTGGAGGTGGAGTGCAAAAAGCCCAAGTCAATGCTAATCAACAACAACAAGCTTATCAAAACTTTGGCATTCCTAACAATCAAGCCTTACTCCAACAAATAATACATCAAGCACTTCTTCAACTAGGTTTGCAACAACCTTATGCGCCACCACCGCCACCTCTGGTGGATCGAGGGCCTCAAGTAGATCCAAAAGTGATTCGAAATTTCTTTATGCCAAGGGCAATGCCACAAATGATGGGACCACCGATCAATGCCAACAACTTTGAATTTAAAGCGAGCTTGATTTCTATGGTGAGAGAGCAACAATTTAGTGGAACCCCGAATGAAGATCCTAATGTTCATCTAGCTCAATTTATAGAGATTGTCAACACTGTGAAGATGAATGGGGTGAGCGAGGATTGTATCAAGATGAGGTTGTTTTCGTTTTCGTTGAGGGATCGTGCTAGAATATGGCTATCTACCATTACTCCGGGTACGTGCAACACTTGGGATAACTTGCACAAATATTTTTGAACAAGTACTTTCCACCTTCTAAGAAACTTCAAATGAAGAACTTGATCACTCACTTCAAGCAAATGCCTCAAGAGAGTTTTTATGAAGCGTGGGAAAGGTTTAAGGATATGCTTCGCAAGTGTCCACAACATGGCTTTCCGGAAAATCAACAAGTTGGGTTTTTCTACCAAGGTTTGGTGAATGGTCAAAGAGTGCGTGTTGATGCTTCAGTTGGTGGATCCGTACTTGGAGTGACTCCAGAAAGGGCTATAAGAATTTTTGATGAGATTGCCACAAATGTTTACCAATGGCCATCGGAGAGAGTTAGTGGATGCTATGGGTTTGAAAGTTTCGATCAAGGGCAACAGTTTAGTGTGAAGAGTGCTAGTGTAGAACCAAGTATGCCAAGTATTGAGATGAGAGCGGCGGAGTTTATGAGACAAATGAGTTTGAATCAAGGTGTGAATAATCAAGGAGTTAATATGGTTGAAGGCTAAATTGATCAAGGTGTGCTTCCTCCGAATAGTGTTAGTGGGGAACAATGGGCAATGACAATGCCACGTGTGGAAGATGTGCAATACATGTAAGGAAGGAATTACTAAGGTAACTATCAAAATAATTACCAAGGTAATTTCAACCACAACCAAGGAAACTATCCACCAAGGCAAGGAGGTTCCATTGGTCAAGGTAGTGGAAGCTCATACCCACAACAACAAAGGAGGCAAGATAACTTTTCTTATTCGAATCCGAGCAATGCGGTTACTTATCTTCCAGGGTATCATCAGGGAGCTAAAGCACCAAATAATGAAGGGAAAGCAACCACCGAAGAACTCATTGAGAAGTTGATTGCATCGAACAAAGCTCAAGATGAGACAAGAAGAAAGATTGATGAAGCTAATGATAGAAGGTTCAAAGCCTTGGAGCACTCGGTTGGTCAAATTGCTAGTTCGTTGAGTGTGAATGAAAATGGGAATTTCCTTCTACCACCATTGTAAATACAAAAGAGCAATGCAAGGCAATCACTTTGAGGAGTGGAACTAACTATGAAGGACCTTTTATGCCTATGAAAAATGAGAGGTTAGAAGAGAAGAAGATTGAGGAAAACTTGGTTGAGGAAGAGTTTGTGGAAGAAGGTGAAGTTGAAGCTAATGAAAATGATTAAACAAATGTGGTTGAGCCGGAAGTTATCGAAAAAAATGGCAAAGAACCAAAGCAATGAAAAAGAAAGAGGATGAAGTGGATTTGGAAAGGGATAGTTGGGGCATACCAAAAACTCAAGTACCTATTCCTTTTCCACATAGATTCTTGAAGAATGGCCTTGATGAAAAGTTTGCAAAGTTTTTGGAGATCTTCAAGAAAATCCACAACAATATACCCTTTGCGGATGCTTTGAGACAAATGTTTCATTATGCAAGTTTTTGAAAGACATCATGGCAAGAAAAAAGAGCTTAGTGGAGAATGAGACCGTCAACTTGACGGAGGAGTATAGTGTCATAATTCAAAAGAAATTGTCTCCAAAGCTCAAGGATCCGGGGAGTTTTGTCATACCATGTTAGATGGGAAAGAGTGAAGTTCATAAAGCTCTTTGTGATCTTGGGGCTAGTATCAAATTGATGCCTATGTCGATCTTTAAGAAACTTGGGATAGGAGAAGTAAAGACTACGTCCGTTACATTGCAACTTGCGGATAGGTCTTTGACTTATCCTAAGGGAGTAGTTGAGGATGTGTTAGTTAAGGTTGGAAAGTTCATATTCCCGATGGATTTTGTAGTGCTTGATATGGATGAAGATACTAATATTCCATTGATTTTGGATCGTCCATTCTTGGCCACGGGAAGAGCTTTGATTGATGTGCACAAGGGAGAGTTGACTTTGAGAGTAAACGAAGAAGAAGTGGTGTTTTCATTAAGAAATGCTATGAGGCATCCGGATGAGAAAGAAGAATGTAAGATAATTGATGAGATTGTTCAAAAGAACTTGCCATTTCTCTTATCCAAGTATCCTCTTGAGACAAGCATAAGTCATTCTCTTACTTTATCTTTAAATTCTACTTCTTCTTTATATTGTTTAGAAGATGATGATATAAATGATTGCTTACATGACTTGAATGCTTGTAGGAAAATGCAAGAAGATGAAGCCAAATTGATGTACTATGGAAAGAGGGAACATCTTCCATTGGAGGTGGAGAGTGAAGAGTCCAAGGTTGAAAAAGAAAAAGAAGAATTGAAGTCATTACCCGATCACCTTATGTATGCGTACTTGGGGGACAACAAGACCTTTCTGGTAATTGTATCATCTTCTCTTTCTTCCTTAGAACTTGAAGGATTGTTGAGGGTTCTTCGAGATTATAAGAGTGCTATAAGATGGAGTTTAGATAATTTAAAAGGAATTAGTCTACAATTTGCATGCATCACATAAGGTTGATAGATGTAGATAAGTCATGCATACAACCTCAAAGGCGTTTGAACCTATTATGCAAGAAGTGGTAAGAAAAGAAGTTTTGAAATGGTTAGATGCTAACATTGTTTATGTCATAAGTGATAGTCCTCATGTGAGTCCTTTGCATGCTGTGGATAAGAAAAGGGGATTAACCATTGTTAAAACAGAATTTGATGCAGAACTTGCTACAAGGGTAAAAACGGGTTGAAAAGTGTGTTGTGACTATAGGAAGCTTAATGAAAACACTCATAAACATCATTTCCCTTTGCCTTTTATTGATCAAATGCTTGATAGGTTGGCGGGATACAAGTATTATTGTTTTCTAGATGGTTACTCGGGGTACAACCAAATCATGATAGCCCCCGAGGATCAAGAGAAAATAACTTTTACTTGTCCATATGGCACGTTTACTTTTTACAAATTACCCTTTGGGTTGTGCAATGCCCCCGCCACCTTTCAACGTTGCATGATGGCAATTTTTGGAGGATTGATTGAAAATATAATGGAGGTCTTTATGGATGACTTTTCAGTCTTTGGATCTTCATTTGATATATGCTTGGCTAATCTTTCTATGGTTTTGCAGCAATGTCAAGATACGAACCTAGTCTTGAATTGGAAAAAATGTCATTTTATGGTTTAAGAGGGTATCGTACTTGGACATCACATCTCGGAGAAAGGTTTGAGAGTTGATAAGGCAAAGGTTGTAGCCATTGAACATCTTCCCCCACCAAAGAATGAAAAAGAGGTTAGATTGTTCCTTGGCCACGCCGGGTTCTATCGACGTTTTATAAAGGATCTTTCTAACATAGCCAAACCTTTGTGTAAATTGCTTGAAAAAGATGCTCTGTTTAAATTTAATGATGAATGTCTTGATACTTTTAAGGTACTCAAGGAAGCTCTAATTTCTTCACCAATCCTTGTCTCTCCCGATTGGAGTAAACCTTTTGAGCTTCATTGTGAAGCAAGTGACAATGCATTAGGAGTGGTGCTTGGTCAAGTGAGTGAGAAAAAGTTTCGAGCAATCTGCTATGCATCAAAGACGTTCAATACAAATCAAAAGAATTATACCACAACGGAAAAAGAATTCTTATCTGTGGTCTATGCGTTTGAAAATTTTCGTCCATACCTAGTTGGCACGAAAACTATTTTTTATACGGATCATACCGCCATTAGGTATTTGATGAGTAAAAAAGATATTAAACCTAGACTAATTCGTTGGGTTCTTTTATTGCAGGAGTTTAATGTGGAGATACGTGACAAGAAGTGAGTCAAAAATGTCATAACCGACCACTTGTATGGTTTGAAAAATGTTGATAAAGAAGGAACCATGGAGTTCATTAAGGATGTGTTTCCGGATGAAGAAATACTTCAAATTGATTTTCAAATGATGTACACTTTATGTGAGACCGGAAGGCCATGGTATGCGGATTTTGTGAATCATTTAGCTTGTGGTCTCAAACTGAATCATCTAATCGAATCTAGGAGGAAGAAATTATATCATGATGTCAAGGAGTACTTATGGGATGATCCTCTTCTATTCAAGAATTGTCCGGATGAAATCATACGGAGGTGTATTCCGGAAGAGAAAAAAGTAAATGTCATGGAGATGTGCCATAGTTCACCATGTGGAGGACACTTTGGATTTCAAAAGACGGGAGCAAAGATCCTACAATCGGATTTGTTTTGGCCAACTTTGTTCAAGGATTGCAAGGAGTACATCAAGGGATGTGATCGGTGCCAAAGTATTGGAAGTATAGGGTAACGTGATGAAATTTCCATGAGGAAAATTTTTATGGTTGAGGTGTTTGATGTATGGGGGGTGGACTTCATAGGCCCATTTCCACCTTCAAATGGTTACTTCTACATATTGTTTGCGGTGGATTACGTTTCCAAATGGGTGGAAGCAATCCCGACAAGGACAAATGTGCTCTAGTGGTCAAAGCTTTCTTAAAGAAGAACATCTTTGCTAGGTTTGGAGTGCCAAGAGCCGTGATTAATGATGGGGGATCTCACTTCATCAACAAGCTTATTGAGAAGCTCTTGAATAGTTATGGAGTGAAGCATAAGGTTTTTACACCTTACCATCATCAAACAAATGGCTTGGCGGAAGTGTCAAATAGGCAGGTGAAGCTTGTTCTTGAGAAAATGGTCAATGGAAATCGAAAGGATTGGTCTTCTAAGCTAGACGATGCTTTGTGGGCATATCGAACGGCTTATAAGACTGCTCTTGGATTCTCTCCGTACAAGCTTGTTTATGGAAAAGATTGCCCTTTGCCCGTGGAGTTGTAGCATAAGACATTATGGGCCGTTAGGAAGTTGAACTTTGATGAAAAAGAATTTGGAAAGAAAAGGTGTCTCCAATTGGTTGAACTAGAGGAGTTTAGAGAGGAAGCTTATTCAAGCTCGAGGATTTTGAAGGAAAAGCTTAAAAGGTGGCATGATGAGAGGATAAAAACGAAGGAGTTTATTCCAAGGGATAATGTTCTCTTATTCAGTTCAAGACTCAAACTATTCCCCAGAAAGCTTCGTTCGAAATGGACCGGTCCGTACTTGGTGATTGAGGTTAGAAAAGATGGATCTTTGAAGCTAGAAGGATCGGATGGGAATGCTTTTGTTGTCAATGGTCAATGGGTGAAACATTACCATTCTCCCTCTCAAAGGGAGTTGGTGTATGTTGACACCTTCACGTCTTAAAAGCTCGTATCCTTTTTAGTAGTTTAGGTTTGTAAATAGTTTCGTTTTCTTGTTTTGCATTTTTGGCCTTGTAGGTGGATTGTGCTCATGAGGTGCATGCGTATTGAAGATATGAGAAATGCTTAATTTGAAGTGTGTAAGTATGTCTCACCATATTTTTTGCAAACTTAATTCTCGATTGTTATCTTGATTTATTTTTGGGGGAATGTTGTGTGGTGTAACATATATGTTATATTAGTAAGCATATCTTGCTTGTATTTTTTAGGCAAACTTGAAATTTTTCTCATATGCTCGGTGTGATTTTGGTCCGATTGGTTGTGTTGAAGTAGATGATAATCCGTGTTTTGATAACTAATATTAAGCTAATGATGTTTATGAGTTGTGAGCATGAATAGGGAGTATTGGAAACATAAAAATAGGGGAAGACAAGAATTGAAGTTGAAAATTGGAGAAAACAGAGGAGCAGCTACACGAGCTGTGTTCAGTACACGGCCCTGTAGCATGTGGCCGTGTACTGACATCAAAACATCCAACATGGCCACCCTTTGGCCGTGTTTCAGCACACGAGTCGTGTCCTGTTTCGAGACTCGAGCCATGCCGACAACATAGGCCTGTAAGATGTAGCCGTGCAGCGACATCAAAATATCCAACACGGCCACCATTTGGCCGTGTCGCGTCACACGACTCGTGTCGCATCGTGAGTCAGTTTTTAAAAGCCGGCTGTTAGAACACGACTGCTCATTTCCTTCATGTTCAAGCACTCCCCGTCGTGCGGCTTCATCTCTAAAACTCTACAAACTGTTAATTAATATCAAAGAGTGGTAAGAATGTGTGATTAAAGTGTGATTCTCAAGGTCTTAACATCAATTTTTCCATTTGATTCCAAGAAAACCCAAAGTATCACACTTCGAACACTAGTTTTCAATTGAAGGTTTAAACTTGAAATTCTTGTATGAGTTTTAGATGTTAACATGTTTGAAGCATGTCTAGGATTTTGAAACATAAATTTGCAAGTATAATTGTTGGATTGATTGAAATTGTGCAAGAATTAGGGTTCATGTGCATTTTGAATTTGGGGATTTTTGTATGAATTGAATTAGGTGCATATGTTGTTGCATATTGATTGATAATTGATGAGTGTGTAAATTCACAAATCTTGCGCCTGGATTTGTGCTATTATGCAGTGTTTGAAGGATGAAATTGGGTGTAAACCAATATATATTGTATGAAGTCACGAATCAGGTGTTGTTGGAGCCATTTGAGTGGTTTTTCAAAAGAAATCGGAGTGGAAGTGTTGAAAACTGAAGAAAGAAAGTCGAAGCCATCCGTTTGGGCGAAGCAAGAGTGTAATTCGACTAGAAAGAGGTCAATTCGACCAGGCCTGCTGGTCGAATTGGCAGCACAACACGAGCAGAAGGTGGATACGACCACGACAGGGGAATTTGACTGGGGCATCAGGTCAAATCGAGATCGAATTGATTGGCAGAGATGCCAATTCGACCTCGTTACTTCAATTCGACCAGGGCATCTGGTCGAATCAAGCACTTGGGACTTACAATAGGTCGATTCAACCTCCAAGTTGACTTGAAGGGGTTAATTCGACCTGTTGTTGAGGTCGAATTGAGCTTTTAGAACTTACCATATCCGTATTTTTATATCGTCAATGCGTGTGATCACGTAAAAATCCCATTCCAGGCCCGGGAGACGAGATTAGAAGTATAAAAGAAGGCTTATGCAGCAGTAAAAAGGGACACCAACATACATCAAGACATGGAGACGTAGAGTTGAGAGGAGAGCGATCATCCATCATCTAGAGGTGCTGCAAGAGAGGTTCCGCTGGAGATTCAAGTAAGATCGGTCCAACTAACCATGATTGTTCTTAGATCAATCATGGGATAGAGTCGCTTCGGTAGTTCTAGGGTTATAAAGGTTTCATGAGTTAATTTGTCTTTCGTGTGTAAACTCCGTACAACACTACTTGTGGTTTATTTTAGTATAAGATTGTGCATTTTTAATCCATACTCATGGTCGTTTTGTGCATCAATAATTATTGTGTAGAGTCTGAATACATAATTTGGTTATTGGTTGACTGTGTTCACTGCTGAGCAGCGTTTTATGTTATAATTCTAAGTGAAGGGATTCTGAAGTCTTATTAGAACTATCTTATATGAATACTTGTTAATTGAATCATATTCGAGTTAATAAGTAGGATAAAGAGTATAACTTTATAGTACCTATAAAGGGAGATCAAATCGGGTTAGAGTACTAAGTGCACGGGAAATAATTGATTATGATAGTACCTAGAAAGGGGGTAAAGTATACATCTTGCTCTGAGGATATTCACACGTGTCATACGCATATTTACTTGTGTCTATAGAGTGAATTTGTATGGTTTAGTGATGCGTCCATAAACCACAAGGGAGAGTCAGACATCAACACACGAAAGGGAGATTAATAAGTGGAACTGGATTACCTGAAGAACTACCTACTATCTTACTTGATCACAACTCACTTATCTCTTCTTCTTGTTATTGTTACTTGATATTTTAATTACTTTTGTTACTTAATTACAAAATCACAACCATTATAATTTCCAACATAGTCTTAGTATACTAGAGTATAATTAAATTGATATTTATCCATCCCTTGAGTTCGATATATAACTTGGTCACCTTCGAAACTACGATTGATATCCTTCATACTTGAGGATTAATTGTGTGTTGACAAAACGCATATCAATAATGCTCTTATAATGATTGTATGGTTACAAATTAGCTTAAGCATTGAAGATTTGAGCATGAGGAAATTGAAAAATTCTTGTTGAAATGATTGTGAAATATGTGAATGTCATGTGTTTGATGAAATGCCTAAGTGAAGTTTTGAATCAAATTGAAAGCCTTTACATGAATAATGAAGCATTGTTGATATAAGTTGTGCACATGGAAAAGAAAGGTGATGAATTCATGGAAAGATTGAGATGTTGAACTTGATTGAATTAATAGAAAAAACTTGAATAAATTGTTGCAAAAGTTGCTTGGAATAAAATGTGAAAATCCTTGGAAAATATTATTTATTGTGCTTGAGTATGTGCTAGAATTAACATTTAGTTGAATAACAAGTGATGATTCTATGCAATATGAAATGTTTTGCCTTGAGATGAAGTTGAATATAACTTGAATTATGTGGAATATTGTAGATGGCTGAAAGGAGAGTGAGAAAATGCAATGAGGACTTCATTTTTATTGAGACAGACATGGAACTATCCAACATCGATGCACAGTTGATGATGAAGGAAATGTACCCTGTGAATTTTGGAGTTGAATTCACAGAATGGGAGAAGTATGCATTAAGATGGGAATACATAGTGTCTAAAATTAGGCCAACTCGATTCCAGGATCAAGCCACTATGGTTGGTCTTGGGATTGAGGATGATCTGAGGATTCTATTCCGGCGGGTGGATATGAAAGAGTTCTTTGACAAGAGACCTCCCACTTACCTTCATCTCATAACCGAGTTTATGAGCACCCTAGAGGTTCAGAAGGATAGGAACAAGTTTCCTATCTCGATCACATTTCAGCTGAGCAACGAAATGAGGGAGAAGGTTCCTGCGAATGAGATAAACAGGTTCTTTGGGTGCCCAATTATGAGAGGTCATCAGAACTTTTTGCCAAGAGAGGGTTTCAATCAACAAACCTGGTGGAGAAAATTAGTTGACGATAGGACTGAACCGCAGGAGTACATTCCATTGGGTTCGATATATAACTTGGTCACCTTCGAAACTACGATTAATATCCTTCATACTTGATAATTAATTGTGTGTTGAGAAAACGCCTATCAAGTTTCTGGCGCCGTTGCCGGGGACGGCGTAAAATATCTTTTTATTATTTCTAGTTTTATTAGAACTATTTTAATTCGTGTTTTGTGTTTTAACTCTTAATCTTTTCAGGTGTATGCTTACTAGATCAAAGGTTGGAAAGTTAGCAACTTTTGATCCGGAGATCGGAGCATCAACAAAGAAGAAGAAGAGTAAGATTCAAAGCAAGAAAGAAGATCCAACTGAAGCTCTTAACCTTGGAGTTGAAGTTGACGTGCTAAATTCGCAAATGATTAAAGCTGCAACCGAAGTTAATTTGGAAGCAGAGACAGTCAATATGGCAGCGAATCCAGACAATCTGGCCATTCGTGAAGTCTTCAAGAATAACGGGGCAGGACACTCTGGGCTTCTAGGAGCAAGGGAGGCTAATGCGGATTTCGATCTTCACCCCGTTCTTATTAGCATGATAGAAAGGAACTCCTTTCCAGGAGGGACTTTCGAGGATCCATAACAGCATCTAAACAAGTTCTTGGGCTATACAAGTACTCAAAAAGACGCAGAAGATCATGAAGATGCTAGGAAGATCCTCTTGTTTAAATTCTCGCTTTTTGAAAAGGAGAGAGATTGGTATGACACTATTAATGCAGCTGAATGCACTACTTGGGAGCAATTGAAGTTGAAGTTCTTGGAAAGATACATGTCACATTCGAAGGTGTTCAAGATGAAGCAAGACATTAACCAATTTGCTATCGGTAGTGGAGAAAAGTTTCATGAAGCTTGGGACAGATTCAAGGACATGCTTCATAAGTGTCCACAACATTGGCTATCTAAAGCTCAATATATTAGCATATTCTACAATGGATTAGACTGTGATTCACGTGTGTTATGGATGCTTCTTCTAATGGACCATTGCTTACTAAGTCATCCGTAGAGGCTAAGAAACTTTTTGAAGATATTTTGATGAACTCAAGAGATTGGCCAACTGATAGAGTGAGAGGCACTTACGTCCTTGGAAAAGTGGCTAAGGTTGGACATGCTATGGCGAAAACAAGTAGAGAAGATGAGATCGCCTCTAGCTTGTCGAATATCAACAAGCTACTTGAGTCCCAACAAAAGCAAATCAGTGATATATCTCAGCGCGTACCAATCATGCAGCAGGAAGTAATGAATGATGGAACGATCCAAGAGTAGATGGAAGAAGCAAACTATGCTATGGGCCAAAGTATTAAAGGAACGAGTTTTCAAAATCAGGGCAACTGGAATTATCAGGGGAACTATAACAATCGTGGTCCCCCGGGTAATTATCAACAGCCTAGAAGGTCGGAGTTTTTATGCAGTAATCCTAACAATACAATTCAAGCTCCGATGTGTGTTGATCCAGGTGTGAAAGTGGAAGAAGGAAAGCCTGGTTTCGAGGATACAATGAACAGGTACATGGCTAGGAATGATACTAGAGTGGATCGTCTTGAGGCCAAGTTAAAGAAGAAGATTGATGCAAACTATAAGGATTTGACTACACAAGTGAAGGACCTTACGTTGTTAATGGGGGAGATGGCAGAAAATGTGAACAAATTGACTCAAACTATTGAGAAAGGAAAGCTCCCATCGTAAAGTATTGAGAATCCAAAGTCCTACAATGCCATCAAATTGAGGTCTGGAACATAGTACGAGGGACCTATGAGGCCAGAATCAAAATTAGACACGTCAAGGGCTCAATTCGACCCCAATTTAACCAACAATTCAGGTCGAATTCAATAGGGGATGTCGAATTAGACGCCTGGACGTGATTTGGAAGCAACAGAGCCTCGATTCGACCAAAACCACTTCAATTCGACTAGGGGACCAGGTCGAATTGAGGTTGAATCCACCCTTCCGAAGCACTCTGTTTTATCAGAAGGCTGATTCGACCAGTAGCCACTTAATTCGACCAGACCTTCAGGTCGAATTGAGGTCGAATCGGAGGGCAGAAATCTTACAATGAGCCATTTCGACCAGGGGGACTTCAATTCGACCAAACCTTCAGGTCGAATCCTGGTCAAATCGAGCATATAGGGTGAGAATAAAGTTCCAGGTAAGTAATTCGACCACTACATACCCAATTTGACCAGAGCACCTGGTCGAATCCAGGTCGAATTGCCCCATACTGCACCTGTTTCTTCACCGAACACTCCTCATGATGAGAACATTACTCCATTGGTTCAGAATGAGCAAAATACTGAGATCATAGTAGAGAAGAAGTGGGAAAGAGCTAAGAGGTTGAGAGCCGAAAAGGATAAAGCGGAGAAGGTCGAGCGTGATGAATGGGGTATTCCCAAAATAAAGATACCTCCGTCGTTTCCTTATAAGCTGGTTAAGAAGGGATTGGAAGAGAAGTTCAAGAAGTTTTCTGAAATCATAAATAAGATAAGCTTGAGTATTCCTTTCTCTGTGGCAATATTGGAGATGTCGTACTATGCCCGATTCCTTAAGGATATATTGTTGAAGAAGAGAAGCTTGAACAGAGTTGAGACGGTGAACTTGTCTAAAAATTGCAGCTCGATTATCCAAAGAAAGCTGCCACAGAAGATGAAGGATCTGGGAAGCTTCACTATCTTGTGTGAGATTGAAAAAGGACCGGCACGACGATCCTTGTGCGATCTTGGGGCAAGCATCAATTTTATGCCATTATCTATCTTTCAAAGGCTTGGTTTGGGGGAGTTATCTCCTACAACCGTTGCTCTACAATTGGCAGACAGGTCGATGACGTTTCTAAAGGGTATCATTGAAGATGTTCTGGTCAAAGTGGAGAAACTAGTCTTTCCTGTGGATTTTCTTGTACTTGAGATGGAAGATGACAAGGATAATATCCCTCTTATCTTGGGTAAACCTTCCTTGCTACTGTTGGGGCCATGATTGATGTTAAAAAGGGGGAGCTCAGGTTGCGGATGGATAAAGAAGAAGTCCTATTCAACCTTGACAAAGCAATGAAGATGTCTATGGAGTCACAATGTCATAGTTTTGATGTGGTAGAGGAGATTGTGAAGGAAGATATGTCTTTGATCATGTCTAAGGACCCTCTTGAGACATGCTTGATAGAGTCTCTTACTTATCCTACCACGGAGCATGATGAACTCTCCAATGAGGTATGTATTAAATATCTTGAATACTTACTTGCTTTGGGTGATGACAGGTATGAATTGGAGAAATCTAAGGTTGAAGAAGTGAAGTGGACTAGAAAGTACTTGCCATTGTATAGAGAGAACACTCCGATGGAAGAAAAGAAAGAGGAGCTGAAATCGTTATCGGAACACTTGAAGTATGCTTTTCTTGGTGACAATGGAAAATATCCGGTAATAGTATCTTTTTCCCTTGATGATGATCAACTTGAGGAGTTGTTAGATGTTCTTAGGAAGTACAAGTCTGCTATTGGGTGGTCTCTTGATGATTTAAAAGGTATTAATCCTTCATATTGCATGCATAGAATAAGGTTGTTAGATGAGGCCAAGAGTAGTATCCAAAATCAGCGGAGGGTGAATCCCGTGATTCAAGAAGTGATTAGGAAGCAAATCCTAGCGTGGTTAGATGCTGGAATTAATATCCGGTTAGTGATAGTCCCCATGTGAGTCCATTGCATGTTTAGCTAAAAAGGGGCATGACTATTATGAAAGCTAAGGATGGAGAGAAAATAGCCACTAGGATTCCAACAGGATGGCGTGTGTGTACTGATTATAGAAAACTGAATGAAAATACATGCAAAGACTAGGGGTGTGCATCGGTGAAAAACCAAACCGAACCGAATCGATTTGTGAAAACCGAACACCGTTATTTAAAAAAATATGACACCGAACCAAAACTGAAGAATCTAAAAATCTGAATAAAACCAAACTGAAATCTTCAGTTCGGTATGGTTTTAAAACTGATGTAACCGAACTAATGCCAATGAACAATTCAACAATTCATGTACAGTGAGAGAAAAGAAACAGAACATTAAAAAAAATACTCCACAGAACAGAGCAACAAAGTTTCCAAATTTACATAGAATATAGCAAAAAATAAATGGGTTTCCAAAATTACAAAACTAGATTTGTTCTGCCATATAAATTAAATTATTGAAATAACATCGAAAAAAGAATATATTACAAATCTTTTTTATATGAAAACAGATCTTACAAATCTCTTTTTTTTTACGAAAACAAATTTAATACTACAAGAGGCTTGTATCTATATTCACCGATTCACCAACAACACATAAACAACAAAGAAAACTGGTGAGCTGACGCCGATGGAGCCTTGGAGGGGAGTAGTTGGAGTGGCGACTGGTGCTGGGCACAAAGAATGAAAGAAGAAAGAAGAAATTGGAGGGGGAATACAGGAATTACCAGGTCCAAGAAGAGACTAGGATGGGATGGATGAGTGCTTGCGAGTCGCGACTGGGTGGGGTGGTACCGTGGTGGGCTGGACAGCGATCGTGTGGCTGGCGGCGAGGCTGGGAATGGTCGGAAATGGACGGTCTCGGCTGGTTATGGTGGTGGCCTGGGCAGCGCTGTTTGGCTTGGTGTGGTGATGTGAAAAGTGAAATGAAAGAAATGAAATTAGGGAAGAGAATTAGGGTTTTATATTCACACGCTTAAAATCGGTTCGGTTATCAGTTTTCTAGTTTTTCAAACCCTAAAATCGAAACTGAACCGAAATACCAATTTTTTATATCTTAAAAACCAAAACCGAACTGATTTTTCAAAAACCGAACCGAATTGGTTGGTTATTTTGGTTTTATCCATTTTTTGCTCACCCCTAGCAAAGACCACTTTCCCCTTCCTTTCATGGATCAAATGCTTGATCGTCTCGCAGGGTAAGAGTTCTATTATTTCTTGGAAGGGTACTCAGGATATAATCAAATCATGATTGCTCCCGAGAATCAGGAAAAGACTACTTTTACTTGCCCATACGGGACCTTTGCTTTTAGAAAGATGTCATTTGGATTGTGTAATGCGCCTACTACTTTTCACCGCTGCATGATGGCAATTTTTGATGGGTTGATAGAGAAGATCATGGAGGTGTTTATGGATGATTTTTCTGTATTTGGTTCCTCCTTTGATATTTTTTTATCTAACCTTGCTACTGTGTTGAAAAGATGTCAAGAAACGAATCTTGTCTTGAATTGAGAGAAGTGTCACTTCATGGTGAGAGATGAGATTGTTCTTGGGCATCATGTTTCTGCCAAGGGATTGCAGGTGGATAGAGCGAAAGTGGTGGCAATTGAGAAACTTCCACCACCGACCAATGAAATAGGAGTGCGGTCCTTCCTTGGACACGCTGGATTCTATAGGAGATTTATCAAAGACTTCTCAAAATACTCCAAGCCCTTGTCTCATTTACTTAAAAAGGATGTTCCTTTTGTGTTTGATGATGAATGTCTAACAGCTTTTCAGGTTTTGAAAGAGACGCTTACTACTGCACTTATCTTGATCACACCGGATTAGACTCAGCCGTTTGTACTTATGTGTGATGCAAGTGATGTAGCACTTGGAGTGGTGCTTGGGCAGCTGAGGGAAAAGAAGTTCTGCGCCATCTACTATGCGAGTAAGACTTTTGATGCAGCATAAAAGAACTACACTGTGACTGAAAAGGAGTTTTTAGTTGTGGTGTATGCATTCAACAAGTTTCGACAGTATTTGATTGGCATGAAAACTATAGTGTACACGGATCATTCTGCGATTCGGTACTTGATGGAGAAGAAGGAAACGAAGCCAAGCTAGAATCATAAGATGGATTCTTCTTCTTCAAGAGTTTGACATGGAGATCCGAGATAAGAAAGGTACAGAGAACGTATTGGCTGATCACTATCAAGGTTGGAGACAAGGGAGCATTGTGATGATTCTTTTGATTATATTGAGGAGATGTTCCCTGATGAGAAGATTATGGTTGTGTTCGTTGAAGGGGCTGAACGAGCATGTGTGGTTGCTGCACAAGGGATGGATCCATGGTATGCGGATTATGTCAATTACATTGCTGTGGGTGAAATTCCGAGAGATCTCAACCGATATCAACTTGCTAAATTCAAGAGAGATGTTGAGACATTTATATGGTATGATCCGTTTGTTTACAAAATATTCACAGATTCTATCATCCATATGTGTGTGTGCGAGATGGAGATGGAGAGTGTTCTTGAGTTTTGCCATGCACAACCTAAGAGGGGGCACTTCGGAGCTCAAAAGACAGCAGCCAAGGTACTTCAATCCGCTCCCTATTGGCCTACTTTGTTTAAAGATTGTGAAACCTGTGTGGCGTCATGCGATAGATGTCAACGGATGGGGAATATAAGTAGGGGAGATGAGATGTCGCTTCAGTCGAGCATTATTGTAGAGATCTTCGATGTGTGGGGGATCGATTTTATGGGGCCTTTTCCCCTGTCTAATGGATTTCTCTACATTCTTTTAGCTGTGGATTATGTTTCTAAGTAGGTGGAATCCATTCCTACTCGCTTGAATGATTCAAGGACTATTATATCTTTCATGAAGAAGCATATCTTTGTCCGCTATGGAGTTCCTAGAGCACTAGTGAGTGATGGAGGGTCTCACTTTCTAAATAAACTTCTTAAGAAGGTGCTTAAGGAATATGATGTCAAGCATCGGGTTACTACACCCTATCATCCTCAAGCGAATGGCCAAGCAGAAGTCTTTAATCGTCAAGTGAAGCAAATCTTGGAGAAAGTGGTAGGAACCAATAGGAAGGATTGGGCTATGAAGCTCGATGATGTTTTGTGGGAGTTCCGTACTGCTTATAAGACGGTGTTGGATATGTCACCGTACCAAATTGTCTATGGAAAGTAGTGCCACCTACCCGTGGAGATCCAACATAAAGCTTTTTGGGCTTTAAGAAGCTTGAACTTGTCTCTTAAGGATGTGAGAGAGTTGAGGATGACTCACATTAATCAACTTGATGAGTTTAGAAATCGTGCTTACAAGAATTTTGCGATCTACAAGGAAAGGATGAAGAAGTGGCATGATTCAAGGATCTCATACAAGGAGTTCAAGTAAGGTGATGAGGTATTACTTTTTAACTCTCGTTTGAAGATTTTTGCAGGAAAATTGAAGTCGAAATGGACGGGTCCGTTCATGATTTATAGAGCCTATGGATGGAGACATTATCGCGGTGAATGGGTATCGATTGAAGCATTATAAGTCACCGGATGATGCTTGCGTCGTCTTTGAAGATATCTTGTCCTAGATTGGTACCGTCGTAACTCTCCGATGTTAAACAAGAGCGTCTGTTGGGGGCTTTCCCTTCCGTTTTATTGCTTTATTTCATTCGTGTGAGTAAAAAATTTTTATATTTGAAGTGCTTACTTATCGGCAATTACATCTCTTTGCAAATTTAGTTTCGACTATAGTATAATCTTTTCTTTGTAATGTTTGTTAGAAAAGTTGATTTTTTGCGGCATATTTAAACTTTAACCAGTTTTTATGTGTCGATTTTTTATAACTTGCCTAATGTTAATGATGTTATTGTTCCGTGTTTTGAGTTGTTTGCTGAGTTACTCATGAATGTTAGGTTTTAGGATTGATTCTTGATGAAGTTATGCTCTATTTTGGTACTTAATGTTTGTTTGTTAATCTTGAAGTGTGTAGGGGATGAAGAAAACTCAATTTTGGAGCATTAGGGAGGCAATTCGACCCAGTGGCATGGTCGAATCCAAGCTTCCAAGTCGAATCGGGGGCAAAAATTGTCCAGTAGCTTAATTCGACCTGAGACATGGTAATTCGACCAGAGGCCCAAGTCGAATTGAGGTCGAATCGGAGCGTGAAAACTTCCAGTGAGTCAATTCGACCACGACTGTTTCAATTCGACCAGCAGCTCAGGTCGAATTGAGATCGAATTGAGGACCTGAATCTTACAGTGTGTGGATTCGACCCGAGGCATTCCAATTCGACCAGGGGAGCAAGTCGAATTGAAGGTGAAAGTTGTCCAGAAGGTCAATTCAATCACGATGAAGGCAATTCGACCTCTTAGATAGGTCGAATTGAGGTCGAATTGGGCCAGGATGGGTGTGTCTTGTCTGAGTGACACATATATATTGCTATGTTTGATCATTTTGGATGTGGATTATGTTGATAGATTATGATGCATGAGTTGGGATTTGTTGGAGATACTTGTATGATTGATTTGATATATGGGTTCATTGATTTTATGCATTCATATGTTCATGTATTAATTTTCATTGATGAGAGCATGTATAATTTGATAAGTATGTAGAGTTCTTTTGAAATTGATCTTGATTATGTGCTATGAGGAGTACTTAGGATTCTATTTACCTATGTGAGGATTTGAGCCTTTTTAATCATGTTTGATCATGACAGTTTATTCTTGAGAGAATCATTCATATGAACGTATTCTAGAACTTGGCTTGGAGTCTTGTATGAGACTTACAATTGGTGAATTGTTATGATATGATCTTAGGCCATTCTTGATTATTTGAGTTACTTAGCCAAATTTTACCTTCCCATTGATTATGTATACCTTTGGTAGCCCGTTTGAGTCTTAAAGCTTTTTCCTTGGCAAGCCGAATAAAAGACCCTTATTTAACCTTCACTTGAGCTTTGTTGAATACTCTATTCATTAGTTGAGAGTTGAGATGAATAAGTGTTGCGAGAAGAAGGAAGATAGAATGATGGTTAAGTGAAATAGGAAGAAGAAGTGTATGGTTAAATCTTGTTTAGGTGTAGTGCCTGAAACTGGTACCCCGATTGTTATTTAAAAGGGTAGTTCGAAAATGATGTTGATGCCTACAACCGGTACCCGAGTGAGCAAAAGGAGAATGATGTTGATGCAAGAAAGAGAAGGAAAGTTCGAAAATTGCAAGTGCAAGAGAAGAAATTGGAGGAGAATGAAGATAGCAAGAACCTCCAAGGTAACTCTCTACTAGTGTTTGAGTCACTTTATCTAAATTTTCCTACCCTATCCAAAAAGCCAACATTACAGCCCAAAACAAGTCCTTTGTGATCCTAGTCCTGAGTTGATTGTGAGTTGATTTTTGAGACCCTTGTCAAGCTTATGGTTACGTGTGAGTATGGAATGAGTATGAGCGTATATATTAACCTTGAAGTGCAACGAGCACTTGAGTGAGAGAGTAACTCTTAACTTGTGAGCTAGATGACTTAGTACTCCGAATAGTAATATGATTGGGTGATGTTTTGCATGAATGATATGTATGATGCAGGAAATACTTGTTTTTAATTGATGAAATTGCATGTGTAATATGTGTTGTACTTGGTGATCCTCGTGAATTATACACGACTCCTGGTTTTGATTGTGTTGCCTAGGGACGAGCAACATGTAAGTTTGGGGGTTTGATGAGTGTATAAGTTAACGAATCTTGCACCTGGATTTGTGCTATTATGAAGTGTTTGAAGGATGAAATCGGTTGTAAACCGATATATATTGTATGAAGTCACGAATCAGGTGTTGTTGGAGCCATTTGAGTGGTTTTTCGAAGAAAATCGGAGTGGAAGTGTTGAAAACTGAAGAAATAAAGTCGAAGACATCCATTTGGGCGAAGCAGGAGTGCAATTCGACCAGAAGGAGGCCAATTCGACCAGGCCTGCTAGTCGAGTTGGCAGCACAACACGAGCAGAAGGTGGATTCGACCATGATAGGGAAATTCAACCTGGGCATCAAGTCGAATTGAGGTCGAATTGATTGGCAGAGATGCCAATTCGACCTCGTCACTTCAATTCGACCAGGGCAGCTGGTCGAATCAAGCACCTGAGACTTACAGTAGGTCGATTCGACCTCCAATTCGACTTGGAGGGGTGAATTCGACCTGTTGTTGAGGTCGAATTGAGCTTTGGGACCTTACCATATCCGTATTTTTACACCGTCAATGCGTGTGATCACTTAAAAAGCCCATTTCAAGCCCAGGAGGTGAGATTACAAGTATAAAAGAAGGCTTATGCAGCAGTAAAAAGGGACACCAGCATACATCAAGACGTGGAGACGTAAAGTTGAGAGGAGAGGATCATCCATCATCCAGAGGGGCTGCAAGAGAGGTTCCGCTGGAGATTCAAGCAAGATTGGTCCAACTAATATGATTGTTCTTAGATCAATCATGGGCTAGAGTCGCTTCAGTAGTTCTAGGGTTATGAAAGTTTCATGAGTTAATTTATCTTTCGTGTGTAAATTCCGTACCACACTACTTGTAGTTTATTTTATATAAGATTGTGCGTTTTTAATCCATACTCACGGTCATTTTGTGCATTAATAATTATTATGTAGAGTCTGAATACATAACTTGGTTATTGGTTGAGTGCATTCACTGCTGAGCAGGGTTTTATGTTATAATTCTAAGTGAAGGGATTCCGAAGTCTTATTAGAACTATCTTATATGAATACTTGTTAATTGAATCATATTCGGGTTAATAAGTAGGATAAAGAGTATAACTTTATAGTACCTATAAAGGGAGATCAAATCGGGTTAGAGTACTAAGTGCACGGAAAATAATTGATTATGATAGTACCTAGAAAGGGGGTAAAGTATACATCTTGCTCCGAGGATATTCACACGTGTCATACGTATATTTACTTGTGTCTATAGAGTGAATTTGCATGGTTTAGTGATGCGTCCATAAACCACAAGGGAGAGTCAGACATCAACACACGAAAGGGAGATTAATAAGTGGAACTGGATTACCTGAAGAACTACCTACTATCTTACTTGATCACAACTCACTTATCTCTTCTTCTTGTTATTGTTACTTGATATTTTAATTACTTTTGTTACTTAATTACAAAATCACAACCATTATAATTTCCAACATAGTCTTAGTTTACTAGAGTATAATTAAATTGATATTTATCCATCCCTTGAGTTCGATATATAACTTGGTCATCTTCGAAACTACGATTGATATCCTTCATACTTGAGGATTAATTGTGTGTTGACAAAACGCATATCAATAATGCTCTTATAATGATTGTATGGTTACAAATTAGCTTAAGCATTGAAGATTTGAGCATGAGGAAATTGAAAATTTCTTGTTGAAATGATTGTGAAATATGTGAATGCCATGTGTTTGATGAAATGCCTAAGTGAAGTTTTGAATCAAATTGAAAGCCTTTACATGAATAATGAAGCATTGTTGATATAAGTTGTGCACATGGAAAAGAAAGGTGATGAATTCATGGAAAGATTGAGATGTTGAACTTGATTGAATTAATAGAAAAAACTTGAATAAATTGTTGCAAAAGTTGCTTGGAATAAAATGTGAAAATCCTTGGAAAATATTATTTGTTGTGCTTGAGTATGTGCTAGAATTAACATTTAGTTGAATAACAAGTGATGATTCTATGCAATATGAAATATTTTGCCTTGAGATGAAGTTGAATATAACTTGAATTATGTGGAATATTGTAGATGGCTGAAAGGAGAGTGAGAAAATGCAATGAGGACTTCATTTTTATTGAGACAGACATGGAAATATCCAACATCGATGCACAGTTGATGATGAAGGAAATGTACCCTGTGAATATTGGAGTTGAATTCACAGAATGGGAGAAGTATGCATTAAGATGGGAATACATAGTGTCTAAAATTAGGCCAACTCGATTCCAGGATCAAGCCATTATGGTTGGTCTTGGGATTGAGGATGATCTGAGGATTCTATTCCGGCGGGTGGATATGAAAGAGTTCTTTGACAAGAGACCTCCCACTTACCTCCATCTCATAACCGAGTTTATGAGCACCCTAGAGGTTCAGAAGGATAGGAACAAGTTTCCTATCTCGATCACATTTCAGCTGAGCAACGAAATGAGGGAGAAGGTTCCTGCGAATGAGATAAACAGGTTCTTTGGGTGCCCAATTATGAGAGGTCATCAGAACATTTTGCCAAGAGAGGGTTTCAATCAACAAACCTGGTGGAGAAAATTAGTTGACGATAGGACTGAACCGCAGGAGTACATTCCAAGCTCTTCAAAGGGGACAGCTATAAGAAACCCGATAATGAGGTACCTTCAAAAGATTGTATCAAATATCATTCTGGGGCAGTTTGAGAGTGGATCTGTTGGTGAGAAACAGTTGTACATCATGTACAGTTTATATCAGGAGTTTAGAGTGAACATTGCAGCTCACTTCATTCAGCATGTTGAGAGGGTGGCAAAGAGAGAAAACACACGAGGGATTTTGATTGGAGGAATGGTGACCATGATTACTCAAGGGTTAGGCATCGACCTTAGAGGTATGCCACACATGATAGTTAGTGAGGGACTCACCTACACACAACACATACGGATGGAGTTCCTATCATTTATAGGGAACATGTATTGCTTGAGGCAAGATAAAGGAGCTCCATTTCCTCTACCTGCTCTTGAGCTCACCACAGTGCGCGGGCAACGAAAATAGCAAAATCTGGCAATGGCGAGTCCCAACCACTCTGCAGTTGTGAGAGCCTTCTATAGACATAATAGAGAAGGAGTAGAACATGATTGCTTGATGCAAGATAAAGGAGCTCCATTTTCTCTACCTGCTTCTGAGCTCACCACAGTGCGCGGGCAACGAAATTAGCAAAATCTGGCAATGGCGAGTCCCAACCACTCTGCAATTGTGAGAGCCTTCTATAGACAGAATAGAGAAGGAGTGGAGGCAGTGCTCCAACAGATGAGAGTAGAAAAAAGCCAAAGTTAAGAAATCTGAGAGCTGAACCAGTGGACATGGAGGTAGGAGATGAAGAAGAGCAACCTCATCATGTGGAATTTGAAGAGCAAGCCCCAGAGCCCCCAGTATTTGAGCAAGAAGAAGATGAATTCCAAGAGGATGAGTTTCAGCAACAGCAACAGTTTATAGGACCTGGAGTGGGGAATTCAAGGTGGAACTTTTTAGAAGATAAAGTCAGGGACATTAGGCAGACTCAGCAGTCACACGGAGATCAAATGAGAGAGCTCCGAGAGGAGCAACAGAGACAGGGTGTGATGATGAGGGAGATCCATGAGGGGCAGCGTCGGAGGGACTATAATAATGAGCAAACTCGTGCCCACTAAAACAACATGGAGAAGATGCTCACTATGATGTTTAAGTTCCTATTTCCGGCTTCACCTCGTGCCTACAATCCTTGGGTATCTTACCAGAGGACACCACCTCCTCTCCCGGAGAATTGAAGGGAGTACTTTTAGTGCTCAACACTTCTTTAGCTCATTTCTAGTTAATTTGGATTGTGATAAATTTGATACTTCATTTGTTTTGTTTTGGGATGTTTTAATTTCGTAATTTAAGATTTCTTTTCAATTAAGGATGAGATGAGATGTGAGCTTAATTAGTTATGGATGATATGAATGTGTGCTTTATTGTTAATGATAATGATTTTTGTTTTTGCATGTTTTGTGTTTTTGGTTGTTTCTTGTTTGTTGTGTCTTTATCTTATGTTTTGTGTGTTTTCTTATTTTTGTCTAGGTTTGTTTGGTGATTTATTTTGGGATGTCTGATTAGCCATTTTGTAGTAGGGATGACCAATTAAAATAATTTATCGAACCACAGGGAGGTAGGTACTAGTGTTTAAGCGATCTCAAGTCTATCATGATTTTATAAGGACGATTAAAAAAGAGGATAGATAAGCATGCACATAAATGCAATGCAAGAAATAAAAGATAAAAGGAATGCAAAGATATATGTGTTCCAAATTATGCAAGGATGAGATTAACAACAATCATGACATAGATAATCAAGTAATCATGCAAATAATTCTAATCTCTCATTTACATGGCATAGAAGTGATCACTAATTCTACCTAAATTCTCTCTCGAGATGGATAGGATGTAGGCCCTCAATAAGGCTCCCAAAAGCACAAAGGATCGAGACCAAAGTGAACACCTCCCATTAGGTACTAATTACTCTACGAGTTCCCTAATGAGGTACTAAATCATAGGTAATATTGTCTTTTAAGGTACTATGAATTCACTAAAGGCTTGGGTCTCCTCACCTAATCAATTAATCTCTCGATTAAGCCAATTAAATGTTATATCAAATGGTTCTAAATTTAGAAGGATATCTCTATCTCATTCTAAATTAATGCACATGAAGTGTATGATGAAATGATTCAATGAACTATCTTAAACACATAATTGATTTCTCAATCTAATCACATGTCCATGACAATTAATCACACAAATCATACATATACATCAAGCAATTAACAATCAATGATAGAAATAACACAAAGCCCATTTAAGATTAAAATCAATTTGCATAAAAATTAAATTATTAAACACCAATCATGGAGCTAATCTCACAAAAGAGACTAGTCTATCATAATCTTAGAAAAAATAATCATAGACAATTGTATCTACAAATCTCATGACAAATCTATAAAGAAGTTCACAAAAATTAGAAATAGATTCCCCCTTTGAAGGTCTTCAATGGAGATCTCCTTCTTTTTTTTGTAATCTTCACTCTCCCTTGCTTCCTTGATCACATGGATGGTGGATTTGATAGAGGGGATCAAGTGTAGATGGATGGATGGTGAATGAATGAAGATGATGGTGTGAAATGGAGGAAATGGTGTGTGATGTGTGTGTAATTGATCCCAAAAAATGATTCCCCTGATTTTTACACTCAAAATGAGTATTTGTGCCTCTTGGAACCTTCTAGAACATATTCTAATCATAAAAATATCTTCGGGCTGAGTTCGGGTCGAGTTCGGGTTGGTGCAATGCAGTCTCACCATTTCACACATAACTTTCTCATACGAAATCCGATTTGGGTGATTCTTGCGCTCACGCGATCCTCTCTTCCGTGAATTTCTATGCATATAAACAATTGACAAAACTTCTAATATTTGAAGGTGTAACAAGTCATGAAAAGTAGCACAATCGTACTGAGTAGGAACAGCTTGCGCGACGTCACCATTTTAACCATAACTTTCTCTTTTGGGCTCCAGTTGAGGTGTTTCTTATACCAAAACGATCCTCTTTTCTGTGGCTTTCCAACCATATATCACACATCTAGTTTTGAGCTCTACAAGAGTACAAAAAATTACACAAGTTGGATGTGCATTTTTCAGCATTTTGCTTTGACTCATTCTCCCTCGGTTCAACTCCGAATTGAGCTCCGTTTTTCCCACATCTTCCGTATCGCGTCTAGAATCCATTTTTACTTAAAAATTATACGTTTAAGCTCATTCTCACATATTTCCATAAAATCACATAATACAACCCAAAAACACATAAATACGAATGAAATAATACAAAAACACACATAAAAAGACACTAAAATTCATGTGAAAATATCACTCATCAATATCGTGGGTCATTTTTGAATTTGAGCGATGACATGTTGTTGTGATAAGTGATGACAAATTATGATTAAGAATCTATACACTTTCGAATTGTGACATGTTCTATTTAACTTGTTCAATTTTGAGATGAATGAGGTGTAATAAGTTTCTTAAGATCCAATGTATAAGCTTGTGAGAATTTGAGCCTCAACTGTGCATACATGGTATTTTTTCATGAGTGGATCTTTTGTGTTTGATAAGCTAGAACTTGCTCAAGGACTATAGGAACGAGCCCGATTAGTGGAGATTAGTGATATGATCTAAGGCTATCCTTGTCATTAATAGTCATTGCCATATATTTTCCTACCATGAGCATCATCCCTAGGCAACCATTTTGAGCCTATAAGCCTATTTCTTGTGAATTTTGCACATTACAAGCTTTAATTACCCAGCCTTATATATACCTTTTGTGTGAGTAAACAAGGAGATGGTAGCTAGAAATGTTTGATGAGAAAGCAAACGAAGAAAGAAAATGATAAACAAGTAAGAAAAAGGATGAACAGAACACAAAAAAGAGTGAACATGCAACCTCAAAACAAGAAAAGGAGCAAAGCAACAACAAGATGCTTAAGTAAATCATAAAAGTCAAAGAAAGGAGGCATGAATCAAAAGAAGTTCAATCCAAGGAAAGTTGATGAATACTGCTTGTGATCAATAAAGATAAAAAGGAAGAAAGAAAAGTGGAGAAGTTGGAGAAATTGTTCATCTCTTCGATTACTTACACTTGTTTAGTCACTATTACCCATATTCTTCCTACCCTACCAAAGAGTCTTGGTCATCTCTTTGATTACTTACACTTGTTTAGTCACTATTACTCATATTCTTCCTACCCTACCAAAGAGTCTATCATTACATCCAACTGAAAAGACCTTTTTGATCACTAATGGAAACTTTGGTGGTTTGTGAATGTAGTCCACGAGCAAGCTTATAGCGAGTCGAGCCAATTGATTGATGAGTGTTGTTTTACCCTACTTAAAAGAGTGTTGAGTGAAATTGATAACCTTTGTGAGTCTTGGACTAAAAAGGGACTATATTACACTTTATTTTCTTTTGATTGAACTTGTAATTAGTTTGTAGTTCTTATTACTATTGATGTGTTATTACTTATGTTCGTTTAGTCTTTTCCTAGGTGAAAATCTCTCTCCCCATGTTTTATCATTTTCGTTGTTTGGGGATGCACTTTAAGTTTGGAGGTGTGATGAGTGATATTTTCACCTAGGTTTTAGTATCTTTTTATGTTTATTTTCGTATTATTTGATCCGTATTTATGTGTATTTTGGTGGTGTTATGTGTTTTTATAGAAATGTGTGTGAATGAACTTAATCATATGTAAAACAGGTGAAAACGGAGCAAAAATAGATACGGGAGATAAAACAAGGAAGAAGAAACAGGGTAGCATGAATACGGTCGGCCGTGTAGGGTACACGAGCCATGTTTCAGCACACGGCCCGTGTACCAAACACGGGCCTGTAAGAAGTAGTCGTGCGATAACATCAAAACATCCAACATGGCCACCCTTTGGCCATGCGTCAGCACACGACTCGTGTGCCGTTTTGAGTGCATATTGACCGAGAAAACCTGACACGACTCGAGCTATGTTGCAGCACACGAGTCGTGTCGGTGCTAGATCAGTAAAATGCAAGAAATCTTCTAGAAGGTCTCCCAGTGGTATAAATACCAAGTCATTCAACATTTTGATGATCTTTGATCCGAAATTCAGCTGCTCACACGCCCCACACACCAATTCCTTCATTTTACACCATATCCTTCATCAATTCTATCCATCTATTCACTCCATCATCATCTCACCATAAATCCATCATCCAAGTGAAGAGAAGAAGCAAAGAAGATAGGAGAATTATAAGAAAATGAAGTAGATAACCATTGGAGCCAATTCAAGGGAGTTTTGATCCAATCTTTATTGTAAACCTATTTATTTATCATGACTTGTAAGGTTTTTAATGTCCATGTTAATTATCTTATGATTATGGTAGGCTAATTTCCCTTGTGAGATTAGCAACATGATAGTTGTTGGTTAATTTTGGGGATCTATGTATTTTAATTCATGTGTTGATTAGATCTATGATTTTCAATCATCGATTGTTAATTGCTTGGTTTGTATTGTTGATTTGTGTGGTTAATTATCATAGGCATGTGATTAGATTGAGAAATCAATTATATGTTTAGAATAGTTCATTGAATCAATTCATCATACACTTCATGTGCATTATAAGTCTTAAAGAGATAGAGATGTCCTTTAGGATTTAGAACCCCTTGATAGGACATCCGATTGGTTAGATCGAGAGGTTGATTAATTGTGCGAGGGGATTCTCATTTAAGCTTAGTAACTAGTTGGAATAGTGAGAACCAATCCGTTGAGCTATTTTGGGATTCATATTTGGATTCACATTCTATTCATTTCGAGAGAAAATTTAGAAGAATTTAGAGTTGGTCCTTAGTCATTTATCCATGATGCATATGAATTTGATACATAATTCCTAGAGTTACCACTTCTTAATTGTTGTTAATTTCACTTTTGTTTAACTTGAAAAACTAATCACATTCATTCTACCCTACCTTTAATGATTAGTCTCTATAAAATTACAAGAAACGTGAGATCGCTTAAACACTAGTACCTACCTCCATGTGGTTCGATAAATTATTGAATTGGTCATCCCAACTACAAAATGGCTAATCATGCATATCATAAGACTGCCTTTTGCACCAACACGGGTCGTGTAGGTGCAGCACGGGGCGTGTAGGTGCATCGCGTGCAGCGCAGTCTCACCGTTTCGCACAAAATTTTCACATCCGAAACCCGATTTGAGTGATTCTTGCACTCACGCGATCCTTTCTTCCGTGGCTTTTCAATCATGTATCACACATTCAATTTTAACCTCCATACGAATACAAAAAAATTAGATAAGTTGGACATGTGTTTTTCAGCATTTTGCTTTGGCTCGTTCTCCCTCGTTTCAACTCCGAATTAAGCTCTATTTTTTCCCACATCTTCTTTATCGTGTCTAGAATCCATTTCTTCCTGAAAATCATACAAATTACACCAATGTACCAAATCTCTAAATATTCACAAATATTGCACAATTTAAGGCACTTAATCATGAAAATCACACATTTATCATTTCAAAGCACACATCTCCATATCTTCATATAACACCACCAAATGATATACAAAATGAATAAAAATACATAAAAATACATAAAAAATACTAAAATCTAGGTAAAAACGACACTGATCAATAGGTGAAGGGTGAGGAAGACCCATAAATAACTCGCAGTCTGATTGGTCCAGGACTGGTTTGACCTAATTTTGTGGTCATGGGCCTTTCCATTTATAACACAGTTTGATTGGTCAATATTTGATTTTACCTAACTCTGCGGGCTTGGGCCTTCCAACTTGATTGGACTTTAATCAGGCTTTTTTTTACTATGGCCTGATTTAATGATTTGGGCTTGTGAGTCATGCCTCATTTAATTTAAACCCTATTTAATTCATTGGGCTTAAATTAGTTATCAATTATTTATTCACTTATTTTAGGAATTAATTTATTTCAATTCTAAAATAAATAATAAATTAAAATTGATATTTTAATCAGAAAAATCCACGTGTCAATATTTAATTGGACGGTAAATTTTAACTGCTTACAATTACATCTATTTGAATGGTGCTTTCTATTTGTTGTGTTTTATTATGATTAAAGAGGTTATATATACAATTGATTGTAATAAAATAAGTTCTAGATTATAAAATACTCCCTCCGTCCCCTTGAAAGGTATCAATTTCACTATTCCTGGCATCCGCTTCAAAAGCATCAATTTCCTCTATTTAATAAAAAAATACACAATATGACACACCACTTCCCTCTAATACAATTACCCACCTTATCTATAATAATAATACTCCTTAATTTACGTGCAAAAAGCAAATAAAGACCTTAGAACCATCCACGTGCAAACAGCAAACGAGTACCTTTCAAGGGGACGGAGGGAGTATCTTATTACACATATTATATGAGTAACATATATTTCCTTCGATTCTTTTTTATTTTCATCAATTTTATTTTGGGTCGTTCTATAATAGTTTTCACCTCCTTAAAAAGACAAAAAAATCAAAACAACTATCCTTCCCACTTTATTTACAAAAAAAAATCACCTCTACCTAATACCTACATACTTCATCATTTATTATTACTGAAAAATATCAATATACCCCTAAAAATTATCAATTTTCTTAATCTACATGCAAGGTTATGGGTGGAAATTATAGTGATTCGGAGGGAGTATAAGAGAAAAAAAATGATTAGGGTTTATATTCCCCTTTAGATTATAAACGGTATCTCTCTTATTACGTATCATTCATTCAATAATATTAAACATGAGATATAATATTAAAGACAAACACTTGTGTGAGACCATCTCAAAAGAAGATTTCAGTGATACGGATAAGAAGTGATAACATTTAAATAAAAAATAATAGTAGTCGAATAAATAAAAAGTGATAGTGACGCAATGAATTATTTCATGAATAATTTGTAGTATAAATAAAAAATAATACTCCCTCCGTCTTAAGAATACTTGCACACCTTAAAAATGGAAACAATACAAAATATCAATAACCTTACAATATTATAATATTACAAAAATGTCACATTCTTTTTACACACAATCTAGTCAAAATCAACTATATCATACACTTAATTTTATTCAATTATTCAAAATACCACTTCTCTTTCTTACATTTTTACAACAAAAAAAATTATTTTTCTTAAACTTCATATCACCAAATACGTGCATGTATTCTTGGGATAGAGGGATTAATATTTTAATGAAAAGTGGTGATATCTTTGATAAAATATAATAACTATTTTAACAAATGTAAAAGTGATATATCTCATGCAAGTGTTGCCCAACATTGATTCTATTCCGTGCATCCACATTCAAAATCTATACATTTATTTATTAATAAAAATATATACACTAATTAGTAAGAACTTACCTAATTTGTTAACCATTTTTTTTACGAATGTTTTGTTAGTTTTTTAAAGAATTGTTTAATATAAAAAATCAAAACAATCATTTTGAAATACATCTATATATTATTAAATAAAATTACTACTGGTGCAAGAAAATTATATATGTGCATCCAAGTGCATGGGATATTAACTAATATTAAAAGAGATTTGGACCGTATGTGGTTGAGATCTGATCTCGTGGCAGCCAATAACATATATCAAGCGTAGGGGTGGAAAAAAACCGAAAACTCGGTATGTCGAGCTTGTCGAACTGAAAAATATCGAAAAATACCAAAATTTAGGTATACCGAAATTTTCGGTACGGTATAGTCAACGTACCGAAAAAATCGGTTCGGTATCGGTATATGCCGAGTTAAATCAGTTCGGTATCGGTATACCAAAAATTATATATTATTTTTATAATTTTATTTTTTATGTTGGGTTTTTAATATGGACCCCCAATTTTTTTAATTACTAAGCCCAATCATTTTATTACCAGGCTTGCCCATTTCCAGCCATTTATACTCCAGTCCAATAAGTCACATTTATGCAGGCTGCAGCGGTGCTAGGTCATTCTTCATTTGATCGATTCACACGCCGCAATGCTTCTTTAGAGTTCTGAAACCTACTTCTCCTTCCCTCTCCTCTCAGTCTCATATGTGTTACATTCTTGCAAATTGAGTATCTTCATGTATGGTAAGTGGTTGTCTTGAATCGATTTTCGTTTCACCCCATTTCTGTGGTGGTTTTTCTGAATTGAGAATGAGGTTTAACTGATTACTGATTAGTATGTTCGCTTTGTTTGATTTCGTATTTTCAGGTCAAGAAATTTATTTTAATTTATTGTGATTTTGCAGATTGAGTAGCGTACCAAAATTAGAAAACCCTAACTTAGTTTATCTGCTCTTTTTGCATTTTTAAAGGAAGGTACACATTTTTCTAAGGTATGTGTTCACCTCATTGTGGCTAGACTGAGAATGCTTGAATTGGTTGTTCTGCCTAATTATGACGAAGTTAAATGATAGGTTATTGTGAATATGCGTGTGTGTTCATACGAGTTTGAAGTTTCATTTTTTTCTATAGAGTTCAAATGAGTGGAATGAAGGTAGAATTATGGGTTAGGATGTTTGTTAGCATTGAATCAATTTCATGAGATTGAGATTAGGGAGTTTAATAAGAAAGTAGATACAAATTTACTACTGTCGTACTGCACCTCAACCTTCATCTCTACTATCTACATTTATGTTTTCAACCACAACACTTCAACCCTTTCTGCATCACCATTCCAAATTCAGCTGCAATTAAATGATCTTGTTTTGTATCACCTTTAGTAAGTGAATCACTAGGATTAACACTAAAATTGTGTTCTAAGAATCATCACTAAACGCTACTGCTAGGAGGTTAAAATTTAATGAGATGAGATGGTTGGTTTCAATCACAATAACTTGTGTGTATTATTTGTATGTATCTAAACAATTTGTTTGAGTTGATTTGGATTTCAACTCAGACATATATAATGTTCATTGTTATTCTAATTAGAATATCATTTTTTAATATTCTGAAAAGTGTTATGTTATTAGGTTTTTCTTTTTTATTACTTTTCAAAGATCATCTCTATGCACAATATGTTATACCCGACATGTTTCTTTTATTTTCAGAATGGAATCCGAGTCTTCTCATACATTGCCAACTTTGTCTGAGACACCAAACAATACGGACTCTGAGGCACATGATGAAAGTGATCTTACAAGTCGTAAGCGAGCAAAAATAGAATCAAAAAAGCCACCAACTATTTACAAAAGTCCAAGGAGTCCATATTGGAGCCATTGTGTGAAGGGGTCTCGTACATTAGAGAACGGGACTATACAGGCTATTAGAACATGCAACTATTGTCAAAAAGACATCCCGGTTTCTTATGGATCTACTAGTGGATTAAAGAATCATTTAAAAGCAAGGTGCCCTTCAAGTCCATTGTATAAAGCAAACAAAGAAGTAAAAAGTCAGCCTATTTTAACAACTGAGAGTATGGGACAAGGAAGTGCATTAACTATGCACACTTTTAATCAAAAATGATGTGAGATTAAGGCTGCAGAGTTTGTGATTACTGATGAAATGTCTTTTCGAGCTATTGAAGGGAAGGGGTTGAGAAATTGGATTTTTGAATTGCAGCCTAGATTTAAAATGCCCGATCGAAAGAAAGTTGCAGGTATAATTTATATGATTAGAATTAATCATGTATATTAGATGTTGTTTAAGAGCTTTAATCTTATTATTACTTATTATTTTCAGGTATGGTTTATGAGTTATTTTTAAAGGAGAAAGTTAGGATTCAAAATGCGATTAGTGGCCAAAGGGTAAGTATCACAAGTGATACTTGGACATCAATTCAAAATATAAATTATATGGTGATTACTGCCCACTTTTTAGATAGCGAATGGAAGTTGCATAAAAGAATTATTAACTTCACTAAAATAAATAGTCATGTTGGGGAAGAGATTGGGAAGTTGATAGAGGTTTATTTGGGAGAGTGGAAAATAGAAAAACTCTTTTCAATAGTAGTTGACAATGTCACTTCAAATGATACTGCTATTGAGTACTTAAAAAAGATCATGAAAGATAAAAAAATTTATTGTTTGAAGGGAAATACTTGCATTTGAGGTGCTCTTGTCATATAATAAACTTAATTGTGAAGGATGGTTTGAAGGAGCTTGAATCTTCGATTAAAGCAATAAGGAATTCTGTTAATTTTATTCATTCTTCTCCTTCAAGATTGAATAAATTTAGGGAGTTCGCAATGCTTTACAAGTTTCTTAGCACGTCAACTGTGCCTATGGATGTCAAAACTAGGTGGAATGCAACTTATAAAATGCTTGAAACTGCATTGAAATATAGAAAGGTGTTTGATAGAATGGGTGCAGAATGGGCGCCTTATGCAAGTTATTTTCATGAAAAGAATGATAAGGGAAAGACAAAGATAGGGCCACCAAGTGTGGAAGATTGGGAGAATTGTAGAGCTTTTGCACACTTTTTGCAAAATTTTTATGAAATCACTTTAGAGTTGAGTGCATCAAAAACTCCTACTGCTCAATTTATGTACCAATCCATGATTTTGTTACAAATTGAGATTGAGCAAAGGAGTTTAGATGATTCTGATAAGGTTCTTCAAAAAGTTGCAAACTCAATGAAGCTAAAATTTGAGAAGTATTGGGGTAATTGGAATGTTGTGAATCTACTAGTCTTTATTGCAAATGTTTTAGACCCTAGACACAAGCTTGAAATGATTAAGTTGTGCATGAAAAAACTTGGAGATACAAAAGCTGAAGAATTCATGAATAAGGTTAAAAGGAATTTGAAAATTTTGTGGGTTGAGTATAAAGGAATGAAAGATTTCAAGGTTAATGAGAGTGGAAATGTGAAAACAGTGGTTGGTGTTGAAGAAACTGCTAAAATGGGTGGTATTTGGAGAACTTTGTATACTGATTTAAAAGCACAACATTTAGAAGCACAACAAAAGGTAATATCTAATGAAGTAGATAAGTACCTAGCAGATGAGATAGAAGAAGCAAATCTTTCTTTCAATCTTTTGGAGTGGTGGAAGGGAAGTGAAGCTAGGTACCGAATTCTTGCATCTATTGCCAAAGATATTTTTGTCATTCCAAGTTCAACCGTTGCTAGTGAATCCGCTTTTAGCTTAGGAAAAAGGGTCGTCGATCCTTTTGTAACTAGTTTGAGCCCTAAAATGGTAGAAGCATTGGTATGCACTAGTGATTGGCTAAAAGCGGATGACATCTTGTATAAGGATCCAACCAATAACGATCTTGATCTGTACAAGGAAATTAAAGAAATTGAAAAGGGTAAGTTAATCATTTAAATATAAATCATATTTATTTACAATACTTTTATATTAGTAGTTATTAACATAATTTAATTATAAATGTAGGTGTCACTCAAGATCTAATGACCACAAGTCTTACTCTTACCACAACATCAAATTGAATAGGCTTTTCTTGAATTCTCCTTAATGTTATGTTTTGATTATTGATTATGAACTTATGATTTATGAATTATGTGAAGTGCTTGTCATTTAAGTTGTTGTTTATTTGTGAAATTATTTATTATTGCTAGTATTTAACTAATTGATTATGAATTGTGTGATGGAGTATTTGTTATAGTTAGATTGGTATTTTGTGAGATATGTATATGATTGTTAGTATATTGTGTGATAATTGTGGTTTTATTGTTAATATATTGTGTGATAATTGTTGATTTTTTGTTAGTATATTGTATGATAATTGTGGATTTTTCGGTATTTTTTTGGTATACAGATTTTTCGACATCATTCGGTATATTGAAATTTCGACATGTAATAAATTTTCGGCATTCGGTATAATCGGTATATACCGAAAAAATTGATACGGTATTTACTTCGATTTGACAACGATATACATTTTTGGATACCGAAATTTCGGTATACCGAAATATAGGTATACCGAAATTTCGGTATCGGCATCGGCATGCAATATAGCATACCAAAAATTTCAGTACGGTATCAGTATGGTATCGGTATTTTCGGTATGCCGTGTTTACCCACCCCTAATCAAGCGACAAATTAACGTGTAGCCAAACAATAAAGTCAAGTTTCCTTTATATTTTGAAGAAATATGGGGCTGAAACGGCTTTATTTTCACAACATACTTATTTAGCCACGTTTTTTATTAATTTTGAGGATATTTTTAGTATTTTTAGATAATAAATAAAATATGAAGTAATGTTAGGAACAGGAGCGGAGCTAGACAATATTTTTAGGGGGATAGAGATTAAAAAATATTTTTTTTTTATCATAATTCATATTCAAATATTAAATAATACTCCATGAAGTAGTGCAATATAAAACTATCTCATATCCAAAAAGAATTTAGAGATATTTTCATTCATTCTCAATGTCTAAAACTAAGAAAATAAAGACGACTTTTCCATGATTCAAAATGAATTATAAAGTCAATAACTAAAGAGAGAGCTATTTTATTATCAATGTAAATGATTAAATTATTCATAAAAATAATTATTAGGTAGTTTAGGGGCTAAAAATAATTATTTTGGAAAATAAGCATTCTCTCCGTTTGATATATTTTTTCATGTATTGAAGTGCGCATATATTAATAAAATATATTTTTTGAATGTATTTTTTTGGAAAGTTTGGGGTACTAGAGCCCCCTCATCACTATATGAGGCTCCGCCCCTGGTTAGGAGTGTAAAAAATGAGAAAAATTTTAAAACTAAAGTAAATTTTGAAGTTATTAAATTTTTTTTTTGGGTAGAACAAACAAATGAAGAAAATTAAATAAATTAATTTTTAAAAAAATTATGTACAAAGTGAAAGAAATACAGAGTACATAAATACTCAACTTGAATTACCTATTCCACTTTTCATGTTTCATTGATATTTCATAACATAAAAAACTATATCCTGCCATTTATCATTAAATCCTCGGGGCATGTGACGTTAGTTTAAGTATTAATTGTAACACGTAGGGAATAGAGGTGCACGAAACACCTTTATTCAAACCCGATTTCTTTAGAGGAGATGAACATGCAATACATTATAAATAGGGTCAGTCTAAATGCACACCTCATTCTTATTAAATACACACTCCTTAATTATATAATTAAATTATGTGCATTTAAAAGTCTAAATTATCCTAATTTATTAAATACGCACCCTTAAATTTACTTCCAAGTAATCCCCCGTCT
Organism: Pogostemon cablin; assembly: GCA_023678885.1. Taxonomy (NCBI): domain Eukaryota; kingdom Viridiplantae; phylum Streptophyta; class Magnoliopsida; order Lamiales; family Lamiaceae; genus Pogostemon; species Pogostemon cablin. Next base: position 11,205,048 of record CM042964.1, on the reverse strand, counting down.
TCCCCGCTTCTTATTTCTTCGTCCGCGGGCTTTCATTATACACAACAGAACAAGGATTGTCAGAGTCAATTTCTCAATATGGTGAAGTTATTGAAGCTAAAATCGTGATGGATAGAGTATCGGAGCAGTCATAAGGTTATGGATTTGTAGTTTTGATTCCTTGCTCACCATCATTTTCACATCCTTCAATATCTACACTCTCCATGGATTCTAAAGCTTCCAGCGACGATTGACAACAATTCTTTGAACAAAAAGTCAAAGCCCGTAAAGGAGCTATTATTATTGTCAGTACTATTGCTTCTTTCAATTACATTTCTTCTCGTGGGGTTGTAGGATTTAACCATATGAAGAAGAGTAAGAAAGAGAAAGATATTCATGTTTCTTGAATTTATCAAGCGTTCGATTAAGGAGGTAGCTCGATTGAAGATGGTTGGTTCTAAATCCATTCCTAAATAAAAAAAAAAATCAGATTAGACAATGAGAAAGATTAGATGCTGTAAAAGTGTTGGAACAAGCAGATCCAGATTGGATACTGTAAAAGTGTTGGAATAAGCAGATTTCTATTCATTCTTAGGGGACAAATAAAGAAGAGCATAAAAAAGCACAACACAAGAATTTACGTGGAAAACCCTAAAATCGGAGAAAAATCACGGGCTGAGAAAATACCACTGTATGAAAATAAAATATCATTGTATGAAAATTTTTAAAAATCACACAGAATTTCTCTCTCGAGTCCCAACCCCAATCCTCCCACACTATTACAAATCTTTGACAAATTCACATATTTCTCCCAACTTCACAATCGAAAATACAAGAAAGGAATTTAGAAGAATCAAACACCAAGATTAAAATGTACTTTCTCCGTCCGCTTTCAAGGGTATTATTTTTCCATTTTGGGCGTCCGCAGGGTCTCATTTCCTTTTTTATCCACACACACCCACTAATACAACTAAAAAATAGGACTCACACCCCCACTAATACAACTACTCACTACACATTAAATAACAATACTCCTTAATCTCCGTGCTCAAAAGCAATTGATACTCTTAAATTAGAACGGAGGGAGTATTTAATTGGGGTACTTGACATCAATACCAATGACCTCCTTATATAGCACTAAGGATCCATCTCTCTTTGCTCTCCATTCCGATGTGGGACAAAAGCCAAGGAAAAATCTTCTCTTTATTTTGACAAAACCAACAAAAAGAAGATGAAAAAAGTTAGTTGGTGAAGCATTAAGCAAGAAAAGTTAGAATCAATATTCAAGAGGCGGGAGCCAACATGAAGTTTGCATATCAAAAACGTTCAGAGTGTCTAGAGTGGCTGTTGAGAGAGAAGATAAAGATGGATTCTTGAACATGCATGCATGGTTGCACAACAGAAATGTTAATTTAATTTATTTTTTTTAGTGAGTATTTAAATTAGGGATTTAAATAGGGCATATAATTATAATTTTAAAAGGGTATTGAAATTTTAAGAGGTGTGCATACAATAAAATTAAAAAATTAAAAATTAAAAAGAATTTGTATTTAATAAAAATTGATGTGTTTTAAGATACTCCTAGAAATATGATCGAAAAGGAAGAGGAAGATAGTAATATCCCAAAGAGAAAGAAGAGATTAATTAAAGGCAAAAGCTCTTGCTCCCCGGGGACACGCCGTGTCCCCTTGTGAACACAATCCTCCCTCTCCATATTCTATTTAAACATATGTATTGTTAGGGGATTTAAAATGCAAAGGGACACGGAAATAACAAAAGGACACGGTGTCCTCGGGAGCACAAGATCCTCATTCTTAATTAAAATAACCAAGAGGATGGGCCAATATCCGATAAAAAAGAAAAGGGCCGGGTCATACAAGAAGAGAAAAGAACCAGCAAATTTGGGCCACGTAGCCCAATAGCATTGTGATCAACGGATAAATTTATTATACTTAATTTTGTGTTACATTTTCTTAGAATTATGGAATGTGTCCTAAAACAAGCTCAAGAACTCTAATTAGAGCCACCAAGGCGTAGAGAATTTGGAGATTCATTAATATTAGCACTAATTGCCAAACAACAACCCACTCATTAATCTCTCACCACCAATGAAGATGTAGATGCATGAGGCAACCTGCAACCACCCAAGATATAACTAATCAACCAAACACCCAATAATTACTTAGCATTAATTAATTAATGTCAAGCAGAAAAGAAAAGGACATTGGAAATGATCACATGAAGTGAAGTATATATATCCAGCTTAACAAGCAACACACACCTAATAACTATCTACTATTAAATGCATTCTATAAAATCTCTCATAAATACCCTCAGTGTCAAGCTATAAGGGATATTTAAAATCAATGTATGTATCTATTTTGTTTTGATGTATCCGTATCTGATCGTAAACCGATTAATTTAGAGGAGGTAAAAATCCACTGTGTACAATCGAGGAATCCCATTTTAAGCCAATATTTTGGGTTCTATGTAAACTAACCCTACAATTGTTTATTATACGTACGAGTTTTGAACCTGAGACCTTAGGAATTTCGTCCGAGTTACCTCAAACGCTCAACATTAGGTCAAACCTTGAAGGTAAATTAGTGTGTACATCTAAGCTCTAATACGTAGAAAATACAAGGCAAGGCATAAATACTTCAATTCGAGTATTTTCACTATTATTTTAAGGGGGATTTTACGTTGCACCTTAGAGTTAATAGGTTTAAAATAAAGTATAGTGGGTAGTTATTTTTTATAATTTTTAATTGTTTTGTTTTATTTAGTGGTTAAACTTGTTGATGTGGTTGTACTTGTACTTGAACAAGTAGTTTTGAGTTCGACTGAGAAGTGCTTCAACTCTCAATTAGTTGTTTTTATCTAATGTGTTCAACAATACTTTTCGAAAGTAAAAAAAACAGTAGTTAGAAATTAAATTTGAAATCAGTAGATACGTATAAATCTGTAAAAAGCAATAATCGGTGTCTTTGGAAGATATTACTCCCTCAATCCCAAAAAAATATAATACTTATCATTTTTTTTCTTTAGGTGTTCGAATGGTATTATTTCCCCTTTTTGAAAGAAAAAAAAGTTCACCCATAATTCACTACATTCTACTAATACAACTACTCACAACACATAAAATAATAGTACTCCTTAATATACGAGCAAAAATAATTCCTTCACTGGCGGACGTAGGGAGTATTTTCGATAAGAATGTGATTTTTTTTGTTTTGGACAAAATCGAAAGTGGACACTTACGAGAAAACTTTTTTTTTTTCATTCTAAACATGAAAAATGTTCAATATTTTATTTACATTCCTAAAGTAATCCTATTTGCTTTTAGCGATTCAAATTTAATCTATTAAGTCCAAAATTCTTTGATTTATTCGAACCATATTTTTTGGGCTTTAGTTTTTGTTGGTGAGAAGACTATACATTACTATTCGGTTTTTTTTTTTCAGCTTCTTCTTCTTTTTTTATTCTGTCAAAAATTTGTTAATCTGTTCATTTCATATTTGTTGGGATTTTAATTTCTGTCGATAAGAAGACTATATATTTCTATCTGGCTTTATTATTATTATTTTAATTTAATCCATATTTATACCTATTCAGTTTTTTTTTTATGTTGATCAATCTAATTTCAATTGAACTTTTCCCTACTCATTCTCTCTTTTTTAGCTATTTAATTCCCTTTTTTTTTCCCTTTAACACGTCATCCGATTAAAATTATTCTCTTTAAATTTATCTCACATAATTTATTCTATGAGAAAAAGTCTCAACTTTCAATGCAATTTTTTGCTAATAAAAAAATGTGAAAAGTTATTGAATGGGGTAAGTAAATTTACAGTTACACGATAAAAAATCTACGTCATAAATAATTAAGTGTATTAATTATCATTAAATCTAGATGTATCACTTTAAGGGCATGGGAAAATCTTTGATCATCGATGGAAAAAATTAACGATTTCTATATAGTTAATTAGTAAATGAATTGAGAAAAATTAATGAAGATTAATTAGATAAAAGATCCAAAATCTGAAGGTGAGGAGGAAGCATCAAGCATCGCTGCATGGTTATGGTGTCTAAGCCAAGATTAAGACTGAATAACAACATAAGAAATCGAAACATAATATGATACATGACCTCATTAGTCAATAAAATCGGCGTTGATTGCTTTTTTTTCTCTCTCTCTCTAAGGTGTAGTATCAATTTCTTGGTGTAAATGTTAATTATAACCGATGTTGATCCTAATTAATTTTAAAAGGGAAAAGATATATTATAACTCTTCTCCTAATCTATATATCCATAAGTATATTATGAATTACGCAAAAATTATCTAGCACAAGGACACAACCACTATAGCTAGTATTCATGTAAGGCGTTTGTAATACTGTCGAAGGACTTGGGTGAGATGGAGAAGAAGTGATAATATTTTTAAGGACTTTTATAAATTCAAGGCCCGAATTATGGGTAAACTATCAATTAGGGGGCTGAATTATTTTTTCTATCAATTCAAGGCCTGGAATATGTAAAATTATCAATCCAAAGCATGAATTTATCAAATACTATCACCTATTTTATCAATTTAGGACCTAAGTTCAGGCCCTGAATGGATAGTTTTACATAATTCAGGCCCCTAATCGATAGTATACATAATTTAAGCCCTGAATTGATAGATTACCCATTTTTCAGGCTCTGCATTGATAAAATTCATATTTTTAATTAAAAGTACTTCCTCCGTTCCAGTGAGCTTTTCATTTTATTCTCATTTCTTTGTCCTACTACACCATTCATCCTCCAAAAATATTAAAAGTTTCAAAACAAATAATCTCTCACTACATCATATTTTCAAAAATATCACTCTCACCTAACTCACATAATTACTTTATCATTTATTTATTACTTAAAAATACTACATTATCCCTAAAAATTAATAAAGTTAGTAAAAAAAGTAACTTTTCTTAAACTCCGTATCTACAGTAATGGTAAAAAGTTTAGTGGGACGGAGGGAGTAATACTCAATCGATAAAAAGTAATAAAGGTACAATGAACCATTTCAGGAACAATTTATAGTATAAATAAAAAATTATAACAATTTTTTAAAAAAAAATTATAACATCTTTAATAAAATGTAATAATTAATTAAAAATGAAATAATCTTACCGTGAGACAATCTCACGCAAATTCCATGATCTAAGGGTAAGTTTTGCGTGAAACATCTCACGTGAGACCATTTTATACTTTTTAAATTAATTATCAATTTTCAATATAGAAAATACCACTTTTTATCCGTTTTACATAAGCTCTTACACGAGACAATCTTACATAAATATTTCTTGTCGTGTAAATTCATTTCAAATTCGAATAAATCTGTTACCAAGTCGATCCAATAGGGACCCAATCAAAACCCGCTATAAATGGGCTAAGCTTGAATTGATGTTAAATGTATCGCTACGTACAACTAAAAGTGTTATTCTGAAACATTGTTAAAAATATCACCCTGCCAAAGCATATATTATAGAGACACTCTCTTGTGAGACGGTTGTGATACGGGTTGATCCATTACTAAAGTATGTTTATTATATATTTAAAGTATGTTAAATTTGTTGTTAAAGTATGTCAATAATGAATCATATTATAGCACTCTAAATTCATACTTTAATTCATTATTTATCATACTTTAAAAAACACATTTTAACAATCATTAAACATATTTTATCTATATAATAGATATACTTTAACATATCCCACAAACCGCCTCAGAGTTTGTCTATATTATAATTGTAGAAATTTTTTCAATTCAAGAAAAATAAAGTAACTATAAATATTGGAAACATGAAATTTTCTTATTCATTTTTTCTTATCAACTATGGGTTAGAAGGATATAAAATTATAGAGTGATATAAAATAACTTAATGATAGACATATAAATTTGACAATGTTATAATTTTAATGATAATATGTTGGAAATTTTAGATGAATGAAAAAGTAACTTTAAAATAGTGTCTAATAGATTAAAGTGTGCATGAAGAAGTGTGATCAAAGGGTGTAATTTTTGGGGTTTAAAACCAAAAAGGTCTCATACCTTTTTACTTTTTGAAAATAGTCCAAAAAAACTTAATTTCTCCAAATTAGTCACACAACTTTCAAATCTCACCGAAATGGTCCTTTTTACACAAAATTGTCCAAATAGGCTAATGTCAAACCAAGTTTTAATAACAGTTTCTCAGCAACACCCCTTTTACAACACAACTCATGTACCTTATATTAAACCCATTTTATACTTAATTTTCATCGTGCTCATATGCTTCAAAATGGTATCAGAGCCCTAGGTTTATTTATTTATGAATGGAAAATTATTATAAACTCATATCACTTAACGAGAGGAGAGTTTCAAAGAGATATGGATTCGAACGAAAGTTCGACATTCAAGAGTGACAGGACTATCAGCCCTGTTCCAAGCTGGAGTAACATGGACTTCTGGCCTGTCAACTACGACGAGACAAGCAGTTTTATATAACAATATTATTGTGTGTTGTATAGACAATACGCAGAGAAAAAATACGAGAACACCGATCAATTTTGGGATAACTTCGATCGAAGGTGTAAATTGGTGGAAGCCTGTGCTAACCACACCAAAGAGGAATCTCTGGAGGATCTACGCCAGATGCAGATAAGATACTCAAAAGAGGTACCAAGAAACATCGTGGAAATCCAAAGTTTCACCAAGATCCATGGACGAATCCCCAAACAAGAGCAATGGAGGAGACGACCAAACCAAGGTCTAAGAGAGATATGCAAGCCCTATCACTTCTCACACTGGACTGAATGACAGAGTGGAAGGAGATCGAGGCAGATAACTCTAAGATGAACCAAGATCTTAGAGAATTGCAGAACACGATGAGATTCTTTGGAGAATATTGTCAAAACATGTCCAAGACAATGTTCGAGATTAGCCTTAAGATGGACAAGGTGGAGAAATTGCAGAATAAGCAACTCGACCTCATCATAAAGTTGACAGAACAAGTAAAATCCCTGAAAACTAAGGTGACAGGAAGGAGATCAGGAGGAAGGTTACTACTAACCTTCGGAACAGAACTCCTTTTACACCAAAAGGGGAAAACGACGGAGGTCATCAGGCCAAAGTTGGAAAGCGAGAAGATGATTGCTATCCTTCGAGGAGAATCCACATCCTCAGAGGCAAGAGCAAATATTGAAGATCTGCAAGATTTATACGAGTCCTTCCAAGGGTTATCAATTGTAGATATAAAGATGAATGTTGGAGAGGCATCAAGTTCTCAACAACAGTCCCAGGCCCATCAAACCCAACAGGATCGGAGCCAAGGTGAAGGAACCTCTGGATCACACGGAGTCCATGGGGCAAGACAAGAAGATACATTCCAACAACAAGGAAACTTCAAAATGAAGGCCATAGGAATGTCAACAGGAGCAAGTCAAGTTCAAGGATCTAATGTACACAACACCCCATATGGCCGGTCTCACCTTGAATCGATAAATTCATACGGGTTGATCTTAAACCTCGACACTCTAGGCTTCAAGAATAAAGAAACCTTGATCAATGAATGGACAAATGTCATGAAGATCGCAGGTGGCGCATTGGAGCTGGACAAAGAAGGGTTCATAAGATTCCTTACTTTGAGCCTGGAAGGATCAGTAAAATGCGTCTGGGAGGAGCTCTCAGAAAATGTCAAAAAGGAGGCTATGGAAGGTGAAGATCTAGGCAATATTGTCGATCGAATGGCCAAGATCTTCAAGATCCATTTCATCGGAGTAGGGTATTTCGAAGGAATGGAAGAAGAAAAGAAGAAGAAGTATAGGAATGCCCTATACAGCCTAGAACTACTTGACATTTGTCACGTAGATGAGTACATCAAACTTTTCACAGAGTATAGATGGAAGTCAAAGGTCAAAGAGGAAGAAGTATTCCACCTATTCTTTTCCAAGATCCCAAGCCCATGGAGAGAAATGCTGATCAAAGAGTATGAACCATATGAGCTGGATTCGATAGCAAGGAGAATCAACAAGAAAGACGTTCTGAAGAGCAGCTACACGAGTCATTTAAAGATTCAAGGATTGCAACTGCTACACGTGCGGAGCCAGAAGGCATATCTCACCAGATTGCCCAGAAAACCAAAAGAGAGGAGTACGACAGTTCAAGACAACTCCATAAATGGAGGAGGTTGTTTACTTCCAAGATCTAGTATAGGTATATCAATTCGAAGATATACCCTCGGACGAGAGCATCTATGAAGAAGAATTCTTTAGCCAAGACGAATCTTCCGAAGATGAGTCGGAGTGAAGAAGAAATCTTCAGGAAAGAGATGCAAGAAGATATGTCTGGATTCTTTTCCCAGACATCTATTTCTCATAAAACCCTTATGAGGATCATGAAGGGGAATCCAAAGCTCAGCCTATACGATGGATTCATTGTGGGGAAATTGGAAAAATTCTTTCCAAGTTTCAAAAAGAGAAAACATAACATCATATACAAAGTGACCGAAAAGGAGATTGTCATCCCAATGGAGCTCACAGGAAATATGATGGAAATGCAATTGGTTCCTTATGAAGAAATCAAGAAGGAACTAAGTAAACTCCCAGAGAGGATGTCCAAGACTATGTCTTGGGTCCATATCATAGCTATTCGGATTCTCATCAAAGCTACATTCAAAAAAGGAATCGATACTCCAATCGATATTGCTGTCTTTGATAAGAGAATTAAGAGCACAAGAGAAGCATGCATAGGAGGACTCTCTGGAAATCTGTACGCAAGAAAAGTAGCATCCTACATTTATCCAAGGATCGCGTACAATCTGGCAGACCGAGATATCAACAGGGCACTTACCCTTCATCAAAATTTCAAAAATAAAGACTTGCTGAAGGAAGGGAACATGTCTTACTCTATCACATACAGTATCTCGTATGTCCTCTCCAACACTCATCATTCGGATCTATTCCAAATAAAGGAGTATATTGAGATACCTGAAGTGTTCGAGAAAGTTGCATGTGCAACTAGGCCAGAGATATGGAGCTACCGCCAATTCACAATATGGATTTTCGAATCAGGGACAAGCTGGTCTGGAGTAGACAAAACAGCCTCAGATTCGAACAAAGGGGGATTTCTTTCCAAGAAGATAGAATGACCAGCAAAAAATGAGGAAAGAAACCAATCGTGGAGGTGATCCAGGAACAGAAAAAGTTCACAACTAAAGGTTAACTAAAATGCCCAGAAGGATGGAGATGAGTCGAAGTAATATTCGATATCACTAAAAAGGAAAACTTTATTCCTTGTGATGTCTTATATTATCTCCAACAACCAACAACTGGAGATACCAAGGACAGCTCAAACTCGGCGATCTAGAACTGATAATCGAATGAGTGGCAAGAAGATTCCCAGAACAACTAGTACTGGGATTAGAGTTTCTCGAGGACCATAAACCTTGGGAAAGGCTACAAAATGGAATGGAGTTTACCGTCAAGGGAAAAAGATACAAAGTCTACTAGTAGAGGCTCAGGGTTTTAAGCTCCGATCCACCCATGGCCACAAGTCCATTCTCGATATATATCACCGTAGGGATGATATATAAGGAGCATCGTGCAGAATACTTTCCGGCATACATTGATTCAAGAGCTGGCATCTGCACAGCAAAAGAAGGAGTCTTCCCGGAAGGCTCAGGTGAAGAACTGCCAACAATTCTAGGAAAATATTCCTCTCAAATGGAGCTAATCCTTAACAGAGGAATGAAGCAGGCAGAAACCATGATCGGAGGAGCAGATCGTACCCCGTGGTACAAGGTGAAAACTCCACTGATATATTTCCACGACACTGGAACCGATATTCTGTTAGAAAATAATTTCCTACAGACATTCAAGCGTTTTACCCAAGAAAATGCAACAAGGAGGCTTATTTTCACAACCCTTTATGAACATAAGATCATTGCACCAAGACTGCGTACTGCATTTCAAAGAAAAATGTCAATCAAATTTCACAGCAAGCATGGTGAAGAAGGAAAACTGAGTCATCCAAAGATGAATGATCGAAGGAAATATGGCGAAGCAGTCCTTCAGATGAGAATCGAGACTAAAGGAGGATGAAAGATGGAGAAATTAAAGAAAAATACAATCCATCTTCTCAAAGCAAGCTTTGGAGAAAGTATACAGAGAGACGTCACAATCGAAGAACAAACATCTTTGGAAGACGTCAAGAAGAAGATACATAGGAACTTCAATGAGGAACCTCTAGCCTGGTGGGATAAAAACTAGCTCAAAGCTTTACTCAAAGTAAAAGAAAGAAAGGAACATGAGTTCGTGAGATACAAGCCTATCCTGATAAACCAAGAGGATCGAAAGGATATGCAACAAATACTTAAAGAACATCTGGACCTTAAGTTAATATCACCAGGAGTATCTCCATATAGCAGTCCAGGATTTCTAGTTCGAAATCATGGAGAAGTCAAGCGGGGAAAACCGAGACTTGTGATTAATTACAAAGGGATCAACAATATCATGGAGTTCGATGGATATTATATACCAAGTAGGGAACACTTGGTCAACTGTATCAAGAATGCCAAGGTATTCTCAAAGTTTGATTGCAAATCTGGATTCTACCAGATTAGGATGAAAGAATGAAGCAAGAAGTTCACAGCCTTCTCCACACCACAAGGCCATTATACCAGGAATATCATACCTATGGGCTTGGCAAACGCACCCCATATATACCAAAGGAAGATGGATAATCTTTTCAAAGATTATTTCTCATTTATGTTCGTTTATGTGGATGACATCCTCATAGCCTCGAAGAACATGAAGGAACATTTGGCGCATTTGGAGATATTTTCAGAAGTGTGCTACAAAGAAGGATTGGTGCTTTCTGAAAAGAAAGCAGTTATTGCAACAAGACAGATCGAGTTTCTTGGAGTTGAGATTGATGAATCCGGAATCATTCTACAACCACACATTGTAGAAAAAGTACAAGGATTTCTTGAAGATTTTAAGGACAAGAAGCAACTCCAAAGCTTCTTAGGAGTTGTTAACTTTGCTGGAATGTTCATCAACAATCTGGCATAATACAGGAAGGTGTTCAGTCCTCTATTGAAAAAAGATGCTGAATTCAAATGGGAGGAATCACACCGAGAAATGGTTAAACACTAAAGGAGGTTTTGGTACTCTACACAGATGCAAGTGATCATTTGTGGGCAGCGGTGCTTACAAAGTCCACAACAGAAGGAGAAATGCCATGTAGATACTGTAGCGGGCTCTTTACGGAGAACGAAGCAACTAGATGGCACATCAATGAAAAGGAGTTCTTTGCAGTTCGAAATGCATTCAAGAAATGGCCGTTATTTCTTCTCGAGAAGAAATTCACCCTTAAAATTGATAACACAACGTTAAAGCCTTTATAAAAAATAAAATTGAATCTAAACCAGAAAAGGCTAGACTTTTAAGATAGCAAGCAGAATGCCAATATTATGATTTTAATATTGTCATTATTAAATTTGTTGATAATATTTTGGCAGATTTCCTAACAAGAGATGGAAGGAGCTGAAATAGACTCCATCCTGACTGTATCAAGGCACCTGATGGACAACCTTGAGTTGCTCCAAAGGAAATTCGAGAATCTGGTACTCAATGCAAGGCGTTCCGGAAGAATACAAGATAGTGATCAGACCAAAGTGTCTAATTGCATACGAGACAGCATTCAAAACGGCGCAAGTCTGTTCGAAGCTACACGAGTGCCACTCCTCCGAGCTGTTGATAGCAATTGCAATCGACAAAAGGAGAGTAGTCGAGAACGGAGCTCTAAACCTGGAGCAAGGGATTCAAATACCCTTAGCACAAGTTCTAGTATGTAACCTCTAAAAGAGGAACCGGTCCAAGGAAAAATCGAACACCTGGAGTCACATCTAGAGTCAACGAATCAACCCAGCACCTCTGGGGTCAAAGAGGCAGAGATCAACCTTAGGCCTATGACATGCACTGCTAAGGTTGGTATTAACTTAGCTGATTTTCTTATTGGCAGGAATACCAAGCCAGCTGAGAGAAATTGAACACCAGACAAGGAATTCGACCGGAGAAATATCGGTGGATATATCGGGGGAATATCCCCGAGTCTGGATGCGAGAAGGCTCAAATTCAATGGATGTAAAGGTGGTATGACTTTGGGGCACTAGCCTCGATCTATACTGTTGCACCAGGTTTTCCAAAACTTGCAAAACTTTCATATTGGCTCGGAGAAAAGGTTTTCAAGGCATGGGAAATAATTCGACTCTATCTAGGGCGATGTATTGGAACTGTACTTCACTAGTGCGGCCCTATAACCAGTCGGGAAAGGCAACCACGAGGCCTTCCATTACATCAAGCTAAGAAGATCCGATGTCTCAGCATCAAATAAGATTAAAGAGTCTTCTGGAAAGGAACCAGTCTTGGTTTCTACATTTTCTGAAGAACATATCTCTATGCGAAGAGCGAGGGGTTTGTATGCCTGCATCAAAGCCATGGTGGAGGAGAAGTTCTCATTCAAGTTTGAATGAGTCTTTCCTATTGAATACTTTAACAGGAAAAAAGACAGTGTTTGCGGAGAAGGCGTTCCAAGAAAAACAAGAACTTCTCTGGAAAAAAAGATTCTGGTGAGTAAACAAACCCATCGGAGATATTGTAACATGATCCATTTTGGGCAATGGATGAATAAGGTATGCACAAGCTGTTCCACCCAAGCAGAACCAGAATTCGGGAAAGGGATAAGATTGGGCATAGGGATGATCAGAACTGCTGATCCACCCCCAACAAAGGAGACATGTGGAAAGAAGAGGATAAAACCTCTTCAGAATACCCAGAAGCTGGGAGAATCATCAGGCACCAAAGAGGACAAATGACTTCTCAAAAAAGCAAGAGTCAGGTGACCTTTCCGAAAGAGTAAGAGACATCTGACCGACAGGAAAGATGACCCACAATGGGGAATCCAATAAAGAAACCAGCTAGCTGATGTAAAGTGATGCAACTAGAGACGTCACAAAAAAGGAATCCAATAAAGAAGAATGGACCAGCCAGCTGCTAAAGTTGAAATCCGAGGCAGATGACGTAAGTGCTGACGCCAACACAATAACGTAAGCAGTGATGTCATAAAGGATTAAAAGGCTTTGAAATCCGGATTTCAAATCCAAAAGCATCTATAAATAGGTGTGTTGAGAAAGCAGAAGGCATCGACCATCACCCTCTATTTTCTCTTTCTAAAATAAACAATGTATTCTTTTCTTTTTCTTGTATGAGTGTTCTGAGTACAACTACAATAAGTAGCTAAAGGAGTTATCTCCTCTTGTTCTGTGAGAATGAGTGTGTAATAAATTCTTCATTCAATAAATAAATAATCTTGGGTTACTGCCCGCATGTAACCTTCCATTTCATTCTGCAACTTCAATCTCCATACTTTTCGACGAGAAGCAGTAGCAGTATCCTGTACACCCGGTGTAGGAAATTAACCAGGGTTGTGCTGAGATCCACTGAAGAAACGGGATTGATCCATCACACTGCGGGGCGTGTGGTTAGCTGTGAGGAGCAGCTGTAAAACCTCTCGAATACTCGGTGGATTGACGATTAAAAAAAGGTACTATTACTATTTTAAGCTGGTCAGCTATGAGATTAATGTTGTTTAATTAATGTACGGAAGCATGCTGGGCCTGATATGGTCGTAATGGACTATGTCTATTTTGAAAGATAAGAATTCGATGAAAATGGGGTGAAAATGAGTATATAAAGGTAAAGAAAGCTATTTTATTAAATAAATTTGAAAATAGTAAAAGGAGGGGTTGGTACATAGCAAAACTTTTAAAACTTGGGACGGTTTTGAAGAAGTTGAAAAGCTATGGGACTAAATTAGAGACAAAATAATATATGGGACTAAATCGGTGAAATTTTAAAAGGTACCGGACCAAATCAAAGATTTTAAGTATTTTGGGACCGTTTTGGATAAAGTAAAAAGTTGTGGAACGATTTTGGTATTTAACTCTAATTTTTGAATAAATTGTGTCTTTTCATGGAAAGGCATTTGAATTTGAATTCAAAATCAAATCCAATGGTCGCATCAATTCACGAAAAGACGCCTTAAAATCTATAAATAGGCCCTCCCATTCCATAATCCTACACTCCGACGTACTTGAATGTATCGTATACTTTCGAATTTCACTTGATTATACATTCTAAAAATCATTTTCGTACTTAGAGTCTTGGTCTCTAATATTTTTTCTAAATCGTCCTACTCCTATGGTGAGTTCACAATATCGGTTGGTTCATTGTATCTTGTGATTTGTAGTGCTAATATCACAAGATGTGAGTCGTTGTATCTTGGAGATGATTGCCGTCGAACCGTATGCACCAAAACGGGGCAATTTCATCTTAAGAAGAAAGAGTGTAACTTTTGACTCGACTCAAATTCCGTTCTTATTATTTTTGTCAAATTTTCTAGTCAACGTATTATACCCAAACTCAAATATACTTAACAATCTTAAGATGAAAGTTTTGCTCATGACTCCAATATAATATTGATTGACTAAAAATGACATTGAAGAAGAATTTTAGATATGTAAATAAAAAGGTACGCAAGTATTTATTTGCTTTACATGATCATTATTGTCATTCTATATAGGATTAATTGAAAAAAAAATCACGAACTTTACTCCTATTGCAAATTAATCTCCATTTTTGAAAAATTGCAAAAAAAAACCACCACCTTTAACTATTGTTGCAAAACATACCCAATTTATGATTAAAAGTAGGTTTTTATGGGTTTTTTTTGCAACAATACTTAAAGGTGGTGTTTTTCTTACAATTTTTCAAAAGTGAGGATTAATTTGCAATAGAAAAGTTCGTGATTTTTTTTGCAGTTAACCCTTCTATATATGATCTAAGCTGAATTTATTTTTTAAAAGAAAAAAGTTATTCGAAATGTTAAATCTATTGAGAATGGGCATTGCGATCATGAATTGTTTGTTTGGTTAAATTTATGGTTGAAATGAATGTCAATTGACTAAATAAATATAAGGAATAATTAGTCATAGGTACAGCGTACCCTAATTACTATAAGATACATTGATTTAAAATAATTACTCTCACATACAAAATATTAAAGTAAAATACCAAATATAACCATAAACAAATACATTTTTAAACCACAAATCCTAATCCCTCACCCACCGCGGACCACTGCCGGACAGTCGGACCGCCACCGCCGGCCGGTCTCCGAAGCACCGCTGGCCGACCGTCGGAAAACTGCCACCACCGCTGCAGTAGCCGGAAAGTCGTGTAATAATTAAAGAATATCTCTCTTCGTGAGAAATTAACAAATGAGATGACTTTTAGGGAATAGTTAGAAAAGAAATGAACTAATGGTTCAAATAACTATATCAATCAATTGATTAATTATGACAAAAGACCAACCGACTCAAATGTGGGGGAGATCCCCGTAGACATTCAAATGTGGGGAAAAGTACCCCGTAGATATTAAAATGTAGGAAGAATCCCCATAGACATTTAAATTTGGGGAGAGTCCCCGTAGACATTCAAATGTGGGGTGATTAGCTAAGGGTGTAGCCCCTAAAGTTAAAATTATATTGGCCTAAGGCAACTGATCTCAAGAAAATTTAACGGATCCGTGATAAGATTTATTGAAGATCAAATGTTGAATGTCTAAGAGGAATGGAATAAAAAGTCACACATTAAAAAACATTTATTGCGGTAACTCAACCATGATGAGTGGAGATCCCACAAACTTAGTTCAATGAGACAACTAAATTATATTTGTTTAGTTGTGCACTTGAAATAAATAAATTAATCCATTCCTAGAGACAAATCAAGTGCAATTTAACATGTTGACGTGTGGTAAGGGTAAGCTTAAAAGCTTTTAATGACTCTTATACCTAATAAAGGTGTGGTATGACATGATACTCTTGATAAGAGGTGTTAGGCTATTTTTGCGCACACCAATTAAATCCCCAAGTGTAGGGATGTCAATTGTAATGGCAAGTACCCCAATTAAAATAATATCGTTCCCACTGAGACAGCTAACTATTTATTTTACTTTAAATTATTATTCTACTAGAATGAATGTAACCAATTTCCAAGTGTTTGAATAATAATTATCTAAAGAATTGAAATGAAAAATACTTATTAAATAAAAGTAAGGAATATTCAAGATTGAATCAAGAGAGAAGTAGCAGCTCTAAGGTTTCAGGTGTAGTGCAATTGATTTGGTCTCCAAGACGTCTTATTATTCATTCATGCTATTTTAATGGAAATACATCACAAGATGACGCGTGAACAGTTTTGAACCTCCTTCCTAGATATTAATAAGGCAAACTTTAATAAACCTCCGGATGACCAGTTTGACTAATATATATTCTATGAAAGTACTACTCAAACTTATTCACTTCTTACTTGATTTCCTAATTGCATTGTTCCACTAAGAATATCAAGTATCTTATTTACCAGCCCTAAGGATTATCGCGTTCACGGGCAAACTACTATAAACCCTAGCAAACAGACAATATTACACACGAATGCTCACAAGCTAACACAACATACCAAGCATCACGGGCAACATCAATAGCATGTTATGAAGACGTTACAAATGTATAATATAATCTGGATAAATCAAATAAACAAGAATTATCAACAGTATGAATTCACAATATTGGTCTAGGTTTCCAAATCAATTACATCTAACCTTCAATCCTTAGAACTGTAAAGGGTTTTTAGCCCATGAGGTTACACATAACCTTCATGGTTGACAAATTCATAACAAAATCAACAATTGAAGAAATTAAGAAAAGAATACGAAACCCTAGTATCACGTGGCTTGTGTTTTTTTCCCGTCTCTCCAATTAGATTACTCTCTCAACCGCACTTGATTCTTCCTCCGGACCAATGGGATGGATGAGTGGATGAATTATGATGTGTGTGGGATTTGGATGGATGGAGAGTGAACGATTTCACGGTGTATTTCTATGGTGAATGATCGGTCCCTTTTCTCCAGGTGTCTTGATCCCTTTTGTACCCTGGGCCACGATTTTTACTCCACTGGGCTCTTTTTCCACGTTGGCACGCACAGGAAATTAAAAATTATGATTTTTGGCCCAAATAACCCAACTCGAGTTAGCAACACGGCCAGTGTTACGTTGAAAAGTAACTCGAGTACCTCAACACGAGTCGTGTTGACAACTAGTGCTAATGCATGTCTAGTCGTGTCGTGATGCTCTGAAATTGGAATGCCTACGGACCCCAACACTGGTCGTGTTGGCAAGTCGTGTTGGGTCTAGTAACTCGTGTTGGCTCTCTGGACAATTCTAGACACATTTTGGACCCAACACTGGTCGTGTTGGCAAGTCGTGTTGGGTACCCCAACTCGAGTTGGCCCTTTTTGCACTCGTTTCTTGCTCGTCTTCGGTTCCGCTTCATTTTGACCTGTTTTAACCTTCAAAACTCAACAAAACACATTAGTAGCACCATAATCATGCAAAATACATAAACAATGCAATCCCACATGAATATATGGCCTTATTCTAACAAAAGCAGTGTATTGTGAGATCGAAAAGACGTAAATTTCTACTCTCATCAACCCCCAAACAACCATATTGTTCGTCCCCAAACAATGAATTCAAAACAAGAAAGAGATGAGAGTTGAAATTATACATCAAACAAGAGATCACATAAATTCAAAACCAAGATAATATACTCAAATGCCAAAATCCTATCAATCGAAACATAGACGTCAAATTTGTCACTTCCCATTTCAAAATGCTCATCATCCACTTTTGCAGAAGGTATTTACACTCATCGCTCAAGTGTGAGCTAAACACTCTCAAGGGTGAAATATATGCACTCAAAAATCAATTCACATGCACGCGTTACCATAAGCTTGACAATTATCTAGACTCTCCACTAATTTGAAAGACTTAACGATGGGGATCACAAAGGACTTGCTTAGGGTTGTAACGTTGGCTCTTTGGACAAGGGTAGGTGAATATAAGATAAGTGACTCGATCACTAGTAGAGAATCAACTGTAGAGATACATTTTCAACAAATATGCTTTTCACATCAATCTCCTTTTTCTTTTTTTTCTCTATTTCAATTTTTTTCATCAATTCAATCCTCCATTTACTTTCAAGCATCAACGTCTTATTTTCATTTCTTTCTCTTCCTTTTAAACAGGGTACCAGTTTCAGGCACTACCCTATAATTGGGGTACCAGTTTCAGACACTACCCCCCTTTTGCAAGTTTTAACCATCCTTATCCATCCTTCACTTCCAATCACGATCAACCAAAATTTGTCTTCCCAATTTTTTACACACTACACCAATATGTCTCCTTTATTTTTCTACTAGGATATGTATTTAAAGGCCTCTAAAGGATTAAATTGGCTATCTACATAAGCTTCCAACGAATAAGGCTTACAAGCTCAAAAGGTTGACTATGGATTATATTTCAAGGTAGGATAAATATTTGGCTAGTGACTCAAATAAGAACAAAAATTATCTAAGGTCATTTCCCATCATCTAATCAATTGTCTAGCCTCAAGTAGATTAAGAGTCAAGTTCTAGAATACATGCATGTAAACGATGCTCTCAAGAAATAAACCAATCATGTATAATTCTCATGATTCTTAGAAGCTCAAATCTCACATGGGTTTAACGGAATAACGAGCACTCCTTCATAGGCTTATGAACCAATTTTAATACATGCAACAATCTTAAGTATCCCAACATCCAAGTACATATCTAGCTGGATCATCACTATTATATCACAACACCACTTTATCAATTAATCACAATTTCAACTCAATTAAGTGCTTAGAAATATCAACAATCATCCTCAAAAACCCAAAAATAACCACACTGAACTAGGAAAAACAAACAACAAAAACAAACAAACGACACACACCTGGACAATCACTAAAAATCGACCTCTCAATATAATCAAAGGAATCAAAAATACTAAAAAATCACAAAAAATTAATTATCCAAGCACACCACATAATAAAGCAACTTTACTTCAGTACTGCGAGACACAAGTATATACGTATCCCCTCAAACTTAGATCAAACAAAGTGAGGAAATGAGTTTGAAAAGAAGTATATACTGCAGTCGAGCAACACCTAATAAAATCCCTACATCAACACAGACTCAATAAAGCAATTAAAACGGGAGGGTCAGCCCCCAACAAGTGCTCACGTTTAACGTCGGAGAGTCACTATGGATACCTCTTTCTCGAACTACTGGACCTGAGGGAAGTCTTCTCGCATTCTTACCTTCAAGTACTTCTTCCCTCTCTTATCTTTTGTAGCTTCCATCTCACATTTCTTTGTCACCGATATAGGATCCTCCATGGCAAAACATGGACTTAACAAATTAGAATTTTCAACACCCATATAAGAAGGAAAATCTGGAGGTAAGTTCGAAGGCCTCAAATATGGATCATCCATGTTTTGTGCAATCAAAACATTATCAAACATAACATCAGAGTTAGTAATAGAAAAAGTAAGATATCCGCTTGCTTTGTCGATCTCCTCGACTACTTCAACTCTTTTCTCCTCATATTTAACCTCCTCGGCCGCAGGTTGCCTTCTCTCTTCATCAATAACCTTCCTGCTATGATTCACCATGTCAGTAGTGGTTCTCCTACTCCGTTCATCCCTAGCATTACCTAACGCAAGTAACTTCTCAAGGTAGTCAATACATGCATTGTTGGACAAACTTTCAAACTCTGCATCAGACAGAGTAAAGTTCTCATCACACTCTGTGTCCACAACTTCCAGAGACTTGCATTGTTGCTGAGTCGTAGGCCACTGCATCTCCTTATTCAAAGAAAAGATAATTTTCTTGTCACTGTCCCTCAGCCTCAATTCTCCTTTGAACATATCTATGAGAGCTCTTCCAGTAGCGAGAAATGGACGCCATAAGATCAGAGGCGCGCCATCCTTATCATCCTCCATATCAAGTACTGGGAAGTCAAATGGAAAAACCATCTCCGAAACCTTGACCAGCACATCTTCAACAACCCCCTCGGGGTATGTCAATGACCGATCTGCTAACTGTAGAGCCACAGAAGAGGGTTTCAACCCTCCTAAACCAAGCTTCTTGTACACTGATAAGAACATCAAATTTATGATGGCTCCTAAATCACAAAATGTCTTTCTAGACGGTCATTTTCCTATCTCACAAGGAATGATGAAGCTACCAGGATCCTTCAGCTTCTCAGGTAACTTTCTTTAGATTATGGAACTGCAATTCTCCGTTAGGTTAACCGTCTCCACACTGTTCAGCTTTCTTTTTCTCGAGATGAGTTTCTTAATGAACCTTGCGTACTCTGGCATTTGATCCAATGTCTCTGAAAAGGGAATAGTAACTTGGATATCTCTCATAACTTTAGCAAATTTCTTAAACTTCTTATCCAAGCTCTTTGACAATTGTCTTTGAGGAAACAGAAACGGTACCTTTGTTTTTGGAAGTCCCAAACTATCTCTCTCGAAAACCTCTTCCATTCTCTCAACCTCTTTACTCGCTGCCATTTTTATCTGCAATAGCTTGATCAAATTGGTTCATTACAGAATTTGAATGTGCAGGGTACCCCGGAGGTGAACTTGTATCGAGTTGGGGCTGAACTGCACCCTGAAGCTCTGTCTAATCTGCAGGAATGCTGCTCGACTCGATTTGGTTACCCCCCAATCCTGGCTCTACTTGAACAGGTGCTGAACTAGTGGTCAAGTGACCTTGCTCTCTTTTAATTTCATCCTGCCTCATTTCTATCATGTCTTGCATCAGTTCTTGACCTTTACACTGCTTCCCAGATCTCAAAGTAATAGCATTTGCACTCTCCTTCGGGTTGATTTCTGTATCTAAAGGAAATTTTCCCTTCCGAATCTGTTGCTGCTGCTGATTCACCATACTTGAGATATGCCCATTGAATATGTCAGACTCTACAACTGCTTGTTCACTTCCTCATTCTGTTTTGTCATGTTCGAGTCCATGAGTACTATGCAGTTGTTGATCTTGTTGATGTCAGCATCATTTTTCTGCATGTATTTTGCTAACACATCATCAATACTGGGCTTCCCTTCTTCATGCTTCGCTCCATGGTCAAAATTATGAGGATATGGAACTGCATTATTTGGATTTGAATAAGCAAAGTTCTCATGCATCTACTGATTCTGCCATCCTCATTGGTTGCTAGGACCTCCATGATTGCTAGGCCCTCCCCCTTGGTTATTCCTTTGATTGGAATTCCCTTGGGGGTACCTATTACCTTGTCAATTCTGCGGTGCTCTTGAACCTTGGAGACTCTGCCCCATGGCCCAATTTGGGTCTTCTACTTCTTGGACATTCATTACCACATTATCATTAGAAGGTCCTTGGTTGTCTCCCCCACTGTTACCTGATATCAGTGTAACCAGGTGTTTATTCATCTGCTCTAACTGGGAGATAACTTTATCATTTCTATCCACCTCGAAAAACTTCTCCTCAACCTTAGAAACTTTCCCGAGTATATACGTCCCTATAATCCTTTTCGATTGCCAATCTCTAGAGTTCATAGAGATGTCATCGAATAGTTTCTCCACAACAATTGATGTTTTTCCAAAGATCATTCCTCCAGCAGATGCATCGACTAGCACTCTAGACTCATTGTCAAGGCTATTGTAAAAGACACTGATGAGCTGGGACTTTTTGAATCCATGCTGAGGGCATCTCCTCAACGCATCAGCAAATCTTTCCCAGGCCTCCCCAAATGATTCATCTCTCCTCTGTTTAAACTGGTTTATCTCTTGCTTCAGTGCAAGAATCTTGTCATGGCATAAAACGATCTATAAACAGCTGCTGCAACTCAGTCCAACTAGAGCAACAGTTTCCATTCCACTTATCATACCATTCTCTCGCCTTGTCAGCTAGAGAAAACTGGAAAAGCCTCATCTTCCATCTGTCATTGGTAGTATTTACGGCTTTAACTGTATCCATGGAGCTTTTGAAGAGCTTCAAGTGTCTGTATGGTTCATCAAAGACGCCTTCTGCATAGGGATTTTTTTCCACCATGTTTATCAGGGTTGGCCTTATGTCATTCGCTTCGTCAGCTTGAATGGCCCCAACTACGCCTGATCCTCCAAGATTAGTAGACTTGAACGTCTCCCGAATGACAATGTCATCCTCATATGGAGGTCATTCTCCCATAGCTGCTGTTTCTGCTTCAACTTCTGACTCAGCTTCTGACACAGCCTCTTTTGGGATAACCTGATCTTCAATCTTTTCTTTTTCCTCCTCTACAACTGCTTTAGGTGCTGATGTATCCACTTTCTTCTTCGGATTTGGTACCTTAACAGCCTTAGGAGGTGCTTTAATATTTTTCGCTGCACCTCTCCTTTTTCTTGTAGACGTTTCAATTTCAGGATCAAATTCGAGATCTTGCGTTCCCTTCTTTGACCTGGTGTGAATCCAACTTCAAGAAAATTCAAGGTGTAGACAATTAAACCTCAAAGCAAATATTCTAATTAAATAAGTAATAAAAGCAAATAAATAATTTACTGTCCCCGGCAGCACGGCGCTATAAACTTGTTAGGCTATTTTTGCACACACCAATTAAATCCCCAAGTGTAGGGATGTCAATTATAATGCCAAGTACCCCAGTTAAAATAATATCATTCCCACTGAGACAGCTAACTATTTATTTTACTTTAAATTATTATTCAACTAGAATGAATGTGACCAATTTCCAAGTGTTTGAATAATAATTATCTAAAGAATTGAAATGAAAAATACTTATTAAATAAAATCAAGGAATTTTCAAGATTGAATCAAGATTGAAGTAACAGCTCTAACATTTCAGGTGTAGTGCAATTGATTTGGTCTCCTAGATGTCCTATTGTTCATTCATGCTATTTTAATGGAAATACATCACAAGATGACATGATACTCTTGATAAGAGGTGTTAGGCTATTTTTGCGCACACCAATTAAATCCCCAAGTGTAGGGATGTCAATTGTAATGGCAAGTACCCCAATTAAAATAATATCGTTCCCACTGAGACAGCTAACTATTTATTTTACTTTAAATTATTATTCTACTAGAATGAATGTAACCAATTTCCAAGTGTTTGAATAATAATTATCTAAAGAATTGAAATGAAAAATACTTATTAAATAAAAGTAAGGAATATTCAAGATTGAATCAAGAGAGAAGTAGCAGCTCTAAGGTTTCAGGTGTAGTGCAATTGATTTGGTCTCCAAGACGTCTTATTATTCATTCATGCTATTTTAATGGAAATACATCACAAGATGACGCGTGAACAGTTTTGAACCTCCTTCCTAGATATTAATAAGGCAAACTTTAATAAACCTCCGGATGATCAGTTTGACTAATATATATTCTATGAAAGTACTACTCAAACTTATTCACTTCTTACTTGATTTCCTAATTGCATTGTTCCACTAAGAATATCAAGTATCTTATTTACCAGCCCTAAGGATTATCGCGTTCACGGGCAAACTACTATAATCCCTAGCAAACAGACAATATTACACACGAATGCTCACAAGCTAACACAACATACCAAGCATCACGGGCAACATCAATAGCATGCTATGAAGACGTTACAAATGTATAATATAATCTGGATAAATCAAATAAATAAGAATTATCAACAGTATGAATTCACAATATTGGTCTAGGTTTCCAAATCAATTACATCTAACATTCAATCCTTAGAACTATAAAGGGTTTTTAGCCCATGAGGTTACATATAACCCTCAAGGTTGACAAATTCATAACAAAATCAACAATTGAAGAAATTAAGAAAAGAATATGAAACCCTAGTGTCACGTGGCTTGCGTTATTTCCCCGTCTCTCCGATTGGATTTCTCTCTCAACCACACTTGATTCTTCCTCCGGACCGATGGGATGGATGGGTGGATAAATTCTTATGTGTGTGGGTTGTGGATGGGTGGAGCGTGAATGATTTCACGGGGTATTTCTGTGGTGAATGATCGGTCTCATTTCTCCAGGTGTCTTGATCTCTTTTTGTACCCTGGGCCACGATTTTTACACCACTAGGCTCTTTTTCCACGTTGTCATGCACAGGAAATTAAAAATCCCGATTTTTGGCTCAAAATAACCCAACTCGAGTTGGGGTACCTAACTCAAGTTGACAACACGACCAGTGTTACGTTGAAAAGTAACTCGAGTACCTCAACATGAGTCGTGTTGACAACTCGTGCTAATGCCTATCTAGTCGTGTCATGATGCTCTGAAACTGGAATGCCTACGGACCTCAACATTGGTTGTGTTGGCAAGCCGTGTTGGGTCTGGTAACTCGTGTTGGCTCTCTGGACAATTCTGGACACATTTCGGACCCCAACACTGGTCGTGTTGGCAAGTCGTGCTGGCCCTTTTTGCACTCGTTTCTTGCTCGTCTTCAGTTTCGCTTCATTTTAACCTGTTTTAACCTTCAAAACTCAACAAAACACCTTAGTAGCACCATAATCATGCAAAATACATAAACAACGCAATCTCATATGAATATATGGCCTTATTCTAACAAAAGCAGTGTATTGTGAGACTGAAAAGACGTAAATTTTCACTCTCATCAAGAGGTCATCTATGTAAGTGCGAGGACTGGCCGCCTCAATAAAGCGCTTACGAATCCAAGATATGGTCCACGGCTGAAATGGACACAACCATGAGAACCAAAGGTATTAGGAGAGGTATTATGTTGGTACTGTTGTCTTGTCATACACGAAAGCAGAGTAGTTCAAGGCATCGCGTCCACTAAACTGTTAGTATGTCCGATAGTATTCAACTAGGGAAGGTTCAAAGCCAAAAGCTACCTATCCCGATGTAATATTTTTTTCGTTTGAGCTCACTTTACTGTCAGTCTCTCGTGTCATAGTTTTTTTAGTTGACTTTATCCATTTATGTGGGGATTGTTGAAAATTTTAGGTGAATGGAAAAGTAACCTTAAAATGATGTCTAATAGATTAAAGTGTGTCTATGAAGAAGTGTGATCAAATAGTGTAATTTTTGAATAAATTGTGTCTTTTCATGGAAAGGCATTTGAATTTGAATTCAAAATAAAATTCAATTGTCGCATCAATTCACAAAAAAGACGCCTTGAAATCTATAAATAGACCCTCTCATTCCATAATCCTTCACTCCGAAGTACTCGAATGTATCATATACTTTCGAATTTCACTTGATTATGAATTCTAAAAATTATTTCCGTACTTAGAGTCTTGGTCTCTAACATTTTTCTAAATCGTCTTACTCCTAAGGTGAGTTCATAATATCAGTTGGTTTGCCGTATCTTGTGATCTGTAGTGCTAATATCACAAGATGTGAGTCGTTGTATCTTGGAAATGATTGTCATCGAACCATAAGTACCAGAGCGGGGCAATTTCATCTTAAGGAGAAAGAGTATAACTCTTGACTCGACTCAAATTCCGTTCTTATTATTTTTATCATATTTTTATAGTTAACGTATTATACCAAAACCCAAATATACCAAACATAATAAACCATAAAAAATTTCTTTGAAAGATATATTCCATTGGTTCTAGGATTTTGCGCATGTAATTTTGTGCATAGAGATTCAGAAAAAATATTTTGTAAGAGTATAAAGTAAGATAAAAGAAAGTATTTTGAATAATTTAATAAGAAAAATGTATAAAGTTGTTGGGTTAAATGTACAAAGTGGCAATTTTGTAGTAGTGTAGTATTGTGATGGTATTAATAATGTATGAATTGCTTTTTTAGAAGTATGGACAAATTTTGGAATGGATGGAAATAGAAAGTATGAAATATTTAGTGAGAAAAGTTAGATTAGTATATTAAATACATAAAAATTTAATATACTTGCTTTAAAATTTTACTATATAAAACTGTCACGCGATATTCAGTCCCTTCATTATAGAGCAATACATAAATTTTTGAGTTAATTGCAAAAAAAAAAAAACCATGAACTTTACTCCTATTGCAAATTAATTCTCACTTTTGAAAAATTGCAAAAAAAAAAATCACGACCTTTAAGTATTGTTGCAAAAAAATCCCAAAAAAATCATACTTTTAATTAGAAATTTGGTGCGTTTTGCAATAATACTTAAAGGTTGTGGTTTTTTTTGCAATTTCTCAAAAATGAGGATTAATTTGCAATATGAATAAAGTTCATGGCTTATTTTGCATTTAACCCTAAATTTTATATTTACATAGTAGTATCATAGAACACGTCTTATGTTAAGACCATTTACATTTTCATGAAAAGTTAATACTTTTTTAAGATATTATTACTTTTATTCAATTCTACAAAATGATTACAGCATAGTTTAACTTTCTATCACATTTCATCAATCATATAATATGTTTTTTATCCATCCCATGAAAAGGCGTATATAATCTTACTCAAAATTTTACCTTATTATTATTAAAATTTTATAATCTATTACTAATACTTTATATTTGAGTCTGAATTCGAAATTACACAAATCCTAAAATCCCATGGTAAATGCTAAATCGTGTGATAGATGCGCATATTACAAGCAGTAGGTAATGCAAAGTATTCATCATTTGCATGTGTATTTAATTTGTCTAATTAAGTCAACAATAAATACCAACCAACCCAATGTTGGGTTTATCCGCCCAGGGAGCCGGGCCGGGACCCTAAAATATTCAGCTTCACTCAATCCACTAGCATGATATTGTTCGCTTTGAGCCGCCCACTGGCCCGCACGGTTTTACTACTCTAGGTATCACACCCAAAAGGCCTCATGCTAGGGAGAGTCAATCCCTCATTTATAAACCCACAGCCTTCCCCATGTCTAACCGATGTGGAACTTTGGTTGACACTCAACCAACATTTCCCCCTCAAACATAGTCCCGCAGCTAGACCATCCAATTTGAGGTCCGAACATCCCACCAACCCCGGGCTGGGCCAATTAGGTCTGGGGTTTGGCTCTGATACCACTTGTTGGGTTTATCCGCCCAGGGAGCCGGGCCCACTCAATCCACTAGCATTATATTGTCCGCTTTGGGCCGCCCACTGACCCGCACGGTTTTACCACTCTGGGCATCACGCCTAAAGCGGACAATATCATGCTAGTGGATTGAGTGAGTCTGATTATTCTGTAGGGGCCAAGATAAAAAAAAAAACCCAACAAGTGGTATCAGAGTCAGGCCCCAAACTTAACCGGCCCAGCCCGAGGTTAGTGGGATGTTCGGACCTCAAACTGGATGGTCTAGCTGCGGGACTTTGTTTGAGGGGGGAAATGTTGGTTAGGTGTCAACCAAAGTCCCACATCGGTTAGACATGGGGAAGGCTGTGGGTTTATGAGTGTGAGAGAGTCTCTCCCTAGCATGAGGTCTTTTGGGCGTGATGCCCAGAGTGATAAAATCGTGCGGGCCAGTGGGCAGCCCAAAGCGAACAATATCATGCTAGTGGATTGATTGGGCCCTGCTCCCTGGGCGGATAAACCCAACACCCAATGCATAAAGTTGGCAATGAAAATAATACAAGTAGGTTAATTCGAAAGAAATAAATAAATTACAATTTAATGTCAACTTTTAAGATTTGTAATAAAATTATCACAACTTTTAAAATTTGTTGCAAATCGCACACATCGGGCAGTCAGGTGCTGTCTGATTACTAATATGGTTTGACCTATGCCATATTATCTTCCACTTCATTTTTCGTTAGTTGCACAAAAAATCACCCCTTTATTTTAATTGTGAATTAGTCTCAACCTTTAATTTGCTGCTCATTAGGTGCATTTTGCAACAATGCTTAAAAGTGGAGTTTTTACACAGATGAGAATTAATTTACAATATAAATAAAATTCGTATTTTTTCTTGTAATTAACTCTATATTTTAGGAACATGAAATTGAGGATGGGACGAATTGCACCAAAGACAAACACTAACCAAAAATGAAATTAATATTGTACCAAACTTTTCATCCTAACTCTTTTTGATGAGACTGATGAGATTCTTGATTTGGCAACACTCTAAAATGATAATCTCAATGTTATTAATCATTTGCGTATACATGAAACGCCTTAATTAAGTAGTTTCATGTTATGTTGTAAGGTAACATCAGAGAGGTGATCCATTTTTCTCTCATTTCAATGTTATATAATATAGTTAATTTGAATCTTTTGAGAAGTAAACCTCAAACCTGTTCAAGGATATGGCGCCTCTTCCTACATTAACTAATTGTTATATATAATATATTGTAACGATTCCATTCATAAGGGCAAAGTCGAAAGAGATTACTGGTGGTTTATGTCTTATGTACTCCCGTTAGTAATTTTTTACGTTTGTTTTATGCATGTATATTAAAAGTTATAATATTTTAATATTTGATGGGTTAATAGATAGTATATATTTAGGCAAAGACTTGTATGAAAGGGAAGACTTGTATGAAACAGATAAGAAGTGACAACATTTTAATAAAAAGTGATATTCAAATTAATAAAAAGTGATAGTGGTACAATATATTATTTCATGAACAATTCATAGTATAAATGAAAAACGATAATATTTTAATAAAAAATGATATTATTAAGCGATAACTATTTAAAAATAATAATAATAATACAAGAAAAAACGCTCTCAAGACGGTCTCACGCAAGTCTTGCCAAATATTTTAATGTGTAGTAAATAGTTGTATAAGTAGTGTGTGTGAGCATTATTGGAATATATTACTCTGTTATGTGTTGATCCCACTGATCGGTGTGAAATTCACCTAGAATTATGGGCTAAATTGCATGAATTTACTTGGATTTATTTGGCTTTAGTTCAATAATTAAGTATGATTTTAATGAAAAATACTATTAATTGCTTAATTAGTTTGAGAAAAGTATTTTTGTGCATTTTTACAGAGAAATGTGTGTTTTTGAGCTGGAAAGATTGATGGAAGAAATGGAATTAAATCAGTACGAAGAGCAAAAAAAATGGTGGCGGACTAATAAGTTCCTAGAAGTGATTATGAAGATAAATGGTGATAAAAAAGCATAAAGAAAGGAGAAAGTAGAAGAAAATAGAAAATTGGCCAAAATACATAAAAACACGCCCGTGTTTTTATGTAGTGCCCGTGTTTTTCTGCAAGTGCAAAAATATACAGAATGCTGAAATTTTGCAGAAAAACACGGTCAAGTGCAGGAAAACACGGCACGCCTGTGTTTTCTTGCACTTTGGTCAAAAAGCGTGTCCATGGTCAAAAAAGTGCTGATGCAGGAAAACACGGGCAAATGCATAAAAACACGACCGTGTTTTTATGCACTTCTGCCAAATTTCAAGTGCGACATTAGGGTTTTCCATTGAGGGTATAAAATACCCCCAAATCTCACTCTCAAGGAGAGGAAGAGCAGAGGGAGGCTGCCTCTCACCCACTCCAATATCATCTCCCACATCTACACCACACCACCATTCTCCATCCATTTTCACTCTCCACTAGTTGAGATTCCTCCCCTTTTTGGGAGGAATCCATTTCTTTAAATGTTTTCTTAAAATAGGATTTTATTGCTTTCAAAGAAGGTGGAGACACCAAGGACGGATAATCTTCATGAATGTAAAACTTCATTAAGGTGTAATCTAATCCTACTTATTATCTTTCTATTTTCTATGTTTTGGTGGTTGATTGATGTCATGATTATTGATTAATTTATGAAAATGTCTTGATTAAATTTTCAGCTTTGATTAGGTTTCATTTATGAAATTAGCATGCTTGTAATAATATGGGATTTATGTCTTTGGTATTAGTGTATAGTGATTAGGTTGTGTATTGTGTATTGACATATCTTGTCGTTGCTTTACCCTTAGTTGTTTTGCATGATTATCATATGTGAGTTTTTTCCATTTATTACATGTGGGTTTAATATAAGGGGAACCTAGCCAAGGAGTCCTTATGTTTAGAACAACGTAAATGAACACTAGTGAGATCACTTGTGCCCGAGGATTAAACTAGTGAAGGGAACCTCATCCATACGAACATAGTACCTTGAAGGGAATTGCAAGTAGGATCGATTCTAGGAGCTTTTTAGGGGTGGTGAATCAATCTACATCCTATTCACCATGGTCATTGGGGATAGGTGGAAATCATGATCGCCCTTACCATGATTTACTTAAAAATGAAAAACGATTAAAGATGTTGGATGATTAATTATATGAGTGTATCATGAAAACTACTATGGCATTGAAAATCTAAAAATATTGTAATTAGATTTACTTTTCCATGCATTTAATTTTCTTTTATTTTTAAACCTCTTCTTCGATCGTCCCTAACTAATCACGATACTATACCTAAAGGCCATGAATCCTAAATTCCCTTGGGTTCGATATTTTATTGCTTGGTCACCCCGACTATAACGACCAATCAAATAGCGTCGTTGCCGGGGATCGAACCCGGGTAACCCGCGTGACAGGTGGGAATATTCACCACTATGTTGAGTTATGGTTTGTGCTTGTTTCATGTGTCTTTCACTACTATAAGCCCGTGAGCTTTTGAGCCTTAAAATCATTAAATCAAATGGTTTTTCCTTTCTTGTGTGTGCATCATTCTTTTGTGTGCATTCTAGAACTTGCCATTGTGTCTTCTTGAGGCTACATATGTGTGAAAATTGTTGGGAATAATTTAAGGTCATCTTTGTTTTGACAAGTCACTTAACCAAATTGATCCTACAAAATTAAATCATATCATAGTTTGCCCCTTTGAGCTTATTATCCTTACTTCTTTGGCAACCTACAAATTTATCCATTTTATCCATATTTTGTATCCTAATCACCTTTGTCGATTAGTAGAGGATTAATGGGGATGAAGTGGTTGAATGGAAAGAGAGAAATTGTGAAAGTGAAAGAAAAGAGGGAGAAAAAAAAATGGAGATTGTGTGAAAAGAAAAATTGAGTGAAGTTTGTATAAAAGAAGCATAAAGGATCTCTACTAGAAAAATGGAAAAAGAGCCCTTGGGGAAAAAGAGAAAAAAAACTCAATAGTGGAAGAAGAGAAGAAAAATGTTTTTTAATTTGTTGGATGGATAAATTATATTTTTGATTAAGGTGAAAAATGAAAAAAAAAAAAAAAAGTGGGAATGAGAGTTGAGGCTACCAACCAACTTGAATTCTTCACTAATTTGAGAAAAGAGAGAGTGGGAGTTGATAATGGCTGTCAATTTAAATTCTCTACTAATCTTAAGCTTACTTTTCTTAAATATTTTCCTACCCAATACCAAAGAGCCTATATTACAACCCATATAAAGACCTTCTTGATCCAATAATTAACACACATACAAGTGGTGGAGTGCTTAGACTTTTGGCAAGCATATGGTAATGACATACATTTGAATCGATTTTTGAGAATATACACTTCTCCCGTACACTTTTTTGAGTGAGAGAGTAATGCAAAATCTAGAGAGGAGTAGTGAAGGTCTCACTTGCTTGCATATTTCCTAAACTTAACTTGTATGCATTTGAATTGATGTCTTGTCACTTGTTTTGATTGAATTAAAATGGTTTTGAAATGACTCAATCTCATTAATATCTTGATTCAATTCTAGGTGAATTCCCCTCCTCATTCTTTCTTTCTTTCTTTGCTCGGAACGAACAATACTTTAAGTTTGGGGGTTTGATCGGTGTGAAATTCACTTAGAATTATGGGCTAAATTGCATGAATTTACTTGGATTTATTTGGCTTTAATTCAATAATTAAGTATGATTTTAATGAAAAATACTATTAATTGCTTAATTAGTTTGAGAAATGTATTTTTGTGAATTTTTGCAGAGAAATGGGTATTTTTTAGCTAGAAAGAGTGACGGAAGAAACGGAATTAAATCAGGACGAAGAAAAAAAAATGGTGGCGAACTAATAAGTTCCTATAAGTGATTATGAAGATAAATGGTGATAAAAAGCATGAAAAAATGAGAAAGTTGAAGAAAATAGAAAATTGGCAAAAATACATAAAAACACGCCCGTGTTTTTATGTAGTGCCCGTATTTTTCTGCAAGTGCAAAAATATACAGAATGCTTAAATTTTACAGAAAAACACGGTCAAGTACAGGAAAATACGCCCGTGTTTTCTTGCACTTTGGTCAAAAAGCGTGCCCATGATCAAAAAAGTGCTGATGCAGGAAAACACGGGCAAATGCATAAAAACACGAACGTGTTTTTATGCACTTCTGCCAAATTTCAAGTGCGACATTAGGACTTTCTATTGGGGGTATTCGTGTTTTTATGCACTTCTGCCAAATTTCAAGTGCAACATTAGGGCTTTCCATTGGGGGTATAAATACCCCAAATCTCACTCCTCCAGGAGAGGAAGATCAGAGGGAGGCTGCCCCTCACCCACTCCAACATATCTCCCACATTTACACCACACCACCATTCTCCATCCATTTTAACTCTCTACTAGTTGAGATTTCTCCCCTTTTTGGGGAGGAAACCATTTCTTTAAATATTTCTTAGAATAGGATTTTATTGCTTTCAAAGAAGGTGGAGACACTAAGGATGGATAATCTTCATAAATGTAAAACTTTATTAAGGTGTAATCAATCCTACTTATTATCTTTCTATTTTCTATGTTTTGGTGGTTGATTGATGTCATGATTATTGATTAATTTATGAAAATGTCTTGATTAAATTTTCGGCTTTGATTAGGTTTCATTTATGAAATTAGCATGCTTGTAATAATATGGGATTTATGTCTTTAGTATTAGTGTATAGTGATTAGGTTGTGTATTGTGTATTGACA
The DNA here is from genome assembly GCA_023678885.1 of Pogostemon cablin. NCBI lineage: Eukaryota > Viridiplantae > Streptophyta > Magnoliopsida > Lamiales > Lamiaceae > Pogostemon > Pogostemon cablin. The sequence goes on along the minus strand of CM042964.1, from coordinate 11,172,291 downwards.
TATCTTGTCGTTGCTTTACCCTTAGTTGTTTTGCATGATTATCATATGTGAGTTTTTTCCATTTATTACATGTGGGTTTAATATAAGGGGAGCCTAGCCAATGAGTCCTTATGTTTAGAACAACGTAAATGAATACTAGTGAGATCACTTGTGCCCGAGAACCAAACTAGTGAAGGGAACCCCATCCATACGAACATAGTACCTTGAAGGGAATTGCAAGTAGGATCGATCCTAGGAGCTTTTTAGGGGTTGTGAAAACAATCTACATCTTATTCACCATGGTCATTGGGGATAGGTGGAAATCGTGATCGCCCTTACCATGATTTGCTTAAAAATGAAAAACAATTAAAGATGTTGAATGATTAGTTATATGAGTGTATCATGAAAACTACTATGGCATTGAAAACCCAAAAATATTGTAATTAGATTTATTTTTCCATTATTTTATTTTCTTTTATTTTTAAACATCCTCTTCGATCGTCCCTAACTAATCACGATATTATACCTAAAGGCCATGAATTCTAAATTCTCTTGGGTTCGATATTTTGTTGTATGGTTGCCCCGACTATAACGACCAATCACCCACCTAACAAAAAAAAAATGTAAATCTTATTTTGTAAAAACGAAAATGGAAAATATATCACTCTGTTTGTGTGTACTATTTATTAGAGTTTAAAATATAAGATATAATTGTCTTTAATTTTTTATTTTTTATTTTTTATTTTTTTTCTCCAACGGTTGTGAAGGTTTTGTTGCTACGTGATATAAAGCCAACATGATCCATGTAATTGATGGGCAGATGTCCCACTGTAACTTTACTAGCTTAGTGTTTTAATCTATGCGCGCATTGCACGAATAATTATTTTAAAATAAAATTTGATATAGTATACTGTGTTATTAGAAGTGTACTGTATATATTAAATATCAACATATTTAGTTATGTGCAATCTTATAATAAAATAATTAATTATTCAATTCTTTTTTATACGTTAAATGGAGTATATTGTAAGTGGACCGTATTATTCAAATTCACTTAAAGTATAAGAAAATGACTATCAATTTTAGTACACACAATCTTATTTTTGACTTACAATGAAAATTGAAAAAAGGATTAGTCGTACAATCGAAAATGAGAGAGGCAATCTTGAATGCACTAATAAAATACATATTAATCTCTAGTGATACGTTACTTGTATAAGATAGATATGAGACGTGTTAAAGTATGATTGTTATTTAAATAAAATGTGTTTAGTTATTAAAGTATGTTTTTTTTAAAATATATTGGATGTTACACATTAAAGTATGATTTTATGGTGTTCTAATGTGATTGATTATATATTTTAACTACTACTCCCTCCGTCCCGGATTTATGTTCACCGGTATTGTAGATACGGAGTTTAAGAAAAGTTACTTTTTGACCAACTTTATTGACTTTTTAGGGGTATTGTGGTATTTTTAGATAATAAATAAATTATAAAGTATGTTATGTGTGTTAGGTGGGGGTGATATTTTTGAAATTAAGATAATTTTTGAGGTTGTTGGTTAATGTGAAGTTTCCTTTTTTTGGTGGTGAACATAAGTGTGGGATGGACAAAAACGAAAAGTGTGAACATAAGTGTGGGACGGAGGGAGTACTTCTTAATTTAGCTCACACAAAGCAATTAATTATTTCATATATGTTTACGCATAACACTAATACAACTACTCACTACACATTAAAATATTATTTCTCTCACTACATATTAAAATATTATACCCCTTAATTTAAAATATTATACCCCTTAGTTTATGTGTAAAGGGTTATTGTTTATTTCTTGTGTATATATATATATATATATATATATATATATATATATATATATATATATATATATATATATATATATATATATATATATATATATATATATATATATATATATATATAATAAGTGCTCGTTGTAGATATTAGGGGGGATTGATGCACAGTACCTCGTAATATCACGTTTGTCTCGATGTATTTATAATACTTGGTCAAATGTATTAATTTTATCCCATATTAATAATATTATTCCCTTTGGTATTGTGTATCCCACCTCAATAGGTGGGATATACAACACCACCATTTAATACCTAGGTATTAAATATAATTTTACCATTATACCCTTATCCAATAATAATAATAATAATTAATATTAATAATTAATATAATAATTTATAATAATTAATTAATAATAATTGATAATAAATAATATTAATATAATATTAAAAATTAATAATTAAAATTATTAATAATTATTATTAACAATAATATTATTAAAAATAATAATTAATAATATTATTATTAATAATAGATAGTAATAATAATAATTATAAATAATAATAATAATAATAAATAATATTATTATTATAAATAAAAATAGTAATAATAATTAATAATTATAATAAAAATATTAATAATAATAATGTATAATGATAATTAAAATTAATAATTAATAATAATAATACTTTATTATAATAATAATAATAACAAGTCATTTTACTTATTATCTCATTTATTAATACTCAATAACAAACATAAAATAACTAATTCCTAGTTATCAAGAATTCCATTTTTTCATAATACCAAACAATAATACAATTAATCACAAATCAAACAAATCGCAATATACACAATCCTTTTTATATCTCATACCTACTAGCAAACGACCCATAAATGTAAATTGTTTCAACTTCATCAGCTGTAACTGTTGGACCTTAATTATATAATAATATCCAACTTGCCAAATTGTTTAATTTATTTAACAATGTTTTTAAGTTTTAAGAGCCACCTAATTTGAAGAGATGAAAAGAAGGTATTGTAAAATGATATTCAAATTAGTGCTACTCATTGCAACTTTAATTATTTTATTTTTTTTTTTTTTACACCTAATATGATTCGGCAAAATGATTGGATGATTTCAATTAAAATCTTTAGTAACTTTTTATATACTAAAAAATAAATTTATAAAAACAGAGTTTACATGTGAACTCGATTCACACCGTGCTCTTTTCTAAAATGCCTCCACCATATATGCACTAGCTTCTTTCGCGAACGAATCGCTTGCATTTTTATTTTGATTTGTTAAAGTTTTCATAGGGTCAGTTTGGTTCGAATTCTTCAATCAGAATGACAATTGGTATTAAGGAGTTCAATCACAATGAAATAAAAAGTGATTGAAGTGTGGAGAGTAGTTATTGAATAAATGAGAGAAATTGAGGAATTTTAATTCCCATTAAATCAAACAAGCACCAACAATGGGAATCAATAAACCTTCATTCCCATTAACCCCACCCAATACCCCAACCAAGCACCCCCTAAATATAGAACTTTAAAAATTGGATAACTATTGATTAACACACTTACTTATAGGAAAATAAATCCAACAATTACTCATAGAATTTATGCGAGTTTTACTTTCCTTTTTATGTATAGTTTCTCTCTCTTATATTCATCCATTAATCAAAATGGTACATAGAATCCGAATACATTAATTAGGAATCCAAAAAAAATATTCTACGTGGAACAAAACATCAAAGAATCAAACGTTTCACAAGATCTTTGTTAGTCGTGTACGTACGTATAAATTTGTCAAATAAATTAGACTTTGATCACCTAAAATAATTAAAATTTCCAAATACGTGGGGTAACCCACAATCTCTCTTATATATATATATATAAATCCTCATAATATATATCCCAATTTCAATTTACCATGGATAACAAAAAAAGTGCTCTCCACCATTTTCTAGATCAGCCCAAGGGCTTAATAATCCTCTTCATATTCCCACTTCTTTTCTTGATTCTATCAAGAATGCGACGTAAACCCTATCCACCCGGCCCGAAGGGATGGCCCGTGATTGGAAACCTCGGCATGATGGACCAGCTCACCCACCGTGGTCTTGCCAACCTAGCCAAGCAATACGGCGGCGTCCTCCGCCTCCGAATGGGCCTCCTCAACGTCGTCGCCATATCCAGCCCGGACGCGGCCCGACAGGTCCTCCAAGTCCACGACAACATATTCTCCAACCGGCCCGCCAACATCGCCATAAGCTACTTAACCTACAACCGGGCCGACATGGCGTTCGCCCATTACGGGCCCTTCTGGCGCCAGATGCGCAAGCTCTGCGTCATGAAGCTCTTCAGCCGGAAGCGGGCCGAGTCGTGGGACTCGGTCCGGGACGAGGTGGACGCCATGATCAGGGACGTGGCGGCCACACCCGGGAAGGCCGTGAACGTTGGGGAGCTGGTGTTCGGGCTGACGAGGGATATCATATACCGGGCCGCATTCGGGTCGAGCTCGAGCTTGGGCCAGGATGAGTTCATCAGTATCCTGCAGGAGTTTTCGAAGCTGTTTGGTGCGTTTAATATAGCGGACTTCGTGCCGTGGCTGAACTGCATGGATCTGCAGGGCCTGAATAACAGGCTTGCCAAGGCCCGAAGCTCGCTGGATGGATTCATTGACAGTATAATCGATGATCATATCGAGAAAAAGAAAACAAGGGGTGGATCAAAATTAAATGATACGGATATGGTGGATGAATTGCTGGCGTTTTACAGTGATGATCCGACAGTTAATTCAGAGTGTGAGGATTTGAACAACTCTATCAAGCTCACTAGGGACAACATTAAAGCTATCATTATGGTAAACCAACTCTTTTAAATCTGTCATTCTTCTTTCTTTTCTTTAAAATTAAAATATTTATGAACACTCTCACCGTCCCGCTTTCACACTAAATTTCCAAGATGTGCAAGCTCGCTAATTTCGGAACGTCACAGATTAAATTACACATATTATGCAATTTTCTGAAAAGTTCTTTTCAAATTAATTTTATTTATTGATTTTTGAGACACCAAAGATTTTTAAGATAACAATTAAAAAAACTATACTTTCATACAAATGGATAAAATATTGGGACGGAAGTAAGAAATTCTATACCAAATAATTGCGTAATCACACATGTATTGCTAAAAATGGCGTATTATTTCCTATCTTTTTATAGATTGTGATACACCAAACTTGTTTGTTTTGTTTTGTACAAGTGATTTTTTGTTTTTATTTTTAATTGTTATTTATTCTGTAAAAAATGAGGACACGTATATATAGCCACATCCCCTAGCTTATTCCATCTACCCATGTGGGTCCACGTACGTCACGTTGATTGTGTGATTCATTAATCTTTACGGCTCTTCTTCGTTTGATATTAAAACTTATGTTATTGTTTGACTATTATTTTCTCATGTAAAAGAACTATATTACTATTTATTTATTCTACAAATTTTTTATTAAATATTTTAATTAAATTATGGTCACTTCTTGCTAGTTAAGTATTGAATTTTATTTGTATTACAAAAATAGATTTCCAAATAATTATTTTGTTTTCAAATATCTATAAATAGATAAAACATCTAGCATCTTCTTTTCATGATATGTTTATTTGATGTTATAGAGTAATGCAATCAAACGATCGATTGCATGGAGGTAAATATGTCAAATCTTATTATTTACCGTGTAGCTCTTTTTCTTTCTTTTTTTAATTTATATTATGTCAATACGTTATATTAGACCGTTAAATGATAAAACTTTTTTACTCGAGCTTCTTAACCGTTACATATAAAAGGTCAGGTCAAACTACCGATATCTTATTAGGACTAGAATTTTTCGCACAATTCCACCCTTGCTTTTCAAATGGGATTACTATTCTATTCTATGTTTCATCTACTATTTCATGTATTAGATTCTCGCCACGTGTCGTAATCTGTAATCAATGCTCGAACTTTCGTCATATGCCCCAAGAGTTTAATGATCATTAACTAGGGTATAGTATTTTAATAGAAAATAAGTTATGGAATAGAGGGTTGGAATACCAAAATTGAATAGGAGATTTGGATTGCTTACTTTTTATAGGACATACTCCCTCCGTCCTGGTCGAAATGCATCATTTGCTTTTTGCACGTAGATTAAGGAGTATTATTATTTTATATAGAATGGGTAGGTGTATTAGAGAGATGTGATGGGTAGTAGTGGGCTATTGATAGGCCCTTTTTACTAAAAGATGAAAATTGTGCAATTTGAACGGGACGCCCAATATAATAAAATAATGTTATTTAAACGGGACGGGGTGAGTAAGTTGGTGCGATAATGATTAATTAAACATGAATACACCACATGGTCAATAATTTGTCACGTGATAAAATTTACATAAAGTAATTCAGAAAAGTATCTTGAATTTCACTCCATACAGATAATTTTTTCATATTATACTCACTCCGTCCGCCTCAAAAGTGTACATTTGTTTTTTACAAGTAGATTAAGGAGTATTATTATTTAAGGTGTAGTTGGTAGTTGTATTAGTGAGGTGTATGAGTCCCATAAATTTATTGTATTAGTGATGTGTGTGGATCTCATGTGTTTAAAAAAGGAAATGTAGACATTTGGTGCGGACGTCTAAAATGGCAAAATGTGGACCTTTTGGGCGGACGGAGGGAGTATTATTTAATTAACAGTTTATTTATTTAACACAATGTCAGGATGTAATGTTTGGTGGAACCGAAACAGTGGCGTCAGCAATCGAATGGGCCATGGCGGAGTTAATAAGAAGCCCAAAAGACCTCCAAAAAGTCCAAGAAGAGCTTACCAATGTAGTGGGCCTGGCCCGCAAAGTAGAAGAGCCCGATTTCGACAAGCTAACGTACCTCCGCTGCTGCCTCAAAGAGGTCCTCCGACTCCACCCGCCGATCCCGATCCTCCTCCACGAGACCTCCGAGGACGCCAAAATCTCCGGCTACCACATCCCGGCGAAGTCGCGCGTCATGATCAACGCGTGGGCAATCGGCCGGCACGAAAGCGCGTGGGAAGACGCGGATGAATTCAAGCCCTCGCGGTTCCTCAACGAAGGGATGCCGGACTTCAAGGGAAACAACTTCGAGTTCATTCCGTTCGGGTCGGGTCGGAGATCCTGCCCCGGGATGCAGTTGGGGCTTTACGCTCTGGAAATGGCGGTGGCACATCTCCTCCATTGTTTCACGTGGGAACTGCCGGACGGCATGAAACCCGGTGAGTTGGATATGAGCGACGTGTTTGGACTCACCGCGCCGCGGGCGCACCGCCTCGTGGCGGTGCCGAACCCGCGCTTGCGGATCCCGCTTTGAACGGATACTCCATTCAAATTGTGCTCTACACACTGCATACTGTCTCTCTGTTTTTTTCTTTTACAATGAATTGTTTTATTTTTATTTGATTTTGATAGGTATATATATTATTTTTAAAGATAATAATGGAGAATGATATATTGCATCAATGAGATTTATTTCACTTGTGGATTTCTTGATTATTAAACATGGCAGATTGATTTTATAAAGAACATGCACAATAAGTTTCTTAATTTTTATAAACTAGAATGTGTTTTATGTTATTTATAGATGAGGTTATGTCTCTGATTCTTTATTTCTGTAGTGTGTGCCATTTGGTATTCACACAAGATGATTAACAAATAAAAGATGTGTTAATCATCTAGCGTGAAATACACCATTAAAATAGGGAATCCCATTCCACCTAAGCATGAAATTTTATGGTGTTTAAGGCGAGAGCCAACAATGCCCCCTACAAAGGAAGATTTCCAGTAGGTTAAGTTTTGAAAAATACTCCCTATCCCAGGAAACCTGCACCCTGTACGAAGATTAAGACATTGATAATTTTTAGAGTTATTATGATATTTTTAGATAATAAATAAATGATAAAGGTTGTTAGGTGTGTTAGGTATGGATAGTTTTTTGTAAATAAAGTGAATTGGGAAGGATTATTGTGTTTGACTCTTTGCTTTTTTAGGAATATGCAAACTTTTGTGGAACAACCCAAAATAGAAAATGTGTCATCTGAAATGGGACGGATGGAGTATGTAGGATCTATTCACCTCTAAACCTTAATCCCAGAATTGGCATGTGTGTTGTGCAAAATGTCGAGTTGATAACAATATAATGTGATAAGTAAAATCATGAATTAGACACCATAAGGATTCGTGCAACCAACACGAAAACAAAAAGTTATGTATTGGGAGTCTGGGACGGCACCATAAGACATAAATTAATTTAATAATTAAAACTAAAAAACAAGATAATTTAATACCCTACCCCCGTAACATTACAATTGTAATTTTTCCTCATTTAGTTTACTCATTACAATTTTTACACCCCAAAACAACGAAATTTTATCAATCTAAGGCCTGAAAAATTGGTAAACTATCAATTCAGACCTGAATTATTTTATCTATCAATCCATGACCTAAAATATGTATAACTATCAATTTAAGGCCTGAATTTAAGCTCTAAATTGATAAAATAAAAATTAATATTTGATAAATTCAGGACCTGGATTGATAGTTTTACATATTTCAGGCACCGAATTTATAGAAAAATAATTCAGACCCCAAATTGATAATTTACCCATTTTTCAAACCTTTAATTGATAAATTTTCTTTTGTGCATATTATGATTATTGATTACATTTCCTTCGCGAGTCAACAAAATTGGTAAATAAAGTTATGTTAATAAAATCATTTTTCCTAAACAACATGGTGCGAAAAATGTGAACAAGCTATCAAGACGAGGGATTAATAAAAGTAGACACGATATAATACAATATATCAAGTTGAGACAAGATGAGAAAATAAAATTAATTTAAATTAAAATTTAACACGAAAAAAATATACTCCCTCCAATATCTTCATTTTACTATATTGGGTGTCCCTCAAATGTCCTTATTTTCTCTTTTCAGTAAAAGGACCCCACATATGGCCCACCACTAACTACTAATACAACTATCAACTACACATTAAATAATAATACTTTTAATCTACGCGCAAAAAAAAATGGGAACTTTTAGCCAAGACGGAGGGAATATTAAATATCATTTGTGTGTGTGTAATTTGTTAATGAGTTACACAAATACGACCCAAAGTTTCCGTATCTTATTGTACCGGCATGATAATAACACAAATACGATAAGTCTAAACACTAACCAATAATCTTCATATAGTGATTGTGACGTGCTATCAAGTCGTGTTTAAAATTGTCACCCCTAGTTACAAGCCTTGTAATCCCTATCAGTAATCAGATGACTTTAAACAACACAACTATGATGAGATCAAACTTTCCCATAAGAGCTTCTATGTGTCTGTCTTTGAATCAAAAAGGATCATCACGTGCCATACACAAGGAAAGTTGGATCAAAAAAATATAGGTTTTTTGAATTGGTGAGAAATGCTACTTTTTTTTAGTCAGTGGAGAAGGATTTCAGACATAAAAACTAGTCCAGAATCCGGCAATTCTGAGAAGAAAATAATTGCCATACCATTTCCATTACAGCAGAATCCGCAGTGCAGCAAGACCAACAGCAGAAATTGAGGCTAGTGCACCTATGCAATATTTAATCACATCATATTTTGCAGCTTCAAATTGTGCCCGCAATTCATGAATTTCCTGAGTTCACATAAGTAAAAGGTCGATTAAGGATATGTTCAAATTTACTAACCCAAAGATTACCAAGTTCAACAGCTATGTATCATGTATGTACTCACCCGATCAAGTTTGTTGGTAAGGTTAATTGTCTCTTGGTTCTGATTATTCAGCTCATCCCGAGTTCTCCTAAAGTAATTGCAAAAAAATAAAAACTAATAAATCAAAAGGAGCCGGAGTACGTATGTAAGAGCCCATGTCCATAGCATTTAGTATACTTTTTCATATAATATTGATGATAAACCATGGTAACAGCTTACCCCTTTTCAAGATTAAGATCCAAACGCTGGCCTGCCGTGACTTTGTCAATTTCGTACCTAAACCAAGATCATGTTTCTGTCATTGAGAATATAGAAAGATGCACAAATTGCAAGATACTAGATTTTTGAGTATTCATTTTTGCACCTTAACTCACTCCGCATCTTTTCTATATCACTTCTCAACTTTTCCAATTCATGTTGCAGCAAAGAGAAATTGTGCTCCTGCATTTGAAATCAAATGAAATTGGGTAAATAAGAATAACTCTAACAAGATAAGTTGGTAAACCAATTGACGTATTCTCACATTATAGTTAATCCATAATCAAGGTCTATAATGTGATTGCAAAGGAATAAATACAAAAAAGCAATCAATGACATTGATTAACAGCTTCCTCAATTTAAATAAAAAAAGCTCCTAGGCATCCAAGTCAATGAAGGTGTGAGGCACAAAAACTAAGAAAAAATACTAAAACTACACCTTGGGTCATATTATAATGATATCGATCTATTAATCACTTAAAACATAGATTACTAACCATAATCTTGTCTTGAGAGGGGATGTCTATTTAGATACTTACTCTCCATCCACGGCTCAAGGAATTTTATATATGTAGAGACAAATTTTCTACATCTTAGTATCCAAGAAGAAAGATGCCAATATAAAACATAAAAAGATTCAAGGACGAACATTTAATGACAATTTGTCAGAGGGAAAAGTCGGTCACGCATGTAATTCCTTATTTACCTATGCATGTGACAGGGATTTTCGTACATTCTAAACTAATAAAAAGAGACATCTCTAAAGATTAAGATACTGTTTATCATTTTCCATCATGTTTTTCCACTAGGAAAACGAGTCAAATACTAGAGAATGTTGTTGACTTAGCTCATGAAATACTCAACATCGACTAGTAAGTCAAATGAATTCCAGCTTGAGCAGCTTGGGTAGCTCTCAATCTTGAGCTCAATAATACCCAACTAAATAGTTCCACAGTTAAGCTTGAGCTCCAGAGTTTCTACAGTGCTCATAATAGCTTTATCAACTCCATTGTGCCCCAATCAAACCTCTTCTAAACTTTTATCCCTTTTTTATTACATGAATGGTAGAATGCAAGAATCTAAAGCACGCAAATTGAGCCCTGCTAATCTACAACAAAAAAAGCCAGATAGAAGAGTGATTCATACCTCTGAAGTTTTAACTGCAGTTCTGAATTTCGATATATTGGAATCATGTACCATCACAATCTACAAAAGAAAACATAGCATTCCTTTCACCAAAAAATACCCTAGTTGAAGCAATTAACATCCACGAATTGATTTCAAACAAAAAGAATGGCTCACCTTCTCCAATTCAGCTTTGGAAACCATAGAATCAGTAAATTTTTGCAAGCTTTCATTAACGACACCCACCCATTCCTCCGTCAGCGCCTCCGCTTGCTCAGTGGACACCCCTTTCCCCTCCAATTTTCTAACCTAATTAATCAATCGAAAATATAGAATGAAGCAACGGCAGAAATCAATAAAGAAGAGAAGAAAAAGAAGAGAATTACGATGGCCAAAGTGTCCACGAGGTAGAGGCGTCTGTTGCTAGACCTAACGAGATCGGAGATGAAGCGGGACCCTAATTGGTATGGCATCTGTAATCGGATCTTTGACAAAACGGCCCGTCGGAAAGTGGCCGTAGATGCGGTAGCCATCGGAGGATCGATTCTTGAGCAAATGATAGAATTCCAAAAGAATCTCGTCCCAATATGCAGTTCCTTTCTCCAAATGATGATGACGATGATGATGATTTCCCACACAGTATGGATCAATGAAGACGCAGTAAAGAGGATGGGAAACTTCAGAGACCGAAACACATCAAACCCTGAAAATGGAGTACTCCATTTATCTTAGAATGAATACGCTGTAAACCGCTTTTAGCCTTTAGATGTGAATTAAAAAATTACTAAAAGTAATAATTTTTTTTTTTTTAAATTAAGCTTTAGTAAAAAATTACTCTTAAAAGAGTAAAAAATTTTATTCAAAAGAATAGTAGTTTATGGTTTTAAAGAGTAATAATTTTCATGGAATACTAAAAAGTAATTATAAAAATTATTATCTCGATAAGTACTCATTTGTTTTTTTACGTGGATTAAGGAGTATTATTATTTTATATAAAGTGGGTATTTGTATTAATAGTAAGTGGTTAGTATGTGTGGAGTCATTTTGCTAAAAAGAAAAAATAGATACCATTAAAATGAACGATCAAAATAGCAAAATAGACATCTTATCAACGGACAGAGGGAGTAAAATTTGTGTGTTTTTAGGTTATCGTGCTCTTAAATCTCACATTTCTTAAAGTTGTACTCTTAAGTATTCAATGTTATACCATTTACTATAAGGTTGTGTTTGGATTGAGTTATTTCAAATTCAATGAATTTGAAAATGAATGGATTTTAAATTTCTTGGATTTTAAATCAATTCATTTGAATTTCACTGTTTGAATAAATTATGCATCTTTGAAAGAATTTCAAATCCATAACTCAAAAATGATTTTTAAAATAGAATTTTATATATAATAAATAAAAATAATAAAATTTTATTATATTAAATATTAAATCTAAAATTTTATTAAAAAAGTAATTTTTTGGAGGGAACTCTACCACCCCAGCCTACCCCCACCCACCCCTCATCCCCCAAAAAAAATTTTTTTTTATAAAATATTAAATTTTAATATTTAAATAATAAAAATATTATCACTCAATCATAACCTTACCCACCCCCGGCCATCCACCCCCAATTTTTTTAACTTTAGATTTAATATTTAAATAATAAAATAATTATCAATCAACCCTACCACTTACCCACCCCCGGCCACCAATCAAAAATTTTTTTAAAAAAAATTAGATTTTAATATTTAAATAATAAAAATATTATCACCCAACCCTACCTCTTACCCAACCACCCACCCCCTGCCATCATCCCCACGGATGGATGGGGTAGGCTGTGTGGTAATATTTTTATTATTTAAATATTAAAATCTAAATTTAAAAAAAATGGGTGGTGGGGGTGGTGGCAGGGGTGGATTGGGGATAGGATGGGTGACAATATTTTTATTATTAAAATCTAAAAGTAAAAAAAAAATTGGCGAGTGGCCGATAGTGGGGGGTGGGGTGGGGTGGGGTGGGGTGGGGTGGGTGGATTGAGGGTGAGGTTGGGTGGTAATATTTTTATTATTTAAATATTAAAATTTAAAGTTTTATAAAAAAAATTCTTTTGGGGGTGGGGGTGGGGGTGGGGGTGGGGTGGGGTGGGTGTGGGTGTGGGCGGGGGTGGGGTTGGTAGGGCATAGGCTAGCTTGTAGAATTTAAAATTTTATATAATATTTTATATATTAATATATCAATTACACAACAACGGAAAGATTTCAAATGACAAGGTTTGAGGAAGAATTTGAAAATTCATCCAAAACAACTAAAAAAAATTCAAAATCAAATCCATGATTTGAAATCCATTGATTTAAAATTTTGGATTTATGAATTCATTAATTTCAAGTTGTATCCAAACATGAAGGAGAGATTTATAAATCCTTCATCAAATCTTTCCATCCAAACACACCCTAAGAGTTTGTAACCTTGATTTTCTAAAAAAAAATTAATTTTTTAATCAAACATTTATACTATTCATATTTCAGCCGATCTTTTTAATAAAAAGTCTTATTCTTATTATTTAAAGAGTATATATCCTTTAGAATAAAATGTTATATCTTTTACCAATCTTGTACACCCAGGACACAAGAAAACAACTCATTGATAAATCAGTGAGTGCAAGAATTGAAGACTAATTTTTTTTTAATTTAGAAAAACAATAGTTTATCTCTCTAAAAAATAAATTTTTATATACTAAAAAGTAAATTATTTTTCTTAGTAAAAATAATGTTCACGTGTGAACCCAGTTAACAAGTGTTTACCTTTAACTTAACAATGGAACTAATGTGCACTCATCGTATTAGTCACTTGATTGTATCGGTAACGTGTAAACCCTATTTTTTAAAATTACTTTTTAGTATATAAAAAATTACTTTTTGAAGAGTAATAATTTTTATATAGAAGAGTAATAATTCATGTCTCCAATGAGTAATTTTTCATATACAAAAGAAGTAATCAAAAAATTAGAGTTTATAAGAATTTGAGAATAATTTTTCATGTGTGTAAAGAGTAATTTTTCATGTATTAAAGACTAATAGGGTTTGCACAAGTATTTGTATTTGAATTATAAGTGAAAAATTGTGAAAAACATCCCAAATTATAGTTTATTTTGAAAATTGTCAATTAACATTGTTTGAATTATAAGTACTCCCTCCATCTCAGGTATTTTTATCCGTTTGTACGGCACGAAAATAAAAATATATAATTTTTTTAATATATAATGTAAGAAAAAGTAGAGATAAATTGGTAATTTTTAGAAAAATAAATAAATAAAATTGTTGGAAATGATGAATAAAGTGTAAAAAAGTAAATAAAGTTGTAGAGATTGATGAATAAAGTGTATAAAATAGGTGAAATGTATAGTATATTTTTACCATTAATGAAATGAATAAAAATATGTGGGACACTCCAATATATAAAGTGGCTAAACATGAAGGAGGGATTTGAGGGAGGGATTTATAAATCCCTCATCAAATCTTTCCATCCAAACACACCCTTAGAGTTTGTAACCTTGATTTTCTAAGAAAAAAATTAATTTTTTAATCAAACATTTATATTATTCATATTTCAGCCGATCTTTTTAATAAAAAGTCATGTTCTTATTATTTAAAGAGTATATATCATTTAGAATAAAATGTTATATCTTTTACCAATCTTGTACACCCAGGACACAAGAAAACAACTCATTGATAAATCAGTGTGTGCAAGAATTGAAGACTAATTTTTTTAATTTAGAAAAACAATAGTTTATCTCTCTAAAAAATAAATTTTTATATACTAAAAAGTAAATTATTTTTCTTAGTAAAAATAATGTTCACGTGTGAACTAAGTTAACAAGTGGAACTAATGGGCACTCATCGTATCGGTCACTTGATTGTATCGGTAATGTGTAAACCCTATTTTTTAAAATTACTCTTTAGTATATAAAAAATAATTTTTTGAAGAGTAATAATTTTTATATAGAAGAGTAATAATTCATTTCTCTAATGAGTAATTTTTCATATACAAAAGAAGTAATCAAAAAATTAGAGTTTATAAGAATTTGAAGAGTAATTTTTCATGTGTGTAAAGAGTAATTTTTCATGTATTAAAGACTAATAGGATTTGCACAAGTATTTGTGTTTGAATTATAAGTGAAAAATTGTGAAAAACATCCCAAATTATAGTTTATTTTGAAAATTGTCAATTAACATTGTTTGAATTATAAGTACTCCCTCCATCCCGGGTATTTTTACCCGTTTGTACGGCACGAAAATAAAAAAATATTATTTTTTTAATATATAATGTAAGAAAAAGTAGAGATAAATTGGTAATTTTTAGAAAAAAAAATAAAGTTGTTAGAAATGATGAATAAAGTGTAAAAAAGTAAATAAAGTTGTAGAGATTGATGAATAAAGTGTATAAAATAGGTGAAATGTGTAGTATATTTTTACCATTAATTGAATGAATAAAAATATGTGGGACACTCCAATATATAAAGTGACTAAAAATACGTGGGATGTAGGAAGTAGAAAAATTGTGAAAAACATCCCAAATGGAGTAATATTTTATCTTGGAAAATGTCACTTAACATTATTTTTTAGACCGTTCTCTCGCAGCTTGATCATACTCCCTCCGTCCTATTTCAATCTTTACGTTTGCTTTTTGCAAGCACGTAGATTAAGAAATATAATATTTTAATGGATAGTGGGTTGAAAGATATAATATTTAATGTAAAGTGGTTATGTGTATTAGTGTTGGTTGTGGATCCCGTTGTGATATACTCCCTCCGTCTCGTTTCAATGTTTACGTTTGCTTTTTGCAAGTTGATTAAAGAGTATAATATTTTAATAGATAGTGGGTGGAAAAATATAATATTTAATGTAAAGTGGGTAGGTGAATCAGTGTTGGATGATATATTAATTGTTTAATATCATATTCCAAAAAGGAGAACGTAAACATTGAAATGAGAGGCGCAAAATAGAAACGTAAATATTGAAACGGGACGGAGGGAGTATTAAATGTTTTGAGTGGGTTCCATATATACCAAAAAGAGAAACGTAAAGATTAAAATGAAACGCCTAAATTAAAAATATGTAAAGATTGAAATGAGACGGAAGGAGTATGTATAAAATTGTAGTCCAAAAAAAATACTCCCTTCGTCCCATCGATAAGTGACTGTTTGCTTTTGGGCACGTGGATTAAAGAGTGTAATATTTTAAAGTATAATGAGGTGAGAGAAATAATATTTTAATGTTTAGTGGGTAATTGTATTAATGTTGATGGTGGGTCCATGTGTAGGTGGTTGAGTATAATAATATTATTGTATTGTGTCACATCAACCCAAAAAGGAAATGAACACTTTATATTGGGACGGACCAAAATGACAAAATGAACACTTATCGGAGGGACTGAGGGAGGAGTAACACCTAATTTTGAAAATTGAAAATAATTTTGAAAATAAAAAATTGAAACGCCCACCGTGGGGCTCGAACCCACGACCACAAGGTTAAGAGCCTTGCGCTCTACCAACTGAGCTAGACGGGCTTTATGTACTTGATTTCATGCAATAGATACTTGATTTCATGCAATAGAATTAACCCATTGAAAATAATTTGAAATCACGCCACATTTTTATAATTTCGTAATTAATTATTATTATTTTATTTGCCCGTAAAGAATTATATTTCAATATACAATCATTTATTTTTAATTATTGAATGGTTTTTTTTACGTTAATTATTATATTTATTTATATGAACTTATGTATTTTATAAATAAAATGCTAATTATTTTTATAAAATATATAAATGTAGTTTTTCTTTTATGTTAATATAATGTAATTTTATATTTATTTAATAAATTGTACAATACATTTTTTTTCTGGGGTACTTACTACTAGGTACATTAAAAATTACTTTATTACTATGAGATACAAATATACAAAAATATTACTACTAACTACAAAAGTATATAGTGATATTTCAATATTACCCTTATAATGTGCTGCACATAAATATTTGTGTGCAGCATGAAAATTCGTGTGCAGCAAAAAAAGTGTATATTCGACGGCCGGTGGTCTGGCGATAGTGGGTGGGTGAGGTGGTTTAAAAGTGTATGTGTTTAGGGTTATATTTGGTATTTTACTTTAATATTTTGTATATGAGAGTAATTTTTTTAAATCAATATATTTCACAGTAATTATGGGTACAAAATGTGTACTTATGACTCATTTTTCCTTTTTTTCTTCATAACATATATTTTATACTTGTACTTTAGGACGAGAACGTTTAGGACGCTTATTTAAATATACATGTATATGTTTTAATATTAACTACTGTATTCATACATATACGTGTGTTACCTGTATTAATTTAAAATTTATTTATTTTATATATTTTTATTTTTTAATATTTAAATTAATAATTTAAAAAAATTATACTACTCCCTCCGTCTTAAATTAGTTTTCAACTTTTCTATTTTTATCTATCCCATACTGAAATTTAATTAAATTAAGACGATATTTTATCATAAAATAGATAAATTAAATTAAATTAAGAAGATATTTCAAAGTAAATATTAAACTAAAAATATATATCAAAATTAAAATAAATTCAATAAAAAAATATGATCTCTAAAATTAAATAAAAAATAAAAATTATACTACTTCCTCCGTCCCAAATTAGTTTTTACTGTTTCTATTTTTGTCTATTCCATAAAAGTATCTATTAAAAGCGTTCTGAAATTTAATTAAAGGCTAATACTACTGGGCATCTGGGTGCACCCCAGGATACAGTGCACCTACTTCCTGAAACGTATACAATTATGAACAAAACATATACAATTATGAACAAAAATGTATACACTTTGTTAGTGAATTTTTTGTTAATTTTTTTATTGAAAATTTAGTGTAAAAAAATATACTCCCTCCGTCCGGTTCTAAGATATCCATTTACTTTTTGCATATGTATTAAAGAGTATTATTATTATATGTAAAGTGGGTAGTTGTATTAGAGGGAAGTGATGAGTCATATTATGTACTTTTTTACTAAATAGGAGAAATGAATACATTTGAAGCGGACGCCAAAAATAGTAAAATTGATACATTAGAAGCGGACGGAGGGAGTACAATTATTAAAAAACATGTATACACTATTGAATAAAAAGTTATACACATGTGGATGCTAGTTTTTTAATGAAAAACTGAGTGTGAAAAAAGACAGTGCACATACTTTCTGAAACGTATACAATTATAAACAAAAACATATACAATTATGTACAAAAATGTATACACTTTGTTAGTAAATTTTTTGTTAGTTTTTTTAATGAAAAATTGAGTGTAAAAAAATATATAATTATTAAAAAACATGTATACACTATTGAATAAAAAGTTATACACCTACGGATGCTAATTTTTTAAATGAAAAACTGAGTGTGAAAAAAGTATACAATTATTAAGAAATATGTATACAATATAGAATAAAAAGTTATACACATATGGTGCACCCTTGCACCCGGGTGCACCGAATATCAACTCTTAATTAAATTAAGACAGTATTTTATCATAAAATAAATAAATTAAATTAAATTAAAAAGATATTTAAGAGTAAATATTAAATTAAAAATATATATCAAAATTAAGAGTCAAACTGCAGTGAATCGGGTGCACCAGTGCACCTAGATAATCTAATTCATTAGATCATAAATATATTTAATCCTAACCACTAAATAAAATAAAGTAACTAAAATTAAAACAATAACCACCCACTAACTACCTCATTTACTCTATAAATTCTTAGTTGCACCGGTGTAACAGTGCACCACAGAATAACCCCAAAATTAAAATAAATTCAATAAAAAAATATGATCTTTAAAATTAAATAAAAATTAAATGCTAATTAAAATATACAAAAAAATATCTCCAATATTTATTAAACTTATATGGTTAATTAAAAAGAAATTATTGATATAGATAAGGTTAGTTTACAATACATTATCACTTTTCATTTATATTATAAATTATAAAATATTTCACTAACACTATATATATATATATATATATATATATATATATATATATATATATATATATATATATATATATATTCAAATTCACACTATACATCTTTTTTCCCATTTCTAAACCCCACACAAAAGAAACATTGCTTAACTAAGCACTATGCACAAAAATTGTATGAGACTCACAAATTAATTATGTGCAATGGGGAAACATAATTTCAAACAAATAATACCATAAAGATTCACATTCTTTTATGGACCGGTTTTGTTTGTTTTTGATTCCTTTTATGACATTTGAGATATGTAATTCGCCCGGTGGTGTTTGGTTTGGGGTTACGTGGGGGTAGGGTTTGAAAAGAATAGTCATTCTATGTTTGTTTTTGGTAGGTTTTAATTTTATGTCAAATCAATATATTAATTTATTTAAAAAATTAATTGAGAGAGGAAAGATAAAAAAAAAGTGTATTAATTAAGAAAAGAGAATGCAATATGTATATATATAAGGGTGATTTATAAAATTTGGATGTAGATAAAACCTGGGTATAAACCCAGACCCTTCATATTTTGTTTTGATATAAAGTTAAAAATACTAAGTTGAACCCTAAAATATAAAAAACATAAATTAACATTATTTATTAGATTTATTAAATCAAACTAATTCTAAATCCATATTTGTTATTCTAACTTAAGCCCAAAACAAACCCTAAAACAATACTATTCTACGGTGTTTTGAAGCCATTTAATTTGGCATTAAAAATGGTTTTTTCCCCTGATGCACGAAACACATCCCATATGGTCTCACAAGAATTGCTAATAATAAATGACAAAATTTATCTTATTTGCAGACAAAAATACAATCAACACAGAGAGCTAAAAATGTAGAGCCAAATTGGGTCTAATTCAACATATAAAAAATAAAAAATAAAAATCCTAGTCATTAATTTTGACAAGGAGGAGATGAAAGGTTAAATTGATACAACAGATGCATGCTTATTGCCTAAAGTTATTTCTGATGATGATAATTTATCTTGTCATTTGAATACAAGTACAATCAGATCTTACTTTGGTCGTCTTCTGTAAGGATATAGTACATCATCAACATCTTGCTTGATTCGATTTCCTACTTTACGTATGTTTTTGGCCACCCCGTTTGCAACCAAGCCTGCATTTCGAGCAAACCTGCATTCAATCGAAAAAGATATGCTGTTACAAGCTGCAGATGATCAGAGTATCAAATTTAGTTTAGTTATATCAGTTGGAAGCAAACAAAGTAACAAACTCAATTAATTGCAGAGTTTCTGCAGGGTTGAGTTTGAGACCAGCTATAGTTTCCAATTTAAGCAGAACTGCAACAAGTGTTTTAAAGAATGGTTTTTCAATCAATGGCTCAAATCATTTTGTAGCAGGAAGATAACGTCAAGAAGTCAGATGAGTAATTTTTACAATTCATTATGAGTAAACTGAATATTTGTATACACTAGAAGTTGGGTTTCAGGATATTGCTACTTGGAAGGTAAAGGTTTCAAATTTCAATTAATGGAGGCAACATTCTATCTAAACCCTAAGCCAACAATGTTTTCAATCTGAGATCATCAAAATGATTCGATGATTTATAGTCTTAACGATGAAAATTGAAGGTCAAGAAGACATCATCAATTTAATTTCTTTTGGTGTGTATGGGTGTCTCCACATGGGTGGGAGTTGGGGAGTTAGAGACATAAAGTCAATGGGAGACGAGAAATGTATGCAATGGAAAAAAAACCCAATAAAATATACCAAATCAAGAGTCAATTTAGAGATCACTCTGGAGATATATTACTGAACTTTGTTAGAGGACATCTTAATGATAAAAATGATCTCAAGTGCTCATATCAAAATCAAATCTTTGGACAATGATAATCAGGAAAAATAATACAGATAAATTAACTGCAAATTGGATAGCAGAAGTCCTTGCCTGCTCAGAAACTCCTCTCCATTTGATTTAGGGGGTCTAGTTGATCGACGTTGGGGTAACCCAGTATCATCTGTGAGAAGTAATAAATCATTCGACATTTACTCACAATGAAAAAAGAAAAGGAAAAATAAAAATAATCAATCTAAATCACAAACTTTCATTTACTAAATAATTCCCCTTATAACAAATTCTACATTACACATCATCTAATAGAGATTAAAGAGGAAAGAACACATGAGGCGAACACAGAACTTCTAAGACACAACTCTAGAAACAGCCATGTCTAACATGAAGTTTGGGTCACTATCGCAACAACTGAGTGGTTTTCTGTAATAGCTCCAATTTAACCCATGTAACTAAGATCAGGAAATGGTTCACAAATTTAGCTCTCCGTCTAATGAATTTTAGTTGTATTGACATTCTAATAATAAATGTCATCAAAGCAAATTCATCTGCATAGTCTTTTAAAATTAACTTCAGTTAGAAACCTAATTTGGACTTCAACTTCATCTCAGCCCTTTCAAGACATTCAAACAAGAATTGGAGTGCTCTAATCCAGTGCGATCTTATAATTTTTTGTTTAAATGATGGATCACCTTATACAGGTTCTAGTTTGCCTAGTTCAATGCATGCTTTAGCCACCACGATGGCCTTAAAATAAAAAGAACTTGTAACATACAGAATTAATAACAAGCATGCAAGAGGAGATACCTTCTTTATTATGAATACGAGTCGTGGGAGGAGATACCGAATCAGCTGAATGAACATGTCGATCCACTAAAACCTCAATACCAGCACAGACTGGCAATTCCGTTTGGGTCACTTGTCCACTGGAATTCTCTCCTTTTTGGTCGACATAAAGAGAGTAACCAATGCAACCATATCTAAAGTCATCAAGGCTTCTCCCATCTTTAGATGCTTCCATCTCAGATTGACCAACAACAAATTGAGGTACTGGTCATAAAGCATGAAACTCAATGAACAAAAACCACAGCTTGTGTGTGTCTAAGATAAGCTAATAAAACAAAATTCACTACAACAGTTTATACCACCAAAAGAAAATATAGCAATTACCAATTAGGTGAAAATCGGGCAAAGCAACAGAGAAATAAACACAGCACCACAAAATGAATAGCACATTAGAGTTCCCAAACTGGAAAGTTGCAAAATTAGTCAAGAATTTAAATTAAGAAAACAAGAACACCAGAAAATCCACCAAAATGATGACAATCAATCAGAGAATGATAAAGCAAAGCATACAATCGCGGGACCAGAAAAAAAAACGAGTTTAGGGGATCAAATGAGACAATTATAAAATAAGGTAGGAAATAGGGTTACCGTTGGGAAGAGAACGAGTGAGGCCAAGGCAGATAGGGTTTCTGGAATGGGGTTTAAAAGTGGATGAATAATAAAGGCATCCTTTACACGATTTAGCCTTGTTTACAGGATCTTTGATGGTATTGGGTTTCTGAATCGAAGAAGATGAATCGTCGAATTGATTGGGATCCCGTTCCTGTGAGTTGACAGACGATGGGAGCGACTCTGATGATGGCGCCATTTCTGCGCACTCGATTTTGCTTTTCGTCGGAGTTGGGACCTAAGCCAGATTGAGAGAGAAGACACTTATTTTACTAAAGTGGAAATATCCCTATTGGAATTGGCCACTACCAATGTCAACATCCTTTTCTTTTCATGCAATGAATATGAAGCAATTCAATTATCCCAAACTCATCTTCGCACATCGTCATCATAAAATAAATAACTAAATTAATTAATTAATTAAAAATTCATAATACAATTTAATTTCAAATTGCTATCAACATCTAATACTTTATAATTTATTTATTACTCCTAAAAGTAAGTAAAAAAATAATTTTTTAAAAAAAAATGTAAAAGTTGTGAAGATGAGTTGTTAACATTACATAGTATATTATTTGTTTGTCTGTTTTATAGATGAAAATGTACCAATAAATGGATAAGCAATTTTGCTTGTAAGTAGGTTTTTAAGAGAATTTGATTAATGTTAACGGAGAAGTACAAACATAATACTCTCTCCGTCAACTGTCAATCTATCTATTTTACCATTTTGGGTCGTCCACCCTTAATCTATTCATTTCCATTTTAGACACATGAGATCTATCCACACACTAATACAATTAAAATATGAGATCCACACACTTCACTAATACGACTACCCATTATGCATAAAATAATAATACTCCTTAATTAATGTGCAAAAAGCAAACAGATAGATTAATGTTGGACGAAAGGAGTAAGAAGAATTTGAAGCTTACATTAATGATCAAGTAGAGTATGGCTTATTTAACGTAGGGAGTTAATGCTAGAGATGTGAGAGAGTTTTTTCCATTACACCCCAACTATTTATATGATAAATGCTATACAAGCTCGGGTAATTTGACCATTCTCTCTCAGTAAGCATTTATTACTATCTGGCATGCATTAAATAATAAATAAATACTCATGTATCAGAAACTGAAAAACTACAATAGATTAGCAGCACTATAACTTAAAACAGCTCTCTGAGCTTGATCCATAAAAACATGAATTTGTGGATGCCTCCCAAGTTAAATCATGAGAGTTCTACCACAATTCTAAAAAGAGATCGCGCCACAAACTCATTTTGTGAGGCAGATAAGAGGTGACACGTTTTTAATGATACCCGATGAGGCGGTGTCTCGTAAATCTTTTCCTAGTTTCAAACATCCTTGTTTCCATGATTCTGCCTGCGTCAAAGAGTGTTATTCTAGGGTGTGGGTGTAGCAATATTATGATCGAAAACAGGACAATATGTTTCCAGCTGAAGCATTTCAAGGATCTGCTGGGTGCTCCAAAGATATGAGGAGTGGCCATCAATGATTTCCGTCACGTCTACCTGTTAGATTGAAAACCAGAATATGAGAATAAGTGGGTATAGCACGAGTATACATTCTTCATATTCCATGAAATATTGATCGTTGCCTACATTTTCAATGCCTGGCACATCCACTGGCTGAATTCCAGCCAATCCTTTGGTGAGAAGACTGTTAAAACAAAACCCAAGGATAAGAAACGACACTTGCAAGATAGAATTGAAATGCACTTTAAAGAGTGTATATGTACTTGGCACGAAATGCTATTCCAAGAATCCAATCACTCGTAGAATACACATTCACGTATCTCCCGGCCACCACCTACAGAATGAATATACCTGATTGACTTGAAAGTGTAATGAGTCATTAATGGTGATGGAGTAGCACAATTAACTAGCAATTAATTACCTTTCGAGTAGCTTCCCAGTTCACGCCTTTAATTGCTAGAGGGGCTCCAAGAAGAACAACTCTTTCCACTAGACCAGCTGATGAAAATGAAGCGTAATGGTTGTAGAAAACAAAATTGGATCGAATACAATATTAGACAAGCTGAAAGGCCAATATTATTGCTTACCATTAGCTTCATTTTCAGCCAATATCTGAAGGCAGCTGAAAATTACCCTTGCTCCAAGTGAAAAACCTATGAGAGTCACAGGCCTTGGAAAAGTACGGAGATTAAAAATTCGATTAGGAATAACTGCAAAACTACAGCTTTTCTATATGCATATAGTAACTATACCTGTGCCCTTGCAACTCTTTCAGTAACACATCTGCTAGCATCTTTCCTACCTTATCAGATCTACAACCAAAATCATTAGTGTTCTTTGAAGACTCACAATGACAGATATGGCTTCAATGAGCATTATTTTGATAGAAAGAACGTAAAAACAAGTCCAACCAGCAACCATCAGCAACTTATCAAAGAATTCAGTTTGAACCTTTTTCATGACTAACAACATAATTAAGCCATAAATCCCCATATATAGTCCAATAGCCATGATACTTGAATACAATTTTATATCCTAAGTATGATGTTATTGATGCCTTTATCACAGTTGAGAGAAAAGACTAACCTGTCAATGGCAATTGCCCATTTGCTGTCAATAATATCCATAAGAGTAATTAATGTTGTTGGCCAAGCAAGGGCACTCATAAGGGTGCTCAGTACAGTCATCATAGCGCCTTGCTTCATCGTTTCCGTGGCAAGTTCTAAGTCATCATATTTTATATCAAAAAGTAAGTCATGGTTGCTGATAAATGCAGAATATTTAGCTGCATAAACCAAATCCTTTACTTGAAGTTAGCCAATCTTGAATAGCAGTGCTTAGAGCAATCAGGTGCTCGGATTCCCACTGTAGTGCATACCTAATGAACAAAGATTTTTACAAATATCTTAGCACATTACAAAAGTAAATTCATCTTCTGCAGTGATATCATAATTAATGCATTAAGCAATGACGTATACCAGGAAAAGATGGTCTACCTTTCCAAGTTATTATGTTGTCCTTCCCAAGGTTTTATAAAATCCTCTTCCTCGAATACAAATCCTGAAACTAAGATCTCAACAGCTAGTCGCTGGAAAGAAAATCAAAATAATGAATGAGAAAAGTATAAAGCAAAAACTCACAAAAGTTTCAGCTGTATAACATGGTCACAAGGAGGACTACAACATCTATGTTATAAAGACAAATTCGATTTTCATTATTTTTTTTAATGGGAAGCCAAAAGACTCACTCCTTGGTTATGATTATCTCCTATAGCTTTGAACTCAAATTCCTCAACCTCGCCAATTCTCCTAGCCACTTTGCTCCCAGTTAATCCAGCTCCAGCCGCTGGATTGATTGGAAGATCAGTGAAATATTCATTGGGGATATACGACTTGAAAAGGTAGTATTCACTGACAGAATGGGGGGGGGGGGGGGGGTTCTCATCACATAGAAGCAAGAAAAGTACAGCAGTAATAATAGATTTTTCCACAATAAGGCTTGAAAACCTGTTGAAGTTTGATCCGTAAAGAAATATCATAAAAGCGCATCATATACACACCGCCAAAAGAAGCTGCAACTGCAACAGAACCTGCAACACTTCCAGCAGCACTAGCAACAGCAGCAAATCCACTTGCCCCAATAACCGGAACAATGGTGCCTAAGGTAGGTGCTAAAGCACCAAATCCTGCAGCAATTGCTGGGGCAGCTAAACCTGTTTAATCAGAATCCCAAATCAGATTATGTATCCAACACCATCAGAGTGATAAAATATGAAACAGTACATGGAGAGGGGGGAAAAAAGAGCATACCTCCTGTAATTGCCAGTAAGGTACCTCCAGTTAAAGCAGCAGCACCTACAATGCCTCCACGTTTCCACTTTTCCCAAGAACCTTCTGGAGATTTGCCTTCTTCTTCAAACTCCTCCTCATTCAGAAGCGCCATTGCAGAACAAGCAACCATGGTTTCACTAGCTTCCTGGAAAAATATCACGTGTTTTTCAGTTGAATTTTGAGAATAACGTGGTTTACAGCAACTTAGCAAAACAAAGACAACTTTTACTGCATATAGTGCTCTGACATGTTTGTGTGCATGATTGGATCTAATAGAAAGATGGAAAGAACCAAACAAAGAAAACATCCATCAGAAATATTAGATGTCATATATAAGCAAACAGAAGAATGTTGAGAGATGCGCAAAATATGGAGTATTTCTCAACAGATGCATATGATTACTACATGGCCAATTCTACAAAACCTTATGAGAAGTGCAAATCAATGGCAACATGAGCGTTGACCCACAAAGATCTCATTGCTAGAGAATGCCATCGAGACAAATTCAGAACTTACAATCTTTATCCATTTGACATTAAACCAGGATGCCAGCAACCTCAATGCCACACGATGTCTTGCATCGTAGCCCTTTCTTCTCTTCGTTGGATTTTTACTGTCTTCAGGGATATTTGCTAGACATGCTGACAAAAGCTCGTATAGAACAGTAACTTTCCTCTGGTAACTAAGCATAGCTGCCTCTTCCAATGGTTTTACATCCGATTCAATGATAGATTGTCGAGCCTCTTGCTCAACAACAGATGTATCTTGCTCAGGATTATCAGTTGTATCCTTCTCTTTTGATTTTGATTCTTGAATTGCTTCAGGATTAGGAGCTGTGAGCTTCTCCTTACAGGCATGCTCATACTCCTTTTGTTTCTCCTTTTTGGAATCATACTCAGCAAGGGATATTTCCAACTTTGAAGACACAGCCTCAACCCCATCTGTTAAAGCAGATTCTTTTTCAGCAGCATCCGGTGACTTGTTATCACTTTCTTCTGCAAGTGCCCTTAAGTACTGATGGAAGAGAACGATCCACAGTTACAAATCATACCCACATACAAGTGCAGCAGAAACAAAGAGCAGAGTTGCTTGATCTCAGAATCATACGAGAAAACTAAAAAAATTAACTGATAATAAAACAAAGCCTAGATTGATCACCACACAAAATGCTGATCTCAATTCTTGTGGATCAGGCAATATTAATTTGTTGTCAACGCACTACAGCTCAGAATAGAATATCAGTATGGGTGGGAATCCATGAAACTGAACAATATTTTCTTAAACACTCAATATGGGTTTCTCTAAATCACTAATAATTCCGTAAGAAACCAAATAAAATGCACTAGTTAATTAAAGCATTTGGCGATGATTTGTCAGAGGAACTGCAATTAACAAACAGAGGAATCATGGCAAGTTCATTGCAGACATCAAAATACTGAAAGAGAGAGCGAAAAATGACGAATGAACTAACATCTCCTCGATGATTCTCCACTGCAGATTTCTCCAAGCCAGCCCATGCTTTGGTATCAATTTCTAGAAACCTGTAATCATGCAAACCAAACATCAATTCCTCGCCAACGCGTTAATTAATCTGAGTGCGTGCATACAAATTACTACAATTAAGTACTTGAAGATTGGGCGAAGGAGGCCGGAGGATTGATGAATCCAAAGGTGAGAGTGATTGTGAGAAATTCCGAGCGGAAGAGTCTGGTGGATCTGGGCGCGATGCAGAGCCATGGCGAAGAGAGCTCCGGCGGCGTGCTTTTGCTTGGTGCTAAGCATCGACGTAGGCGATGACATTTGAGCGTAAAGATCAGCAATGGAATTTGAAAAAAGAAACTCGAGGGAAATACGTATTTTGGGTTAGGGATACGTATTTGGTGATCTAATCCAGTTTTATTATAAGAAAAGATTAGTTTCGTTGGAGGAAGGAAGTTTTCTCGTTCAACGTCTCATTTGACGGTTTACACATGAAAAATAACTACCCAACAACATATTTTTTTTTAATTATTTTTAATATTAATTGTTAGTAGGGATGTATGTAATCATGTAATCAAATCAAGCTACTCGTGAGCTATTCTAGTTTCAGTTCGATAAAATATTCGTTCGAATTCGTTTGTTAAGTTAAATGAGTCGAGCCGAGCCTGGATATTAGTGAAAATTGGTAAATGTTATTTCACCAGAAATTGTTACATTAAGTACTTACGTACGATGCGAATACAAAATCTAATCAATCTATCCAACCTACTTAAGCATAACACTTAAGGTGAATAAAAAAGATACATCAAGGATTCATATACAAAGATGCTATCTGAAACTTGATTTTGTTTGCAATGTGGTTCGGAGACAGCATTCTTTTGTCAAACTGAAGAGCATTTCTTTCCACCCAAATATAGTAGATCATGGTAGAAAAGGTGATGAAAAGAAGTCTTCTTGTTTTTTGTTGCTTCTGGTATCTGCAAAATCTTACGGAAGACATCTGTGACTGATGTTAGCCTTCGTCTTCTCCATCCAATCCATCCTCTTACTTCATTCCAACTGCGTGTGGTATAAGGGCAATGAAAGAAGAGATGCGATGTAGTCTCCTGATCGAAGGAAAAACCACATCGTTTGTCTTCTCCTGTGCACCAAATTTTGTCCTTTGTAGCAACTCTGTCTCTATGCACTAACTATAGTCTGAAGCTGAACTTCCTCATAATCCACTTGTGCCATATCTATTTATAGACAAAGCTCGAGTCCGCTGTGTATCTACTCCTCAGATGATCATACATACGTCTGGCTTTGAATATTCCATTGTCACAACACTTCTCCATAATATCAATCACTCCTTCATCTCCTTCTGATTCATTCCCTATGGCATTCCTAATGGCAATGAGCACTCTCCATAAGTATGTAGAATTATTACCTGAGAGGTCATTGTCCACTGAGAAGATGAGAGGTAGACAAAGTGAATCCATTTCACCCAGAGAGATGAGGCTTCCCAATATACATCCCACAATGCTGCTGCCAACAGGGCCTTATTCCAAGTGGTGATGTCCTTCAACCCTAACCCTCCTGCATTCTTAGGTTGAAGGATGTCATTCCAGCTTACCGGGCTCACCTTCGTTCCCCACAAGAACCTGCGAATAATAGTCTCCACCTTCTTGACCACTACATTTGGAATTTTGACAATACCACACCAAAAAGATAGAATTCCATATATCCCACAAGTGATCAATTCCAATCGACCCGTGAATGACCATAGTTTAGAAGACCAAGTTTGAATCATATTGTTAATGTCATTCAAAAGGGGTGTAATATCTTCCACTCCTATTCTCTTGCTGTAAATAGGGATGCCCAAATATTTGAAAGGAATAGTACCTGTAGTGAAAGGAAGTATCTGAGCGATTCTACGTCGGACACGAGTCGAAACTCCTGAGGTAATGAGATTAGATTTCTGAGGATTAGCAGTTAACCCAGAGTCTTCAGAGAATCCTTTCAATATCCTTTCAATATACCTTGCAGTTGTTACATCTCCATAATCCACAATCAGCTGATCATCTGCAAAGATCAGATGTGAGACATCTACACGTTTACAGATTCTAGAATAGAATCTGTACTCATGAAGATCTACTGCTCTACTCATCAATCTACTAAGATACTCCATGCAAAAAACCCTTTGGTTTGCCATTGATGAGTAAGGAGTAGGAAGTAGTAGTAACACACTGCTCAATCCAAACACAAAAAGAAGAGGAAAAACCTAATCCCGTAAGCAATTCAAAGAGATATTTCCTGCTAACAGAGTCATAAGCCTTGGATATATCAACTTTGACTGCCATCCTAGGGGAGATAGTCCATTCTCTCCGTCCATAGCCCCTAAAGATCTCCTTTGCAAGCATAACACAGTCTCTCAGTTTCCTTCCTTTAATAAATCCAAAATGAGATTGGTTCATTAAGGAAGGAAGACAAGCTCTGAGTCTAGCCACCAAGATTTTTGAGATAATTTTGTACAACGTGTTGCAACACGAAATGGGTTTAAAATCTTGGACTCTCGGCTCATGGCTCTTTTTGAGGATCAAAGAGACAAATGTAGCATTTAACAGTTTGAGCAATTTCCCTTTCCGAAAGAATTCCTTCACCGCTGCTACCACATTTCCACCAACCACATTCCAAGCGCTCTGAAAGAAGGCTGAGGTGTAGCCATCAGGACCAGGAGATTTATTTTTGTTGATTGACCACAATGCTTCCTTAATCTCTACCTTAACTACGGGTGCTTCAAGATTGCTAGCATCCACAGAAGAGAGTTTCAGTCCTCTATCCAACATCTCCTGCTCCACTGACTGAGAAGTCAAACCCTCCTCACCAAGAATTGATTGATAATAGGAGAGAAAAGTATCAATCAGTTCTTGGTACAAAGAAGTGGGTCCGCTATCAGTGTGAAGAGAATGAATATAATTCCTCGCTCCATTACTTCGAATAAGAGAATAGAAGTACTTTGTAGCACGGTCCTAGTTCTTAATGTGCTTATGTTTGAGAACCTGCATAAGAAAGTTAGTCTCACAATCCTCCAAATGCTTCTGTTTTCTTAGCTCCTCACTGATCTCCAGGTGTAGCTCATGATTATTCAGGTTCGACATAAAAAGAGCCTGGAGATGATGTAGACGATCTTTTCCTCTAGCTACTCTTTCAGAGATATGGTAATAGTTCTGTTGTGCAACTCCTTCAGTGTTTTTTTTAAAGATTTCAACTTCTGGCAAAGGATGAACTGCTTTGTACCTGCTACGTGTACCTGCCAATAAGAAGAAACAAGAAAAATAAAATTATGATGGTTAGTCCAAAAATTACAGAATCTGAAGGGTCTTATATAGTGAGGGCTCGAATTTTGGAAGGAGGTGATGGAAGGGCAGTGATCGGAATTAGTGCCCTGTGGAAGAAAAATGGTTTGTAGATCCCAACCCATACATCTCCAAATCTTGCATGTCATCACTCTATCAATTTTTGAACACGAAGCTCTATTTGACCAAGTATAGAAACAACCTGTCGAGTAAGTATCCTCCACTCCCAATATAGAACAAGTTTCGTGCATTCCCTGGTCCCCATATTTTGTGTATCACTATTTCTTTCACCCTCAAATCTTACACAGTTGAAGTCTCCTCCTAGGATCCATGGTAAAGGATTCGAATGAAAGAGGGAGATGAGATGTTGCCACAAGTTTCTCCTAGCAACATAGTGGTTGTGGGCATAGATGACTGAGATAAAGAACTCTTTTGAAGTTGTAAGGCAACTAGCATTCATCGAGATAGATTGATCACTTAAGATAAAATTTTTCAAATGAAGACGCATTGGATTCCAAGCAACCACAATCCTACCACCATTACAAAGCTCAAGGTTGTGAATAAGATTCCAACCCGGGAATACTTTCTTAATAACAAAATCAACTGAGTGAATAAAAAGCTTCGTTTCCACTAAGCCTACAATTGCCACATCATGATCACGCACCAGTTTTTTTAGTGCATTGTGGGTTGGCGTGCACCCCATCCAAGCACATTCCATATGAGGAGGGTCATGAAGAATGTTCAGAGGATGTAATGCCCTCCTCTATAATTATCTTGCTTATCCAGTGACCATAGTCTTTAATATTTCCATCTATCTCATCATCACCTTCTTCTTGGTATCCTATTGGTTTTGCTCTCTTATGTTTGTAATTCCTCCCAGTAGAGGCCGAGAATGAGGATTCCTCACTGTAAATCGGGACCCAAGCCTATTTGATTGTTTCCAGTTGGCCGACCTTGAGCAAAATGTGGAGATTCACATACCTGGTGTTGGTCTGTTGGGAGGGGGGAGACATCCTCCGGTGTAGTCATAGGTTCTAGTTGGGAAAGAATGGCGAACTGATTTGTCATGTTGCTTAGTTTACCTTGACATAAGAGAGGAGTTTCTTGAACATGTTCTTTATCAGTTCTGAATTCAGGGAAGCAATGTATAGGAGAGTTGTTGGGCTGTTGGGTATATGGGCTAGGAACGATGGGGGGATTAATGGGGTTGGATTCAGTGGGCTTATTGGTGGACTTTGGATTATTAATGGATTGGAAATTTGGGTTGGGAACGAAATAGGAATTAATGGGGTTGGGATCAGTGGGCTGATTTGCGGTTTTAGGTTATTGGGATTTAAAAGATTCTGGGACTTGGATAAAAGGGGATTGGGTTTATAAGTATTGTGTCCAGGGTTGGGCTTAGGATATGGATTGGGCCTCGGATTGAAGCCAGAGGGCCTCCTGCCTCGCTTTTTGGATCTATTTCTTGTTCCAAACTGATAAGACCTGTCTTCATCCCCATTCTGTTCTGTTCGTGGATGATCTTCAGTGCGGCGATAATCTAGATCAAGATGTCCCAAGGAATTGCAAGATCTGCAATACTTAGGATGAAATTCGTAAATAATCCTCTGCTTAAATCCCTCATATCTATTTTTTACCAAAATCTCCTCTGGAAGCTTCCTGGATGAGTCGACATGCACCAGAACGCGAGGGAATGAGACTATTTCCCTGTTCGTGGTATAGTAGTCTATCATAATGGACTCTCCGATCGCAGAAGCAATAATACTCAATCAATTCGATGCCCAATATTTGAGAGGGAGGGACGGTAGACGAAGCCATACAAGGACGATGGAGAATTCGACTTCATCAAATTGGAAGTCGGCGGGCATTTTTCGTAACATGTGATAGATGAAATTACAAATTACCCTTATACGGTCCATTCTGTAGCACATGTTGAACATCCTCTTCACTGTTTAACTTGAATATTATCCAACCACTGTCATGGCTAAACACACTCACTTCTACTCCCCACTTCTTAGTGATTTCCTTCAATACTTGGAACCCCCCGGGTATCGGCCAACGAAGAAACCAATAAGGGTATGATTTCATTCATCATTCTCATCTTCAAGCAAGGCATCATGTATAACAACGACCCATGATTCCTGAGGGGGACGAATTTGAGGAAGTGATTAGGTTGGGGGCATCGATTATGGGAATTAGGATTCAGAAAGGATGTAACAGGTTTGGATGAAGGAGGGTGAGGAGACGAAGAGAGAGGCTGAGATGGAAGAGAAGGGTCAGAGAGGGGAAGGACGAGGGTAGGTGATGTAGTGGGAGAATTCTGGGAGAATTGAGGATCGGGGATTGAGTGGTGAAGGAGAAGGGTTTGGATATTGAAGTATGAAGCTGATGACCGGTGGCAGATTTTGTGTGAGAGGAGGAAGGTCCATGGACAAGAACAGAGTAACTCAGGGGAGGGGAATGACGACTGGCGGGTGCTTGGGGTTGAAAGGAGTAAGAGCAATGGGCCTCTTCTCCGGCGAGGTCATAGCTAGAGATTTGGTTGTGTGGAGTTGGACGGGAGTGGAGAGAGAGGGAGCAAGTAGTGGGGTAGAGGGAGCAGGATGTAGGGTAGAGTGAGGGGAATAGGATCCCACCAACTTTTCCTTAAACAAAAAGGTGTTGGTGGCTTTCTGGGGGTACAGTGGGACAGGAGGAATGGAAGGGTAAGAATTTTAAATTAGTGGGTAAAGGAGGAAACGTGTCGCATTCCACTTCCTCCAAGTTGGTAGGTTGCAGAAAGCAGCCTGCTACACCTGCTACTTTATTTGCTTTTGTATTAATACTCACCTCTTCCAAGGCAGAAAGTATGTGCAGATTCAAGCTGGGATTTTGAATCGACTCCTCATCCATCAGATCTAAAAATTCAAGATCTGGCCTCCATTGAGAGTACAAGTCATCCAAGGTATTATCCTTAAATTTTCCATGTACCATTTCATCAGTTGGAGCATCATGAAGTAACGCTACAGTTTTGTCTTGCTGGATCTCCTCCACGGCCAGTTCTACAGGTTCGTCGTACCGGATATCCTCCACAACAGCAGCTACCGCTTCATCGTGCCAGATCTCTTCCATGGCAACAGCAGCCGGAGATAAATCCAGAATGGACATTTGAGAGTTGAATGAGCAATCCATACACGACAGAGAGAGAGAATTAGCTCTAGAGACACTCTTGATACTCACTTTTGATTTCTTTGGTTTGGACCGTTTGGACCCATTGCTCAACTTCCTACTGGCTGAAATGGAATGAGCTGTGGTGGCACTTCGGAGCTTCATGGCTCACTAAAACCAGGTCAGGACTGACACACAATAAAATGATGACTACACAAGGGTAGCCAGAACACTGGACATCATCTTGTTTGCAGGGAGAAGAACTGCTGAAATCTTAGAGAGAAGGCAGAGCAAAATCTAGAGAGAGAAAGGCTGGGGGTGGGTTTTTTGGGTTTTGCTGAGCACGAATATTAAGCTCAAATAACTTATCTAGTCGAACCCAAGTCTACTAGTATTTGGTTCGAAAATTCGTGAACCTGTTCGTTAACGAGCTAGCGAGCCTATTCGCGAACAGGTTCGCGAACATGTTCGTTAAGAGGGTCGCATCCATATTAGAATCATAAATAAACGAGCTATAACAAACTCGAACTCGAACCTGAGCTCAAATTTGAGTTTAAACATAAAATTATTATCATGAAACTTTAATGAGCCGAACTCGAACTATTCGCGAATTCATCATTTTTCGAATAAACTGAGCTCGAGCCTAAATATTAATATTCAAATTGAGCTTGAACCAAGCAAAATATAAACGAGTCAAACTTGAGCCTGGTAATATTCAGCTTGGTTCGGCTTGTTTACATCCCTGTTGTTAGTATAGTTAAATTGTTCCCAATGGGAATCGAACTTGATCTCACAAATAAGTGAGGAGCCCAAGGGCCAGGTGAGCTAACCCACTGGTTAACATTTTATTTGGAGTAAATTTCATTTTTTTATCATGTAAAAAAGATAAACTTTGATTTTTGCCCCAATAAAGATAAATGGTTCAATTTTGTCCCAATAAAGATAAATAGTTCAATTTTTATCCCATAACTAACAAATTTGTTCAATTTTTGACTAATTTTCATCGGAAAACACGAATTTCGCCAAAAAATCCCATGTGCGCCGCACGTGAGACTTCAATCTGGGATTTTCAACTGGTCAATTCGACGTGACAATTTTGACTGATTTTGAATCAATAAATTTTTACCTCATATCCCACCTAATTTATGTTTTTTTCAACATCATCTTAAAATTTTAATTAAATCAAAAATATAAATTAAAAAAGCAATATAATAAATTAAATATTGTATAATTGAATTTAAAAAAATTAAAAAAATTATGGGGGAGGTCACTGGCAGCGAGCGGAGCGCAAATGATGGCCGCTTGTAGTGGTTTTGTGTGGGATTTGCAATTGGGAGAAGATTTGTGATGGGGTGGTCTTCTTTCTTGAAATAATTTTGTGAGAAATTGGTGAAGGGGTGGAGAAGATGAAATCTCTAGATTGAATTGAATTTTTAGAGATTCTGCAATTTTTTAAGATTAAATTTAATTTTTAGAATTGAATGAGATTGGATTCGATTGGATTATAATCTTTTTAATTCAGTTATACAATTTTTTATTTATTATATTAATTTTTCTTTAATAATTTAAATTTTTGATGTAATTAAAATTTTAAGATGATGTGGAAACAAAAAAAATAGGTGGGATATGAGGTGACGAATTCATTGGCACAAAATCAGTTAAAAATACTACAATAAACAAAAAAACGCAAAGAAAAATAAGACACAAACAAACAACCAAGAGCATGAGGTGAAGAACTTATTTAACAAAAAATTAAAAGAATGGGTTGCTTCCCATTAAGCGTTAAGTTTAACGTCTTCAAGCTAGATGAAGTGTAAGATCATGAAACCAAAGATTTGTCCTTCACACTTTCTCCCTTCATCTTCACTTTGAGAAATTGTTTGGCTCTTTTTTTTTCTATCAACATGATTTCTCCATTCTTGCGTATAATCATTAAATCATCCAGAAAATTTGTGGATGGAAATGCTTCGTCTTCATAAAGCCAATGAAATTCTCCCTTATCAACCTTCCATTCTATGTTTGAGGATCAACTTTCATCTCCAAGACAATAAAATCCACCTTGTTGATTGAAATTAATTTCTCGAGCTTGTCCTTGATAATTTCCACCTTGAAAGTTTCCTTGAGAATTACCTTGATTAGAAGGATAGTTACCTTAAAAATTTCTTTGATGTTAGAAATTTTCTTGTAATTTCTCCTATCTAAATAGGCAACATCTTATACACTTTGCATCACATTTTTCTCCTCATTCAAATTAGCACTCATACTTCCCCCTTGACTCACTCATTGAGTGATCAAATTCAATTGCTTTGTTAAAGCATGGATGTCCTCATTAAATTCTTTCATCCCTTCACTTTGGAACACATCACTCCTCACTTTATTAACACCCTCCACTTGAGCTACCTTTCGAAATGCATAACCTCACATTACTCTCTCGAAAGGCCATTGATAAGCATTCATTGCAATATCTTCAAAAATATCCACAGTTTTCATAGCATCCACTCCAAATATAGACCCTCCAGATGAGGCATCTACATGCATCTGATTTTGTTCACTCAACCCTTGATAGAAGAAAGCCACTTGTTGATCCTCATGAAAATCATGTTGGAGACTCTTTCGTAGCATCTCTTTATAGCGTTTACATGCTTCATAAAACTCTCATTCGGGAGTTGCCTAAATTGAGTGATGAGGCTTTTCAATTGGAGAGTCTTCGAATAAGGAAAGTACTTGTTTAGGAACATTTGCTCAAGATCTTCCCATGTATTACAACTTTCCAATGGAATTGTATTGTACCATGCTTTTGCCTTGTCTCCTAAAGAAAAGAGAACAATCTCATCTGAATAGTATCATCCGACACTTCATTCATCTTGACGGTATTTGAAACCTCCAAGAAAGTAGCTAGATGAGCATTCGGATCTTCAAGAGGACCATCCCCAAACTGATTTGCTTTGACCATGTTGATCAATCTGGACTTAATTTCAAAATTGTTGGCTTGAACCAGAGGAACCATATTGTGCACGGCTCTCGGTTGGAAGTAATCCCAAATTGCTCTATGCCTTGGCCTCTCTTGAGATATTTGCACATTTCCTTGCATAGCTTGGTTATTGAACATATTAACCATCTCTTGGACATTTCTACGAACATGTGGTTGCGCCTCTTGTTGTTGTAATATCCTTTGAGCTTCTTGATTGGCAAGCAATTGCATATATTCTTGGTTTTGAGCAATGAAATCTCCGCTTGATTCTCTTGAACTCCTTCTTGTACCCCCCTTTGATCTTGTAAGTGATCTTGGAGGTGGATCATTTATAGCATCGTCTATTTTTTCCTTTTTTAGCTTTTCGTCTCTCTCGTTTTCTTTGTCGTAGGTCTTTTCTATCTCCAAATTCAAAGGAATAATCGATTGATTTCCCTTTGATCTCGTGATCATAAAACACCTACGAAAATTCAAAGAGTGAGATCACAAACAAAAATAGTGAATAAAATAAAATAAAAAGTATCTTTATCAAGAACAACTAAAACAATAACACAGTATTCTACAAATCCATTAAACTCCCTTGGCAACGACGCCAATTTCTTGTTTGAATATTTTTAACTCACGAGCAAGAATACTCGTTCACTGTAGAAATATACCCCAAGGAATAAAATTATCGAACCCACAGGGAGTTTAAGTTGGGTCTAATAAAATATGTGAGCTCATGTTTATGTCATTTTTTGTAAGGATGAGCGGGGCTTTGAATTTGATTTTCAAATTAAACAACTAAAACAAGTAACAAGTAATAAAATAGCAATTAAAAGAAATTAAAAATAAAAGAGAATAATTGTTAAAGTTCAAGTATGGAAAAACATGAGATTAGAAACATCCAAGCACACTCAATTCATATTATCATGCTATGGAATTAAACTCAATTGATGTAGATTAAGGGTGATCACGATTATATCCTAAGCTTCCTCTTGGGTTACAAAGGTTGTTGATCTCATAGAGCCTCCCAAAAGTACTTAAGATCAAAGCTCAACATTAACCTCTTCCATCTAGGTACTAATTAATTCTCAATTCTCCCTTAGAATGTACTAATTAGAACTAACTCCCCTTTTTAAGTACTAGAGCCAATGAATGGATTGGTACCTCTCATCGAGTTCAAATACCCTCTCAGTTATACCTAAACTCGATGTCTATCCATGCCTTTATAATACTATGGAGGATCGTCTCCGTCTCACTCCAAGCAATATACACATGAACATCATGATAACATTTAATTACCATAAATCATCCATTGATCAACAATTCATTAAACCAATAATCATTCATATGAAAAACAAACCATGCCATCACAACATCTAAACAATAAAACCCCATGAATAGAAACCAACATCAATTAAGTCAAAAACCAATTTAATTCACATGATAATATAAATCTAATGTGCCCTTCATATTTCTAATTCCACTAGAGGGATTAGCCTAGCATGATAGAAGTAACAAAACACATAAATGATTTATTACAAATACTAATAGTCTTAAATCCAAAAGAAAAACAAAAGAGATGTAAATCTTCCCTAGCTTGTAAAGAATCTTCAACACTCATTGATCTCCACCTCTAGCTCTTGAATTTCTTGAGGTCTTCAACACCAAGTGATGAAAGGTATGGAAGATGGATGGAAAATATGGAGTGAAAGTGTGGAAATGCTCAAAAATTACCTAAGGAATGGATGTGTTTAGTTTTGGCCTCCTCCAAGTTTATATCTCAACTATATATATGGTGTATGGAGGCTGTTAATGGGGAATTAAGACAAATTTCGATGCTGTCAAAACAGATCCAAAATTCGACCAGAATACCTGAAAATCGAGTATAATTTTTGATGTCGTTACACGCTTTTCACGGCTACCGGGGAGTACTTTTTTAATCACCAAAAATTCGACTAGAATTTTGGAAACTCGACTAGAATTTCTGCTTCCTCAGCCCAGGTTCAATTACCACTCACAATACTTCGCTGACCTACCAAAAATTTGATTAGAATTTTTGAGGCAATGGTCGAATTTTCTGGAAAACGCAAACTGCCTGGAAGATTTGGGAACTTCATAACTTCGACCCAAATTTCAAAAATTTGACTAGAACTTCTGTGAAATCGTCAACACATTTTTTAATTTCCAATCCATTTTCAAACCAGCTAAAATTCGACTGGAATTGTGTAAATTCTGGTGGAATTTTTTATCTTTTCAAAATTTCCACCTTTTGTATCATTCCATGTGCACTTGTATAATTTGATAATTTTTCCCTTTATTCCCTTCATAAATTCATACATATCACAATATTATCCAACCAACCTTGATCCAAGAAAATACGAAAATAAAAGACTAAAAAACACATGAAAAACACTCAAAAATCACACAAAAATAATTCTAAATTTAAGCAAATTTTGACACTAAAAACACGTGGACTCAGATTGGTGATTTGTCTTACAAGACTATGCGTTTCAATATTGACTGGGTAGATAAAGACTAGGGAAGAACGAGTGACATGGGCGAAACATTAGGCGGTCTGTCCGTGTTCGTTCGGCTAAACCAATCCATGGCCATGGTGCATAGTTGGAGTTGGTGAGTTGAAGTTGAAGGACGACTGTACGTATTTACAAACGAGCTAGATTACAATGTGAATGTCTTGGGGGTTTGCAGAAGCACGAGTATGTATTGGACAGGAGGGATTCTATTAGGTGGAAAAGAAACATTACTTCCATTGACAAGATGAATAAATTGCGTTGGAGAAAAAATGAGGCTTGATATCGACAATTAATTTAATTGGAATTATTTTTAGCATTTTCATTTTATTTACTTTCACATCTCCCTGAATTTTCTTATAAACCTAGATGATCTTTGAATAATTTAGTCATTCTAGGAATTAGACTTAATTCTCTAATTACTAATCAAGTGTGTAGAGAAAGAATTGATTAAGATGAAATTAAAATGTTGAGTTTCATTAGGGTTCTTAAATTAAGGTTTAGGGGTAAATTTATAAATTAGGGTACAACTATGGGAAGTATTAGTGAAATAACTTTCAAAAAGGGTATATATGTCTTATTAATGATGAATATTTTTTAATTTATATATTTACGGGTTACGTTTAGTATTTTCAGGGGTGTGAATATTCGCCCCAAATTTAAAATGCCTACATGAACAAATTTTCTTCTAAATTGCTCACTTTAATGGCAATTTTACCAAAATACTCCTAAAATAATTGAATTGATTTTTACATGATTCTATCGGCAAACTTTTAATATTAATAATAATTATTTTTATAATTAATTTTATTATTTAATAAATCTTAATATAGTTTTATTTTTTTTAAAAAATTACTTTTTTTAATGATTTTTTTCTTTTTGTCAGTAAGTAAATAAATTTATTAAGTTTTCAAATGGAATAATTGTTATTAGATACACATCTTAGGATTATAATACTAATAGATGCTAGGCATATTTTAGATTAGTTTTAAGTACAAAAATTAAGGATGATTTTCCTAATATACCCATTACATTATTAATTAAATTTTAAATCTTAAATAATATCTTCAATAATTTTAGATAATATTATCAATTAAATTTTAAATTTTAAAGAATATCTTCCATAATTTTTGATATTCTGTTATATTATCTTATTGTGCATACAATTAATTTTTGTAATAATTCTCTTTGCCACCATTGGAGGAGTCAATTATGCGCCATTGTTTTGGTCGTTTAACACTGCCATCGTTTTGTTTGAACGTCGAAATATGGATATAAACTATATTGTGCACAAGAATAAACTAATGGTGCAGCAACATAATCGATTGTGCAATATTTTTAAAATATTGTGCAATAATATAATATATTTTGCATACTTATTAACATATATTTTGCGGCAATATAATATATTGTACAACATTTTAAATTGTTGGATGACAATCGGTTTTACACTGTGGTTCTCTTTTAATTTAAACTCATAACAATACATAAAGTATAATAGGATTGGAAGGGGAATCAGAGGATTTAGGGTGAAAAAAGACCCGATTTATATGTGAACCGAATTTATGGTGTAAACACCGTGGTTCTCTTTTAATTTAATCTCATAACAATACATAAAGTATAATACGATTGGAAGGGAGAATGACAGGATTTAGGGTGAAAAAAGATCCGATTTATATGTGAACTGAGTTTATGGTGTAAACACTGTGGTTCTCTTTTAATTTAAACTCATAACAATACATAAAATATAATAGGATTGGAAGGGGGAATCACAAGATTTAGGGTTAAAAAAACCCAATTTATATACTAAGTTATGTAAACCGGATTTATAAAAATATTGTACACCTTTACTCCTATCGACTGTGTGGACTCATCATTTCAAATTTCACATCATGCAATTAAACTTATCTAGCCAAACCCAAGTCTACTAGTATTTGGTTCGAAAATTCGTGAACCTGTTCGTTAACGAGCTCGCGAGCCTATTAACGAATAGGTTCGCGAACATGTTCGTTAAGAGGGTCACATCTATATTAGAATCATAAATAAACGAGCTATAACAAACTCGAACTCGAACCCGAGCTCAAATTCAAGTTTAAACATAAAATTATTATCATGAAACTTTAATCGAGCCGAACTCGAACTATTCGCGAATTCATCATTTTTCGAACAAACTGAGCTCGAGCCTAAATATCAATATTCAAATCGAGCTCGAACCGAGAAAAATATAAATGAGTCGAACTCGAGCGTGATAATATTCAGCTTGGTTCGGCTCGTTTACATTCCTAGTTTTTAGTATAGTTAATTTATTTCCAATGGGAATCGAACTTGATCTCACAACTAAGTGAGGATCCCAGTTGCCAGGTGAACTAGCCCACTGGTTAACATTTTATTTGGTGTAAAATTCATTTTTTTATCCTGTAATAAAGATAAACTTAGATTTTTGCCCCAATAAAGATAAATAGTTCAATTTTGTCCCAATAAAGATAAATAGTTCAATTTTTGTCTCATAACTAACGATTTTTTTCAATTTTTGACTAATTTTCGTCGGAAAACACGAATTTCGCCAAAAATCTCTTGTGCGCCGCACATGAGACTTCAATTTGGGATTTCCAACTGGTCAATTCGACGTGGCAATTTTGACTGATTTTGAGTCAATAAATCCTCCACCTCATATCCCACCTAATTTATGTTTTTTTTCACATCATCTTAAAATTTTTATTAAATCAGAAATATAAATTAAAAAAGCAATATAATAAATTAAATATTGTATAATTGAATTTAAAAAAATTAAAAAAAATTATGGGGGAGGTCACTGGCAGCGAGCGAAGCGCAAATGATGGTCGCTTGTAGTTGTTTTGTGTGGGATTTGCGATTGGGAGAAGATTTATGATGGGGTGGTCTTCTTTCTTGAAATAATTTTGTGAGAAATTGATGAATGGGGTGGAGATGATGAAATCTCTAGATTGAATTGGATTTTAGAGATTCTGCTATTTTTTAAGATTAGATTTAATTTTTGGAATTGAATGAGATTGTATTCGATTGGATTATAATCTTTTTAGTTCAGTTATACAGTTTTTTATTTATTATATTGATTTTTCTTTTATAATTTAAATTTTTGATGTAATTAAAATTTTAAGATGATGTGGAAACAAAAAAAAATAGGTGGGATATGAGGTGACGAATTTATTGGCTCAAAATCAGTTAAAAATACTACAATAAACAAAAAAACGCAAAGAAAAATAAGACACAAACAAACAACCAAGAGCATGAGGTGAAGAACTTATTTAACAAAAAATTAAAAGAATGGGTTGCCTCCCATTAAGCGTTAAGTTTAACGTCTTCAAGCTAGACGAAGTGTAAGATCATGAAACCAAAGATTTGTCCTTCACACTTTCTCCCTTCATCTTCACTTTGAGAAATTGTTTGGCTCTTTTTTTTCCATCAACATGATTTCTCCATTCTTGCTTATAATCATTAAATCATCCAGAAAATTTGTGGATGGAAATACTTCGTCTTCATAAAGCCAATGAAATTCTCCCTTATCAACCTTCCATTCTATGTTTGAGGATCAACTTTCATCTCCAAGACAATAAAATCCACCTTGTTGAATGAAATTAATTTCCCGAGCTTGTCCTTGATAATTTCCACCTTGAAAGTTTCCTTGAGAATTACCTTGATTAGAAGGATAGTTACCTTAAAAATTTCTTGTAATTTCTCCTATCTAAATAGGCAACATCTTCTACACTTTGCATCACATTTTTCTCCTCATTCAAATTAGCACTCATACTTCCCCCTTGACTCACTCCTTGAGTGATCAAATTCAATTGCTTTGTTAAAGCATGGATGTCCTCATTAAATTCTTTCATCCCTTCACTTTGGAACACATCACTCCTCACTTTATTAACACCCTCCACTTGAGCTACCTTTCCAAATGCATAACCTCACATTACTCTCTCGAAAGGCCATTGATAAGCATTCATTGCAATATCTTCAAAAATATCCACAGTTTTCAAAGCATCCACTCAATATATAGACCCTCCAGATGAGGCATCTACATGCATCTGATTTTGTTCACTCAACCCTTGATAGAAGAAAGCCACTTGTTGATTATCATGAAAATCATGTTGGAGACACTTTCGTAGCATCTCTTTATAGCGTTCACATGCTTCATAAAACTCTCATTCGGGAGTTGCCTAAATTGAGTGATGAGGCTTTTTAATTGGAGAGTCTTCGAAGGAGGAAAGTACTTGTTTAGGAACCTTTGCTCAAGATCTTCCCATGTATTACAACTTTCCAATGGAATTGTATTGTACCATGCTTTTGCCTTGTCTCTTAAAGAAAAATAGAACAATCTCATCTGAATAGCATCATCCGACACTTCATTCATCTTGACGGTATTTGAAACCTCCAAGAAAGTAGCTAGATGAGCATTCGGATCTTCAAGAGGACCTTCCCCAAACCGATTTGCTTTGACCATGTTGATCAATCTGGACTTAATTTCAAAATTGTTGGCTTGAACCTGAGGAACCATATTGTACACGGCTCTCGGTTGGAAGTAATCCCGAATTGCTCTATGTCTTGGCCTCTCTTGAGATATTTGCACATTTCCTTGCATAGCTTGGTTATTGAACATATTAACCATCTCTTGGACATTTCTACGAACATGTGGCTGCGCCTCTTGTTGTTGTAATATCCTTTGAGCTTCTTGATTGGCAAGCAATTGCATATATTCTTGGTTTTGACCAATGAAATCTCTGCTTGATTCTCTTGAACTCCTTCTTGTACCCCCCCATTGATCTTGTAAGTGATATTGTAGGTGGATCATTTATAGCATTGTCTATTTTTTCCTTTTTTAGCTTTTCGTCTCTCTCGTTTTCTTTGTCGTAGGTCTTTTCTATCTCCAAATTCAAAGGAATAATCGATTGATTTCCCTTTGATCTCGTGATCATAAAACACCTACGAAAATTCAAAGAGTGAGATCACAAACAAAAATAGTGAATAAAATAAAATAAAAAGTATCCTTATCAAGAACAACTAAAACAATAACACAGTATTCTACTAATCCATTAAACTCCCTTGGCAACGACACCAATTTCTTGTTTGAATATTTTTAACTCACGAGCAAGAATACTCGTTCACTGTAGAAATATACCCCAAGGAATAAAATTATCGAACCCACAGGGAGTTTAAGTTGGGACTAATAAAATATGTGAGCTCATGTTTATGTCACTTTTTGTAAGGATGAGCGGGGCTTTGAATTTGATTTTCAAATTAAACAACTAAAACAAGTAACAAGTAATAAAATAGCAATTAAAAGAAATTAGAAA
The DNA here is from genome assembly GCA_023678885.1 of Pogostemon cablin. Classification (NCBI taxonomy): domain Eukaryota; kingdom Viridiplantae; phylum Streptophyta; class Magnoliopsida; order Lamiales; family Lamiaceae; genus Pogostemon; species Pogostemon cablin. Next base: position 11,127,395 of record CM042964.1, on the reverse strand, counting down.
TAAAAGAGAATAATTGTTAAAGTTCAAGTATGAAAAAACATGGGATTAGAAACATCCAAGCACACTCAATTCATATTATCATGCTATGGAATTAAACTCAATTGATGTAGATTAAGGGTGATCACGATTATATCCTAAGCTTCCTCTCGGGTTACAAAGGTTGTTGATCTCATAGAGCCTCCCAAAAGTACTTAAGATCAAAGCCCAACATTAACCTCTTCCATCTAGGTACTAATTAATTCTCAATTCTCCCTTAGAATGTACTAATTAGAACTAACTCTCCCTTTTTAAGTACTAGAGCCAACGAATGGATTGGTACCTCTCATCGAGTTCAAATACCCTCTCAGTCATACCTAAACTCGATGTCTATCCATGCCTTTATAATACTATGGAGGATCAATTCCGTCTCACTCCAAGCAATATACACATGAACATCATGATAACATTTAATTACCATAAATCATCCATTGATCAACAATTCATTAAACCAATAATCATTCATATGAATAACAAACCATGTCATCACAATATCAAAACAATAAAACCCCATGAATAGAAACCAACATCAATTAAGTCAAAAACCAATTTAATTTACATGATAATATAAATCTAATGTGCCCTTCATATTTCTAATTCCACTAGAGGGATTAGCCTAGCATGATAGAAGTAACAAAACACATAAATGATTTATTACAAATACTAATAGTCTCAAATCCAAAAGAAAAAAAAAAAGAGATGTAAATCTTCCCTAGCTTGTAAAGAATCTTCAACACTCATTGATCTTCACCTCTAGCTCTTGAATTTCTTGAGGTCTTCAACACCAAGTAATGAAAAGTATGGAAGATGGATGGAAAATATGGAGTGAAAGTGTGGAAATGCTCAAAAATTACCTAAGGAATGGATGTGTTTAGTTTTGGCCTCCTCCAAGTTTATATCTCAACTATATATATGGTGTATGGAGGCTGCTAATGGGGAATTAGGACAAATTTTGATGCTGTCAAAACAGATCCAAAATTCGACCAGAATACCAGAAAATCGAGTATAATTTTTGATGTCATTACACGCTTTTCACGGCTACCGGGGAGTGCTTTTTTAATCACCAAAAATTCAACTTGAATTTTGGAAACTCGACTAGAATTTCTGCTTCCTCAGCCCAGGTTCAATTACCACTCACAATACTTCGCTCACCTACCAAAAATTTGATTAGAATTTTTGAGGCAATGGTCGAATTTTCTGGAAAACGCAAATTGCCTGGAAGATTTGGGAACTTCATAACTTCGACCCAAATTTCAAAAATTTGACTAGAACTTCTGTGAAAGCGTCAACACATTTTTTAATTTCCAATCCATTTTCAAACCAGCTAAAATTCGACTGGAATTGTGTAAATTCTGGTGGAATTTTTTACCTTTTCAAAATTTCCACCTTTTGTATCATTCCATGTGCACTTGTATAATTTGATAATTTTTCCCTTTATTCCCTTCATAAATTCATACATATCACAATATTATCCAACCAACCTTGATCCAAGAAAATACAAAAATAAAAAACTAAAAAATACATGAAAAACACCCAAAAACCACGTAAAAATAATTCTAAATTTATGCAAATTTTGACACTAAAAACACGTGGACTCAGATTGGTGATTTGTCTTACAAGACTATGCGTTTTAATATTGACTGGGTAGATAAAGACTAGGGAAGAACGAGTGACATGGGCGGAACATTAGGTTGTATGTCCGTGTTCGTCCGGCTAAACCAATCCATGGCCATGGCGCGTAGTTGGAGTTGGTGAGTTGAAGTTGAAGGGCGACTGTACGTATTTACAAACGAGCTAGATTACAATGTGAATGTCTTGGGGGTTTGCAGAAGCACGAGTATGTATTGGACAGGAGGGATTCTATTAGGTGGAAAAAAATATTACTTCCATTGACAAGATGAATAAATTGCGTTGGAGAAAAAAGAAGGCTTGATATCGACATTTAATTAATTGGAATTATTTTTAGCATTTTCATTTTCTTTACTTTCACATCTCCCTGAATTTTCTTATAAACCTAGATGATCTTTGAATAATTTAATCATTCTAGGAATTAGCCTTAATTCTCTAATTACTAATCAAGTGTGTAGAGAAAGAATTAATTAAGATGAAATTAAAATGTTGAGTTTCATTAGGGTTCTTAAATTAAGGTTTAGGGGTAAATTTATAAATTAGGGTACAACTATGGGAAGTATTAGTGAAATAACTTTCAAAAAGGGTATTTATGTCTTATTAATGATGAATATTTTTTAATTTATATATTTACGGGTTACGTTTAGTATTTTCGGGGGTGTGAATATTCGCCCCAAATTTAAAATGCCTACATGAACAAATTTTCTTCTAAATTGCTCACTTTAATGGCAATTTTACCAAAATACTCCTAAAATAATTGAATTGATTTTTACATGATTCTATCGGCAAACTTTTAATATTAATAATAATTATTTTTATAATTAATTTTATTATTTAATAAATCTTAATATAGTTTTATTTTTTTTAAAAAATTACTTTTTTAATGATTTTTTTCTTTTTGTCAGTAAGTAAATAAATTTATTAAGTTTTCAAATGGAATAATTGTTATTAAATACACATCTTAGGATTATAATACTAATAGATGCTAGGCATATTTTAGATTAGTTTTAAGTACAAAAATTAAGGATGATTTTCCTAATATACCCATTACATTATTAATTAAATTTTAAATCTTAAATAATATCTTCAATAATTTTAGATAATATTATCAATTAAATTTTAAATTTTAAAAAATATCTTCCATAATTTTTGATATTCTGTTATATTATCTTATTGTGCATACAATTAATTTTTGTAATAATTCTCTTTGCCACCATTGGAGGAGTCAATTATGCGCCATTGTTTTGGTCGTTTAACACTGCCATCGTTTTGTTTGAACGTCGAAATATGGATATAAACTATATTGTGCACAAGAATAAACTAATGGTGCAGCAACATAATCGATTGTGCAATATTTTTAAAATATTGTGCAATAATATAATATATTTTGCATACTTATTAACATATATTTTGCGGCAATATAATATATTGTACAACATTTTAAATTGTTGGATGACAATCGGTTTTACACTGTGGTTCTCTTTTAATTTAAACTCATAACAATACATAAAGTATAATAGGATTGGAAGGGGAATCAGAGGATTTAGGGTGAAAAAAGACCCGATTTATATGTGAACCGAATTTATGGTGTAAACACCGTGGTTCTCTTTTAATTTAATCTCATAACAATACATAAAGTATAATACGATTGGAAGGGAGAATGACAGGATTTAGGGTGAAAAAAGATCCGATTTATATGTGAACTGAGTTTATGGTGTAAACACTGTGGTTCTCTTTTAATTTAAACTCATAACAATACATAAAATATAATAGGATTGGAAGGGGGAATCACAAGATTTACTCCTATCGACTGTGTGGACTCATCATTTCAAATTTCACATCATGCAATTAAACTTATCTAGCCAAACCCAAGTCTACTAGTATTTGGTTCGAAAATTCGTGAACCTGTTCATTAACGAGCTCGCGAGCCTATTAACGAATAGGTTCGCGAACATGTTCGTTAAGAGGGTCACATCTATATTAGAATCATAAATAAATGAGCTATAACAAACTCGAACTCGAACCCGAGCTCAAATTCAAGTTTACACATAAAATTATTATCATGAAACTTTAATCGAGCCGAACTCGAACTATTCGCGAATTCATCATTTTTCGAACAAACTGAGCTCGAGCCTAAATATCAATATTCAAATCGAGCTCGAACCGAGAAAAATATAAATGAGTCGAACTCGAGCGTGATAATATTCAGCTTGGTTCGGCTCGTTTACATTCCTAGTTTTTAGTATAGTTAATTTATTTCCAATGGGAATCGAACTTGATCTCACAACTAAGTGAGGATCCCAGTTGCCAGGTGAACTAGCCCACTGGTTAACATTTTATTTGGTGTAAAATTCATTTTTTTATCCTGTAATAAAGATAAACTTAGATTTTTGCCCCAATAAAGATAAATAGTTCAATTTTGTCCCAATAAAGATAAATAGTTCAATTTTTGTCTCATAACTAACGATTTTTTTCAATTTTTGACTAATTTTCGTCGGAAAACACGAATTTCGCCAAAAATCCCTTGTGCGCCGCACATGAGACTTCAATTTGGGATTTCCAACTGGTCAATTCGACGTGGCAATTTTGACTGATTTTGAGTCAATAAATCCTCCACCTCATATCCCACCTAATTTATGTTTTTTTTCACATCATCTTAAAATTTTTATTAAATCAGAAATATAAATTAAAAAAGCAATATAATAAATTAAATATTGTATAATTGAATTTAAAAAAATTAAAAAAAATTATGGGGGAGGTCACTGGCAGCGAGCGAAGCGCAAATGATGGCCGCTTGTAGTTGTTTTGTGTGGGATTTGCGATTGGGAGAAGATTTATGATGGGGTGGTCTTCTTTCTTGAAATAATTTTGTGAGAAATTGATGAATGGGGTGGAGATGATGAAATCTCTAGATTGAATTGGATTTTAGAGATTCTGCTATTTTTTAAGATTAGATTTAATTTTTGGAATTGAATGAGATTGTATTCGATTGGATTATAATCTTTTTAGTTCAGTTATACAGTTTTTTATTTATTATATTGATTTTTCTTTTATAATTTAAATTTTTGATGTAATTAAAATTTTAAGATGATGTGGAAACAAAAAAAAATAGGTGGGATATGAGGTGACGAATTCATTGGCTCAAAATCAGTTAAAAATACTACAATAAACAAAAAAACGCAAAGAAAAATAAGACACAAACAAACAACCAAGAGCATGAGGTGAAGAACTTATTTAACAAAAAATTAAAAGAATGGGTTGCCTCCCATTAAGCGTTAAGTTTAACGTCTTCAAGCTAGACGAAGTGTAAGATCATGAAACCAAAGATTTGTCCTTCACACTTTCTCCCTTCATCTTCACTTTGAGAAATTGTTTGGCTCTTTTTTTTTTCCATCAACATGATTTCTCCATTCTTGCTTATAATCATTAAATCATCCAGAAAATTTGTGAATTTTCATAAAGCCAATGAAATTCTCCCTTATCAACCTTCCATTCTATGTTTGAGGATCAACTTTCATCTCCAAGACAATAAAATCCACCTTGTTGATTGAAATTAATTTCCCGAGCTTGTCCTTGATAATTTCCACCTTGAAAGTTTCCTTGAGAATTACCTTGATTAGAAGGATAGTTACCTTAAAAATTTCTTTGATGTTAGAAATTTTCTTGTAATTTCTCCTATCTAAATAGGCAACATCTTCTACACTTTGCATCACATTTTTCTCCTCATTCAAATTAGCACTCATACTTCCCCCTTGACTCACTCCTTGAGTGATCAAATTCAATTGCTTTGTTAAAGCATGGATGTCCTCATTAAATTCTTTCATCCCTTCACTTTGGAACACATCACTCCTCACTTTATTAACACCCTCCACTTGAGCTACCTTTCCAAATGCATAACCTCACATTACTCTCTCGAAAGGCCATTGATAAGCATTCATTGCAATATCTTCAAAAATATCCACAGTTTTCAAAGCATCCACTCAATATATAGACCCTCCAGATGAGGCATCTACATGCATCTGATTTTGTTCACTCAACCCTTGATAGAAGAAAGCCACTTGTTGATTATCATGAAAATCATGTTGGAGACACTTTCGTAGCATCTCTTTATAGCGTTCACATGCTTCATAAAACTCTCATTCGGGAGTTGCCTAAATTGAGTGATGAGGCTTTTTAATTGGAGAGTCTTCGAAGGAGGAAAGTACTTGTTTAGGAACCTTTGCTCAAGATCTTCCCATGTATTACAACTTTCCAATGGAATTGTATTGTACCATACTTTTGCCTTGTCTCTTAAAGAAAAATAGAACAATCTCATCTGAATAGCATCATCCGACACTTCATTCATCTTGACGGTATTTGAAACCTCCAAGAAAGTAGCTAGATGAGCATTCGGATCTTCAAGAGGACCTTCCCCAAATCGATTTGCTTTGACCATGTTGATCAATCTGGACTTAATTTCAAAATTGTTGGCTTGAACCTGAGGAACCATATTGTACACGGCTCTCGGTTGGAAGTAATCCCGAATTGCTTTATGCCTTGGCCTCTCTTGAGATATTTGCACATTTCCTTGCATAGCTTGGTTATTGAACATATTAACCATCTCTTGGACATTTCTACGAACATGTGGCTGCGCCTCTTGTTGTTGTAATATCCTTTGAGCTTCTTGATTGGCAAGCAATTGCATATATTCTTGGTTTTGACCAATGAAATCTCTGCTTGATTCTCTTGAACTCCTTCTTGTACCCCCCATTGATCTTGTAAGTGATATTGTAGGTGGATCATTTATAGCATTGTCTATTTTTTCCTTTTTTAGCTTTTCGTCTCTCTCGTTTTCTTTGTCGTAGGTCTTTTCTATCTCCAAATTCAAAGGAATAATCGATTGATTTCCCTTTGATCTCGTGATCATAAAACACCTACGAAAATTCAAAGAGTGAGATCACAAACAAAAATAGTGAATAAAATAAAATAAAAAGTATCCTTATCAAGAACAACTAAAACAATAACACAGTATTCTACTAATCCATTAAACTCCCTTGGCAACGACGCCAATTTCTTGTTTGAATATTTTTAACTCACGAGCAAGAATACTCGTTCACTGTAGAAATATACCCCAAAGAATAAAATTATCGAACCCACTGGGAGTTTAAGTTGGGACTTATAAAATATGTGAGCTCATGTTTATGTCACTTTTTGTAAGGATGAGCGGGGCTTTGAATTTGATTTTCAAATTAAACAACTAAAACAAGTAACAAGTAATAAAATTGCAATTAAAAGAAATTAGAAATAAAAGAGAATAATTGTTAAAGTTCAAGTATATGGAAAAACATGGGATTAAACTAGTTCCAAGCACACTCAATTCATATTATCATGCTATGGAATTAAACTCAATTGATGTAGATTAAGGGTGATCACGATTATATCCTAAGCTTCCTCTCGGGTTACAAAGGTTGTTGATCTCATAGAGCCTCCCAAAAGTACTTAAGATCAAAGCCCAACATTAACCTCTTCCATCTAGGTACAAATTAATTCTCAATTCTCCCTTAGAATGTACTAATTAGAACTAACTCTCCTTTTTAAGTACTAGAGCCAACGAATGGATTGATTCCTCTCATCGAGTTCAAATACCCTCTCAGTCTTACCTAAACTCGATGTCTATCCATGCCTTTATAATACTATGGAGGATCGTCTCCGTCTCACTCCAAGCAATATACACATGAACATCATGATAACATTTAATTACCATAAATCATCCATTGATCAAAAATTCATTAAACCAATAATCATTCATATGAATAACAAACCATGTCATCACAACATCAAATCAATAAAACCCCATGAATAGAAACCAACATCAATTAAGTCAAAAACTAATTTAATTCACATGATAATATAAATCTAATGTGCCCTTCATATTTCTAATTCCACTAGAGGGATTAGCCTAGCATGATAGAAGTAACAAAACACATAAATGATTTATTACAAATACTAATAGTCTTAAATCCAAAAGAAAAACAAAAGAGATGTAAATCTTCCCTAGCTTGTAAAGAATCTTCAACACTCATTGATCTCCAACTCTAGCTCTTGAATTTCTTGAGGTCTTCAACACCAAGTGATGAAAGGTATGGAAGATGGATGGAAAATATGGAGTGAAAGTGTGGAAATGCTCAAAAATTACCTAAGGAATGGATGTGTTTAGTTTTGGCCTCCTCCAAGTTTATATCTCAACTATATATGTGGTGTATGGAGGCTGCTAATGGGGAATTAAGACAAATTTCGATGCTATCAAAACAGATCCAAAATTCGACCAGAATACCTGAAAATCGAGTATAATTTTTGATGTCGTTACACGCTTTTCACGGCTACCGGGGAGTACTTTTTTAATCACCAAAAATTCGACTAGAATTTTGGAAACTCGACTAGAATTTCTGCTTCCTCAGCCCAGGTTCAATTACCACTCACAATACTTCGCTGACCTACCAAAAATTTGATTAGAATTTTTGAGGCAATGGTCGAATTTTCTGGAAAACGCAAACTGTCTGGAAGATTTGGGAACTTCATAACTTCGACCCAAATTTCAAAAATTTGACTAGAACTTCTGTGAAATCGTCAACACATTTTTTAATTTCCAATCCATTTTCAAACCAGCTAAAATTCGACTGGAATTGTGTAAATTCTGGTGGAATTTTTTATCTTTTCAAAATTTCCACCTTTTGTATCATTCCATGTGCACTTGTATAATTTGATAATTTTTCCCTTTATTCCCTTCATAAATTCATACATATCACAATATTATCCAACCAACCTTGATCCAAGAAAATACGAAAATAAAAGACTAAAAAACACATGAAAAACACTCAAAAATCACACAAAAATAATTCTAAATTTATGCAAATTTTGACACTAAAAACACGTGGACTCAGATTGGTGATTTGTCTTACAAGACTATACGTTTCAATATTGACTGGGTAGATAAAGACTAGGGAAGAACGAGTGACATGGGCGAAACATTAGGCGGTCTGTCCGTGTTCGTTCGGCTAAACCAATCCATGGCCATGGTGCATAGTTGGAGTTGGTGAGTTGAAGTTGAAGGACGACTGTACGTATTTACAAACGAGCTAGATTACAATGTGAATGTCTTGGGGGTTTGCAGAAGCACGAGTATGTATTGGACAGGAGCGATTCTATTAGGTGGAAAAGAAACATTACTTCCATTGACAAGATGAATAAATTGCGTTGGAGAAAAAAGGAGGCTTGATATCGACAATTAATTTAATTGGAATTATTTTTAGCATTTTCATTTTCTTTACTTTCACATCTCCCTGAATTTCTTATAAACCTAGATGATCTTTGAATAATTTAATCATTCTCAGAATTAGACTTAATTCTCTAATTACTAATCAAGTGTGTAGAGAAAGAATTAATTAAGATGAAATTAAAATGTTGAGTTTCATTAGGGTTCTTAAATTAAGGTTTAGGGGTAAATTTATAAATTAGGGTACAACTATGGGAAGTATTAGTGAAATAACTTTCAAAAAGGGTATTTATGTCTTATTAATGATGAATATTTTTTAATTTATATATTTACGGGTTACGTTTAGTATTTTCGGGAATGTTAATATTCGCCCCAAATTTAAAATGCCTACATGAACAAATTTTCTTCTAAATTGCTCACTTTAATGGCAATTTTACCAAAATACTCCTAAAATAATTGAATTGATTTTTACATGATTCTATCGGCAAACTTTTAATATTAATAATAATTATTTTTATAATTAATTTTATTATTTAATAAATCTTAATATAGTTTTATTTTCTTAAAAAATTACTTTTTTTAATGATTTTTTTTTTGTCAGTAAGTAAATAAATTTATTAAGTTTTCAAATGGAATAATTGTTATTAGATACACATCTTAGGATTATATTAATAATAGATGCTAGGCATATTTTAGATTAGTTTTAAGTACAAAAATTAAGGATGATTTTCCTAATATACCCATTACATTATTAATTAAATTTTAAATCTTAAATAATATCTTCAATAATTTTAGATAATATTATCAATTAAATTTTAAATTTTAAAGAATATCTTCCATAATTTTAGATATTCTGTTATATTATCTTATTGTGCATACAATTAATTTTTTTTAATAATTCTCTTTGCCACCATTGGAGGAGTCAATTATGCGCCATTGTTTTGGTCGTTGAACACTGCCATCGTTTTGCTTGAACGTCGAAATATGGTTATAAACTATATTGTGCACAAGAATAAACTAATGGTGCAGCAACATAATCGATTGTGCAATATTTTTAAAATATTGTGCAATAATATAATATATTTTGCATACTTATTAACATATATTTTACGGCAATATAATAGATTGTACAACATTTTAAATTGTTGGATGACAATCGGTTTTACACTGTGGTTCTCTTTGAATTTAAACCCATAACAATACATAAAGTATAATAGGATTGGAAGGGGAATCAGAGGATTTAGGGTGAAAAAAGACCCGATTTATATGTGAATCGGATTTATGGTGTAAACACCGTGGTTCTCTTTTAATTTAAACTCATAATAATACGTATAGTATAATAGGATTGGAAGGGGAAATCACAGGATTTAGGGTGAAAAAAGATCCGATTTATATGTGAACTGAGTTTATGGTGTAAACACTGTGGTTCTCTTTTAATTTAAACTCATAACAATACATAAAATATAATAGGATTGGAAGGGGGAATCACAAGATTTAGGGTGAAAAAAACTCGATTTATATACTAAGTTATGTAAACCGAATTTATAAAAATATTGTATACCTTTACTCCTATCGACTGTGTGGACTCGTCATTTCAAATTTCACATCATGCAATTAAACTTATCTAGCCAAACCCAAGTCTACTAGTATTTGGTTCGAAAATTCATGAACCTGTTCGTTAACGAGCTCGCGAGCCTATTCACGAATAGGTTCGCGAACATGTTCGTTAAGAATGTCGCATCCATATTAGAATCATAAATAAACGAGCTATAACAAACTCGAACTCGAACCCGAACTCAAATTCAAGTTTAAACATAAAATTATTATCATGAAACTTTAATCGAACCGAACTCGAACTATTCGCGAATTCATCATTTTTCGAACAAACTGAGCTCGAGCCTAAATATCAATATTCAAATTGAGCTCGAACCGAACAAAATATAAATGAGTCGTGCTTGAGCCTGGTCATATTCAGCTTGGTTCGTCTCGTTTACATCCCTAGTTGTTAGTATAGTTAATTTATTTCCAATGGGAATCGAACTTGATCTCACAACTAAGTGAAGAGCCCAGTTGCCAGGTGAACTAGCCCACTGGTTAACATTTTATTTGGAGTAAAATTCATTTTTTTTGTCCTGTAATAAAGATAAACTTCGATTTTTGCCCCAATAAAGATAAATAGTTCAATTTTGTCCCAATAAAGATAAATAGTTCAATTTTTGTCTCATAACTAACGAATTTTTTCAATTTTTGACTAATTTTCGTCGGAAAACTCGAATTTCGCCAAAAAATCCCTTGTGCGCCGCACGTGAGACTTCAATTTGGAATTTCCAACTGGTCAATTCGACGTGGCAATTTTGACTGATTTTGAGTCTATAAATCCTGCACCTCATATCCCACCCAATTTATGTTTTTCCACATCATCTTAAAATTTTAATTAAATCAGAAATATAAATTAAAAAAGCAATATAATAAATTAAATATTGTATAATTGAATTTAAAAAAATTAAAAAAAATTATGGGGGAGGTCACTGGTAGCGAGCGGAGCGCAAATGATGGCCGCTTGTAGTGGTTTTGTGTGGGATTTGGGATTGGGAGAAGATTTATGATGGGGTGGTCTTCTTTCTTGAAATAATTTTGTGAGAAATTGGTGAATGGGGTGGAGAAGATGAAATCTCTAGATTGAATTGGATTTTAGAGATTCTGCAATTTTTTAAGATTAGATTTAATTTTTGGAATTGAATGAGATTGTATTCGATTGGATTATAATCTTTTTAATTCAGTTATACAATTTTTTATTTATTATATTGATTTTTCTTTTATAATTTAAATTTTTGATGTAATTAAAATTTTAAGATGATGTGGAAACAAAAAAAATAGGTGGGATATGAGGTGATGAATTCATTGGCTCAAAATCAGTTAAAAATACTACAATAAACAAACAAATGCAAAGAAAAATAAGACACAAACAAACAACCAAGAGCATGAGGTGAAGAACTTATTTAACAAAAAATTAAAAGAATGGGTTGCCTCCCATTAAGCGTTAAGTTTAACGTCTTCAAGCTAGACGAAGTGTAAGATCATGAAACCAAAGATTTGTCCTTCACACTTTCTCCCTTCATCTTCACTTTGAGAAATTATTTGGCTCTTTTTTTTCCATCAATATGATTTCTCCATTCTTGCTTATAATTATTAAATCATCCAGAAAATTTGTGGATGGAAATGCTTCGTCTTCATAAAGCCAATGAAATTCTCCCTTATCAACCTTACATTCTATGTTTGAGGATCAACTTTCATCTCCAAGACAATAAAATCCACCTTGTTGATTGAAATTAATTTCCCGAGCTTGTCCTTGATAATTTCCACCTTGAAAGTTTCCTTGAGAATTACCTTGATTAGAAGGATAGTTACCTTAAAAATTTCTTTGATGTTAGAAATTTTCTTGTAATATCTCCTATCTAAATAGACAACATCTTCTACACTTTGCATCACATTTTTCTCCTCATTTAAATTAGCACTCATACTTCCCCCTTGACTCACTCCTTGAGTGATCAAATTCAATTGCTTTGTTAAAGCATGGATGTCCTCATTAAATTCTTTCATCCCTTCACTTTGGAACACATCACTCCTCACTTTATTAACACCCTCCACTTGAGCTACCTTTCCAAATGCATAACCTCACATTACTCTCTCGTAAGGCCATTGATAAGCATTCATTGCAATATCTTCAAAAATATCTACAGCTTTCATAGCATCCTCTCCAAATATAGACCCTCCAGATGAAGCATCTACATGCATCCGAGTCTTCAAGAGGACCTCCCCCAAACTGATTTGCTTTGATCATATTGATCAATCCGGACTTAATTTCAAAATTTTTGGTTTGAACCAGAGGAACCATACTGTGCACGGCTCTCGGTTGGAAGTAATCCCGAATTGCTCTATGCATTGGCCTCTCTTGAGATATTTGCACATTTTATTGCATAGCTTGGTTATTGAACATATTAACCATCTTTTGGACATTTCTACGAACATGTGGCAATGCCTCTTGTTGTTGGAGTATCCTTTGAGCTTCTTGATTGGCAAGCAATTGCATATATTCTTGGTTTTGAGCAATGAAATCTCCGCTTGATTCTTGAACTCCTTCTTGTACCTCCCTTTGATCTTGTAAGTGATCTTGGTGGTGGATCATTTATAGCATTGTCCATTTTTTCATTTTCTAGCTTTTCGTCTTTCTCGTTTCCTTTGTCGTACGGTCTTTTCTATCTCCAAATTTAAAGGAATAATCGATTGATTTCCCTTTGATCTTGTGATCATAAAACACCTATGAAAATTCAAAGAGTGAGATCACAAACAAAAATAGTAAATAAAATAAAATAAAAAGTATCCTTATCAAGAACAACTAAAACAATAACACAGTATTCTACTAATCCGTTAAACTCCCTTGGCAACGGCGTCAATTTCTTGTTTGAATATTTTTAACTCACGAGCAAGAATACTCGTTCACTGTAGAAATATACCCCAAGGAATAAAATTATCGAACCCACAAGGAGTTAAAGTTGGGACTAATAAAATATGTGAGCTCATGTTTATGTCACTTTTTGAAGGATGAGCAGGGTTTTGAATTTGATTTTCAAATTAAACAACTAAAACAAGTAACAAGTAATAAAATTGCAATTAAAAGAAATTAGAAATAAAAGAGAATAGGTGTTAAAGTTCAAGTATGGAAAAACATGGGATTAGAAACATTCAAGCACACTCAATTCATATTATCATGCTGTGGAATTAAACTCAACTGATGTAGATTAAGGGTGATCACAATTATATCCTAAGCTTCCTCTCGGATTACAAAGGTTGTTGATCTCATAGAGCCTCCCAAAAGTACTTAAGATCAAAGCCCAACATTAAACTCTTCCATCTTGGTACTAATTAATTCTGAATTCTCCCTTAGAAGGTACTAATTAGAATTAACTCTCCCCTTTTGTGTACTAGAGTCAACGAATGGATTGATTCCTCTCATCGAGTTCAAATATCCTCTCGGTCATACGTAAACTCGATGTCTATCCATGTCTTTCTAATACTATGGAGGGTCGTCTCCGTCTCACTCCAAGCAATATACACATGAACATCATGATAGCATTTAATTACCATAAATCATCCATTGATCAACAATCCATTAAACCAATAATCATTCATATGAATAAGAAACCATGCCATCACAACACAAAACAATAAAACCCCATGAATAGAAACCAATATCAATTAAGTCAAAAACCTATTTAATTCACATGATAATATAAATCTAATGTGCTCTTCATATTCCTAATCCTACTAGAGGGATTAGCCTAGCATGATAGAAGTAAAAAAATACATAAATGATTTATTACAAATACCTATAGTCTTAAATCCAAAAGAAAAACAAAAGAGATGTAAATCTTCCCTAGCTTGTAGAGAATCTTCAACACTCATTGATCTCCACCTCTAGCTCTTGAATTTCTTGAGGTTTTCAACACCAAGTGATGAAAGGTATGGAAGATGGATGGAAAATATGGAGTGAAAGTGTGGAAATGCTCAAAAATTACCTAAGGAATGGATGTGTTTAGTTTTGGCCTCCTCCAAGTTTATATCTCAACTATATATATGGTGTATGGAGGCTGCTAATGGAGAATTAGGGCAATTTCGATGCTGTCAAAACAGACCCAAAATTCGACCAGAATACTAGAAAATTGAGTAGAATTTCTGATGTTGTTGCACGCTTTTCACGGCTACCGGGGAGCGCTTTTTTAATCACCAAAAATTCGACTAGAATTTTGGGAACTCAACTAGAATTTCTGCTTCCTCAGCCCAGGTTCAATTACCATTCACAACACTTCGCTGACCTACAAAAAATTCGATCAGAATTTTTGAGGCAATGGTCGAATTTTCTGGAAAACTCAAACTGCCTGGAAGATTTGGGAACTTCATAAATTCCACCAGAATTTCAAAAATTCGACTAGAACTTCTGTGAAATCGTCAACACATTTTTTAATCTCCAATCCACTTTCAAACCAACTAAAATTCGAATGGAATTGTGTAAATTCTGGTTGAATTTTTTATCTTTTCAAAATTTTCACCTTTTGTATCATTCCATGTGCACTTGTATAATTTGATCATTTTTTCCTTTATTCCCTTCATAAATTCACACATATCACAACAATATCCAACCAACCTTGATCCAAGAAAATACGAAAATAAAAGACTAAAAAACACATGAAAAACACCCAAAAACCACACAAAAATAATTCTAAATTTATGCAAATTTTGACACTAAAAACATGTGGACACAGATCGGTGATTTGTCTTACAAGACTATGCATTTCAATGTTGACTGGGTAGATAAAGACCAGGGAAGAATGAGTGAAATGGGCGGAACATTAGGCAGTCTGTTCGTGTTCGTCGGGCTAAACCAATCCATGGCCATGGCGCACAGTTGGAGTTGGTGAGTTGAAGGGCGACTGTACGTATTTACAAACGAGCTAGATTACAATGTGAATGTCTTAGGGGTTCGCAGAAGCACAAGTATGTATTGGACAGGAGGGATTCTATTAGGTGGAAAAGAAACATTACTTCCATTGACAAAATGAATAAATTGCCTTGGAGAAAAAAGGAGGCTTGATATCGACAATTAATTTAATTGGAATTATTTTTAGCTTTTTCATTTTCTTTACTTTCACATCTCCCTGAATTTTCTTATAAACCTAGATGATCTTTGAATAATTTATTCATTCTATGAATTAGACTTAATTCTCTAATTACTAATCAAGTGTGTAGATAAAGAATTAATTAAGATGAAATTAAAATGTTGAGTTTCATTAGGGTTCTTAAATTAAGGTTTAGGGGTAAATTTATAAATTAGGGTACAACTATGGGAAGTATTAGTGAAATAACTTTCAAAAGGGGTATTTATGTCTTATTAATGATGAATATTTTAATTTATATATTTACAGGTTACGTTTAGTATTTTCGGGGGTGTGAATATCCGCCCCCAATTTAAAATGCCTACATGAACAAATTTTCTTCTAAATTGCTCACTTTAATGGCAATTTTACCAAAATACCCCTAAAATAATTGACTTGATTTTTACATATTTCTATCGGCAAACTTTTATTATTAGTAATAATAATTTTTATAATTAATTTATTATTAAATAAATCTTAATATAGTTTTTTTTTAAAATTACTTTTTTAATGATTTTTTTCTTTTTGTCAGTAAGTAAATAAATTTATTAAGTTTTCGAATGGAATAATTGTTATTAGATACACATCTTAGGATTATATTACTAATAGATGCTAGACATATTTTAAATTAGTTTTAAGTACAAAAATTAAGGATGATTTTCCTAATATACCCATTACATTATTAATTAAATTTTAAATCTTAAATAATATCTTCCATAATTTTAGATAATATTATCAATTAAATTTTAAATCTTAAAGAATATCTTCCATAATTTTAGATATTCTGTTATATTATCTTATTGTGCATACAATTAATTTTCTTAATAATTCTCTTTGCTACCATTGGAGGAGTCAATTATGCGTCATTGTTTTGGTCGTTGAACACTGTCATCGTTTTGTTTGAACGTCGAAATATGGATATAAACTATGTTGCGCACAAGAATAAACTAATGGTGCAGCAACATAATCGATTGTGCAATATTTTTAAAATGTTGTGCAATAATATAATATATTTTGCATACTTATTAACATATGTTTTGCGGCAATATAATAGATTGTACAACATTTTAAATTGTTGGATGGCAATCGGTGTAATACTGTGGTTCTCTTTTAATTTAAACTCATAACAATACATAAAGTATAATAGGATTGGAAGGGGGAATCACAGGATTTAGGGTGAAAAAGACCCGATTTATATGTGAACCGGGTTTACGGTGTAAACACCGTGGTTCTCTTTTAATTTAAACACATAACAATACATAAAGTATAATAGGATTAGAAGGGGGAATCACAAGATTTAGGGTGAAAAAAGACCCGATTTATATGTGAATCGGGTTTATGGTGTAAACACTGTAGTTCTCTTTTAATTTAAACCCATAACAATACATAAAGTATAATAGGATTGGAAGGGGGACTCACAAGATTTAGGATGAAAAAAAACCCGATTTATATACTAAGTTATGTAAACCGAATTTATAAAAGTGTTGTATACCTTTACTCCTATCGATTGTGTGGACTCATCATTTCAATTTTCACATCATGCAATTAAACTCTTTTAAGTATGAAGACATTGCACAGGTTTGAATTATAAAATAACAAGTCATAATTTCACTATAAATGAAAAGATAAAAACTTTTTCTTTTTTTAAATAATTATAATCGATTACTATTACCATGCATATTCATAAGATTTAGAATTGAAGATACTCATAAAAGATATTCCAGAGTATGTTTACAGCAAACGATAAGCAAGTTGCAGTGAGAGAGTTAAATTCAGTGACCCTCAGCATTTATCATATCGTCACGTCAATAAATACAATGCAAGTTTGCTTGCTAAATGGAGCAGGCATTTACTGCTGACCCTGAGTATTTATCATATGTCAAACTTATTAATTTAGAATATGATTGTCTGAATTTGATCTGATAAATGAAAAAATCTAATAAATTCTAACTGATCTCAAACTCTCAAATTGTGTAGGGTGTGCCGTGTGCCCCATTTAAAATAAGATATAAATTAAGGCTTGTTTTGGAATGTGTGCCTTATCTAAAGTAAGATACACCTCTGTCCGTTAGAAATGTATTTTGCCCTTTTTTTTTAACGTATATTGAGAATGAGAAGTATTATTATTTAATGTATAGTGGATAGTTGTAGTAATGGGAATATGAGTTCCATATTTTAATTATATTAGAGAGGGTGTGTGAATTATATATGTGTAAAAAAAAGAAAGTGGACTCTTTGGATGTGACACCCAAAATGAAAAATATGAACCTTTGAGTGAAACGGAATGAGTATAAATTAATAAATAAAGTGCACCGGTGAACATGGAGATTTATAAAGTAAAATATAGGGTGTAGTGGGTAGTTATTAAATTTATTTTTAATTATTTTATTTTATTGAGTGGTGGAGATTATTTCAAAATCTAATACTAATGGTTTAGATGATCTAAATGTACTGTGCCCGTGTATTTCAGTTTAACTCATTAATTAAAGAAATAAAATGCCTTTAGATCTTTAAATGTATTATTATTATTATTATTATTATTATTATTATTATTATTATTATTATTATTATTATTATTATTATTATTATTATTATTGCCGCCTTTAAAATCGTCAATGACATTTTTATCCTTTAATTAAATTAAATTTAAAGAATCTTAATTTAAAGAATCTTTTCATCTCTCAATATTGTTAATTTTTTTGGCCTTTAATAAAATAAAATATAAAGAGTGTCTTTTCATTTTCCAATGTACTAAAAATGAGATAATCAAGTGATTTTAATATGTTAATTAATAGTATATCATAACTGTAATAATACAAAGAAATATGACAAATACTCAGACCGTCTCACGCAAAGATTTACGTGAGATGAATAAAAAGTAATAATTTTTATAATGAAAAGTGATAATGATATTTCATGAACAATTTATATTATAAATAAAAAGTGATAATATTTTATAGAGAAAATGATACTTCCTCCGTCCCATGGAAGTTGACACACTTTCCTTTTTGATTTGTCCCACTAAAATTGACATATTTCCTTTTTAATACATGGGACCCACACAAAAACTATTAATCTATTCTCATGGATCCCACATATCACCTCTAATACAACTACCCACTGCACATTAAATATTATTTCTCTCACTTCACTTTACTTCACTTTATATTAAATTATTATACTCCTTAAACTCCGTGCCCAAAAAAAATTATACCGACTTCTATGAGACAGAGGGAATAATTATTTTAAAATATATAAAATTATCTCACTTGAGACGATCTCACGCAAAACTTATCTAAGAAATATTGGCTCCTAACAACATCATACTCTTTAAACACAAAAATATTAATCAGATAAGATCTTTATTATAACTTTTGACTTTAATATTTTTGTTTCACTTTCCGGAGCAAACAAAATTCTTTTGCTTTGCAATTTCCTATACAAATTTTAAGGGAATATATGAAATGTAGCCTATTATAATTTTAATTTATACGGAAAATTTCAATTATGTATAATGATTTAATTTTATATTGCATTGTTACTTTTTAGAAAGTAGGAACAAAAAGTAGGAATACTAATTTATCATTTAAAAATAATAATTTATCATATAAAACGATAACAATTCTTGATTTTACATATAATCTCTGACATGTAATACAGTCTCTTTTTAAATAAAATTATAAATAACATACTTAAAGCTATATAAAAGTTGAATTTATAGAGAAAAAGAAGTGATATTTATGAATTAAAAAAAATATTTAAATATATTATTGTTTAGTATATCATAATAAAAATAAATAAGAATATGCGGGTTATTTGATAAAGGAGAGCATGTAATGTGAAACACAATTACGTTTTTATAACCACTAATTTTTCAATCATTATATAGTCTATAACAAGAATTGTGAAACAAGTGGACTTATGTATACATGAGTTGATTCATTATTTAAAATATAATTTTAAATAATTTATTTTTTTTTGGAGTTAAAGTTTGACTTACTTTATAAGTGATTTTTTAAAGTTGGATTTTAAAATCATTATAATATGATGATTCACCAAAATATGACTTCAATATTATTAACGTACGATTTGCTCGAACAATTTTGTAAAAGTTATTTTAACAAATCATACTGCATTAAAATTATACCCTCCGTCCCAAATTCATCTTCACATTTATTGTAGATACGGAATTTAAGAAAATTCACTTTTTAACTTACTTTTAGGGGTAGTATGATATTTTTGGAAAATAAATAAATGATAAAGTAGATTATGTGTGTTAAAAATGTGATGTCAATTTTGAAATTAAAATATGTTAGGGGGATATTAGTTAGTTTCTTTTACCTTTTATGAAAGTGTGAAGTTGAATTTGAAACGGATAAAAACAGAAAGTGTGAAGTTGGAGTTGGGACGTAAGGAATACTTCTAATAAATTACTAAGACAAAGACTTGTGTGAGATCGTCTCACGTAAAGATTTACGGGAGATGAATAAAAATTAAGTATTAATATTATTATCACTTTCGCTATTAAATATTATCACTTTCATTATAAAATGTTATCACTTTTTATTTATACTAAATTGTTTATGAAATAGTTCACTGCACTATTATCACTTTTAATCAATCGAGTATCACTTTTTATTAATGATGCTATCATTTTTTATTTGTCTCACGTAAGTGCGTGAGACGATTTCACACAAGATTTGTCCAATTACTAAACATAGTTAGATAAATTATACTTTAATATTTACTCCTATATTTTAATAATAAATCAATCTCGAATCATATTTTAAGTGTACCATTTCACATGAAGATAACCTATAAATTTCATGTTATCAAGAAGACTATTTTATAAATATTTTAAGCCATTTAATACAATTTATCGTATAATTTATATAGTTTATTTTTATATAAAATTATATATATATATATATATATATATATATATATATATATATATATATATATATATATATATATATATTTCAAAAAGAATATTTTAGAAATATTTTATTCCATTTAATACAATTTATCATACAATATAGTTTATTTTATCATAAAATTATATTAATATTATATATGTGTATCGCACAAGAGAATTACTAGTTTAATTAATTTATGAATAATTCATAAAATATAAGAAAGTAATAATATTTTTAATTAAAAAATTATTTAATTATAAAAAATCGATATATGTTCAACCAAATTATTTTATGAATAATTTATAAAATGGATAAAATGAGATACTCCATTCGTTTTACGCTTATCTTCTATTATCTTCACACCCTCCGTTTTTATTAATATGAATTGTAAATTGATTTTGAGTAATTATTAATAACATGTGATATAAATTAACTTTTTTGTTCAAGCACGATATTGTAAAAAAAACTAATTAAATTAAATTATTATCACATTTAGTATTTTAATTACATCATTTTTAAGAAAATATTTGTTTTTTAATTATTACGTGTGCCATTCGAGATTCGTAGTAATTTAAGTATAGAAGATTTAATTATTTAATCTATTATATAATAATTGCATGATTAAACACTTTATATTGAAATTTAAAGTTAGATTAAATAAGAATTTTAACACCTAAAAATATTATGAATAAAAATGACTAAATAAAAAAAAATAAATTACATCGAATTTACTTTAAAATAAAAATAAAATACATATTTATTTATTTATTAATAAAAAAATACAACTGATGAGTGGTGGTAGAAGAAAACAAATAGTATTTGAATAATATTTTTTAAATTACTCCATAATTTGTCAGTAACTCAGGGATCAGGTAGTTATTGTTATGACGGTGGTTGGCGGACACCTTGAAGCTATACTTTCATTCCACCCACTCCCATTCTTCTTCAACCTTCCATTGTTTTCTCCATTCTCTACTGCTTTTGTTTTGTGAAACCATTTAGCATTCCCTCCCAATTATATGTTACAGTAATTTTATTAAATATTAAACGACTCGTGTTTTTGTGTTTTTCGTCTCTTTTATATATGCAGTCGACGACTTCTCTCCCGGATGCACATTTGGTGTGACTGCATGCATGCATTTTCCAGGATTTGGAAGGAGAATCGGATCTTGTAATGTTCATTTTATCTTCAACCTACTGTTTGTTTAGGTTTTTTTTTTTTTTTTTTGTATTGAAGATATCATTCTACTGCAGAAGACAATTAGATGTGGAAGTTGAAATTGGAGGTGGGATCAAACCCGTGGCTACGGACAGTAAATGGACATGTTGGTCGTCAAACATGGGAGTTCGATCCCAATGTTGGATCTCCTGAAGAGGTGACTGAGATCGAGAAGTTCAGAGATCAATTCCGTGAACACCGCTTCAAGAAGAAGCATTCTTCTGATCTTCTCATGAGACTTCAAGTTCAGTGAGGCGCTCTACCTTTATTCATGTTATCTGCATTTTGTTAATTGTAATTGCATCTACTTTATTTGCAAGAAGTGGATTTAGTTGCTTTATTTGGATAAAGACTTTTTTTTTTCTTCATTTTTTTCGATTTTGAAATTCATCCATCACTTTCACATCCTTTGAAATTTACTTCAACAAATCCGTCCTCTTACTCCGGTAGTGCTACCGTATAATTTTTTACTCCCTCTGTCCTATATTTATGTTCACACTTTCTATTTTACTCCGTCCCACAATTATTTTTATCATAAAAAAAACTTCACATTAACGAATAACCTCAAAAGTTATCTTAATTTCAAAAATATCACTCGCACCTAACACACATAACATACTTTATAATTTATTTATTACCTAAAATTACCACAATATCCCTAAAAAGTTAATAAAATTGGTCAAAAAATAAATTTTCTTAAACTCCATATCTACAGTACCGATGAATATAAGTTCGAGACGGATCCTGGACGGAGTGAGTTTTTTTTTAAAAAACCCACCTACATTGGCCTAGTAAGTGTAATAGAACCTTTAGGTTGTGTTTAGATTGAGTCATTTCAAATCCAATGGATTTGAAAATGAGTGAATTTTAAATTATTTAGATTTTAAATCAATTCTTTTCAATTCCACTATTTGGATGAATTATGGACTTTTGAAAGGATTTCAAATCCATGATTAAAAAATTATTTTTAAAATATAATTTTATAAATGATAAATAAAAATAATAAAATTTTATTATATTAAATATTAAAATTTAAAATTTTATTAAAAAATAATTTTTTTGAGAGGGAACTCTATCCTCCACCCTACCTACCCCCACCCAAAAAAAATTTATAAAATTTAAATTTTTAATATTTGAATAATAAAAATATTACCACCCAGCCTTACCCCCTACCCACCCACCTCACCCAACACCACCCCTCACCCAAAAAAAAATTATATAAAACTTTAGATTTTAATATTTAAATAATAAAAATATTACTGCTCAATCCTACCACTCTATCCATCCATCCACCCACCCCACCCCCACTCACCACCCCCCACCCACCAAATTTTTTTTTAAAAAAAATTAGATTTTAATATTTAAAAAATAAAATCTAAAATTTTATTTTTAAATATTTTTTTTGGGGAGGAGTGGGGGTGTGGAGGGGGGTAAGTTGGGTTCGGTGGTAATAATTTTATTATTTAAATATTAAAATCTAAAATTTTATAAAAAAATTTGGGGGTGAGGGTGTTGGGTGGAGGGGGGTGGGTAGGGGTAGCTTAAGTGGTAATATTTTTATTATTCAAATATTCAAATCTAAAATTTTATTAAAATTTTTTTTTTGGCCTGGGATGGTGTTGGTGTTGGTGGGGGTCGATAGAGTTGGACTGAGTGATAATATTTTTATTATTCAAATATTAAATATTTTATAAAAAAAAATTTTTTTGGGGTGGGGGTTGGGTGATAGAGTTTAAAATATTATATATATATATATATATATATATTAAAAATTAATTTATTAATTTTTTATACTATTTTTATATATTAATATAATCAATTACACAATAATGGAAGAATTTCAAATGACACGGTTTGAGTAAGGATTTGAAATTCATTCAAAAACAACTAAAAAAATTCAAAATCAAATACATGATTTGAAATCGATTGATTTAAAATCTTGAATTTATAAATCTGTTGATTTCAAGTGGCATCTCGATGGATTTGAGAGAGGGATTTATAAATCCTTCCTCAAATTCATCCATCCAACACACAACCTAAATAGAGTTTAGAAACAGACCCCCCCCCCCCAAATTTCTCAAACACCCAAATAAAAAATGGGGATGACTATTTACACCCCCAAAATTACTTAACATACCTCATTTAATAAGTATACCCCACTATTTTATTAATATGTATAGAAACATTACTAAACACACCCTAATTAAGACCAATATACCCTCTTCTCTTTATCTTTTATTATTTTAATAAAAAAGAAAAAAAATCCTATCTTAATCTTCAAACACAAGGATCCAGGTCAGCAATCCTCTGTTTCACGATCGTGAGTAGCTAATCCCTTATGTACCTCCATGCCTTGAACGCTGTGCGGTAGCGCGTGCTTGGCAAGTTCACCGGAATAGAATTGAACGCTGCGGCCAAGAGATTGAACGGTTTCGCGAACTTCTCCACCTGCTCTGGATCCTCCATGCTCAAGAACAGCCGGCAGACGAGGGATAAGGTGTACTTGTTCACCAGAGGGAAGACCTTCACTTCCCTACGATTCTCCCACTCGTCGAAAAAGTGCTTCTCCGCCGCCATGTCCATCTCTCCGACGTACGGTGGAGGGCCTCCAGCTTGAGGAAATTCGGGAGCATCTTCCAGAGTAAGGCGGCTTTGACAGAGGAGGAGTGGATGTCGGAGGGGAAGAACTTGCCGACGGAGCGTGGCCACCAGACAGTGATGAGTTTGTTCTTGTTGGCGAAGAGGGACTTGTTGCCGGTGGCGCCGCTGAGAACTTCCATCTTCTCGCCGGAGAGGTGGGTTCGGAAGACGGTGGAGGAGTAGTTGGATATGCCGTCGAAGAGGAACTTCTCCTTAGGCCAGTCCGGCCGGCCTTTCTGACCTAAGGAGAGGACTCCAGGGTTTCTCTGATGATCGGCCATCCGATTTTCCCCGGCAGAGATTTAGTTCGTTTGGAAAAGAGGCGGAGGAAGAGGAATACGAAGGAGAAGGAGAAAAAGGCTTTTTTAATTTAATTAGGTAATTATTTAAAAGGATATTTGTGTCATATTATTAAAGGATATTTTAGTCTTTAAAATAATTGGGGTGCTTGAAATAATTCCGGGTGCAAATAGCCGCTTCCTATAACCCTCTACTAACAGTAACTTTTAATCAATCTCTCTCATTTTCGAGAAAGAATGTGAATCCTGAGGATCCTGTCCAAATACGGGGAAGACGATGAGATAAACCATGAATTCGGAGGAACATAGATGGTAACAGATTCCGAATTCTGGTAATCTCCATCAATCCCATCAACAGCTCCGTTCGAGCTCAAAGATCTGACAATGGCGGACCATTCGACGGCTGTGCTATTAATGGAAGGCAAACAGACGGAGGTGCGGCCATGTCAAAGGAGATCGGGCCTTCAAGAAACAGGTCGGGCCGGGAGACCAACACGTCGTTGATCGCGATCAGGCCGCTGCCGTCGTCGTTCTTGGTGACAGCGGAGCTCTTGTTGTCCATCAGCGTGTTGAAGAAGAACCCAGGTGGTTTCTTGCGGAGCTCCGACAGGGGTACGGCGGAGGGGGCGGTGTGGTAGCAGAGGAGCAGCCGCATTGATACCGGAAAATTGGAGATTTAGGAGGTAACACTAGAGAACATTCGGATACAATTCCTCACTCAATGGAACCACCACAAGTTCGGAATAAACTCGTCGTCTTTAGGAATTCACCAAAAGGCTTAGAGAAAATTAGAAGAAATCTATCTTTTAGTCAAGAGTAAACACTCTCTGATAATTTATATTCTCACTTATATATTCTCACTTATATTCTCACAATTTTCTGCTGCAAATACAATGGAATGAGACTCTATTTATAGGAGTCATTACAAGACTCTAGAACACTCATGCATTAAACACTTGACTCATCACTTACTAGATTCATTTGACCATTTTAAATAATTCTTTGACCCTTGAAACTCATACATAACATTAATATAATAGTTAATATAGTAAATATGCTGACTTGACCAAGAAATGATTGTTGAAAAGGCTCAAAACACTTCAAATGCTTGAACTTGGCAGATTTCGGGTGCTTCTGCCACCTTTCAAAAAACAATCATAACTTCTTGTAGAAAATTCCAAACGACTCTCCGTTTATTGCATTGGAAACTAGACTGATAGGGCTTTCTATTTTTATAATTTTCACTGTCTAATTCACTCCCGATCAGCCCCAATAATTTTTCGAACATACCCCATGTGTGCTGGAATTATTTCGCCATCGAGCAGCACATTACTGGCCTTCACGTCTCTGTGCATCACCACCTGTTCGTGTCCTTCGTGCAGGTACAATAGGCCCGAAGCAACCCCTTTAATGAACTTGAATTGCTGCTCCCTACTCAGAATACATTTGGGTTCATCAAACAACAGCTTATCTAAGCTTCCATTTGGCATGAAATCTAAACAAGAAGGAGATCGTCTCCTCTCCTACACCATATCCTTGTAACTGAACTCGGTTTCAGTATCTCAATCTGCCAATGCTGGAAACCTCAGACATGAACAATTGAGTGAGGGAGATTGAATAAGAGTTAGTGTAGCGGGTTTTTATTTTGATTTGGGGGTTTGAGAAATTTGGGGGAAAACCTGTTTCTATAGGTTCTATTACATTCCCTTGACATGTAGGTGGCTTATTTAAAAAAATAAATAAATAAATTACACGTCAGCATTACTCGACCGCGACCAGAGGACGAATTTTGTTAATTTAATGAACCAATTTAAAAAAGTGTGAAATCAATTGATCAATTTCAAGATCAAAGAAAGTTAATGGACAAAAAATACATTTACCCCCAATTTATTGTTACATTATATTGTGTTTTTGGCGTTTCTACCCATAAGATTTCAATGTAATCGATGTCCGTTTGTCTATTCATGAATGCATGTGGTTTCCAGGCTTTGTTTTCTATATGGTTGATGAATTCTTGGGAATTTCAAACGTTACTGATGTGAATTACTGCAAGATTTATTAGAAGTCTCTTGTTCTAGTTCAGTGATGCGAACTTAATCTTACCCTCACTTTTTAAATATTGGTCATTTTTGTATCTTCAATTTCACATCATCTAAATATATATTTTGCCCTCCTTAATTCTCATATAATCTTTAGACTCAGATAATTCCCTTAGAAAATTATAGTTCTTTCTCCATGTTTCAATTTGGTCCTTCAACATGAATTGTATGTCAAATAAAACAAAATGTGAATATCATATTGTTTTATTTCGATGCTTTAGAAACTAAATTCGAGTACCAAAAGATTTCACTTGTAAGTATAAAGTGATTTTTTGACATCTTAATGAAGCTGAGTGACAAACTTTTTCTGATTAAATTGTTTTTAAATGTTAGTTTGCAAAGGAGAACCCAGTCTCCACATATATTCCCCAAGTAAAAGTGAAGGATGTAGAAGATATTACAGAAGATAAAGTAACCAATACATTAAGGAGGGCCATCAGTTTCTATGCAACTCTGCAGGCTAAAGATGGTCATTGGCCGGCGGACTATGGAGCTCCAATGTTTCTATTACCTGGCCTGGTGAGTGTTGATTATCTCCCATCATATTTTTAGTCTCATTGTGGCTTCTAGATGTCTGAATTGGAATATTAAAGAATTGGACGACTTATGGCAGGTTTTTAGTTTTGTACGCTGAACCTAATAATAATTTCCTGAGATAGTAATTAACTTGAAGAATACTCTGTAAGAATTGTGCTCTATATATGATTCCAAACGCCCCTGGGCCCAAATTAAAGAAATGAATATTTCCTTGGAGTTATCAAAGCGGATCTCAAGCTGGCAAAAACCAATACGATATGATATTATATGTGTATCACTGGTCACATGTTTATTTTCTTGCCAAAAATTACTGGTTAGCAGTTGTCAGTTGTCAAATTGAAACTAGTGAACTTCAGGAATTTAATAAACTATACGACATCTTCATTCTTAGCCTCTGCATTCCTCTCTTTTGTATGATTTTTCTTGGAACAGGTGATAGCATTATCTATTATTGGGGCTTTAAATGCAATACTGTCGAAAGAGCACATACGTGAGATTTGTCGCTATCTTTACAATCACCAGGTGAAGACTGTATTCAGCATATTATTTATAGTGACTTGCTTCTAGATTGTATTAAAGCTTGCTTTAGTTTTGTGGTTTCTGTACATTTAACAAATAGCATATTTACTGCTAAATATGCAATGTAACAGAACATGGATGGTGGATGGGGACTCCACATCGAGGGGCCAAGCACTATGTTTGGCTCTGTTTTGACCTATGTTACTTTGAGATTGCTTGGGGAAGGAGCAAATGATGGTGATGGATCTATGGAGAAAGGCAGAGATTGGATTTTGTCTCATGGTGGGGCCACTGCAATAACATCATGGGGAAAGATGTGGCTCTCGGTTTGGTTTCCATCCCTTCTATTGCTGTTTATGTAGCTTTCTCCAAGTGCACTGCACCCTCATTTTGAAGCTTTTACTTTTTTTTTATTGTTTTCTTTTATGGTTTATTAGGTGCTTGGGGTCTTTGAATGGTCTGGAAACAATCCTCTGTCACCTGAGATTTGGCTTGTTCCATATATCCTTCCTTTCCATCCTGGTAATCTTGTAACAATCTCCTTCTTTATTTCTATTTGTGTTGAACTAATACTTAAAATTATAAGAATTTGTGGGTCCATTTAATTGTAAAATATCCAGAAGTGCTTTAATTCTGCATTTGAATTCTAACCTCCAACTTATTCTTGATCAAAGTAGTATTAGTGGATTTTTATAAAACTCAACGTATAGACTGTTGAATCTTTACTTCAACAGGCTATTCCTTTGACCTATCTTTGGTTGGAGCAAACTGAACGCTGATACAAGTTCTATGTGATTATATGGAGAATTGAGTTGAGACTCAATGGCTAGAGATAAACAAGAGATATTTAAGACTGTTTTTAATGTTATACTCCAATTCTTAAAGTACAAATTATTCGAATTGGCAACTAAATGACTTCTATAAAAGTTTTTCAACAATTCCATAAATTGGCAATTGTAAGATGCACTCTACTTTCTTATTGCCATTTTTTATTTTTTTAAAATAGGAGTTATGTTGCCAGGTGGAATCATTAAACTCTAATATCTTGCAATCATGCAATATCTTTTTTCAAGGATTTGTTTGGTTCAAAGGTTTCAAGGATATTATTTTGTAAATTATAGATTGGTTGTATACATTGCAGGAAGAATGTGGTGTCATTGTCGTATGGTTTATCTCCCCATGTCCTATTTGTATGGGAAAAGGTTTGTTGGCCCAATCACAACCACTGTTCTTTCTTTGAGGAAGGAACTTTTCACAGTTCCTTATCATGATATAGACTGGAATAGAGCTCGCAATGAATGTGCAAAGGTTGGTAATATCAGTGTTTTTTTTTTTTTTTTTTTTTTTTTTTTTTTTTTTTTTTTACAACCTATTGTGGCAGTTTGTTTTCACAACCCTGAGTAATGTTTCAGAACTTATTGGTTGTATAGTAGCATCCATATACTCATTCTCTTCGTTCTTAGACAGACTTTTCTGTGTTTGTAATTAATAGTATCTCATTATGTGTCATAATTCACTGCAGGAAGATCTATATTATCCCCACCCTTTTGTACAGGATGTACTTTGGGCAACTCTTCACAAGGCTGTAGAGCCTGTTTTGTTACATTGGCCTGGGAAGAAATTGAGAGAAAAGTTTCTACGGACTGTTATGGAGCACATACATTATGAGGATGAAACTACTTGCTATATATGCATAGGTCCTGTGAACAAGGTATGATTGAAACATCAAATACTTGAGTTGTTCTAGATGTTGAATTGTGAAAATAGTAAAATATAGAATATGATATGATAAATGATCTTAGCAAAGGTCTAGAACTGAGAAGGTATCTATAGATATTTGTAACATTTGCATGCATGATGCGGTAGTGTGGAAAAGTGTTGGTGATTTCATTGGTTTCTGCTTTTGTTAACATGTCACATTGATATTAGTTGTGCCTATATTTCCATAGTTTGGACGTTATCTTTTTCATGTAGGAATCAATATTGGTTTTTGGTTGTTTCTTTGATTTATTTTAGTATTTTACCTAATGGAGTGCAATCCAAAATGTTGCAATTGCTGAAATTTCATTTAGTTTCTCACTTTTTAATGTTGATATTTTAGGTACTAAATATGCTTTGCTGCTGGGTGGAAGATCCAAATTCTGAAGCTTTCAAGTTACATCTTCCAAGAATCTATGATTACTTGTGGCTTGCAGAAGATGGCATGAAGATGCAGGTTGAGTTCTGTGTATATATAGATCTGTAATATACTGTTATTTTTCTTCTATGTTTTCATTGTTTATTTTCAATTAAAAGAAGAAAGGACAAAAGAATCATAATATTTATAAGGATATAAGGACAAGAGGAGAGAGAAAACAGAATGAGTTCAATTGCTAAAGGGTAATGCGAAGACAAAATGAAAACCCAAATCCTGACTAATATCATCAAGACTGGAGTCACTGGACTTAGTGAGACATGCCCGACTTGCAATTAAATTACGAACGAAGTCTGCTCCATGCCCTTGGAAGGATGCTTAAGTCAACTGATAAAAGATATGGAAGAAACTTCTATTTTAATGAGTCTATTCATCTGGATTGGCTGTTTTTCTTGTATTGAGCTATAGTGGACTTAACACTTTGAGACAATATATTATATTTCAGGGATATAATGGAAGTCAGTTATGGGATGCTGCCTTTGCTGTTCAAGCCATAATCTCTACAGATCTTGTTGATGAGTTTGGCCCTACTCTAAAAAAGGCCCATACATTTATAAAGAACTCCCAGGTTAACCTTTGATTTTCTTTTTATGCCAATTATTACACATTGTTATTTTGCTATTATGTTTCACATTCCTGGGCTATTATCTTACAAATCCCTTATTGTTGACTTTAAAGATTTTAGATGACTGCCCCGGGAACCTTGCTGTTTCGTATCGTCATATTTCCAAAGGAGCCTGGCCATATTCAACCGCAGATCATGGTTGGCCATTATCAGATTGCTCCTGTGAGGGATTGAAAGTAACAAAGTTCAACCTGAAGAGTTATTATACTGAGTTTAATTTTCTCCCCTACAAATTTGCTTAAATAAGTATATATTGATTCTGTTGTTTTAGGCTGTACTATTACTGTCAAAGTTACCAGCAGAAACTGTCGGGGAACCACTGGATGCAAAGCGATTATATGATGCTGTAAATTTTATTTTATCATTACAGGTACTATGTATCTGTGATCTATTGGACTTATTGATTTTTTACTTTGCACATGCATACACTTATCAAGTATTTTAGTGGAAAAACTTCATTTCATTTTGTTTACATCAAAGCGACGGAAAAGTCTATGGAAATAAATTCCTGGAAGATATTATTGTCTTTAAACATCTTATGATCACGTATATTAACATTGTATCATCATTTATGCTAATCTGCATTGTGGTGTGGAAGTGCTATGTGTAAGAACATAGATTTTTGTCATAATCTAATGAAGTTGAATGACACCTATGACACAATACCTTACATATACTTATAGTAGCTATAAATTTCTGATTTAAAAGCTGAGATGGCAGTAGTTGCTCCCAAGAAAATGGATTGGAGGGTTCATTATGATGTGAATATATTTGTTTAATCAGCTGTATCATTCTTCTGCCTATGCCTGTTTATACTTGGAGGTGTTCTTTATTTGCAATAATTTGAATCAATAACGAGAAGTGAGAAGTCATTTAAGTATACTATAATGGAAATATGGATGGTTGAAATTGACTAAAACAGAAGTGATGATGGGCCAAATTGTTTTTCAATTGAAACTTCATTTTCAGAACATGAATTTTAGTGTTTTCTACTAGTTTTAATTGATGAAATCTGTACTTATCTGTTTTGATCATATATAAAGATAGTAATTGGGGAAATTTTTTTACTATTTTTTTTTTTTTTTAATTTGACTTTGAGCAAGCAACTATCTTCAAAATTCATTAAAACACATGATAATTGGTGATTAGAATTAAAGCAACAGAACTTGATATATGGATCTCAGTATGCCTTCTTATGTGTCATCTGATTAAATTGTTTATTTATCTTCCTTTAGTGCATTTAAAGTATCAGATCTATAAAGTTCTTATCTGTGAACGTCTCACAAAGCTGAGGTAAGAATTCGTGGCAACTTTTGCAGAATGCAGATGGAGGCTTTGCAACATATGAATTGACAAGATCCTATAGATGGTTGGAGGTAGGTTCTTCTATGTGTAACAAGAATAGCAAACACTTGCATTTTAATTTCTTAAATATTTCCAAGAACTTAATGTGGTTCATACTATATTTTTCTTATGTCCAATAGTCCTTATATTTTGGTTGTTTGCCCCCGTTAAATCATCTAGAACTGAACCTTGAATAACTGAATTTAATTTAATGTTTGTTACTGACTTAGCAAGTTAATTATTGTCTCTCTTTAGACTGCTAATCTTACTTACATGCTGAGCAAATTATTTATTATGTGGTTCTTTATTTTGTATCCTTTTGTACGATAGATAAGTCAATCAGCATGTGGAAGATGATAATGGTAATACTTATTGCATGATTTAGTCATCCAGTCATAGCATATCTTATTATGAGGGTTGTGGTTTGAAAGCCATCTTTATTTCAAACCATTGGGAATTCCACATTATGTACATTGATCAGTTATTGTGATGTGATCTTTTTTTTTTCTTTCCTGCAGCTAATCAATCCTTCTGAAACCTTTGGTGACATTATCATTGATTACCCGTAAGATGCCTCTGCTTCTTTGTTTTTATGCAAACGTTTATGTTTGTTTTGCTCAGTTTTGTTATTAAAAGCTTGTCTTTGAAAGCATTACCAAGGTCTGTTGATTATAGTACCTTAGCTTATGCATACATAAAATTTCAAAATGAAATAAAGGTTTTCATGAATAATTTTCCCTGATTAATTACTCCAACCCTCTTCAACTATTGAATCAAAGAAATATATGATAACTAACGTTACCTTTCAGCAACCTTCTTATCAATTTGAATTCCCTGATCTTTCTAGCTATGTTGAGTGCACCTCAGCTGCAATTCAAGCATTAACAGCATTTAAAAAATTATACCCTGGCCATCGCAAAGAAGAAGTGGAGCGCTGTGTTGAAAAAAGTGCTAAATTCATTGAGAAGTTTCAAGAAGCAGATGGCTCCTGGTCAGTGTTTTTTTTTTCTCTTCAACTTGGTTTTCTCTTCCTAATTGCTAGAGCATGAGTTAGATTTGGTGACTTCTGAGATGCATATTTTTATTTCTTCCTCATTAATAAGTGGCATTTAATAGCACCGGTGACACGGTTTGCCCTTTTTTTTTCTATTAATCTAGAATTCAATTCATAGTTGTGATAAAACCTTTCTTTGTGGCAGGTATGGTTCTTGGGGTGTTTGCTACACTTATGGAACATTGTTTGGTGTAAAAGGCCTGGTGGCTGCTGGACGAAACTTCAGTAATAGCCTTACGATTCGCAAGGCTTGTGATTTTGTGTTGTCAAAACAGCTTCCTTGCGGTGGTTGGGGGGAGAGTTATCTTTCATGCCAAAACAAGGTTGATTATTCTTACATCTGTTGTTTGTTTGCCCTCATATATGTTCATATGTCGGTGTTTGACTGTGTTGCCATTTCTTGCATTTATAAATCTTTGCAACTCTTGTTGTCATATCCCATGATTACCTAAAGTCAAAACTCAAAAGAGAGACAGATAATGTGGTTGGTTCATGCTGGAAGATCGTAACACCCAAGTTTAAATGGGTGCCATCCTGACATAGTCTAGGATAAGCTGGGAAAGTGGGAAATGAATTCTAACTGTTGGACTTGTTGTACTTCAAGTTCATGCAGTTACTCAACTCTTAATATTTCCTGGAGAATAAGCATTGTCGCTGATGCAAATCTTAAAAATTACTCCTATGATTTACTCATCGTGTCAGAGAGTTTACTGAATATTGCAATTGGTTTATGCTAAAATGTTTCACTGCTATGGCCTATTGTTGACAAGACTTGTAAAATGATATATACTTCTGTCTCAGAACCTGGACTTCAAAATTTGGGTTATTAGAACTTATGATTTACTATTTGATTAAATGACGTCTTAATTGAATGAGTCTTGTTTTAGGGACTCCATGAAATCCTACAGAAAGTAAATGAACTTTTCTTTTGAGAGTGGATTTCATATAAAAGAGCTGAAACCACAAGTTTAATTATTAATCCTGTTTCTGTCCATGTTTCTGGTGCATGCATTTCACATATTTGGGACAAACTCTCGAAAGAATGTCAGTTATTGGAATGAAAGATATCCTATTTATACTACAGGGTCTTCTTGTTGCTTATTGCTTAGATCTTCATATTAATTTGCAATTAATACTAATCTATACAGATAGAACAAGTTAAACTAAACGGTACTGTTAGTTGATAGTTTCAATTAATTTAATGTGTGATCAACTCAAAGTTAGGTATTGCAATACTATTTCTTTTGTTACATGTATTGTAATTTTAAGTTCTTATTGCAAACTTTATGGAATTGTTTATGATGCTTTACACTAGCAGTAAATACAAAGAATGCTTTATTAATTTATTCAGGTGTATACAAATCTAGAAGGCAACAGATCCCATTTGGTCAATACGGGATGGGCTTTACTGACTCTCATTGATGCTGGGCAGGTAACATATTTGGGACAAACACGATATGCTTATCCTATTGTTTTATTTCATGCTATAGTATCACTATTTTAAAGAACGTTTTTTCTTATTTTGTCTGTGTCTGTGTCTGTGTCTATGCAGGCTGAGAGAGATCCGTTGCCATTGCATCGTGCAGCAAAAGTCCTAATAAATTCTCAATGTGAAAATGGAGATTTCCCCCAACAGGTGCGTTGGAAATGCTGATAGTTTTTCTCTCTTCAGTCATTTCCCTAAAAAAAAATTTTATATATATATTTTTTATTATACATAGGACTGGGGTGGGTTGATGGTTTTACAAGTGGATTTATTATACGAAGTATAATTTATTTATAAAAAAAACCTTTCCCCAATGCATCTAAAATACTTTGTCATTTATATTGTTACCATAAAATATCATATTACCTCCAAAAAGTTATTATTTTTCTTAATCTACCTATAAAGGTAGGGGTGAAAGTTATAATGTATAGATTATTATTGTTAACTAGCATATAATCCAGTGTTACGCGGGATCATTTAGTTTTTATTTGTAAATGATAACAATATTATTTATTAAATATTAAATATTTAATACAATTGTGTTTGTTGTTTATTTTATAATATTAAATTGCAATTTTAAATTATAATACATATTAAATTATGTGACATTTGTGTGAGTTCGTGTCACTGTCCTCACTCTATGAGACGAATTATTTATTAGATAAATTAATATACTCCCTTCCATCATCATTTATTCATCCTACATTAAGTTCACCACTTAAATGTGGAAATATTTTTTCAATTCAAAATATAAAAATACACTTTAATTTTAAAATTATCATAACTTTTTAAAGTATAGTACAACATATTTTAGAGTCGAACTAAGGTGCACCAAGTGTATTGGTGCACCTAGTTAATGTAAATCATTAAATTAAAATATTAATCAATAATTACCTTTGGATCAAAATAAAAAAATTAAAATTTAAAAAATAAAAAAATAACTATATCTTAGATTATAGCCTATAACTTCTAGGTGCATCGGTGTACCGTGTATCCGGTGTACTACAAAATAATCTCATATTTTTCTTACCTAAAAAGACTCTTGAAAATAAATGTAATTAATCAAAAAGAATTTTTTTCTTAAACTAGGTGTAATAGTAAAGATGAATTTAATAATTATTTTTACATATTATTCATAAAATATTTAAATTGGACCATTATCATATTTTAATTTTTATTGGTTAGGTATCAAATGTTAATAAAAATTTTATCATTCATATTAATGGTTTATGAAATAGTTTAATGGTTTGGTTATCATTTTTATCTAATCGCCTATTACTTTTATTCAATCCTATGGATTTTTCATAAAATAACTCAATTTTTATCACTTTCTTTTATTAAGTTGTATCATTTTTTATTAAAAATTTTATTATTTTTTATTCATTTTTAATTTGTTTATAAAATAATTCATTTGTTCGATTATTACTTTTCCTTGATCAGGTACGTTTTATTAAAAACTTTATCACTTTTTATCCTTTCTAGAATTATTCATAAAATAATTCAGTTGAATGGTTATTAATTTACGAAGAGGTTGGTCTCCCGTGGGAATACAAGAAGTTTAGTATATTAAATTTTTTTGTTCACATGGGGACACGGTGTGTTCCCGGGGACACACAAGTTTTTGTCTTTACGAAGACATTACTTTTTATTTAAAAATATTATTATTATTATTTTATTATCTATTTTACAAATTGTTTCATAAAATAGCTCAAATGGAAAATGTAATCAGATATATCACTTTTATTAAAACGTTATCAATTTTTATCAATCACAATAATTATTCATGAAATAATACAATTGAAAAATTATTACATTTTCTTAATTAAGTATTTTTGCAAAAAAAAAAAAAAATTTATCACCTTTTATACTTCTTACAAAATTTTCATAAAATAGTTTAATGGGGCAAATATAATTTTATTTTTTTTTTTAAAAAATGTATCACATTTTACATCAATAGACATTATTAATCTCATTTAATAATTTTGAATGAATAGTATTTTAAAATTAATTTAATTTAAGAAATGTTAGTTTTATTAAATCTACTTTCATTAGTTATTAAATAAATTAAATTAATAATTAAATTTAAATAAAGAAATTATTTTTGTTATAAAATAAGAAAAAATACATTTAAAAAACATTAAAAAGAAAGAGAAAATTATTCGTTTGACCAAATTACTCTTACCACGGACACGGGAAACTTTTCATATTAAACAAATTTCTATATTACTCCCTACGTACATCCTCAATGTATTCATTTGCTTTTTACATATGTATTAAGAAGTATTATTATTTTATGTGAGGTAATTATATTAGTGGAGAGTGTGAGTCTCATATTTTATTTGTATTAGTGAAGGGTGTTGGTCTCATAGTCCAAAAAGGGAAATGAATAGATTAAGGATGGACGACCCAAAATGATAAAATTGATAGATTAACAGTGGACGTGGGAGTAATATATACGGGCAAAATGTAGCTCTTCTCACAAAATCAGATCGGTGAAACGATTTGCTACAAAATACTCACTCTTTACATTTTGTCATTTTAATTTATTCTAAGGCTAATTATATTGTGCACCCGAGTGCACCCAAGATAGGGTGCACCAACTTTAAAAAACGTATACAAATATAAACAAAAACATATACAATTATAAAACAAATGTATACAATTTAATTGTTAGTTTTTTTAATGAAGGATTGATGGTAAAAAAAATATAGAATTATTAAAAAACATGTACTCCCTCCATCCCACGGCAAGGATAGTTTTGCTTTTTGGCACGTGGATTAAGGAGTATTATTATTTAATGTGTAGTGGGTAGTTGTATTAGTGTGAGTATGAGCCCCATGTTTTAATTGTATTAGAGAGGATGAGTGGTCTCATGTGTGTAAAAAAAGGAAAGAGGACCCTTTGGGTGGGACGACTAAAATGGAAAAAAGAGACCCTTGCTGTGGGACGGAAGGAGTATACACTATTGAATAAAAAATTATACACATATGGATGCTAGTTTTTTTAATGAAAAACTTAGTATAAAAAAAATATACAATCATTAAGCGATATTTATACAAAATAGAATAAAAAGTTATACACATATGGGTGCACCCTTCACACGGGTGCACCTAATATCAACTCTTATTCTAAAGTAAGATTATATTTATCCTTATATTAATTGAGATACATACAAAACAATCAGTATATCATACTTACTCCTTACATTTTGTCATTTTAACTTATTCTAAAGTAAAATTTATATTTATCCTTATATTAATTGAGATACATACAAAACAATTAATATATCTCTATAAAGTTTACATTACACTCCCATATTAAAATGTAAATTGATATTCTGTGCACTCAAATACACGCATGCACACAAATTTGTATAATTTTTTTTAATTAATATATACTCCCTCCGTCCCGTTTCAATGTTTACGTTTCTATTTTGCGCGTCTCATTTCAATGTTTACGTTTTCCTTTTTAGGAATATGGGACCCACCTAAAACAATTAATATATTATCCAATAATGATACACCTACCCACTTCATATTAAATATTATATTTTTCCACCCACTATCTATTAAAATATAATATTTTTTAATCAACGTGCAAAAAGTAAACGTAAACATTAAAACGGGACGGATGGAGTACTCCGTATTTGTTTTTTAAGAAATTTATTAGGAGTATTTTTTATATCCGGATTTTCATTACAAAACTATCAAAAAATTCGCAAAAGAATTATAAAAAAGACTTATTCATTAGTGAACATATTATTTTAATAAATATTTTTTTTTTTATGTGGGAACATTCGTGCATATGAGTGGACAAGAGAATTTACTTTAAAATATTATGTGATATTATATAAAATACTAAGTTAGAATTCTAGTACAATATCCCAAGTCCCAACTCTAATTTACACTTCTCGAGGAAAATGATTGTACATGCAACCCTCCAAATCAAAAGATTCCCTGTCAACCTCATTATTAATTTTCTAATATGGGATTGATTTCTCTCATTTAATTACTTAAAAAAATCTCATTTGATTCATGGTACAGGACATGTAGCCGAAGTACAGTGATGTGTGTATGTGTTATCCGAAATAATATGTAGTAATTGCTACCATGCCTTTAATATGAAATTCTAACAGACACGGATTGCTAAAAAAAACATTGGCCAATATCAGAGAAAAACAACCATCAGTAAGTTTATAACTGTTGAAACATAAGATAGCCACATAAGGACTTTAGACAATTACAAAATATTAACTAACATAAGCTGGCCCCGGAAAGAACTCTCTAAACTTGAATTACCAATAATAATGGAATTGTTGAGCACATTGTTATGTTTTGCATCATCAGTTATATCATTGTTGGTATTATTATCATCTCTGGTCTGTCCCATGCCTGCTGAGGGGCAGTTCCGGTCTCACAATCTTTGCTTTCGACTAACTCTTCCCTTCCATTGTGGAATTGGATCATTTGCCAACATTACCTGTACCTTGATACATAACAAATGGAAGCAATAGTTCACCATCAATGACAAACACAGTTTTCAATATACCACCAACAAACCCTAAATTTAGGCAATCATATATTAATTATGAAATACTAATTAACATTTAAATTTATACCTCCTAGATACACCAGTGGGCCAAGATGGGCCCTGTTTCCTTAAGGCAAAGAAGGGTGTAAATCCTTAAGGCTTAACAAAGCAGAGATTAAAATCCACAATGCATGCATTCTTTGAAGTAAAATTTGGATAATAGTTGATAATTAGCAGACTGGTGTAAGCTGAAGAAAACACATAAAAATTAGAACAATTACAGTCTACATGAATCGAATTGAAAGTATTTTGGGAAGCATTTACAAACCTCATATCTATGCATAATTTAAAACCATAAAAAGGCCAATAAATCAGAACATGAAATTATAAGAGCATTCAATTGAAACTAATAAGAAATCTTCCAAGTTTCAACAGCTTAAGAATTAAAAATTCAGAACTACAAAATTGATGCCAATAAAAATAATTGATAATTCAAGGTTTAATCTC
This sequence comes from Pogostemon cablin, assembly GCA_023678885.1. Lineage (NCBI taxonomy): Eukaryota > Viridiplantae > Streptophyta > Magnoliopsida > Lamiales > Lamiaceae > Pogostemon > Pogostemon cablin. Next base: position 11,087,796 of record CM042964.1, on the reverse strand, counting down.
ACAAGAAAATACCAAATGTGTGTTGATTATTATTGTTTAGGTGCAGTAAGCAATGTATGTGGTATGGGTTTTGCAGGAGATCATGGGGGTGTTCAACAGGAATTGCATGATCACATATGCTGCATACAGGAATATATTCCCAATCTGGGCTTTAGGCGAATATCGTACTCGAGTTCTGCGCTACCATAACCATTGAAATCATCAGCCTCCTTCACTCCAAGTTAGTAATTTCAGCTATAGCTGTATTGAGCATGGAGTTCTTATCTTATCCTATCTGGATATTTTTTATTGCATCTCTTCTCTTTTCCTCTCATGTTTTTGGAGTAATTAGTGTTTGCCACGAGCCTTGTAGTTCCATGCTCACCCTAAAACCCTATAAATGCTGCTTCTTTTGTTATGTTCTAGTCTAGTAAAAATAGCTTGCTTGTCTATTTAAGCATATATAATGCACATGTGCAACAAATGCAATGAATTATTTGCCTACGTATGTATATTGTTGAAAGAAACTCAATTTTTATTGTGTACAAATAAAGAATGATTCAAGTTGAATGAATATGTATGTGAAATTCTGCACTGGAAATATTTCAAACCAAATCCAAACTGTATTTATACAACACACATTCATGAAGAGAAATCTATCTATATCCTCCCACAACTCCAACAACTTATATATGTTTGCACAATACACACATTTATGAAAATTTGCAAGCAAAACGGACTATTATATATTATTCACAAAACAATCAATAAAAAGTTGACCACTTCTATGTATTTGCACAAGAAGATTTGAAAGAGTAATTTTCTATTTCTACAAATGGTTTGGGAGGAAAATTGAACTTTTTGCTATTTACTAGTTTAATTAATGTCGCCTCAAAGATTGAGCTGCATACCCACATGATTTTTATATTTGTGTGTACTAGTATAATATTAGTGTTAAAACACACCTAAAAATAATTTTGATATATATTGAACTAAGAAACACCTCCTATACATTTATATTGTTCACATGATTGTTTACTGAATTAAAAATTTAGTATAGTTTTTTACTACGATGTTATGTTAACGTTTAACTCTTGACTTTGTACATGGATGAGTGCCCTATTTTATCAATACAAATCATGACGTTTTGATTTGATTTAAGGGTTCCACTAAATACACACCCCTTACGGCTAGATTGGTATGACTGAATGGAATAACATTGGAATGTAATGAACTTATGAATGGAATAGTAATGGGAATGAAATGATTAAAAATTATTTTTATTATGATTGGTATGGTTCAGGAATAACTCAAGTAATAGAATTTGTATTTTTTAATTAATTTCAATCTTATTAATAATATTTTTATAATATTACATTTAAAATTTTATTGAAGATTTTATATATTTTAATAATTATAAAAAATATATAATTAAAAATAAAATAAAATATTAATATTTTTAAAATATAATAAAATTTAAAATACAAATAAAAAATTATATATATTAAAAAATATTAGACTATGTATAAAAATATATATTTATATTTATATTACATGTATATATTCAATTTAATCAATAATATAAAATTTTTATATATAATTTACTAATTTTTGAATATTAAAATAATTATATACATCTATATTTTAAATTTTATGAATTAAATTTAATTTTATATTTTTTTACTGAGTTGAGTATATAATTTTTTTATTTTTTTATTAGATTCTAAATGATTTATATTTTATTTTTTATTAAATAATTTAATAAAAATATTTTAATAAATATTACATGTTAAAGTAGAAAAATAATAACATATTTATAATTTTTATAATTATATAAATAGATGATGTATAAATTAAAAAAAAGAAATATATATATATATATATATATATATATATATATATATATATATATATATATATATATATATATATAGGGTGGGGGAATAGGGAATGGAATGAGAAATAACATGGGGTGGGAGGAATGCACATTCCCACATATAAGATAATGTCCATTCCATTAGAATTGATATTCTCATTCATAAAAATATACCAATTGAAGGAATGAGAATGAGATTAGGAATTACAATTTCATTCTCATCTCATTCCATCATACCAATCATGCCATTATTATTGAATACACACCCGATCATAATATAATTTAAATATATATTTTGTAAATGTCTATATTATTCTTAACTTATTGAATACACACCCTACATATTTTTAATTAATTTTTTTAATTTTATACTTATTAATATATAAATAATAAATTACAAACAAGTAATTAATGAAGATGATAATTCCAGATTTCATGATCTGTGTTTCAATAAGCAAAAATTGCTTCGTAAATTATGAATATTATGAATTTATAATTAAATAGGGTTTTCAAATTTATTATTGGGATCGATCATCTTCTACATAGGAAAAATCACAATGATCGATGCGTTGAAATTTTGTTTTTCAAATTCAGAATTGAATCATGTAAAACCAATAGAAAAATTCATTTAATCCACATCATTTTACAATCCACCAAAAATTTTAGCAGTTGACCAAAAACACACACAAATTAATGACTCATCATCAGCAAGAGAATTACACAAAGTTTTAGGTAAATTGGGACTTCAGGTAGGGGAAGAGATGAAACGAGACTGCAGGAAGGGGAAGAGATGAAACGAGTTGAGATGATGATTTCATCCGTAGATTAGAATCATGATGGACGCGTGGACTTCTTTGAATTCAATATATGATATATAACGTTGTTGTTCTTTTGTCCTAATCCACCGCTCTTCCTAATTCGTAAGAAAACAAGAAGGATACTTGTGAATCTTGAAAACCGGCTGACTGCCTACTGCTGCCCTAAACCTCCACGCGATAAAGTTAATTAACCATAGTAATTGAAGAATAGAAATAAGCTTACAAGAGAGAATCTTGTAATTGGATGCCCCAATTTTTTTTTTTTTACAATTAATGCATTGAAGAATGATTGAGTGACTGAGTTCGAGATATGCTGTGGATTATCCGGCTGCGACAGTAGGCTGAAGTATCATGCGACGATATTAATAAAGTTTTTAATGGAAATGGAGAAAAACACTTTCTAAAAGAGAAGGATAAATTGATTAGATGTGGTGTGTATAATCTTAAGGGTAATTTTGGAGTTTTATTGGAGTTTTTGGGGGGTGTATTCAATAAAATTAAAAAATAAAAATTTAAAATGGGTGTGTATTTAATAAAAGGTGTGTTCAATAAAGAGGAGTGTGTATTTAACAATACTCTCGATTTAATTGAAGGAACGCTATTTTGAACAATGACACATGACAATTCTCGCGTGAGATCAAGTGATTGTGTTTATGTTTTTTTAAAAATAATTATATCTTTTTATTAATGATATTATCTTTTTTTTTATTCAAAATATTATATTTTTTATTTATAAAATGATTCATTGCATCACTATTACTTTTTATTAATTTGAGTATATTTTTTTATTAAAATATTATCACTTATTATCCGTCTAACGAAAGTTTTTCTAATAGCAAGTTATCCTGTGCACTCGGATGCATCGTGTACCACTTAAAAATACTAATACACTTATGAATAAAAACATATGTACTTATTAATAAAAATGTATAGACTTTATTAGCGAATTTTCTATTAGTTGTTTTAATTAAAAACTGAATGTAAAAAACTATACAGTTATTTAGAATATATATACACTATTAAATAAAGAAAATACACAATATATGTACCTAGTTGCACAAGATATCAACTCTTTTTAAAAACGGTGTCACACAAATGTTTGACTTGAACATTTACCTTTGATGGGTAACATGAATCTAAAAATGCTGATACATCAAATTTCAACTACAAAAATCATACCATACTATGTAATGTATTTTAATTTTTTTATTACTTCTTCTTTCTCTTATAATTTGCATACTTCTATGTTTGGGTTGCCAACAAAAGTTTGCACATTTAAAAAAAAAACAAAAACTTATAACAATCGCCCTCCCCCTCATACACTTTATTTAAAAAAAAAATTCACTCCTAACATACTATTTATTATAAAAAAATATCATAATACACCTAAAAAGTTAAAACTTTTCTTAATTTTCGAATCGGGAGAGGGGTGCAAACTGAAGAGAAACGAATGGAGTATTTCTTTTTTTCAAATAATTTTTTTTAGTAAAAGTTGCCTTCAAACTAGATAAAAAATCTATGAGCTGAGTTTTCTTAGATTATGTTTATTTTAAATTTAATAATCCGGATTTTTTGATAATTCAAAAGTATTTATTTTGATAGATTATAATGCTGGATTTCAAATAATTTAAATCATGCCTGTAATATATACACATTTATTTTCAAATCTTATTTATTTTAGTTTTACCACAAAAATCAATCTAAATTTACTCACTAAAAAATTGGATCATCTCTATTAATGTGCAATTAAATAACTCAAATAGATAAAATATAAATTTAGGGATTGAATAATATATATATATATATATATATATATATATATATATAAGCTAAATAAAATTAAGAGTTTAACTTCGGTACACCTAGACGATTCTTATCGTTAATCTTCTTATTGTTAGATTAAACGTAATTCAATCTCTACCATTAATTATATTAGGGTTAATTAAGCCAAAAGTCTCAACCATTTCGCGAATTTCAAATTAGTCCAAAATTTTCACTATTTACAAATAAGTTCTCGACCTTTATCCCGTTTTGCAAATCAAGCCACTGGACAGCTGAAGGCCAGCCCGGTTGCTTACGTGGAATTTATTTAGTTTTTAATTTTTTTTACACATATAATATAAACATTCAAGATAAGACATGTAAGATCCTTTTCTATCCCAATTCCTTGGTCAAACATTCAAACCAAAAATTATACTATCTATAATCTCTCTCCCACATGGCATCTGCTATCTATAATCTCCCCCCCTCCTTGAACGTAATCGACCCCTTTTCCTTTATTTCTCCTAAAATCAAGTACGGCCAACCTCTTCTGCAAGATGAATCACGATGTAGTTGCCGCTTCCCTCGCCGGGGTTTACCTCTCACGTCGTTCGCTATTTTCTCATCGAAATCGACCATTGCTGCCAACTGTAACGCTCTAAATTCATTTAGAAGGGTATTCTAATTTTTTTTTCTTTTTTTAATAAACAGATAAATAAATACACGGTAAAATAGATAATTAGATAAAAGAGTTGCCCTAGAACATGTGCGTCACTGAATGTAGCACATAAGCGGAAGTCGTAATATGATGTTCTAAGACAAGAGTTATGAAATCATGTAGATTATTTTACAAAACATGCATATATCGCCAAGATGTAAAATTTCACTTAAGTCACGCTTCTTCACCTTCTGTAGAATCTGAAATTCAAAATAATACACTACAAGAAAAATACTAAATTCCAACGGTGAAAAACCGTTGGAATATTCTAAAATTCCATTGGAATCAATGATTCCAACAGAAATTCCAACCAATTTTTTTGTTGGAAAAGTGGCCGTTGGAATGTCATTTTTCCAACTATGATTCTAATGGTGGAAATTTTCCAACAATAAATCATACGACTTTTTCGCATTGGAATTGTTTTCATCACAAAGGGAATCAAATATTTTTCCAACAGGATTTTATGATGGAAATACCATTGGAATTTTTTCCAACTAATTATCCAACTGTTAAATTCCATTGAAAATTATCAACGATTTCCCTCACATCATCCAACGCAATTAACCATTGGAATTTTCCAATATAATTTATTGTTGGAATGACCGCTGAAATTATTTCTTATGAATCTTCCAACTATTAAATTTTGTTGGATATTTTTAACGATTTTCATCACATAATCCAACGCTATTAACCGAGAATTTTCCAACGTAGATTACTATTGGACTTACCGCTGGAATATTTTTCAACAGATCTTCCAATAATTATTTTTTATTGAAAATTTTAATTATTTCCATCACATATTCCAACACAACTTACTGTTGAAATTTTCGAATGGATAAAAAATGTATTTTCCAATAATTTTTTTTCATTGGAATATTATTAATATATATCATATAATATATTTCCTATTTTTATTCCAATCATTACCCTATAAAAGAATTCCAATTAGGCACATATATAAAATGACTCTACAGAATATTATAATAAAATAAAACACAATAGTTATTACTATTAATAATATAATTCAATGTATTACACAATAGCTAAACATTAACTCCTCCTCCTATTTGTTTCCAATGGGAATCAAACCCGGGTCACTCACTTGTGTGAGGAGCCCGGTGGCTAAGTGGGCTAGCCCACTTGGTTTCTACCACTCACCATTGTCACTATCATAATAGTCATCATCCCCATACTATTTGCCTCCGTAATCATAATTTTTATAATAATCATAGTCATGATCATCTCCCTCCAAATCCTCATAATCATAATCACCATCATTTCCATCATTTTCAATAAATTCATCTCCATTAGAATCTACATGCATCAAGCCTTCACAATCATTCATATCCTCATTAGTATTATCGTCTTTCAATCCTCTGTTAACCTTCAATTCCTTATCTATAATTATGTGAGATCTTTATGAAGGTGCACCACTGAGCTATTTAAGAAGCTTGTGAATGGAGGTCACTTCATCTTCTAGCACCTTGTTACGTTTTTTCATATTGGTCAATTCCTCCTCCAATGACTCATTCTTCTTTTCGACAATATCCAAACATTGGTTCAATTATTGAACTTCAGAGATGTTAGGCCTAGCACAGTTTGACCTTGAACCAGACGATTTATAAAAAATGAATTCAGACCCAAATCCAGGAGCTCTACCTCTTTTATTTCCTTTGTTAGCCTCTAAAAAAATCCTAGATTCGTCCACTTCTTATTAACCTTCTGCTTTCTTCTTCTCTGTTAACTTCTTATAAATACACTGCACACAATACTTCAATTTTAAGAACAAGTTTTCTTAAGAAAAAAATTCCACTAAACAAAGTTGCTTACATAAGTCCTTTTAACTTTTGAATTTTCCCACTTCTTAGTTTTGTCATTATAATTGAGCTCAAAAAAATTTCAAGAATCGTAACCTGTCTCTTCAACCTTTTTGCCTGAAATAAACTTGAATTTTGGTAAATAGAAAATTAAACAAAAGGGTCTTAATATTACAAACATTTCAAATGTTCATACCTCTCGTCTTATTTGCTCAGATATCAACATGGCACCACTTCTATTTAGAAAACCATCCTTGTTTGCAGATATATTCTTCTTGTTCCTATCAGACATTTTCTTGAAATGAGGGTCTGTTCTCCATTTTCGCTTTCAACCTTTAAGCACTTCGTCTGACATCCATTTTCCATCTGATTTACCTCTACGTATGTCAGACAAAGAGTTACACACAGATTCTGTAGCTTTGTGTTTCCATATTCGCTCAATGTCTGCATCATGATCAAGATCCCATGTACATTTTCTCTGCACAATAAAAAAACCATGTATTTATTTTAGTATTGTTTATAAAACAACATTAAAGGCTATCAAACATAACTTTAATATTACCTTAAACTCAGAAAACCATAAATCTTTTACATCTTTTGGGATCTCACTCTATCCAATCCATGATTTTGAATATTTGGTTTTTATGACACTTGACATCTTTTTTACTGCATCTGTGGGATAAAATCTTGAAAAAATAATAAATTTTTATTAGTAATACTAATCATATCATAAATACATTGACACTAAAATAAATTCAATTAATAATAAAATACATGCGATATTAAACTCAAGTGTAGAATCATACTCTTTTCCATTTGGTCTGATGTGCAGAGTGTCATCCCTCAATGTATAAGCAGATGATGCACCTGGTGTAAAACAATTATCAACAGATGATGTAGAACCCTCAACACGAGCTTTATTATTAACTTTCTTCTTGAGGTTATGCAAAAATCTAAGTAAAATAAAATAAAATAATATAACTAAATATATTAAGATAGTATTGCAAACATAAATATGTATATACATATATATATTACCTCTCAAATGGATACATCCATCTATATTGTACTGGTCCACCAAGTTTAGCTTCATCCACCAAGTGTATAGGTAGATGTTCCATCACGTAAAAAAAGGATGGAGGAAATATCTTCTCTAACTTGCATAAGATGATAGGAATATTGGCATTCATCATATCAAGTTTAGCTTCTTCTAACTCCGGACAATATAAATCTCGAAAAAAGTAGCTTAACTCAGTTAAAGCTTCCCAAATTGGAGTAGGTAAGCATCTAAATGTAATTGGAATCAATCACTCCATAAATATGTGACAATCATGACTCTTCAAATGATGTACGGTATAAGACATCAAATCAATACATGATCCCAAATTAGATGCATATCCATCTGGAAGCTTAAGGCTCTGGACCCACTCACACACTCCTCTTTTTTTATTCATGTTTAATTAATATTGTGCTTTAGGCTTGACAATCTTTCCTTTACTATTATCTTCCAAATGTAGCATCAGACGATTACAATACAATATAAGATCCTTCCTTGCATTATCATTATCTTTGGTTTTGCCTTTAACATCCATAACTGTGTTGAACACATTTTTAAAAACATTACTTTCAGTGTACATGGCATCTATGTTATGAGACAACAACAAATCACACCAATATCGCAATTCCCAAAAGATAGCTTGTTTTATCTAATGATGTTCATCCCCATATCCATCGGTTAATCAAAAGTTTAGTTTACAATGTGTGATCGATCTATAGCATATTATACAAATTTTATTTTTATTTTTAAAAATAAATGTATAGTTGGAATATATCACAATTAGGTTATTGATGAGAACTCAGATGATGAAAGAATTACCACATGAAAACTCTAGAACAGGTAATCTATCGAATAAAAATCAATTGAATCCCAGCAAGAGCTAAAACAACCAATAGTCAACTCAATATCAAACCTTTTCATGCATTACTCATGATTAACTTCTCTCAACATATTTTGATGAACTACTTAAGAAGTCAAAGAATTGTAGTACACTTGAACCATACCAAGAGTAAGTTCCTAGTCAAGTAAGCAAATACCCTAAAATAAGAAGAAGAAGAGACATGGAGCACGTACCATAGCACATACCAAACTCGCAGCCATTATTAGTTCAAAAATTGAACTATGAGATTTGGTATACAAACCTTAAAGTAATGAAATATGTAATACATTGGGATATGTTTTTTAATCTATACATGCTCATAAAACAGTCTTGGAATTTATTTAACAAATAACGAACATATTAATGCCGCATTAAATTCCTGAGTCTCGCATAAACATTGATATCAATCAACAAGTCACTCAGAAAATAAAAAAAATTGAAATACGAATTCTCACAAATATTTTGCCCAAATAACCAAGAATTAACAAGTAATGTGTAGAAAGTAGGAGAGATTAACAAAGCGCGGAGGGGACGTCGATGTCGACAGGGGCAGTGGTGACACAAATGCAGTTGCACAACATCAATAAGAAGAAGCAACGGCGAGGCCGCTTCAAAGCCGCAACGACACAGTAGAAAAACGGAAAGTGAAGCACCAACAGTAAAATATTACAATGTTTTGAACAACACAATGAAATCGATCCCAAATAATATTAAGATAGATTAAGATGGAATAAGATTTTTACAAATCAAACAGAGATTGAAAAAAAGGTACTTGGGAATTAGGGCAAAATTATACCTATTCATCTGTCGAACGAAGATCGTAAAATTGAAAGCGCTAAAAATTTATTTAGAAGACTTGGTGTTTCGCGGAGGTGTTTGACTTTGGGTAATCCTGCGACACCCTCTAATATCTTCTGAACAGTAGAAATTTCCAATCCAATGATACGCTAGTCCACCGTGTTCACTTTTTCATTTATTTTTCTTTTCTTCTTTCATTTCATTTACTGAATGTTGTATATTAATTACTTTAATTATTATACTATTAAATTAATTATGTTGTATATTAATTACTTTAATATATTATTACTTACATTGTATATATGTTAACATATTTCATTTTCTGGTATATTAATTACTTTGTATTTTAATTACTTTAATTTTTAAATTTCTTTATTTAATTTTATTATTTTAATAATTAATTAAGATCCAACTATCTAAAGCAAAAACTTGTGTGAGACCGTCTCACGTAAACCCTTACGTGAGACGGCCAAAAAGTGAAAACTTTTATCAGAAAAGTGATAGTAAATTCATGAAAAGTGATGATGTTATTTCATGACAATTTATAGTATAAATAAAAAGTGATAACATTTTATAGCGAAAGTGATAACTATTTTAAAAAGTAAAAAATGGTCTCACGTGAGACGGTCTCACGCAAGACCTACCCACTATCTAATTACTTGTTTTCATTATAATTTTTATTAATATTAATTATTTATTAAATTATATAATTTTTAATTGGATATTTTAATTTTTTAAGTTAATTAGTAAATTAAGTTATTCCACATTTATTTATAAATGAGCAAGTCTTGCGTGAGAGTAACTCATATAAGATTATTTTACACATTTTAAATTAATTATCACTTTCATTATAAAATGCTATCACTTTTCATTTTTACTATAAATAGTTTATAAAATAATATTGTCACCTCACTTTTCATTAATTAAGTATCACTTTTTATCCGTCTCACGTAAACCCTTAAGTGAGACATGAGTCTCACACAAAGTCTTTGCCATTGAAAATTGACTCATTAAATTATTTGATATCATAAAGGGTATAATTTTTGGTAAAAACTTATGTCATATGGGGAAATTTTCATGAAGTAAATAAAAAGTGATAATATTTTCATAAAGTAATAATAATCGAATTGATAAAATGTAATAGTGGTGCAAGAAATTTAAATATAAATAATTTATAGTATAAATGAAAAATGATGAAATAATCTTTTCAATAAAAAATAATATATTTAATAAAAAGAGAAAATTTAAATTAAAAGTGATCTCGATGAGACGATTTCACATAAATTCTTGAATTTTCTTTTTAATATACAAAATATATACATTAAAAATTAATAATGTATATATAAAGAGACTAAGTGAATTGTTAATAATAATTTATTTTTATTAATATTAAATTAAAACTTTTATTTAGGACACATACAGTCTTATATCTCCGTGAAATACATTATTGATAAACCGAATAAAATGCATTAAATAAAAAAATCATCATCATTAATTAAAATTTTGAATTTGTATGTGTCATTAACATATATATTCATCCTTAAAAGATTTGTTATTTTGATAACAGTAAATTATTTTAAAAGTAATATTTATAAATAAATTTAATCATGAAAGTTGTTTATTTAATTTTTTTAATAAAATATACAATATTTAAACAGTTAAAATAAAATTGATTAAAAGAAAATACTATAATTCGATGAAAAATAAAAAAAGGGTGACGAGATAAAAATAAAGAAAGAATGTAAAAGAAGGAAGCTTATTGGAATGTCTAATCTAACTTCTAATGTAGTTCGGCATAATCGCCGCTTAAAAAAAAGTAATGGAAAATTTTTCAACATATTCATTTTTCATTGGAATTTTCGTTGAAAATTTCCAACGTATTTATTTTTCATTGGAATTACCATTGGACATTACCTATGGTTTAATTAACCGTCGGAATTTTGGTTGGAATTGTCCAATAGAATTTCTATAGGAAATTTTCAATGTTTTAATTTTCCTTTTGGAATATTCGTTGGAATTTTCCAATATTTTTATTTTTATTGAAATTACCATAGGAATTTTCCAACTTTATCATTTTTCGTTGGAATTTCTATAAGAAATTTTCAATGATTCAATTTTTTATCAGAATTTGTATAGGAATTTTAAGGAATTTCCAACAATAATATTTTTTATTGGAATTATCGTTGGAATTTTCCAACGTTATAATTTTTCATTGGTATTGTCATTGGAGTTTTTCAACATTTTCATCTTTCCATTGGAATTACTGTTGGAGTTTTACACCATTGGAAATTTCATTGGAATTACCATTGAAATTTTCCAACGGTTTAATACATCGTTGTAATTTTCATTAGAATTTGAAAATTCCAACGACTTTCTTTTTTTGTTGGAATGTTACTGTTAGAATTTAGCAGTTTTCTTGTAGTGATAGGGTGAGCGTCTAAAATACACTCAGTAGGGGAATATTAATAATTGATTTGCTAATATATATGTAAGAAAAATATATAAAATAAAATAATGTGGCAGTCGATAAATATGTGTCAACGACAGCTCAAAGTTCGCCAATATGTCAATTAGCGCATGCTCCGGCTGCGTCCGACAATATGTCAATTAGTATCAAGATGCAAATATGGAGATATTTTTCAATGTATATACATGTCTATTACGTACACATTAACAATAACAATCATAAACATGAAATGTAATAATACTTGGTAAAGAGTAGAAATCATTCCTATCTTAAGGCGAATATGAAATTATGAGTGATAACTGATAATAACATGCTTAAATTAAATTTAAAAATAAAACTAAGTTTAAAATGTTTAAAAATAAAATTTAGGGTTTTATTAAAATAAAGGTGAAATTAATAGTTGTAATCTAAATAAAATGTGAATATTAATAACTTACTATATTTAAGTAGGATATAAAGACAAGAATAAAATAAGAATTTAATTAAAATCAAATTTAATATTTAAAACGTTTTAAATAAAATTTTCATATATACTGTAAAAATGCATAAATCTACGTGAATGTTTTTTTACGTGATAAAATAGATTTCCTATTTCTAAAATTAACTAGGTCTAATAGTTAACATCTTATGGGTAAGTCTTGCGTGAGACCGTCTCACGTGAGACTATTTTTCACTTTTTAAAATAATTATCACTTTCGCTATAAAATATTATCACTTTCGCTATGAAATGTTATCACTTTTTTGTACTATAAATTGTTCATGAAATAACATTATCACTTTTAATTAATTTATTATCACTTTCCTATATAAAAGTTATCACTTTCTGGCCGTCTCACGTAAGCCCTTATGTGAGAATGTCTCACACAAGCCTTTGCCATAACTTATTGATGTCAACTCAAATATAAGTAACTCGTGTATCCAAAATTTTTCAAAATATTGAACTAATAAATATTCCACTTTCCTAATAATATAATTTAATCATTGTTATTTATCAAATTATCATTTATTTCCTAAACCCTAAACTTATTGCAATTTGTTTTAACTAGGTTTATACAATTTTAATTAAAAATTTGATAACATTTTTATGATCCTCATGAGACAAGGGTTATAACCATTGATTAAAATATTATAAGAAAATGTGACCAAAATTCAGCCTTGCGTGTACATGCATGCTTCATTTTTAGTCCAAAATTAAAACAAATTATATAGTTGTAAACAATAAATGATTTTAGTATTTGGAATCTACGTTAAGAGGCGATCATTTTAATATATAACACTATAAGATTTTATTCTTGTCGGCAGAAGTTCAAAATATACGGATTTAATATTTAAAGTCTACGTGACGAGAGGATCATTTTAACCTATAATGTGATAAGAATTGATAACTGAAAGTGAACTTACTTCTCAACCCCAAGCACTTCCTCCTTCCTCCATGTTAGCTCTATAAGTGTGTAACTATATAATCGTGAAGATATTTTTTTTTGTGAAGTTGGTGAGTTAAATTGAATGACAGGGGAGCCTATTTATAGGGGAAGAATGGCCTAAGGTAAATTTTACCCCTACTAATAGGCTCATTGTAGTAGATTGTACGTGTATTTGTGCATGTTAATTTGGACATGCGTGGATGCACCCCCCTTGGCCAGGTGTGTGAATGCGTTGGTAGTCAACCATGATGGCTACGCGTCTACAAATCAATCCACACATACATATTGACACATCCTACTAATTTGACTATGTATGATATTTTAACAATAATAATAATATTACATACACTTATCTTATATGCTTATTAATTTAGTATTATATATTATAATTACTATTATTATTATATTATTATTATTATTAACAATTATGATTATATATAAATATCATTACTATTATCCTATATAAATATATACTAGTATTATTATTATCATGTAAATATTAGGGGTGTTATATCATCCCCTACTAAAAATAAAATTTCACCCTCGAAATTCTAAATACCAAATGTAGGGAGATTTGGGTATTTCTCTCGCACATCCTCTTCTCGTTCCCACGTTGCTTTCTCTTGATTATGTTAACTCCATTGGACTTTGACTAAAAAGACGTCGCGGTTTCTTAAATTGTAAATTTTCCTATCAAGGATAGCTATAGGAAATTCTTCATAAGCGAGATCGTCGCTAACTGGTATTGTTTCTTTGTTGACCATGTGGCTCGGGTCGAACACGTATTTCCGTAGCTTTGATATATGAAACACGTTGTGTACTCCTGTCAGCTCGGGAGGTAATGCCAGTCGATAAGCTAATTTGCTAACTTTTTCCAATATCTCATATGGTCCAATAAATCTCGGCTTAAGCTTCCCCCTCTTTCCAAAATGAGAAATTCCCTTCATTGGTGAAACTTTGAGAAAAACTTTATCTCCTTCTTGAAATTGCAGGTCCTTACATCACTTATCTGCATAAGATTTTTGCCTATTCTGAGCTGTTACAATACTTCCTCTGATTTTCTTGATTGTTTCAACTGTCTTTTCTATTAATTCTAGCCCTAAAATTTTTTTTTCTCCAACTTCATCCCAATAGAGAGGTGATCTGCATTTCCTGCCATAAAGTGCTTCATAAGGGGCCATACCGATTGTGATTTGGAAGCTCTTGTTATAAGCAAACTCAATTAATGACAATTATTTTTCCCAGCCTCCGCTAAAATCCAGGATGCATGCTCTCAACATATCTTCCAGGGTTTGTATGATCCTTTCAGATTGTCCACCAGTTTGAGGATGAAAAGTTGTGCTGAAATTTAGCTTCGTTCCCATTGCATTTTGCAAGCTATACCAAAATTTTGACATGAATCTTAGATCTTTGTCTGAGACTATAGAAACTGGTACTCCATGTAGTCTAACAATCTCTTCGATATATATTTGTGCAAGTCGATCTAATCCACAGGTCATTTTGACAGATAAAAAATGTGCTAACTTCGTTAAGCGATCCACTACAACCCATATGGCTTGATTTCCTCGTGTAGATTTTGGTAAGCCAGCAACAAAGTCCATCGTGATGTACCCCCACTTCCACTCAGGAATCTCGAGTGGCATCAGAAGCTATGAGGGTCGTTGATGTTCTGCTTTTACTTGCTGACATGTCATGCATTTTTGCACAAATGATGTAATATCCTTCTTCATATTCTTCCACCAGAAAATCTTCTTCAAGTCATGATACATCTTGGTACCTCCTGGATGTACAACATATGGAGTATAGTGAGCTTCAGCTAAATTTTCTCTCACAAGTTCCTCATTTTTAGGCACGCATAATATTTTTTCATAGACCAACGCTCCTTCATTAGTTCGAAAAAATCCCTTTCCTTCTCCAGACTTTATGCGTTCTTTAATCTTTTTAAAGAACTCGTCTTCCTCCTGATCCTTTATCACCTTATCCCTTAACGTGGGCTTAACTATAATTGTATTGATCATTGCTTTGATACTATTTGGAGGTATTATCACTTCTAGATTCATACGAGAAAACTCATCCACCAGGTATTTTTGAGTTGTTATGAAGCAAGCTAACTCTCCTTTATTTTTTTTGCTTAAGGCATTAGCTACCACATTTGCTTTCACTGGATGGTACAATATTGTGCAATCATAATCTTTCACTAACTCCAATCATATTCTTTGTCTCATGTTCAACTCCTTTTGCTCAAAGAAATATTTTAAACTTTTGTGGTCAATGTAAATTTCATACTTACCTCCATATAAATAGTGTCGCCAAATCTTTAAAGCATAAACTACCGCACCAAACTCTAAATCGTGAGTGGGGTAGTTTTGTTCATGTGTTCTTAGTTGTCTTGAGGTATAGGCGATCACTTTTCCCTTTGCATTAGCACGCACCCCAATCCTTGCTTCGAGGCATCCTATAGATCACAAATCCTTCTGTGCCTTTTGGGATAGTTAGTACAGGGGCAGTTGTAAGCCTTTTCTTCAACTCTTGGAATCTGTCTTCACATTCTTTTATCCACTGGAACTTTACTCCTTTGCGTGTTAATTGGGTCAACAGCCTTGCAATTTTTTAGAATCCTTCAATGAACCTTCTATAGTATCCTGCCAACCCTAGGAAACTTTGTACTTCATTCACATTTGTTGGGGCCTTCCATTTCTTGATAGCTTCCACTTTTGTGGGATCTACTTCAATTCCATGAGCTGATAAGATATGCCTTAGGAAGTTAACTCGATCTAGCCAAAACTCGCATTTCTTGAATTTGGCATACAACCTTTCCCTTTGTAGTAACTCCATGATAGTTCTGATGTGTTCTTCATGTTGCATTCGGTCCTTAGAGTACTCCAGGATATCTTCAATGAATACGATCACAAATTGATCTAAATATGAGTGAAATACTCGATTCATTAGGTCCATGAATACTGCGGGTGTATTGCTTAGTCCAAAAGGCATTACAACGAACTCGTAATGTCCATAATGTGTTTGAAAAGCTGTCTTTGGGATGTCACTATCCTTGATTTTTACTTGGTGATATCCAGATCGTAGATCAATTTTTGAGAATACGCTGACACTTTTCAGTTGATCAAATAGATCTTCAATTCTTGGAAATGGGTACTTGTTCTTGATGGTGAACTTGTTGAGTTCTCTGTAGTCAATGCACAATCTGTATGTGCCATCCTTCTTTCTTACGAGCAACACTGGTGCTCCCTATAGGGAAACACTGAGTCGGATAAAATCCTTGTCCAACAATGCCGATAATTGCATATTCAGTTCTTGCAACTCATTTGGTGCCATTCTGTAGGGTGCTTTAGATACAGGTGCTGCTGCTGGGACTAAATCAATGGTGAATTCCACTTATCGTTCTGGCGGTAATCCAGGTAGATCTTCAGGAAATACATCCTTGTATTCCCTTACGATAGGTATTCCATCAATATCTTTTGATTTATTTGAATCCACAATATTGACCAAATAAGTTTGACAGTTGCCTTTTCTCAGCATTTTAACTGCTTTCATAGCTGTTATTATTCTTGGCATATACCTGCATTTTGTACCTTGAAAGGTAAATTCATCGTTGTCGGGCATATGGAAAATGACTTCCTTATCATGGCATTAGATATTCGCATGATTAGCTCTAAGCCAATCCATTCCTAATATAATATCGAAGTTTTTCATTTTTTTCACATGTAGATTTGCTAACAGAATCTTGCCATCGAATTCTAATTCCAAATTCCTACATAATCGTTCAGTTTGCATGGCTTCTCCCGATGGTATGGATACCTCAAGAATATCATCATCAACTGTGATAAACTTATTCTCTATTTTTTTGTAAAGCTTTGCAGATATAAAAGAATGAGTGGTTCCAGTATCGAATAATAAGAGTACAGGTATACCATAAATTGTTATCATACCTGTCATCATGTTGGGTTCATCTGTAGTTTCAGATTGTGTCATAGCAAAAACACTAGCGGTCTCTGCTATTTTTCCTTCTCTTGTATTATTCTTTGGACAGTTCGCAAGAGTGTGCCAAGGTATTTTGTATCGATAGCAAATCCCAGATCTATACAGACATTCTCCAAAGTGTTTCTTCCCACATTTCGGGCAACTTGGGGTGATGGTTTGCGTTCTTTGGATTGGGTTCTTCCCTGTTTGGAGCTGCCTTCCCTAACTACTACTGGTTCCTTTCTTGAAATCTCTCTCTACCCATTTCCTTTTTGCAGGCATACTAAAACTTTTCTCTTCAGTGTTCTTATTGTGCATGCATGACTCAATTTCTTGGGCTCTAGCAAAAGTTTCGGCAAATGTTGTTTCTCCTTGTCCGGCAAGAATTGTGCTAATTTTTGGGCGTAATCCTTTCTCAAATCGCCTTGCTTTCTTGCTTTCGTTATCGACCAAATGTGGTGCATACTTTGAGAGTTGATTAAATTTTCGTTCATACTCTAGTACCGTCATGGATCCTTATTTTAGATAAAGGAACTCATTCTCCTTCTGGTCTTGATACGATTGAGGCATTTAGTTTTGGATCAATATTTCCTTAAATTCCCTCCAGGTCAGATTATTTATTTGATTGGTTGATTTTGTTCTACAGTAGGATTGCCACCAGTAGTCAGCTTCATCGACCAATTGAAAGATAGCGCACGAGACATTCTGGGCATCTCTAAATTCTATGTGGTTAAAGATACGTTCCATGGATCTGATCCATATTTCAGTTTCAGTTGGATCTCCTTTGCCATTAAATATTGGAGGGTTGAATCGTCTAAATTGTTCTATTATTGTCTCATGTCGAGGTTCAAAATATTACGTTGGTGGTGCTGGATTCCTAATAAAGTGTTCAGCTAAACCTCTGAGTACAGTTATTAAGTCATCGCCAGGGTTAGCTCGTGGGCTCTGTGCCTTCTCTTGAGGTTGATTTTTTCGTGTAGTTCTACGTCTCATGATCTATTTCAACACGTATAACAAACTTATCATACGTAAAATGCAGATCACAGTATAATAGTGAAATCAAACGACATATAAGGTAAATTAACAAGTTATACCAAAATCAGTGACTTTGCACCTTTATATATATATATATATATATATATATATATATATATATATATATATATATATATATATATATATATATATATATATATATTAATTAATAGGCATCATAAAGACATAAAGATTATACAAAATTGTCATTTTCAGACAGTCATACTAAAGTAAACGATTTAGGTCTTCTTTTTTTCTACTAGATAGATAGATAGATAGATAGTTTTCCGAAACCCTACAACCCTCGTACTATATAGAGTCTATTGCAAAACTCATAATAGTGTGGGGCGTGACCATTTGGCACTGTAGCCTCATCAACCATATAATCTTCCACTACTGGTTCCACCTCCGGCACCTCCTCGTCCAAATCCTGTAGCACTACCCCCTAGCAGCGGGTGGAGGTAGATCAGAATGCATCCATTCTATAAATAAGATGAATATGAATTCTCGGTAGTTAACTGTGGCCTGGCTTCTGTCTAGGAAAAGGTGCAACATCTGAGCTAGTAGAGAATTCACATGAACTCTTCAATTATCTGGGAGTGAGTTTGCAACGAGGACACAGAACTCCAAATCTCCATACGGAATTCCACATGCAAGTAGCCCTCTCTAGAAAAGGGCAACTTGTGCAAGATGATGACCAATATCGTCTTCCTCCAAACGCCCAAGAAGGCGTACCCTGTCTAACCTCCATTGTCGTAGGATGTCAGACATCTGGTGTAGATTAGGTAATATATTAAAAAGCAAACTTAGATCAAATAAGTATAATCCCCCCCTAAATTAATTCAAGGTCAAAATTTAAATAGAACACATAGATGCAAATATATTCAAGTAGGAGAACATAAAACATATATTTTATCGCATGTCTACCTAAATTGTAGACCTGCTCTGATACCACCTATAACGTCCTAAATTCTTTTAAAAGGGTATTCTCATTTTTTTCTTTTTTTTTAATATACAGATAAATAAATAAATGGTAAAATAGATAATTAGATAAAAGAGTTGCCCTAGAACATGGGTGTCACTGAATGTAGCACATAAGTGGAAGTCGTAATATGATGTTCTAAGACAAGAGTTATGTAATCATGTAGATTATTTTACAAAACATGCATATATCGTCAAGATATAAAATTCCACTTAAGTCACGCTTCTTCACCTTCTGTAGAATCTAAAATTCAAAATAATAGGGTGAGCGTCTAAAATACACTCAGTAGGGGAACATCAATGATTGCATTTGCTAATATATATAAGTAAGAAAAATGTATAAAATAAAATAATGTGGCAGTCGATAAATATGTGTCAACGATGACTCAAAGTCCGCCAATATGTCAATTAGCATCGGCTCTGGCTGCATCTGGCAATATGTCAATTAGTATCGAGCTGCAAATGTGGAGATATTTTTCAATGTATATACATGTCTATTACGTACACACATTAACAATAACAATTATAAACATGAAATGTAATAATACTCGGTGAAGTGTAGAAGTTATCCCTACCTTAAGGTGAATATGAAATTATGAGTGATAACTGATATCTTGAATTTCTGAAATAACATGCTTAAATTAAATTTAAAAATAAAACTAAGTTTAAAATGTCTAAAAACAAAATTTAGGTATTTATTAAAATAAAGGTGAAATTAATATTTGTAATCTAAATAAAATGTGAATATTAATAACTTACTATATTTAAGTAGGATAAAAAGACAAGAATAAAATAAGAATTTAATAAAAATCAAATTTAATATTTAAAACGTTTTAAATAAAATTTCCATATACACTGTAAAAATGCATAAATCTATGTGAATTTTTTTTACGTAATAAAATAGATTTTCTATTTCTAAAATTAACTAGGTTTAATAGTTAATATCTTATGGGTAGGTCTTGCGTGAGACCGTCTCACGTGAGACCATTTTTCACTTTTTAAAATAATTATCACTTTCGCTATAAAATATTCTCGCTTCACTATGAAATGTTATCACTTTTTTTTTACTATAAATTATTCATGAAATAACACTATCACTTTTAATTAATTTATTATCACTTTCCTATGTAAAAGTTATCACTTTCTGGCCGTCTCATGTAAGCCCTTATGTGAGACGGTTTCACACAAGTCTTTGCCATATCTTATTGATGTCAATTCAAATATAAGTAACTCGTGTATCCAAAATTTTTCAAAATAGTGTACTAATATATATTACACTTTCCTTATAATATAATTTAATCATTGTTATTTATCAAATTATCATTTATTTCCTAAACCCTAAACTTATTGCAATTTGTTTTAACTAGGTTTATACTATTCTAATTAAAAATTCGATAATATTTTTGTGATCCTCATGAGACGAGGGTTAAAACCATGGATTAAAATATTATAAGAAAATGTGATCAAAATTCAGCCTTATGTGTACATGCATGCTTCATTTTTAGTCCAAAATTAAAACAAATTATATAGTTGTAATCCTTGTGAGAAATGGTTCAAAGTGGTATATAATGCAGAACTCCATGCATGAAAACTTTAACAGTAAATATCTAACAATTAATATACCGAAACAATAAATGACTTTAGTATTTGGAATCTACGTTAAGAGGGGAGCATTTTAATATATAACACTATAAGTTTTATTCTTGTTGGCAGAAGTTCAAAATATACGGGTTTAATATTTAAAGTCTACGTGATGAGAGGATCATTTTAACCTATAATGTGATAAGAATTGATAACTGAAAGTGAACTTACCTCTCAACCCCAAGCACTTCCTCCTTCCTCCATGTTAGCTCTATAAGTGTGTAACTATATAATCGTTAAGATGTTTTTTTTTTGGTAAAGTTGGTGAGTTAAATTGAATGGCAGGGGAGCCTATTTATAGGGGAAGAATGGCCTAAGGTAATGATTACCCCTACTAATAGGCTCACTGTAGTAGATTGTACGTGTATTTGTGCATGTTAATTTGGACATGCGTGGATGCACCCCCTTGGCCAGGTGTGTGAATGCCTTGGTAGTCAACCATGATGGCTACGTGTCTACAAATCAATCCACACATACATATTGACACATCCTACTAATTTGACTATATATGATATTTTAACAATAATAATAATATTACATACATTTATCTTATATGCTTATTAATATTAGTATTATATATTATAATTACTAATATTATTATTATATTATTAACAATTATGATCATATATAAATATCATTACTATTATCCTATATAAATATATACTAGTATTATTATTATCATGTAAATATTAGGGGTGTTATACCAACCACCACCGTTGTAGGGCCGACGAGGAAACGCGAACCCGCCGACAGCAATCGTCGCTTACCCCTCCTATACCCACCGTCGTCGAACTCCGCCATCCCTTCTATCTTAGGCACCACCTCCTCCGCTTTCTCTCCCGTCGCTACCATAATCCATGGGCACACGCACTCCACCCCGCCGCCATCGCCAATCTCCAAAACCCTAGAATATCATCGAACTCCACACGCACCACTCTCTGGTTGAAAATAGGTCGGATTTCGAACTTCTTCGCGTAGTCCTTCAAGTATTGAAGGAACTGCTGCTTGGTCAAGCCGCCGTGGCAAGGCCCGAGGGCCCGACGCCATTTGGGAGAAGGGGTCGATTACGTTCTGGAAGGGAGAGATTATAAATAGCAAACGTGAGTCTTGAATGTTAATATTATATGTGTAAAAGAATTTTAAAAAAATTCCACGTAAGCAACAGGGCAGACCTCCAACTGTCCGGTGACTTGATTTGCAAAATGAGATCGAGAACTTATTTATAAATATTAAAAAGTTTGAACTAATTTGAAATTCGCGAAAATGTTGTGACTTTTGGCGTAATTAACGCATTATATTAAATATAAAAAATTAAAATAGAAAATCACCCATTACTCCATGCTTTTAGCCTATAAAACTTTGGGTCCACTGGTGTACCGGTGCACCCCAAAATAATCCTAAAATTAAATATAGACTTGGATAACAAAAGAAATATTGCTTTCGTGCAGCTTCGGAATTTCACAATTTTACATATCTCATTAATTATGTTAAAATACCACAATTTGTCACCTCACATTTGCATAATCTATTTACGAAATCATATTTTTTTAGTTATATGACACAGATAGCAAAACTTGTTAAATTATGCTTGTTATATTGGTTAAGTATGTTTTTTTATAGTTGAAGTATATTTTTTTGTAAAGTATGATGAATGATGTATTAAATTGACATTCTAGAATGTTATAATATATTCCACTACAAATATACATTAACTACCAATAAACATATAATCTTACAATGCTATTAATTTATAAATATTTTCCAAAAATAAAACATTTGGAATGTGTGTATGTCTCATCACCATATACAACTAAGTTATAGTATTCTAATCTATCTATCTATCCATCATCTATAAATATATAAAAACAAATCTAAATTTCTATTTTAATTTAGAAACCATGCAATTTTAATCTTGATCGCCCATTTAATACTTTTTATCTCAGTCATGGACCCTACTCATGCTAATAATAGTTTTTTTTAATTAACCGTATAAATTTGGTAAATAAGAAAGATATTTTTAGCATATTTGACTAAGGACAAGTCTTGCATGAGACCGTCTCACGTAATGGCTTATGTGAGACGGATAAAAAGTTATCATATCACTTTCGCTATAAAATGTTAACACTTTTCATTTATACTATAAATAAATTGTTCATGAAATATCATTATCACTTTTCATTATAGGAGTTATCACTATTTATCCGTCTTTATTTAACTAATCAAATTTCTATACACACTTTCAAATTGTTAATCTTAATCCGCGAATATTAATAAATAAGTTTTGAATGTAATCTAATGAATTCTTTAAATTTGATAGGTACGAGTAGGATTAAAATATATGAGAGAAATATATATCATATAAAAGGTTATGCAAAGATAAAAGTTTCGTCATTATAATACTTAAGATAAAGTTCTACATGATAAAGTAATTACAAATAATAGTATTGGTGAACATGTTTGATACAAGTGGAGATGTAAACGAGATGGATATTTTACGATACTGTTCTACCCGAACCCTATTGGGATGAAAACGAATAGTTCTAAGCAGGTTTGATAAAGGTACGTGTAGTTTAAAAAAATTCTATTACAATTTGGTATGGATACGAATAAATGTCTCAGTACTTGCGTGTATCTGTTTATATATAAATTATACAAAAATGTATATATATTATACTCCCTCCGTCTAACAAAAGACAGACAATTCCCATTCTAGTACGAAGATTAAGAAAATGATAAATTTTAGAGGTATAATGATATTTTTTTAATAAATAAATGATAAAGTATGTTAGGTATATTTGTAAATAAAGTATATGAGAAATGGTGATTGTTTTTTATTTTTTGCTTTTTTTTTTGGAAGGGTGCGACTATTCGCACCCTCAGTTTTACTAAACGTACCCCGATTACTAAATATACCTTATCAAAATTAATAAATATATACATAAATTAGTAAATACACCCCATTTTTTACCATACAATTCACTCTCCCTCTCCAGCCTCACAAACAGAAAGTATGTCCAACCTCACAAACAGAAAGAAAGCAACAACGATGATGATGGAGTATGTGAAACCGTTGTGAGACGTATTAAAGTATGCATATTATGCTTAATGTTTGTTAAAATATATTTTCTAAAGTATGATAAATAATGAATTAAAGTATGATTTTAGGGTGTTATAATATGATTCATTATTGACATATTTTAACTACAAATAAACATACTTTACCTATATAATATGCATACTTTAGTAATGAGTTGACCCGTCTCACAAGAGAGTATCTCAATAAATTTAATGAATAATTAAATGAATATAAAAATAAATGCAAAATTAAAATAACGAAATATTTCATAAATGCACTATTTTTCAAATCGGATCAGTTTGTTCAACTGGTTGAATCGAAAACCCGTTAAGAAATCTGTTCGAATACCCCTAAAAATCATTTTTGTTATAAAACCGGGGAAAATTGGCCTACAACAATTTAAAAGGCACATGGTAAAATGACAAGATTAATTATCATTTATCACCAAATTTTGAGTGAATATTTTTTTTAATATTAGTATATATTTCTTTTCTTAATACTTGAGAATGCACATGGGAATGTCAAGCTTAATTAATGTCATGATTCTTGTTTAGTTAAAATTTAAAAGCATGTGAATGTCAAATCCACATTTAATTAATGCTAATTAATTAATGAGTACGGTTAAATACACACCCCTTTTTATTGAATACACACTTTTTATTGAATACACACCACTTTTAATCTTTTATTTCTTAAATTTATTGTATGCACATCTCTTAAAAATCCAAAATTACCCTTTCTAAAATTAAAATTATACACATCCACCAAAAAATTTCAATTCATTCTTATTAAAATAAAAACTTCTCTTACACTTTTCAAAACTGTAATTTTAACATATCGTATTTGAGGAGGGAAATAAATTCCTTCATATATATACTGCCATCGACCCTAATTCACGAGTTTGATTCGTATTTCATGGCTGAATTTTATTATTTTGTGGATAATAATTCCTTTCATAACTAAAGGGAGATGTTCAATTATTGCATCAATAGAAAGAGAGAAAGAGAAAGCTGCAAAAGTATGCTTTATTTTTAATCTGAGAACTGCTATATGGAAGAAACAGAACACAAGCAGTGTTGCCCTTATGAGTATTGCCCACCCATATCTATCCACTCCACATAAATGGATTTGGTGTAAAAAACTAACAACAATGCTTTTCCAAATTCAGTATCCATTCTGGGATTTGATTGAAGTGGTGGAACAAATCCTAGACAAGCAAAATGTTCGAAGAATCGGACCGATAGAGCTTCATTCCTCGTAAGAGACGGAGAAGATGTTGAAAAAAAACAGTTGTTCTTAAAATTCTTGATGTTGAACGTGTAATTAAACACAAATCTCTATTTTGTAGTTTATTCAATTTATGATTTTAGACTAAAAAATACAATTGGCATTAGAAGATATAAATGAAAACATCATGTGAGAATACCGGTAATAATCGAAAAAACTTGATAAAGAAGAACTCTAACGGCGAAAAATGAACATAATCGAAGAAGGAGATATTAGGATTTTATTAGATAAGATGTCTATAAATAATTTAATTTAAAATATATAAGGTGTGTATTTAATGATTTTAAGGGTAATATATATATTTTAAATATATAATATATTAATAATATAATAATAGGGTGTGTATTCAATAAAGAGGGGTGTGTATTTAGTCTATGCCTTAATTAATTAATTTTGTTTATTATTATTTTGGGTTGACTTAACTTTGTTAAATAATTTAAATTTATTTTATTTTAAATTGAATATTGGAATTTATTAAATATTTGGTGATCATATAGTATATTTTTAAATAGGTGTTGATTCACATGTTAATTAAGTATATTAATGTTAATATAATATCATATTATATTATAAAATAAAGAAATATCATTAAAAATAGTGATTTTGATTTTTTTTTGTTGATCAACCGGTTCTACTCAACGGCCAACGCTATATATAAATGCGATATCATCAAGTTATATACCAAATAAAATAAAATACACATTAATTAAAAAAAATCATCAAATAAATATAACATTAAATTTTAAATTGAAATAATTATATTATTTCAGTCTAAATTAACTTAACTTAAATCAACCATATAATGACAAAATAATATAATTATTGTTATGACGGTAGTTGGCGACCGGCGGATTGCTTTTACAGATAGCGACTCTGCTTAATCAAACATATTTCGAATATCTCAAAATTTAGCCCACACGGCCGCATCCCTTACTCACTAAAATTTGCCATTATTAAAAAATTCTGGTTCTTAAAAACACAGGCGGACACCACGAAGCTCTATCTACTGCCGTTTCACTCTCTACTTCTGCCCACCACTCCACCCAGATTCCCATTATTCTTCAACCTCCCATGGATTCGCTTTGGTAGCCAACTCCTCCTCTACTGCTTTCTCCATTCAGAGAATGCTCTATGCTTTTGTTTTGTGAAACCATCCGTCGACACTCAATATTGGGGAAATTGGACGCTGGATTTAGCATTCCCTCCAAATCCATTTTTCCTTTCGTTAATTCGCCGTTTTCTGCTCCTCTCTCTGTGGAAATACTTTGAATGCTTTCGCTCACTGCTTTATGGCACTGCATTGTGGTTTGTGAGTGGGGAGTTTGTTGGAATGGTCGACGTAGTGTTTGGACGGGGATAGGATTTTAGATAATTAAGCATGGTGTTTTTGAAAATCTTTATCATAAAATTGCGACTGCTTTTTCTCTACTTTTTAACTTCTTATTTCTATGTATCTGTGTTTTAGTAATTTTAGTGTGTTTTTGTGTTGTTTCTTACTCGTCTCTTTTAAGCAGTTGACGAATTCTCTCCGAGGAGGCCCATTCGGTGTGATTGCATTTTCCAGGGGTTGGAAGGATTAGAATCAGAATCGGATCTTGTAATGTTCATTTAACTTTAACTTCAACCTACTGTTTATTTAGTTTTCTTGTATTGAAGATATCATTCTACTACAGAAGATAATTAAATGTGGAAGTTGAAAGTCGAGGAGGGATCAAACCCGTGGCTACGCTCAGTAAATGGACATGTTGGCCGTCAAACATGGGAGTTCGATCCCAATCTTGGATCTCCTGAAGAGCTGGCTGAGATCGAGAAGCTCAGAGATCAATTCCGTGATCAGCGATTCAAGAAGAAACATTCTTCTGATCTTCTCATGAGACTTCAAGTTCAGTGAGCCGCTCTACCTTTATTTATTTGATGTTATATGCATTTTGATACTTGTAATTGTATCTAGTTTATTTGCAGGATTTCTGTTATTTATGGCAAGTGGATTTAGTTGCAATATATTGTTAAATTATTTTGTGTTTTTGGCGTTTTTACCCATGAGATTTCAAATCATTTTACTTTTGCGAATGTAATCAAAGACTGTTTGTCTAATCACGAATGCATGTGGTTTTCCAGGCTTTGTTTTCTATATGGCTGATGAATTCTTGATATGAGCTTGGAATTTCAAGCGTTACTTATGTGAATTGCTGCCAGATTTATTAGAAGTCTCTTTTTCTAGTTCAGTGATGCGAGCTTAATCTTACCCTCACTTTTTAAATTTTTGCCATTCTTGCCTTCAATTTCCCATCATCTAAATATATTGTGCCCTCCTTTAGACTCAGATAATTCCCTTGGAAAATTATATATTATTGACAATTGGTTCTTTCTCCATGTTTCAATTTGGTCCTTCAAAATGAATTGTATGTCAAATAAAACAAAATGTGAATGTCATATTGTTTTATTTCGATGCTTTTGAAACTAAATTCAAGTATCAAATGATGGTTGACTTGTAAATATAAATTGATTTTTTGACATCTTAGTGAAGCTGCATGACTAACTTTTCTGATTTAAATTGTTTTTGAATGTTAGTTTTCAAAGGAGAACCCAATCCCCACATATATTCCCCAAGTTAAAGTGAAGGATGTAGAAGATATTACAGAAGATAAAGTAACCAATACATTGAGGAGGGCCATCAGTTTCTATACAACTCTGCAGGCTAAAGATGGTCATTGGCAGGGGGACTATGGAGGTCCAATGTTTCTATTACCTGGCCTGGTGAGTGTTGATTATCGCCCATCATCTTTCTAGTCTCATTGTGGCTTCCAGATGTCTGAATTGGAATATTGAAGAATTGGACGACTTAAGGCAGGTTTTCATTTCTGCAGGTCGAACCCAATAATAAAGTTCTTAGGCCATCTCCAATCCGTGACCCTTTTACCCAAATTTTTGGGTAAAAGGGTTTTGTGACCCTCCAATGGTTACCCCTTTTACCCAAAAAATTTGGGTAAAAGGGTTTTGTGACCCAAATTTGGGTAAATTTGGGTGTTACCCAAATTTGTTACCCAAATATTTTTTTTTCTTTTACAATTATTTTTAATGCTCAATTTAAATATAATTATATTTATATATATTTTTAACCACTCTCAATAATTATTTTTAATTGTTAAATATATATTTATGTTTTTATATTTTATATAATTAATATATAATAAATTATATGTCATTAAAATAATTTAAAAAATTACTTCTTGCACAATTAAAATTACATATTACATTAAAAAAATTACATTGAACATTAAAAAAGATAGACATACAAATACATTAGACACTAGACATATAAATAAATATCCTAAAACTTAAACACTATGAAATATAAAAATACAAATACAAAAACAAATACTTAAAAAATAAAACAACATAATTTTTATTTTCACAATTAAAATGGGGGTAAATCACTCCCCGAACCACCAAGATCAGTGGGAAAGTAATCCCTGTAAATATTGTCTTGATTCATTGACTGGTTTAAACTCATTCTTTGCACAATAATATTTTGTTGATGTCGAAAATATTCACGCCGAACAGGATCGAATATCGTTGTCAGATCCATCTTCATAATTTTAGCGTCATAGTATTAACTTAAAGAATAGTCTGTAAGAATTGTACTCTATATATGATTCCAACGCCCCTGGTCCCAAATTAAAGAAATGAATATTTCCTTGGAGTTATCAAAGCAGGACTCAAGCTAGCAAAAACCAATAAGATATGATATTATATGTGCGTCATTGGTCGTATGTTTATTTTCTTGCCAAAAATTACACATTAAAATTCTGAATTGGTTAGCAGTTCTCAAATTAAAACTAGTGAACTTCAGGAATTTAATAAACTGTACGACATCTTCATTGTTAACCTCTGCATTCCTCTCTTTTATATGATTCTTCTTGACACAGGTGATAACCTTATATATTACTGGGGCTTTAAATGCGATACTGTCGAAAGAGCACATACGTGAGATGTGTCGCTATCTTTACAATCACCAGGTGAAGACTGTATTCAGCATATTATTTATAGTGACTTGCTTCTAGATTGTATTTAACCATGCTTCAGTTTTGTGATTTCTGTACATTTTACAAACAGCATATTTACTGCTAAATATGCAATGTAGCAGAACATGGATGGTGGATGGGGACTCCACATCGAGGGGCCAAGCACTATGTTTGGCTCTGTTTTGACCTATGTTACTTTGAGATTGCTCGGGGAAGGAGCAAATGATGGTGATGGATCTATGGAGAAATGCAGAGATTGGATTTTGTCTCATGGTGGGGCCACTGCAATAACATCTTGGGGAAAGATGTGGCTCTCGGTTTGGTTTCCATCCCTTCTATTGTTGTTTATGTAGCTTGCTCCAAGTGCACTGCACCCTTATTTTGAAGCTTTTAATTGTTTTTATTGTTTTCTTTACGGTTTATTAGGTGCTTGGGGTATTTGAATGGTCTGGAAACAATCCTCTGCCACCTGAGACTTGGCTTGTTCCATATATCCTTCCTTTCCATCCTGGTAAACTTGTAACGATCTCCTTCTTTATTTCTATTTGCGTTGAACTAATACTTAAAATTATAAGAGTTTGTGGTTTTATTTAATTGTAAAATATTCAGAAGTGCTTTAATTCTGCATTTGAAAAAACTCAGCGTACAGGCATTGTTGAATTTTTCAACAGGCTATTCTTTTGACCTATCTTTGGTCGGAGCAAACTGACGCTGATACAAGTTCTCTGTGATTATTTGGAGACTTGAGTTAAGACTCTATGGCTAGAGATAAACAGGATATAATAGAATGTTTTTATTGTTATACTCCAGTTCTTCCAGTTAAAATTATAGGAATTGACCGTGGCAACTAAATGACTTCTATAAATGGTTTTCAACAATTCCATAAATTGTCAATTGTAAGATGCAGTCTAATTTCTTATTCTCATTGTTTTATTTTTTTATATAGGAGTTCTGTTTCCAGGTGGAATCATTAAACTCTAATATCTTGCAATCATGCAATATCTTTTTTCAAGGATTTGTTTGGTTCAAAGGTTTCAGCATATTATTTTGTAAATTATTGATTGATTGTATACTTTGTAGGAAGAATGTGGTGTCATTGTCGTATGGTTTATCTTCCCATGTCCTATTTGTATGGGAAAAGGTTTGTTGGCCCAATCACACTCACTGTTCTTTCTTTGAGGAAGGAGCTTTTCACAGTTCCATATCATGATATAGACTGGAATAGAGCTCGCAATGAATGTTCAAAGGTTGGTAATATCAGTGTATTTTCCTACAACCTATTGTGGCAGTTTGTTTTCACAACCGTGAATAATGTTTTAGAACTTATTGGTTATATAATAGCATCCATATTCTCATTCTCTTAGTTCTTACACAGACTTTTCTGTGTTTGTAATTAATAGTATCTCATTATGTGTCATAATTCACTGCAGGAAGATCTATACTATCCCCACCCTTTTGTACAGGATGTACTTTGGGCAACTCTTCACAAGGCTGTAGAGCCTGTTTTGTTACACTGGCCTGGGAAGAAATTGAGAGAAAAGTCTCTACGGACTGTCATGGAGCACATACATTATGAGGATGAAAATACTCGCTATATATGCATAGGTCCTGTGAACAAGGTATAACTGAAACATCCAATACTTGATGTTGTTATAAATGTTGAATTATGAAAATAGGAAAATATAGAATATGATATAATAAATGATCCGAGCACAGGTCTAGAACTGGGAAGGTATCTATAGATGTTTGTAACATTTGCATGTATGATTGGGTAGTTGTGGAAAAGTTTTGGTGATTTCATTGGTATCTGCTTTTGTTAACATGTCACATTGATATTCCACATGCCTATATTACCATATTCGTGGACCTTTTCTTTGTCGTGTAAGAATTAATATTGATTTTTGGTTGTTTCTTTGATTGATTTTAGTATTTTACCTAATGGAGTGCAGTCCAAAATGTTGCAATTGCTGAAGTTTCATTTAGTTTCTCACAATTAAATGTTGGATTTTAGGTACTAAATATGCTTTGCTGTTGGGTGGAAGATCAAAATTCTGAAGCTTTCAAGTTACATCTTCCAAGAATCTATGATTACTTGTGGCTTGCAGAAGATGGCATGAAGATGCAGGTTGAGTTCTGTATATATATAGATCTGTAATATACTGTTATTTTGCTTCTATGTTTTCATGTTTATTTTCAATTAAAAGAAGAAAGGACAAAAGTATCATAATATTTTGAATAGTAAAGGAGGAGAGAGAAAGCAGAATGAGTTCAAAATGCTAGAAGGTAATGCGAAGACAAAATGAAAACCCAAATCCTGACCTATGTCTAATCATGACTGGACTTAATGAGATAGACTTGACTTGCACTTAAATTAAGAACGAAGTCTGCTCCATGCCCTTGGAAGCATGCTTAAGTCAACTGATAAAAGATATGGAAGAAACTTCTGTTTTAATGAGTCTATTAAGTCAGGATTGGTTGTTTTTCTTGTATTGAGCTATAGTTGACTTAACACTTTGACACAATATATTATATCTCAGGGATATAATGGAAGTCAGTTATGGGATGCTGCCTTTGCTGTTCAAGCCATAATTTCTACAAATCTTGTTGATGAGTTTGGCCCTACTCTAAAAAAGGCCCATACATTTATAAAGAACTCCCAGGTTAACCTTTGATTTTCTTTATGCCAAATATTACGCCTTGTTATTTTGCTATTACATTTCACATTCTTGGGCTATTATCTTACAAATCCCTTATTCTTGACTTCAAAGGTTTTAGATGACTGCCCAGGGAACCTCAATGTTTGGTATCGGCATATTTCCAAAGGAGCCTGGCCATTTTCAACTGCAGATCATGGTTGGCCAATATCAGATTGCTCCTCTGAGGGACTGAAAGTAACAAAGTTCAACCTGAAGAGTTATTTTACTGAGTTTAATTTTCTCCCCCTACAAATTTGCTAAAATAAGTATAACTTGATTTTGTTTGTTTTAGGCTGTACTGTTACTGTCAAAGTTACCTGCAGAAACTGTTGGGGAACCACTGGGTGTAAAGCGATTATATGATGCTGTGAATGTTATTTTTTCATTACAGGTACCGTGCATCTGTGATCTATTAGGCTTATTGATTATTACTTTGCACGTGCATAAACTTATCAGGTATTTTAGTGGAAAGGTTTCATTTCATTTTGTGTTAGGCACATAAGCTAGGGAGCCCTAACTTCACCTAAAACCATGGCTGAAGGTGAAGGGTTTACCCCCACTTATATGCCTTTCCACACTTGCGTGTGTAACCGATGTGGGACATCGTAACAATTTGTTACATCAACGCGACTGAAAAGTCTATGGAAATAAATTCCTTGAAGATATTTGTCTTTCAACATCTTACTTGGGTATGATCACGTATATTAACATTGTATCATCGTTTATGCTAATCTGCGATGTGGTGTGGAAGTGCTATTTGTAGGAACATAGATTTTTGTCATAATCTACCGAAGTTGAATGACACCTATGACACAATACCTTACATATACTTAAAGTTGCTATAAACTTCTGATTTAAAAGCTGAGATGGCAATAGTTGCTCCAAAGAAAATGCATTGGAGGGTCATTATGAAGTGAATATATTTGTTTAATCAGTTGTATCATTCTTTTGCCTATACCAGTTTATATTTTGAGGTGTTATTTATTTGAAATAATTTGAATCAATAACGAGAAGTGAGAAGTCATGTAGGTATACTATACTGGAAATATTGATGGTTGAAATTAACTAAAACAAAAGAGTTGACGGGCCAAATTTGTTTTTCAATTGAAACTTCGTTTTCGGAACATGAATTTTAGTGTTTTCTACTAGTTTTAATCGAAGAAATCTGTATTTATCTGTTTTGATCATATATAAGATAGTAATTGGGGAATTGTTTTAGTAACTGATACTTTTTTGAATTTGAGCAAGCATCTATCTTCAAATTTCATGAAAACATATGATAACTGATGATTAGAATTAAAGCAACAGAACATTGATATATGGGTCTCAGTTTGCCTTCTCATGTGTCATCTGAATTTTATTTGTTTATCTATCCTCCTTGATCGCATCTCAAGTATCAGATCTATTAAGTTCTTATCTGTGAACATCTCACAAAGCTGAGGCAAGAATTGTTGGCAACTTTTGCAGAATGCAGATGGAGGCTTTGCAACATATGAACTGACAAGATCCTATAGATGGTTGGAAGTAGGTTCTTCTATATGTAACAAGAATAGCAAACACTTGCATTTTAATTTCTTAAGTACTGCCAAGAACTTAAAGTGGTTCATACTATATTTTTCTTATGTTCAATATTCCTTATATTTTGGTTGTTTGCTCCCGAAATTATCTAGAACTGAACCTCAAATAACTGAATTTAATTTTTTAATGTTTGTTACTGACTGATCTAGTTAATTATTGTCTCTCTTTAGACTGCTAATCTTACTTACATGCTTTCTTTCATTGGTATCCTTTTGTACAATAGATAGATAAGTCAATCAGCAATGGAAGATGATAATGATAATGCTTATTACATGATTTAGTCATCCAGTCATAGCATTATGTATCTTATTATGATAATTGTGGTTTAAAAGCCATCTTTATTTCAAACCTTTGGGAACTTCACATTATGTTCATTGATAAGTTATTGTTGATGTGATCTGTTTTTTCTTTGCAGCTTATCAATCCTGCTGAAACCTTTGGTGACATTGTTATTGATTACCCGTAAGATGCCTCGCTTCTGTGTTTTTTATGCAACCTTTTATGTTAGTTTTGCTCAGTTTTGTCATTAAAAGCATGCCCTTGAAAGCATTACCAAGGTCTATTGATTATAGTACCTTAGCTTATGCGTACATAAAATTTTCAAAATGACACAAGTGATGACAGAACATGAGTCCATGACAGAAAGCTTTTCATGCTTAGCTCCAACCCTCTTCAATTATAGAATCAAAGGAAGAGTTGATAATTAATGTTACCTTTCTGCAACCTTCTTATCAATTTGAATTTCTCTGATTTTCTAGCTATGTCGAGTGCACCTCAGCTGCAATTCAAGCATTAACAGCATTTAAAAAATTATACCCTGGCCATCGCAAAGAAGAAGTGGAGCGCTGTGTTGAAAAAAGTGCTAAATTCATCGAGAAGATTCAAGAAGCAGATGGCTCCTGGTCAGTTTTTTTTTTTTTTTCACTTGCTTGTCTGTTCCCAATTGCTAGAGCTGAGTTAGATTTGGTGACTTATGAGATGCATATTTTTATTTCTTCCTCATTAATAAGTGGCATTGATTAGCACTGTTGACATGGTTTGCCTTTTTTTTAGCTCTATTACTCCAAAAATCAATTCATAGTTGTGACAAACCATTCTTTGTGCCAGGTATGGTTCTTGGGGTGTTTGCTACACTTATGGAACATGGTTTGGTGTAAAAGGCCTGGTGGCTGCTGGACGAAACTTCAGTAATAGCCTTACGATTCGCAAGGCTTGTGATTTCCTGTTGTCAAAACAGCTTCCTTGTGGTGGTTGGGGGGAGAGTTATCTTTCATGCCAAAACAAGGTTGATTATTTTTACATTTGTTGTTTGTTTGCCCTCATATATGTTCATATGTTGGTGTTTGACTGTGTTGCCAATTTCTTGCATTTATAAAATCTGTGCAACTTTTGTTGTCATATCCCATCCCATGATTACCTTAAGTCAAAACTCAAAAGAGAGAGATAATGTGGTTGGTTCATGCTGGAAGATCATAACATCCAAGTTTAAATGGGTGCCATCCAGATATAATCTAGGATAATCTGGGAAAGTGGGAAAGGAATTCTAACTGTCAGACATGTTGTACTTCATGTTCATGCTTATGCTCAACTCTTGAAATGTCTTGGATAATAAGCATTGTCGTTGATGCAAATCTTAAAAACTAAGATTTACTCATCATGTCAGAAAGTTTACTGAATATTGCAATTGGTTTATGTTAAAATGTTCCACTGCTATGGCCTATTGTTGACAAGACCTTTAAGAATGATATGTACTTGATTTAGAAGTCAAGCTGTTTCAGAACCTGGGCTTTAAATTTGGGTTATTAGAACTTATGATTTACCATTGATTAAATGATGTCTTAATTGAATCAGTCTTGTTTTAGGGACTCCATGAAAACCTAAGGAACGTTATGAACTTTTCTTCTGAAAGTGGATTGCATATGAAAGAGCTGAAACCACAAGTTTAATTATTAATCTTGTTTCTGTCCATGTTTCTGGTGCATGCATAGGATCGTATTTCTGAAGGACATATTTGGGAAAACTCTAGAAAGTTATGATCGTTAATGTCAGTTATTGGAATGAAATTCTTCTACATTGGTATCCTTTTATACTACAGGGTCTTCTTACTGCTATTGCTTAGATCTTCATATTAATTTGCAATCA
Source organism: Pogostemon cablin (assembly GCA_023678885.1). NCBI lineage: Eukaryota > Viridiplantae > Streptophyta > Magnoliopsida > Lamiales > Lamiaceae > Pogostemon > Pogostemon cablin. The sequence continues at coordinate 11,051,762 of CM042964.1, read as the reverse complement.
ATGCTAATCTCTCCTAAGATACAGATTGAACAACTTTAAATAAACAGTACTGTTAGTTGATAGTTTCAATTAGTTTAATTTGTGATCAAGTCAAACTTAGGTATTGTGATAGACAAGAAGAAAGTTATTTCTAAAAATATTTCTCAAGAGATTTTTGTTACATCTATTGTAATTTTAAGTTCTTACTGCAAACTTTATGGAATTGTTTCTGATGCTTTACACTTGCAGTAAATACAAATAATGCTTTATCTATTCAGGTGTATTCAAATCTAGAAGGCAACAGATCCCATTTGGTCAATACAGGATGGGCTTTGCTGTCTCTCATTGATGCTGGGCAGGTAACATATTTGGGACAAACCATAGTTGTTAAAAGCGAGAGGCGCACCTAGGCGCAAGGACCCCTAGGCGCGCCTGAGGCGCGTGCCTGAGCTACATTTTGCCCAAAACTGAATTTACAATGTATATACACAAATATATCCTACTTACCAATCATATTACCTAACTAAACTAAGATAAAAATCACATAACATCACATAATGATGCATAATAACTCATAATAGTATTATAACACATAAAACATACACACAAATAAAGTTCAAGTAGGCGGCAGATGGTGGAGGTAGGCTGTGGAGGTGAAGGCAGCCCACCTTTTTGTCTTTGTTTTGAAAGTTCAAGTACTAAAACCTTAACCCTAATTCTCTATTCATATCATTTTATAAGTGGGCTGTCCATTTTTATCTTAAAAACGTGTAAACCCTTTAATAATTGAGTAGCAATTTCAAAAAACTTTTTAAAAAAAAAGAAAAAGCAGGATGTTGAAGAGGCGCGCCTAAGCGCATCTAGGCGCACCTAGGAGCGTGCCTTTGATACATGAGCTTGGAATAGCAAAAAATCAACAATCTAGGCGCAGACCCCTGAGCCTGAGCGCCAAGGCGCGCCTTTAACAACTATGGGACAAACACAATATGCTTCAATTTTTTTTTTACTTGTTCCTGTTGTTTTTATTTCATTCTACAAAATCACTATTTTCTTTTGCTTGATAATTTTAGTTTTAGCTATTGTAGTATGAGATAAAAGCACTCGTGGGAACACATGTATGTATCGGAAATTTAAGCAACATTTCCTTATTCTGTCTCTGTACTGCATGCAGGCTGAGAGAGATCCATTGCCATTGCACCGCGCTGCAAAAGTCCTAATAAATTCTCAATGTGAAAATGGAGATTTCCCCCAACAGGTAAATTGGAAATGTGGATAGTTTTTCTTGTCATTTCCCTTGATTTCATTTTTGTTTTATTATACATAGAATTGGGGTGGGTTGATGGTAAGCTTTACAAGTGGTTTTGTTATACTCCCTCCGATTTTCCTCAGGGGGGTTCCGTAGGAAGAAGAAGAGCAGATCGCTTTAGACGTTTAATTTTCTCCTTTCCAATTTTGGTCGTCCCATAAAAAAGTTTTCACCTCCCTGAAAAGGCAAAAAGTAAAAAAAACAACTACTCTTTCCGTACACTTCATTTACAAAAAAACCACTACACCTAACATACTTTATCATTTATTTATTACAAAATAATACCATAATAAGCTGTCACTTTTCTTACTCTACGTGCAAGGTGTGGTTGAAAATTATAGTGAGTCGGAGGGAGTATTATATAGTGTGTTAATTGTGTGAGATGATCAGAGTGTGTGTTGATTATTGTTTGGGTGAAGTAAAGAAATGTATGGTATGGGTTTTCCAGGAGATCATGGGGGTGTTCAACAAGAATTGCATGATCACATATGCTGCATACAGGAATATATTTCCAATCTGGGCTCTAGGCGAATATCGTACTCGGGTACTACGCAACCATAACAATTGAAATCATCAGCTTCCCTCCCTCCCAAGTTAGTAATTTCAGCTTTAGCTGTATAGACTTGGAGTTCTTATCCTATCCTATCTTGATATTTTTTATTGTATCTCTTCTCCTCTCCTCATGTTTTTGGAGTAACTAGTGTTTGCCACTAGCCTTGTAGTTCCATGCTCACCCTATAACCCTACCAATGTTGCTTCTTTTATTACGTTCTAGTCTAGTAAAAATAGCTTGCTTGTTCCCTACTTGTCTATTTAAGCATATGTATTACACGCGTGCAACGAATACAATGAATTATTTGCCTACGTAATATAATGCAACTCCCAACGGCGTGTTCGACGACATCATTCACCGTGTATATTGATGTACATTTAAAGAAAGATTCAAGTTGAATGAATATGTATGTAAAACAAGTGAAATTCAGTATCCATGCTTTCGAACATAATTCTGCGCTTGAAATATTTCAAACCAAATCCAAACTGCATTTATATAACCCCACATCATGAAGAGAAATCGATCCATATCCTCTCATAATTCCCAAAACTTATACTCCCTCCGTTCCACAACTAGGTATACATTTTTCCATTTTGGTTCGTCCCAAAATAAAGTATACATTTCCTTTTTTGGTTGATGTGACCCACACAATATCGTTATTATATCCACATGACCCCACACACTATACTAATACAACTAAACACTACACATTAAAATATTATTTCTCTCACTTCACTATATATTAAAATATTATGTTTCTTAATCTCCATGCAAAAAGTAAACGTATACCTTGTTCCGAGACGGAGGAGTATAAGTTTGCACAATTCAAGCATTTATGAAAATTTATAAGCAAAAAGGACTATTGAAATATATAATTATGCGCAAAACATTAAATAAAAAGTTGACCACGTGTATGTATTTGCACAACAATATTCGGAAGAGTAATTTACTACTTCTACAAATGGTTTGGTAGGAAATTTGAATTTTATGCTTTTTATGCTATTTACTAGTTTAATAGCACCTCAAATATTGAGCTGCATACCCACATTTTTATATTTGTGTGTAGTGGTATAATACTAATGTTAAAAACACACCTAAAAATATTTGTGACATTGAATATATATATATATATATATATATATATATATATATATATATATATATATATCATATATTAGTAAATTAAGCATGTGTATACTCGTACATGTAATCGCATGTAAAAAGTTGTATATCAAGTCGCAGATGGGTTGCAAATATGGTCGCAGAAGACGTCGCATGAAAAAATTATGTGGGGAACTAGCATGCATAGTCACAGAAGATGTCGCAGATTAGAAATAATTATGTCCAAAAATTTTAAAAAGTAACATTTTAAAAATAAATAAAAAAGAGAAAAAAAGGTGGGTGATATTTTTTTAAAACAAAATATTAAAATGGCATTTTTGTTACGTCTCTAGCAAGCGTAGTATTATAAATTTCCTGAAAACTTTAAATGTTATTCAGACTTCAATTCAAAAGAGTACAATTCGAAAAGAGTACAATTCAAAAAAATAACGAAACACCCTAACACATGGGCTACCAAGCATAGAAACTAAAACAGCAATTCCAATCTACAAACATCTAAAATAATGTGCTCAGCTAACTGCGTTGGAGCACTTCTATCATTATTGAACAAAACTGCATTCCTATGATCCCATATTTTAGCCATACAGACTGCAAGGGCTAATGTCCTTCTCTTCTTCATACGTGTGGAGGTCTGCTTGTCTTTGTAAATTCTTTTAAAAGCTGCTTGGATAGTGTTGATCAATCTACTCCACCCGAGCCACTTTCTCACCTGGTTCCAAACTTCTACAACAAAAGGCCAATGAAAGAATAAGTGTGCAATCGTCTCATTCTGGCGAATACAAAAGTCACACTCCCTATCTCCTTCTGGAAACCAGACTCGATCTTTGGTGACTAATCTACCTCTAGCAATCAGCTATAAACGAATGCTATATTTCATAGGGATCTACTTGTGCTAAATCCTTGAAAAAATAAATCTCCTATCACTGATAACCAGAGGGAGAATCAAACTGTAGAGTGATGAAGCAACCAGTCGATCTCCATTAGAGCACTTAGCGAGTTCAACGACTGTATCACGAGCAGGGCCTATAGATGTTGAAACTATCTATCTCACGGCAATAAAGGATCGCATAGTGTAAGAAGCAGAGCAACTAGGGTTCGCAAACCAATAGGAGCGGTCCTTCAGATAAACATAATGGATCCAGCGAACCCACAGAGACTGTTTATTAAGATGAACATCCCACAGAGCCTTACAAAGAAGAGCATCATTCCAAGATCTGAGATTTCTAAGACCCAACGCCCTCCTATTTAGGCTTAGTAATATCCTCCCAGGCAACCAATCCTTTACGGGACCCCCACAAGAACAATCTAACAATCTTTTTTATGCGACGAATGACACTATCAGGGACCTTAACCACTGAAAACCAGAAGGTTAATACACGTAAAGGCATGAAGTTACCAACACCAATTTGCCTTCAAAAGAAAGAGACTTATAAGCAGAACACCTGTTGATAGATGTATGAATCTGATGGATTAGCGGAGAGAACTGATCCACCCTGATTCGCTTGCCACTTAAGGGCACGCCTAAGTATCAAACTGGAAGGTGTTCGCTTTGAAAAGGAAGAACCTTTAATATAGCTTGCTTGGTATGCTAATCAATACCCGCACAAAAAATAGATGATTTTTCCTGACTGATATGCCTTCGAACTCATGGAGGGTGTTCTTAATAACTGTGGCCGAATGTACATCTCCGCGAGAAACAAGAAGCAAGTCGTCTGCAAACGCCAGATGAGAGATATATAGCCTCTTACAATGCTTGGAATGATAGGAGAAACCCCCTTGCATGATATTCTTATGGAATAATTGGCTAAAAATTTCCATGCACAACACAAAGAGCAACCAAGATAAAGGATCACCTTGCCTAAGGCCCCTTTTACCTTGAAAGAAACCTTCTAGGTATTCATTAATGAGTAATGAATACGAAGGAGTGGAGACACACTGCATTATCCAACCAACAAACATATCAGGAAACCCTAATCCGATCATCACCGATATAAAAAACCACAGTCGACTGAGTCATATGATTTTTTGATGTCGATCTTAAGCAAATTTTTATGACGATACTAAGACGTTTAACTATTGATTGTATATGATGAGTGCCCATATTTTATCAAATATAAATCACGACGTTTTGATTTAATTTAATGGGCTTATTGCACCAAAAATCTCCACATTTCATTCAATTTCAAAAAAGTCCCCACCTTTTAAATTTGGCAAATAAAACCTTCACTTTTATAGTATTTAGCAATTAAAACTCATTGGGCAGCTGCAGCTGACCGGATGGTTACATGGCACATATGAGGTGCATTCCATACGTTTTTTTTTTAAATAATTATCTTTTATTATCTAAAATATTATTATTTTTTAACTTTTTATTTATTTATATTATGAATTGATCATAAAACAATTTATTATATCATTATTACTTTTCATTAATTTGAGTATTTATTTTTTATTAAAATATTACTCTCTCCGTCCCCATAAAGGAAGAGTGAAAAGTTTAGCGAGACGATGAGGAGTATTATTTATTATTTATCTCACGATACAATCTCACACAAGTATTTGACTTGAAGAATTTACCTTTGATGGGTAACATGAATTTAAAAATGCTGATACATTAAATTTCAAGAGCAAATATCATACTCTCTCCATCCCACAGTAACAGTATATATTTTCAATTTGAGTATTTCACTTTAATAGTTACGCGTGTTATGCGAAATAAATTAGTTTTTTTCATAATTATGTTATAAATTTAAATAAAAATAAATATTTGAAATAGTAGTGTTAATTTAAATAAATTTATATGTATAATAAATATTAAAATTTAAGTTAATTGATAATAAAGTAATGATTAAAAATAACTAAAAAAAAATAATATTCTCTCTGTCTCTAAAAAATGTTCACTTTTTTCTCATTGTTGTTCCACATAATTTTTCAACCCCAAAAAAGAAAATATCATTATAATCTAACACTTCAAAAGTACACATTAATTTCAAAAATGTCATCCATTCTTTCCATACATAACATATTTTATACTTTATTTATTAACTAAAAATATCACATTACCCCTAAAAGTCAATAAAGTTAGTCAAAAATAATTTTTTCTCAATATCTATGGTACAATAAAGGTGAACAATATTTGGGGACGGAAGAAGTATATTTTTTTCAGTACTTATTGTAATTTGAGAGTAATAATTTAGTATTACAGAAAATAAATATGATGTGAATTTACAATACCTTAATGTAACTAAATAATGTGATGTTAGAATTTAGAGAGGATTTCTACTAGGTACGCTAAAAAATCCTTAATTACTATGATATACAAATATACAAAAATATTATTACTAACTACAAAAATATATAGTGATATTCCAATATTACCCTTACAATATGCTGCACATAAATGTTTGTGTACAGCAAAAGTGTGTGCAGTAAAAAAAAGTGTGTGCAGCAAAAAAGTGTAGTGGTCCGACGGAGCTCCGGCGGCGGCGGTGGTCCGGCGACCGGTCGGCGGCGGACCGATAGTTTTTCGGTGGTCCGACGACCGTCCGGCAGTTTTCGCTGTCCGGCGGTGGGTGAGGGTTTAGGATTTGTGGTTTAAAAGTGTATGAGTTTAGGGTTATATTTAGTATTTTACTTTATTATTTTATATGTGAGAGTAATTATTTTAAATCAATGTATCTCACAGTACTTATGATTACAAAGTGGTACCTACGAGTAATTTTTCCTAGAATTTAAGTTAATTAGGACATTTATTTACTTACGAAGTAAATTTATAATTATTTATATTGTGATAAAGAAATTTCACTTTCATGTAGAGAATTAATATAAAATAAAATACCAATAAATTTATTGAAATATAATTTTCATGACATCATAGTAAAATTTAATAAATAATCTTGAAATTTTATATAATTAAAAGAATTGTGTCCTAAAACTAATATTGAATAAATTATACAAAAATCCAACAATTAATGTATTCAAATTATTATAAAAAAATGAAAAAAATATTTGTTTCAAATAATTTATACTATAAATATAAAAAATAATCATAAGAACTCAGAAATACCCAATTATCTTAGATGGTTCTCTATATTATAATGCTGGTTGTAATTGTTTGAACAACTTCACTTATCAGTTCAACCCTACTATCCTGTACAACAGGGGAGGATCCAGGAAAAATAATTTAGGGGTACGGCGTGTAATTATAAAAATATTATTCCCTCAGTCCATCCTCAATGTATCCATTTGATTTTTGTACGTGGATTAAGGAGTATTATTATTTTATATGTAGTAGGTAGTTGTATTAGTGGAGGGTGTGAGCCTCATATTTTATTTGTATTAGTGGTGGGTGTGGGTCCCACAGTCCTAAAAGGAAAATAGATAGATTAAGGATTGATGACCCAAAATGATAAAATGGATAGATTGACATTAGATGGAGGGAGTACTATTTATTTAATAAAATGAAAAAATTACAATTATTATTGTTACCGTATAATGTTTTTTAATGATAAAGCAATTTAAGACATTATTGCCATGAATTTATAACAAATTGAATTTAAATTTATGTTGCAATTAATTATTTAGGTAACAAACAAATGAAGAAAATTAAGTACAAAATAATAATAAAAAATATATAAAGAAAATGATTAAAATAAATGAATAAAAACATAAATTAAATTATAAAAATAATAAATAAAAGGACAAAAATATAAATGAAATTAATAGGACTCGAACCTATGACCATATCTGCCTAAAAGATGGTCTCATAACCACTAAACAATTAGAATATATATGTCATTACATGCTATATATATAGAACTTATTTTTCATTTTGGGGTACAGATGTACCCCCATGTACCTTCATTGGATCCGTCTCTGCTGTACAATTTAATATTTCTTTCTAATTTTACCAATTTAAAATTGAATATAATATATAAGTATATATGAGATTAAAACATATATGATTGATGTATATAGTGTAAAAGATGGAATACATATAGAATAACAACACCACCTAATATTCAAATTGAGTGGTTTACATATTAACAAACTAAAATTATCACCACTATTTTCAATTACAAACCTACTCCAATAGTCATGCTTGATGCACCAAGAGCCTTTAGGATAGAAAAAAATAATAATTGGTGAATGAATTTTCCACTTTTGCTTAAAGCATGTACACTCGAAGGTCTTCATACTTGAAATGAGAAAACGTTAAAACTATTTCATCTAAGAGGTTTGAGGCTTATCATTAATTCTCAAGATGAATAATATATTTAGGCTGAACAATCAATTAATTACAGTCAATAAAAATGAATACATATAATGAAAAATTAAATAAGTAAAAAATATTCGATTTAAGGTAAAAATAAATCCTCACGAGTTATATTAGGATTAAAAAAAAACTATTATGGTATAATAATTCCTAACTAAACATAAATCCTCAATATAATTAAAAAAATAAAATAGTAAAAGGATTTAAATCATAGATAACTTGATTTTGGAAGTAAAGACTGTAAATATTAGTTGATGTCTTCAACATTTGCACTTGTTGGTGATAACATATTGATCAATTGTGTTTATCTTACTCAAAATTAGAGACGAACATACAACATATAAAATGATCAAATGAAATAGAAAACTATTACTGAAATATGAGGAGAAAAAAATTTAGATTAATATATTAAAAGTTAAGAAAATGAATATATATATATATATATATATATATATATATATATATATATATATATATATATATATATATTATGATGATTTTATGTTTAAACATTTCATTACTTAAACAATTTAAAAAAGAATAGTAATAAATTACTCCATTTTTAATTTTATCTTTCAAATTGTTATTAAAGTGCCTCTATTAAGCAAATTTGATTATTATGATTGACAATTGCTATTATTCGCGGAAATTAAATGAGATACTTATAGTTAAGGTATAAAAAAATTATTTGAATAAAAATAAATTAATCAAAAAATATAAAATTATGTGAGATTGACACATAAGTCTTAAAACAGTCCTAAGCTGCCACATCATCAAGAAGAAACTCTCCTTTATTTTATTAGGAGATTTTATTTTTTGATACATAGGACCCACACAAAACGATAATATATATATTTATGGGTTTCACACACAATACTAATACAATTTTTCTATACATTAAAATATTACTCCATCCGTCCCCAAAAATATTTCACAATTTCATTTTTTTATCCGTCCCAAAGTATTTCACACTTTACTTTTACTAAAAGTGGTAAATGATAAACTATAATAATACGTATTTTTTACATACATCCGGATATAATATCCAATTTTCACATATCTCAATAACTTTACACATTTTTCATTAAATTAACTAAAAGATTTATTCTCTTTGCTTGCTTTATTCATAAAAAAACAAATAAATATTTCTTAAACTCTGTGCACAAAAATACATGAAATACAATGAGGACAGAGAGAGTATATCTTTCAATTCACTACACATTAAAATACTATATTCCTTAATCTTCGCGCAAAAAGCAGACATAATCATTGGGACGGCATGGAGGAAGTATCATTCTCAATAATGTATTTTAATTTATTCATTACTTCCTCGTCTCTCAATTATTTTTATTTTTGACCATCCCACAAAAGTTTGCACCCTCCTTAAAAAAAATTAAACAATCACTCTTCCCATACATTTATTTACAAAAAAAAAAATCGTCCCTACCTAACATATCCAATACTCCCTCCGTCCCATATTTAAGTTCATAGTTATTGTAAATACAAAGCTTTAGAAAAAGTTACTCCCTCCGTCCCACGTATTTTTATCCACTTTTCATTTTGGGCTGTCCCACGTATTGTTACCCATTCCATTTTTGTAAGAATACATAATAATTTATTACATACTTTTTACAATCTCAACAACTTTAATTACTTTTTTACACTTTATTCGTCATTCGCAATAATTTTATTTACTTTTTCTTTTTAAATTACTAATTTATCCCTACTTTTTCTTACATTATATATTAAAAAATAACATGTCTTAATCTCCGTACCCGTACAAATGAGTGAAAATATCCGGGATGGAGAGAGTACTTTTTATTTTACTTTTAGGGGTAGATTAGTATTTTTAGATAATAAATACTCCCTTCGTCCCGGAATACCTTTCACGTTTACTGTTCTACATTGTTTAAGAAAAGTTGATTTTTTTACTTTTTCAACTCACTTTTTGAAAGGTAAAACTGTCCAAATATTTGGGTTTAAGGTTTGGATTAACTTTATCATTAAAGTTAATCCAAACCCTAATTACCGAAAAATAAATTAAAAACCCCAGAAATAATAAAAATTTTATAAATTCCAGAATTTAAAAAAAAAAACCTATAACTCTAAAAATATCAGCAGAAATTAAAAGAAAATTACACAAAAATTAAATCATTACAATAAAATTACATGAATTTGCTACAGTTATACTAGAAATTATAGAAATTTGTTACACTTCAATTTAAATTATAGAAATTGCTGAATTACAGGAAAAAAATACAGATTTCTTCTCAAGTGAAGAAGCTAGAAAAATCTTCATTTACCTGTTCATAGATTACTGAAAATACAAATAATTAAGTGAATTCATGTGAATATAACAAAATTTATAGAAAATGACCTTTAGATAAATTGTTAAAATCAATATTCATACAAATTTGAACAACCACACAGTTTTTTCATCATCTGCAACTTGTTTCCCTCCTAAGACACCTTAAAAGTGATCTATTCCCTCCAAAAATGTCATTTACTTTATTTTCCCACCAAATCTTTCAACAAACTTCCATTTTTCCCTCTAATTTTCTTATGAAGCCTTTTTTACTCACATTTTAATTTCATCATTGGGATTTGTTTCCCACCAAACTATCCTTTTATCTATTGTTTGTCACCATATGTGTCACTAACCCTCTAATTTTTTCCTCTAATTTTCTTATGAATCCTTTTTGAATTTTCTGAAAATTCCCTCCTAAGTGATCACAATAAATATGGTGGACAAAGGGTCAAACATTAATGCACTTAGTTAACATTAAATGGCACCTTCAAATCCAAACCTAACTCCACACACAAGAAATGTGATTGGGCAGTTCCTTTTAAGGCATAACAACCATGAAAATATTCACATTGGGAAAGCAAGGGAGGCAGCACAGATTTTTGGGGTTACTGGAAGAACAATATTCAATATTTGGGTTGCTGCTAAACTGCAGATTGAAGAAGACAAGCCAGTCCACTTCCTTTCTAACAAAAAAGGAATTGCAAAGCTAAAAAGGGTTAACTTAGATCCCGAGCAAATGAAAGAGATTGCATTTGAAAATAGTGATTCAATTAGAGGTCTTGCTGGGCAGTTAAAGGTGTCCAAATCAACAGTGGACAGGTGGATAAAAAAGGGAGAGATCAAAGCTCATACAAACTCAATCAAGTCTGATCTAACTCCCGATAACAAGCTTCAAAGGCTCAACTATTGTTTGCATCAGATTCATCATGACAGTAATGTAGACAAATTGATATTTGATAAAATGTGCAATGTGGTCCAAATTAATGAAAAATGATTCTATATGACAAGGGTGAATGAGAGGTACTACATCATACTGGGGGAGAAAGAGACACACTGCACAACCAAAGTAATGTTCATGTGTGCCGTATCTAGGCCTATACTTGAAAGTGACGGGCAGGTTTTGTTTAATGGTAAAATTGACATATTTCCTTTCTCAAGGATTGAGCGAGCAAAAAGAAAGTCAAAGAATAGAGCAAGGGGGGCAATGATTACTAAACCATTTGACACCGTCAAAAAAGAAGTGATAAGAGACTGTATAATCAATCAGGTAACTCATGGCTCTCTTTTTAAGATCATTTCTAGTTTGAAACAATTAGTGTCTTTACATGATTATTTTCATAAATCAAGTATTGTCTTTAATAGTTTACCTTCATAAGAATGCATGTTATTCCTAATTGACAGATAATTCCAGCCATAAAGGCTAATGGCCAGTAAATATGAGTAAGGATATAATTATCCAATAAGATAATGTAAAACCACACATACTTGATACTGATGTGGACATTAGAATGGCTGCAAGATCTGATAGATTCAACATCAGACTTCTTAACCAGCCTCCAAACTCTCCAGACACCAATATCAATGACTTAGGGTGGTTTAGGGCTATACAGTCACTACAATGGGAAACAACAAGCTATAATTTTGATGAACTGATCAAAAATGTGAGGATCTCATATGATAACCTAACACTAGCTACACTCAACAATGTGTTTCTTAGCCTACAAGCCTACCTAATTGAAATAATGAAAGTAGAGAGGAATAACAACTATAAAGTGCCACACCTGGGGAAAGCTAAGCTGATAAGGGAGGGAACTTTGCCAATCAATCATGAGATTGATGCAGAATTGGTAATGGGCTGCATATTGAAGCTGCTAGGGAAGGACTCCGACTGCAAACAGGTTTATGACATTGCAGTACTTGTGCAATGTTTTGGGGTCTGATCATCAATTATGGATGATCTTTTTTGTTATTTAAGCACTGAAACTGACCCTTTTTTGTTGTTTACAGCATAAACACATGATTGTGCAATGTCCTTTTGATGTTTATGTATTATTTAACCTGTAAACAATCAACTTGTAGGAATTGATATGGCATTTTTTGTTGTTTACAGTATAAACAATTGGACTATAAAATGTCCTTTTGTTGTTTATGTGTTGTTTAAGTTGTAAACAATCATAATATAATAATGATATGGCCTTTTTGTTCAAGATTCTCTCAGAAAGAATTTCATCACCCAGCATGGTTTCCTAAAAGGCTTCTTATACCTATTGGTGACTGCTACAATATAAAAAATATATCAAACATCTCCAAAATAGGTATGAAAACTAATGGTGACACTGAACACCTAATATCAGAGACAAGAACAAGCTTTTTAAGCTTGTTCTATGAAGAGAGGTACTTAACCCTCGGAATAAGATTTTCATTGGGCCATGGTCTCCTAAATAGGTTTGTATATACTTATTGGTGACTCAATAAACTTAATCACTGTGGCTGGTTTATATTGCATGATCCCAATGGACTACCACAACATTGAAGACTTAGCCCTCGGAATAGATTCGTCATTGGGCTAATTTAAAACCTACATATTATAGGGACAAGTATTATTAGCCACCAAATGGCTCACAGGGCCAACTAAAGAGCAAACCAAACATCAATAGCCACCAAAATGCAACACATGACCACTTAAACACATGTTGCATTTGTATAAACATTTAGTGCCTCATAGGGCGTACTATGATCCAAATTTTCCCATCATCAACAAGGAAACGTCTCAAAGATTTAGGTAAGAACCAAAGAGAGCAGTATCAGCCATCAAATGCCTCGTAGGGCCAGTATAGATGCCTCAAATGGGCCAATTAAACATCTGTTTCACACGTATAAACAGTTAAGTCATTCACTGCCTCACAGGGCCAATATAGATGTCTCAAAAGGTCAATTAAAATGCAAATAGAGTATTATCAGCCATTTAGTACCTCACAGGGCCAAAAAAAGTCATGCTTAGTAAATTCAGTACCTCATAGGGCTAACTCAAGTGCATGCAACATGATCAAGTACCTCACAGGGCCTAATAGAGTACATAAAGTACTTACCAAACCTCACAGGGCTTACCAAACCTCACAGGGCATTCCAAGCTACACAAATTAAAATAAGACATGAATCAGGGATATACCGATATGTAGGTAGCAGGATACTAATCATCTTGTAGATGAACTGTTGATAATGAAGGGATTCTTCATTCTGGGAAAATAGAGAATGAACATTTTCAGCTTCCCCGTTTTTGGACTCCAGGACCATAGGTTTATGGTCGAAATCACAGGAAATGCCAGAATATCTCTGAAATATAGACTGATGGGGGAAGGTTCCCGGAAACTCATCCTCTAGGTCGGAGTCCTCGACCACATACGCAGCTTTATCGGAATAGTGAAATAGAAAGTATGGAACGATGGTGTCGCAATCTGTCCTGGTGAACTCTCCATCAAGATAAGGGAGATCGACGACTGAATCCATAGGGAGTCGGGACCACTGTGTCGAAGGTGGATCCGACGACATCTGCTTTGATCTTGTCTCCTTCGACCACCGACGGTATGGAGTCAACCCCAACCTCCATCTCGCTCCATAAATTCTCAGATCCCGACCATAGATCTACGATTTCAACCTCAGAAACAGTGTCTGGTTGAAGAGTTGGTGAATCGGACAGAGAGGGTTTAGGGTTCGTCATCGCGGGACAACAATTGACGCAAGAGAAGAAAAAGGTTGGTCGAAGGATTTTAGAAGCAGAAGAAGGGCTAGGGTTGCTCATCACGCCTTTGAGAGGTTTGGATTGAAGGATTGAGCGGCGAAGGAAGAGGGGCTAAGGTTTTGTCAGAGCAAAAACGCAGAGAGAGAGGAGTGAAATGAGAAGATAGCAAATGAAACGTGGTCTTGGCCCAAAAAATGCAGATTAGGGCTGTTAATTGTTCTCTTAATAGGCCTAAATCACTCCATAAATTATTATTAGTGATGTTAATGCAGATGACAATGTTGTAATTGATGGGCAATTGGGGGATATATTTGTCTTTTTTTTTGCCAAAAATGGGGTGTGAAGGGTATTGTGGGACGTCCAAATATAGAAAGTGTGAAGGGTATTGTGGGACGGAGGGAGTTAATTATAAAGTAAGTTATGTGAGTTGTAAAGGGGTGACAATTTTGAAATTAAAATATGTTGTGGGGTTATTGGTGTGTGTATTTTCTTGTTTTGGGGTGTGAACTTGTTTATGAGACGGACGAAAATAGTAAATGTGAATTTGTTTATGGGACAGATGAAGTATACTTTATCATTTATTTATTACTAAAAGATATTGTAATACTCCCTAAAAGTTATCATTTTTCTTAATTTTCGAGTCGGACGAAGGGTGCAAACTGAAGAGAGACGAAGAAAGTATTTTTTTTAAATAATTAAGTTGCCTGAAAACTAGATCGAAAAAATTGAACCAGAAATATGAGATGAGTTTTTTTAGGCTATATTTATATGACAAATACTATGTGCAATTATTTTTAAGGTGCAATCTAGTCAATTAAGCTCATGACCCACATTATTTATACTAACTTACATTTCAACCCTAATTCAACACTGCTCTCTCAGTTCTCTCTTCCATCCCACATGCTGCTCTCTCCCTTACCACCTATTCTTTATCTCTTCCAAACCAGCGATGCTCATGACTCCCCTACCATTTACCCACGGCGTTGCTCTCTCTCTTATCATCTACCCACGACGTTGCTCTCGCCCCCTACCATCTATTTTCTCTTTCAATCGCCGCCGCTGAATAAATAATATCTTAATTGCTATTTAATTCTCCTTTTCTAATTCATGGCAGAAAGTACACCGCCGTCGCGGAGGTGGTGATCGCTCGACAAATTACGGAAGTGTTGGTCACATCTTTCGCAATACTAATGCTATCACCGTCGTATGATTCATCATTCCACAACTCAAATCCAAGTTCGGCGTCGAAGCCCCTGCCTTTCCACCACCGTCTCCCAGATTTGGATCCGTTGTTTTTGCTCCTATTTTCAAGGGTTTTCCTCTGAACTTCGTTGCTCGTGAATTCATATGTTTATTAATGTATATTTTTTAAACATAAAGTGTATACATTTTATTTAACAAATGTATAACATTTTTATTAATGCATAGTTAAGGTGTTAGAAGAGTGATTGACTGCAATTGATGAAAAATTTCACCACATTCATAATGAGAACTGTGTTAGACGAATTATTTATTTTAACTCGTGTTTAAACTTAAAGTGTATAAGTTTTATTGAACAAGTGTATAATGTTTTATTAATAAATGTATACTTATTAATAACTAATTGTATTAGTATACAATGGGATGAAACATGAGAATAAATATTAGGATGGGAAGAAATGACGTCATCATATGAGTTTGAATTTTATTAGAGTTGGTCTCTTATGTCCCCGGGTGCACAAGGTATGTAAGGGTATAATATTTTGTTTTAAAGGGTTTACACTTTAATTAATAAGGGTATATTTTTTCATTGAAAAGATCGGCTAAAATATGAATAGTGTCAATATTTTATGAATGGTTTATGAATTTGAATATGTTTGTTTGAGATTTATGTAATTTTATTTATTTATTTATGAATATTGATAATTTATGTCGGTTTTAGTATTTTTTTTATGATATATTTTAATTTTGACAAAATCTCCTGTGAGATGGTGCTTACATGAGATGAGTTGTGAGACGTTTTAAGGTATGCTTATTATATAGGTAAAATTAGTTCATTGATAGTTAAAGTATGTTTTTTAAAGTATGATAAGTGATATATTAAAATATCATTCTAAAATATTATAACAAGCATGCATTAATTTTGACAAAGTTCCGGTGAGATGGTGCTTACATGAGATGGGCTGTGTGACGTTTTAAAGTATGCTAGTTATATAGGTAAAATATGTTCATTGATAGTTAAAGTATGATGAGTGATATATTAAAGTATCACTCTTGAATTTTATAACAAACATGCATTAATTATCAATAAATATACTTTACATATATAATAAATATACTCTAACAATAGGTTGACACATCTCACAAGAGAATGTCCCTTTTAACTTTATGTGTAATCCGAGTAATACTATAAATTTAGAAATATTTTTCAAAATAAAAATTTCAAAATGTGTAAGTCCTATCACCATATTCATTTTAAGAAAAATTATGTAGGTGTCATCAAGGTTTAAAATTTCCCGAAATATTCTCGATATTTACCCAATGTTGTATTTGGAGAGTACAAATATTTATATTAGGGAAAAAGATATATTTATCTTATATCGAGAAATATCGATAAATATTGGTATTGATAAGTCGTAATTTTACCTCATTATTTTAAATGAATTCATATATATTTTTATGTGATTTGTGAATTATTTAATGTAATTATGACTTATTTCTATGTCACATGTATATAATTGATTACTTTATTTCTTGTCCAAACAGGCCACAAAAAGACACATTTTCAATTAAGGATTTTAACTAGTTAAAGAGAAAAAACAAATCACCATAATTGAAGAGAACTTTACGCCATCAAATTGATGGCTCATTAAGACTGAAGATACAACGTCCCTGAACACCTTGAGAAAGAACCGAATTAAAAGAGTCCAAAAACATTTTCTAGACACCAGTTACAATCATCTCAGGTTGGGCAATTTTGGAGATGGGACGAGGTAGGAGCCCCACCACAAAGAGCATCAAATTTATTTTGTTTTAACTTTTTATTATAGTTTTTAATATGTAACTTTATTTATAGTCTAAGGATTGTGAACCTCTTATAGAGGGTTTAAATAATTGTTAGAAATTTTATGTTGCTAATTTTATATTAATTTTATCTTATGCATTCACAGAATTAAACTTATAACATTTTGATAATTGTTTTAGACTGGTCATCTAGATTAATTGTTAAAATTTTAATTTCTATTCTATGAATTAAAATCCGTAATTGTTGTAAGAATTGAATTAAGTGGCGAAATAGAGGAATGTTATCTAAGTGTAATAAGATTTAGGTTCGTATGGTTTGTATTCCGTTTTTATAGCCTAGAAGTTTTAATATTCGGATCCTTAATGCATTTTCGAGTTCGAATCTTTTATAAGGTTGCTTGAAAATAGTGTAATTTAGTGGTCATACCCTAAATTGCTAAACCTAAATATATCTCAGGTTAATTTGATCGTATTATTAGCTTAGGGACTTGAGTTTGTATAATTATTGGCATGTTTAATTTTTAAAATTTTATAAATTCGGACATGGGGGATCAAATCCTTGAATTAGGCTTTTAATTTTATTTGTTCACTTACTTTTGTTATGTTTATCCTTTTTATTATTTATATTTTATGCTTATTAGTTGTTTACATACAATCCTCCTCCGATTACTTTAAAAAATACGATGGATTCAATTAAAATTCAATTATTTCCCTAAGTTCGACCCTTACTTATCTTATTACATTTTAGTGGGAAAAATTATAAAATTTATTTTTGGATGCCGGCGACAGCACACCTGACATCAATATCGACATCAATTTGTCACAGTTCATATTTTCTCGAATGTCAAGATATATCGAGGAAATATTGATGAAATATCAATGATACTTCTAAAATATCGCAAAATAATCCAAAAATTTAAGGAAATTTTTAATGATTTTTAATTTTAATCATACCAACTAAATACAAATTATTTTGTCATTAATTTTTTCAATTTGAAAAAAATAAGATAAAAATAAAGCAATACTTATATGAAACCATTTCATAGTGTGACTGTTTTATGTTTTCTAAATTAATTATCATTTTTTATTAAAATTGTTATCATTTTTCAATAGAAATATTATAACTAGTAAATAAGGAGGGTTCGAGTACACAATACACTCTAATTAAAAATACAATTGTTTTGACATATTCAAACTGGATGGAGGGAGTCCACACTATCCAATCTATGGTCAAACAGTCGGACAAGATAGAATGACATACTAGTGGCACATTCAGAACTATATTCAAAATTAATCTAATTCGATGAGGTGATACCAATATTATTTGGATCAAGAGAGCATGCCATGTTTTACATTTGAGTCTCTTAGATCATCATTTTGGTATTAGTTATTATGTATTATACAATTAGTTTTTTTACTTCAATTTATTTAAATATGTTATTATTGATTTGCTTATCATATATTACAAGTTTTATTGAAATTTTAAATTGTATTTATATATTAAAATTAGTTAAGAATGTACTGCAAAAGTTAAATTTTTTTTCAAGTTTCCATGATTTTTAAAATTTTCATCGATATCAATATCGATATTCAATAGATTTATCGATATATTTGTAAATTTAAAGTATCGATATTTTTATCTATATCAATATTTTAAACCTTGGTGGTGATCACATATTTAGATATAATAACATTAAAATTAAAATTAATAAATGTAAAAGTATTCTAAATAAGTATGAGTTAAATAAGTGCGACTGTTAATATATGTATAAATAGACAAGAATTGTCTACTTACTAATTGTTAAAATTAGTAAAGCGGATGTAATTGTTTTGACTTGTGTAAAGCCCAACTTACCTAATTTAACCTTACATCTTATGTTTTTATATAATCAAATTTATTTCAATGTGTTAAATATGTATTTACATATAACATTGAAATTAATAAATATAAGAGTATTCTTAATTTAAAAAAAAATATAATCCTTGATAGTTGATACAATATGTATATATATTACTTTATATATTTACCTTGAACAAATCGCTACGATGAATGTGATGGTCGGAGTTATATTATCTAATGAAAGCACTATCACTATGGGTATATATCATACTACAACGTAGTACATGATCGAATGTACGGCATACCTCATACATGTATTAATATTAATTTTGTATTGACATGTTAAAATATAATAAAAATAAATAAGGATCATTAATGCATGAAAAAATATATATGTATTCATATACTTACAATGGAGGATGATCTCCTCTAATTAATAAAAATCATTAGTTTATATATGAAAATAAATTTAAAAAAAACAAAGTTGAGAAGAAACTTGATAACAAAAGGAGCTAACACGAGCTGCTATGTCTTGTAGATAGACGACAAACACATAAATCGAAGTCTCTTTTAGAACTACTCATTTTGATAAAAGTGTTGTTCCAATCGATATCATTTGGATCATGAATACGAAAAACAAACAAGGAGTTTGGTATAGGTAACTGCAAACTCCAAACTCCTAGTTTGTTTTTTTCATATTCATGATCCAAATGATATCGATTGGAACAACAATTTTATCAAAATGGGTGGTCCTAAAAGAGACTACATTTTATGTGTTTATCGTCTGTCGACAAGCCATTACAGCTCTTGTCGACAAGTCATCGCAGCTCTTGTGTTAGCTTATTTTGCGATCAGGTTTTTTCTCAACTTGCTTTTTTTTAAAATTTATTTTCATATATAAACTAATGATTTTTATTAATTAGAGGAGAGCATCCTCCATTGCCCTGGATCATACTTGACAAGATAATGTTAATTTCTTCACTGTAAGTATATGTATACATATATATTTTTTCATGCATTAATGATCCTTATTTATTTTCGTTATAGTTTTAACATGTCAATACAAAATTAATATTAATACTTAAGTATTCATGTATCCCATACATTCGATCATGTATAGTACGATATATACCCATAGTGATAGTGATTTCATTAGATAATATAACTTCGACCATCAAATTCATCGCAATGATTTGTTCAAGGTAAATATATGGAGTAATATATATATATACATATATACATTTTATATTACATATCATTAATTAAATTATTTTTAAGATAGAAAAAATCTCAAAAACCATGCAAGTGGGATGAAAATAATTGGTGTTGTATAACCCTCCTAGCAACCAGGTCTATGATATACAAATGCCCGCCTTTATATATAGCGATACAAAAGCATATCTCACCCCTCTTAATTGAACAAAACATTCACAAGAAGAATGATCAAAGGGTCTTGATTATAATTTTATCCAATACCGCTTTTAGCGTGTGGTCCTTATTGAAGGTAATTTTTGTATCGTGTATATAATATATATATATATATATATATATATATATATATATATATATATATATATGTATATGTATTAACATTTGTGTTTTTGTCACAGACCAGCCTGATAGAGTAATATCCATCGAAAGAGCAGGTCACGACACTTTAATCATTATTTAGCACTTTGTTCTATTTGGGCTGCAGCAAATGAAAGGAAAATTCGAACGTGAAAAATCACATCTGCATTCAACATTCTAACTCTTATTTAAAATGTAAGTTATGTCTCTAATCAACTATATATATAATTTAATTATATTTTGATGTTTTTGTGTAGGGTGTGGTTGTCACCAAGGATGAAAATATCGATATCGGTAAAAATATCGGTACTTCAAATTTACGGATATATCGATGGATATATCGAATATTGATATGATATCGGTAAAAATTTTAAAAATCATGAAAACTTGAAAAAAAAGAAGAAAATTAATTAATTAACTTTTTAATATATTACAACTAATTTAATATATAAATACACTTTAAAATCTAAATAAAACTCATAACACATGATAAACAAATTAATAACAACTTATTTAAGTCATACAATAATTACTACTTATTGTTTAATACATAATAACTAATACCAAAATGATGAAGTATGAAGCTCAAATTTAAAACATTTCATGTCGTCTAAATCTAAATAATATTGGTACCAGCTCATTGAATTAGAGAAATTCTGAACATAGTTCTGCATGTATTGTAGTACGTCGTTCTATCGAATTAATCAAACGTAAAACAATCTCACTATGAGATGGTTTCACGCAAGTGTTGCTTTATTTTTTATTTTATTTTTTTAAATTAAACATATTAATAACAAAAAATGTATTTGGTTAGTAAAAGTAAAACAAATAATATATATATATATATATATATATATATATATATATATATATATATTTAAATTATAGATAATTTTTTAATATTTTCGATATATCCTCGATATTTTGTCGATACTTTATCGATATATCTCGATATTTGGAAAATTTTGAACTGTGGCAAATCAATATCAATATTTTTATCGATATTTTCTAATATTTCCTCGATATCAGGATAGAAATATCTTTTTCCCTAATATCGATATCGATACTCTAAAATACGGATATATTGTGGAAATTTCGAGATATTTTCATCATTGGTTGTCACTAGAGTTAACAAAGGCTTATCCATTGGGTCGAACAGAAAACGGGCAAAATTTTCTATCATTTTTTCGACGCGAACCTGGTGGTGATCACGAGCATCATTTTTGTGCTCTTATTCCCGGACATCCTTTATTGAGAAAGGTCAGAATCTCATACTTAACTATATTCCAATATATATTATATCAAGTAATTTTGATCAATTTTCTAAAATAATTTTATTTTATAGTATGTGCGGAGGTGTAGTGATGATCGCCGGTTCATTCTTCACATTGTGGGGAAAAATAGAAGAAAAATCAAAGAAATCATTGTGGAAGAGAGGATGGATTGAAAGAATTGATAAATAAGATTTCCCGTCATGGTTGTAAAATGGTCGAAGAGAGGTAGAAGAAGCAACAAATATTGGAGTTGTTAGTATTCTTCAAGAGGTTGGATTTGGTGCAGGATCAGATTAGAGAGTAATTGTAGGAGCATTACATGCCTTTTCATGATGAGTATTGTTTTGGGCTTTGGGACTTGAGAGCCTTTTTACCTTGGTGAGGAAATGGATAAATAATTATGTTGATTGATACTCAAATATGTATTTTTAATCTAGATTAGTCTCTTTAGCTCCATCATAAACTCTGCATAATCAATGTTGGTTGTCTGGTAGGGATATATGTGGGACAGTGTTCTCTTTGATGGTTTGTATTGGAATAGAATTCTTAAGGATTTAATTCACTTAATTTTCATTCTTGATACCTTTTCTAAGTTTTAGCATATGGAGGCAAGTTGACTCAAGAATATTCCAAACCACTTTCGTGCTCGTTGATAAGCACTAACTTCACATCGATGCATTGTAATATAGACATTATTATTATGTTCATATTAGTTTTAACTTTGACATTTACATGAGGTTGATCAGATGCAGATATAAAAACCAATTCCATCCTGTAACTTAACCCATGATTTCTTTTAGACCCAGAAAAGTTAAAAGTGTCAAAATAGTCCTATAACTCTCAAGATTTTAGCCGAAATGATCATTTTTGTTGGAAAAATGTAGATTTCGCTAAATCCAAACCAAGATTTAACAACACATCTTTTAACAATGCACCTTTCACAACATAGCCTGTATACCTCAATTTTCTTTCAATTTTCAACATATCTTCATGCTTCCAAATAGTATCAGAGCCCTAGATTTATTTATTTATGAATGGAAAAATTATAAACTCATATCATACTAATCTACAGTATATTTTTACTTAGATAAATGATTTTTAACATATAAAAGTTGTTGTGTAAGTATCACATAATGATTTTTTCAAAAAAAATTGTAATTCTTGATGGTTGATACTAGAGTATATTTTTACTTAAATAAATTTTAATATATAATTACTCATCATTTCACTATAAATACTTTATTGGTTTATGTTATCAAAATTACATTATAGTCTTTGTTTTTGATATGCTATAGAACAAAGGCCTTATATGCCCAAGGCCCCACTTCCTTCAAATCCCATTTCTCCTTCTTCTTTTTCTCACACTTGCTCTTCTTGTTCAGTCCCAAAATTTGATTAGCTGCAAAGAGGGAGAGAGAAGCACTTCTGATATTTAAACAACTTATAGATGAATGTGACCGTCTTTCTTCTTGGGAGGAAAGCTATGTCAAGAAAAAAGAATCATGCAAATGGCATGGTGTTTGATGAAGCAAAACCACCGGATATGTCATTGCTCTCAAACTTGGAACTAATTAAACTTTGTATTATGCTACCTTTCAACCTTTAAGAGGTAATATGAGTTCATCTTTGATTGAGTATTGAACCTGAGTCTGGTTGATTTTGAAGGGACTCGAATTCCGAAATTCATTGGTTCCATCAAAAGCCTTCAACATCTAAGGCTCCAACACCATCCAGTGCTCCTATTGAGTTAGGCAAACCTCACCAATTTGACCACACTTGATCTCTCTGGAATTGACCTTACTTTTTATTCCTATTAAGCTAAGAAGCCTATCAACACACTTGATCTTTCCTTCAACGAACTCACTTCCATTCCTTTTGAGCTAGACAACCTGACCAACTTCAACTTGGTCACACTTGATCTTTTGGCCAACCATCTCACTTCTTCCACATTACGCTCGTCCAATAACTTCCTAATTTCAGATTTTTTTTCTTTTATTTTAACAGGATATTATCTTTTCTCAAGTCCTTTAATCTTTCTATGAACATGTTTGAGATTATCTTTTCTCAAGTCCCTTAATCTAAGTTGTTAGCAAGAGCTATCACTCTCTCATAATGACTTTGGAGTTCCACTTGAAAAATTGTTAGGGAATCTATTAGCTTCGACACAAGATGTAGCTAGATCTATTTTAGGTTCAACTCACGGGTTCAATCCCACAGGTTCAATATATTGTTATTGATTTTCTTATCATAATGTGTTATGAATTTTATTATTATTTTAAATTGTATTTATATATTAAAATTAGTTATAATATATTCTAAATTTTTTATATAGGTATCGATATCAATATTCAATATATTCATTGATATATCTATAAATTTGAGATACCGATATTTTTATCGATATCAATATCTTAAACTTTGGGTTTTACTCACATACAAATTTTACAGTTAATGCTTTATTTAAGTACTACCTCCATCTCCTTGAAAGGTAACCGTTTACTTTTTGCATATGGATTAAGGACTATAATAATTTAATATGTAGTGAATTATAATATATTCTAAATTTGAGATACCAGTATCGATATCGATATTCAATATATCCATCGATATATTCATAAATTTGAGATACCGATATCGATATTTTAAACATTGGGTGTCACTCACATATAAATTTTGCATTAAATGTTTTATTTAAGTACTCTCTCCATCCCCTTGAAAGGTAGGCGTTTACTTTTTGCATGTGGATTAAGGAGTATAATAATTTAATGTGTAGATGTGTAGTGGATTGAGGAATATAATATTTAATGTGTAGTTGGTAGTTGTATTAGTATTGAGTTTAGATCTCATGTGTAGTGTGTTGAGTATAATAATATTTTTTTTGGTCACATCAATCCAAAAATAAAATGGATACTGTATATATTGGGACGAACCAAAATAATAAAATGGATACGTATCAAGGGAATGAGGGAGTAATTTTTTAAAGTATAGTATTTTAATCCTAATAAAAGCATTTTTAAATATTTATTTAAAT
Organism: Pogostemon cablin; assembly: GCA_023678885.1. NCBI lineage: Eukaryota > Viridiplantae > Streptophyta > Magnoliopsida > Lamiales > Lamiaceae > Pogostemon > Pogostemon cablin. Next base: position 11,026,763 of record CM042964.1, on the reverse strand, counting down.
TGATATATATATATATATATATATATATATATATATATATATATATATATATATATATATATATATATATATATATATATTATTTAAAATAAAATTGGCTCATATTTATATTTATAGACCAACATAATTTTGACCCATATTATATAACAGATTTCTTATGAATTATTTAATTTTTTTTACTCCGTGCGTCCCGAGCTTATCTGCACCGGTACTGCAGATACAAAATTTAAGAAAAGTTACATTTTTTACCAACTCTATTAACTTTTTAGGGGTATTTTGGTATTTTTAGAGTAAAATTTTATAAAGTATGTTATGTGTGTTAGGTGAGAGTGATATTTTTAAAATTAACATAATTTTTGAGATTATTGGTTGATGTGAAGTTTCCTTTTTTAGATGGTGAAAATAAATATGGTATAGATAAAAACGAAAATTATGAAGATAAGTGTGGGACGAAAGGAGTATCTAATTTATTTTATAATTTATTTAAATTTATTCTTATTAATAATGATCTATTTTCATAATTATTTATTCTTTTATATTGTAAAAATTAGTATTTTATATTAAAAATATTTTATCATAAAGTTTTTTTAAATAATAAAAATTAATATAAAATAGAAAGAATAACAATTTTATGTTAAAAAATTAAATAAAACATGGAGTAATTAATTAAATTAATAATAATAATGAATTTTAATACTCCATATTTTGGATATATTTTTGGGTGCATGCACAAATTGATATATGACAAAAACTCCTATGCACCAGGGCGCACGGACCACATTCCTGCTCCTTTATAATTTTGTGTTAAATTGTATACCTTTAGTATACAGATGTGTACCCTTTATTTTCTAAAGAAAATTATTGTGTGTATCTGGGCGCATGGACAACACTCCATACACCTTTAGAATTTTGTGTTAAATTGTATGCCCTTTAGTATAAAAATGTGTACCCTTTATTTTCTAAAAAAAAATATTAATGAAAAGTGTATACCCTTTAGAACAAAATGGTGTACCTTTTATTAATTAAAGTGTATACCCTTTAGACCAAAATAATGTACCCTTACCCATAATACTAAATTTCTAAAGGCCCCACGGAATGTGTTCCCGTGCACCCGGGCACACGCAAGCCTCACTCTTGATATATTTGAAAGAGTTGATATCGTTTGTACGCATGCACAAATTGATACTCCTATATTTGAAAAAGTTGATATCGTTTGCACTTGGGTGCACACGTGTGTCTATATAGGTAAAAAATTTTATTCAATAGTGTATATATAATTTTTAATAATTTTATAGTTTTTTAACATTCATATTTTCATTAAAAAATTAATAGAAAATTCACTAACAAAATAGACAAATTATCTTGTGAGACGGTTTGTGAGACGTGTTAAAGTATGCTTATTATATAGATAAAATATGCTTAATAATTGTTAAGTATGTTTTCTAAAGTACGATAAATGATAAATTAAAGTATGATTTTAGAGTATTATAATATGATTTATTAACATACTTTAAGTACAAATAAACATACTTGAACTCGTTTCCTTATTTGTTTAGTAAGAATAAACAACATATAATGCATGATACATTCGATGTTTAAAGACTCATTATCTCGTCTTTAATTGAATCATTGACTTAAGAACTCGTTTCCTTATGAGTTAAATAAGAATAAACAACCTATAATGCATGATAGATTCGATATTTAAAGACTAATTATCTCGTTTTTAATTTAAACATTGACTTAAGAACTCATTTCCTTATGAGTTAAGTAAGAATAAACAACATATAATGTATGATAAATTCGACGTATAAAGACTCATTATCTCGTCTTTAATTGAATCATTGTCTTAAGAACTTGTTTCCTTCTGAGTTAAGTAAAGAATAAACAACACATACCTATATAATAAGCATACTTTAGTAATGGATCGACTCGTCTCACAACTGTTTCACAAAAAAACCCGTCTCACAAAAAAATCTCTCACCAAAATATATATACTTATAAATAAAAACATACTACACTAATGAAATAATTAAAAAAAAACTTTAAATAGATGCAGAAAAAAAAAGTTGAATTTGAGCAAAGATATTGAATATCAGAATTCACAATCAATTACTATTAATTACTAGTATATTTGATGATGGTAGGCAAGGTTAGGATGGACTACACCCACTCCACTAGGGTGGGTACGATCAATTAATTAATTCTGAAGATGGGAATACTCCTACACAATGTTTACTTTCTGCAACTGATTTATACATATACCGTTGGGGGAAAACATGCAGACATTAAAACAAGTAACACCTACCTACATAGATTACTAATTACTTATTAATTATACAAAAATTATCTGCACCAACAGTAGATTAACTTACACATCAAATTCAAGGATGTAGGTAGTCGCAGAATGCTCCCTTCTTGCAACGCCCACTCTCGTAGAATTTGCACACTCGTTGCCCTTTCGGAAGAGGCCTCGAATACGGTGGCCTTCCCCACGGCGGTCTGCCCCTCCCAAATCCCTGATCGACGCCTTGATAACCCCACTCCCTTTCTCTACCATTAGTAAACCTTTCTCCACTGTATTTACGCTGGCCATCCCATGGTAGATTCCCGTTTCTTGGGCTGTGATTTATATTTACTGGACTAGGACTTATGTTTGGATTCCCCCACGAGGTCCCTTGGTTCGTTCCCCACCCAAGATCTGTCATTCCCTGTGCATGTCCTCCCAAGACAAGATTGACATTACCTTGCACCGTCACCAGGTTTATGTTGCCTTGTACAGTTGTCCCCCAACCAGGGTCCGATGACTTTGGACCAGCTGTTGGACCAACCATGTCCTGGTTCATGTCTGGTGGGGTTCGATGAAACTCTGAACTGGCTTCTCCTGTGTAAACAGGAAAGTTTGTTTCTCCAGCACTACTTCCGGATGAATGTACACCTGATTTACTAAAAGAATCCAGAGCATCAATTAGAGATGTAGGCTTGCATAATATGGAAGGCTGATGACTCAAGTGTATCTCCCCAGTGGAGCTCAAGGCATCACTTTTACCAGGATTGGGTGCAGGGCTGAAATCCTCCATCGAACTAAAGCAGTCATCTTTACAATCTTGGATCAATTCCTTAGCAAACTTCATAGCTGAAGTAGGTGATGGCATTGTCCCTTGTGATTCCATTGCATCAACTTCAGCCAACAAATCTGAAACTGATTCCTCACCCAAAGCATCAAACTCGATCGGCTCATTAATCATAGCCAACCAACTAGGAATGTTATGGGGCAAAACATGACTAAAATGGTTATTATCTGATGTGACAACATTATCAGTCGTAATTTCAGGAGGCTTTGATGAAGATGCAGAGACAAGACCAGTAGAATATCCACACCACTCGTTAGCCAAATCAGGAAGTTGCACACCCCCGACCACCATATTCAATGCGCTGCTCCAACTAGGGCCCTCGTTTGGCACAGTAAAATTAATTGGACCTGGTTGCTTGGTCTCATCAGCCCAACTTACCTGATCTTCATTGTCAGGCCTCGGTTTAGGACTTAAAAGCTCCAAGAAACCTGAGTTCTGAATGGAAACATTTGAAGATTCAAACCGTTGCTTCTCAGCAGTTGGAACTCCCCAATGCCTAGGAATAGGCACATTTGAGACATCTAAATCTGCTTCTTGTTTCACTGTTTTGAGCAACTTGGATACAGGTTCAGAAACAGGCCCGGGTTCTATATCGTTCAAGCTCAACCCAATTGGTAACGGCATCAACTTTTCTTCATAAGACTGGCTTGCCAAGCCCGGATGAGTAGATTTGTTTTGAAGCTCATATCCACTAGTTGTCTCATTTTGAGTTTTCTTTTCAGTATTTTTCTGAACATGGTCAGTTTTATCAAATTCCCGAACATGATTAGTAGCCTCTGACATCTGAACAAGACCTGATGAAGGGATCGCACTATGTTCTGGGGCATCATGGGGATTAGCACTTTTGTCCTTGAACAAATCCCAGCATTTTGGCCAGGGGGGATCATCTGCCATTGGCGTTTCACTCTTGTCCTCAGACAAAATATTTGAATTATTACACTGCAATTCATCTGTTTGTTCACTATCCCCACTGTTCGTGTTGATATCCTTGTTTACCTCGATTCCCTTAATACAACTGTCTCCCCGAGACCCAGAAGAAAGGTTATGTGACATTTCTGAAGCTCCATGGAATTTCCCATCCAGAGCATCAGTAAGTAGTAATGAATCATATTGCTCATGATTAGTCCATATCCGCATCTCAGTTGGAAATAGCCCAGTTGTACTCCAGATCCGTAGATGCATCATGGAAAATGGTCCTTGAATTTTGTCATTATGATCTCGATAATGCCACAGTTTCTCAACTTCTATATTATCATCAGTCGGTGAGTGTCCGACGGGGAATGTTGCAGTTGAAGTTTCCAATTCAGGCTTTGCTTGATCATTTCCGCCACCACTTTCTGAGCTAGTATTAGTGTCTTGATTCAAGCATTTCTCCAGACCATCCGATCCACATGAATCTATGTTCCCCATTGTTTTGCTATGTACCTCGGTGCAGTCCTCTTCTGTACCTGAGGAAGAGTTCAATACACATTTCACTAGTTAAAATATCAGTAAAAAGACTCTGATCTATCAACATGCCATATTATCAGTTATCCATAACCTTTCTCATCAGGAGAAGTAGGCTCCCTTCCGATTTGAGGAGATCCAGAGTGTCTTGGACTCGCAAGTTCCTCTGCAAATATAATCAGTATTACTTAACTTCTATCTGAGGGGGAGAGAGATGATAAAGGAGGGATGACATTTTTAAGATGACAAGGTGTTGCAATGAAGAAAGATGGAGATACCTTTTGTAATGTTACCACTACTTTTGGCAACTTCTGAGTTGTTATTCGGACTAGTTTCTGTATCAGCATGTATCTCAGGAACTGTCGAAATTCTGCGCTGGCGCTCTTCAGGTGACTTCAGCACCTGAATTTTGCGTACATATTCACAGACTGTAACATTTGTCAAGGAACAAGAAATGCATGTGTAGCGTCAATGTTCATGTTAAGAGTCCAGGGGAAATTAGTAAGAGTAATTATATGTCAATTGTAGTGTCGTTGTCACATCACCAGACAAAAGAAGAATAAATAACCTGTGATTCACTCTAGTACACAACACATTAAGCTGCAAGTGTGATCCCGAGTCAGAACATATTTATGGACAAATTTGGATAATCTCTAAGTGGTGATTGGATGCTAAACACTTCAAGTACTAACAAAGACTTCAAGACTTATTAAACCTGATTTTAACCGACAAGAGATTTACCGATCATACGATTCAGGTATGGAAAACCAACAGTCTTCAACAATTCACTAGCATTAAAATAGACATTAATGCAAGCCAACTGAACTAGAAGATCTTAAATCAATATGCATTATTTTCAAGAGTGCTGATTGAGCATTTCTCAGACAGGCATCTCAATCCTGACCAAATGTAAAAGGAAGTACAGTATATCACGACACATGGGCTCTGGTGTTCAGGTGAAATACAGACATAGCACAGAAACTGTAACATATTGCCAACTAGTGCTCTTTGTCAAATTCCAGACCACTACAAAATAATTTCCTATTTTCAAAATTTTAGGAACTACATTATCAATCAATCGATCATCAAATCAGCAAGCAAAAACAACAAATATTTATAAATCGGTTCTTTATTCCGTGGAAAGACAGTCAAGCAAGAAAATTAACGTAACGGAACTTCACCTGTAAATTAAGGAAATTAATCCCCTTGCATGAATATATAGGATTTTGGTTCGTTCAGCATTAAATATAATGTTTAACTAGGCAAATTTGGAGGTGTATAACAAAAAATGAAATATTTAAAAACAAAGGATATTCCTCCTCACACCCTTTCTTGCTAGCTTGATCCAAAAGATGATATAGCCGCAATACCTCTACCTCTAGCCACTACATTTAAAAGTATTGAACATTAAACATCAAAACAAAAACCAAAAAAAAAAAAAAAATTAAACTCGAGTAACTTAAAGAATTAGAAGATAAAGAAAGAGAACTGAAATTATAAATAAATCCCGATGGGTTAAAGCAGTAGAAGTAGTTCAGCAGTTTAAAAATAAAGAACTCACATCGGCAAACCTAACTGGTTGGAGGGCCATCGCTTTCTTTTGCACGTCACCCTTAAAAGAAGAATAAAATCTAGTAAACAACGGTTACAAGTTCTTTCAGGTCAACATCTGAAGCACCAGATAGTAGACTTACAATAGTATATTGTTTTAGGAGCCCACATCTAACATATTGATCTAACTGTCTGCATTCAGCCTGCAGTTAAAATCCATTAACAGTATTCCAATAAATAAAAACTTAATGGTTCTTCAGGGCTATAGAAGTAAAATAAATTGTCTTTATATCCTCAATAGTATATTTGCCTTAACTCTTTAGTTTTATAAAAATAAATTAGTAAAGATTTTGAACTATTCTGATTGTAAAACCCTATCACATCATGCACATAATCATAGATAAAAAATGTTATGTCATTTAAGAAAACATAAGAAGTTCAGTCCAACTATCTCAGATGACCGAACAAGTAGGTAAAGGAGCTACGTGTAAGCAGTTAACAGGTCAGACGGATTAAATATACAATCCAACTAAATTTTTGGAATTAACTATATACATTTATGATTTTACTAAAAACCAAATGTAAACTTTCTAATGAATAAATAAGGAAATAAATAAATATAAATATACAAAAGATTATCCTTTCAAAACCAAGATCAACTGGCCAAATATCTGGTTCCCTTGGTTTTGATCTTTTTCTGACCAGTGGGAAGGCCAGCTCCTGTTCAATTGGTCCAACCACTCGATACTTATACATACTAAATGATTTTTGCGTCGTGCATTGTAAAATAATGATCTGATAATATACGGTAGCATCTGTAGTGCATAAGAAAATATTAAGGCCATTTCGGTATAACTATTTACCTCAGTGAACTCTTGATTAGAAATGGCATCAACTGATACAACCTCTTTCTTGCCTAGATTCAAAACTTCAAGCATGATGTCTACAGTCTTGTCACCAATTTTATATGGCTTGGAAACCTTACAAATGCCTGAATTCCATATAAGAATGACTTATTCAGGAAATAGCCAACATTTGCATCATTAGAGACAGATGAATTTGATGAAAGATAACATGCATACAGTAATTTGCACAAGTATACCTACAACTTGGACAAGCCTGTAAACATCAGGCTTCTGATCATCACTTGATATTCTGATTCTCACAATGGATCCAACCACATTGTCTAGGAAGTTCTCCTTATCTTCAATGAGAATCTCCAACAAATTACGTCGCAAATAGATCAGGTTCATATTATGAACATTAATTGCAGCATAATTGCTTAAGTTATTCGGTGTTGCTCTTTCTTCTTGCTGTTTACATGTCTCTTGCTTCAAAGAGTTTATGCTCTTTAATCCCATCGAGCTATCATGATTGCTTCCATCAACCTCCATGTGACTTTCAGTTTTACCAACAAATCCAGTTGTTATTAAAGAATTCTTCTGAGAATCCTCCTTTACAGGAGTGTGGAATTCAGGAAGCTTTGGCATTTCTATGCGATTAACATGTTTCTTGTCAGTGGTGCCTGGCTCAGTGGCATTTTCAATACTAGGATTATCTCCAGCTTTCTCGGTCACTTGCTGGTTGGTGCCTGGCTCAGCACTTTTCGCTGGCTTATTAATGATATCATTTTTCCTGTCTTTGCTTAAGATTGGCCCGTGCTCTAGGCCGTTACAATTTGGTTTCCCGACAGGGTTATCAATGCTTGATGGGGCAGAAGTTAACCTATCATTATGTACTTCCCGGAGCTTACTCATTTCCAGACGATCAGAACTTCTGTTTGGAATAGAAACTTTTACATCAACTAAATTATGACACATGTTACTTAACTGTGGCTTGCAAACCACTGGACCTACACCTTTCCAAGGTTTTTTAGCATGAGTGAGCTCCTTCATAGTTAATGATAATTTCTCTTTCAAGATTACCCAATACATTTTGAACAGATATTCCCAGCTAGTTATGTCATCAAAATCTACCTGAACCTGCAAAATTGATACACCTACAGTCAGCAAAACTGCAAAAGCATGAATCCCACCATCTCATCTAATGCTAAGCCGATAAACATTGCTAATTTTGTACTCTAAACACATTTACTTCTTAAACATAGTATCTTATTTTAATCCTTAAAATTCGGACATGCAAATGTAGAAAGGGAGAGTGGGAAACAATTGAACTCCTCAACTGCAAGGTTAAAATTTCCGGATTGACCTATTTTTAAGCCGCAAAAGTACAGTACATAAATGAGCCTAGTAGGGAACAAAAAAGGATAAATCATTTTACCAAATAAAACAGGAAGAAAGATAAACTTAGCATAAATAATATAGTTGAATCACATTACAATGATCTCATTTCATAATGCATCAACAACTCAAACACACATACCGCTGAATCATTACTTGCTCGGCCATTATTTTCTATCAGCATGATAGTTTTCATGCACGTAGTGCAAAAGCCTTTGTTTGCTCTAACCCGCACATACTCTGCATCTTTAGTGCATCCCTTGCACAAAGAATATGGGCAAGTATAGCACATATAGTAAGAAGTCTTACGACACACACTGCATATGTGCCAACCTGAAAGCAATAGCAAAAATCACATAATCACACAGGCATTACGATGGTGACTCATAAGATAACCACTAAACATCAATGTGCATCATCAAGTATCAAGGTCGAGCGGACATGTCGGTGAAACCTGCAACTAGTAAACAGTAACTAGTACCATGAAATGATAGGAACGGAGGGTTAAGAAGAAAAAAATCAAACAGAATATCAATGCAAAAACTGAACAATGGGAAAGGAAAAGAAAAGGATCAAGAACATAACATTTAAAGTACTTTGCATGTTTCATAAATTAATGATCGTATTCACACTAAATTTCTTAATTAAACACAGAAGCACACCCTGGAGCTTGTAATTCCACAAGAAAACAAGCTACAAGCAAAGAGAAATTGACGCAGAAACCATAAAGGGTAAGTAGAAAATTTCAACGCACTCGAAGAGAGCAACATACCACAATTCCACTTAGCTTTGGAATTAAAAAAAGCTTCGTCTCGCTTAATACATGAAGGATGATAAGCCTTTGGACAGCCCCTACGCACAAGGGAAAAACACCAACATTAATCAATATTCTAAAAGAGTTCCCTTCAACGCTACTTCAAACGACATTAATGGAGGAAAAATAGAACAACAACAGAACTCGTAATTCTCGCAAGATTAATGTCGCATTTACTCACTTGCGGTCGCAAAGCACGAGAGAACCCCCATCGAAGCAGATAAAGCAAACATCCTCTTCCTCCTCCTCCTCCTCCTGTTTTTTCCGCTTCGGCAACGGGGGCTTCGCCACCAGCTGCCCTTTGGCAGGCCTTCCTCTTTTCCTCTTCTCAACGGCGCCGATCACCTGACCCCCAGCCGGAGCAGCAGTCTGCGTCACCGCAACGAGCTGAGACCCAGCCACATCCGCCCGAATCTCCGGCTCAGCTTCCACCTTAGGGGTTCCGGCGGCTGATGAAACGGGATCATCGTCGTCAAAGCCTTGGGTCTGCGCTACAGCAGCCAACAAGGTCTCTATATTCTCCATAAAATCAATTGGAGATTGAGAGCAGAGATTGCGGAGAAGGAATCAATCAATCCAAGTGTATCATGTGATTGGAGATATGGGATTGGATTGGGATGAGAGAAAGTGGGGGGTGGTCGGTGGATGTGAATTTTGTGGGGCGACGTCTCTGCAAGAGAGTAGAGTAGCTGTAGCAATAAATTTTGAAGTTGCGAGACTTTGTTTAGACTTTGGAGCATCAGAGCGTGTTACATATGGAGAAACAAGTCATTTACTTCTTTAATTGAAATTAATTAATTAATGGGACATATCCATTCCACTTGGTCCAACATCAATACAACGCCAACTTACACTCAATTAATTATTTATTTATAAATTATTTTTTATATTAAATTATTTCGACAAATTCTTAAAAAATACATCTAACTGTACTTTGCCTGAACTCGACGTTTTTCTTTTATTCATATTTTTATTGAAATTTTAGTTTTTATGTAAAATGTTTATTTGATTGCATTGAATATTAAACTCCTGAAATTTGATAGAATATTCATTGAGCCTTATCCAACAAAATCTCGAATTCTAGTGATAGTTGCTAGAATCGTTGAATCCTACACATATAAAGGGTGTAATCGAGTGAAATTGAGATTTGTCAAACTTTTCTCTTATATTTAGGAAAAATCGAATTTGGTTCATAGTTTTATTAATCAATCACTTTATTAATATTCAGTAGAAATGTAGAAGAGCACAATATTGAAATAAACTACAATATTGAAATGAAAAGGATTTTCTAACTCTTCTTATAAATCTTGATTGTCTTAAGGGGATGCTATTTTTTTTTCAATTATAACGAGTAAAGTTGTTGGAATGTGTGAAAAAGTAAGTATTTAAATATGAAGTTTAAGAAATTTGTTTTTAACCAACTTTATTGACTTTAGGGGTGTGTTTTAATATTTTTAGGTAATACATAAATTATAAATTATGTTATATATGTTAAGTGGGAGTGATAAATTTGTAATTAAGAAGAATGATTTTATTTTTCAAGTTTTCGAAAAACAAACATCCTATTTGTATATATGTCGATTAAGCTTAATACAAATATAATAATTTCTTAATTTCAAAAGCTTACCTCAATATTCTAATTATGATTATTTTCTTTTTTAATGGTTATTGATTGATTGTTCCATTAAATTACGATAAAGAGCCAGTAGGTTTACGGATTTATGAATTGGAGTACATATAGGAATTTTGAGTAAGATTAAATGTAAAAATGATATTTTATCATAAAATAGATAAATAAAATTAAGAGTGTATTTCAGAAGTAAATATTAAATTAAAAAATATAAAAATAAATTAAAATTAAATAGTTTCAAATTCATCCTCACGTTTACGGTAGATTTGAAGTTTAAAAAAAGCTATTTTTTAGTAATAAAAATAAATGATAAAGTATATTATGTGTGTTAAAAAAGTGATGATAAATTGAAATTAAAGTTTTTTTTCTTTTATGGAAATGTAGAGTTGAATTTATGATGAATCAAATAGAAAGTGCAAAGTTGAAATTGACTAGAGTGCGCTCTTTTGTGCCTCCGCCCGAATAGAGAGATTATTAATTAAAACATTAAGAAAAATCTATTATTAACAAAAATAAGTTTGCTTTTATATAGATGTATATAGATATAGATAGATAAGATTATTTTAATCTTATATACTCTTTCGCTTCCATAAAATGCTTTACGTTTATTTTTCATATTGTTAAAAAAAGTTACACTCTTTGACCAATTTTATTGATTTTAAATGGTATTATAATATTTTTAAAATTGTGATCAATTCGATTTGATTAGCGTTACAATTCTCGGATACGAGTAGTTGGTTGCCATAGTACGAGAATGCAGCGAAGCAGGCGAGTATGTGAGACCACTGCCATGGCTTCTATGCTCCTTGATCTTCGTCCTGGCCTCGCCCCTCTACCCTTTTACCCTCGGTAAACTCCCCTTGTTTATATCATCTACTATACCTTCAAAATGGAGTATTTACAATGTTTTTGGGTTTGGAGTTTGATTACTAAATCATTTTGGGTTTACTTTATGTTATTTTCAATCTACAACTTGTATTTAGAATCACAAGGGCTGATGAAAATTCATTCCATCAGAGAGAGAGAGAGAGAGAAAGAGAGAGAGAGAGTTTGTAAATTGTTTCAATTATTTTTGTTGGTGATGAAATTTAATGAAGATTGTTTACAAATTTGTTCATATGGTGCTTAAGGGATGCCGATAAGCGAAGCCTTGGCACACATACAGCAGCAGCTCAAAGTTTATGATGTTGCTCATGTCAAGCACCATGTTGAGGTTCGATTTGTAATTCAGTCCTATCATCAATCTCTTCATGCATGTTATTTTCAATTAAGCATTCTTTGCCAACATGTATGTCAACGTTGCACAATTTTTTGTTTAATGGATTATGCTGCCTCTTATTCTCAAACCTGTGTTTAACAGGATCCTCCGAAGTTTGACGTTGTTATTAGCTTTCCCAACCATGGATTTCATCTTAGATTTGATCCTTGGTCACAGGTACTTATTTTTGAAGATCATTCTGAGGATTTTTTTAATAGATTATATATGTTCAAAAATTTGGCGAACAGTTTTTCCTCACTCTTCAAGTACTTGCATTAGCTGATTAACATTCTGCTCATTCATTTAATAGTAAATCTTAATATCAACCTTACTCCATGTCAGAGGCTACGTCTTATTGAAATATTTGATGTCAAACGGCTTCGGATGCGCTATGCCACTGCCTATATTGGGTACAATCCTGTGCCTCTACACTTGAAGCTCTTATCTTGTTGTTAATTGTTAAAGAATTGGTTTCTCATGAGTGATGTGCTTACAGGGGACCATCAACTCTAGCAACTTTTTTAGCTGTGTATTCTCTTTTTGGGCCTACATATCCTGGAATTTATGGCAAGGAAATGGGTGTTTACACTCTATTTTACCCAGTATGTTTATTGACATCCTATATACACGAATCGTTTTCTATACTGTTTGTTTAGCCAATTTTTCTTCTTGCTATTCTTGGTGTCTTATTTTGGGCAGGGTTTGTCCTTTGCTTTTCCCATTCCCTCAAAACATTCAAAGTGGTGTTATGATCGGGAGGGTACCTTTTTTATTTTTTTCTATTTTAATTTTCTTATTGCATTTAGAGAAAATACTTTGTTCATTGGCTAAATGGTGCTTTCTGCTATTTTTTTCGAAGCTGAATTGCCATTGGAGTTTCCTGATGGCACAACTCCAGTTACTGGTAGTGTCTCGCTGTATGACTCTTCCACGGATTGTAAGGTTGGAGTAGGATCCTTACTTTCCAAAGCATGTGTACGTCCATTGCCTGCTGGCAGCTTCTATATGGAAGAAGTTCAAGTACAGGTAAGAAAATTTCTTTTTCATATGTTTTAATAGTTTATGATATATCAATGAATCTTCTAAGATCATCAATCTTAAACATTTATATATGTCCAGTTTTTCTTATTCTCGTTAATAATCTAGTAATAGTAGCTAGCTATCAGTCTGTAGCTCAGTAGCTATACTTGCTTATAATATAAAAGGAGTGATCCTCCGAACAGCTTACCCACAGTTTTGTTATTAGTTAGGGCAAGAATTATGGTTTACAGTTGGAGGCCAGCATATCCCTTTTGGTGCATCTCCACAGGTATGAACTGGAAATTGATTTCTACCCCATTTTTCTCTTAGTGCCTAGTAATTCACTTGTCAAGTGACTTATACTTGCTCTACATTAGTTCGGTAATTTACTATTATTCCTTGAATTCAATCTGTGACCAAAAGAATGAATTAGTTTCATTTGTTTTGAGTTGTGAATTTGACTGTTGGAGATCACAAAATCTGAACCTTCCTTTTGTTCAAGTTATCTTCTTGTTTCTTAGTTGCATTGGAGCTATCTTCTTGATTCTCCCTCTTCATTGTGTTATCTTCTTGTTTATTAATTTCATTTTTTCTTTCCTGATTTTCTAATTCTCTATATGCAGGACGTATGGAGTGAATTGGGACGCCCCTGTGGAGTTCACAAGAAACAGGTATTACGTAGAAGTGTTGTCTTGTTTGAAACTCTGGGACTTCCACTGTGCATATTACCTTTTCTGGTTGTTAAGTGTTAACATTTGAGTTATGAGTTTAGTCTGTATTGCAGGTGGATCAAATGGTAATCCATTCTGCTCCTGATCCTAGGCCGCGGACAACCCTCTGTGGGGATTACTTTTACAACTATTTCAACCGCGGCATGGACATTCTATTTGATGGGAAGGTACTCATCCTATTACCATTGCATTTATTTGTTGATATGTTTATTTAAAAATTATAATGTTGCCTATTTTTCCAGACTCATAAAATCAAAAAGTTTGTCCTGCACACTAACTATCCCGGGCATGTAGATTTCAACTCATACATGAAGTGCAACTTTTTGATAAACTGTTCTAGTTGTAAGTTTCTGTTTTACACTTCTTTTACGGTGAAGGAAATATTCAGGCTAATCATCATGTCTGGATTAAATTCTTACAGTTGGTGGGTCATTGAACCAGAATGCAAACAGCTCTAAACATGCCATTACTCCCAGCACAAAGTGGGAACAAGTTAAGGTGATATGTTTACATTTAATTTTTTGTTTACCAAAACATTAGTTTTAGACTTTTAGTTGAACAATTAATCCTTCATAGTGGGGACATGGAATTGCATAACTTTATTCATTTTTTCCCCAACCTATTTGAGCGTGTTTTAATTATTCCATAACGTGAATAAGAGAGGCTGATTGTGAGAGTAAGCTGTAGTGGTCATATTCTTGCCTTTCCACTCTACAAGCTTGTGATTCCTGCTTATGGTTGTTTTAAAGAAATATAATAGATGAGACATTCTGCAGGAAATTCTTGAAGATTGTGGTAGAGGTGCCATTCAAGCTCAAGGTTCCACCAGAAATCCTTTTAGATCTACATTTGTGTATGGCTACCCAAATATTGCCTTTGAGGTGAAACCCTTAATTCAAATCCTGAGTTCTTTTGCAGTCATTTCTCAACGCTCTATTCTGTCCTGCAATTAAAACATAAGTCTGATGTTTGCAGGTCATGAAAAATGGTTACATTGCTACCATAACTCTTTTCCTGTCATAATCTGTTGGACAGGTAGGTTTCCCAGATTATGGTTTTATGCACATTCGATTGAATTCTATTGGCACAAAAATTATGAATGAATAGCTGATGCATAATGTCTGTAACTAGCCCCATTTCTTGACAAAATCTTGATTTAAGCAGTAATGCTTCCAATCACTAAATCTTGACTAAAAACTAACAATTTAGGCCCCTATTTGACTATTACGTGGCTCTTTGGCCAACTTATTAGGTTGATCAATATTAGCTGAACTGTGCATGGCTTAGAAAACGCGAATTGATTCAAGCAGTAATGCTTCCAATCACTAAATCTTGACTAAAAACTAACAATTTTCAAACTAAATTGGTCTAAATAACAAAATACAGCAAAGAATTGGCAAGGAAATTGGTGCTGTTATTGAGTGTCCATTCTGTTTTGTACTGTACTTGAACGGATCTATATTTGTTGTTTGCAGGCCCAGACCGGACCACATTGCTGTGAAATTGTCGGAATGGAGTGTGCATAATGTTAAGTGTTGATTTATGTACAGCTCTTACGACTGGTAAAGTAGTTTGTAAATATTCCCAAATTGTGTAAATAATCATTCCATAGTAGGTTTCTCAAAGTGGCGTATGGGCCTTGGTATCTTGTTGAATGTCTGGCCAACTCATATGCAGGTACAAATCTATCTCTTCATGAAAATGGGCTAATGAAGTGCACATGCATTAACTTATGGTAGCATTTCAATTATAGTACACAATAATTCAATGAAATATTGATAGTGTTTGTTACATTCTTGTTCCCAAACAGCATTGTCTTAACTTGTGATCCATTCATGCCCATCAATGAAGCTAAGTGATATAAAAGGCTCAGCCTCTTGTTTGGTGAGCTCCCTTGCCCATTTCACCCGACCACCATGGTCAGCCCCAGGTCCCGAACACTTGAATTGCCCGTAGAAAACGGTCCTACGCGTATAAAACGTATCTACAGTTAAAACATGTGTCCTGATCATGGTCAGATGGCAATGAGATGGGTTTATTTGAATCGTTAAGTTTTTATTGATTCAAAACTCTGCAAGGTTTTGTCGGACGGGTCAAATTTGGATTCATGTTCAAGCCGACTCATTGCCGTCTATTGCATTATCATAATAAGTACCAAAAAAAAGTTGCAGAACTTACATTTGCCTTTGCTTATCTCCCCAGTCATACCACCCTCTAGGAGTGATTATTTTATCCATATATGTATAAGCAAACACGACTCTTGAAAAGGTGCCCCATGCCCGGCCCAGATAGAGCGCGCCCGACCCGGTGACCTTGCAATTGACAAATGAGAACCCGGTTTCCTCTAGCATGCTCTCCCTCTTCTGTGCAGTTAAAGCTCCATAAGTGTTGGTTTTTGCATGAAGATGGCAACCCTCGTAGAGCGAAAGACCGTTGCCGAATATGAAATCCACGGAGCCTTGGATGTGGCAGTTCTTGAAATAATGCCTGCCTTTGTGGTCATACAGTGTGTCCTGTGCTCCCACAAACTTGCAGTTTATGAACGTCGCCATGTCGGAAGAGATCCGAAGCGCCACCGCTTGCTTTCCCGTTGCTCCGGCTGGTGGTGGCGGCGCTTTGTTCTGTCACGTAAACAACTTATCAAATGCTTGTTGCTTTAGTCTAGAATGGTGAATATAGTTGCACAAAACCAAAACACAGTAAAACTCAGAATTTAATAAACGGGTCGGGTCAGACATTATTGAAACCACTAGATGCTTGTTACTTAATGCTTTATTAACATTGGTTCAATCTAGAATCGCTCTCAAAATCATGCTATGTATATTTTGGATTAGAAACACAGGTAAAGTAACATTGGAGTAAACCTTAAAAGTGATATTCTTTGCAACAAAATATGGAGCATCCACAGCAAATGCTGCAGAGCCATAAGTACCCAAAGGTTGTCCGTTGAGTCCGATTCGATCCGCCGTGTCGTCCCACCGGATTATCGTCTTCTTGGCTCCACTTCCTTCCAACGTAATATATGCCATTGTCATTGGAATTTGTATCTTCTCCCTAGCAAGAAGGTTGGATAAAATGAAGTGCATTGGTTAATTAGTAGGTTATGATGCTTGTTAATTAATGTACCTGTAAGTCCCAGGACCAACTGAAATAATGACCCGACAGGGATTGAAAAGTGGGAGTGAATGGATGGCCTTACTAACACTTGTAAAATCTCCTAATTTAGGATTCTTGTGAACTTTAATGATCTTGCAAGCCTGCAACTTGTTCTTGGCTTCCAGGAAGTTAGAGTGGTTGCGAGAGCTCATTCTTTTCACCCAATTCAAGAAGTTCTCTTCACTACTGCTCACTTTTGAATTTGTTGCAGTGATGCTCATAAGCAACAATACCAACACCTTGAATGCCAAGCTCATTTTCTGCTGCTTGCTTGGTTGCAAGAATTCAAGAAAGGCCCACTTTTAAGTAGAGAGAGAAGTGGGGTGGGGTGGGTGTGGGGTGAATGACTGAATTCAGAGGAGGTTCTGGCAGGTCTTGTGGGTGTGTGGTGTGTTGTTATCTTTAGCCTCAACCATCACTCACTCTCTGTCAACCCGTGTTCTATATTTTGTCTTTGGGGATGATCACTCCCTCAGCCTCTCACACTCTCTCTCTCTCTCTCTCACACACACACACACACACACACACACACAAGTGAGTAAGCCTTAAGAAATCTTTAGTATGCACATACATAATCTTATCTGTCTTTCATGGGGTTGGCTTTGCCTGATGCAGCCATATACACATTATTTGCACAGGGTGAGAGTTGACAAATAAGATGCAAAAAGTTGCCTAATTTTTATAAGGGGACCATTCAACAACATGAAATAAAAAGATTAGGTAAATATATATTAATATTGTATTGTTTCTGGGTTGCAATATTGCATATTTGCATATCATTCATGTGTTCATACGGTGATTAAAGTTTAATTAAACATTTCTCCTAATCACAAAAACGATGAATCCCCTCTTTATTGGGTTTATCTCTTCCCAATTGTATCATCTAATATTCCACAACTTTGCCAATAACCATCATTAATATAAGTGTATAACATGGAAGAGTATGAATTGTATTACATGCATATTTTCGAAAACGTAAATTGTAAAATGGATTTACATAGTTAATTATATGATTAGTGGTTTATTTATATATTAGAGTTTAATGTTTATTCTTAGGATTTAAAATATTTAGGAGTATAATTATCTTTACAATTTTTATTTTTAGGTCGAGTTCACGTGAAATAGGGTTCACATGTAACTCTGTTTTTCGAAAATTGAAGAATACTTTTCACAATTATCGAGTGTTACTTTTGAAAAAAATATCTGTTAAATAGAGTAAGACAAAATATTCATTTTTAAGATGTAATATAACAATGTAATATTGTTATATACATAGGTATAATATGTTTATTATTAGTTAAAGTATATATTTTAAAAAAAATATACTCCCTCCATTTGCTTTTAAGGTATTCATTTTACTATTTTTGGCGTTGGGTTCAAAGGTATCAATTTTCTCTATTAAGTAAAAAAGTACACAATATGTCTACCACTTCCTTCTAATACAACTACCCACTTTATATATAATAATAATACTTCTTAATCCACGTGCAAAAAACAAACGGACACCTTAGAACCGGACGGAGGGAGTAATAAATGAAGCATTAAAGTATGATTTTAGGATGTTATAACGTAATTCACTACAAATAATATACTTTAACTATTAATAAGCACATTTTACCTTTGTAATAAGTACTCCCTCCATCCCGTTTCAATGTTTACATTTTTGTTTTGCACGTCTTATTTCAATGCTTACGTTTTCCTTTTTAGGAATATGGGACCAACCGAAAAAAATTAATATATCATCCAACACCGATACACATATCCACTTCACGTCAAATATTATATTTTTTCACCCACTACCTATTAAAATATAATACTTTTCAATTAACGTGCAAAAAGCAAACGTAAACATTGAAACGGGACGGAGGGAGTATACTTTAACGATTGGTCGATCCGTCTCACACCCCCATCTCACATATACCCGTCTCGCACGACCGATAACTTTTCTTCTTAGTGTACACGCAATTCCATTATTGTCATTCGAAGGACTCCATTTTGTGAGATTACCCACACAAAATTAGGTTTATATGTTGGGTAAGGAAGAAGGGTGCAAGGTAAGACCATATCTTTAATAAAGGTCATGCTTTAATGATTTAGTTACTTAGAAGAGTAAGCAAAGGCAAGGTTGTATGCACGTAATGGGAAGAAGAAGATAAAGGGTTCTTCTTAAGGAGAAACATGATGGACATGTTGTAATAAAAGATATTGGTCATGATGGATTCTGTTAATGATGGACACACGAATGACATAACTTCAGATATGCTCATAATTCACTATCATCCTTCCAATTCAAACTAACCTATAACTATTTTGTTTTATCTTGTACTAGTGCAACTCATAATTAGAGTTGATATAATAAAATAACACAGTATATAAGATCAAATACTACCAAGGACTTGCGATATGCCATATTAAATCATTTTTGACAAAACTCCTTAGAATATTTTGCATGTGTATATTGATTCGTGGATTAAGAAAATTATTATTTAATACAAGAAAAGCTATATTTTAGTTGTATCATGTAAGATAAAGTATAAAAAATTGAATAATTCTTCACTGCAAAGAATGTGAATATAATTATTGACTTTTAAGGTTAATAATATATAAAGTGAGAAAGGATGGTAGGTTGATCCATTATTAATGTATGTTTATTATATTGGTAAATTTGATAATTAAAGTATGTTTGTGGTAAATATATTATAACACCATAAAATCATACTTTAATACATTATCATAGTAATTTAAAAAGAATTCTTTAACAACCAGTAAACATACTTTATCTATATACATAATAATCATATTTTAACACGTCTTACAATCTTTTTATTATATTTTGTATTGTGAGAATGTTAATATTGTGTAATACTCATTTTTCTCGGTAATTTGTGTACACTTCCTTTGTAAACTACAAAGAAAATATGCACAAATTATCGGGACGGAGAGAGTATTATTTATTTATTGGATAAGATACCTAAATGTTATAAATAAGGTAAGGGAGTATGAGTTATGCAATTTGAAAAAAAAAAATAAGGTAAGGGAGTACTCCCTTTGTATCATTAAAACATTTAATATGTAGTTGTATTAGTGTAGTGTCGTGGATCCCATGAATATATTTAAATGTTTTATGAGGGAGTACTCCCTTTGTATCGTTAAAATCTTTAATATGTAGTTGTATTAGTGTAGTGTCGTGGATCCATGAATATATTTAAATATTTTATGTGGGTCTCATTTACTATAAAAGAAAATATGTAAACCTTTTTATTGGACGCCTAAAATGAAAATAAAAATACATAAACGTTATGTTGGTAAAAATTAAAATCCAAGTTTAGGCCCAAAATAAAATTGGGATACTTAAAACTCATTTTCGGCCCAGCTCAGCCCAAAAGCAGATCCATTTAGGCCTAAAATAATCTAAACCCAAAATACAATTGGGCTACTTAAACTCCTTTTCGGCCAAGCTCAGCCCAAAAACAGTCAATTTAGGCCTAAAATAATATTGGGCTCGGCCCAGTTGGTGGCAAAAAATGTTAATTCCGTTGCAGGAACTTGAACCCGGGACTCTCGGGTGAGAGCCGAGTATCCTAACCAACTAAACTACAACGGAAGCTTGTGAACTTAATCCATTTAATATATTTAGTTTCATATTTAATAACACCCAAGCAAAACCCTTCCTCTTTCTTTCCCTCTTCCCTTTTTCGACGATTCTATCTATCCACTGTCCTCTGCGAACGCTTTTCTACATCAGGTACTTCTCTGATTCCTTGGTGGTTTAATTCTGTGTTGCTTCCTAAGAATTGTGTACGCTTTTGCCTTCTAGTGAATTACTCA
The DNA here is from genome assembly GCA_023678885.1 of Pogostemon cablin. Taxonomy (NCBI): domain Eukaryota; kingdom Viridiplantae; phylum Streptophyta; class Magnoliopsida; order Lamiales; family Lamiaceae; genus Pogostemon; species Pogostemon cablin. The sequence goes on along the minus strand of CM042964.1, from coordinate 11,005,958 downwards.
ATTTGTGAAGCTGATTGAAGTTGTGGAAGCATAAACTTAGTTTATCTTCGTGTAACATTTTGTGTTTGAAATCCTTCGTCAAATTTTCAGTTTATTTATTTATTTATATATTTCTTGTTGCGGACTAGTTCCTGGATTTCTGTAGCTTTTCTGGATTCCTTCAGTGTTTGAATTTCTTCATTTGTTAATCGTTGCACTTGCATTATTTTGGTTATTGATGAGTCGATGGTAGGTGTTAGTGGATGAATGTCGTGAAGCTCGGTGATCGGGTTATACTGCATTTGAAATGTATGCCGCAGATTCTTGCCAATTTGCGACTGAAGATGATACTGAGCTTCACTGGTTACGGTTGTGGATTAAAGTGTCAACATTTGAGTTGTTTTAGCATTGTTTTCCCCTCTCTGGGAAGCTGAAGGTTTATTTTGGTAATCTTTTCTGGTCATGATCCAAAGCAAATGGATTGGCCAATCAAGTTCTTCTCAGTCTGCCCTTCTCCAATTTCGTATCCAGAAGTTGGGGCTGGGTGGTTTGCATTCTGCTGTTGGCATATTTAACCTCTTGTATAGTTAATTATTAGTATTTTTTAGTTTATGGCCATCCTATATTCATTTCATACATATCCGAACAGGATTACAGGGGGGATCGTTGTAGGTTAAAGGTGACCATTGCTAGATTGAGGGTGGCCTTTTGACATATTTAAGAGTAATTAATCAACAATGACCAAAGAATGTAATTTAATGCGTTTAAATATGGATTCTTTACTACTTGTTCAAGGCAGTTGCTTTAGCCTCATGATTTCGATCCATGGGCATACATCTGATGCATACTTTTGTAGATTTTTTTTATTTTTATTTTGAAGAAATGTTTAGAATGTCTTGACATTTTATTGCTATTTTAATTCTTTTCTTTATGCGGTCAAACAAGTAGAAACTATTATCACAGCAGACTGTGGGCAGCTACTCTTATCATATGCGTTATACCTTTATCTCCTCTGAACTGAGTTGGTATTATTAATGTCCCAAATTCAAACTCTTTATTTTTTGTATTGCAGCTTCCCTTGTCTCTTAAATCAGCAACAGTTTTTACCTTGCTGATCAACAATGACATCTGGATTAACTTGTAGCCCTTCTAGATATAGCCTTCGGTTACCAGCACGAGGACTAGGAACACATAAGAAGCAAATTATGTTCTTGTCTAGTTTTGGGATATCTGTGGGATTCTATTCTTTGCAAAGGTACATTAATCTCAATTTAATGTAAAGCTTTTTGCCTGCATAATAAGTTTTCACTGATTTCTTATATTTTAAAATCATGTAGAAATGGTTTGGCAGCATCAACTTGTAGCAAAAAACAAAGAATTCCTTTGGTCAAGTGTGCAATGGATGCTACCTTTGGAGATGCTAATAATGATTCACCTGGTAATTTTTTTTGAACGTATAATGGCCTGAGTGTTACTTATAATATGTTCCTTGATATTTTTCCTTACAATTTATGAGGCTCCATATCAATAAGTTAATAACCCCTTGAAAGGACTGTTTGAGGGCCCATTGCAGCAGTACTTTAGACCATGGAAGATGGGTCAATGATATGCCTTTACACAGATTTGTGAAAACCATGTACAGATTGTGTTACAATTGATTATTGCCTCGATTCAAGAAGTGAACTATTTTGGATTTATTATAGAACTTGGATTACTTTTTCAATCAATGTGTTCTATTTTGCACATGACCCATTTTCCATTGATTGTGCTCAAACTCTCACTTTAACATTGCGAATTAGTATTTCTGTATCTTCATATCATTTGTTTTGTCTTGATGCACAGCCATCTTTCCCCGAATTAATGTAAGGGACCCTTACAAACGACTGGGAATCAATAGGGAAGCTTCTGAAGATGAAATTCAAGCTGCCAGGAACTTCCTAATACAAGCATATGGTGGGCACAAGCCCAGCGTTGATGCAATTGAAGCAGCACATGATAAAATTATAATGCAAAAGTTTTATGAAAGGAGGAACCCAAAGATTGACATGGAAAAAAAAGTTCGGGAAGTGACTCAGCATCGCTATGTCCAGGCTGTTACGAGCAGGTTTAGAACTCCATCCACAAGTGTCATTGTAAAAACTTCCATTGCTTTCGTAGTGCTTGGAGCTCTCACTCTACTCTTCCCAACGGAAGAAGGCCCTACACTTCAGGTTGCTATCTCCTTGATAGCAACAATGTACTTTATTTATGATCGTCTCAAGAGTAAATTACGCGCATTTCTCTATGGGTAAGCCTCTTCGATTTTCCAAAGTCAGTACTTAAATTTTATTTTAAAGAACGAATCAGTTCACAAGAAGAATCATATCAGATTTCAAGCCTGTTCTTCAGTTTACATTAACTGTTATTCTCTTTTGCTTATTAGTTATCTTCCAATTGTCCAATATTCGATTTTTCTCTAAAATATTTGATGTATTTGTTCAGGGCTGGGAGTTTTGCTTTTTCATGGCTTCTAGGAACATTTCTGATGGTTTCTGTGATGCCGCCGATACTTAAAGGGCCAAGAAGCTTGGAAGTGACGACTTCAATGATAAGCTACATTATCCTTTGGGTTTCCTCTACGTATCTCCGATAATTAGTTCTTCGATGCATATCACAATTTTGTCGATTAATGGTAGCTGTGCACAATGTCCATCTACTCACCTTTACCAGGATTTTATTACGGATTAATAGATGGAGTCTCCAAGCAATTGTTTGAGAATATTGACATGAGTTGCGTGAAATCTTGAAATATTTGATAGAGTTGTTTAGGTCATTGGTAAGTTCATATTCAATGTGATATTGTAGTTGCAATTAACAAAGAGGATTGAATGTGAAGTTAGCAGGTCCAGAAATGTGGATTAGGCGTATTTACATGATCAAATATGATAATTTTACCAAATCTATCATTTCTAACACAATATTACTACCCTCGATGTACAACAATACTACAAAATTACCTTACTTTTTTACACGTTACCCGACAAATTTTCATTACATTTCTTTCTCATTATGTTTGTTCAAAACAGTATTTCTCATTTATCATACTTTACTACATCTTTTTCAAAAAAAGTTTTGCACACAAATATGTGCGTAAATTAATAGGACAGAGGAAGTATTTATACATCTTGCAAAGTCACACCTTTAGGTCCGACTTGACTCGATAGAGAATATCGTTGTTACTAAAATTAATCACCCTTTAACATAAAATTAATGTCCTTAGATTTTTTTAATTTAAAAATATATTTTCTTTCTTTCATCAATGAAAATTCATTGTATTAAAACCAAATCCTATTAATAAAAAAAATATTACTCCCCCCATTTCATAATAAACTTTACCGTCACTATAGACATGAAGTTTAAGAAAAGTTATTTTTTGATCAATTTTATTAACTTTTGGAGGGTAATGTAGTATTTTTAGGTAATAAATAAATTATAAATTATGTTAGGTGTGAGTGGTAAATTTGTAATTAAGATTAACTTTTAAGGGTGATAATTGATGTGATATTTCCTTTTTTAGGTGGTGAATTTTAATGCGTAACGACGAAAATAAAAAGTGCGAAGTTTATTATGGAATTGAGGAAGTATTAGTTAAAACAATTACTTAAATATAATACTATACCATTGATCATTTTTGTGTATTCAAGTGCTTACCATTGTGTGAGAAATTATTAAGAAGGAATTCGTTAAAGTGGGCATTCAGTTTTTTAATTTTGTTTTGTGTCCAAATTTTAATGAGAAGTTTAAAAATACCCCATAGGACGAAAAAGTCCTCGACTTGATATTTGTACGATATTAAATTTAAAAAAAATATATTATCGAGTCTAGTTTTTTTACTTTTAAATATAATTAAAATATAGGACCTACACATCCACTATATATTAAATAGTAATACTCCTTAATTCACATAAAAAAATGAAATTCTTTAAATAAAACGGAAGAAATATAATTTTTTTCTTCTCAATTAACACTATTTCTCTCATTTTCTCTCCTTTCTCAATGTATCTCTCGCATCAATTAATGAAGTATCATCTTACATACTCCCTCCATCCTATTGAGAGATGATCATTTGTTTTTTCACGTAAATTAAGGGATATAATATTTTAATGTGTAGTAAAGTGAAATAAATAATATTTTAATGTAAAGTGCGTATGTGTATTAGTTAGTGTGATGTGTGAGCAGAGATAAATTATTAATTTATGTGGGTCCCTTTTACCAAAGAAAGAAATACATATTTTGTTATGAGACATACCAAAACGAAAAATGCATATATCTCAATGGGACGGAGGGGGTATATTATAACACATTTCTTACGCATAGAGATGTAATCGAACGAAGCCGTTCACGAACTATTCAAGTTTTGATTCGATAAAATATTCGTCCGAGCATGTTCGTTAACCTTAACGAGCCAAACCAATCTCAAATTTTAAGCTCGAATAGTTTATCAAATCAAACTCAAATTTAAGGGTATTCGTCTTGAAAGCTCGTGAATCAGAGACGGATCCAGAAATTAAAAATTGGGGTTACAAAATGTAATTATTAAAATAAATTTTATATTTCTATTATTAAAAAAATTAATATTTATAAATTATAATTATAATTGCAAGCTATTTTTACTTTTAGAAAACTATTTAAGACATTATCATTAAAAACATGTACAAATAATAGTGTGTAAAGAGTGAATTTAGGATAATCTTTATAATTAGGGGTACAAACTAATTTTTATTATTATTTTATATGGTAATATGGTGAAAATTTTTGATTTTGGGGGTACAACTGTACCCCCTTGGTCTGAAGTAGATCCGCCCCTGTAGTGAATATATTTATCAATGGTTCGCGAGCACGTTCGTAAATTTTATTATTATATTTAAGTAGTACTCCCTCCGTCCGTAGAGGTATACATTTTGCTATTTTGGGCATTCGCACTAAAAGAATACATTTCCCTTTTACAACACATGAAACTCACATACATCACTAATACATTGAATATATGGGACACACACACTCCACTAATATAATTATATGCTACACATTAAATAATAATACTCCCTCCGTCCCATAGTTAAGTTCACCGACACTGTAGATAAGGAGTTTAAGAAAAGTTACTTTTTGACCAACTTTATTGACTTTTTAGGGGTATCATGGTATTTTTAGATAATAAATAAATTATAAAATATGTTATGTGTGTTAGGTGGGGGTGATATTTTTGAAATTAAGATAACTTTTGAGGTTGTTGGTTAATGTGAAGTTTCATTTTTTTTGGTGGTGAACATAAGTGTGGGACGGACGAAAACGAAAAGTGTGAACATAAGTGTGGGACGGAGGGAGTACTTCTTAATCCACGTACAAAAAGTAAATGTATATGTTTGTGGCGGACGAAGGGAGTATATATTATGATTTTTTAATTATTATTTAATAATTAAATATTTATATTAAAAATACAAATATGATAATAGTTTAAGTGATTATTTAAATATTTAAATGTGTCTTTTTAACGTTTATTATTATCTTTTGTTGATTTGTTTATTAACATTTATGAAAAACATTAAACATTTATCAACAAAATATACTTTTAATTGTTCATAAACAAACCCTCATAAAAAATATTAAACATTAAACATTCATCTACGAACAAAAATATTAAACATTAAACATTCATCTAACGTGTTCATAAACATTAAACATTAATATACTTTTAAACATTAAACATTCATCTACTAACAAAAATATTTATATATTCATAAACAATCATAAAAAAGTTATCTAACGTGTTCATGAATACGTTCGCAAACTGCCTTATCAAACAAATCTCAATTCAAGCTCGAGTTCTATATTTTTTTTCTGACAAGTTCGAACTCGCCTCGAATTTGATTATTACTTAACAAACGATACTCAAGATTAGTAGTTTTTTTATTTACGAGTTCGAGCTCGGTCTCGAGTTTAATTATTCCTTAACAAACGATACTAATTAAGATTAATAGTATTCCACTCGACTCGCTTAGATTACATCCCTACTTATGCATTACATTGCCATAAAATTTAATTAAACCAACCCGATAAAAAAATAAAACATGCATATTAATGATTTTGAAACCTACCTAAACTTGAAACAAACATAACATATTGTAACTGAAATCGAAAAGGCTGGTGTATATTGTTTCAGCGGCCACCAACTTGTATTAGAACCCGAAAACCAAAATTCCATGTGGACCTTCTCAATCTCAATCTAATTCTATTCCCCTCCATCCTTTCACCCCTCTCAAATTTCATTTTCAAGAGGCTGAAGCAGAGCACTATCTGTCGAATTAAAAACAAAAAAGCAGTTTCTTGATATTAATTACCTCCATCAAATCTACCCACAATAGCAGATTTTCCAAGTTTTTGGGTACATTTTTTAATATTGTTTTCAAGTCCCACAATTGTTTAACCTAGCTAATCCCATTTTGTATTTTCGTTCCATTCTTTTTTCTTAACATTCATGGACATAAAATTTGACACCAAGTAAATATGGCCACGTTTTTTTTTTTTTTTATATTAATGCTAAAGGGAGATAAAACGTAGACGATTGCATGCATTGCCATTGATTCGTTAATTGGGTTGTGTTTATAGGTGATCATCAATGGTTTCCATCGAGAAGCAATTTTTGTTGATTCCAAGAATCTTCGTTGAATAGTTATTTGTTGGGGTGGGTGGGGTGGAAAATGGAGAGTGAAAGGGAGTTGATAAAAACCAATGAGGAGAGGATGTTCATATGTGTGAGATTGAGGCCATTGAATGAAAAAGAAATCTCTAGCAATGATGTTTCAGATTGGGAATGCATCAATGGTGACACTATTGTTTACAAGAATGCTAGTCTCCTTACTACACATGATAGATTAATGTACCCCACTGCCTATAAATTTGGTAAGAAACTTGTCACATTGTGATGTCTGATTCGTTTCTCCATGTTAAAAAATTTGAATTTTGCGTGTAGATAGGGTGTTCAAGAGCGATTGCTCCACGAGAACAGTGTACGAGGAGGGAGCTAAGCTCGTCGTGACTTCAGTTGTCCATGGAGTGAATTGTGAGTGTATAGATATGTTTTCTTGCTTCAGTTGTTTATAGAGAGAATTGTGTGCATTGATGTGTTTTCTTGCATGTTCTCAGCTTAGTTTTAAGCTTGTTTGAGTTTTTGTGTAGCAACTGTTTTTGCATATGGTGAAACGAGCAATGGAAAGACGTACACGATGACTGGGATAACCGAGTATGCTATAGCAGACATATATGATTATATACACATGGTAGTTCTCTGGTGTCATGGACTTTAGAATATCAGGTTATAAAGCAGATCATGTTTCACTTGCTTATGTTTTCTAATGCTTTCATCAGCATCCAGAAAGAGAGTTTAATTTAAAGTTCTCAGCTATGGAGATCTATAATGACTCTGTTAGGGATCTGCTCAGTGTAGATAACACCCCACTGAGACTCGTAGATGATCCGGAGGTGAACCCTATTTTCGGATGGCCTAGTTGGTAGGAGAAATGTCATCACTAATCTAATAGTTGTATTTCTTTTGTAGAGAGGAACTGTAGTCGAGAATCTAACGGAGGAAATCTTGAGGGATCGAGATCATGTGACTGAGTTACTCTTTATCTGTGAAGGTTAGAAACTTGGAAATTTTAAATGTACAAGTTTCTTTGATTTCATCTTGATGGATTTTTGGCTTCTGAGTGATTCTATTCATGGCTGCAGCTCAAAGGCAGACGGAAGAGACGTCGTTTAATGATACGAGTTCTTTAGCTCACCAGATTATTAGATTGGTATGCTCTTGGATTTTCTACATTAATTTATGCAGTGAAGTAGGGAACCTGCTCATTTTATTGTATCCTTTTCAGCTTGTGATTTGATCACATTGTGCCTCTACTGACTGCTGTGTTGTTGCAGACAGTCGAAAGCTCGCCCCGTGACAGTTTTTTCCGGGACAGTGCGAGCACACATGCAGCTTCCTTGGTGTGTAAAAAACACACAAATTCATTCTTTCCAGATTACAAAAATTTATTGGAAGTCTTTTTTCTTACTGTGATACAGAACTTTGTTGATCTAGCTGGAAGTGAGCTAGAATCCCAATCACTATCCACAGACTCTAATCTGAAAACTTCGGGTGCTGAAATTTCCCAATTGAGGTAGTTCCTTTTACTCTATCTCTCTACTTGTCCATTGAAGTTCTACTTGCAAACCTTTCTCAGATGTTAATTTCTATATTGTTTCTAAACTATGAACAGCAAGGAAATGAATGGGAACATTCCTTTCAGAGACTCTAAGCTAACTCAAATCCTACAAACATCGTTGCGAGGAAATTCTAGAACAGCCATCATATGTACAATGAGCCCTGCACGTAGTCGTGTTGAGCAATCGAGGAACACTCTTCACTTTGCAAGCTGCGCAAGGGAAGTAACCACAAATTCCCACGTTAACGTTTCAAGGGAATTAACCACCAATTCCCACGTTAATGTTGTCATGTCCGATAAATCATTGGTGGATCATCTACAGAAGGAGATAGAAAGACTAGAGAATGAACTCAGAAGTAACCACCACCCTAATTTCACCTCTTTAAATTACTCTGCATTGCTAAGAGAGAAAGATGCACAGATCAAAAAGGTAACAAGATTTCATACTATCTTGAGAGGTGGAACTATTTGAAATGTGGCTCTCTCTGAACTTTTCATTTTCATGTAGCTTGAGAAGGAAAATAAGGACCTCCTCTTGCAAGTGAAAGAGCTGTCGCGAATGCTTGGAGAGGATGCAAGTTCCATTACACACTCTACTTGAATGTTTATTATCTCTTAGATTGTTTCTTTAATATTTCTTCGATTTTTTCTTTAGGTAGGACTGGGACAATACCCACATCTGCGAGTGCATCAATCACCGAACCGTTACGTCCAAGAACAGGCAAATTCTTTGTCAGAAGAATTTCAATGCTCAGATGTTGATATCAGTAGGAGCAGTTCACAGCATCATAATGTGAAAATCCCTAGTTTTGAAGGCAATGCATCTCCACGCCTCTTATCGTGTAGCTCAAACTTTAGTGAGAGTGATTCCTTTTATGGTTTGCAAGAGTTTGAGAAGCAAATCAAAGGGAATTTGGAGGATCTATGTAGGGAAGTTGGTCGCATGGAAACCGAACATTCAATAAACAGAGGGACGACAGAACCGAATCACCCATATTCAGAAGATAACAGTCAATTCCCTGCAATCAAAGTGCATGTAAATGAAGATGATCAAGCTCCTTTAGATGAAGAAATAAAAGATGATGATGATGACGAGAATGAAAATATATCATCCGGTATCATGCCCTCGAAGGAAGGCCAAGACCTGATCCTGGCATCAGTAGAGCAGGGTAAAAGATCAACTTCGTCAATGCTAACCGAAGAGAGCCACATTCAGTATCCCGGTAATGCATATATTCAAGAACTGTCTATGACACCTAATCGAGCCGAAGATTCATTTGGCCACAGGCATTTAAGAGTGGTTACAAATAAAAGCTCCAAGACAGGTATTGCTATTACAGACTCGCCTTCTCCATGGTTCAAAACAATGGATTATGGTGAGAATACACCAAATGTGGAAAGAGTATCGGGAAAACACAGCCAACCTCGTCTGCAAAATGATCTTGACATGGAAATTCACACAATGGCTGGAGAATTTCTAACTGCTGAGACTCCTGATATAAGGGTAGAGGATGATCTCCCAACTGAACAAAAAAGTATTATTATTGCTGTTGTTGTTGATTTAACTTTGATGTCAAATGCAGGAGGATGATGCATCAAAGTACAAATTGTTTCCAATGAAGAATGTGAAATTTGATGAATTAGATCAAAAAGAAGATGAAGTTAGACTTACAAGTTGGCCAGTTGAATTCAGAAAACTTCGAAGACAAATGATTGAACTCTGGCATGCTTGCAATATCTCACTAGTTCATAGATCTTACTTTTTCCTGCTGTTTCAAGGTGATCCTTCAGATGCAATATATCTTGAGGTAGAAATCAGGAGGACAAAAGTGTTGAAGGATAAATTCTCCAGGGGGGACAAGATTGTCGTCGATGGACGAACTCTAACACTTTCATCAAGGTTAGATCATCATATCTGTTCATTACTGAGCCAATAAGGATTGATTTGTATTTATTCTTACCAAATGCACTCATTCAATCTGTTTCCTGCAGTGCGAAGGCTCTTCGTCAGGAGAGACGAATGTTGAGCGAGCAGATGATGAAGTTTACAGATCAAGAAAGAGATAAACTTTTTGTGGACTGGGGTATTGGTCTCAACACCAAATTAAGAAGGCTGCAGTTGGCTCACCTAATATGGTCCAAGACGGACGACGTAAACCACATTGCAGAGAGTGCATTTCTTGTGGCAAAGCTGGTCGGTTTTATCGAACCAGGACAGACTCCTAGTACAGAGATGTTCGGGGTAAACTTTACGCCGAAGAGCTCTGCAGGTTTTGGTACTTTTAAACGCAGCCTAGGACTTGGTTCACTTCTATGATGATGAGTCTAAACTATCACATTTTGACACATATACAAGGTAATGTAGTAATGTTAGCAATTGATTGTTACTCCTCTGTAATGATGCTTTATAACTATGAAACAAAATCATAAATTTTTCCTTATCTCAAGAACTGGCCATCATCATATGCAGAGTATATACATTGCACAATGAAACAGTAAAAAATAATTTAAATAATCAAATGAAATTTGTCACACTTAAAATAATCACTCACAATAATAATTCAGTCCACATATAATTCCTCTACTTAGTATACTGCAGCATTCACTTCTCTGTTTTCACCTCTTCAGCTTTAGGCTTTTCTGCATCTGATGCTACTTTCTTCTCCTCAGATTCTACATCCAGTTTGTTATCTGAAGGATTTTCTGTTTTTGGAGTATCCAAAACATGTTTGTCTGTCAGTTTCTCCTCTGCTTTGGTCTCTGTCTCAGGTGTTTCAGCCAGTTTCTCTTCTCCATTCTTGCCTGCACCTGATGCTAGTTCAGTTCTCTCCAACTCCGCTGCTTCGGGCTTCTTCTCCAGAGTTTCGACCCCTTTCGTCTCAGCAGGTTTCACTTCTTCGATCTTCTTTTCTGCATCAGGAGTTGGTTTCTGCTCCTGGGTTACCTCTGACTCCGTCGTTTTGTCTTTCTTATCAGCACCTGATGTCTCAACTTGTTTGTTTTCCTCCAATTTTCCAGTCTTGTGTTCTACATCCAAATTTTCTTGAACTTCCTTCTTAGTGCCATCACTTCCATCTACATCATCCTTGGCTGGAGCATCAGCAACTGCTTTAAGATCTTCATTACCTCCATCAGGACCTTTCTCCACTTTGTTCTACAAAAAATTCCAAGTAAATATAGATTAACAAATAGGTCCAGAAGAACACAAATCCCACCAATACACTTTATAATCCGCTTAAGAGCAGGCAAATCCGCTTCCACAATTTATAAAGCAGAGTCTCATTCTTCACAAATTCATAATCTCATCTGTTAACAAATTACTCTCTCGAATGTAATCAAATAAGGCAAGATTGTAAAGCTAAACCTACATAAAACAAATCTGGTGAATCTTGAGATCGTTCTTAAGTTTCACAATGTTATGCTAAAATCTAGATTTTAATCTTAAAACTAACTCTGATAACGGATTTTGTTCATATATAACCAGAGAGATTTTAGGGGGAAAAAAACGTGTGTGAGTATGACAGAGAGAGAAAAATACGGGAGAAAGTAAAAAACAGAGAGAGAAAAGGCATTTAACACTCATCAATACGATTAATAAATATTTAACAAAAAAAAAAAAGAATCAGCGAATATGATTAGTGTGATTCGATGATTGGTGAAAATCACATATTACTAAATTTGTTCTCGTAACAGATTGAAAAATATATTCAGAAATCTCAAAGTATAATACCGATTTCACCTCTTTGAACAGATGACCGAGCGATTGAGGCTTGGCTTCATCATCGGCCGGCGGAGCATCAGTCTTGTCGACCACGGTGACTTCCCGCGACGCCAGGTCGGACGGCGGCGGAGCGTCGGCGGCGGCTTTGAGAACCGAAAACCTGCTGGCACACGCTCCCATTCTTATCAACTAGTCTGAGCGCGTTGCAGAAGGAAGCTTTTGGAGGGTTTGCAGAGAGAGAAAAATTATGATATGAGAGAGGCGAGTATGAGTATTTATAATGGGATGCAATGCTTATGCAGGTCCAGCATTTATTTCTGGTCCGACATACATTCTGTAATTTCTATTCAGATTTTTAGTTTGACTTTCATCAATTCTCTATCGTTGCACTTTGACCGTCTCCAACTTTCAACTTTCAACCTTGTCTTGGAGTAAAAGTTATAGAGGCTGTATATTTTTTGTTCGGATACTCTGTTTATTTTCGTATCGCATTTTTAAATGTATCGTATCTTTAAATGAATGACGGAAATTATATCCTTAAAAATAAAATCTTAAACCCGCGAGTAATAGTATAGTTTGATTTATTTCCCTGTTAATCACATGCAGGAAATAATGTAGGGAAATAACATAGAAATTTTAATGTGGTATATTTGGGTGTTATATATCTTTTATATATATATGGTAGGTGAATAATGTATTTATGATAGAAAAATCTCAATCTTTTTTTATTATTAATATTTTTTATTTAGAGTATAAATTTTGTATCTCACATGTAATTAATTCAATAATTAGCCATAGACGAAATAATTTTAAAATATATTCAGAGATTCAAACTGATAATAATAACAGTAAACATTGTTATGTCATTATAATTTCAGCATTTATAAGAGAAAATTGAAAAGTATATTTAATTTATTTATCCTTTAAAAAAAAATGAGAGGTCATCTCACATGAAACGGCTATGATAAAGACCCCTCGCTTTGAATTGAAAATGAATTTTTGCCACATGAGTTGTCACATTAGCATCCATTCTACCTATTAACTCCATTTTTGTTGCTCCTTTTGTGACTTATTCATCAATATTGTATGACCTTATAAAGTTGTAGGGTGGGATCACATTGTTGAATACAAATTATTTTGTGTTACCAAATAAAATATTATACTTAAATTATTTTGTATATAATAAACTATTATACTGAAATTATTTTGTGTATAATAAACTATTATATTTTGATCTACAGATATAGAAAATATTTACTTTCTATATAACAAATTATTATTATTATTCTCCTTTTTTGGCAAAAGTTCTTGCGCTCCCGGGAATACCGTACCCCATGGAAACACAACACTTCCCCTCTATACCTATGTATTGCTAGGAGTTTAAATTGCAAAGAGGCACGGTGTCCCCGGGCACAAGAACCTCACTCTATTCTTTTTCATAATATAACTTCAAAGTAATACTTGATTTGAAGAGAACAAATACTTTATTATTCTTCTTTTTCAAAATATAACTTTAGAGCTCGATTTGAAGAGAACAAATACTTATTTGAAATTGTTTTACATAACTCGTTTTTTTAAAACGGATAATGAATGATAACACAAATAGTAAAAAAATAATATGTGAATGATGAAAAATGATAATTGATCATTTAAATACTACTTCCTCTGTCTTATTTATGTTTGCACCCCCATCCCGACATGGAGATTAAGAAAAATGATAACTTTTAGGGTATAATGATATTTTTTTTATAATAAATAAATGATAAAGTATAACTTTTAGGGTATAATGATTTTTTCTTATAATAAATAAATGATAAAGTATATTAGGTAAAAGTGATTTTTTTTTAAATAAAATGTATGGGGAATGATGTTGTGTTTTACTTTTGGCTTTTTTAAAGTAAATGTAAATTTTGTGGGACAATTCAAAATGAAAAAAGTGTCATCTGAAAGGAGACAGAGGGAGTACTTTATGAATAATTTGTAATATATATATAAAAAGTTACAATATCATTACTACACTTTAGTAGCCTTTTTAGAGGGATTAGGGGAATACACTTCACAGTGTGTTTCAGAGTGCATCATTTGGCTAATTTGGAAAATACGGAAGCTTATATATTTCAAGGCAAGCAATTTAATATGGAGAAGGTTTTAGTGGAAAGAGGGATAAGGGGAATACACTTCACCGTGTGTGTTTCAGAGTGCATCATTTGGCTCATTTGGAAAACACGAAATGCTTATATATTTCAAGACAAGCAATTTAATGTGGAAAAGGTTTTAGAGGATTCAAAACTAAGGCTATGAAGTTGGCTCCAGAAAGATCTTATATAAGTAAAACATGTAGTAGCATATATGATTGGTCACATAATCCTAAGAGTTGTTTGGAGTAAACTAAGTGAGTCTAGTAAATGTGTTTAGGTATTTACCTTGATCACATTAAATTTTTTTCCCAATCTAGTTGTATGTTCTTTGAAGTGTAGGTAACTCTCTTACCTCACTTATTTTTATTTGAATAAAAAAAAATATTTTACTTAAAAAAAATCATTAAGCAATGTATAATTTTATTTTTTTTTGGGTTAAGGAACAAGTACACACGACACACATGAGTTTATTAATAGGTTTCTTATTAAGGTATTTTGTCGAAATATTATTGAGAATATGTTAAAAACTTGAATAATAAGTAGTATCTTAGAATTATTATTATAAGATTAAAAACTGTTGTGAATTCAATCTGCCTCTAAAACATCGCTTTGTTTGCAGAAAAAAACGGCAGTAAATATTAATAATTATTCGGGATAATTTCATATTTAGTCCTGTAAAAATTGCTTAATGCCAAAAATGTCCCAAAATTGGCAGATTTAGTCTCATAGGAATTTTTCATCTAAATTGTTAATAGTTGTCGAAATATTTTGAACCATTAACAAGACAAAAATGGACTATGTCTATTTTGAAACAAAAAAATAATATAAATTTGGTAGTTTATAATAATATAAGTTAATTTGGAATGAAAATTTTTTATTATAATTTTCTTATGGGACCAAAACCGCTAGCTATGAGACCAGTATATTCCTACGGAACTATAATTGAATTGAAGGAATTCTTATGGGACCAAATGTGAAATTTTCTCATAATTATTCATTAGTTCACAATAAATAGAGCTAACGTTTCTATTTGAACTCGACTTAGATTTTTTGTGTCATTTTGGTATAATACATTTTGTCACATTATTAGAAAAATAACATAATTTAAGTGAGTTTTAAAATTAATAAATATTAATAATCATGTTGATTTTGAGTTTTGATATGATACATTTTAGGAGTTTTTTTCAATACACATGACCTAAAAGATAGGTTAATTATCAATTAAGAATTTAAAAGTTTTTTTTTTTATCAATTTAAGATGCTAAAAATGTAATACTATCAATTCAACACCTAAAATCATAAAATCAATAAAAATTTAATAATGTAACTGTATAAATTTTCCATTAATTTGTATATTATTTTAATGATAATAAATTAATCCCTCCATCCGCTATTAACGTACCCATTTGTTTTTTGCACATGAATTAAGAAGGGAGTATTATCTTATATAAGTTGTATTAGTAGTGAGTGATTGATAAGTGTGAGATCCTTTTACTAAGAAAGGAAAATGAATACCTTTATAGTGGACAATCAAAATGGCAAAATGGGTACCTTATCAGCGGAGGAGGGAATATAAAATACTATGTTAAAAAAAAAATTTAATATATTGAATTATAATGTAGTTATTATTATTTTATTTTAATTAATTTTATGATTTTAGGTCCTGTATTGATAGTTTAGTATCTCTCGGGTCCTAAATTGATAGAAAAAATCTTTCAGGTTCCTAATTGATGATTATCCCATCTTTATATAGAGATGTGCGATATTATGTGTAAGAAAATATTATTTGATGTGAGAGTAAAAAGAGAGAGATAAAAAAAATACTCCCTTTTCGTTCAATTTTCATTTTCATATTTACGTACACACAATAATTAAGAAAAATTACTTTGTGAGGGTAATTTGAGATTATTCAATATTAAATAAATTATAAAATAGGTTAGGGATGAAAAGAAGAGGTGAAGTTGAAATTGAAACTGACTAAAACGGAAAGTGTAAAGTTGAAACGAAGAGGGTATTCTTATTAATTAAAGATATATAATGCATGTACAGTGGGTGGGAGATTGGTGGAGTAATTAAATTGCAGGATATGTCTAAGTGTCTGCGCTAGAAAGCTCACAGTTTGACTGTGTTTCTTGCCCTTGGGAGGAGTTAAATCGTAGCTCCTGCCTCACGGATGGGTTAAATCGCACCAGGATGAATTAAAAATTACGAACTTTGAAAAAAAAATTACGAACTTTACTCTTATTGCAAATTAATTCTTACCTTTGACAAATTAAAAAAATAACTCTGCTTTTAAATATTGTTGCAAAACACACCAATTTCTCAAAAAATAATCCCATTTTTAGTCATAAATTTAGTGCATTTTGCAACAATACTTAAAGGTGGGATTCTTTTTTACAATTTCTTAAAGGTGTGGATTAATTTGCAATAGGAGTAAAGTTCGTGGTTTTTTTTAATTATTATTTTAAGCATAATTTTCATATACTGAAATTTGAACGTACACTAAGATCCAAAAAATAATTTGCTTTTCGAAAAATAATGGTTTCCAAAAGAGGAGACGAGGTCCTCTACCAATTACATACAATACTTTGGCTAACATTTTTCACCTATATATCTTTGAGTTACAAAAGCTAGGTGACGCTTCGTTGTATCATATGACTGTCGGAATTAATCAATAGTTCATGGGTCATATATATAGATGATTCCTTTATACTTTTAACTCTTAAATAAATTAATTGGTTACCCAAATTAATCCACTCAATTCATCCTTACATATAATCGATCTAATTAAAAGCATTTACTATACATATCTCATATGATATATACTCCACCATCACCCCCACACTGCCACGGTCTTGAGAATTTATGGAGTGATTAAATTGTAGAACGTGTATAAACTAGCTTATGGTAAATAATTTATTGTTTAATTATATTTGTAAGTGATCCAAATTAATGTGAAATGCAGCATACCTCATCCTACAACTACTAAACTCTAATTAATAAGTAAATATATTTCCTTCTTCTTACTTCATTAATAAAATAGACACTAACGGAAGAAGCTTTTCATATTTTGATTCAATTCCTCACTTCTAAGATTTCTTAACGCATACTATGTCTGGAAAACAACCACCAAGTGAAAGTAATTATTAAATTTTCATTTAAAAGGATAAAGATTTATTTTTTGAAAGAAATTTTTTTATGTACTAAAGAGTACTTAATAAATTAGGGTTTATGTGTGAACTCAATTCTTAAAAATGTTTATCTAAAACTATTATCACTTTCTTTTTATCAATTTTACGAAATGGCCATAAAAGTTTATGTATAATTCATAATTAAAAAATAATGATGCTTCAATTGATGATATTAATAGTATATGGATCCTGTTGACAAAATTAAGGATTATAAAGATAAGAAAACATACGTAAAGCTAACTAAAGTTGAGGAGGTGCTAGCGTAAAATCGTTTGCATGGTGAATTTGTTTGAAAACATTACTTTTTTTAATATAAGAAATTATTACACATTTAAATAATAAATATATTCATCTCAAATACATTTCCAATGAATAATAACAAAGATTCACCCTGCATGATATAGAGTTTCGTGCTTGCACGACTAGACAGACCATAATATACCAAATACTAAGATTTTTAGAAAGAGCGTACTAATATTTAATTGTATTAGTATAATTTCAAATAATATTGAATATCTATATTAGTAATTATAATAATTATTATTTAATTATTATAGTAAAAAGACAGGCAAGCATGTGTGAGTTGGCCATGTTGTCTTGGTTGAAACTTGAGACCATGTCTGTTTGTTGGGTCCATGATCCAGTTCTTATGTCCGCACCAAATACTACACACTTAATATTTAAAAATATATCATTACTACTACCACTCTTATGCACAATTATTTTTCACGAATATTTAGATTTTTTTTATTTTTTTTATTTTTTTTACTTATTCTATCAATTAATTAGGGTAAGTCTAGTAAAATTGTTTCATGTGAAATTATTTTACACTTTTTTTAAATTAGTTATCATTTTTGTTATAAAATATTATCATTTTCGCATAAAATGTTATTACTTTTCATTTATACTATAAATTGTTTATAAAATAATATTACCACTTTTCATAAGGGCTTACGTCGATCTCACACAAGTCTTTGCCTTTTAAAATAAGGTATTTTTTAATCAACTTTATTAACTTTTGAAAGATAATATATTATTTTTAGGTAATAAATTAATTATAAAGTATATTGTATGTAGGTGAAAGTGATAAAAATTTAATTAAAATGTACTTTTAAGGTTAAAGATTTATATAATGTTTTTTTATTAAATTTAACGTGGGACAATAAATAAATTATAAAGTCCATAAATAAATTATAAAGTATATTATATGTAATTGAAAGTGATAGATTTTTAATTAAAATATACTTTTAGGGTTAAAAATAATATAATATAATTTTTTAGATGATTAAATTTAATGTGGAACAAATGAAAACGAGAAGTATAAGCATTGAGGGAGTATTAATCAATAAATACGTATTCTTCTTTGAAACATTCACTACAACATAAGTAACATTACATAACAACATTTTAGTAACACTTTAATTTATTTAAAACAAATTGATAACCCTTTCTAAATTATTATAATATTTAACACATTTGTAACACTTTTTAAATAACACTTTTACACACAAGTAAAATATTTAAGTTACACTTTAATGTAATTTTTATTTAATAAGTGTATATTTATAGTCTAAATATTAATTATATAAATTATATCTATATTACATGTATATAAATATCTACATAAATAAAATTTATTTATTATTCTATTAAAATATATAAATAAATAATATGGGTATAAGGTATATAATATATTACATATACCATTTTTCTTAGAAAAATAAAATTAATTTTTAAAGTTTATATTTTTATTTTTAATGTGTTTAATAAACACTTTTATTAAGTGTCCTTTTCATTCTAATCATTATATGTATAATAGGACGTTTAATGTAAATAGTCCTAAAAAATTATATTAAAAATAAAAATTAGAATAAAACTATATTGAACATTTGAAATCGCCAGCATGAAGCATTATGGTGATCAAAGAAACAAAGTCTAAACTCAGTAGAATAAAATATTATCAAAAGTTCCCACCTTTTCTTAACCTAACTTTCTCCGTTAACCTGTTTTCTCCACCCATGATATAGCCAAGAATAATAAAACTTGCATTTGTACAACGAGGGGCACTCTCGACTACAAAACAACTAGGGTGGCCTTGCCTTTTAATTCTAGATGAAGTGTTCAACATCTACCAAAATAGTAACTAAAAATCTAGCATATAGCAAACCATATATATACATATATACCATGGCAGCTACCTTCTCAACTACATTACATAGTACATGTAAAGTATCATGAACCAAACTACTAAGACAACTTCAAAGCCAAAAGCATATGCACCAGATATGGACTAATTTGGTGGGAAGCAGTGATACCTAACCCACGAATTAGACAAAGCATTCAAGAGCAAAAAGTAGACCACTCTTTACTCAGCAAATTCTTAGCAAATAAACAAGTACATCAATTTACAACAAGCATCAAGAATTTAGCAGGTATTATACCAAACAAGGTACCTTACAACAACATGCCAACCGAGCATCCATAGCTAGCTATTAATTAGCAAATGCTAATCAAATAAACCAGCAGAATTCGTAGCACTACACAGTACAATACATAAAAAATGCATGAAATTATAAGGGTACCCACCAACAAATTTAGCTATTCAACTATATATACAGCTGAAGGAACCAACAGCAAGGGTCTAGACTCATTTCTGTATCAACATGATCAGCCTTGTTTAGAACCACACGTATTTTATTATTATGACCTTGTAACGATCAAATGACTCTTTTAAATTCATCACATACATCAAGTTTGTGAGAATAAAATAGATGCAAAATCATATCACACTTTGCGCAAACTAAGATATGACACCCGTAAAATAATAATTTCTCTATGTTTGTTGTTTTCCCAAGATAGAACTCCTGGTGTGTCCACAAATGTAATATGCTCCAGCAGCTTTTAGTGTTTGAAACAAACAATTTACTAGATGGAATATTAAATATCTTTCCTTTGGTTTTAATGATGAAAAAAAAAGTTTGTCCTCACAGGATGGCATTTGATTTGAGAACACTTAAATTTTGACGAAAATGAAATTCCAAAAGTCGTCAATCCACTATAAGACATATCTTCTTGAACGGAAACAGTGTTTCCTTGGAATGCTTCTCTCATCAGGTCCATTCTGTATGAAATGAAAACTAATGTTTACCAAAAAAAAAAAAAAAAAGGATTGGTGGTAGATAGACATTTAAACATTCATGGAGGAGCAACACTAAGCATCATGTTCGATGAAGATATTGTAATAAGAATACCAGTTGCAGATATATATGAAAGTTTTCCCAACTTCAGACGATACGAAACACAAGTATCATGTATCTATTCATTATTAAAATGTTCTGATGAAAAATTAGTTTGAATGAATATGCTTTACTTAGCATGCATGTGAGGAAAACACGAAAGAAGAAGAAAAAAAAAACTGTACTTAGCACTCCTTCACAGACATATCTTATATGTGTTCTCAAACTCTATTAAAGATCGAAACAGAAAGGGATAAGAAACAAGGGCTCTGTACAGAGGAAATCTAGAACCTATTCATTGCACTAAATATATTCAAAATGAACCTTTATTCATTAGTAAAGAAAAATCCAAACATAATGCCCAACTGATAGATTAAATAACGCAACATAAATGTTCCCAGCGCTGGAGCATCCACTTCAGCGATTGTACCGATGAAATTGATGAAGAAACATTCAATGAACTAGTTTAGATTAACATATTCGACTGAATACTTAAATGTACGGGTGGGAAGAAACATGAAACAGATTATATCAACGTCAAAAAAATCGAGCAATTTTTTGAAGAGAAACGAACTGTGAGACTAAAGGCCTTAGCCCATTCATATAGCAATGGAAATTTGCAGCGGTTTAAGAAATTTCAAAGTTGAATGGATTAATTCACTATCAACCTAAAAATATAGAAATAAAACAAATGCACTACTTAATTTGTCGCCAAAGCAATCAGCTTTAGATAAATTAGATCAACCTCCCCAAAGTAAAGAATGGCGAAGTGAATCTACGGAATAAAGTCAAACCAGCAGTAGAAATGGAAATAGTACCGAAAGAAAAGATAATGGCGAATCTGTAATTGAAGCATCGATAGATTGGAAGAGAGGGAAGAGAGGTTTGGAGCCGATGCCAGAATGTGAAAGATAGATATGTCGAGATGGAGTACGCCTGGGCATCAATATCTTCAATCTTCCAAGCAGCTACCATCTTCGTACTCGCGTACCTGTATAGAAACCAGACCTCCGACACTCAATTCCTTGCAAAGAAATCAAACGACAGGACCCCCTTTGAACTGTAGAGTGCCAAGAGAGAGGTGGGATGAAGACAGAGGAAGAGATTTTCCACCCACATTTTCAGAGGATTAAAGGCGGAAAAGAGATGGGGTTGGCGCTATTTTTTTTTTTTTTTTTTTTTTTTTTGCCAAAGGATGTTCGGCGCCTTTAACTAAAAAAATTGAAACATTCATCCATTATATTTCCAATTTTTTAAAATCATGTGACTAGTCACAATAATTAAGGGCTTATTTTTAAATCTGATGTTTTTAGGGGCGATTGTTATTAATTTAATTTTTTATTTATATAATAATGTAAATGTAAATTTTTAGTTGACGTTCATTTAAAAAAAAATTTGGATGGAGCGATAATTAAAATACACTTTTTTAACAAATTAATCTTTTATAATAAAATATTTATTTATTTCTAAACCAAGTTTCTTATTAGACATCGTTTATATGACACGATTACTAATATACTTTAAATACTGATAAATATATTTTATTAATATAATAAATATATTTTAATAATAGATCGATTCGTTTCATATATATCCGTCTTACAAAATAATAAATATCCCTTATTTAAAAATTCGACACATCAAAATCTATATAATTAAGAAATTTTAATAATTATATTTTAGAAAAGTATTGTAACTAATAATAAGTAAAGTATGTATGTACAATCATATTTTAATAAAATCAATACAATTAAAAGTTTTACAATATTACATAAATTATCATCAATTTAAATTTAAATTAGAGACAAAAAGTACGAGTATATACCGATTAAAATATACATGGGATCCAAAGAGTCCCCTTTTCATTGTGTGTATATATGGGACCCACACACAGACACTAATACAATTAAAATATAGAGCCTACACTCCCACTAATACAACTACCCAGTACACATTAAATAATAATACTACTTAATTCACGTGCAAAAAGCAAAAAACTCACTTTCTATGAGACGAATGAAGTATAATTTAATATGAGGAAGGAGTATATAAAAGCGATAATTAGAAAACCAAAAGTTACATTTAATAAGAAAAAAATATAGATAAAGTTTTGCGTGAGACTGTTTCACGTAAGATTATTTTACACTTTTTAAATTAGTTATCACTTTTTTTCCTATAAAATATTATAACTTTCAATTTATACTATACATTATTCATGAAAAGACATTATCACTTTATTATTAAATGAGTATCACTTTTCCATAAATTATCATTTTTTTATCCGTCTCACGTAAAGGATCGTGTCACGGATCACATAAGTCTTTGCCAAAAATATACGGAGTATGCTTCTATTTGAACTAATTCTTGAATACTCCATTTTGTAAATCCAATCAAATTGTTAGCCATAATAGTATTGCATTGCAAATTTTCTAATTTTTTTTTTACTTTTATACTATAATAATTTAAGAAACTTTTAAATCAATTTGAGTAAAAACACAAATTTAAATATGAATTTTTTTGTTCTTTTCCCAAGAAATGAGCAAATATTCTCTTTCACTTTAAGAAATTTTGTTAATAATGAAAAAAAAAATGAAGGATGAAAACTTGTCATTAAAAATCATATTTTGTTATAATAAAAGTAAAAATATAAGTGTTGGAGACGAAATAATTAACTTCCAATTATTAAAATTAAACTTAAAATAATAATAAAGACAATATTTCTCTCATTAAAAGAGAACTTTTGGCTCTACTTTTTCCCTCTTTCATTTTTCTTTTTTCATTTTAAAGAAATTTAAGTAAACAAATGAAAGAAAGGAAAAATGAGAAAGGCGAACACATTTCCTCATTTCATCAACGACTGAAATCTCACTCTTCAATCCGGGCGATTAGGTCTTCAAAGAACTTGACAAATTGGACATAAATTCCTCTCCTCTCCGTTTTATTTTTATTTCTGTCCAAGAATTAGAGCCGGCAGAGCAAGAATTTGTTCATTGAATGTTTCATCATCAATTTCATCGGTACACTTAGTATTTTGGTTGATTATAATCCTCTGAATTTGTTCATTGAATGTTTCTCCATCAATTTAATCGGTTCAATTTAAACAGGAGATGGAAATCGGTCAGGCAAGAATTGTAAGCGAATCTGGTGCAAGCGAAGGGTTATGAGTCCTTTTTTCTCTTGTGCACGCAGTTCTCATAAAGGTAACCGGATATTCTGGTGGCAATTGAAAGCGAATTTGGTGATAAGTATTCAACAATCTGTGTTATATAATTACCTAATAGATATGTTGTGTTCCCAGAATTGACTATTTTATTCAGATTCATCATTTTGGAAGCCTCCACAGTTGAAGGTATGAGATAATTGTACACAAATTGTTTCCAGATTGTGGTTTTGTACTTATTTGACATATTGTTTTTCTCATATATGCTGGAAATATAACATGAAGTTGATGTGCGTGTCCCTTATTCTTGTTACATATAGTTACCACTCTTCTGCGTTCACCTCTGATGTTGTAACTAATTTGGCTTGTTTAGGTATGAAAATGATTCGTTTTGCTGTTTTATAATGAGTTAGTTTCTTGTAATAAGGCTAAAAGAGGTATGTATTTATTTCATCTGATGAGTTTTAGTCGAGTGATATTACTTAATCCAGAAAAGTGAGTCTCTTCTTCTTCTTCCCTTTTTTTTGTTATACTGCTTGCAATATAAAAGATGAATCTCATATAAAAGTACCTTTGAAGTGTGAAAATATTTTTGTGTTGGGTGTGTTTTTTAATGAAAGTCATGTACTCAAGTTATATGTAGGTTGATGACTATTGGATTATGTTAATTATTTCTTAACAACTCAAGTACAACTTAGGCTTTCCATTGTGTTACTATTTGCACATACGACCAAATATTTCATTTTTGATAAGTTTCATAGCCAAGTTTGTTTCAATATATTATCAGCTTGTATCCTGCTAATGCATCGAACAGGGCGAATTCATGGGCAAGGCAGGTGGAAGAAATTGTTAAATATTTCAGAAGCAGCTATTATCATTTTTAAAATTCACAAATGAAACTTGACCTCTAAAAAGAAGTATTGCATCTAGGTTATGACTTCAATTAGAAAAATTTCACTAGTCACAACGCATAATGAAAGAGTGGGAGGAAAATGGATAGTTGTTATATGTAATGAGTTTTCCATTAGTATATTTTAATTTTCCATCTTATGTCAAGTTGCCAACATCATTGGTGATTATGATGTTGTGTGCTCAAATATATATATATTTTTTTAGTTCAAATAATTCATTTAGTTTTTAACTTGTCCTCGGAGACTCTTATTTGCAATGCCTTATTGCTCTCTTTTTACATGACTACTTCACCATATTATACTATATTGTTCCCTCTTTTTTTGTATTCCTTCTAGATCCTTCTTCCCATAGGAGTGTTGTTAACTGTTGGACCTAACTCTACACTACTATTCTCTTCTTGAAGCCATAGAATTATAAGGTACTATAAGCCTCTTTCCTAAGAATTAATTTCACTCAATCCAATTATTCTTAATAGCTTAACTAGCTGGACATGGTGCTCTTTTGCTCACAGTTGGTTTCATAATCATAGGATGACCTATTATTAGCATGTTTCTAAAGACTATTAATATTCCTTTTCAGGTACAACACTGCATTATTGTGCTTAATTTTGTTACAACTTGTAATTCTGCTTCAAGTGGTAGAACATAGATTATATTTGTGTATTTTCTAACCTGTAGTGGATTCTAGCCTGTAATAGTAATTTCTCTGAGGAAGTGCCAATGCTTGCCTAATGCCACGTCACTCATATTAATTTTTTTTATCGCATGGATTTCCTTGCTAAAAATTAAAGCTTATTTTTTGTTTTCTTTTTTACATCTATGATGTTGACATGTTACGTCTCAAAATTAGTTGGACCAGTGCATTATGAACCAGCCTTCAAAATATTGCATCTTTCATTCAAACTTGTATTTTGATTTAAACTTGTGATTTCAATGGTACCTTCTTTCTGAGCAGCTGGAGTTGCATTCGTTGTTCTTACGTGTGATATAAACAAAGAAATGGCTGTAAGTTTGATGATCTTGGGAATAAGTACTTTTCTTTTCTTTCTTTTTTTTTCCTCAATGAACATTGATTGAAATAATAATTTACAAGCACTTGAATCTTCATTGTTTTATGAAGAACATTAATTAAAAAGCAGATCCAGCAACAGTTGCTTCAATAATATTGGGTGGAGGGGCTGGTACTCTCCTTGTTCCTTTTACAAGCAGAAGAGCTAAACTAGCTGTAAGAAAATAGCTCTAGTAGCTTTTCATTTTCACCATATCTGTATGTTTAGTATGTGTATTTACCCGCTTAAGAATGATGTTCATTGTTTTCGTATGTGGTACAACAAATGGTTCAAGTTTACTCTTGATTGTCTGTCACTTTTATAACTACGTGATTGAAAAATAATTTGTTGTTCTGATTCAACTTGATATTTATTGATTTTAAATATCAGAACAGTGATGTAGTTATAGTTAAACGCTCGTAGTTTCCCAACTTTTTCTTTCGTTTCGATACTTGTATTGTGGACAGGTACCGATTGGTGGTTGTTATAGGTTAATTGATGTTCCTACTTTAAAAATATGCTCGTGGGATGTCAAAGAGAAATGCCATGATGAAGTATGTGTTTGATTTCACTTTTGGTTACTTGAACCAATTCAATCGTTGCCTTATTTCTAAAGGTTCTAGAAGTTGGTAAAATGAACAAAATACTAGATGGGAAATTAATGCCACAGTTGTTCCCTATATATGATTTATCTAAGAAACTTATGGTGAATGCTTTTTTGGAATTGATAGGGTTTTATTTTAAGTATTTTTTTTATGAAAAGAGGCATAATTATATATTGGTTATAGGGTGTTGAGTTTGTACTAAATGGTTTGCTCAATATATTGGTTTAACTTGAAGCATTGAACTCTCAAAGCTACGATATAATTTAGTTACATATGGGGCTGTTGGAGGTAGTCGCCAAAGGCTCAAGTATAGGAGACTTCTAAACAAGTTGTAAATTGTCTTTTTCTTTCACTAATTATTTCGCTAAATAGAAGTTATGCCCACTTTCTTTGTTTATATCATTTGAATAAATTACTGTTGTACAGTTTCTTTAATTGAGTAAATAATAATTTTTTGTAGATATTATATTTATAGAGTGAGAGAGAGTGGTTCATTTTGAGCGGTATATGTATACAAGGTTGGAGATTCCATAAAAAAAATTTGGCATGTGAGTTTGGTGTCATTTTTATGGTATGATTTGATAGGAATGGTTGAATAAAAGTGTTGCAAATTAGTTGTAGGTTTGCTTTGCTAATGTGTATTGTTTTGCTGCATTTTTATAGGGTTCAATATGCTTGATGGTTTCTGCTGCTGAATCAATGGATGCAATTTGCTGGTAGCTTGTTTTCTTAAGCAAGTTTTGAAGCAACAGTTAGGCTAGTTTTATGTTTTTTTATTGTAATTATACAACCTACTAGATAGATGATCTAACCATATTGATTGGTGTCTTATTTTAGACAAAAGGTTGTCTTAGTTATACCATGGAGCTAGTTTTTGACAAAATAATGTTGTGTCTTTGATGTATTGTACATTGTAAAGTAAGTTCTGAATATATTTTATCATTTACTAGATAATAATAATAATAATAAACTATTATTACAATTTATTATTAAATAATAAATATTGCATACAAACTTTAAATGTTAACACAAGTGTTACATAAAGGTTTTAAAAAGTGTTACATGTTTTATTTAAAGTGATACAAGTAATATGTAATTGATGTTAAAGTGTTATTAAAATAATGTAATCAATGTTACTTTATAATTAAAAATGTTATCAAAATAATTTAAATAATGTTACTTTAAATTTAAAAGTGTTAACAAAATAATGTAAATAGTGTTACTCTAAATTTAAAAGTGTTAACAAAATAATGTTACATTAGAAAAATTAAATGTTACATAAGCTTATATGTAACATTTTTTTAAATGTTACAATAACGTGTTAAATTAAATATGAGGTATTATCATAAGATAAAAAAGTGTAACGTTAGACTTTAGATAACAGGGGCAATAGCGACACTAATAAATGTTACTTATGATCTATAATAATATTTTTTCAATGTTAAGTAACTTTTTTTGGTGTTATATAATGAGACTTATGTTGTAGTGATTTTAACATTCTATCTGATTTATTTACTAGTAACTAGTAACTTGCATTACCATATTTTTACTTTCTGCATGAGATCCTTGATCGTTGTCATTTTCACCTAAATTTTAGTATCTTTGTTTGTAGATTTTCGGATGTTTTTATCCATATTTGTGTGACTTTTGGTGAAGTTATTGCAATTATGAGAAATATGGTATGGAGTGATAGAATTGTGTAAATGAGCTTAAATATATGTAAAACAGGTTAATAATTGGAGAAAAACGGAGTCTGGAGCAAAACAGAGACGGAAGTACAGGGCACGCTCGGACACGGGCCGTGTGCAGAACACGGGCCTGTCCGAGGTGGTCGTGTACTATCATCAGAACGGCGAGCTCGCCCAGGAGGAAGGTCATGTTCTGGCGCACGAGCCGTGCAGCAGTGCACGCCCCGTGTGCAGTACACGGGCCTGTAAGAGGAAGCCATGCAATGTCGTCAGAAAACGCTAGACGCCCATGACTGAGGCCGTGTAGCACAGCTCGAGCCGTGTCCGGAAGCACGCACAACACGTCGAAGTAGGTGTGCACTACATGAGCCGTGCGCTGCTACATGGAGCGTGTAGGTTCAAAAATCAGTGCAGATTTCAGAATATTCCAAAAGCTTCTAGAAGGTCCATAAGTGATATAAAAGGATGACTTGTGCGAAAATACAGGAGGAGATCAGAATTAGAGCAGTTACACACACTCCACACCACATTTTCACACACTAGATCCATTTCATTCATCTCCATACATTTGATCCATCCATTTTCACTTGATTTTCAACAATCCATCCATCCACCACTTGAGAGAAAGCATCAATGATTGAAGAAGTTAACATTTTGAAGAGAAGGTTATCTACATGAAAGGGAAGCCAATCTATTTTTCAATTGTTGATTTTCTTCTTATTTCGGCTCAAATGGAGCAAGCCTTTGAATGTATTGATCTAAACACAATATGTAGTGGCTAGTCCTATAGTAGGGCTAATCATATGATTGATTGAGAAGAATGCTAGATATGTAGGATTTGAGATGTTGAATTGAGTTAATTTTTGACTTTCTTTTATGATTTATGAATCATGTTTCATTTTAATACTTGTGTGATTAGATTCTCTAATCTTAGTGTTAGGATGACCATTCCAATATTATGATTAGGTGTTTAATTGAATCATATATTAAGATGAGCATGTATGTTAGTGTGAGGGGAGGTAAGTCATACCCTTCTTATGCTTAGAACATTCATAGGGGGACACTTAAGAAATTGAGTGAAAAGAACCAAACTTATGATCATAGTACCTTAAGAGAATTGAAAGTAAGTACAATCCTTGGAGATTTAGACTTGTCAAAGAGTCGAAAACCTAATTGCCTTGGCCATAGGGATTAGGGGTAAAAACGTGATTGCTTTTAGTCCACAATTAATGAAGTTCAATATCAAGAGTTATGCATATCTAGCTAGATTCTTAATCATGAGTATGGTTAACCTTGCTCTCTTCTTAAGTGAATTCTATCTATATTCCATTCATCTTGTTACTTGTGCGATATTTGATACATTTAGTTATAAGTTGAATTCTTAGTTAATTGAATAGAGTAATAAGTAGTCTAAATAACAAACCTTCAATCTTGTCACTCTTACGTGTTGGCAATCGATCGTTTGGCTCAGCGTGATCCGTTAGGTATCCAAGTAAACAATAACAATGGAAGCAATGATTATAGTTTAACTTTCTTCAGGGTTGATGTAGAGGATGAATAATTGTAGAGAACTACCTCTTGTTCTTCTGCTGTATGACCCAAGTCCAATCTTGATGTTGTGTGGGCAACAATCTTCAGGATTTCTCAATCTGCTTTCTCCCTCTTCCCACGTCAAAAGTGGCGCAGACTTAGGGTTCCAAGAAGTTGAGATGACTTATATATTGGGCTACAGCAAGGATTAGGAGGAGAAATTGAGTTGGGCCTCCATTGGGCTTAAGTATTCAAGTTTAGCCCAAAGCTTATACTTAAGTCCAATAATAATAATATAGATCACTAAAATATTATTACTGCACTGCCTTTCCAATCCCAAAATTACGTTTTGGGCTCCTTCTTATTGTGAGCCCGACAGTCTCCCCATGTTTAAGATATACAATGTCTATTAATTAATTAAGTTACTGACAACTCCATTAATTAATATCTCATCCGAGAGTAGTACCACTCAACCTTATTATCATGCAGGAATTAATCCACTTGCAAGATTTACATGATAAACCTTATGAGCTCCTCAAGGAGACAACATCAACCTATGTCGGATATGGATTCCTTCTACAATCAATAGCACACCATAGAGATAATACTATTTCCCAACTCACCGAGTTTGTTGATTTAATACATGTAAATCTCACTCATTGATGAATCAAAGATATATATACTGCCTAACGTGTCGAGGTTATTGTATAGGGATTAAGAGCATGAACATCCATAATAACTGAGATCAAGTTCTCCTATATAGACAGTACAAGTCGAACGATCTCAAGCGGTCCTGCTTAATACACACAAGGTGCACTAATGTGATTCTATAGTCAAGACAAACTAATGCCAAATCACACTACAACCATCCCGATAGATAGTCCCCGTCTATCTCGGTTGTGAGCATCTGTTTATACTTTATAAGGAAACTGGTATTATAATCTTCCACGTATTGTCGCACAATATATTATCTAAGTATAAAGTAAATTGACTTTTGCACAAACATATAAATAAACAATTTATAATATGCATAACGTTTGATCATATGATTCTTATTTCAAATAAAATTGTTAAAACATTGTTCAATACAAAAACTAGACTTTTAGTATACAATCTAACAATCTCCCACTTATACTAAACGACTACGCTGCCATATCTGCTGACACGCATCTAATCTCCATTCCTTCTACACGCCCATCGAACGCTTTCGCTGGAAGGCTCTTAGTAAAAGGATCAGCCAGATTATCCTCCAATGCAATCTTAGCAACAATGACCTTCCCTTTTTAACAATGTCTCGTATCAGGTGGTACTTGCGCTCAATATGTTTACTCGCCTTTTGAGCTCGTGGTTCCTTCGAGCTTGCTACTGCACCACTGTTATTACAATAAATTGTGATAGTTTTGAGCAAACCAGGAATCACATCCAAGTCCATTAAGAAGTTTCTGAGCCATACTACTTCTTTAGCTGCTTAAGAGGCTGCTACATATTCAGCTTCCATGGTAGAGTCTGCAACGCATTTCTACTTTACACTCCTCCATATTATGGCTCCTCCTCTAAGAGTATACACATAACCCGAGGTGGATTTACTAGCATCCCTATCTGACTGGAAATCCGAATCAGTATAACCCAAAGATAATAAAGTATCTGCCCGGTAAATCAGCACATAATCCCTAGTCCTTCGCAGGTATTTCAAAATATGCTTTACTGCAGTCCAATGCCCTTGTCCTGGATTACTTTGATACCTACTGACTATGCCCACGACATAATAGATATCCGGTCTCGTACATATTATAGCATACATGAGGCTTCCTACTGCCGAAGCATAAGGGACCAGCTTCATTGCCTCTATTTCCTGTTGTGTCTTTGGACACATTTCTTTAGATAGAGGTATCCCATGTCTGAAAGGTAGAAAACCTTTCTTGGAATCTTGCATGCTAAAACGAGCCAGAATTGTATCAATATATGAAGCTTGGGATAAGCACAACATTCTTTTCTTGCAATCCCTTATTAATTTGATCCCAAGAATGTGTCTGGCATCTCCTAAGTCCTTCATTTCAAACTGCTTGGACAGCCATACCCTTACGCCCGATAATACCTTTTATTGTTTCCAATGAGCAGAATATCATCCACGTAGATTACAAGAAATACCACTACATTTCCGTCACACTTCTTGTACATACATGATTCATCCGAATATTGAATAAATCCATATGACTGGATTACTTCATCAAAACAGATGTTCATGATCTTGAAGCTTGTTTCAATCCATAAATGGATCTTTTAAGCTTACACACAAGATGTTCTTCGCCCTTTGCAATGAATCCCTCTGGTTGCTTCATGTAGATGTTTTCCTCAAGACTTCCATTCAGGAAAGCTGTCGTGACATCCATTTGTCATACCTCATAATCCATATTAACAGCAATAGCCAAAAGAATCCGGATCGACTTAAGCATGGCCACAGGCGAGAAGGTTTCCTCATAATCAATTCCTTCTTTCTGAGTATATCCTTTAGCGACAAGCCTTGCTTTAAAGGTTTCCACCTTACCGTCAGATCCTCTTTTCCTTTTATAGACCCACTTGCATCCAATAGCTTTTATACCATTACGACGAGGCTCCACATATAATTGTGTATCAGGTGTGACATGCGGTACAGTGTCCTATGGTATCCTCTTGTACAGTTGGTATAATGTTTGGTGTTTCCTCTCTTACTTCTTCTAGAACAATTTTAGTCATGGGTTTGTGATTCATAATATAATCTTCTTCTAAAAATCTAGCGTTCGTGCTAACGATCACCTTTTGGTCTTCTGGATTATAAAACAAACCACCTTTCGTTCTTCTAGGATATCCTATAAACAGACAAACTTCAGTACGTGATTCTAACTTATCAGCATCCGCCTTTAACACATGTGCCGGGACACCCCAAATATGAACATATTTGGGACTAGGCTTACGCCCTGTCCACAGTTCTGTGGATGTGGAGGCTACTGATTTAGAAGGTACTAAGTTTAAAATGTAAGTTGATGTTTCTAAAGCATATCTCCAGAACGAATTTGATAATTCCGAATAACTCATCATTGATCTTACCATTTCCATAAGAGTCCTATTCTTTCTTTCTGCTGCATCATTCTGCTGGGGTGTGCCCGGTGTAGACAATTGGGATTCAATCCCTTCCTCTGATAAATAATTCTTAAACTCTCCCAAGAGGTATTCGCCACCACGATCAGATCGTAGTGTCTTGATATATTTTCCAAGTTGCTTTTCCACATCAGCCTTGCACTCTTTGAATTTATCAAAGCACTCAGACTTGCGGCGCATCAAATAAATGTATCCGTATCTAGAATAATCATCAATGAAAGTGATAAAATATTCATAACCCCCTCTTGCCTGGACAAACATAGGACCATATAAATCAGAATGAACCAATTTCAACAGATCCTTGGCTCTGTACCCCTTTGCCTTAAAAGGCCTTTTGGTCATTTTTCCTTCCAAGCAGGATCGCAAGTTGGATAATTTTCTACTACTAATGAACCCAGAGGTCCATCAGCTATCAACCTTTGAATCCTACTCAAGTTAATATGACCTAGTCTTAGATGCCAAAGATATGTTTGGTTAATTTTTTAAGGTTCTTTTCTCTCATTAGTAGATGTATCATTCAATTCAATTTGTTGCACCGTGAGAGAAATTGGATTAAGAGTATACAAATTATCTATCAATGCACCATCACAGATAAAAATTCTATTTTTTCTTAAAACAACCTTGTCATTAAAAAACCAGAATAACCATCCATAAAAATTTAGAAACCGAAATTAAACTCTTTCTAAAATGAGGTACATAAAGATAATTCCTTAAAACAAGAGTTTTATTCTTGTTGAAAAATAAATAGATGTCTCCCACTGTAACAGCCGCTACTCTTGTAGCATTCCCCATGAGTATGGTAATCTCCCCATCACTAAGCTGTCGGGTTTGGTGGAACCCCTGCAAAGAATTGCAGACATGTCAGTGGCTCCCGTATCTACACACCATGTGTCAGCAGATACAACCGCTAAACACGATTCAACAACTAGTATATAAGACTTACCGTTCCTGTTCCCCTTCAGAAGAGGGTAGTCAGCCTTGTAGTGTCCTGACTGCTTGCATTTGAAGTACTTGCCTCTACGCTTCTTGACCGCACCACCCTTTGCTTTCACTTGGTTCACCGGTGCTGAATTTTCTTACTTCTTCTTATTCCTACCGCCTTTCGGCCTAGGATGAGCAGCATTTTCAGCAACATGAACCTGAGGAGCTCTACGAAACAGTTTTTTCGCCGCCACAAGTTCTTGCAGAAGTTCCTCCAATGTGTACAAATGTTTGTTCATACCATAGTTCAGGCGAAACTGCTCAAAACTCCTAGGCAAGCTTTGGAGTATGATATCGACCTGGGTTTTCCCATCGATTTCAGCTCCAAGAACTTCCAACTCATTGAGTTGGCCAATCATCCTAAGGACATGCTCCCTTACGGAAGCGCCCTCAGCCATTTTGGTATTCATTAGAACAGACATGCCCTTCGACCTAGCAGGACGACTCTGATGCCCGAAGAGTTCCCTAAGATTATGCATCATATCATAGGCGGTGGTCATAGCTTGATGCTGAGTCTGAAGCACATTTGACATAGAAGCCAAAATATAGCACTTAGCCATCCTATCAACTTTGACCCACTTATTATAAGCAACTCTTTGGTCTTCGGTAGAGGCATCAGTAGGTGCCGGAGGACATTCCTCAGTGAGAACAAAGATATAATCTTTAGCAGTTAAAACAATTCCATGTTCCATTTCCAGTCAACATAATTAGTGCCAGTAAGTTTGTGCTCTTTAAGTATAACAGAAAGTGAGTTGAGTGTCATTTGAAAATCCTGAGAATCATAAATAATAAACAGATCAAACACTTCGAATTTATCAATTTATATTGAATCCCTCAAAACAATATAAAATAAAATTCACCAACATCTCAAGCACCGTGAATTTGCATGCCACGATAGTATGGACGTATACAAACCCGAACATTTACAAGAGAAGGTTTTACCCATTAATTTCATTCATCAACCTAACTTTATGACAAAATAATTAATAGTCGGTTTCTCTTTAACCATGCAAATAACAGCAGTGACTCCGATGGGGATGATACTTATTATTTACACCTAAGTGTATACCATTATTTAATCCCAAGTCTGTAGCTCAAGCTTGTGTGCCATACAGATGGAGAAGTACACACGCGCTCAGATAACTTCCTACGATCATCATAAAGAAGTTCGTACCAGTGATCCGTGAATAAACTCATCCGATGGGGAGGAAGGTCTATGCCAACATGCAAGTTTATTCACATCACTTACGAACCAATAATGGAGGCCGCAGGAATTAATTACCAATCTCCTCTCCCACTTAGTTATTTAACACCGAGGGTTTTTAACATGCATATAATATTTTAATAATAAAATAGACATCCTTAGCATGCTTCTATTAATAAGTAATTTAAAAAAAAATTAAATCACATAGAACATGCTTATCACATATATAGCAATAATCGTCAAATAAAACAATTAATCAAGTTATATATATATAAGGAATTAAGTGCATAAATGGTTGGATCAAGTAAATGGGCCCAAAAGGCAGCAATACCACAATAAAAAAATGGGTCCATTATCCACATTATTCTTCTTGCACGATTTATGCAGCCCAACTAGGCGGCCCAAGGAAAACTTGCAAAAACTCAGCCCACCAAACACGTGAGATGCTACTGCCATTCCCACCCAGCCGAGTCCATCTTTCCCAGCGCCATCGTTAACCGGCACGACTTAGTGGCTGCTGCACTAAGCAGTCGTACCGTCAGCTCACTGGAGTTTTGCTGACATCCCACTGCCGTGCATCGATCCAGTGTGCCGACAACGATCGCCAGCCATCTGCCGAGCATTCTCCAGTGCGCCAGACAACGACCGCCAGCCATCCGCCGTGCATCCATCGAGCGTCCCCGACAGCGACCGCCAGCCATCCACCGTGCATCCATTTTCACTTGATTTTCAACAATCCATCCATCCACCACTTGAGAACAGGAAAGCATCAATGATTGAAGAAGTTAGCATTTTGAAGAGAATGAAGATTATCTCCATGAAAGGGAAGCCAATCTACTTTTCAATTGTTGATTTTCTTCTTATTTCAGCTCAAATGGAGCAAGCCTTTGAATGTATTGATCTAAACACAATGTGTAGTGGCTAGTCCTATAGTAGGAATAATCATATGATTGATTGAGAAGAATGCTAGATATGTAGGATTTGAGATATTGAATTGAGTTAATTTTGGGATTTGAGATGTTGAATTGAGTTAATTTTGGACTTCCTTTTATGATTTATGAATCATGTTTCATTTCAATACTTGTGTGATTAGATTCTCTAATCTTAGTGTTAGGATTGTCATTCCAATATTATGATTAGGTGTTTAATTGAATCATATATTAAGATGAGCATGTATGTTAGTGTGAGGGGAGGTAAGTCATACCCTTCTTATACTTAAAACATTTATAGGGGGACACTTAAGAAATTGAGTAAAAAAACCAAACTTATGATCATAGTACCTTTAGGGAATTGAGAGTAAGCACAATCCTAGGAGATTTAGACTTGTCAAAGAGTCGAGAACCTAATTACCTTGGTCATAGAGATTAGGGGTAAAAACATGATTGCTTTTAGTCCACAATTAATGAAGTTCAATATCAAAAGTTATGCATATCTAGCTAGATTCTGAACCATGAGTATGATTAGCATTGCTCTCTTCTAAAGTGAATTCTATCCATATTACATTCATCTTGTTACTTGTGCGATATTTGATACATTTAGTTGTTAGTTGAATTCTTAGTTAATTGAATATAGTAATAAGTAGTCTAAATACCAAACCTTCAATCTTGTCACTCTTACAAAGCATAAATCAATGACGAATCTGGATACAACCTAAAGTTTACTTTCCCTTGGGACGACATACTTATAAATTTTGTTGCTTGGTCACACGTGTACAACAACGATATAGTCTCTTACTCTAAAAATATTTTACTAGAAATGCGACTAAGAATAATCCTCTTACATGTAATATAAAACGTTTGTTTAAATACATACTCCTTCCAGCCACTTACAAGGAATCAATTTTATCATTTTGGGCGTCCACTTCAAAGGTATCCATTTCCCCTATTTAGTAAAAAAGTACAATATATGGCCATCACTTCCCTCTAATACAACTACTCACTTTACATATAATAATAATACTCCTTAATCTACATAAAAAAAGCAAACGCGTACCTTTCAAGTGGCCGGAGGGAGTCAGTCCCCGAATTGATAAAAGGAATATTTCGAACCCTGGATCAATAGTTAATGCATTTTTCAGGTCCTAAATTGTTAAAATTTCTATAAAATCTTGAACTATCATCTCTACTATTTGAAGCCAATAATTCTACAGTAGACCCAGGATTAGTTTTGAGTAACTCCTCACGATAATCAAATAACTTAGAATATTGTTGAATAACATTGTCATCAAGTGACTGGAGTGCACAATCCTTCACTCTATATGCCTTTACAATACTAATCGTGACATTGTATTTTCCAGCTATTAGAGCTTTTAATTCCGCACCAGTCATCTTTGAATACTTTCTGAAATCCTCAATTACCATGTTCCCTAACCACTTGGTATCAGCAAATTTTTCTTTCACTTTTTCTCTTTGACAGCTATGGCTATTGATGAAGGTTTTAACCTCATACGTTTCTAAATTTTCCTTTTTTGAATAATAAATAAGCCACGGGCATCCATCTATGCACTTCACTCTATATCTTGTCCTATCTTTTCTGACAAACTCTAATCTATACATATTGCGAATACCATAACTTTTAACATCAATGTAAAAATCATCAATAGATTTGTACAACATCCCCAACTTAAAACTCATATCTCCTTGACTAGTTTGATTATATGTAGAATCAATTTCATCTTCACTACTTTAGGAGTCAGAACCATGAATACTTCTCAATTCCAACAAGGATCGTTCTGTACCAGTTTAAGAATTATCATTCACCTAATCTAACTGATTATTAGTGATTATATGAACCACCAATTGTGAGGAATCACCAAAATGATCATCTGTATCACTGTAATTCTCATCAATATTCCATTCGCCTGATTCATTATACATCTGAAATAATACATAATTATAATTGGAATAATTTTTATGACAATAGAAAACAAAATTATTAAACAAATTAAAACAGAATATTTCAATTAGGATAGTAAATCATTACAGTTTATAACGAACACATTATCACATGAAGATATACAAATAACATCATAAAATTCATTTAAGCGATAGAATACAAACTTCAAACCTCAGGAGATGAGTAAGGCTTGATATTAAACTTGATAAATTCTAATCTCAAAATAGAGAGAAAAATCAGAATTTATAATGAACTTCTAGTCTCACCCTCACTCACCGAGAAATTAAAAAACGGAAGAGAAAGAGAACTAAGAAAAAGACGAAGAACAGAAAGAAATGATCTCTTGTGCGATCGTTTGCCCTGCGTCGTTTCCTCTCCTCTTCATAGTTGCCAATACACTTTTAATTTAATGTTTGAGAGTTCATTTGGCGCCACGTGGGCGCTGACGTGACAATTATTTTCATACTTCAACTTCTGTTAAGTGATGGGATGACTGTGTTAATATCCCAGGCCCTCTACTGATAGTTCGGAATAAATCAGGCCCCGAATTGATAAAATAAATATTTCGAACCCCGAATCGATAGTTAATGCATTTTTCAGGTCCTAAATTGATAAAATTTCTATTTTGTATTAAAAATATTATTACTTTTTATTAGTTCAAATATTATATTTTATTAAAATATTATTATTTCCATGAGATAGTCTCTTACAAATGTTTGTTTTTTTACTAATATATATATATATATATATATATATATATATATATATATATTACAATTTTTATTCAGAATATATCATACAATAGAAAAATATTAGGGAAAAAATTAACTGGTGTACGAATTATAAATTTAACATCCAAAAATTTAAGTAGGAAATTTTTATTTCAATTTTTTTGAAAAAAAATAAAAATGATTTTTTTTTTCACAATTTAAGTGTTTTAAATTTTAATAAATTAAATAGTCAAAATATGTATAACAAATTTTGGGTAACATATAGAAAATTAACGCCAAAAAAATATTACACTTTATAGAATACTAAGTATAAAACCCGCCTATTACGGGATCATTAATTTATTGTTTATAATTTCTAGTACAAATACATGAAATTATAATATTAAAAATATAATTTAAATTTAGCAAAATTTTTAATATTTTTTTAAGGTTACTTTTAATAAAATATATAAATGAGTAATTTGTATCATATTTTATTTTAATAACTTATAATAATCATAAGAATATTCGTAATATTTAAAAATAATATCTATGAAAATACCTTCTTATTTTAAATATGTAATCCCCATTTAATTAATATGTAATCTCCATTCAGAAATAGAAAAAAAATCTCTTCATGTCTATATATGTATATACAAATATATCTCCTAATAAATAATATAAATATATATATATATATTAAATATAAGATATACTTATAAAATAATTAAGAATTAAAAAATTGTGAAAATTTTTTGAGCGACACATCATTAAAATTAAACTCTCTTTTAATATACAGCCACAAAAATATTGCAAAATTAACACTCCATATAAAGGAAGTTAACGCCATAAAAATATTACACTTAATACAATATATGTTTCTCGACAAATACAACACCACAAAAGTATTCTCCATTCCAAGAAAAGCTACACTGTTATTGTAAATATGAAATTTAATAAAAATTAATTATGTTAAATTTTATTAATTTTTGAAGGGTGTTGTAATATTTTTAGATAATAAGTAAATTATAAAGTATGATATTTATATTAGATATTAGTGAAAAATTTATAATTAAGATATATTTTTAGAGTTGAAAATACATATGTTTTCTTTTAGGACTCTTAAAGTTTAATGTCAGAGGAAAAAAAAAGGGAAATGTGAAATTTAATTTAGAATGAAAGAAATAGATATGAGTATTAATTATAGTATAACATATTTTAATACAAAAGACATTTTTTTACGAGTAGTTTAATCTCAGAGGAAAAAAAAAAGGGAAATGTGAAATTTAATTTAGAATGAAAGAAATAGATATGAGTATTAATTATAGTATAACATATTTTAATACAAAAGACATTTTTTTACGAGTATTTTGTTGTAGTGTTGGTAATTCAATTGTTTACTAATATTCATGTTGTTTTAAATTGGAATTTTATTTTATTTTATTTTTTGCATTCTTGTCATTCTATGTTGATTAGTTTTAATAATTTACTATTATTATTTTTATTTATTTATTTAGTTATTCATTTAACCAAATTACCAGTCAACCAACTATATAAGATATTTTTACAATTGCAAAATGGAACTAATAAGCACCTAATTTCAGTAGCCCACTAAAGGGCTGGGCTTTCTTAAAATGGGCTCATAAAAAAGAATCCCAAATTTCAAGTCTACGTTAAGATTTCATGTGAAATTGGAATCATCGTATGTTTCTCGTAATCAAGTCGAATCGAGCTGAATATCACCAGACTCGAATTCGTCTCGTTTATATTTTGCTCGGCTCGAGCTCGATTCGAACTCGATTCGAATATTGATCTTTAAGCTCGAGTTCGGCTCGTTTAATAAATGATGAGTTCGCGAACAGTTCATGTTCAGCTCGATAAAAGTTCCATAATAATAATTCATGTTTAAGTTCGAATTTGAGCTCCTCGAGCCCGGGTTTGTTATAGCTCATTTATATATGGTTATAACATGGATGAGCCTCTTAACGAACATGTTCGTGAACCTGCTCGCGAACAGGCTCGCGAGCTCGTTAACGAATATGTTTGCGAACTTTCAAACCAAATATCAGTAGGCTCGAGTTCGGCTCGATAAGTAATTCGAACTTAATATTCGGGCTCGGTTCGACTCGTTTAACTTAACAAACGAATTCGAACGAATATTTTATCGAATCGAGACTCGAATAACTCACGAATAGGTTGGTCTGGTTGCATCCCTAATCCTCCGTATCATATTTTTGTAAAATTACTTTTAAATTTGTGAAAAATAAGATCCACACAAAATAATTAATATATTTATATGAGGCTCACATTTAATACTAATATAGCAACTAAATATATATTAAAATATTACTACCCTCATTATATATTAAAATACTCCCCGTAGAAAAAGCAAATGTAAACCGAGTTATAATTGTCACTTTCACAGATCAACATTTAGCCTAGCTAATTATGTTGTATAGTCTTGGCTTGAAAGGTGAGACGGTTTTTGGGAAATTGGCGTAGATTGTTGACAATCTTTCTCAATATCATCATCATGGCATTGGCATTCCTCCAATGTCTTTCCCCACAAAACACCATACAGCCCTCCAACTAGCAGAATTGCTCCCAATACATATCTCATTGATTTCACAGTACTTCGTTCCCATGTTATAATATTTTATGTTTGTATTATGATATCTTATGTAAAAGTGTATTGTGTATATCTTACAGTATGCGGTTTCCGTATTATAGTATGTCGGGGATGAGTTATAGTATGTAATTTATGTGTTATTGTGTTTTAACTGAAAAAATATTTCCCCATTCCCTCAATGATGTTATATTATGTTGTTTTCGTATTATTGTGTATAATATATGTGTTATAGTATGTTAGCTAAAAGTATATTCTGTTTAATTTATAGTATGTCAAATCCGTGTTATAGTATGTCAAATCCGTGTTATAATATGTAATTTATGGGGATAATTTCATATTTAGTCCCGTAAGAATTGCTCAATGCCAAAAAGGTCCCAAAACTGGCAGATTTAGTCCCATAGGAAATTTTCATCTAAATTGTTAATAGTTGACGAACTATTTTGAACCATTAATAAGACCAAAACGGACTATGTCTATTTTGAAACACAGAAAATA
The DNA here is from genome assembly GCA_023678885.1 of Pogostemon cablin. Classification (NCBI taxonomy): domain Eukaryota; kingdom Viridiplantae; phylum Streptophyta; class Magnoliopsida; order Lamiales; family Lamiaceae; genus Pogostemon; species Pogostemon cablin. The sequence goes on along the minus strand of CM042964.1, from coordinate 10,964,458 downwards.
ATATAAATTTGGTAGTTTATAATAATATAAGTTAATTTGGAATGAAAATTTTCGATTATAATATTCTTATGAGACCAAAACCGCTAGCTATGTGACCAGTATATTCCTACGAGACTATAATTGAATTGAAGGAATTCTTATGGGACTAAATGTGAAATTTTCCCGTAATTTATGTGTTAGTATTATAGTATCTTATGTAAAATGTCTTACATTATATCATTTCCTTGTTATAGTATGTCACTAATCGGCTATAGTATGTAATTTTTGCGATACTGTATGTTGCATTTTTGCGACATTGTATGTTGAGATTTTGCAAACCCTCCAATTATGTCTAGGCAGACATGTTATAAGAATTTTAGACAAAACTCTCAGATTATTATTTCTCTAAGTTTGGTGTGTTATTTTCAAATATTGCAAGTTTTATGTTCAAAATCCAATAAGAGAAATAAGAGAAAAATATGAACAAAGAAGATAAAAAGGAGAAATATAAATCGAAATAAACATGAATCGAATTTAAATATATAAAAAAAAGAGAGATAAATAAGAGAGAGATGAACATGAATCGAAAATCAAACACCCACTGTAGTTTTAGGGATTTGGAAATCCCTCATGAAGTTGTAAAATCTAAAAAAGAATAGCGAATCGAATGAATAGTCGGATCGCTTATCTCTATCGATGAAGAGATCGAAACCAAGCTAAAGCAGGTCTTCCATGCTGACCAGATGGATTCTGTCATGTAGGATTTCTATGAATTCTACCGTGATTTCTATGGATTCTGCCGTGGAGGATTTCTTGCAGATGATGAATCTCTCTCTTCTTTTCCAATTTTGCGGACGTTGAAAATGAAAAGATTTCTCTCTCTCATGAATTTATATTTGATGGGAGATTTTTATGGGATATGATAACAAATTAATTCAAATATCAAAAATAAAAAATGGGTTAAATTAATAATGGGTACCCGTCTCACATCCGTCTCACATAAGTGAGGTCTCACAGGTGAATTTGTTTATATATTAAATATGTATACATAACTAAATATTGTGGCTAGATATCTATCTAAAGTAATATAATAGCAAAGTGAAATCAAAATTGGACCAATTTTAATATACACCATTGATTTTGATTACTAATTCTTTTTTAATATCATCCATTCATTATATTATTCAATCTCATACATTCATCACAATTATACGATAGATCTTGGCCATTAATTTTTTGGTCATAATAATGATACCTTATTTAATTTAAGATGATACCTTATTTAAAATGATTCCTTATATATATTATATGTGAAGAATGAAGATATACTTATTTTATAAAAACGTAGAGATAGAATGATTTATCTAAAAGACATGATTTAAGCTTCTCCTCTTGTGGTTTAAATAACATCAGAACACATTACTCTCGTGCAATGCACGGGTTGAAATGCTAGTTTAAAAAAGAAAACAACTATTCATTATAATTTGTTTATTATAATATATATAATGAATGCAGAGTATATATTTTGACATATATATACATACACACACATTATTTTCTAATATATTAATGTTTTAATATGATTTATATACAGTATATGATTTATTATTGAATTATGAATGTACAACATTACATAGTAAAATTATGATGTATACAATAAATGTTAAATATGAAACAAGAATCATCTTGGCTCAAGTGGCCATCTCTTACCCTTAAAACCCTCCCCCACATGGGAGGTCAGGGATTCAAATCTCCCAAGGGGAAGTTATTCCAGCATCGAGTGCCGGTTGGGCCAGGCGGTTCGAGAATCATCTTGGCTCAAGTGGTCATCCCTTACCCTTAAAACCCTCCCCCACATGGAAGGTCATGGTTCAAATCTCCCAAGGAGAAGTTATTCCAGCATCGAGTGTTGTTTCAAAATTAAATAGAAACTAAAAAAAAAAAGAGTGAGCCGGTTGGGTCAGGTGGCTCGAGCATGGTTCGATCACCCTGTTGATTAGGTTTTGAAACCCTTTTTTTGTAGATTTGTCAAAATTTTAGTGATGATTTTTGTGACGGCTATATAGCTGTCACAATTATGACGGCTTCTTTAATTTGTGACGGCTTGATAATTTTTTTTTTAAAAAATTAATTTTGTGAGGGCTTTAGTGACGAAAAATAAGCCTTCACTAATTAGTGATGGCTTGACCATCACAAACGTTATCCATCACAAAAGTCGTCACAATTGTGACGGTCTTCCGTCACAAAAAATTAGTGACGATCAACATTGTGACGGCCATAAACCCGTCACTAAGGCCGTCACAAAGCCCGTCAAGCTGTCATTAAGATCATGACAAACGAGTAATATTTTTGTAGTGCTTTTATATATGTATAGATTTGAAATTGTTGATTTGATAAAATTCTTGTTGTGTTTGATGTGTATGATATAATAATTATACTTATATGTTCTTTAAGTTTTAAATTTACAAAATTTCACTCAGAAGTAGAATTAATTAGGAAGTTAACGTCATAAAAACATTACACTTAATACAATATATGTTCCTTCCTCGACAACAACACCACCACAAAAGTATTCTCCATCTCAAGAAAAGCTACACTGTTATTGTAAATATGAAATTTAATAAAAATTGCTTATGATAATTACTTTTGAAGGTTGTTGTCGTATTTTTAGATAATAAATAAATACTCCTTCCGTCCCATGATTATTGTTACACTTATACTCCTTCCGTCCCATGATTATTGTTACACTTACTAAAAAGAACGTCCCATAATTAATGTTATATTTCTATTTTTGGATGATGTGACCCACACAAAACTATTAAATATCTCTATGAGGCCGCAATACACCATTAATACAACTACACACTTTACATTATAATATTATTTTTCTCACCTCACAACACATTAAAATACAATACTACTTAATCTCCGTGCAAACAGTAAATGTAACAACAAAGGGGGGACGGAGAGAGTAAATTATAAAGTATGTTATGTATGTCAGATATAATGAAAATTTTATAATTAAGATATACTCATTTGCTTTTTGCACGTAAATTAAAGATTATTATTATTTTATGTAAAGTTGGTAGGTGTATTAGAGAGATGTGATGGATAGTGGTGGGCCATTTTTACTAAAAGAGGAAAATGTTGCAATTTGAATGGGACGCCCAATATAGTAAAATGATGCTATTTGGGTGGGACGGAGGGAGTACTTTTATAGTTGAAAATACATATGATGATTTCTTTTAGTACTCCGTAACGTTTATTGTCAGAGAAAAAAAAAGGAAATGTAAAATTTAATTTTGGATGAAAGAAATAGATAGGAGTATTAATCAGTGTTTTCATAACCGGACCGGAGCTTAAACCGGTGACCCTAACGGTTCGAGGTTCAACGGTCGGACCGGTCGAACCTGCGGTTCAACCGGTAAAATAATAATAATAAATTTTTATAGTATTTTATTATTCATAGGGCTTTAATTAATTTTATAAAATTTGGGCTTTAATTAAATAAAGTTAATGGGCTAATTTGGGCTATCTTGAAGAAAAAAAATAAACTTTGCTTCATAAACATCCTACATAAACTCAAAATAAGGTTGAAAACTTGAAATCTACTATCTTCTCTAAACGGACAAGCCCAACTCCTGGTTCCAAATGTAAGACGACGTGACGAGATCTGAGATATATCCCAACTTCCAAACTCCGATCGGCTCTGAATGTAAGAGCTGTACGCCCCCGCCCCCCGCCCCCGCTAATTCCGGCCACATCGTGTATTGCGCCGCTCAATCCGTCAGCCAAAGCCTACTTGTTGCCTGAAATCGCAAATCGTCGCCGGAATCAATATCTGTCCTCCGCCGCCGTCTACAAATCTGCATCCCACCACCGTAGTTTAAACATATCCTCCGTCGTCGTCTATTTAAATTGGAATCATCATATGTTTCTCCAGGGGGATAGTAATCGAGCCGAACTGAGCCGAATATCACTAGGCTCGAGTTCGGCTCATTTATATTTTGCTCAGCTCGAGCTCGGTTCGAGTTTGATTCGAATATTGATATGATGATTTTGCAAACAGTTCAAGTTCGGCTCGATAAAAGTTTCATAATAATAATTCGGGAACGGCTATTCGCACCTCCGAAATTGCTTTTCATACCCCAAATAATATTTAAATTAAATCATTTTAACTTAAAATGACTTAAATACCCTATTAAGAAATTTACTACTACACAAACCCCATAAATACTAAATACACCCCCCATAAACCCTAATTAGCTTGCCCTGCCATGTGTTAATTCCATTCAGTTCCATGAAATACAATATCTCAAGCTCCCACGAGATATGTCATCACTAATTTCTTTATTTTCCTTTTCTTTTCTATCACCATCATTTTTCATCAAACAATTTTTGCCTCTTCCTCCGACAATTTATTGGCCTTAATTTCCCTAATTCCTCAGCACAGCACCAGTCCATCGTCGGAGCAGTCAACGCACGCGAATTCCATGGCAACAGAAATCATGGGGAGACAATTCAGTTGTTGGCGAGGCGCAAGTGGGGGTCCGAATTCTCAAATGGCTTCACTTCACAAATGTCATCAGTGTTGAGGGGAGGATTTAAGTATTTTGTTAAGCCATGGTAAGAAGCATCCCACTCAGAGAAGGTTAATATAATCAAATTTGATTTCAAAAATTCAATCCTCTAACCTACCAGAAAAACAAGAACGAAAGTGAAAGTGGATGTAGGTGAAGCCATTATCGATTGTTTGCTAAAACACATAGCCCAAGAAACACTTTTTGCAAGCTATCAATATTTTCTCCATTCAAGAATCAATCTTTTTCCAATTTCTCAATTTTCAATTATTCCATTTCTTCAACAAGAACTCTATAGCAATTTGTTGTAGATACCTAACAAAATTATTTTAAAGCATAAGCACTAAGGATTCGTATATTATAATTTGGGGATTTTGAATATAGAAGAAGAAACAAAAATTAGGGGACATAGTATTAGAGCTCGTTCTGAATCTGACTGCCTTCTTTGAAAGGTCGTCATCTTTTATGGAATGTCTTCATCTTTTTTTTTCCGATTCTTCTTTGGAACATCGTCATCTTATCTTCTACTTCTTTGGAACGCATATATCTTCCTTGCTCAAGTTAAGCCATTATTCTTATTTTTAGTAAATAGATTTTTAAGGGCATTTAACTCATATTAGTTTAATATTATTTTAATTTAAGCATTTTGGGGTATGTTCAGTATTTTTGGGGGTGTGAATAGCCGCCCCCTAATATTTCATGTTTTAGTTCGAATTTGAGCTCGGGCTCGAGTTCGTTAGAACTCAAGTCCAAGTTTGTTACAGCTCATTTATGCATGGTTATAACGTTGATGTGAGCCTCTTAAAGAACGTGTTCGCGAACCTGTTCGCGAGCTCGTTAACGAACTGTTTGCGAACTTTCAAATCAAATATCAGTAGGCTCGAGTTCGGCTCGATAAGTAATTCGAGCTTGATATTCGGGCTCGGCTCGACTCGTTTAACTTAGCAAACGAATTCAAATGAATATTTTATCGAAACGAGACTCGAATAACTCACGAATAGATTGGTTTGGTTACATCCCTATTTCTCCATATCCTATTTTTGCAAAATTACTTTTAAATTTATGAAAATAAGATCCACACAAAATAATTAATATATTTATATGAGGCCAACACACAACACAAATATAGCTACTAAATACACATTAAAATATAGCTACCCTCATTATATATTAAAATACTCCCCGTAGAAAAAGCAAATGTAAACCGAGTTATAATTGTCACTTTCACAGATCAACATTAAGCCTAGCTAATTATGTCGTACACTCTTGGTTTGAAAGGTGAGACGGTTTTTGGGAAATTGGCGTAGATTGTTGACAGTCTTTCTCAATATCATCAGCATGGCATTGGCATTCCTCCAATGTCTTTCCCCACAAAACACTACAGCCCTCCAACTAGCAGAATTGCTCCCAATACATATCTCATTGATTTCGCAGTACTTCGTTCCCATGTTATAATATTTTATGTTTGTATTATGATATCTTATGTAAAAGTGTATTATGTATATCTTACAGTATGCGGTTTCCGTATTATAGTATTTCGGGGATGAGTTATTGTATGTAATTTATGTGTTATTGTGTTTTAACTGAAAAAATATTTCCCCATTCCCTCAATGATGTTATATTATGTTGTTTTCGTATTATTGTGTATAATATATGTGTTATAGTATGTTAGCTAAAAGTATATTCTGTTTAATTTATAGTATGTCAAATCCGTGTTATAGTATGTCAAATCCGTGTTATAATATGTAATTTATGGGGATAATTTCATATTTAGTCCCGTAAGAATTGCTCAATGCCAAAAAGGTCCCAAAACTGGCAGATTTAGTCCCATAGGAAATTTTCATCTAAATTGTTAATAGTTGACGAACTATTTTGAACCATTAATAAGACCAAAACGGACTATGTCTATTTTGAAACACAGAAAATAATATAAATTTGGTAGTTTATAATAATATAAGTTAATTTGGAATGAAAATTTTCGATTATAATATTCTTATGGGACCAAAACCGCTAGTTATGTGACCAGTATATTCCTACGAGACTATAATTGAATTGAAGGAATTCTTATGGGACTAAATGTGAAATTTTCCCATAATTTATGTGTTAGTATTATAGTATCTTATGTAAAATGTCTTACATTATATCATTTCCTTGTTATAGTATGTCACTAATCGGCTATAGTATGTAATTTTTGCGATATTGTATGTTGCATTTTTGCGACATTGTATGTTGAGATTTTGCAAACCCTCCAATTATGTCTAGGCAGACATGTTATAAGAATTTTAGGCAAAACTCTCAGATTATTATTTCTCTAAGTTTGGTGTGTTATTTTCAAATATTGCAAGTTTTATGTTCAAAATCCAATAAGAGAAATAAGAGAAAAATATGAACAAAGAAGATAAAAAGGAGAAATATAAATCGAAATAAACATGAATCGAATTTAAATATATAAAAAAAAGAGAGATAAATAAGAGAGAGATGAACATGAATCAAAAATCAAACACCCACTGTAGTTTTAGGGATTTGGAAATCCCTCATGAAGTTGTAAAATCAAAAAAAGAATAGCGAATCGAATGAATAGTCGGATCGCTTATCTCTATCGATGAAGAGATCGAAACCAAGCTAAAGCAGGTCTTCCATGCTGACCAGATGGATTCTGCCATGTAGGATTTCTATGAATTCTACCGTGATTTCTATGGATTCTGCCGTGGAGGATTTCTTGCAGATGATGAATCTCTCTCTTCTTTTCCAATTTTGTGGACGTTGAAAATGAAAAGATTTCTCTCTCTCATGAATTTATATTTGATGGGAGATTTTTATGGGATATAATAACAAATTAATTCAAATATCAAAAATAAAAAATGGGTTAAATTAATAATGGGTACCCGTCTCACATCCGTCTCACATAAGTGAGGTCTCACAGGTGAATTTGTTTATATATTAAATATGTATACATAACTAAATATTGTGGCTAGATATCTATCTAAAGTAATATAATAGCAAAGTGAAAAAATCAAAATTGGACCAATTTTAATATACACCATTGATTTTGATTACTAATTCTTTTTTAATCTCATCCATTCATCATATTATTCAATCTCATACATTCATCACAATTATACGATAGATCTTGGCCATTAGTTTTTTGGTCATAATAATGATACCTTATTTAATTTAAGATGATACCTTATTTAAAATGATTCCTTATATATATTATATGTGAAGAATGAAGATATACTTATTTTATAAAAACGTAGAGATAGAATGATTTATCTAAAAGGCATGATTTAAGCTTCTCCTCTTGTGGTTTAAATAACATCAGAACACATTACTCTCGTGCAATGCACGGGTTGAAATGCTAGTTTAAAAAAGAAAACAACTATTCATTATAATTTGTTTATTATAATATATATAATGAATGCAGAATATATATTTTGACATATATATACACACACACACACATTATTTTCTAATATATTAATGTTTTAATATGATTTATATACAGTATATGATTTATTATTGAATTATGAATGTACAACATTACATAGTAAAATTATGATGTATACAATAAATGTTAAATATGAAACAAGAATCATCTTGGCTCAAGTGGCCATCTCTTACCCTTAAAACCCTCCCCCACATGGGAGGTCAGGGATTCAAATCTCCCAAGGGGAAGTTATTCCAGCATCGAGTGCCGGTTGGGCCAGGCGGTTCGAGAATCATCTTGGCTCAAGTGGTCATCCCTTACCCTTAAAACCCTCCCCCACATGGAAGGTCAGGGGTTCAAATCTCCCAAGGAGAAGTTATTCCAGCATCGAGTGTTGTTTCAAAATTAAATAGAAACTAAAAAAAAAAAGAGTGAGCCGGTTGGGTCAGGTGGCTCGAGCATGGTTCGATCACCCTGTTGATTAGGTTTTGAAACCCTTTTTTTTGTAGATTTGTCAAAATTTTAGTGACGATTTTTGTGATGGCTATATAGCTGTCACAATTATGACGGCTTCTTTAATTTGTAACGGCTTGATCATTTTTTAAAAAAAAAATTAATTTTGTGAGGGCTTTAGTGACGAAAAATAAGCCTTCACTAATTAGTGATGACTTGACCATCACAAACGTTATCCATCACAAAAGTCGTCACAATTGTGACGGTCTTCCGTCACAAAAAATTAGTGACGATCAACATTGTGACGGCCATAAACCCGTCACTAAGGCCGTCACAAAGCCCGTCAAGCTGTCATTAAGATCATCACAAACGAGTAATATTTTTGTAGTGCTTTTATATATGTATAGATTTGAAATTGTTGAATTTGATAAAATTCTTGTTGTGTTTGATGTGTATGATATAATAATTATACTTATATGTTCTTTAAGTTTTAAATTTACAAAATTTCACTCAGAAGTAGAATTAATTAGGAAGTTAACGTCATAAAAATATCACACTTAATACAATATATGTTCCTTCCTCGACAACTACAACACCACAAAAGTATTCTCCATCTCAAGAAAAGCTACACTGTTATTGTAAATATGAAATTTAATAAAAATTGCTTATGATAATTACTTTTGAAGGTTGTTGTCGTATTTTTAAATAATAAATAAATACTCCTTCCGTCCCATGATTATTGTTACACTTATACTCCTTCCGTCCCATGATTATTGTTACACTTACTAAAAAGAACGTCCCATAATTAATGTTATATTTCTATTTTTGGATGATGTGACCCACACAAAACTATTAAATATCTCTATGAGGCCGCAATACTCTACTAATACAACTACACACTTTACATTATAATATTATTTTTTTCACCTCACAACACATTAAAATACAATACTCCTTAATCTCCGTGCAAACAGTAAATGTAACAACAAAGGGGGGACGGAGAGAGTAAATTATAAAGTATGTTATGTATGTTAGATATAATGAAAATTTTATAATTAAGATATACTCATTTGCTTTTTGCACGTAAATTAAAGATTATTATTATTTTATGTAAAGTTGGTAGGTGTATTAGAAAGATGTGAAAGATAGTGGTGGGCCATTTTTACTAAAAGAGGAAAATGTTGCAATTTGAATGGGACGCCCAATATAGTAAAATGATGCTATTTGGGTGGGACGGAGGGAGTACTTTTATAGTTGAAAATACATATGATGATTTCTTTTAGTACTCCGTAAAGTTTATTGTCAGAGAAAAAAAAAGGAAATGTAAAATTTAATTTTGGATGAAAGAAATAGATAGGAGTATTAATCAGTGTTTTCATAACCGGACCGGAGCTTAAACCGGTGACCCTAACGGTTCGAGGTTCAACGGTCGGACCGGTCGAACCTGCGGTTCAACCGGTAAAATAATAATAATAAATTTTTATAGTATTTTATTATTCATAGGGCTTTAATTAATTTTATAAAATTTGGGCTTTAATTAAATAAAGTTAATGGGCTAATTTGGGCTACCTTGAAGAAAAAAAATAAACTTTGCTTCATAAACATCCTACATAAACTCAAAATAAGGTTGAAAACTTGAAATCTACTATCTTCTCTAAACGGACAAGCCCAACTCCTGGTTCCAAATGTAAGACGACGTGACGAGATCTGAGATATATCCCAACTTCCAAACTCCGATCGCCTCCGAATGTAAGAGTTGTACGCCCCCGCCCCCCACCCCTGCCAATTCCGGCCACATCGTGTATTGCGCCGCTCAATCCGTCAGCCAAAGCCTACTTGTTGCCTGAAATCGCAAATCGTCGCCGGAATCAATATCTGTCCTCCGCCGCCGTCTACAAATCTGCATCCCACCACCGTAGTTTAAACATATCCTCCGTCGTCGTCTATTTAAATTGGAATCATCATATGTTTCTCCCGGGGGATAGTAATCGAGCCGAACCGAGCCGAATATCACTAGGCTTGAGTTCGGCTCATTTATATTTTGCTCAGCTCGAGCTCGGTTCGAGTTTGATTCGAATATTGATATTTAAGCTCGAGCTCGGCTCGTTTAATAAATGATGATTTTGCAAACAGTTCAAGTTCGGCTCGATAAAAGTTTCATAATAATAATTCGGGAACGGCTATTCGCACCTTCGAAATTGCTTTTCATACCCCAAATAATATTTAAATTAAATCATTTTAACTTAAAATGACTTAAATACCCTATTAAGAAATTTACTACTATACAAACCCCATAAATACTAAATACCCCTGCCATGTGTTAATTCCATTCAGTTCCATGAAATACAATATCTCAAGCTCCCACGAGATATGTCATCACTGATTTCTTTATTTTCCTTTTCTTTTCTATCACCATCATTTTGAAAGGTGAGACGGTTTTTGGGAAATTGGCGTAGATTGTTGACAGTCTTTCTCAATATCATCAGCATGGCATTGGCATTCCTCCAATGTCTTACTCACAAAACACCATACAGCCCTCCAACTAGCAGAATTGCTCCCAATACACTAGAAAAATTGAAATTTCAATCTCTATTATCAACCTACTCAGAGTACAACAATCTTCTCTTTTTTACTCAATTTGATTTGAATGAAAGGTAATAAAATTTGAGTTAGTCTCTTGTAAATCGAATTTACATCATAAATCATTGTAAATCCTGTGGTTCCCCTTAATTTAAATACCCTATCAATACATAGGGTATACTATAAAATTGGAATGGGACACATGGTTTACAGCGTGAACCCGGTTTACACAAGTGTTTGTGATAAAGCTTTACATGCATAGCAAAAATTTGTGTGACAAAGCTCGCCGGATCATTTTTGAACTTCAGTAAAGGGAGTAATACTTCATTGATGAAAAGTTATAATAGCTCAAATAAACTATTTCATAAATAATTCGTGGGATAAAAATAATACTCCCTCCGTCCGCCAGAAAGGTATATATTTTTCTATTTTGGACGTCCGCACTAAAAGTATACATTTCCCTTTTTACACACATGAGACCCACACCCATCACTGTTACATTTAATATATGGGATCCACGCACCCCTCTAATACAATTACCTACTATATATTAAATAATAATACTCCTTAATCCACTTGCAAAAAACAAATATATACCTTAAGGGCGGACAGAGGGATTATTATATTTATCAAAAATGATAATTAATCGATAGTAAATGAAACAATCTCTTACAAGACCTGGTCTACAGCAAATCATTCATTAGATGATGGATATTTTGGGTTTGTGCATGGTTTAAAAATCTAATGAATTGTGATATATATGTTTTGTATATTTAGTAGGGTAGATTTTAATTATACGTCAAATTAAAGCGTAGAAGATATTAATTTACTATATAAGAAAAAGAGAGGAGAAATAAAAAGAAAATGAATATTGATTGAAGAGAGAGTATGTATGTATAGGAAATGGATGTTAAGGATTATAGAGCTTATAGGTGTATATAGTGATGATTTTGTGTGGAATTTGAAAATTAAAACCAAATTTTCAAAATAAAAAATCAAACATTATCTCAGAATATTGTTAAAAACTTGTGTATGTGGGATGTGTATCAATTTTTTCTCATACATCACTTTTTATTAGAAATATTTTTTTTAATTCTTATCAATATAATGAATTATTAATAAAGTTAACAGTGTGATTCAATTAGATATCAGTTTTTACTAAAAATGATTCATCTCTTTTCCTACTTTTTAAGTTAAATTTGAATAACCAAACTTCTCCCTTATAATATGATCAATTAAATTATCAATAGAATTATGTTTAGAAAGGGAATTAATTAAGTAAAAAAGAAAGTACCTCCCCAAAGAAATAGTTTCCCCCAAGATGAATGCAGAGATGATGGTTGTAATAAGGGTGATGGGTGGGGTGGTCATGGCTAGGAACACAGGACCTTTCTTCTCAATCACCCATGTTTGCATGTAAAATGTCACACCTGTCACCACTATTCCCAGCAGTAATTACAAATGTACCAAATTCCAATAACTCATAATTAACCAAAAGAAATTAATCATATACAAAAAAAAGGTATAAATAAATAAATAAAACTTACACAATAGGCTACAGATAGAAGTCTAAAATTCCATCCAAGTTTCCATTGGTTGGGGTTTCTTGCAAAGGCAATTGCAGTTATGAATGAGGCTACAGTGCTGAGTAAGCACTGCAGAGTTGTTAACTGCAGCTTTGATGGATAACTCTTTAGCACTCGCCCCTATTTTTTCATTTTATTTTATCAATTAGTTACCAAATAAGTACATATATATTTACAAACATAACATGCATCATTTTCTCTTTTAAACTTTTATTTAATTAAATTATCAATCTTACTAAATTAAATATGAATCACGTCATTATTAATATATTCCTGTAATAAAGATCTTTAACTACGGAAGATAATGAATGAATTTTTGTCATTATTGATCAATTTTCTTGTAGAAATTTACATTTTCTTATGAAAGGCTTGACATTTTGTATTGGGCACCCCTATAAAACTATGTCATCAATCAAACATTGTATATGCCTGTATGGTCATATTAGACATCTGGACTCCCCTTATTAAATGCTATCAAACGATCACTAAGGTAACGTTGGCTAGGGTGATTAAGCCTTAATACACTATTTAACCTACCTAATAGTTAGTTTGGTTGCAAAAAATTGGGCTCTGTTTTATCTTTCAGCTCGGCAGTTAGTCCTTCAGCCTGGTGGATTGAAACCCAACCCGACACGCAGAAGGAGTATTTTATTAAAATTTTCTAAACAATTTTACCCCTCCTATATATATACTCCCTCCCGTCCCCTTAAAAATGGTCTTTTTTCCAATTTTCTTTTTAAATGTTTAGGGAAAAAAAATAATTTGGATTATTTTGTTTGTCATTTCATAGATAATAATTAGATTTTAGGTTTTTTTTAAAATTAATTTTAAAATATTTCAAATCTGGTCGTTAAAAATTTTCCAAAAATTTAATTAAATTTTAATTTAAAAATTTTAAAAAGCGAACGTGAAACCACTTGAGATATAAATAGAAGAGAATATTAAAAAAAATAAAAACTATACATATTTTTAAGGACAATAATGTAAATTTTCATTTTTATCATCTCTTAATTAATTTTTAATTTCATTAAAAGAAAATATGACAACAAACATAATATTAGTTAACCTAAGTTATATATATAATCCTAAAAGCCTACATTTATTCATTAATTATATATATATATATATATATATATATATATATATATATATATATATATATATATATATATGGTTAGTGAACCAAGTTAATATATATCCAGTGATACTTAGCTTTTATAACGTAGTAACTTAATATAAAAAACGCCCAACTTAACATAGCACAGATAATTCATACACTAGCATGTTCCACAAGATGAATAATCATGTACAAAAGTAAGTGAAGATATGTAAAGAAAGGATGGAGAAATAAGGTTGGAATAAAAGAATTAAACCTGTAGAAGAAGCCAGAGAGCCCAAGAAATGTTGGAAAGCAGCATTAGAAAAACACCCTCAACCCAATTATTTTTGGTTGTTGAAGAAGAATGTGATGATGGGTAGTGCCAGTGGTGGTGCTGAATTACTCTGAAAATTGGGCCTCTGTACAAAGCAATGGTTACTACTACTCCTCCCATGCACACACACACTCCTCCTATCTTCATCATTCCTGCCTTTCTCTTCATATTCACTTTCTCCATTCTGTTTTTGTATCATTAAGTAACATTATCAGATCGTGTGAGAGCTATAATCGACTCGAACTTCGCTATGTTCGAGTCTCGTTTGTTAAGTTATAATCGAATTCAAGTTTCGCAAGACATTTAAAATCAATCACACTAAAATATATTCCCGTTAGTCTCGTTGCTAATTGATTTCCGTTGATAAATTCTGTTGTTAAAAAATATATACTATATATTTTTTTTTAGTGTCATTTGTAATTTGTAATGTTTTTCTGTGTTTATTTTTATTTGTGAACCACTAGCGAATATGTTGTTCATAGGGTCAACTCTGATAGTTCACTATGCTCTAGTGCAGAATTTACATTCTAATTCTAACTCAGGTTCCAGTGATTCCGCATTATATATATAGAATATTCTTGAAATATACCTTTTTATATTCTTTTAATTTTGAATTAAATTTTATTTGATATTTTAAATAAATAAGTTAATATTATATTATATAATTATTTTTATTATAAATAAATTTATAAATTATATTCTATATTATTATTTTATTTTACTTAAAAAGTAAGTTTAAATTTATGGATAGGTCTTGCGTGAGACTGTCTCACGTGAGACAATTTTTCACGTTTTAAAATAGTTATCACTTTCGCTATAAATCATTATCATTTTCCCTATAAAATATTATCACTTTTTATTTATACTATAAATTATTCATGAAATAACATTATCACTTTCCTATATTAAAGTTATCACTTTCTGGCCGTCTCACAATAAGCCCTTATGTAAGACGGTCTCACACAATTCTTTGTCTAAATTTAATTATACAACCACATATTAAATATAAATTATTATGGATTAAAATATAGTACAAATACTAAATGGGTTAATTGCAAAAAAAAAAAAATCACGAATTTTACTTCTATTGCAAATTAATCTCTACTTTTGAGAAATTGCAAAATAAACAACAACCTTTAAGTATTGTTGCAAAAAAAAAACCCAATTTGTGACAAATAGTAGGTTTTTTTGCAATAATACTTAAATGTTGTGGTTTTTTTTTTGCAATTTCTCAAAAGTGAGGATTAATTTGCAATATGAGTAAAGTTCGTGGTTTTTTTTGCAATTAACCCGTACTAAATTTTCAAAAGAAAATATGAAGATCTTAGAGAGACGATGAATTATTTAGGTGATGTTTATTTTGAAAATTTAATGATATTTGAAAATTAATTGAATAGTGATATATATTTATTTTGAGTTTATATAGAATGAAATTAAATTTTATGTTGAATCAATGTATATACTAATTTATAGTATAAGATTAATAAAGAAAGAGTATTAATTGAGAAAGATAGATATATAGAAAGTAGATGTGTTGATGGTTAGAGGTGTATACAAAGGTGAATTTAAAATTAAATTTAATCTTTGAAAACTAAAAGTGAATTTTAAATCAAAAAACAAATACTCCCTCTGTTTTTAATGTGTAGTAATTGAGAGAAACTCCATAATACTTTAATGTTTAATGAATATTTGTATTAGTATTATGTTTGAGACTAATGTGAAATAATTAATTATTTTATATGGATCCATATAAAAAGAAAATATGTAAACCTTATTTAGAATGAATCAAAATGAAATTTATAAACGGACAGAGGTATGAGTGAGTACATCTAAGTTTACAATGTAAAGGTAAAAAAAAAAATTGAAATCCTAATGCATATCTGTATCTTGAGACAACTGCAGGATTTTTAAGAATCAAATTTATTCGGATCTCAAATTCCACGTTAAAGAGGTTGACTTATTAATGAAAACTCCGGTTAGTTATAAAGACGAAATTTGGTGCAGTGCCCGATAAAGTAAATTATTTTTCTAATTTAATTATAATTGTATATCTTTATATGTCTGAATTGACGAAAATATCATTTACTTGAATACATTCGAGTAATGTAATTTTCAAGTAATTAGTGAGTATTGTAATTTTCGAGTAATGTGAATAATGTGAGTAAGTAATGCAATTTCGAGTAACATGAATGAACGGGTAATGCAAATTCGAGTAATATGAGTGAACGTGTAATGCAAGTTCGAGTAACATAAGTGAGGTGGTAATGAAATTTCGAGTATCATGAGTGCGCGGGTAATGTATTTCGAGTAATGTTTTTTTATGATTTTTCATACTCCCTCCGTCCCGGATATTTTCACCCATTTATACAGGCACAGAGATTAAGATTTGTTATTTTTTTAATATATAATGTAAGAAAAAGTAAGGATAAATTAGTAATTTAATAAGAAAAAGTAAATAAAATTGTTGTGAATGATGAATAAAGTGTAAAAAAGTAATTAAAGTTGTTGAGATTGCAAAAAGTATGTAATAAAATATTATATATTCTTACCAAAAATAGAATATATAAAAATACGTAGGTGTTGGGCTTGCCCAAATATAATTGGCCCAATAAGAAAAAAAATAGGAGCCCAACATGTTGAAGTATTATTAATGGCCCATTAATTAAGATTAATTATGGGCCCAACAGCATGACCAAGTTTTGGTCAATTAAATGAAATAAAATGCTGGTGGCGTGAATGGAACAACCACAAGGAGCAGAAAAGATACAGAATAGGAGGGAGAAGCAGGGGAAGGAAAGAGGGAAGAGGGTTTCGGGAGAAAATACCCAATTTGGTGGTACGTTTCTTCACCGTTTCACTCCAAATTTCGAGGGGAAGTCTGTAGCGATATCCTCTACACATTGATCGGAGTGGATTTCAGTAAAACATCTCCGAGAGGCATGAAGAGAATCGGGTGATTCGTATTCTATTCGTGTTATCTTATTATTCCTTTCTCCCATTGTTATCTCTTATTCAAAGAGTGGTGATTATGTGGTATTCCTCTATTATTAATAGAGAGATTGGACTGTGTAACTCTTACTTGATTAGTGGATTATTTCCTGGACTGGGTCCCGTGGTTTTTACCCTCAACTTGAGGGGTTTTCCACGTTAAAATCGTTGGTGTTAATTTCACATATTTCTTGCATATTTATTTAGTTATGGTTTTTGCCCTATTCTAAGGAAGTGGAGGGTTTGAAGCATTGATATAGATTATTGGGAGTTTTGTGTTTCCGCTGTGCTAAATATATCTTTGCATTATTGTCTTCTTCCACGACAGTGGTATCAGAGCTGAGGTTAGGCAAAAACCATGGAGGGCAGTGGTTCTATGATTAAGCTTAATGCTGAGAATTATTCAGTATGGAATCCTATGGTGGAGGATTTACTTTACTGCAAAGATTTGTATGACCCTATCGATGGGAAAGATGCTAAGCCGGATGACATGGATGATAAAGCATGGGAGAAGCTTAGTAGAAAAACAATTGGTACAATCAGGCAGTGGGTAGATATCAGTGTTTTTCATCACGTGGCTAAGGAGACTGACCCAAGTGAATTATGAAAAAAATTGCAAGAATTGTATGAGAGAAAGAATGCACAGAACAAAGCATTTGTTATCAGAAAGTTAGTAAACTTGAAGTATAAAGATGGGAGTTCTGTGGCAGAGCACTTGAATGTATTTCAAGACTTGGTGAATCAGCTTTCTACCATGAAAATTGTTTTTGATGATGAAGTGCAGGCTTTATTTCTGTTGAGTTCTCTACCAGATAGCTGGGAGACTATGGTAGTGACACTCAGTAATACAGCTCCGAATGGAAAGTTGACATTGAACACAGTCAAAGAAAGTATGTTCAATGAAGAGACTAGAAGAAAGGAAGTAGGGGCTAGTTCTTCACAGGCACTTGTCACAGAAAATAGAGGTAGAAGCAAGAGCAGAGGACATAAAGGCCGTGGTAAATCAAAAGACAAAGACAGGTCTAAGTCAAAAGAAAAATTCAAGTGCTATCATTGTGGTGGTGCAAATCACATAAAAAGAAATTGTAGACTCTGGAAAGAGAAGAAAGAGGGAAATCAGAGGATAAGAACACGGCAGCCATTGCCACACATTCCGATGATGATCAGACTGTAGTTTGTGTCAGTGATGAGTGTTGTCATGTAGAGGATCCCGATGTAGAGTGGATCGTTGATTCGGGTGCTTCTCATCACTGTGCTCCAAAGAGAGAGTTGTTTACAAGCTACAAAGCAGGAGACTTTGGGCACTTGTTCATGGGGAACAAGAGTGTTGCACCAGTTGTCGGTATTGGTGACATGGTTGTTGAGACTGAATTGGGTTACACGTTGACATTGAAAATGTGAGACATATCCCGCAGTTGCGCCACAACTTGATTGCTGTTAATGTACTTGACAAAGAAGGATTCGAGCAGAAATTTGCAAATGGCAATTGGAGGCTAATCAAAGGTTCTTTGTTGGTTGGCAAAGGGAAGCTTTGTTGTACACTTTACAGGACAAAGCTCAAGATTGCTCGAGACCAGTTGTTAGCAGCTGTTGATGATTCTTCCCCGAACTTGTGGCACAACAGACTTGGGCATATGAGTGAGAAAGGATTGCAAATCCTAGCCAAGAAATCTCTGATCCCCACTACACAAGGTAAGTCACTTAACCCTTGTGATTATTGTTTATTTGGTAAACAAACTAGAATTTCTTTTCGTTCAAATTTTAAACGAAAGAATGACGCATTGGAACTAATACATTCTGATGTTTGTGGTCCTCTCGAGGTGGAGTCCCTAGGTGGAAATAAATATTTCCTCACTTTCATTGATGATGCTTCACGCAAAGTTTGGGTGTATTTTTTGAAGAACAAGAGTGAAGTATTTCAGATTTTTCAAAAGTTCCACACCATGGTTGAAAGACAGACAGGAAAGCTTCTAAAGTGTCTGAGAACTGATAATGGTGGTGAATACACTTCCAGAGAGTTCAAAGAATATTGTGCTCGACATGGTGTGAGACATGAGAAAACAGAGCCCGGTACTCCTCAGCATAATGGTGTAGCAGAAAGAATGAACAGAACCATTATGGAGAAAGTTAGATGTATGCTAAGGTTGGCTAAACTCCCAAAATCTTTTTGGGGTGAAGCCGTGTTGACTGCTTGCTACTTGATCAACAGATCCCCGTCAGTTCCTTTGGAAGGTGATATTCCGGAGAGGGTGTGGAGTGGGAAGGATGTCTCATATTCCCACTTGAAGGTGTTCGGATGCAAGGCTTTTGTGCATATACCGAAGGAGCAAAGAAGCAAGCTAGATAGCAAATCTATACCTTGTATATTTGTTGGCTATGGAGATGAGGAGTTCGGATACAGATTATGGGATTCAGAGAAGAGGACTATTATCAGAAGCAGAGATGTCATTTTTCATGAAAATGAAATCATGGAAGATTTGAAAAGGGGGAAGAGCACTACACAGATGCCTACAGATGTAGTTGATTTAACACCAGATAAGATTCCTACCATTGATGCTAGAGATGGTGGAGAAGAAGCTGAAAATGAAAATGAAGCTGAGACTGAAGATGGTGAGCAAATAGCAATTGAGCCTGATCCAGTTGAGCCAGATACAGACAACGTGGAACAGGAAATACAACATGTACCACCAGAAAATTCAGGTGAGCAGGGTGAAAGACCTGTGAGAAGCCGGAGACCAAATACACTATATCCGAGTTCAGAGTGGGCATTGATCACTGATGATGGGGAGCCGAAGACTTTCCAAGAAGTACAGTCTATGAAAGACAAGAATCGGTGGTTTGAGGCAATGCAAGAAGAGATGAGTTCTTTGCATAAAAATGAAACTTATGATTGGTTGAGCTTCCGAAAGGCAAGAGAGTTCTAAGGAACAAGTGGGTTTTCAAGCTAAAGAAAGATGGAGATAAGATAGTGAGACACAAGGCAAGATTGGTTGTCAAGGGATTTACTCAGAAGAAATGAGTAGACTTTGATGAGATATTTTCACCGGTAGTGAAGATGACTTCCATCCGTATTGTCTTGGGACTGGCAGCTAGCTTGGACCTTGAGATTGAACAACTTGATGTTCGAACAGCATTCTTGCATGGAGAATTGAATGAACAAATTTACATGAACCAGCCGGAAGGATTTGAGGTTAAAGGGCAGGAGCACTTGGTTTGCAAATTGAGGAAAAGTTTGTATGGCTTGAAGCAAGCTTCAAGACAGTGGTATAAAAGGTTTGATTCTTTTATGGCTAGCCAGAGTTATAGAAGAACGGAGGCAGATCATTGTGTTTATGTCAAACACTTCCCGGATGGTAATTTTATTATTTTACTGCTTTATGTTGATGATATGTTGATTGTGGGAAAGAATATTGTGATGATTAGCAGGTTGAAGGAAGAGATGTCTAAATCTTTTGACATGAAAGATTTGGGTTCAGCGAAGCAGATATTAGGAATGGAGATTCTTCGTGACAGAAAGGCGGGAAGATTGTGGTTGTCACAGGAGAAGTATATTGAGAAGGTGCTTGAGAGGTTTAACATGAAGCATGCTAAACCCGTGTCCACGCCACTTGCTAATCACTTTAAATTGAGTAAAGGATCGTGTCCCACAACCAAAGATCAGAAGAATGAGATGGCAACAATACCTTACTCCTCTGCAGTTGGTTCTTTGATGTATGTCATGGTATGTACGAGGTCAGATATTGCTCAAGCTGTTAGCTTGGTGAGCAGATTTCTTTCCAATCCTGGGAAAGAACATTGGGAAGCTGTGAAGTGGATCTTCAGATATTTGAGAGGGACTTCAAAATTATGTTTGAGTTTTGGAGGTTCAAAGCCAAAACTTGAAGGATTTGTAGATGCTGATATGGCAGGTGATCTCGATGGGAGAAAATCAACTTCAGGCTAGTTATTTACATTTGCAGGGGGAGCTATCTCATGACAATCAAAGTTGCAGAAGTGTGTTGCCTTATCTACTACAGAGGCAGAGTATATTGCAGCAAATGAAGCTGGAAAAGAAATGATGTGGATTAAAAGACTTTTCCAGGATTTGGGATTAAAGCAGGATGAGTATATAGTATTCTGTGATAGTCAGAGTGCTATAGACTTGAGCAAGAATTCCATGTATCATGCTCGGACGAAGCATATTGATGTGAGGTACCATTGGCTCAGAATGGTACTGGAGAAGCAGCTTATGAAACTGGAAAAAATTCACACTGACAATAATCCCGCGGATATGATGACTAAAGTCGTTACCCGCGAGAAGCATGAATTGTGTGCCGGATTGGCCGACATGAGCTCGAGATAGGTGTGATGTTATAGCCAATTATATTGGGAGGGGGAGATTGTTGGGCTTGCCCAAATATAATTGGCCCAATAAGAAAAAGAATAGGAGCCCAACATGTTGAAGTATTATTAATGGCCCATTAATTAAGATTAATTATGGGCCCAACAGCATGACCAAGTTTTGGTCAATTAAATGAAATAAAATGCTGGTGGCGTGAATGGAACAACCACAAGGAGCAGAAAAGATACAGAATAGGAGGGAGAAGCAGGGGAAGGAAAGATGGAAGAGGGTTTCAGGAGAAAATACCCAATTTGGTGGTCCGTTTCTTCACCGTTTCACTCCAAATTTCGAGGGGGAGTCTGTAGCGACATCCTCTACACATTGATCGGAGTGGATTTCAGTGAAACATCTCCGAGAGGCATGAAGAGAATCGGGTGATTCGTATTCTATTCGTGTTATCTTATTATTCCCTTCTCCCATTGTTATCTCTTATTCAAAGAGTGGTGATTCTGTAGTATTCCTCTATTATTAATAGAGAGATTGTACTGTGTAACTCTTACTTGATTAGTGGATTATTTCCTGGACTGGGTCCCGTGGTTTTTACCCTCAACTTGAGGGGTTTTCCACGTTAAAATCGTTGGTGTTAATTTCACATATTTCTTGCATATTTATTTAGTTATGGTTTTTGCCCTATTCTAAGGAAGTGGAGGGTTTGAAGCATTGATATAGATTATTGAGAGTTTTGTGTTTCCGCTGTGCTAAATATATCTTTGCATTATTGTCTTCTTCCACGACAGTAGGACACCCCAAAATGGAAAGTGAGTAAAAATACGTGGGACGGAGAGAGTATTTTTATTACTTTACTCGAATAATTTACTCGAATATATTACTCGAATATTCGAGTAAATGATATTTTGGTCAATTTGGACATAAAAGATATATGGTTAAAATTGGGTTAAAAAAGTAATTTGGTATATTTGAACGGGTAATGTAAATTTCACCCTATAAAAATGTGAAAATCTTGGCATGTCAGACACTCAATATTTTGATATCATAAAAAAAATTGAGTACTAGGTTTCCTGTCTGTCCTGCCCACTATTTTCGTATCATAACCAAATTTATGTAGTAAGTACTAGGAATACTGTTAATGGCCAACTTTTTTTTCTTTTTTTTTTTATTTTTATGATAACGTAATTCGGTTATTTAATTAATTATAAGTTGAATGGCATAAAATGAATAGATGTCAATAGTAAAAATAAGAATATAGGAATAAAATATTAGTAACCTTAATAAAAGAGCTAGAAAGAAAGTGATGACAGGAAGAGAGTTAACTGTGGCAGCTCCCAAAGATGCACTTGTGTACTTCAAAGCCACTCCAACAACATCTAAGCTCATTGTTATTCTGCACATTAATTTTTTTTCATTTATTTAAAAGAATATACTTAGACTTTTGAG
The DNA here is from genome assembly GCA_023678885.1 of Pogostemon cablin. Classification (NCBI taxonomy): domain Eukaryota; kingdom Viridiplantae; phylum Streptophyta; class Magnoliopsida; order Lamiales; family Lamiaceae; genus Pogostemon; species Pogostemon cablin. The sequence goes on along the minus strand of CM042964.1, from coordinate 10,941,656 downwards.
AAAATTGTATTTTAGTTCTATAATATAATAAAAAGGATTTGAAATGGAAATTAAACTCAGCAATATTCCTGGACCTACCCAAAAACAGAGAGCATAAGAATCTTCAAGAAAATAGAGAGAGAAAGTCTTGGAGCTGTTTTTCTGCACCCACAAATCAACGTAGTATTAATTTTCATAATTTTTTAATGGGTAAATTACCAAAATACCCCTCGAAGTTTGTTCAAACTACCAAATAAACTCGTGGTTTGAAAAATTACCAATTACCTCCTTTAACTAATAAAAATACACTTTTTCTTAAATAATGAAGGATGAAAATGACATCAAGATCCATATATTTAATATTGTATTTTTAAATTTCACTATTTTTTTAAAAAAATATTTTTTAAAAAGGTTAATTAATAATTTTTTAAAGCACGAGATTTATTTGGTAATTTGGACAAATCTCAATGGGTTTTGATAATTTACCTTATTTAATAGATGAGAGTAATCAAAATATAAAACGTGAAAAAAATATACTGAAAAGGTAGTAAATAATTAATATAACTTGTATCAAATTATCTTAAGAAATGAATTTAATGAGGTGTATGAAATTATACACTAACTTTAATATACTGAAACCTAACTTATGAGAAGTATACTATATACTCTCTCCTCCCAATATTATTTTTTTCACGTGGATTAAATAATTATTTAATGTGTAGTGGGTAGTTGTATTAATAAGGGTGTGAGTTCGATATTTTAATTGATGTATTAGTAGGAGTGTGTGGATCCCATGTGTGTAAAAAAAAACTCTAAGTGGAACGGAAAGAGTATTTCAAAATAGTACTTTCTCCGTCCGGATTCAAGGGTGTCATTTGCTTTTAGGCACGGAGATTAATGAGTATTGTTATTTAATGTGTAATGGGTAGTTGTATTAGTGGAGGTGTGGGTCCCATTTTTTAGTTGTATTAGTGGGGATATGTGGATAAAAAATGAAATGAGACCCTTGGAGGTGGACGCCCAAAATGGATAAATGATTCCCTTGAAAATGGACGGAGGGAGTAATTTATATAAAAAAAATACTATTTCCTCTGTAAAAAACAAACTAACACTTTACCATATTTCACAGCTTATCTTCAAATTAAATTTACTCAATCATACACTTTAATTCAAATTTGTTCTCTTTAACTTAAAACTTAATTGCATTAAACTCTCCGTAAAAGTTGGTAAAAAAGCAAACGAGAAATTTTCTTGCAAGACGGGTTATTTGTGAGACAGGTGTAAGATAGGTCAACTCATTACTAAAGTATGCTTATTGTATAGATAAAATATGATTAATTATAGTTATAGTATGTTAATAATAAATTATATTATAACACGCTAGAATCATATTTTAATGCATAATTCAACATACTCTGATATTCTATAAAATATACTTTAACAACCATTAAACATACTTTAATTATACGATAAACATACTTTAGTGATGGGTCAACCCGTCTTATACCCGTCTTTGAAATAACCCGTCTCATAAGAGAATTTGTCAAAACAATCAGCTATAACCGCAAACTTCGACATAAAATGAACAGAGTAATATCTTTAAAAAAAAGTAATATCCAATAAAAATAGATAATAAAGGATGAGAAAGCAGTAGAAGAAGAGTTGTATGTATATGTGTATGTATAGTAAAGGTACCGTTGGAAGATGGCGATGGGAGCCAAGAAAAGAGTGGCAGCAGCTTGTCTATAGAAAACAAACACAAAAGTGTTCATTCCCACATCGAAGGCAAGCTTTGTAAGCAAGAAATAGCCTGCATAAATCGACTGAATTATTACTACTGCCAGAAACACCATCTTTTTCTCCATAGACACCACCACCTTTATCATCTTCACTCTTGCTCTGTACTTAGCCTCTGTTTTTGTGGGTATAAATATTGCAACTTCACAGCAATTAATATATTACACCCACGGTTTTTTCTTTCGGGTTGAAATAGGTCATACTATCAATCCAACAAGGATCCACTTCTTAAAGAGCATTTTAAATACCACCTCGTTTCTTTTCAGTTAATTTGTAATGATGATTTAGAAATGTAATAACTTTTAGGGATATTATAATATTATTTTTATAATAAATTGTCGTAAATAATAAATTAAATAGGGTAGATGTGTTAGATAAGTGTGATTTATTTTTTTTTTATTATAAATAAAGTGTATTTGATCTTTTACTTTTTTTATTTAAAGGACGTTCAAATTTTTGTGGGACGACATAATGTAAAATGTGTAAACTATTGAATTGCGAGAGTAATACAATAAATTATTTCATGCACCTAGATACAATTTTACTTTTTTAAATATGGAATATTGTTATTCAATGTACTCCTCCGTCCCACTGAAAGGTGGCAGTTTATTTTTATTCGTAGATTAAGAAGTATTATTATTTTATTTATAATGGGTAGTTGTATTAGTAGTGAGTTGTAAGCTATATATGGGGCTATTTTACTAAAAATGAAAAATGATGACCTTTGAGTGAGACACCCAATATAGTAAAATTGAGACCTTTCGGTGGGATGAATGGAGTTATAAACTAAACCACTTGTAAATGGAGTAATAAATTATTATAGTTATTCAAATCATATTATATTGTGATTATTTAGCTTACATTGAGATTAAAACTCCCTCCGTCCATCATTAATGTATTCATTTTGTTATTTTAATCGTCTACTCTTAAGATATCAATTTTACCTTTTGAGCATAAAAGATATCATATGGTCCATCACTCACCACTAATACAATTACTTATTTATATAAAATATATTTCTTAATACATGTAAAAAAATGAATACAGAGGAAATAATAATTTGTCCAATTAATTAAAAGATTAATGGGTTGTCACTTGTCATTCTAAGAGTAGTTATATCCCTCAAAGATTAGTAGTATTTCCATTCTAAAGAATAAAAATTCGAGTATACTGCACAATGAGTGTATACAAAACAAGCTCGTAATACTTGTATACTTTCTCAATGTACTTGACTCAATATATTTTATTAGCGTCATATCAAATTCGAGCCAAGAATTTTTAGTTGCAATAAACATTTTTAAACTTTCTCTTTATATATTGGCCTTTATTATTATTATTTTTTAACACTGCCCTTAAATCCTTCTTTATCGCGGGCCTACCTAAAGGAACAGAAAGCTGCTCAATTTTACTTCTACAATTCTACTCCTATTTCTACTTTTATTTTTGTGATAATGTCAAAAAGTAGCCACTTTTACTTAAAAGTAATTTTAAGTGGACACATGTCTTAAAATCAATTTATTCTAGTTATTTTTATTGAAATTGACCAAAATGACCTTGAAAGGGACCCACTGATCACATGTTTGAGAAATCAGATTCCTCCCTTTTTGACCAAAAGTACCATAAGTACAATTGAGGAATCCGATTCCTCTCTTTTTCTTTAAAACGTGCCAAAGTACAAACTAGTACTATGTAGGCATGTGCTCCCTTATCTGCTTACAAAAAAAGAGGTAATATATAATGTTGGTCCAACTAATGTGCTCCATCATACACATATATTCATTTCATTTCTCTAGATTTTTTGAGGTTTGAGCATTTGGGGAGCAAATATTTTTTCTAGTTTGTTAGAGGTGTGAGAATTTGGGGAGCAAGTATATAAGGTATGTTTAAACTTGTTTTTACAGCTATGAATGCATTAATTTAATAATTTTTACATGCCTCATGAGTGTATTTATTTATTAAATATTTTTTACTAGGAAAAAATGTAGGCCGAATAGAATAAGTGTAGAAAAAATTTATCCACATGAAATGTCCTTATTTTTTAGAAAAAATGTAGGCCGAATAGAACAACTTTTGTAGGCCGAATAAAACAATCTTATGGGCCGAATAGAAGAAACGTAGGCCGAATAGAAGAAAAAATTTATCCACATGAAATTTTGTCCTATTCTTAAAAAAACAAGTAGGCCGAATAGAAAAAGCTTATGGGACGAATAGAAAAACATAGACCGAATAGAAGAAAAAATTTATCCACATGAAATTTTGTCCTTATTAAAAAAAAAAGGCCGAATAGAACAAGTTTTGTAGGCCGAATAGAACAACCTCATGGGCCGAAAAGAAGAAACGTAGGCCGAATAGAAGAATAACATACTGAGATTTTTTTAGGCATCTTAGGGTAGGCCGAATAGTGAAATATTTTAGGGCCGAATACACTAATTTATTGGCTGAATAGAATATAATATGGGCCGAATAGAATACTTGCAACTAATTTTCTATTGTTTTTATGTTGACATCATTTACGTTTTCTTTAAAAATGTGCATATGAGCTATAAAAAAGTTGGGATGTGTTGGGGTGGATTTTGGGAAGGGTTACTATACAAAGGTGAACTGATTATTCTTGCGGGATGACGATCTGTATTAAAATAGTTTTCTAATAGAAATTCATAACATAATACAAGCTGATTTGGGTTACTGGGGTTATGAAGTTCATTCTCTGGTTGAGTACGGTGGCCGTTTGTCTAAATATAAGATAAATAATGATGCACGTGTGAAAGAAGTTTTCAACTGTGTTGATGTAGGAATGGTGTACGTGACACTCCGGCCTATCGGGGGCAATGCATTCGTTCAATCTTCTGCACAAGGTTCAGGGATTAGTTTGGGTTCAGGAACAGGTTATGATGATGGAAGTGCAGGTCCGAGCAATGATCCACGTACGAGGACACAGTCTAGTGCTAGACCTGAATTTGATTTGAATGAGGAGTACAGTCCGGCTTCAGAGCAGTAGTGGTCTGGTTTTAGAAAATCTCTAAATGCAGAAGCTGATGACAAAGTTGGTGAGGGTGAGGATGATATTGATAATATTGAACCCGGAAATAGGACTGTCGAAGAAAAAGATGAAAGCAACGAAGATGATATACTGCATGAGTCTAATAAGTCTTCTAGCGAAAGTGCTAATGGTGCTGATGAGAGAATAATCCAATTGTATGAAGAACTCTGTGATTACATACGTCAGAGAGGTCACCCTAGCTCTCTAGAGCTAATTAGTCACGACTTACCCTGTTCTGAAATGCAACCAGAAGATTTTCATAGTCGTCAGCCGACCACACGTCCTTGGTTGATTCCAGGTATCATATCAAAACTTTGTTTTATGAGAATATAACTAAAATAATTTTCTAACTGAAACTGATGCACCTGTCATGTTCATATGCATTTCGGATGACGCTTACAGAGAATATCATATGTCTGGCCCTGATTTTGATACATCTGGCATCTTTTACGAGAAAAGTGTATTTGATTCGAAAGAGAAGTTGCAGATAGCCGTAGGGATGTATAACTTGTGGAACGAAGTGGAGACCCATGTTGAAAGATCTAGCTCGACCAGGTACAACGTGGAATGTAAGTTAAAGGATAAAACATATTGTCAATTTGCGATGCACGTAAGAATGCACTATGGGCTGTAGGGAGTGATTAAATTGGTTCAACATCACAATTGTTTAAATGATCCAGACAGGTCCGCTCCTACAAAGTTGTCATTCAAGGTAATCGGGCAATATTTTACTGCTAGGCAGTTTGATAAGATTACTGGACTCCGATCCCAGGGGATGAGAGCATAGATCAGGAAGGATTTCGGGTTCGACATTAGCTATAATGTAGCATTAAAGGCCAAACACCTGGCTGTTAGACATACATACTGGGATCATGACTGCTCATTTCATATGCTCCATGCGTATATGTATCAGTTGGAGTTGGCAAATCCCGATACGTACACCAGCATCTTCGTCGGTGAAGATGAACGTTTTAGGTTTGCATTTTATGCACTTGGAGCATCCAGGCATGGATTTCTTGAGTTTGGTCGTCCAATTATTGTCATAGATGAGACTCATATAAAGGGAAAGCACAAATGAATTGTGTTCATCGCAGTTTCGAATAATCCAAACCATCAGATTTTTCCACTCGCCTTGGGCATTAGCGACATTGAGAACAACACGTTGTGGACGTGGTTTTTAGCAAAGCTACGAGAGGCATACAAATGTCCACGAGATCTTTTGATAATTTCAGACGGGCATCACAGTATCGTACATGCTATATCTACTGTATATCCTGATGTACACACGATCTATGCGGCTATCATTTAAAGAACAGATTGACTTGTTATGGAAAGAACATTTTTTTAGATTCCAGAGTGCGATGGATGCATACCTATTGAGAGATTTTGATCGGTTAGTCTTTCATCTACTTCTTCGTAATTTTACATTTACATGTTATCATTTCAATGGATTTTTTACTCATGTTCCCCCTTCCCACTTGTTTTTTGTAACTGCATGACCTCTTTGAAAGGTGCCCGGTTGCAGGAGTTAATGAACTTAGTTAGGGCGTGGGGTTATGAGAAATGGGCAAGAATCTATTGTCCTGTCAAATGGTACGAATTTATGGACTCTACTTTAGCCGAGTCGTATAACATTGCCATCCTCTGGGCGCGCAAGCTACCTGTATGCACACTACAAGAGATTGCCCGCACAATCACTGAGAGGTGATTTTACGATCGTTGAACTCAAGCTGAGCAAGAGAGTACCATTCTCTGCAAGCGTGTCCATGACGAGTTAGTGAAACTTTCTCGTGCTGCCCAAAAGTTACCCATATCGAAACTCATTGGCAATAAGTATGCAATTAAGGACGGCGATCAGATTTTCATTGTGGATTTGTTCGCTCGTAACTGCACATGTGAGAAGTTAAAAAAAAACTAGTTTCATATATGTATTCATGCGATGAAGGCAATCAAGCACGTAGCGATACGTCTTACTTACTTGTATAGATCGCCTGAATCACTGATCTTATATTATAATTTCTTCAGTATTTGTAGGTTGGCAGCTAGTGGCTTCGCGTCTACCATATTCCATCGCACCAGTGTAGTAGTGATGTGGGCCGATCCAGTGATGCCTGTTCCGCACTATACTCAGTGGGATACACCTGACGGAGTCCAGTGACAGCGTGTCAACCCCCCGCTACCACACAGGCAGGCAGGCCAACTACGACAATCTCAGATAAGGTCAAGTGTGGAGTCATCCAGAAGACGTCACAAGCAGCATGTTTGCTCGTGCTGTCAACAACCAGGTAACAATCGAGTAAACTGTACTGGAGCTTCATCATCGAACAATATTCTAGCTCCTCCTTCGATGGATGCGCCCAATCCTCGTGTTCGTAGACAGAAAAAATGTGGCGTTTGTTGAGAAACTGGACATACTCGTCTACGTTGCCCTTCTCAATTCACCCAGTAGACTATAATTGTTATTTTTAAAAATTAGCCAGATTTAATTAAAGACAATTTCAGTTCTTGCACAGTATGTCATCCTTTTGAAAGGAAACACTATTCTAGACTTAAATTGATTATATATATATATATATATATATATATATATAAAATAAAAAGCATAACATATCAACGGTTATCAATATGAATTTTTTTTAATAAAATTCATATATATATAATAAAAAGCATAACATATCAACGGTTATCAAAATGAATTTTTTTAATAAAATACACAGTATGTCATCAAATTAAAGAACAATTTCTGTCACATGAGATACATGTCCATCATTCTGTGGAAATAATGGTGCCTATGCGAAAGATTTGGAAAGCAATGTGCCTCCGGTAACACGTCATGTACTCAGGGGCACCCCAATTAAAGTCCCTCGATAATAACCCGTCTATGGTCCTGAGACATGCAAGGCCGCAGCTGGAGGAGATCTCTTGTCTGTAACAATACCCTAACCGAGCTGGAGTCAACATCATATGGTGAGGAACCTGTCGGGTATGAATCTCACGCATCAGAGCTGGAATGATCTGTCAGAATGGTAGAGTCTCAACTAGCTGATGCTCCCTCATGTCGGGCTCGTCATCCCATCTATGACGGAATGAGTTAAAATAGTGGAACCTTTGTAAGCACGGCATAGAGATAGTAGTGCGCACTCGAATGGACTATGAATATAATCTGCCATGGAATTAAGAAGAATGGATATATTAGATGTAAAACACTTGTATAAAGTAGAAATTATACGTATTAGATTAAAACAAGGGTTAAGCTGTAATACCACGTCACATTCTGTCTATCGCCTCGACCCCGACCACACGGGAAGTCTCTCTGCTACGTACTCACGAAGATCTATCAACAAGTCATCACTGATGTTGGCGAATGTCGATCTATCATCTTTGTACAGCCTTGTGTGTGAATTCCATACTAATTTAACTTGGCTCTTTGAGGAAATTGAGTGTATAAGATTAGATTAAAAAATACAGGGAAAATTATTTCATAAATTATGAATATGTTTGTTACTTACAGAGAATTGCATGTCTAGAATGCAGTAGCGGCAAACCTCCTGATGGACGTGTACGCTTATGGCCGCCGGTCGCTCGAATAATAAGCGGAGGTAAGAATCTAGGTGCTGAAACAAAGTCAATTGTATTACGGAATAATGTGAAGTAATTAACATATTAAATATACACATGAACACTCTTTCAATCACTTGTTCATCAAACCAAATACTGGGGTCCTCGAGCTCTTGGAAAAAAACATTGCTTACTCCGTACCCAAGTCCAACGTCAACCCTGAATTCAAGAATTGTTAAACAACAAGCACATGTATTTAAATTAATCTATGAAAATGCTAATAGAGTGAATTAACACTTATAGATTTTGGCTGGTCTTGAATCGATCGTACAGTTGCGACTGGCGCTCCCAATCACTCGTTGTGAATGGTGACTATAACGCTGCACTTGGATTCTGGCCCGAGTAGGACGCATCAAACCATCATGAGCGACACCCGATTTCGGAGCCAAGGCACTTCCAGGTTCCACCACACTATGAGGGGAAAGGGGAGATCTAAACCCTGTCCTCGAACTAGATGGCTCATACTCAGGCCTGTTGTGCATGACATCAGCGCGGAGGCACCTAAACTCCTCCGTAACCGCAACTCAGAAGTAAGCCTAGGTTTGATTCACAGCAACAATGTGAGCTGCCATCTGGTGAATGTACTCATCCTGATCATCCTTGAAGCTTGTTCACCTTCGTCAACGTCAACCTCCCTATTTCCACTGAACACTGGGGGAGCATCCACTCCAGCTCGATCATGCCATGTCCGTGGAGGACGGAGGAATATCATGCGTGGGAATATAAGAACTGGGCTCATCGAACCACCCTGTCCCTGAATCATGTCCCTCTTGGTCAGGGCTAGGTGTAAACATCTGTCGGTATGCACATAGATCCCAATTAGACTGCCATTCTGAATGATCCACCGTGTGTCTGCTATGCCATCGATCCTCGTCATCCACCCGGGCATAATACTGCTGATGCCAAGGATCACGTATGGGATCGTAGGCCTCCCCCCGGTCTGCTGGTTCCAAGATGATTCTACATGATTTAAGATGGCCTTTCTTTTGAGGTTAGAAAATTCCTTGGTGTACAGTTTCATGCATAAACCCTCCAAAGGATCATCCTATATGCCAATCTAATAATTCGTTGTGCTTTCATCAGCGAGCTCCTTGGGAAATGGCACCACAGCGGGATTCTTTGTCAAAAAAATAAAACACTTAGATACAATATCACTGTTTAAATGTTGAATTTCATCAAGTATGCATAACTATTAAAATTTCATACCTCAGAAAACAACTTCATATTAACCCTCTTTACCGTACGAAACTCCCATCGCAAGCAAAATGGACGGTTATCCCTTCTATCATCTGGGACAGCCCCATATGGTGCAGCATGGGCTGGTATATGCTCATATGCCCAAACCTATCAGAGTAAAAAGACTATTGTTAGGTTATTATTGTTACGTAAACTCGGAATAAACAGGAATAAGATCACAAAAATTTTTTAGTAATGTACTATAATGCGTACCAGGAGCGCAAATGTGCACCCATAGAAGTGGTATCTATACGTGTTGGGGTTTGCTCTCTCAGGAAGTCTGGTCAAAATGTTGTCCATGAAGTGCAGTAGAGTAATGTAACTGGCCTAGCCCCAGGGGAATAAATCTCTGCTGCGACTGTCCTCTACTAGCACCCAAACCCAATTGTCTACACTGATATTAGTAACATCCGATTCCAGGAGAAAATAGTAGACCAACAACACTTTGGCAACCTTTACCGCGTTCTCAGGGATTTAATTAAACGTATTACCTTGAAAATCTTTAGCAATCTCGCTTACTAATGGTCTTTGGTATTGCCCATAATACGTATCGTAAACCCACCACGCGGGATATTATACATCGTGTTCGGATCAAACCCCACTCAATCCCGGAAGCAGAGCCACATAATTCTCATGAACTCTACCCTACCAAATCTAATTCACTCGTTCCCAACCCGAAAGAATCTAGCAGTTAAATCATCCCCGCTAACTAGAATTTCCCATGTTATCAGACCGTGGATATTAGCGTGCACGTTCCAATTATCGTCAAGATCCGAAAAATGACAGGACCTCCTAAATATTCGTACAACATTTACCCCAAGCTCCAATAACCTTGTACGGATCATTCCCATAACAGTTCCCAGTTTGCAGTAATTATGTATACTACAATTCTGCCCCTGCATACTTGGACGCTTCCAATCACCCTGCACAAGTAATATTTTTTTAAATAATTTGTAAGACACAAAATATCTATCTATTCAATGACAGTTCAACCAGTCTACTTAATTCAGTAAATATATAGATATAATTACAAAAATAAAATAACAAGAAGGTCATTGCAGTAACTGAACAAATAATAAGGCACACTGAATATTTAAAAAATTTAACAGTTATTGATTGCCTATTCGGCCTATTAATATTCTATTCGGCCTATAAATTTACACTATTCGGCCTATTTCAAATTGCGGTATTCGGCCAACGTCGAGTTTGCCCTGATTTCATCCTAAAAAATCGTTTCCTTCTATTCGGCCTACACTTTGTTCTATTTAGCCTACAATTTCCTTCTATTCAGCCTACATTTTCATTCTATTCGTCCTACAATTTCATTCTATTTATCGTCCTATACTTTCCTTCTATTCGGCCTACACTTTACTCTATTAGGCTTACACTTTGCTCTATTCGGCCTACATTCAGTTTTTTTATTCGACCTGTTTGCTTTCACAATATTCCTACTATATTTTGTTCTATTCGGCCTATGTCAGATGCTCTATTCGGCCTACAAAGTTTTTTCACATATTAAAAAAACACTCCTACTGCGGTCCTACATTCTAAAATGATGTATACACAATTAAGTCACATTCTACACAAGTAAATTTTCACCATTTAAACATGAACAAAACCACAAAATGTAGGCAAAACATTATACACAATTAAGGGAATAAAAACCAATTTCGTCCCGCAACTTCGCCTATGGTCCCTTTTAATCCCAGAAAAGTTAAAGTTGCCAAAATAGTCTCGTAACTTTCAAAATTTTTGCCGAAAAGGTCCTTTTAGCTGGAAAAAAACAGAATTTGCTAAATCCAAGCCAAGCTTTAACGTCACATCTTATAACAACGCACCTTTCACAACACAGCCTCTATACTTCAATTTCCATCATATTTTCACACTTCAAAATGGTATCAGAGCCAGGTTTATTTATTTATGAATGAAAAAATTATTATAAACTCATATCACTTAACGAGAGGAGAGTTTCAAAGACATATGGATCTGAACGAAAGTTCGATATCCGAGTGGGAAAGGATTATAAGCCCTGTTCAAAACTGGAGCAACAGTGCCTTCTAGCTCGTTGGATATGATGAAACGAGCAGCTCTATATAATAACACTACAATATTCTGTACAGACAACAAGTAAAAAAAGTTGAGGCCAATAACCGATTCTGGAAAGGTCTCAGACGAGGATGGAAATGGGCAGAGGCTCGTGCCAATTACATCGAGGAAGAACATTTGGAGGAAGGCCACCAGAATGAGATATGATATTCCAATGAGGTGTCAAGAAATATAGTGGAACTCCATAGTTTCACAGAGATCCATGGACGTGTCCTCAGACACGAGCAATGGAGAAAATGGCCAATTCAAGGTCCAAGATAGATCTGCAAGCCATATCACTTTTCATAGTGGTCAAAATGACAAAGTGGAAAGAGATCGAGGCAAGCCATATCACTTTTCATAGTGGTCAAAATGACAAAATGAAGGCGATGGGATTGTCAATAAGGGTCAGCCTAGTTCGAGGATCTAATCTACATAACACCCCATATGGTCGGTCTCACCTTGAATCGATAAATCCATACGGGTTGATCCTAAATCTCGACACTCTGGACTTCAAAAATAGAGAAAGCTTATCGACGAGTGGACGAATACAATGAAGATTGCGGGAGGAACACTGGATCCTGGATAAAGAAGGGTTCATAAGATTCCTAACTATGAGCCTAGAAGGATCAGTAAAGTGCGCTTGGGAGGTACTCTCAGACGAAGTCAAGAAGGAGGTCATGGAGGGAGAAAACCTTGGCAATTTTGTTGATCGCATGGCCAAGATCTTCAAGATCCATTTCATTGGTGTAGGTTACTTCAAAGGAATGGAAGAAGAAAAGAAGAAGAAGTATAGAAATGCCCTATACAGCCTGGAATTACTTGACATTTGTCACGTAGATGAGTACATCAAACTCTTCACAGAGTATAGATGGAAATCGAAGATCAAGGAGGAGGAAGTATTCCATCTGTTCTTTGCTAAGATTCCAAGCCCATGGAGAGAAATGTTGATCAAAGAATATGAATCATTCGAGCTGGATTCAATAGAAAGGAGGATGTCCTTCCTCTAAGCCAAGATTGCAGAGTGATTTCATCAAGCATCACTATATAAAAACTACAAGAGATTAAAGGGAATCAACAAAATAGTACCCTTATGCTGCGAGAGCAATGATCTTCCAATCATCATTAGAAGAAACCTAAGGAAGCACAAAAAGATGAAGAAAGGTCATCCTTACACACAAAGTAGCAGAGGATGGAGGTCTAGAAGACCAAGATCCTTTTGGTCCAAACAAAAGGCATGAAGCTATAAATCAGGACAAAGGTCTGGACTATCAAGATGGAGTTCGAGAAGTCAAGCCTAATTCTCAGGATCAAACCAGAGAAGAACTCCGACAAGAAAGACATTCCGAAGAGCATCTACACAAGCTAATGAAAGATTCAAGAATTGAAACTACTATACATGTGGAGCTAGAGAGCATATTTCACCTGATTGCCCGGAGAACCAGAAGCGGGGAGTACGACAGTTCGAAACAACCCCAGAAATAGAGTAAGCTGTTTACTTCCAAGATCTGATACAAGTATATCAGTTTAAAGATACACCCTCAGACGAGAGCATCTATGAAGAAGAATGCTTCAATCAAGATGAATTTTCTGAAGATGAGTCGGAGTGAAAAAGAAAGCTTCAGGCAGGAGATGCAAGAAGATATGTCGGGATTCTTTTCCCAGACATCAATTTCTCATAAAGCCCTTATGAGAATCATGAAGGAGGATCCAAGACTCAATCTATATGATGGATTCACTGTAGGAAGATTGGAGCGGCTTCTTAGTTTCAAAAATAGAAAATATCACATCATATACAAGGTGACCGAAGGAGAGATTGCCATCCCTATGGAGCTCATGGGAAATATGATGGAAATGCAGCTAGTTCCTGTTGGTGAGATCAAGAAGGAACTCAGTAAACTTCAGAGAGAAGTTGCTAAGACCATGTCTTAGATCCATATCAGAGCTATTCGTGTCCTTATCAAAGCAATATTCAAAGAAGGTATCGATACACCAATCGATATAGCAATCTTTGATAAGAGGATCAAGAATACAAGAGATGCATTCCTGGGAGGAATCTCAGCAAACCTGTATGCAGGCAAGGTGACATCCTACATCTACCCAAGGATTGCCTATAATCTGGCGAATAAAGATTTCAGTAGAGTACTCACTCTCCATCAAGATTTCAAGAATAAAGATTTGATGAAAGAAGAGAACCGACCATACTCTATCACGTATAGTATCTCATATGCTCTATCCAACACTCATCATTCAGATTTATTCCAAATAAAGGAGTATATTGAGATCCCAAATGTGTTCGAAAGGGTTGCATGCGCAACCAGATCAGAAATAATGGAGTTACCGCCAATTCACGATATGGATTTGCGGTCAAGGATAAGCTGGTCTTGAGCAGACAAGATAGCCTCAAATTCGAATAGAGAAAGATTTCTTTCCAAGAAGATAGGATGATCAGTGAAAGATGGGGAAAGAAACCAATCGTAGAGGTAATCCAGGAACCAAAAAAGTTCACAACAAAGGGTGAACTAAAATGCCCAGAAGGATGGAGGGGAGTCGAAGTAATATTCAATATCACTAAAAAGAAAAAATCTATTCCTTGTGATGTCTTGTATTATCTTTAACAACCAACACCTTGGAGATACCAAGTACAACTCAAACTTGGTTATCTTGAGCTAATAATTGAGGGTGTTGCAGGAAGATTCCTAGAACAACTAGTGCTGGGATTGGAGTTTCTCGAGAATCACAAACCTTGGAAATGATTACAAGATGGAATGGAATTAACGGTTAAAGGAAAAAGATATAAAGTTCACTAGAAAGGGCTCTTTATAAGCTATGATCTAACCATGATCACAAGTCTATTCTCGATATATATCACCATCGGGATGATATATAAGGAGCACCGTGTAGAATATTTTGCGGCATATATTGATTCAGGAGCTGGTATCTGCACAGCGAAAGAAAGAATCTTTCCTAAAGGTTCGGGTGAAGATTTGCCAACCGTACGAGGAAGAAATTTCTCACAGAGGGTGCTAATCCTTAAAAGAGGAATCAAATAAGCAGAAATTATAATCGGAGGAGCTGTTCGTACCCCATGGTACAAGGTGAAGACTCTGCCAATATATTTTCACGACACCGGAGCGGATATCCTATTAGGAAATAATTTCCAATAGACATTCAAGCGTTTTACCCAAGAAAACACAACAAGAAGGCTTATTTTCACAACCCTTTGTGAACATAAGATCATCACACCAAGACTGTGGAATGCATTCCAAAGAAAAATGTCAATCACATTTCGCAGCAAGCGTGGTGATAATGAAGGAAAACTTAGTCATCCAAAGATGAATGATCGAAGAAAATATAGCAAAGCAGTCCTTCAGATGAGAACCGAGACTAGAGGAGGCATCATATACATCAAGCAATCAACATTCAATGATAGAAATACACAAAGCTCATTCAAGATTAAAATCAAATTGCATAAAAACTAAATTATCCAACACCAATCATGGAGCTAATCCCACAAAGGAGATTAGTCTATCATAGTCTTAGAGTAAACAACATAGACAATTGAATCTACAAATTCCATGATCAAACTATAAAGAATTTTACAAAAATTAGAATTAGATTCTCCCTTTGAAGTCCTTCAATGGAGATCTCCTTCTTCTTCTTGCAGTCTTCACTTTCCCTTGCTTCCTTGATCACTTGGATGGTGGATTTGATGGAGGAGATCAAGTATGGATGGTTGGATGAAGAATGGATGAAGACGATTGTGTCAAATAGAGGAAATGGTATGTGATCTAGGTGTAGGAGTGAAATCCTTCGAAAATTCTGATCAAATATTGAAGTATTGGGTATTTATACCCCTTGGGGAGCTTCTAGAAGAAATCTGATTTTTTTACTAATCAGACACCTACACGACTCGTGTGCTGCAACATGCCTTAAGTTGTGTCAGGGTTTCTGTGTCAACGTGAACTTACGACGGCACACGAGTCGTGTGCCGCAACACGGCCAAAGGATGATCGTATTGTGCGTTCTGATGTCGTCGCACGACCATCTCTTATAGGCCCGTTTGCAGTACACGACTCGTGTACTTGAAATGGCTGGCTGTGTTTTGCTGCCCTATTTTCTTCTTCCTTCTTTCGTCTCCCTTCTCTATTTTCACTCCGATTTCACCTGTTTTACATACGATTAAGTTCATTCACACTCAATTCCATAAAAATACATAACTCCACCAAATAACACATAAATACGGATAAAATATACGAAAACACAAATAAAAAGACACTAAAATCTAGGTGAAAATATCGCTCATCAAGGATAGAAGATGGAAAAACTAAAAGAAACCTTCTCAAAGCAAGCTTGAGAGAAAATCTATAGAGAGACGTCACAATCGAAGAACAAACATCTTTTGAAGACGTCAAAAAGAAGATACAGAGGAACTTCAACGAGGATCCTCTAGCCTAGTGGGACAAGAACGAGCTCAAAGCCTTACTCAAAGTGAAAGAAGGAAAGGAGCATGAGTTCGTAAGATACAAGCCTATCCTGATGAACCAAGATGATCGAAAGGATATGCAGTAAATACTTAAGGAACATCTGGACCCATCAGGAGTATCTCCAGACTGCAGTCCAGGATTTCTGGTTCAAAATCATGGAGAAGTCAAGCGAGGAAAGTTGAGACTTGTGATCAACTACAAATGAATCAACAACATCTTGGAGTTCGATGGATACTACATACCAAGTAGGGAACACTTGGTTAACTTTATCAAGAATGCCAAGGTATTTTCAAAGTTCGATTGCAAATCTGAGTTTTACCAGATTATGATGGAAGAAGGAAGCAAGAAGTTTACAGCCTTTTTCACACCACAAGGCTATTATATCTGGAATGTCATGCACATGGGCTTGGTAAACACACCCCAGATATATCAAAGAAAGATGGATAATCTTTTCAAAGATTATTTCTCATTCATGTTCATTTATGTGGATGACATCCTCATAGCCAAAAAGAACATGAAGGAGCATTTGGCACATCTGGAAGTATTTTCAGAAGTATGTCACAAGGAATGATTAGTGCTTTCTGAAAAGAAGGCAGTAATTGCAACAAGACAGATCAAGTTTCTTGGAGTAGAGATTGATGAGTTTGGGATTATTCTACAACCACACATTGTAGAAAAGATTCAAGGATTTCCTGAAGATCTCAAGGATAAAAAGCAACTCCAGAGCTTCCTAGGAGTTGTCAACTTTGCTGGGATGTTCATAAACAATCTAGCACAATACAGGAAGGTGTTTAGTTCTCTGTTGAAAAAAGATGCTGAGTTCCAGTGGGAGGAATCACACCTAGAAATGGTTAAACAATTAAAGGAGGTTTACAAAAAGCTCCCAAAGTTAGCCATTCCGAATGATGAGGACGACCTGTTGCTATATACAAATGCCAGTGACCATTGGTGGGCAGCAGTTCTTACGAAGTCCACATCAGAAAGAGAAGTGTCATGCAGATATTGCAGTGGACTCTTTGCAGGGAATGAAGCAAAGAGATGACACATAAATGAGAAGGAGTTCTTCGTAGTACGAAAGACGTTCAAAAAATGGCCGCTATTTTTTTTTGTGAAGAAATTCATTCTTAAAATCGATAACACGAGTGTCAAAGCCTTTCTAAAAAATAAAATTGAATCAAAACCAGAAAAGGCTAGACTTTTAAGATGGCAAGCTGAATGTCAGTATTATGATTTTAATATTGTCATTATTAAATTTGTTGAAAATATTTTGGCAGATTTTCTGACGGGAGATGGAGGGAGGTGAGATAGACTCCATCATGATCGCTTCAAGGCACCTGATGGACAATCTTGAGTTGCTCAAAAGAGAATTCGAGAATTTGGTGCTCAATGCTGAGCTTGCCGAAAAAGTGCAAGAGATTGATCGGACCAAAGTTTTCAATCGCATATGAGACTATATCCGCAACAATGTGGGACTATTTGAGAAAATACGAGAGCCACTCCTCCGGGCTGTTGATAGCAATCAACAAAAGGAGAGTATTGGAGAACAGGGCAATAAACCCGGAGCAAGGAATTCAAGTACCCTTAGCACGAGTCATGGATTGGAACTTCCAAAGGAAGAACTGGTGCAAGTAAAAGTCGAGGCTCTGGAGTCACATCAGAGTCGTCGAGTCAATCCAGTACCTCCGGAGTTAAAGAGAAAGAGATCAGTCTTAGGCCTATGACGGGCACCGTAAAGACTGGTATTACCATGTACGAACTTTCTCATTGGCAGGGATAACAAGCTAGCTGGGAAAACTAAATACAAGATAAGGAATCCGTCCAGAGAAATACCGGATAGATGTATCAGGGGAATACCTCCAAGTTTGGATGAGAGAAGGCTCAAGTCCGAACGATGTAAAGAAGTGGTATGATTTTGGGTCGTTAGCCTCAATATATACTATTGCACCTATAACTTTCAAAACTGCCAGACTGGCTAGCGAAAGCAGTTGTGAAGTCATGGAAAAATAATATATATGACTTTGTCCAGAGGAGATATATTGGAGCTTTACTTCACTAGTGCAGCTCTAGAACCAGTCAGGAAAGGCAACCACGAGGCCTTTCATTTTATCAAGCTAAGAAGACCCGATATTGAGGCATCAAACAGAATCAAGGAGTCTTCTGGAAAGGAACCAGTTTTAGTTTCTACATATTCCGAGGAACAAATCTCTATGCGAAAAGCGAGGGGTTTTTATGTCTGCATTCAAGCAATGGATCAGGTGAAGTTCCCATTCAAACTCAAACATAAAACTATGAATGAGTCTTTCCTGTTAAACACCTTAACAGGAAAAAAGACAGTGTTTGCCCAAAAAGCTTTCGAAGAAAAACGAGAGCTTCTTTAGAGAAACAAGCTTCCAGGGAGTAAACAAACTTATTGAAAATACTGTAACATGGCCCACTTTGGGCAATGGATAAATAAAATATGCTCAAACTGCTCTACCTAAATAGAACCAGAGTTCGGAAAAGGAGTAAGATTGGGCATAGGGAGGATAAGAATTGCTGGACCCCCTTCAGCAAATAAAGAAGAATGAGGAAAAAAAAGGGCAAAACCTCTTCAAAATACCAAATAGCCGGGTGACACTTCAGACACCCCTGGAGACAAGTGACTCTATAAGGTGGGCAAGAATCAAGGAACCTTTCGAAAGGTCAAAAGGATAAGGGTCATGTGACCCTTCGGAAGAGGCAAAAGACAAGTGTTGGACAGCTGCCAACAATAATGGATGGAATAACGTAAGCAGTGACACCAGCACAATGACGTAATCAGTGACGTTAGCAAGAGTAAAGAGGCTTTGAAATCTTGATTTCATATCAGAAAGCCTCTATAAATAGAAGAGCTGAGAAAGCAGAAGGCATCGACCATCGCCCTCTGTTTTATCTCATTCAATAAATATTGTAGTTTCCTTTCTTTCCTTGTATGAGTGTTTCTTTTTTAGCTACCATAGGTAGCTAGAGGAGTCTTCTTCTCTTGTTTAAGTAGTATGAGTGTGTAATAATATTTCCATTTAATAAATAAATAATGTTGGGCTTCTCCCCATATGTAACCTTTCATTTTCATTAACCTTAATCTCCATACTTTCCGACGAGAAATAGTAGCAGCATCATGTACACCCGGTGTAAGAAACAAACCAAGGTTGTGCTGAGGTCCGCTGAAGGAACGAGATTGAACCATCACATTACGGGGCGCGTGGTTGGCTGTGAGCAGCAGCTGTAAAACCTCCCGGATACCCGGTGGATTAACGGTAAAAAAAGGTAGTGTTACTATTTTAAGTTGGCTAATTACAAGATTAATATTGTTTAATTAATGTACCAAAGTATGCTGGGCCTGATATGGTCGTAATGGACTAGGTCTATTTTGAAAATTGAAAAAATAATGAAAGTTTGGGGTAAAATTGAGTATATAGAGGCTTAAAATGATTTTATTTTTGAAAATCTAGAAATAGCAAAAGGTGAGGTGGCTTCTTAGAAATTTTTTTTGAATCTTCTAAAATTTGGGACTGTCTGCGAATATTTCTCAAAATTTGGGATTTAATCAGAGCATATCCACAAGATACGGGACGATATCAGCCAAAAATTAAGTTACGGGACGAAATTGAGAAATTTCAAAAGATAAGCGACCAAAAAGGACCATGCCTAAAGATACGGGACTAAATTAGTATTAAACCCCACAATTAAGTCACATTCTACACAAGTAAATTTCCACCTTTTAACCATGAACAAAACCACAAAATTTAGGCAAAATATGAAAAACAACTACTACATACTAGAAAAATTAAATAAAATAGAACTGCCTTCATACGTACCTGAATTGTGCCATTGACAAATCTCATTGGAATCCGTCCTCGTTGGAAAATGCCTGTTCAGGCCGATGAAGAAAGGGGGGGCCGCAAATGGAGAAGAGAGAGTGAGAAAGGGGGGACCGCAAATGGGTGGGATACACTGTGGTTTGGGACGAAAAGGAGAGAGAAAGAGGGAGGAGTTTGGGACGAAAAGGAAAAAGAAGGAGAGAGAAAGAGAGAGGAGTTTGGGAGGAAAATGACTTTACCTTTTGGGATAACTTTTAAATTTTAAATGTATTCTTACCCACCCCATTTAATGCGGTCAACACTGACATAATGATGCCCCATTATTTTCGTCCTTTATCCTGATAGTTAGGGGGTAAATTGGGGAGTCCATTTAATAATAACTAGTAAAAATTATTTTTAATGGAGGTGACTACTAAAAATTGTATTTAGTGAATAGTGGCTAGTAAAAATTTGGACCCCATTTTTATATTCTTCGATATTACTTTTCTAGTTTTAGGTAGAAAACGACGATATATTCATCAACGCATTTAATTTTATAATGATAATACTCTCATATTTAATTATAATGTACATTGTTCAAGTATTTTTTTTTCAGTTTCATTAGTAAAAATATTCTATATATTTTATTTATTTTTTACAGTTTATTCTTTAATTTCAATAACTTTCTTTATTTTTACACTTTATTCATCATTTTCAATAATTTTTTTAAATTATTAATTTACTCTTACTTTTTTTATATTATATATTTAAAAGATATATTTCATAATATTCATATCAGTACAAATAAATATTATAAATACCGGATAAAGAATAGTATGGTTTACATTTTATTTATTATTAGTATCTTTTTAAATATCATATTATTTCTATAGAGAAAAATGGTGAACGCTTTCTGAACGAATGTATTTACATTTTTTCTTTCTTTGAAATTTATTACATTGAGCAGTATTTTAAAATTCTACAAACATATGTGTAATTCGAATTTCTTTAATTAGAGAGAGTAATTATTATTCATTTAAATAAAAAAATATTACCCATAACAAAACAAAAATTAAAATATGAGGAGTAATATTATTATTTTTATGAGAGTATAAGAATAATAATTTATGGCAAAAGTTTGTGTGTGCTCGGACACATGGAGCACATTCCGTGTGCCTTTATAATTTTGTGTTAAATTGTATACCCTTTAGTATAAAGATGTGTACCATTTATTTTACAAGGCAAAAACTTGTGCGCCTAGACGCACGGAAGCACACTCCGTGTGCCTTTAGAATTTTGTGTTAAATTGTATACCCTTTAGTATAAAGATAAATTTTCTTTATTTTCTGAAGAAAAATAAAAAAATATAATGAAAAGTGTATACCGTTTAGAATAAAATTGTGTATCCTTATTAAATAAAGTGTATACTCTTTAAACAAAATAATTTATCCTTATCCATAATACTAAATTTTAAAGGAACGTGCGTTCGGCGCACACTGGGCTCATCATATTTTATTATTATAAATAGTAATTTAATAGGAAATTAATTGATTCTTAAATTGAGACACCAATTGTGTGGTATGTGTCCCACATCTCTGTTACCGCACATTTATGACACGACAATTGGAGTATGTTTTATTCATTATAAATTAATAATTCTAAGAATCAAAAGAAAATGACAATATTTAATTATATTTTGCACTAAACTTGATTAATTAATGAATAAACGGAGTTCGAGAAAGGTGAGATTGCTTGAAAATTGTAGTGGGATTGGAGGGCTTCATTGACGGCTTTTCTTAATTAGCTTTTTTCATTAAATTATTTGGGCTATTGGTTTTTTTATAATTACTTGATCATAAAAGTAGTTAGATCTTTTGCTCAATATATAGTTCATTTTCCACTGTTTCTTAGATAAGGTTTCATACAAAGGTTTTTGAAACAGTACCACCCACCTTGTGAATTTTTGTAAACTTTATTAGGTTTACTTTCATACAAAGGCTTTTGGAACTGTATTACTCACCTTGTGAATTTTTTTAAACTTTAATTTCATTTCATTCCACTCTTTATTATTTATCACAGTTTTCAGTCAGACTTTTCAAAATTATTTTTTTCCACATTTTAAGAATATATTCAAAAATATTCAAGATGATAAATAAACTCTTAACTCAATATAAACACGATATTAATATAAAAGTGTATCAAGTAATTATTATTTTTAACTTTTGAAATAAGCGTAGTTATTATTTAATCAACTTTTATGACTTGATTTGGTACATATTTTAACCCAAATAATGACGTTGATAACACTATCAAGTCAAAATAAATATATCAGGTGAAGTTAAAAATGTTAACTTTTACAAAAATTAAGAATAAAAACTACTATTTTTTTTAATATCGCATCAAGGTTTTTCCGTCACCTTGGATATTCTCGGACATACTATTAAAATGTGGGGAATTTATTTATTTATTTAAAGTTTGATTTTGCACAGTTGAAAATCACCCAATAATTAATTTAGTGAAATGATAGTGATTAGTTAGACACAATTATCTTTTCATAAAGAAAGATTAAGTACAGTTATTAGGATTTTGGCCTAACTTCAGACATACACACAGCTTATTATTATTATTATTATTATTATTATTATTATTATTATTATACTCCTATATATATACACTAATTTCACACTTTCATAATTTGTGTAAATAGATTGTATTGATCCTTATTTAATTTAATAAGAAAATTAAAGTATCATATCACGTTGTATAAAATAAATTGTATAATCCTACATGCTAAAGTAAAACTATTTTACTAATTAAACAGTACACATAAGTTCCAGTGCTAATGAACAAAGAATGGGCACAGGAGGAATCCTGAAGGAAATGAAATAATTAAATAATATAAATATATTATTATTAGGAATAGGAACTGAACATACTCATTATATATCGGTAAGGTTAGGTTTTTTTTATGGTTTTTTAATCTTCTAAAAATTGAACCGAAATCAATTACCGAAATTATGGAAAATACAAAATTGAAATCGAATCGAATTTAATATTTCTGTATGATTCAAATTAATTTTTCGATTTTATCCATTTTTTCTCACCCCTTAAGTAACCCTAGTTATTACTCCAATCTGAATAATTATTTTTGGAAGAGTGTTTTATATGTACAAATGTTCCACCTTATCACCACTAAAAAATTAAAGTGTCACACTGTACATACACTTAAAAATATCATGATGATTTAATATTTTATTTTAGTAAAACTTTTTTTAAAAAATAAAAACATATGGTTAAATAGTTGTGTAAGATCACACATATGAGTTATGTGGAATGATTAAAAAATATAATATTGGCTAAGAAAAATGACACATAACTTTTTTTTATAAAAAAACATCACAATACTATAAAAATGACACATAATTTTGTACTTTATTGCTATTTTATACACTTTTTTTTTGAATTATTCAAATTATCTTTTTTTTTTAACATACATCTAAAAAAACAAAAATTTCAATCCACGTGCGCTTTGATACGTGCAAAACTACAATGGATGGGGGTATTTAATTATTTATATCTTATTTTATTATTATTATAAAATGCCTTACTTATTTAATACTAAAAAAATGTATATTCTTGCTTGGGGTGGCTTCAAATTGATTCCAATTTAACTATATGTTACGCAAAGATTTTACTTATTTATTTTGTTGATCCCAACTTTTTCTTTAAATATTTTTTGTTTTTTAAAGGGTGCATGATTGGATAAAATGATTAATTTTTTATTCCCGGACCTTGATTTTTCTTTTTGCCCATTATTATTGAATAAATTAATTAATTAACTAATCCCTTTATTGTTAATCTATTTTATTTTATGAATGAGTCATGGTCTCATGACATCTACGTGTTGTTTAAAGTTTATTTTTGAAAGATTGTAAGTGAGTACATGGTTTTATTAGAAAAAAAGACTGTCTTTATTTATACGTGATATATAAACATAAATTCAATTTTACTATAAAAACAATATAGTATATGAATGTACAGAAGAAGAAAAAGTTTTAAATATCAGTACTGCAAATAATAATTAATATTATTTAATTATTATATTCCACATATGATAGTGGATAAGAGAAAGAGGGAGTTAATGAAACAGTTTATTAACTCATGTCTCGTTGGAAATAAAAACTACTGCGCGGAGACAGTTTTACGTAAGGCGATACGTTAGACGCAAAAACGCCATAGAACGCAGAACGCAAGAGAGCATTTTTCTTCTCTTGATTTCTCTCCCGTTTTCACATCACAAATTCAGTTGACATATTCTAGATTAATATTGTATCGTGAAAATTAATCTACAACCTCGTGTTGTATGATTTGATCCAGTGATCACCGTTCTATCGTAAGCACTAATCGGTTCGTACTTCCGCTGCAACGAAAACTCTACGGAGAAAGGTATGATTTCTCCCTATGTATGAAGGTGAGTTTTCCAACATTGGTATCAAAGCCAATGGTTGGTACTCCGTATGTCTTTTGGATCAAAATTTTCAAGGTTTAAGTTTTCTGCTTTTTACGGTTTAAATGCTCATACATGATCCAAGTGTTTGATGTTATATGATTGTTGTATTATGTGACATTGATGGGTCATTATGTAAGTTTGAAGCAGAAATTTATTTGTCCAGTGGCAATTACATGTGTATGACGATTTTAAACCATTAACACTCTTCAAGAGTTCAATTTTTTGCCATTTTTTTGTGTATGTAAAAGTATGTTTTTATATACCACTGGATAGGCCTCGTCAAGAGGAATCCGTCAGTATTTTTTGTGCATTTTTTGGCCTTTTAGAACTCAAGATATATTTTTTTGAAGTCATTTTCGTGATTGGGCCAAATCTGCAAAGTTTCAGAAAGTTTGGGGGTCTGGTTTTGAGAATTCAATAAAGGTCAGGGACTTTTTCAAAATTAAATAAAATTTGAGGGTTGACCGGGTCAGACCAACCCGAACCGGACAGCACCGACGTGGACCAGACCGGACGGAGGCGAACCGAACCAGGTCAGGACCAGCCGGAGGACTGACGACCGATGGTGGCGCGTGTACGACACGCGCCGGCAGACGGCACGTGAAGCCCACGCGCTGGTAGCCGGTGACACTAGCGGTGGCGAGTGAGTTTCACGCGCCGACAGACACCTTCCCTAAAGCGACGTGTATGGTACACTCGCCGGTAGGCACCCTACCAGCAGCCAGCGCGTGACGGCGCGTGAGAGTGCGTCCGGGCTCGTGGTGGCACGTGGGCGGCACGTACAGGTGCTTGCAGGCGCGTGCCGGTGGATGGAGGCACGTGCGAGGCTCCTGGAGGGCGCGTGCCGGCATGTGTTGGCACGTGCGATTATTTTTCGGTGTCTGGTCGACTTTTTCTGACGTGTTTCGACGCGTGGAGTCCAATGGTTACGTTTTCGAGAGCGCATGACGTCATCTTCAGTGTGTATTTGTAGTTTTACTTCATTTTGTAACATATTTATTGAATACAAACCTATGGGGTCGTTATTTTGTTGCAATTTTAGAAGAATATGCATTTTAATATGTCATTTAATTCTAAATTCATGGTGTTGAGTGATGTTAGAATTGTTCAAACTCCTGTAGCCTATGAAAGTGGGAGCCAAAGTGAGTTGGACTGATACACTTGTGAATATGTCTATAGAATATTGGAAAGTTGTTTCCATATGCATTATATGGAGAGGAAATTCATGTGATATTGTTTGACTAACACTTGTGTGTTTGATATTTGGTTGCTCGTTTTTCTCAGAAGCATGTCAGGATCGGGAACAATTACAGAGGAAGACATTAGGACTAAAGATGAGGTCCTTCATGAATTCTTGTATTATAAAATGAAACCTACACACAACATTAGAGACCACACAATTGTTTTGATTGAACTCTACAACCAGATGATGCATTTAATTTATAGCAAAATGATTCCAAGTAATAAGTATTTTCAAATTACTAGTCCTCAAACTTGGGCGAACATTTTGCCTCCCTATCTTAAAAAGGTTTTTTGGGCTAAGTGGGAGACTTACCAAGTGAAACCTAACAGTTATTTCATTATGCTTGATTTGGTAAATGCTTCTATGGCAGAAGATAGGACACAAGCACTGAGATCAGCCTGCTTGAGGATGGGAAGAATTTGACGTTCTGATTTTTTGAGACTGAGTGGTCGAGACAAACGTCAGATTAATAATCCTCATATAGATCCTCTAGGGCGAGCTATCTTTAGTGTGGGGACTAAAGAATTTGATTGGGAACGTAATTTGAAATCTAGTGATACATTAGGAGATACAATCAGTATTTATCGCTAGTTTATTTCCATTGTATTTCTAATTGGAAACTCAGGGAGTTCATTAGGATTTTATGTTCATGACTTGTCAAACTTGGTGGTTTTGCTATTGTGAATGGTTATTTAAGTTCTGTTTATAAGTGGTTGTTCAATAATATTTTGTTAATTACTTGAACATTGTGATTTTACGTTTTGAAATAAGAATCTAGTATTATGATACTTGATGAGATTGATGATTAGTAGTCTCCGAGCTATTTTTCGAGATCAAGTTTTGTGTTATTTATTGAGATGTCTGTGTTTGGCTTAACGTAAAATTTAGATAAAACATTATTAACATACTGAATCACTTTAATCTCTATCAAAGAAAATAGCATCAAAATCTATTTTCGCTGAGTTAAAACAAAGGTGAGAAACTCATAGGTGACAATTATGACACAAGGCGTCATAAAATTTGGTACGTATTGTATGAACAAGATGCATTGGATGCTATAAGCCAAGTGATGGCTGATCTAGGCGCGGGTATTGGAAACCAAGGGAGATGTGACCAAGAAGCGTATTAGGCATGGAAAAGGAAAATTCCATTGAACGAGGTATTCTTATAAGCTTAGTAATCGATGTGATGATTCATGAATCCCACCGCACATTATATCTGGGTGTATCTACGTGAGAAGTATGTGGGTACATTGGTTACAAGATTTAGGCAGTTAATTATTAAGTTCGATACTTACAAAAAACCAGATTACAATATTAGACAGCATCTCAGGGAGATGTCTAATATGATAATCGAACTTAAGACTGTCGGTCATATACTCTCTGATGTACAGCAAATCCAAGTCCTGATCCGCTCTTTACCTGATTGTTGAGAACATCTCAAAGTCAACTTAATGCATAATGAAAGCATTAAAACTTTCAATGATGTAGCTCATCATGCTGAGCTAGAAGATGAGAGGCTCGGAGCCTCAAAGCCAACTTCTGGGGCCTTCTATGTCGGTTTTACTTCTAAAGGGGCTTCAAGCTTCAAAAGGAAAAGGAATTGGAATAAGGAAAAGATGGGAAGATGATCTGATGATGGTGGTGGTAAGCCTGACAATAATCCAACTATAAAAAAACTGATAAACGGAAAAGAGAAAACAAACATGACAAAAAGAATAAGAAAGATAAAAGAAAGATGCCATGTTATAATTGTAGTAAGCTTGGTCATTATGCTCGTGAATGCCCTGAGCCCAGGAGGGACAAGGTAGATTCATCTTATTCTGTTTTGTGTGAAACTAATGTCTCGAGTGATGTCTTGCTGTTTGATTTATATCCATTGTGGATTATAGACTTAGGAGCAACGAACCATGTGACGAGAGATAGAGGAGCTTTTGTAGACTTTCGCCATGTTTCGAAGGGGACTAGGTGGATATATGTAGGAAACAATACTTGAGTCGAAGTCAAAGGACTTGGGACTTGCAAATTGGACCTTGACAATGGTCGGGCCTTTATTCTACGTGACGTTTTTTATGCTCCGTAGATCACGTGAAATCCAATTTATGTTTCAATTCTACTTAATTTAGGTTATGATGTATTATTTACTAAAAGCACTGTGGTAATTAGCATTGATTATACTTGTTATGCGTCTGAACATATGACTGATGGCTTTATGGTTTTAAATTATAATAGAATGACGTTTATTTATTATGATGATTATTCATATTCGCTAAATGCTTGTTCTTCTAGCAATGAAAATGTGAATGATGATGTTTGGCATGCTAGATTATGTCATATTGGGCAAGATAGAATGAATAGACTTGTGGGAGGATTGTTGAATCTTTCTTCTAAAGTCGAATTATCCAAATGCGAACACTATCTTGCTGGCAAAATGACTAGAAAACCTTTTGGTAAAGCTATTAGGTCTGAATCTTCATTAGAAGTAATTCATTCCGATATATGTGATCCTGTAAATGTGAGAGCACGACATGAAGCTCACTATTTTATTACGTTCATTGATGACTATTCACGTTTTGAATATGTCTATTTGATATCTCATAAGTCCGAAGCATTGGATTATTTTAGACGATACTTGAATGAAGTTGAAAATCAAAAAGATAAATCTATCAAAGTTTTAAGAACTAATAGAGGACATGAATATCTATCAGAACAATTCAAGGAATTTTGTAATGAAAATGGTATAATACGACAATTAACTATTCCTTATACACCTCAACAAAATGGTGTTGTTTAAAGAAGGAATATGACTTTGTTGGAGATGGTTAGATCCATTGACACGACCCACTTCACATAACTTATAATTCACATACTAATTTACATAACCATCGTCATAATAAAAAGTGCATTTTTTTTTTTCACATAATATGCTTATAACCAACACAATCACACCAGTTCAACATACGTGACTGGTTTCTGATACCACCTCAAATCAGATAAACTCGCGACAATACTTATTATATCACACAACCAAAACATCAACGGAAACAAAATAAACCCACGGCCTAGCCCAACGGGTCGTCATCTATGTACATCCTCTCAAAACTTGAAGGAGCTCCACAGCTTGCACAGTCACATCACAAACTCAATCATCAACAGGCTCACCTACAATGCATAAACTAGTGAGATAAAAATCTCAGTAAGTAGAAATCATGCATGTCCGTGCATGAAAATGCATTTAGTTCTCTATCGCCTATTTCTTAATTTTTCTAATTGATTTCTTTATTTTTAAAACTGTTCACGTTGCGGGATCCCCACGACACACTTATGATATGCACCCCAAAAGAGCTCAATGGGGACGATTTTTCCGAACCCCGAAAATAGTGCCGAGAACGATTTTTCCGAACTCTAGCAAAGTGGTGGGGACGATTTTTCCGAACCCCTAATAAAAATGTCGGGAACGATTTTTCCGAACCCTGATAAAGATGCATATATAGTGGCCGCACACACCATTAGTATCTTATTAATTTTGAGGAAAACACTTTTCATGTTTATGCATGGTATGCACCCAGAACAATTAAATGTGCATCATAAACTATTTACAATATCAATATCAACATTTAATCATAATAAAGTAACAACTAAATTTCAATTCATAAAAATTCACTTCTGAAATAACAACTCCATCTTGGATCTCACAGATCCTTATAACCAATATTTTCTCAAACCATATAAATATATTTGCAACAGTTTCCAATCACACAGATCTATATAAGATAATAATAATATTTCAATCACATGGATCCACAACTTGTATCACAATATTATCACAAATAATTTACATATACTATTATTAAATATGAACCCTACTTTCTCCAAATCACATAAATACACAGCTTGTATAACAATTTAATCACAAATAATTCATATTGTAATTAAACTAATTACCAATAATCCATAATATAATTATCACATATTAATTACAAATAATCCACAAACAACATGTTTATGCATTGTAGTTGAACTTCTACTTACTTGGATTCCGACAGTAATATAAACCCCGTAAAGAACTGTAACTAATTCGCTCCGACACGCACGTTCCGGCGCGCTCCCTCTTCTCTTTCTCTTCCTTCCTCTCTCTCTCCTCTCTCTCCCTTTCTGCTCTCTCTCTCTCTCTCTCCTCTCTCCTCTCTCTCCCTTTCTGCTCTCTCTCCTCTCTTTCCCTTTCTTCTCTCTCTCCTCTCTCTCTCTTTCTTTTTCCTTCTTCTACTTTCGTGTATACATATATATATAGAGGTGAAATTTTTTTTTTTTTTTTTTAAAACTCACGGCTGATTGCAGCCAGCATGCACCCTTTCAAATTTGGCTGCCAACATGCAGCCACCACTTTTGACTTTTTTTTTTTTTTATTATATATTATTATTATAATAAATAAAATACGTGTGATACTTAATAATTAAGAAAAAGTGTATTTATACACATAAAATAATTTACTCATATATCCAAATTAATACACGTAAATATTTATGCACCCATATATTCACATATTGTCACTATGTTTATCACGTATGTATCAAATAAAATGTAAAGATAATTAAAATGTAAAAACAATTATCACATAATTATAAAATGCACATAACAAAAATTAAATTATATTGGCACATGAGTAGTGAGAAGCTCGGGTATTACATTCTCCCCACCTTATAAAAATTTCGTCCTCGAAATTTATTTACCTGAAGAGGTCTGGGTATTTAGCCATCATCTCATCCTCTCTTTCCCAAGTTGCTTCCTCAACTAACTGGTTCCTCCATAATACCTTTACTAATGGTATTTCTTTATTTCTGAGCTTCTTCACTTCTCGCCACAAGATCTCAACTGGTACCTCCTCATAACTCAAATTTTCTTTCAACTCAACTGGTTCCTGCCTGAGAACATGAGATGGATTTGGAACATACTTCCTCAATACAGATACATGAAACACGTCATGTACTCTAGACATCGATGCTGGTAACTCCAATTTATAGGCAACATTGCCAACTCTCTCAATGATAGTGAACGGACCAACATATCTTGGACTGAGTTTCCCTTTCCTTCCAAACCGCCTTACCCCCTTCATTGGAGATACTTTCAGAAATACCTGATCACCCACTTCAAATTCCAATTCTCTCCTCCGTTTGTCTGCATAACTCTTTTGCCGATCTTGAGCAACTTTCATCTTCTCTCGTATACGGTTAACAGCTTCTGACATTTCACGAATCAAATCTGGACCCAAAAGTTTCCTCTCTCCAACTTCATCCCAATGAACTGGAGATCTACACTTCCTCCCATACAATGCTTCATATGGAGCCATCCCGATAGTAGACTGATAACTGTTATTGTACGAGAACTCTATCAAAGGCAAAAATTTACTCCACTGACCTTGAAAATTCAACACACATGCTCTGAGCATATCCTCCGAAATTTGTATTGTACGCTCTGATTGACCATCTGTCTGTGGATGGAATGCTGTGCTGAAAGATAACTGTGTCCCCAATGCCTTATGTAAACTCTTCCAGAAAGCAGACAAGAATCTCGTATCTCTGTCTGACACAATGGAAAGTGGTACTCCATGGAGTCTGACAATCTCTTGTATATATAGTTGGGCATAACGATCCATGGAATAAGTAGAGCTAATAGGAATAAAATGAGCTGACTTAGTCAATCGATCCACAATAACCCAAATAGCATCGTGACCTTTCACTGTCTTCGGTAGCCCGATAACAAAATCCATCGTGATATTCTCCCACTTCCATTCTGGAATAAATAAAGGCTGCAAAGTTCCTGCTGGTCTCTGATGTTCGGCTTTGACTTGCTGACACGTCAAACATTGTTTCACATATAGAGCAACATCTCTCTTCATTCCTGGCCACCAATAATGTGTCTTCAAATCTCTATACATTTTAGTAGCTCCTGGATGCACAGAGTAGAGTGTTGAATGAGCTTCTGCCATAACTTCTTTCCGAATGTCATCCACTTCAGGTAGACACAATCGACCTCCATAACGAATCACGCCATCATCTCCTAATTGGAAGTCAGAAGACTTTCCAGAGCTGACATCATTCTTTATTTTGTCAAACAACTTATCCTCATGTTGACTCTGTCGAATCTTATCCATCAAAGTTGGTCGAAGTGCCAGAGCTGCCATCCTTGCTTCCAACGATCCTTCCTAAATGATCTCCACACCCATCCTTTGCAAATCAAGCAACTCTGGTTTCTGATTTACGATCATAGCAGCTACACTCTGTATTGCCTTTCGGCTCAATGCATCAGCAACCACATTGGCTTTTCCTGGATGATAATTGATAACACAGTCGTAATCCTTCACCAATTCTAACCATCTTCTTTGCCTCATATTCAACTCTTTCTGAGTGAAAAAGTACTTCAAACTCTTATGATCAGTATAAATTTCAAAATGTTCCCCATACAGATAATGTCTCCATATCTTGAGTGCAAACACCACTGCAGCTAACTCTAAATCATGAGTTGGATAATTCTTCTCATACTCCCTTAACTGTCTGGATGCATACGCTATCACTTTCCCATTTTGCATCAATACACACCCAAGACCATTCTTTGAAGCATCACTGTAAACCTTAAAGTTTCCTGTCTCCGTAGGAATAGTTAAGATAGGTGCTGATGTCAATCGTCCCTTCAATTCTTGAAAACTTTGTTCACATTCCTCTGTCCATGTGAACTTCACATTCTTCCTGGTCAACTGTGTTAATGGTGAAGCAATCTTAGAAAATCCTTCAACAAACCTTCGATAATATCCTGCCAATCCAAGAAAGCTACGAACCTCAGTGGGATTTGAGGGTTGTGGCCAATCATGGATTGCTTTAACTTTACCTGGATCCACTGAAATTCCTTCTCCCGATACCACGTGTCCCAAGAAAACAACTCGGTCTAACCAAAATTCACATTTCTTGAACTTCGCATACAACTGCCTCTCCTTCAGAATCTCTAACACCTTTCTCAAGTGCAGTGCATGATCTTCCTTATTCTTAGAGTAAATTAGAATATCATCGATAAACACAATCACAAATTTATCGAGAAATTCCTGAAATACTCTATTCATCAAATCCATAAATGCTGCAGGAGCATTTGTTAATCCAAACGACATCACTAAGAACTCATAGTGCCCGTACCTTGTACTGAATGCAGTCTTTGGAATATCCTCTTTCTTTAACTTCAACTGATGATACCCCGACCGCAAATCAATCTTCGAAAAGATAGTTGCACCCTGTAACTGATCAAACAGATCATCAATGCGAGGCAATGGATATTTATTCTTCACCGTAACTTTGTTGAGATCCCGATAATCAATGCACATCCTCAATGTGCCATCCTTCTTTCGAACAAACAGAACTTGTGCTCCCCAAGGAGAGAAACTAGGTTGGATGAATCCTTTGTCTAGCAACTCTTGTAACTGTATCTTCAATTCCTTCAGTTCAGCTGGTGCCATTCTGTATGGCGCTTTAGATATAGGAGCAGTTCCTGGTTGTAACTCAATAACAAACTCTATTTCTCGGTCTGGTGGCAAACCTGGAAGATCATCTGGAAATACCCCCAGATATTCCTGAACTATTGGTACATTATCAATAACTGGACATTGCTGCCCCTCAACATTCATTACACTCACCAGATACACCTCACAACCACTTTCCAACAACCGCTGTGCTTTTGCTGCTGATATCATCGGAAATCTAAAGCTTTTCTTGATTCCAACAAAAGTGAACGGTTCACCTTTCACTGGCTGAAAAGTGATACACTTCTTCTGACAATCTATTGTAGCACCGTATTTTGACAACCAATCCATGCCCAATATGATATCATAATCATTCATACTTAACACAATCAAATTAGCGAGGAGTCTTCTTCCTTCAATAGGAATAACACAACCTCGAAGAAGTTGATTAGTTTGCTTTGACTCACCAGAAGGTATTATCACCTCATAATTAGCTTCTATCAAGTTAGGTGTTCCACCCAACTTTTTCACATACTCAGTGGATACAAATGAATGTGTTGCTCCAGAATCAAATAGCACATATGTAGAAGTGCCAAAAATAGAGAACTTACCAGTGACAACTGATGGATTCGCGTCTGCCTCCTCTCGCGTCAAAGTATACACCCTAGCTGGAGCTCTTCCCTGCTGTACCTGCTTCCCTTTCTTAGGACAAGTAGTAGACACATGTCCTTTCTCCCCGCATGTGTAACACATTCTCGGAGGAATTTGACACTCCCCACCATGTGATCTAAGACAATTAGGACATATAGGTAGTGGCGGCGCCGGTGGCACTTTTCCCTGATCAAATTTAGGACGCTTGTTGGGTTCTCCTCGTCTCTGTCCTTGCTCCACTTGAACATTTGAATTCGGCCTCTGAAATGACATCGGCCTCTTATCAATTCTCCCAAACTGCTGTATTGGTTTCTGTTGAAATTGACGTCTAATAGCTTGCGCTTGTCTGATCCTCGTTTCCGCTTGCTCAGCAATTTGAGCCCTTTCTGCAACTTGTGAGTATGTTGCTCCATGCAGTCCCGACATACTCACATCTCTATAAAGTTCAGGCCTTAAGCCTTCCACAAATCTCTCCACTTTCAGTGCCTCCGTACTAACCATATGTTCAGCAAACCTCGACAACTGCTCAAACTTACGAAGGTAATCTGTGACTGACATGCCACCTTGCCTCAACTGTATGAACTCGTTCATCTTCATGGCTCTCACTGGTGCCGTAAAGTACTTGTTTCTGAAAAGCTCCTTGAACCTTTCCCATGTCATAGTCGTGACA
The DNA here is from genome assembly GCA_023678885.1 of Pogostemon cablin. Taxonomy (NCBI): domain Eukaryota; kingdom Viridiplantae; phylum Streptophyta; class Magnoliopsida; order Lamiales; family Lamiaceae; genus Pogostemon; species Pogostemon cablin. The sequence goes on along the minus strand of CM042964.1, from coordinate 10,907,022 downwards.
TCCTCGATACTTTTAATCGTATCCCACCAGTGGCCTGCACTTCCTCGTAACATGAAAGAAGCACATAGCACTCTATCCCCATCTGGAATTCTACTGTATTGAAACATATTTTCCACCGTGCGTAACCAATCCTCTGCATCTGTGGGGTCCGCTGCGTCCTCAAATATTGGAGGGTTCAACTTTCGAAACCTCTCACAAACCATTTCCACACGTTCTGCTTGACGTCTATCTTGGTTTGCATTACCCTCTGGTTGTCCACCCATATCTCTCTGCTGAATTAGTTGCTGTATCTGTTGGGACTGGCGCTCAACCAATTCCATTAGTCGAGTAATCACCGCATCACGATTATTCCCTTCAGTAAGTGCTGCTTGCTCAGCAGTCCTATCCCCTTCAGAACTTTCACTTGTATCCCTTACCATATTGTCTAATAATTACGCTTCCTGCACCCCATGACCAATATAATTTATAAGACACATAATAACACAGAAGGAAAATAACACTTACTTGCAAAGCTGCGCTCCCAAAGAATGAGTTCACGTACATAGACAGTCTGCAGGACCCAAATCGTGCTTTGATACCACTCTGACACGACCCACTTCACATAACTTATAATTCACATACTAATTTACATAACCATCGTCATAATAAAAAGTGCATTTTTTTTTCACATAATATGCTTATAACCAACACAATCACACCAGTTCAACATACGTGACTGGTTTCTGATACCACCTCAAATCAGATAAACTCGCGACAATACTTATTATATCACACAACCAAAACATCAACGGAAACAAAATAAACCCACGGCCTAGCCCAACAGGTCGTCATCTATGTACATCCTCTCAAAACTTGAAGGAGCTCCACAGCTTGCACAGTCACATCACAAACTCAATCATCAACAGGCTCACCTACAATGCATAAACTAGTGAGATAAAAATCTCAGTAAGTAGAAATCATGCATGTCCGTGCATGAAAATGCATTTAGTTCTCTATCGCCTATTTCTTAATTTTTCTAATTGATTTCTTTATTTTTAAAACTGTTCACGTTGCGGGATCCCCACGACACACTTATGATATGCACCCCAAAAGAGCTCAATGGGGACGATTTTTCCGAACCCCGAAAATAGTGCCGAGAACGATTTTTCCGAACTCTGGCAAAGTGGTGGGGACGATTTTTCCGAACCCCTAATAAAAATGTCGGGAACGATTTTTCCGAACCCTGACAAAGATGCATATATAATGGCCGCACACACCATTAGTATCTTATTAATTTTGAGGAAAACACTTTTCATGTTTATGCATGGTATGCACCCAGAACAATTAAATGTGCATCATAAACTATTTACAATATCAATATCAACATTTAATCATAATAAAGTAACAACTAAATTTCAATTCATAAAAATTCACTTCTGAAATAACAACTCCATCTTGGATCTCACAGATCCTTATAACCAATATTTTCTCAAACCATATAAATATATTTGCAACAGTTTCCAATCACACAGATCTATATAAGATAATAATAATATTTCAATCACATGGATCCACAACTTGTATCACAATATTATCACAAATAATTTACATATACTATTATTAAATATGAACCCTACTTTCTCCAAATCACATAAATACACAGCTTGTATAACAATTTAATCACAAATAATTCATATTGTAATTAAACTAATTACCAATAATCCATAATATAATTATCACATATTAATTACAAATAATCCACAAACAACATGTTTATGCATTGTAGTTGAACTTCTACTTACTTGGATTCCGACAGTAATATAAACCCCGTAAAGAACTGTAACTAATTCGCTCCGACACGCACGTTCCGACGCGCTCCCTCTTCTCTTTCTCTTCCTTCCTCTCTCTCTCCTCTCTCTCCCTTTCTGCTCTCTCTCTCTCTCTCCTCTCTCCTCTCTCTCCCTTTCTGCTCTCTCTCCTCTCTTTCCCTTTCTTCTCTCTCTCCTCTCTCTCTCTTTCTTTTTCCTTCTTCTACTTTCGTGTATACATATATATATAGAGGTGAAATTTTTTTTTTTTTTTTTTTAAAACTCACGGCTGATTGCAGCCAGCATGCACCCTTTCAAATTTGGCTGCCAACATGCAGCCACCACTTTTGACTTTTTTTTTTTATTATTATATATTATTATTATAATAAATAAAATACGTGTGATACTTAATAATTAAGAAAAAGTGTATTTATACACATAAAATAATTTACTCATATATCCAAATTAATACACGTAAATATTTATGCACCCATATATTCACATATTGTCACTATGTTTATCACGTATGTATCAAATAAAATGTAAAGATAATTAAAATGTAAAAACAATTATCACATAATTATAAAATGCACATAACAAAAATTAAATTATATTGGCACATGAGTAGTGAGAAGCTCGGGTATTACATCCATGATGGCACAAGCTAATCTACCGATCTCTTTTTGGGGAGATGCGTTGCTTACAGCAGCTTATGTGCTTAATCGCTTTCCTTCTAAATCAGTTGCTTTGACTCCATATGAACTTTGGACGGGTAGAAAATCTGACTTGTGTAACCTTAGAGCTTGGGGATCAGCAGCTTACGTACATGATTCATCGAGTCAGTATGGAAAGTTGGGTCCTAGAGGCAAAAATGTATCTTCATAAGATACTGTGAATATTCTAAAGGTTACGTGTTCATAGGAGATTAGGATGAGAGCTTAATTGAGACAGAATCACGTAATGCTCATTTTCTGGAAACTGAATTTCCTAGTAGAGGGGGCATCAGGGATGCTGAACCTATTTTCAAGGTAGTAGAAAGCCAATACCTACAAGATCCAGGTGGGAGTAGTTTAGCTGATGGTATGGATCTTGATAGATATTTGCCGATTGAGGATCAGACGATTCCCAATGAGAGCATTTTATCTACAGAAGAGCATCAACAGTTATCTCGTAAAAGTTCTAGGAAACATGTGCCCAAAAGGCATCATGATATTGAAGGACATGCCTTCTTTGTTTTACCAGAAAATGGAGATGTTTCTCCTGTTGATGAGGAAGAGCCTAGAAATGTTAGAGAAGCTCTGACTTGTCTGACAAAGGAGAAATGGATAAAAGCGATGAAAGAGGAGGATGGAGTCTATGAAGTCAAATTAAGTCTGGGAACTTGTAGATCTTCCGAAGGGACGAAAGGCAATTGGGAATAAATGGATTCTCAAAATCAAGAGAAAGGCTCAATATAGAGGTATAAAACTCGTCTGATAAAAAGGTTATACTTAACAAGAGGGTATTGACTATGAAGAAACTTTTTCACCTGTAGTGAGGTTTGCCTCGATTCGTCTACTGTTGGCTATAATGGCTAGTATGGATGTAGAGTTACACCAAATGGATGTTAAGACCGCATTTCTCAATGAAGAATTAGAAGAAGAAATCTACATGCAATAGCCTGTATGATTTATTCTTCAAGGTCAAGTGGATAAAGTTCGTAGATTGAAGAAGTCAATCTACGGACTCAAACAATCATCTAGACAGTGGTATTTGAGGTTTCACACTACGACCATCTCACATACCTTCGTTATGATAAATGAAAACCACTGTGTTTACGTTAAACGGTCCAATGGTTGTTTTATGATTCTATCCTTGTATGTGGATGACATACTACTAGTGGGTAATAGCAAAGAGTATCTTGAAACCATAAAAAGATGGTTATCTACAAATTTCGAGATGAAAGATATGGGTGAAGCAGAGTACATACTTGGCATAAAGATCCATAAAGATCGTTCAAGAAATTATTGGGTTTGTCTCAAGAGACTTACGTTAAGAAACTTTTGAAACGGTTCAGGATGGACACCTACAAACCTATAGATACTCCTATTGTGAAAGGCGAATCATTGAGTCAGCAAATGTGTCCCAAGACTCAAGATGAAAAGAATGAAATGGCCAGAGTACCATATGTCAATGTGATTGACTGCAGATAATTCTCTTTGTTATCAAGGGAATAACAGTACACTGAATGGGTATACAGATGCTGACTAGAGTGGTGATTTAGATAAACGTAAATCAACTCCCAATTATGTCTTCTTGCTCAAAAATAGAGCAATATCATGGTGTAGCAAGAAACAGACTTGCATAGTACTGTCTACTATGGAAGCCGAGTTTGTGGCATGTGCGTCTGCAATTCAAGAGGCTATTTGGTTGAGAATATTCATAAAATATTTGGAGGTCTCAACACTCCAGTGGGAGCTATTTTAATTAATTGTTATAATCAAGCAGCTATTTCTTACACAAAAGACCCCAAATATCATGAAAAGACCAAACACTGACACGAAGTTCAATTTTGTTAGAGATATTGTAGACTAGAAGAAAGTAATTCATAGTTACATTTCTAATCGTTTGATGTTAGCAGATCTTTTTACCAAATAAATTCCTAGAGATGTATACATAGTACATGCAAAGGGGTTGGGTTTGCGAAGAATTTAAAACGATGTATTAAATATGTTTGTATATTAATGAAATAGTTAATGGTTTAACTATATATATGTTTTATAAATTATATGTGATGGTTCATATATGCTAGTATGTCAACAAGTTATGATTAGCTCTCTCATACGAGTAATCATCTCTGGCTAAGTGGGAGCACAAAGATGAGATTACGATAATTAATGTAATCGGGATAGATTTCGCCACGAATCAAATCCAACTTATTGTAAAGCTAAATCGACAGAGATCATGTACGTTGGAGGGAGGATATCTGGGTTAAGTGTTTGGGACACACTTGAACTTTGATTTACACAATGTCTAAATTAAATGAAATACGACATACGCTTTCTTGGAAGAAAGTTAAAGACATTGTGATATGTGTTTTAGGAAAATGACATGTGTTAAGTTAACCCCAACAAGATTGAGAAAATTATCCCTATTTTCTCAAATGTATGAGTCCTTATCTATTGGTTACCCTTATGACTTTTTACTATATTCTAAGTCTTCACTTTGGTGTTACTTCTTTAGCATGTTACCAAAAGAGCTATGATTAATAATGGCGATGTGGTACATGTCTAGGAAAGCAGCTACAGTGGGAGACTATAGATACTTAGTGAGATGGGAAGAATGTCTTAATTTAACATATACTACTGTGATTCATTAACTAGTCAATCAAGCAGGATCTTGATTATGAATACATAGTTTTTGCAAAAAAGTTGAATATGCTCTGATAAATTCAGGGATTGAAAGGAGATGTGTCAACTTATGTTAAACGTTCAAGAGCTATGGGGTATAGTGAGCTTATTAAGTTTCATTGATAAACTGATTGAGTTACTATATATCTCTAATAAGTGTATAGTGATTAAAACTCATATCTCGTGGGTCACAAGATGTATTAATCTGTACTAGAATATGATTCATGAAGAAAACGAGTCAGGCGACTTTTGACTTCATATGTGAGTGGGAAATATTATATAAATAATAATTGATATTATTTAATTATTATATTCCACATATGATAGTGGATAAGAGAGAGAGAGAGAGAGAGTTAATAAAACAGTTTATTAACTCATGTCTCGTTGGAAATAAAAACTACTGCGTGGAGGCAGTTTTACGTAAGGTGATACGCTAGACGCAAAAACGCGATAGAACACAGAACGCAAGAGAGCATTTTTCTTCTCTCGATTTCTCTCCCGTTTTCACATCACAAATCCAGTTGACATATTCTAGATTAATACTGTATCGTGGAAATTAATCTATAGCTTCATATTGTATGATTTGATCCAGTGATCATAGTTATATCGTGAGTACCAATCGGTTCGTACGTGTTCTTCCGTTGCAACGAAAACTCTACGGAGAAAGGTATGATTTCTCCCTATGTATGAACGTGAGTTTTCCAACAAGTACTAATAAATTCTAAGTGGAAAATTTAAATGTAAAATAAATGAATAATTAAATAAATATATATATATATATATAAGGCAGTCTTGCATAATATCGGTTTACGGTGAGATAATTTTATACATTTTTAATTAGTAATTACTTTTTATTAGAGATATTATCACTTTTTTTTAAAAAATATTGTCACTTTTTATTTATTATATAGATTATTTATGAAATAGTTCAATGCATCATTATCACTTTTCATCAAATTAAAATGTTATCACTTCTTATTTATCTAAATCTTTACGTGGGATGATTTCACAACAGTTTAGATAATATAAGCATATCATGTGTGTTTGTGAGAAAATACAATAAAATTTTAAAAAAATAATAGTATTAAAACTTTAAAATAAATATAAACTCTAAATCTTAATCTTAATAATTAAAAGTGTGAAGGAGTTGAGAAACTTTTTTTACCAATTATATCCCTACTCATACTTTTTAATTATATATCTTTACCATTTCACATATTAATGACCTATAATATATAATAACTTAATAAATAATGACTCTTCATATTTATTATAATTATTTTAATATATATTTTTATATTTAATCTATTCTTATTAAATAATGACTCTTCATATTTATTGTAATTATTTTAATATGTATTTCTATATTTAATCTATTCTTATTTTCTTTATGAAAAAAGTTTATAATGTAAGAAATGCCAAATATTTAATATTTCTTTTTAATTTTAAAATATTAAAAATACAATCCTTAATCTTAATATATATTAAATTTTAGACCTTTTTATATATCTAAATAGTTTTTTTCAACTCTATCACCACTAATTTTTATTAAATTAAATTTTAATTTAACATTTTCTTTCTTAATTTATTAGTTTATGAATGAATGCAGTCTTTTAACCTTCTTTAGTAATTAGTACGTCTTTTGACCTAGATATCTTCTCCTCTTTCTCACATTCGCGTACTGAAACCGAAGAGAGAGCAACAATGTCATCTCCCACTGCAAAACTCACCTTCCGCCTAATGCTGCTAGCGGCGGCGGTTCTCATATTCTTCCATGTCGGACTGCCGCTCCACTAAAAGATTCATGCCACCGTTCAAGACATCGGTCACAACAAACAAACTGTATCCGAAGGTAATTTGCGTTGCTACAATTGTTATGTTCTGCACTTTTTTTCAAGCTTCTATAAGCTGCAACTGTATGATTGCGTGATCTGTGGATTTTTATTTAAAATTCTCTTCCTATTACTTTTGCCACTTTGCTCCGAAAGTACACAGCTTCCGAAGAAAATCTACTATTTTTAGTGTATTTGTGTTTTCAATCGCATAATAGTTGATTGGTGGTTTGATTGATTTTGTTGTTGTCTTAGGTATAATTTTGCAGAAACAAGAAGAAGCAAATCATATTAACACATTGAGCTGCTCAAAAAGGTTACACATTATTATATGTTCTCTATTCGTTTTTATTTTATTTTTATGAATTTATAGAATGAACCTTATAAATTGATTTTTCATTTTGTAAAGCTTGTGGCACTAAATTTCTGGGGCTGTTAGCTGATAGAATAGTTAGCTCTAATTAGCAAATTTTGTGGCTTCAAAGTAATATTGACAAGCTTCCGTTTCATAATGGTGTATAAAGCATATTGTCAAAATTGTTCGTGGTTATCTCTTAGTTTCTAATTTTGAAACTAGGACAAGCACTCAATTTGGAGAATTTTTTTTAAATGCTGGATTTGAGTTTGTTTCAATTATCTTCAATTTTTTAGGTGAATAAGTGGCAGGGCCTTTCAATGCTCCGCTGTGCGTTGGCAAGTTCTTCCCGATTCTACGGAGTAGCTAAAGGAGTTCAATGGATATGTAAAGGCCACTTCAAATCTCTATTCCCTCTTACTTCATCGGCGATAACATCGTTGGTGCACCCAAAATTTCAGTGGCCAAGGATCTATTTGCCTAATTCTCTATCGAATGTTACTGCTCTTTAGTTACATGGCAAAGTTTTATAATTTTTATTTCGTATATTCTATAACTTTGTTGATATAGCTAAGAATAATAGAATTTAACAGCTGTAAGAAGATTATATTGAAGAGCACAGAAAGAGCTATGGCTATCGCAAAGACTACTGTGAGAGCAAACGTAAGAAGGAGGCACATGAACCGTCAAGTTCGTAAGTGCTCCCAAATGGCACAAATGGTTAGAATGAAATTCATTTTCATTCTACCTTTGAATTTTATTAGGAACTTAGGTGGTTTTCTAATTGACTGTTGCCTTTTTTTCTTTTTGGAGTGTGGTTTTTTACTTGGTAGATTGATGTGTAGTCAAACTTGGCTTAGCCTTAGTAGGCTATTCAAATCGAGAATTTTTCAATGTCACCTAACATGATTGCGATTAAAAACAGTAATCGTAGTGATGGATGCATGTCTAAAGGAGGTGAGAAGACTAACAAGGTTGATGTGGAGGATTTGACTGTGGAGAACAGTTTGTTCAAGTCGTTTGATGAGATTATTAGGAAGCAGTTGGACACTATAAAGAATACATTAGGAAGAGGACAAAGAAGGGGGTTTTTCTACATTGCTGTGAGTGTGTGTTTTGCAATAACAACAATGTGAATCTTGAAATTCAATTATAGACAGTTATTTAAGATTCCATGATCCCCCATTTTGAAGTGAAAGATGAAAGAAGTAGGTGTATATATGTATGAATGGCTTTAGCATTCAATTGCATTGATCATTGTATGTGTTTTTCATAAAAAATGGAACTTTGAAATGTCTGCTGCATGAATTTTCCAATATAATGCGTTTTCCATACTAAAATAAAATATCTTTTATTCTTGAATTAACGATAGATGGAATTTGAATTGTATGCAGGTATAATTATTTTACCAAGATAATCTTTATGGACTAGAGCGTTTCACCGAGTAAGGTGATAGCATTATATTTGAGTCGGAGGTAAACACATCTAAGGATAAAGGATGACAATTACATTTTTCTCTTATTTAAAAAATATCTTATGAATAGCCGATCTTATGTAGTCATTATGCTCTACACAATCTTGATAGTTACTTTTAGAAATATTTTGTTATTTACTCTTTAAATGTTGCAGATAGATTGTGTTAATCTTAGATCTCCTAATTGCATTTATGTTTAGGATCTTGAGCGGAAACGAACGTATGTATTGAGGAAAGAGTGATTACTGAAAACTTATTCGTACAAATGAATGTGTATCTGCATGTATGCGTAAATTTTTAGTTGTGTATGCGTTTAGACAACATTTGGAAGCAACCATAGATAATAAGTCAATGAATCAACTTATATGCTAAATGTGGTTTCATAAAGTGTTGTAAAAAGATATTTATATCATATGAAGATGAATGATATCTTATGATGGACAACGATGATTACAACTATGGACGGAGCATTGTAGTTGTTTGGATGATCTACTATGTAGACCACTGAAGCTAGAAGAAGCTCATTATAATATTTTAAAACAAGAGTGAGACTCCTGTGCACCCAGGCGCATGGAGCACATTTCATGCGCCTTTGCAATTTTCATGTCCCTTTGCAATTTAAACCTCTAGCAATACATAGGTTTAAATATAATTGAAGGGGGAGGATTGTGTTCACATGGGGACACGGAGTATCCCTCCGTGTCCCCGGGGGCGCAGGAGCTTTTGCCTTAAAACAATGCCATTTTAGCATGAAGGTCACCACTTTTGGCACTCTATTTTTCGCTTGTAGGATATTTTGATATAATGTGATAGGTCGAAGTATAGGACAATAACCTCTGGATATGGAAGTCTCATGCATACGTCTACAAACATGTAGACCAAAAGGAAACAAGATGGGAGGGAGTAGCTCGAACTATACATCTTACAAAGAGAAAATATTTAAAATGAACTGTATGATACAACCTTTTTTTTCATCAAGTAAATTGGATTTGGTTCAACATGTTCCACTAAATTCTTTTTTCATTCAATTTCATTTGTCATAACTTTTATCATTTTTCCCATTACATTTGATTTTTACCTTAAAACAAAGGAAATAAAAAAGACAAGAAAGTTTACTCACCAAGATTATTCACTTTGTTATTTGAATTATCAAAATTGGCTTAATTTATTTACACAATTTATTTATATTTAAAAAGTACTGCTTTTTTTTTAATCTTCATGCATTTGTATATGTGAAGAGATATTCAACACAATACAGAGAAAGAAATTCATGTAAAAGGCCCCCAGGGCATAGCTCAAATGGTAGAGGGGATGGTGGAAAGATCTTCCAGTTGCTGCAGGGTGGGGGTTCGAATCCTGCCTTTGGCATAAATTTGGCCCCTTGCAAGCACAAGTTTAACAGTGTGTCCTCTCTATAAGCCACTTGAGGCAGGGCATAAATTTGGCCCCTTGCAAGCACAAGTTTAACAGTGTGTCCTCTCTATAAGCCACTTGAGGCACATCTTGCGATTTACCTCCTCCACCAATCCCGAGGGCAGAGGCGGTGGGGTACACCATCAAGAAATTCATGTAAAAATTAAAATTATATTTTATTTAGAATATATTATAGAGTATAACGTCCATATAATCTTAAATAATTATTATCCTCTTATCTTTATTAATTATATTCATAAATCTTTATTATTTTAACTCTTGCTAATTATTCATCATTTAATTCTTGAACTTTTAACGAAACATGCATGTAACTCTTGAATTTCTAATGTAATTCTATTGATCTTGATCCTAATGCACAAGAGAGAATGTACTAGACTAGAAGTATATGATTTTTTTTTCTCAACCAATTCTTCTGATCTTACTTCACTTGGCAGAGTATATCCATATTAATTACTTTCTTGCCAAAATTATTTTCAGATTAAAATATTTATTTTCTAAATAAAAATATTCCTATACCAAGCAATTACTGCATTTTAAAATTTGTGTAATTAGAAATCTCAGACGAATAATTTATGTTGCCATTCTAGAGGCATATTCATATAAAATAATCCTCCCCGCGTTCAGCCGTTATAATAGTTAAATTTGTTTTTTCACGAGAATTAAGAAATATAATATTTTAATATATATTGAAGCGAGAAAAATAATATTTTAATATATAATGAGTAATTGTATTAATATTGTAGGTGAATTCCATTGAGATATTTTAATTGTTGTGTGAGAATCTCATATACCAAAAATGAATATGAAACTAATGGGATGTGACGTCAAAAAGAAAATATGTAGTATTAAATAAGATGGAACGGAGGGAGTACAAAAGTATTGATTAGATCGGAAAAACATTATTTGACAAAAAAATATTGTAGTACATAATAAGTTTTAATGTAAGTAATTAATATTAAATAGTAGATTTACTTAAATTATTTATTATTAGGTTGAAAAAGAGGATTTTGAAGTTTTTTTTTTATATTACTCCCTCCGTCTCATTCAAAGAGTGTCTTTTTTCTATTTTGGTCGTCTCATCCAAAGGGTCCTCTTTCTTTTTTTACATATATTGGACCCACACAATTCCTCTAATACAATTAAAATATGATGTCCACACTCCCACTATTATAACTACCCACTACAAATTAAATAATAATACTCCTTAATCCACGTGCCAAAAAGCAAAAAATCCTCTTATGTCAGGACGAAGGGACTTAGTATAAAGTATGACGTGTGTTGTGACGTGAAATGCACGTTATTTATACTAGTTTAAGAAAGGTTAATAAAGCGTTTTATGTACGTCTATAGACATTTTTATCTCTATATTTATTTTATAAAATTTTATTTATTTATTTATTTAGGCGCATGCATGATGTATAATTATAAATATTTTACGTACAAAGAAAAAAAACTCATCAATTCACATGAGAATGGATCCGTTGTACATTTGAATGTAAAACGATATATCCGATAAAATTTTTCATATTTTCCTAATTTATTTGTCATACAAAACTATTCAAACTCTACAAAAAAAATTCATCACTTTATCTAACAACTTCAAAGTTATTTAATTTTAAAATTGTGACTCTTTTTTCACACACATATCATTATTTATATTTTTTTTATTACCTAAAAATACTACAACACCCTGTAATGTCAACAAAGTTAGTTAAAAAGAATAACTTACTTAAACATCATGAAACAGTAAACGTGAAGCATTTTTTGGACGAAAGGAGTATATTCTAGGATACTATATTTGATTTTTATAAATGATAATTTTTATTTTACAAAAATTGTGAAAAATACCTCAATTGATTCTGAAAAATGTGAACCAACACCCAAAGGGTTTAGAGGGATAAAATAAAATATGTTATTATTGTCTTTCATTCTCCAAAACATCGCACGACGCTACCACACCCAAATAGCTTGCTCAAACAATTAATAACACAAATTAAGCTATTAATATTAATGATAGAAATAACTCAATATTCAATTAAAATTAGAATTAAATTTCATAAAAACTAAATTATCCACAAATCATGAAACTAATCTAAGAAAAAAGAGATTAGCCTAACATAGTTTCAAGCAAAACAATACAAATTATCTTACAAATTTACATTATTAAACCAAAAAAATAATTACAAAATAAAATAAATTCTCCTTTAAATTTTTTTTTACTTGGAGTCTCTATCTTTTCAGGCAATATTCAATCCCTTCGCTTCTTTGATCAAATGGGGTGGACGCTGAGTAAATTGATAAATTAAATGAATAGAATTTTGTGGGAAATTGAGAGAATTGAATGGTGAAATTGGGGAGGATCGGTTCTCTGTTTTCTTTAATCTAATCAAAGAAATGTGGTCATTCAGAAACATAATGCCATTGATCACCTCCCAATGATCTGCTGCTTCAAGTTCCACATTCTAGCAATGAAGATAGACCTCATGACTAATTGGCAAAGTGGGTAACTAAATTAATTCAGATAGTTTATTATCAAAATAAACCATTGTTAATATCTAATGGGCTGTACATATACATGGGCCAAATTTAAGCACTTCGGCTGTAGCTTATAGGCCGGAAAACTCCTACTTGCGCACACCTTTTGTATTTATCTATTTTTGCTTGTTCTAACTTTAAAATTATCATTTAATTTAAATCTCTAGCAATACATAGGTTATAATAGAATTGAAAGTGGAGGGTTTAAAGTGAAAAAAAAATCAGGATTTACATAATAAGTTATGTAAATCGGATTTATATGAGTGTGTTATTAAAAAAATCTATCACTTAAAACAACCTTAATTATATAAATCCTATATAAAAATGGATCATAATTCTAGCAATTTCTACACTTATCATTCAAACATGCATGCACCCTAATTTGGCAATTACTCTTTAGCGCAAGAAATTTGTTTTTTAAAAGGATAAACTATCACTTTTTTTAATGAAAAATCCTCAAATTCTTACACCATGATTTACGGATTACTCTTTAGTACTCCCTCCGTTCATCACAAAGGTGGACATTTGCTTTTTGCACGTGGATTAATGAGTATTATTTAAGGTGTAGTTGGTAGTTGTATTAGTGGGGTGTATGGGTCCCATAAATTTATTGTATTAGTGATGTGTGTGGGTCCCATGTGTTTAAAAAGGGAAATGTGGACCTTTGGTGCGGACGCCCAAAATGGCAAAATGTGAATCTTTCGGGCGGACGGAGGGAGTATATGAAAAATAACTTTTCAGAATGAAAAATAGAGTATCACTCTTCAAATTCTGATATTGTTATTTTTTATATTCTTGTTGAGTTGAATTTGGAGAGTAATATTTTTAAATCAAAAGAGACTTTAAAGATTATTTTTATGTACTAAAAAAATATTTCGTAAAAACAAGGGGCATGATAAACCGAGTTCATACGCACTTACTCAGTTCCTTTTAATAAAAAACAGTTCCAATATAAAATTGCTAAGCGTGTTGTAAAAAAGGAAAAGGATTTAATATGCCAACTACCCTTTTTCAAACTAAAAAAAAATCTTTCTTGAGCAACCTCTCAAAAAACAATCAAAATTGCACACATTTCATGTTTAAAGACCATATTGCCCCTAATTTTTATTTAAATTAAACTAATTCTATTTTAAATAATTTTAAGCACCACTAAACAAACAACTTTTATCAAATATACCCGGATGGTATCCAAAAAGACCAAGACATCTTTAATTTTTCATAAAGCCTCTATACACTAAGTAACTCACTTTCATCATTATTTTATGCTTTAAAATGGTATCAGAGTTCATAAATTTATTTATTTATGAATGAAAATTCTTATTAAGCATTTGTATTACTTAACGAAAGAAGTATTTCAAAGATATATGGATTCGAACGAAAGTTCAAAATTCGAGTATAGCAGGACTTTGAGCCCTGTTCAAGAGGAGAGCTCGGAATATTTTAAGATTTTGAGAAAATAAAAGGATGGATAAATGCGACGAGGTTATTCGAAAGGCATCAATCAGAGGTAAACGGTGTGAAGAACACACGAAGCTTCATTCTAACTCCGCAAGTTGGATAATGGAGGATATCAAGAGCATTTTTTTAGATGCAGAACTTATATTTTTCAAGGAGGTTTAAAGAAACGAAGTTAAACTCATCAGCTTCACCGAGATTCGTGGACATGTTCCCAAACACAAGACTGAAAAGGCAACCCAATCAATGTTTGAACGAGATCTGTCGAACATATTTCTTCTACCATTCCTCCGGGCCATCGATGGCAATCAACAAAACTAGTGTATTCAGGAACAGGGAATTACACCCAGAGCAAGGGATTTAAATATCCTTAGCACGAGTTCTGGATTGGAATCTCCTACGGAGGGACTGATCCAAGAAAAATTGAGGCTCCGGAGTCAAGTCCTGAGTTGTCGAGTCAACTCATCACCTCGGGAAAAAATGAGGATTAAATTAATTATAGGCCGATAACGAGCACATCTAAGACAGATGCTAAATAAGTCGATCTTCTCACTTGGCATATATATCAGGCCAGTTGGGAGAAATTAAACATAAGACACGGAATTTCTCTAGAGAGAAATGTCGGATAGATATATCTGGGGAACATCCTCGAGTCTGGATGAGGCAAGTTTCATACCTAGAAAACGTGAAGCGACGATTCGATTTTGGGGCATTACCCACCATTGCATCGAGCTTCCAATAATTCTAAAAATTATCAAAATGGATAAGGGAGACAATTTATAAATCATGGGCAAATTATAATAATTTTCCATGAGAGATCTATAGGAGCTCTACTTCATCAGTGCAGTTCCAGAACCAATAGGGTGGGAAAAGGCAACACGAAGTTATTCATTATATCAGATTAAAAGGCGTATATTAAAGCAAACAATAACATTAAGGAGTCTTCCTAAAAATAACTGGTTCTGGTTTCTACATACAACAAGGATAAAATCACAACACGACAATAAGAAGTTTGCATGTGATGAGAGTGAAAATTCATATATTTTCGGGTCCAATTCGATACCTCTTTGAGTGTATAAGTGTTATAATTTACATAAATCTTAATACTTTGAATTATTATTAACTAAAAGGTTTTTTAGAGGCATTTTGTTGTGTTTTGATAGGAAAAATGATAAGAAATGCAAATGAATGGTGAACTTGTGATACAGGTGTGATACCCGAGCTTCTCACTACTCATGTGTCAATATAATTTAATTTGTGTTATGTGCATTTTATAATTACGTGATAATTATGTGGCAATTATGTGATAATAATGTGATAATTGTCTTTACATTTTATTTATCTTTATATTTTATTTGATACATCCGTGCTAAAAATTGTGACAATATGCGAATATATGTGTGCATAAATATTTACATGCATTAATTTGAATATATATATATAATTAAATTATTTTATTTGTATAAATATATTATTTCTTAATTATTAAGTATCACACGTGTTCTCGTAATATTAATAGTGGTAAGATAGTGTACACGTGTGTGTATTAATTTGTAAATGTATCACATCTTAGTTATTAAGTATTACACGTAAATCAAGAATGAATAATAATAATAATAATAATAATAATAAGGAGATAGTAAAGTTATGAGGATAACATTTCTTGGTTAAATTGCAGTCACAACTTTAGTTGGGTTGGAATGACATATCTAAATAATAATAATAATAATAATAATAATAATAATAATAATAATAATAATAATAATAATAATAATAAGAGGTGATTGGGTGATATGGGCGGTGAATACTCACCATTCTTGCTAATACATAAGTGAGGTTATAACCTCAATTCAGAAAAGCTACGAGCAAGAAAAAGAGAGAGAGAGGGGGAAGAAAGGAGAAGAGAAAAGGTGAGTGTGCGCCGGAATAGAAGGGATTAGTTGTGGTTTTTTTACGGGTCTACATTGTTACTATTGTCGGACTCCAGGTAAGTAGAAGTCCAACTACAATGCATGAACATGATGTTTGTGAATTATTTTTTATTAATATGTGATAATTATGTTATGAATTTATTTGTGATTAGTTTAATTACGTTATGAATTAGTAGAGGTTAATTGGTGATACAAGTTGTGGATTTTTGTGATTTGAAATAATATCATTGTCCTATATAGATCTGCGTGATTGGAAACTGTTGAAAATATATCTGTATGATTTGAGAAGATATTGGTTATAAGGATCTGTGTGATCCAAGATGAAGTTGTTATACCAAAAGGGATTTGTGTGAACTAAGGTGAAATGGTTATTTTATAAATGGATCTATGTGATTGGGGTGAAGTTGTTATTCCAGAAGTAGATCTGTGTGAATTGAAGTTAAGTTGTTGTTTTATTGTGATTATAATGTTGATATTGATATCGTAAATAGTTTATGATGCATATTTAATTGTCCTTGTTGCATACCATGCATAAACATGAAGAGTGTTTTCTCCAAAATTAATAAGATAGTAATGGTGTGTGGGACCACTATATATGCATCTCTGTCAGGGTTCGAAAAATTTTTCCCGACACTTTATTATGGGTTTGGAAATATTGTTCCCAGTACTTTATTCGGGGTTCGAAAAAATCATCCACATTGAGCTCATTTGGGGTGCATATCATAAGTGTGTCGTGGGGATCCCGCAACATGAACTGTTTTTAAAATAAAAGAGACCAACTAGAAAGACTAGGAAATAGGCGATAGAAAACTAAATGCATTATCATGCACTAGCATGCATGATTTCTACTTATTAAGATCTTTGTCTCACTAGTTTATGCATTGTATGTGAGCCTGTTGATGATTAAGTTTGTGATGTGACTGTGCAAGCTGTGGAGCTCCTTTAGGGTTTTGAGCAGATGCACATAGATGATGACCTGTTGGGCTAGACCGTGGGTTTATTTTGTTTCTGCTGATATTTTGGTTATGTAATATAATAAGTATTGTCACGAGTTTGTCTGGATTGATGTTGTGTCAGAAACTGATGACGTATGATAAACTATGGTTTTTGCTATGAATATATTATATGGAAAAAAATGTAGGTTTTTTTTATAATGAAGATATTTATGTTAATTAGTATTTGAATTATAAGTTATGTAAGGTGGGTCGTGTCAACAGGTAAGCAAACAGAGGACTACTTTCCATAATTTTTCTGTATTTGTGTGGAAGTCCAAATTGTTCAAGCGATATATGGTTGGAAAGCCACGAAAGAGAAGAACATTTTGGCTCAAGAAACACCTCAATCGGAGTTCAGATGAGAAAGTTAATATTAAAACGATGAAGTTTCGCAAGCTGTTCCTATCCAGCACAATTCATTCCACTTTGCATGACTTGTTCCAACTTCAAATGTTAGATTTTCTTGATTTATTTTTGTGTATAGAAATCCAAGGAAAAGAGAAACGCATGAGAGTAAAAATTACTCAAATCGGAGTTTGGATGAAGAAGTTATGCTCAAAATCGTGGATTCGCGCAGGCTACCGATGGGTACTTAGCAACCGACGAGTGAGCATGCTAGGCGGCGGGCGCAGAGCACTTTTCTTACTTTTTTCCACTGTGTGACACTGCCCATTGTCGTGCATGATATCTTGATGCCCGTTCGCAGCCGTACGCGAAGAACTCGATACCGTATGTCAATCGTGTGAGTGCCGTGTGAGGTGCCGGGTGCTACACTCGGTGCCATATGGCCCAAATTTATACGTCACGTAATTTATTTTTTGCCCAGGTATTGAGAGTGAAAATCAGCGTATTTTAGTGTCTAATTTAACACCTTTTTTATGGGAATTGTTGTTATATATTGCTAACAAGTGTTTTATATTCAATATATTTGAGAAAAAGATGCATTTGAGGTGTTTTATTGTGTTTTGCGTGGAAAAATGATCAAAAGTGCAAAGTTAGAAGAATGCTGAAAATATACGTTCACGTTGTGTAACTTTTCTGTATTCGAGTGGAACTCAAAACTGGTGTGTGATACATGGTTGGAAAGCCACTGAAGAGAGGATCATTTTGGCGCAAGAATCTCTCAAATTAGAGTTCGGACGAGGAAGTTATGCTCAAAATCGTGAGGTCGCGCAGCTGCCGACAAGAATTTTCAAAAATTAGACCATCTTTCATAGTTACTTGGAGCTCAATTAATTTTCCTTAACACATAATCCTCCATGATTCACTCATATATTTTATTTACTTATCTCATTCTTCACACACACACACACACACACATATATTTATTATCATCATTCATAGGAGGCCACAATCATCCTACTCCACCTCCATAGGGGGATCACCCCCCACACTATCCTCTATATCCATCCTTTCCTCCATCCATCAATGTGAAGATTTCCTCATTCTTTTCTTCTTATTTCTGATTTTCTCGACTATAGGTAAGATCTATCTAACCCCCATGCGTGTTGCTTGTAATACCATGGGCTAGAGCCTTTTTGGTAGTGCTAGGGATTATGAAAGTTTTATGAATTAATTGAACTCTCTTGGTATCCTTTGACAACACTAATTGTGAATTTATTTCATATTTGATTGAGCCTTTTTAACTTATATTCACGGTCATTTTATGCATCTTCAGCTGTTATATAGAGTCTGAATATATATCTGGTTGTTAATTGAGTTTGTTCACTGCTGAAAAGGTTTTTATGTTATGATTCTAAGTGAGGGGAATCCAAAGCTTCATTAGAACTATCTTATATAAGCTTATTAATTGAATTGAATTCGGGTTAATAAGTAGGATAAAGAGGTTAATTTTATAGTTCTATAAAGGGAGATCATATCGGGTTTGAGTACCAATCTTATGGGGAAAGAATTGATACTGATAGTACCTAGAAATGGGGGTGAAATTATTCTCTTGCTCCGAGGTCATTAACACGTGTTACACGCATGTTTACTTGTATCTATGGAGTAGATATGCATGGTTTAGTGATGCGTCCATAGTTCACAAGGTAGAGTCGGACAGTACACTTGATAATACTCCATCCTTTAGGTTTGATATTATACTTAGTTACCTGCTAAGCTACAATTGATATCCTTATTACTTGGGAATTAATTTTGTGTGCAAAGAAAACGTGTAACACCAGGCCCATCACGGGAATTATTAAAGCTCCAGTCAGATTCCATTCATCAGAATCGCTCATTCACGCCTCCATCATCACAATACCCTAATTCACCTATCATTCACCACCTTCCATCCATCCACTGGAGAGACGATCGGAGTTGCTATATGGATCGGAGATTCAGATCCCGACGGAGATAGTGATTGAAGAATCGGAGTCATTCACAAAGGTTCTTTATTTTCAATTATTTATCTTTGTTATTTTAGAACAATAGTTGGGGTTTATTACATCTTTGTAATTTACCCTCGTAAATCCATGAGCTAAATTTTTTTGTTGGTAATGTTAGGGCGTTAAGAGAGTTTTGACTATGTGATTTGATTGCCCTAAACTTGGATTTCTTATACTGCAGATAGTTTATTTCTTTATTGAAGAAGATATTTTTGAGACTTCATATTATTATGTTTTGAGTTTTGATTCCTTTAATTATTCATGATGGTATCACTAATTGGATAGTGGATAGGGTTCTTTATTTCTGCATAATAATTGTTGTTTCCTGTGGCAGTCTTAGGGGATTGACCTATAATTCCTAAGATAGCTAGACAATCAATCTGAAATATTAATTATTTGGTAAAACATCATTATTAGGTAATTAGTAAAGAGACAAATGGGTTAATAATTTAGTATCTAGAAAGGGAAAGTTGAAATAACGCAAGTACCTATAGAGGGAGTGAGAGTTAATTTCTAATTGATCATAGGTTTTTCAACTCATTATAAGTGTTAGATCCTACCCGAAAAATGTGATTTAACTAGGCTTAGTGATTCTCTCATAAACGTCTGCAGGTAATTGATTTGGGTCTAGAATAATTTGTTACATAGTTAAACTGCTTGTCTTAGCATTACCAATTCTCTATTCTTGAATTCTAAATCGTTTCTCTGCGTGGTTTATTTAATTTCATATTAGTTTAATTATTAATTTTAGTTTTTATTAGTTCATTAATTATCTTCTAAAAACCCTTGAATTTGTCTTGCATTGAGATTGTTATATATATAATTAATTATTTGATCTATAATTATCTCGTGGGTTTGAAATTTGACTTGGTCACACGTGCTACAATTAATCCCTTACACTTGAGAGTGAAATAAAATAGTGAACAATATGCTTGTCTTCAAGAAATGGATAAGGTAAAGTTTCTGTTAAAATACTTCCACAACACAGTAAACATATCATTTCTGTTAAATACTCTAACATAAAATACAATGAGATTTGCAAAAGAGATGTTCAAGAAAAAATGGGCACTCTTATGGGGGAACTAGCTATCGGTAAATAAAAATAATCACCGAAAATACTGTAACATGGCCCATTATGGGCTCTAAATAGAGAAGTTGTACTTGAGCTGCTCTACCCAAAAGAACCGGAGTTCGGGAAAGGAAGCTGATGAGAGTGAAAATAAGCGTGTTTTAGTTTTCAATTTAACACCTTTTTTATAGAATTGTTGTTATATATTAGCACAAGTGTCTTATATTCGATATATGTGAGAAAAATATACATTTGAGGTGTTTTATTGTATTTTAAGTAGAAAACAGGCCAGAAGTGCTCAGAATTGGAAAATACAGATTTCGAGTTGCAGCTCGACCAAGATGATTTGGTCGAGCAACATCAGAAATGGTCGGGCAAGATACTGTACATAATTTCAGCTTACAGAGGTGTCGCTCGACCAAAGTCGACCTCATTCGACCAAGACCATTCTGGTCGAGCGAGGACACCAAAGTTAAATTTATTGGATTTTACACCTCCAATACATGTATGTGCATATTTTCCAAGAAAAAGCCCAGTAAAACTGGAAAAATGATCAAAAGTTCAAAGTTAGAGGAATGCTGAAAAATGCACGCTCAATTTTCATAATTTTTTGCATTTGTGTGGAGCTCAAAACTAGTAATGTGGTACATAGTTGGAAAGCCACGGAAGAGAGGATCGTTTTGGCGCAAGAATCACTCAAATCAGAGTTTGGACGATGAAGTTATGCTTAAAATCGTAAGGTCGCACAATATTTCCAAATTTTTTTCGAAAATTAGCCAATATTTCTTATTTCTTGGAGCACAATTAATCTCGTTATCACATAATCCTCCATGATTCACCCATATATTTTATTTCTTTATTTCATTCCCTTCTCACACCTATATATATATTTTACATTATTATTCATGTGAGAGGGCAACAATCATCCATACTACACCACCCCACAAGGGGATTACACCCCACACCATCACATCCATCTTTCCTCCATCCATCCATCACTGTGAAGATTCGTCTGTGAAATCAAGAAGGAGAACAAAGAGGATTTGAAGAGACGGAAGAAAGAAGGAAGAAGATCGCTACACCAAGGGTTTTCCTAATTCTTTTCTTCTATTTTCTAATTTTTCAGACTATGGGTAAGATCTATCCAACCCTTATGTGTGTTTTCTACAACACCATGGGCTAGAACCTTTTTGGTAGATCTAGGGTTTTGAAAGTTTTATGAATTAATTAAACTTTCGTGTGTATACTCCGTACAACACTACTTGTGGAATTATTTTATATATGATTATGCATTTTTAATTCATATTCACGGTTGTTTTGTGCATCTTCAACTGTTATATAGAGTCTGAATATATATCTTAGTTGTTGATTGAGCGCGTTCACTGCTAAACAGGGTTTTATATTATGATTCTGAGTGAGGTAACTCCAAAACTTCATTAGAACTGTCATATATGAATGTTTATAATAGAATTGAATTCGAGTTAGTAAGCAGGATAAAGAGGTTAATTTTATAGTACCTATAAAGGGAGATCATATTGGGTTAGAGTACTAATCTTAGGGTAAAATAATTGATACCGATAGTACTTAAAAAGGGGGGTGAAATTATATATCTTGCCCAAGGTTATTCACACGTGTTACACGCATATTTACTTGTGTTTATAGAGTAGATATTTGGATGGTTTAGTGATGCGTCCATATTCCACAAGGCATAGTCGGACATTGATACATAAAAGGGAAATTAATGAGTGAAATTGGATTACGCTAGAGCTACCTATTCTCCTACTTGATTCACTTTCGTATTCTTCTAGTGCTTTAATTTATTTTATTTGCTATTTTAATTAATTGTTTAGTAGTAGATAATTAAATCCCAACTTTTATTGTCTTTCATCTTAATTAATTTAGTAAATAATTAAATTGATAATACGCTATCCTTTGGGTTTGATATTTAATTAGGTCTCTTGCTTAAGCTGCAATTGATATCCTTAATACATTGGGATTAATTTTGCGTGCAAAGAAAACGCCCATCAGAAGCAAAGATTGAAAAGAAGGAGAGTAGTTGATGAAGATCCAATAAAAGATGGAAAAACTCTAGCCAAGAGAGACCATGCGGTGTGGAAAGAAAAATGAGAAGGAAAATTTCCTTCAAATATTCAAGAGTTGGGTGACCTTTTAAACAACCTAAGCGACTTGTGACCCTTCGAACGTGGCAAGAGCTAGGTGTAGGCCAACTGCCAACAATTATTAAGGTATTGACGCAAGCAATGAGGCTAGCACAGACATAAGCAGTGACGTCAAAGGATTAGAAAGGTTTTTGAATCCGGATTTCATGTCCAATGACCTCCATAAATAGAGAGTTAGAGGAAGTAGATGGCATCGACCATTTTCCTCTATTTTCTCATAAATAAATCATGGTAATAATTTTCTTTCTTGTATGAGTGTTTATATTCAAGCTATCACGGGTAGAGCCGTCGAAACGGGCCAGTGGGGCGGGGAGGGCCAAAACCCACCTCAACCCGCCCTTTGGCGGGTCTAGGTGGGGTACGGACTAGAATTGCTAGGCCCAACCCATTTAAAGGCGGGTGGCAGGTTATGGCGGGCCAACCCGCCTCTTTATTTTTTTTAACGATGTTATTATAAGTATCATTATTTAAAAATAAAATATCAAAATGATGGACGATCTTGCAAAATTATAATTATCATTATCATTATTTGAAAATAAAATATCTAAGTGATGGACGCTCTTACAAAATTTATAATGTCAATTAGATAATTAAAATATAAATATAGATGAGTGGGGCTCTTGTGCCCCTGGGACACCGTGCCCTTTTGCAATTTAAATCCCTAGCAATACATAGGTTTAAATAGAATATGGAAGGGGGAGGGTTGTGTTCACATGGGGACACAGCGTACGCCCGGGTGCGCAGGAGTTTTTGCCAATATAGATTTTACAAAATAGCTCTATGAACAATTAAACATAAACAAAGATAATTAATTAAACAACATAAATTTTACTAATTATATATTTCATAAGAATCTCAAATAAAACAACTTAAATCTAATTATCCTCAAATAACACAAATTAAATCACAAAAAATTTACTAGTTCTAAAGGTCAATCACAAAGTTCAAAACATAACTATAAAGTTTATTCAAAACTCATCCATCATAACATCATAATATAAACATCTCAATCTTCATGTTGATCAATTATATGATTATACCCTGTCAATCTTCAAATAATTAGATATCTTAAAGGTTTATGATTTGCATTTGCATTTACTTCTAATCTATATATATACATTTATATATTAAAATTTCAAAAATTAATAATAATTCAAAATCAAGCAAAATAGGATTTTAAATTAGGACATATTTTGTATACTAATCTATGGTACAAAATGTTTAGATTTTAGAATATTCATGTTATGATATAATTCATTATTTTAAAAAATATTTAATAAAGGAACAATAAATATTTGAAATATTAAATACTTGACCAATTGAAAAAAAAATTATGGCGGGCCCAAACGGGCCAACCCGCCCCCGTTTAGGTTTAGCCTGCCTAGGCCCACTCCCGTTTGGGCCAGCCCGTTTAGGCCCGCCTACAAAACGGGCTGCAAATTTTACAGTCCAACCCACCTTTTTTAGAGGCGGGGGGCGGGTTGCCCACGGGCCCAACCCGTTTTGACAGCTCTAACCACAGGTAGCTTAAGGAGTCTTCTACTCTTGTTTATAAGCATGAGTGTATAATAATGTGTTTCCATTTCAAAAATAAATAATTTTGGGCTACTGTCCTATATGTAACTTTCCATTTTACTCCCCACGTCAGCCTTTAAGAGTGTCATTTGCTTTTTGCACGTGTGTAACAACAAATTTTTTATTTATTATAAAATAAATACAAAAGTATTACAAAGATAATCCAGATGGATTGAACTTGATAATTTAGGAAACAATCTCTATCTATCCTCTGATTCTTCTCTCGAACCAATTTGGCTTTGACTTTGACTTGTGTGTGTTGACTAAGCTGACTATATTGACTGCATATGTCGAGTTGAGCTGGATCTTCGAACGAAACTTGTCCGAACTCGAGTGTGTAGTCTTGAACGTTGATCCGGAGGCGTTGAACCTTTGTTCGGATTGAACGTTGACTTGAATTTGTTGTGAAGTGTGCCGCTCAATTTAATAGAACGTTGACTTCACGGATACTGAATTTGATTTGAAGAACGCCGGATCGAAGAGGGTTAGCACCTTGATCTTTGATCGGCTGTTGTTCTTGACTTGAATATAACTTGAACTTGACTTGATGGTCTTGAGTGTTCTTGACTTGAAGATCTTGAATTTGGATCTTAATCTTCATTTGACTTGTATCTTCACTTAGATCTTGATCTTCACTTAACTTGGATCTTGATCTTCGCTTGACTTGGATCTTTACTTGACTTGGATCTTCACTTGACTTGGATTTTCACTTGACTTGAAGAATGCCGGATTGGAGGGGCTTGGCACCTTGATCTCCAATTGTTGGCTATTACTTTTGAAGAACGCCGAATCGAAGGGTTTAGAACCTTGATCTCCAATTAGTGGCTATTACTTTTGAAGAACGCCGGATCGAAGGGGTTTAGAACCTTGCTCTTCGATTTGGCGAATGTTCTTCGCTTGAAGATGCTTGAAGTATTCAAGGGAGCACTGCTCGTATTCTTGATCTCTTCAGATATTTGAGTGTGTGTCAAATGAAAGGAGGAGACCCCTTTATATAGGTGAGATTGGTCCACTCTATTTGGGACAAATTCTGCGGGCTTGGGTCTCCACTTGTTTGGACTGTAATCGGACTTATTTTATTTGGGTCTGATTAAATTTGTATGACCTTGTTTGACTTCAGTCAGGCCTCCTTTAATTTGGACTTATCTGACTTGGGCCAGACTTTATTTAATATAAGTCTCATTTAATTTGTTAGGCTCAAATTATTTATTAATTTACTTTAGGAATTAATTTATTTAAATTCCAAAATAAATTAACACTTAATTAATAAAATTCATGTGTCGCCATTTAATTAGACCGTAAATTTTAACTGCTTACAAATGTCCCCTTGCGATTTGTTCACGGACATCATGTCTTGATGTGAAGGAATCGCAAAAGCTTCCCTTTTTTTTAACCTTTGTAACATTTTTTTTCTTGGCCCAACTTTTTTTTTATTTCTCATGTGGCCCAATTTGTTTATTTTTCATGTGGCCCAATTTATTTTCTTAGGCCCAAAACAACTTTCTTTCCTGCTTAATTTCATGGCTTTGGGAAACATGAAAATAAGGAGCTCATTAATATGATTTGCAAATCTTTGCTCAAAATTATAAAAGAAATCTCTTAAAATCTTGAGAGATTTCAATCATGCAAATACTTTTAATAATTTGCTGCAATCTTCCCACTATATATTGAGGGTTCAATTGACCTTTTTAACATTTTTTTTCTTGGCCTAACTTTTTTTTTTCTTTCTCATGTGGCCCAATTTGTTTATTTCTCAAGTGGCCCAATTTATTTTCTTAGGCCCAAAACAACTTTCTTTCCTGCTTAATTTCATGACTTTTGGAAACAGAAAAATAAGGAGTTCATCAATATGATTTGCAAATCTTTGCTCAAAATTAACAAAAGAAATCTCTTGAAATCTTGAGATATTTCAATCATGCAAATATTTTTCATAATCTGCTGCAATCTTCCCACTATATAATGAGGGGTTCAGTACCTTTGATTTCTTCACCAACCGACTATAAAACATTTACAGTTTTGATTTCCTTTTCTTTTCTTCATGGCAGATGACGGCATCTCTTTGTCAAGTGAACGAGCAAACCAGCAGCAACAGCAATGTTACAAACCTGCGACAACAGCGGTATTACAAACCTGCGGTGACCACGATGGCGGTGTTTCAAACCCGCGATGGCACGACGGCTGAGGTGTTACAAACCCTCGAACCGCTCTGCAGTAGCGGTGCTTCAAACCGCTTAGATAATGGAAGCGCGGTGTTTCAGACCCACGCGTGTTACAAACCCGCGAGGAATGATCCGGCAGCGCGGTGTTACAAACCCGCGAAGAACGATCCGGCGGCGCGGTGTTACAGACCTGCGACAACAGCGGTATTACAAACTCGCGAGGAATGATCCGGCGAAGAGTGCGAGCGGCGTTCGCTGATGGTGGCGGATGGGTGCACTCGGCGGTTGACAGCGAGCTGCAGCTAGGTGTTTGCGACCCTCAACAACAACAACAATGACAGGCTCGTATTTCCGATGGAAAATGGTGAAGGAACGATGTCAAGGTGAGCAGATCCGGCTGTGTAGGTGGTGAACAGCGGCAAATGACCTGCATGTGGAGGTCAGTGGCGAACAGTGGTGACTCGACAGGTACTGGAGGCGCATCGCGGAGGTGTGGTCGGATTTTCCGGCAGCTTCAGCTACTGGAGCAACTCCGGTACGGTGTGGACGGTAGTAGTTGACTCCGGCAGACGGCAGTCGACGAGAGGCTGACGACTCGGAGGCCCGCGGCCTGTGGTAGTTCCTCTTCGGCGATTGACGGCGCGGCTGATCTCGGCGGGAAACAGCGGCGACAACGCGCTTGATTTCGGCAACCAGCAGTGCTCTCGACCTTGGCAGCCGTGAAGTAGCAGCTTTCCCGACGAAGGTGATAGCCTCGCATTTCCGGCAGCGACGTGGTGGTTGATGGGCGACCATGATGTAGATCTGGCCAGTGTGGTGTGGAGTCGCGTGCGGAAGCGGCTGTACTGTGGCGACATTCTCCGGTTCGAATAGCTGCGGAAGAACAGGCGACGGGATCTGTGCCATTGCTGAACAAAGGCGACTGCATTTTGATTACCATCACCCACCAATGTTGACTTCATGTGGGCCAATTTTAACTTTAATTTAGCCCAATTCCTTTAGTTGCATGCTGATCAATTACTTGAGCTTTATTATGGAATTATATGGGCTCATATTTTCCTTTTAATACTCCCTTGCAACACTAGTGGGCTTCTTTTGGTTTTGAATTTTTTTTTTTTTTTGGACAGAAGAGAGACTCACGTGATTTCTATGGATAGAAAAGGCGGTTCCCAACAAATCTGCTCATGTACAGCTTTTTGAGAAAAATGATCCATTCATTTATATTTTGAATTTTAAATTTGGGGTTAATTTGACTCTTTAAGGCATTTGGGCCCCAATTATTTAGCAAATAGGCCATGTGAGACTTCAGAATGTATCAATTATTTAGCAAATAAACTATGTGGGCTTATGTTCATACCAAGTTGCTTCGGAGTGGATCAATTGTTTAGCAAATAAGTCTTGTGGGATTATGTTCATGTCAATTTGACTTGGATTGGCTCAATCATT
This sequence comes from Pogostemon cablin, assembly GCA_023678885.1. NCBI lineage: Eukaryota > Viridiplantae > Streptophyta > Magnoliopsida > Lamiales > Lamiaceae > Pogostemon > Pogostemon cablin. The sequence continues at coordinate 10,879,019 of CM042964.1, read as the reverse complement.
TAGCAAATAAGCCATGTGGGCTTATGTTCATACCAAGTTGCTTCGGAGTTGATCAATCATTTAATCCACTTGCAAATTTTATGTGACAACATGGATCACTTTCATTCCTTTTCTTGTATAGTTGGCTTTCGTCTCTCAGTATCAGTATCGGCCCAGCAGAGTGCTTTCGAGAGAATTTGGAATTATCTCATCACTCCAAGATCTTTGAACTTCCTTTACCACTTCAATGATGATTTGAATTGCTTTACCCAAATTTGCGTTGCACCGCCTTCTTCTCCTTATCAACCCTTTTCCTTTTCAATTCATTTATTTCTCATCTTATTACATGCCTGACAAACTTGATGGGAATAACCCAAATTATGACTGAACTTAGCAGAATGCTAAGCCGCCTACGTACCTCTTTACAGAGGATCAAGTCATTACGTAGTTTAAAGGGACATAATTTGGTTTGAATGGGGGGTGCCGTGCACAGTTTATACTCATGCGGGCCAGGAGTTTATCATACATAGTTTATACTCATGCGGATCAGGAGTTTATCGTACACAGTTTATAATCATATGGACCAGGAGTTTGTCGTGCACAGTTTATACTCATCCGGACCAAGAGTAACAGGCAGTTTAGGCTCATGCATCACGGAGCATGGTGTATGCATTTGTTTCACGTGTAGTAGCGTTTTAAGAATTTTCCATTTATGGGGCCAATATTCACGCCAGCTTCTGATATCAGCTTGTAGGCGCCATTTGTGTATACTTCCTTTACAACATGTGGGCCATCCCATTTTTTGAGAAATTTTTTCCCAACTCGATATGTGACCACAATAGGTCTTCTCACGGCAAGCACCAAGTCGCCAACTTGGAAATAACGTATTTTCACCCTTTTGTTGAATGTTCTGGATAAGCGAGATTGATAACACTCGAGTTTTTGTTGTGCCTCTAATCTCTTCTCATCTAATGCCTCTAACTCTTGAAGGCGCAACTTTGCATTTTCCTCTTCGGTTAAACCTTCTTGTACGGCCATCCTCAAAGATGGGATCTGCTTTTCGAGAGGTACCACAGCTTCAACACCATAAACCAAAGAATACGGAGTAGCCTGAGTGGGCGTTCTATAAGTGGTGCGGTACGCCCATAAAGCTTTGTTTATTCTTTCATGCCAATCTCGTTTCGACTTGGAGACAACTTTCTTTAACAAACTGCACAAGGCTTTGTTGAATGCTTCGGCCAGACCGTTGGCAGCTACGTTGTACATTGACGACTTCCTTTGTTTGAAATCGAACTTCTCGAACAACTTATCAATCCAACTGTTGTTGAATGGCTTCCCATTATCTGTGATGATGTAGCGAGGAACACCATATCTATAAATGATGTTGATTCGAATGAAATCAACAATATTTTCTTTCTTCACTTCCCTTAAAGGCACAACTTCTGCCCATTTGGAAAAGTAATCGGTGGCAGCAAGGATATAGAGATGACCACAGAAGATTTTGTGAGAGGCCCCTCCACATCTAATCCCCACGCATCAAAAGGCCATGAAGCGACCATTGGGTGTAGAGGCTCCGGAGATTGGTGGATCAAATTCCCAAGGAATTGGCAGGCTTGACATTTTTGTGCATACTCCATGCAATCATTCACCTTTGTGGTCCAATAGTAGCCCATCCTCTTGATTTTGAAGTGCAGCTTCGGCCCAGACTGATGAGCACCACAAATTCTGGAACCATTGCTTGAGTAGCTTCCTCTTTACTCAGACATCTTAAGAAAATTCCATCAAAAGATCTTCTATAAAGTGTCCCTTTGAAATAGATGAAACGAGGTGCGCGACGCCGAATATCAACCCTTTAGCGTGGATCATTGGGCAACTTGTCATACTTCAAATAATCCACTAATGGTTGGCGCCAATCCTCTTCTTCAATTTCAAAGACTTCCACCACATGATTTTCAACTTCTTCATAATCCTCATCTTCGAAGATTGGTGGTACAACCCAACGTTTACACACCGGAATTTGAATTTGCGCCTCTGGCATAGCTATAATTGATGCTAGCTTAGCAAGAGCGTCAGCTTGCTTATTCTCTCTTCTAGACAGATGTTCGATGTCAACATCATCGAGCCAACCCATCAGCTTTTGAGCATACTTATGGTATGGGAGCAACTCAGGTTTCCTTACTTCGTACACTCCAAGTAATTGGTTTATCAAGCGAATCACCATACACCTTAAGGTGTAATTGCTTTATATTGACGGCCATCTCTAAACCAAGTATGAGTGCTTGATACTCAGCCACATTGTTAGAGCAATTTTCTGTTAAGAAAAATGAATATGGTAGAACTTCACCACTAGATGTTACAAACACAACTCCAGCACCGGCTCCTTCTCTATGAGAAGCTCCGTCAAAGTACATCTTCCAAGGAGAAGCTATCTCCATAGCAAAAGCATCTTCATCAGGGAGTTCATCAGGGAGTTCATCAGACAGTTACCATTCGTCAGACATTGGATGATCAGCTAGAAAATCTGCTGATACTTGTCCTTTTACAGCCTTCTGAGGGACGTATACAATCTCAAACTGTTGGAGTTGGAGATACCACCTGGCAAGCCGATCAGAGAGTAGTGGCTTTGACATGACAAACTTTAGGGGGTTGCTTTCGAGACTAGCCGAACTGTATGAGCTTGGAAGTAATGTTTCAACTTCTGAATCACGAAGATAAGAGCTAAGCAGATCTTCTCAATAGGTGAACATTTCAACTCGTTTGGAGTCATGGTTCTGCTTAGATAGTAGATGGTAGTTTCTTTGCCATCATCATTCTCTTGTGCAAGTAAAGCTCCAACAGAACACTCTTGAGCAGCTAGGTAGAGAATTAGTGAATGTCCAGGTATTGGTGCACACAACACTGGTGCTTTCATCAAGTACTCTTTAATGCTATTGAAAGCATTATTGCAAGCTTCATCCCATTCGAATACACTGCCTTTCTTCATGAGATGACTAAACGGTTGGCATTGACCAGCCAAGTTTGATATGAATCTTCTCAAGTATGCCAACTTTCCTTGCAGACTTTTGAGTTCATGTATGTTCCGAGGCACATGCATCTTCATGATTGCATCAATCTTTGCTTTCTCAATCTCGATTCCTTGACGGCGAACAATAAATCCAAGAAATTTTTCGGATGTAACTCCAAATGCACACTTGAGTGAATTCATTTTGAGTTGATGCTCCCTTAAACATTCAAACACTCGCCTTAGATCATGGAGATGATCTTTCTTTTTCTTTGTTTTCACCACAATATCATCAACATAGCATTCAACGCTCTTATGAAGCATGTCATCAAATATTTTTTTCATAGCTCGTTGATAAGTGGCACCAGCATTCTTCAAGCCAAATGGCATGACATTGTAGCAATATATTCCTTTCGGAGTACGAAAGGCTTTCTTCTCTTGATCCTCAGGAGCCAGACCAATTTGGTTATAGTCAGATGACCCATCCATAAATGAAAGAAGCTCATTCCCAGTTGTTGCATCTATCATGAGCTCAGCAATTGGCAGTGGAAAGTCATCTTTCGGACACACCATGTTCAAATCCCGAAAATCAACATATACTCTGATTTGCCCATTTTTCTTTCTCACTGGAACGATGTTAGAAATCCATGTAGGATACTTGACTTCTCTGATCTTGCCTACTTCAAGAAGCTTATTAACTTCATCCTTAATTAATGGAATCAACTCTGGTCGAAATCGATGCTGCATTTGCTTAATTGGTCGAGTTTCCTTTTTAATGGACAAGTGATGCACTGCGATTTTTGGATCCAAGCCTGGCATTTCTTTGTGCGACCATGCGAAGACATCTCTGAATTCCCGCAAAAGGCTGATATATTGTTCTTCTTCCTCAACACTTAGCAGGGCACTTATGTAAGTAGGACGTGGGTCGCTTTCGTAACCTAAGTTGATTTCTTTCAACTCATCAATAGTGGCTTTCACACCCTCCTCAAATTGTGGAGGGGCATCATCGGCATCCACTTCCTCCACTTGAGAATCTTCAAAAGCAGTGATATGGTTGGTGGAAGCCACACTCTCTTTATCATCATCATTGTCTTCTTTAGTAAAAACAATTGTCTGCATCTTGGCCTTCAACACTCTTCCACATGAGACTATCAAGATATTTCGCCTCTTCATGCGAGAAGGAATTCGACTTCAGAGTTTTGGAAAGTTAGGTGACTTGAAATTACTTTTCTTCCCACACTTGTTCTTTTCACACGATCCGAGCCTTTCGAAAACACTTCCAAGCCTTTCGAAGACAGTGCTTTTCTTGATTTTCCTTCCTCCTTCATCAAACATGTCTTCTGTGGACGAAGCTTATCCCTCTGTGATATAATTTGCATTTGCTCTTCTGATTGCTATGCGGACTGATTTTTGAGGGACATATCCCAAACCTGGCTTAACATTTTTGACAATGTCGCCACTATTTTTCAACACTTTCTGAGTGGCATTGATCCCATGTTCAGATGGGTTAATAGTCTCTTGAGGCAGCTTGCTTGTCATCTGTTTCTCCTTCGATTCATAACCGGCCTTCTTGAGGAGTTTGAAAGCTTGTGGGCCATATGACTTGGCTATTTCTGCCTCAAATACTTCACCGTGTTCGGCCTTTGCTCCTTCAACAGGGCGTATGAATTCTTTGAGTGGAGGAGAAGGAGTCTTACCTTCATCAATTTTTGTTAAGGGCGACGTCAACTCTTTCAAGGCCTCAAGCTTCTCTTTGTTCTTCTTGAGAGAGGTGGATGATGTGCTACCTTCATCCTTTACTTGTTTATTGCCCCCATCACTTTGTGATGAGGCTTCTTCGCGCTTCACTTCCTTTGTATTCTTGAAGAAATACTTCACATCTGCAAAGTAAGCTTCAACTTCAGTAAACGGCTTATCATCACTAAACACCCTTTTCACGTTGTTGCCTTCGCTATATTTGAAGAACTGGTGTAATGTAGAAGGGATCACACAATTCTCATGCAACCATGGGCGCCCCAAGAGCATGTTGTATGAAGTTTTTGCATCGATGACATGGAAGAGCACCATTGATTTCATTTCCTCAATTAACAAATCAAGAACAATCATGCCGAGAGTTCTTTGCCCTTCATGGTTGAACCCTTGGATCATCAACCGGCTATGATTAAGTTCATTTGTTGGTATTTCTAACTTCTTCAACATCCTTAAAGACAAGATGTTCACTGCTGAGCCTCCGTCAACAAGTATACACTTTATTTGCAGCCATTGCGTATAACCAGTTACAAATAGAGGTCGGTTGTGAGGCTGTGAAACCAACAACATGTCTTCATCTGTGAAGGTCACCTTCATAGAGTAAGCCTTTTCCTTATCCTCAACTCTTTCATCTTCACTGCCCTCCTCACTCACCACGTGACACGAGCTTTCATCATGAATTTCTTTTACGGAAGTGAAGTTTGCGGTTGGTTCATCTTCCAACACAATTTTCCCCTCCTTGGCCAGTTGCATGATTTTTTCCTTGAAGATGAAGCAATCATGAATGGGATGGCCCACCAATCTATGGTACTTGCAATATTTTGGATCATTGGTCGATTGGCTTCCTCTGGGCATTTCATCTCAGGGAGTTCGATGAGTTTGTCTTTTATCAGATCATCGAATATACCAGAAACATCAGAGTTCAGGAATGGATACTCTTTTTCTTGCATATCCTTCAGGGTTAACCTTCTTTGCCCCCAATCTTGAGCAACTTGTTTCCCCTTGTCTTTCTTGTCACTTCCATTCTTTCAAACCTTGACAGTAGCAGTATTTGTGGCCATTGATTCTTTGTTGGAGTTTCTGGCATAAGGCTTGCCCCATTTCTTAGCTTCTTGTCTATCTCTGGACTTGTAAGAATCTGACATTGGCGAGCGCTTGATTCCACTGGTAGCCATGCTCAATTCCATGTCATGTGCTCTCGTAGCCAGCTCTTCAAAAGTCTTTGGTTGAATCCCTTTAAGGATGTAGAGTAAATTCCACTCCATCCTTTGGATGCACATTTCGATAGCAGACTCTCCGGATAATCGGTCCTTGCAGTTTAAACTCAAATTTCTCCATCGATTGATATAATCAATCACATGCTCTTCCTTTAATTGGCGAGTATTAGTTAGCCAGTCATGCTAACGGTTCTCCTTGTGCTGTAGAAACAATTGAGAAATTCATGCTCCATTTGTGTCCAACTGTGACTGAATTCAGGTTGCAAGTCGACATACCAATCAAAGGCATTTCCTTTGAGAGAGCGAACAAATTGCCTCACCATATGGTGTTCATAAGTACCAGTGTCATTGCATGTCTCAATGAAGTGTGATATATGCTGCCTCGGGTTTCCCTTGCCATCAAATTGTTGAAACTTGGGAGGCTGGTAACCAGTTGGCAACTTTAAGTCATTCACTCTTTTCGTGTATGGCTTGACATAACCGACGGTAGGCTTGGAAGTCTCCTCAAACCTTTCCTTTATTGTTCCAAGTATAATATCCTTCAATTGATCCACTTGGAGCATTCCATCAGCCGAAAGTTGCACTCCCCTTTCAGTTTGCTCTTTTTCAGTAGTTTGGTGTCTTGTGAACTCTTCCACCTCACTTTCGTCCACAACCCCTTTTCCGTTTGCACGGCTAGTCTCCACAATATCTCTTTTTTCCATCAATTGGAAGATCTTTATATCTTGAGCTTCTATGTGTTTTGTAAGCCCTTCGATATCTTTCATCATATTTGCTAGTTGCTCCTCAATAGTTTTAGTGTCTGCCATCATTACTAGAGCTGCACTTGAATCGGACGAAGAGCTTGAAGATGAATGAGGGTGTGAGCATGCAGACTCTTCATCACTATCCTCCTTCATGGGTGGTTGTTTTTTCGACGCCACTTCGACCGAAGAGTTGGATCCAGAGGAGGCCTCCGATTGAGCTTTCTTTGACATACTCCTTGTGACAATAGCAACATATTCATTTAATGAATCGGAGAGCTTAGAAGCAGCGGTCCTTCCCACTGTGGTCTTAATAGGAGTCATGTTGTATTTTCAAGCTTGTAGAGAGAAGAGATGAGAGGTAGAGATGGTCCCACTGGGCGTGCCAAAATTTGTAACAACAAATTTTGTATTTATTATAAAATAAATACAAAAGTATTACAAAGATAATTCAGATGGATTGAATTTGATAATTTAGGAAACAATCTCTATCTATCATCTGATTCTTCTCTCGAACCAATTTGACTTTGACTTTGACTTGTGTGTGTTGACTACGCTGACTATGTTGACTGCGTATGTTGAGTTGAGCTAAATCTTCGAACGAAGCTTGTCCAAACTCGAGTGTGTAGTCTTGAACGTTGATCCGGAGGCGTTGAACCTTTGTTCGAATTGAACGTTGACTTGAATTTGTTGTGAAGTATGCCGCTCAATTTGGTAGAACGTTGACTTCACGGATAATGAATTTAATTTGAAGAACGCCGGATCGAAGAGGCTTAGCACCTTGATCTTTGATCGGCTGTTGCTCTTGACTTGACTTGAACTTGACTTGAAGGTCTTGAGTGTTCTTGACTTGAAGATCGTGAATTTGGATTTTGATCTTCACTTGACTTGTATCTTCACTTAGATCTTGATCTTCACTTAACTTGGATCTTGATCTTCGCTTGACTTGGATCTTCACTTGATTTGAAGAACGTCGGATCGGAGGGGCTTGGCACATTGATCTCCAATTGGTGGCTATTACTTTTAAAGAACGCCGAATCGAAGGGGTTTAAAACCTTGATCTCCAATTGGTGGCTATTATTTTTGAAGAACGCCGGATCGAAGGGGTTTAGAACTTTGCTCTTCGATTTGGCGGTTGTTCTTCGGTTGAAGATGCTTGAAGTATTCAAGGGAGCACTGCTTGTATTTTTTATCTCTTCAGAGCTTTTGTCTTCAGATATTTGAGTGTGTGTCAAATGAAGAGAGGAGACCCCTTTATATAGGTGAGAGGTGAAGACCCCCTCATAAATGCCTTGCATTCTGATTGATCCACTCTATTTGGGTCAAATCCTGCGGGCTTGGGTCTCCACTTGTTTGGGTTGTAATCAGACTTATTTTATTTGGGTCTTATTTAATTTGTATGAGCTTGTTTGACTTCAGTCAGGCCTCCTTTATTTTGGACTTATCTGACTTGGGCTAGACTTTATTTAATATAAGTCTCATTTAATTTGTTGGGCTCAAATTATTTATTAATTTACTTTAGGAATTAATTTATTTAAATTCTAAAATAAATTAACACTTATTTAAATTCTAAAATAAATTACTATTTTAGGATGGTTAATATCGAGATTAATATTGTTAAATACTGTGCAGAAGTATGTTGGATCTAATATGGTCGTATGGACTAAGTCCATTTTAGAAAGAAGAAAGTCTTAAAATTTTAGGTAATATCTTAATATATATAATTAGGAAGTAGTTTCCTAAAATAAATTTTTGTAAAAACATATGTGTCATAACCAGAATGATTTGCATTTTTCAAAACACATGTGTTGTTCAATTATTGGTTGATTTCTATTTATTATAATTAAATGCTTTAAAATCTTAATTAAAAATATGTATAAATAGTCGTTAGCATATGTGTGAATATTTGGTGCATTCTTTGAATTTTTTCATATGTGTTACTTTTTTATTGGTTGGTATTTATTTTATTCTTTTTATTATTTTTTTTTTTGGAAACTCAAGAAACATTTTATTTAATCATCCAGCGTCAATAGAGTTAATATGAACCAAAAGAGATGGCGGGACGCTATAATCAAAAAAATTGGACAACAAATTATTGAAAGCATATTGAGCTAATTTATGGGCTAAGAAATTAGTCGTACGACGAATCCAACAGAAGGAGCTTTTCTCAAAATATGAAGCTAGAGTGATGATATCTTTAACAATCGAGCCAAAATAGGATATATCTGCCTTTGGTTGATTCAATGCATGGTAGAGAACAAGGGAATCCAATTCTAACATAATCTGATTGATATTCTGGTCTCGAGCAAGTTGTAATTCATGACGTGCAGCTAGCGCCTCAGCAATTTCAAAATATGGTTCAGTATTGAGAAGTTCAGAAAAACTCCAAGACACATTCTCATCCACATTGCAAGCAACACCCCCAATACCAGTTCCCACACTAGTAATAATCGAAGCATCAGTATTTATCTTTATAACATCCCCACTTGGAGGTGTCCACAAACATGAGGCTCGTAGGTTATCCCTCTTGAGATAAATAGATTTAGCTTTCCAATACTCCTCGAGGAGTCCAACCCCATAGAGAATAAGTGATGTGGGTCGTGTTCTTTTTTCTCAAAAACAAAGAGATTCCGAGCAAACCATATACACCAAAGTAAGACACCAAAATAGTAGTTTTGTTTGTGGTCGTTGCTCTTCCAAAAGGTATCAACCATTCTTTCAACGGCTGCAGCTCATCATTGTTCGAGAGATCAAGATGGGGTGGAGAAAGAAGCCAAAAATTTCTTACCCATGGGCAATCCCGAAATACATGCTCATTTGATTCCACGCCGCTTCCACATCTACTACACATAGGATCAACATCCACAAATCGCCCAATCAAATTGGTATTTAAAACATATAATAGTAAAATTGATTCTTATTAGTTTTGTCAAATCCAAAATAAAAGGAAATAATCTATACATTTAAAAGATAATTTGCATAAATTAATATCTAATTTAATTGATTTATATTTTATTTAAAAATATCCACAAATACATAGAATATCAATTTATTTACATTAGAAGATTAAAAAAATATCACATAATAATATTTTCTATATAAAAAACATAAAATATTAATTATAAAGTTTAAAAATGTAATATGCGGGTGTATTTAACTATTAGTATACTAATACATTCGTATTTATTAAATAATATATTTTAAATTTAAAATAAAAATTTTATAATCCGCATAATACGCAGGTACTATACTAGTAAGCAGCATATAAAGAGGCAAAATTAATATTTTATAAAGAATATATAAAAGAAAGGTATTAATTAAAGTAAAAAAGGTGTCGTTAGGAGAAATGGTAGAAAAGTTGGTTGATGTAAATAAAATTATATATATATATATAATCTTATACGAAAATATATTTATGTGATAAATATTAAAGTATGATTGTTATATATTAGGTAAAATATGTTTATTAATAATTAAAGTATGTAATTCTAAAGTATGTTGAATAATGTATTAAAATATAATTTTAAAATATTATAATATGATTCATTACAAATATACTTTAAATATCAATAAGCATACTTTCTAAATAGTAAATATGCTTTTATAATAATGAATTTGACATGTCTTGCACATAATCATCTTTTACTCCGAGTATAATTGGAATGAAAAATGGAAGGTCGGAAAAAATATTGTAAAATAGATAGGAAAAAAAATGTTGAAAATTTGAAAATGAGTATTTTTTTTTATTATACTCCCTCCATTTCATTTCAATTTTTACATATTTTTATTTTGGGCATTCCATTTTAATACTCCCCCCGTCCCGGACTTATGTTCATCGGCACTGTAAATATGGAGTTTAAAAAAGTTGTTTTTTTACCAACTTTATTGACTTTTTAGGGGTATTGTAGTATTTTTAAGTAATAAATAAATTATAAAGTATGTTATGTGTGTTAGGTGAGTGTAGTATTTTTGAAATTAAGCCAACTTTTGAGGTTGTTGGTTGATGTAGAGTTTCTTTTTTGGATGGTGAATATAAGTGTGAGATGGACCAAAACGGAATGTGTGAATATAAGTGTGTGACGGAGGGAGTATTTACTTTTCCTTTTTGGTATATGAGACCCACTTAAAAAATTAATATATCATTATGGGACTCATATCCAACACTAATATATCTACCCACTTTATATGAAATATTAGTATATTTTTCTACTCATTACTCCATTTATTAAAATAATACTCTTTAATCAACGTAAAAAAAATGTAAATATTGAAAGCAAATAGATGGAGCATGGACTATGGAGTACTCCCTCCATCCCACCCAAACAACATAATTTTACTATATTGGACGTCCCGTTCAAATATCACAATTTTACTATATTGGGCGTCCCGTCCAAATTGCACTATTTTTCTCTTTTAGTAAAAAATGTGTATTAATAGTCCATCAATACTTATCACATCTCTCTAATATAACTATTCACTTTATATAAAATAATAATATTTTTTAATTTACGGTAAAAGATAAATGGTGCTGTTTGAGGATGGAGGAGTAAGTTTAAAAACAGTCTAATATTTTGATGTCAGAAAAGATAAGATAAAAGCACCCAAATAAGTGCTGCTTCACAGCTAACGAACACTCTTTCTTTTCTGTTTAATATTATTTTAATTTATAACTAGAAATTAGAAATTCCACACAACAAATTTATCCCAGGAATGCCCTCAACATAGACATTTCCGTAATTAAACGTTTAGGAAAACCCTTTTTGGTCTCCAGATAAATCCCAGAATACCAATCGCATTCCTGTTCTTTCCATTTTCTCTCTTTCTTTTCATCTATCTCGTTCTTCCTCACATTCAATGAATCCACAGAAGAAAACCTCGAGTACGGCGTCGTTTCCACGTACCATTCATATATCATTAGATCCGCTGATGTAACCCTAGCTATCTCCTTTCCATTTCTCATTTTCCGACATTCTTTTGTTTTTTCCCCAAAAAGTGAAAGGAAAGGCATACGGCATGGATCCAGAAGAATTTCGGGATATTTTATCGAGATCGAATGTCGGAATTTGGACGCTCATTGAGGCGGCGATTAAGGTCGCCAGCTCAGATTACGGTGAGGAATTGCGGTGTCGCCGAGATAAAATCATCGAGTCGCTTTACGCGCCCGAAGCTCGGGCGTGTCGGAACTGCAGCGGCAGCATCCGCGACGGTGTCGTTCAGCATGAGCCCTATTTTCCGGAGAATATTTGTAATAATTATACCAATAGTGAAAATATAGAACATAGTAAGTCCGCAGATGAAGATGATAATAATAAATTTAATAATGATGACGATAAAAGTAGGAATTTTAATAAGGATTTCAGTAAGAGTCCGTTAACTCCGGAGTCGAACCATCAGAATTTCAGTGGTGGAGAAGAGGATGATGAATTGGATCCGTACGCCGGGTTGTTCGATGATGAGCAGTCCAAAATCATCTGCTTCAAAGAGCAGCTCGAAGATCCAGAACAGGTTTTGCCATCATTTCATTTTCATAGCTAGCATTTGTTTATCAGTTTTCTGTTTCATAATTAATTTATTTGATTCAGAGTGAAGATGCTGTGGTGGGACTGCTCCAAAGTTTGTCAGATATGGATATCACCTTTCAAGCTCTCAAGGTGCAAATTCCTTGTATCTTAATCTTATGAGCATTAATGTGTAAGTGATTTTTGCTATCTTTTCTGAATGATTTAAGGTTATTGTATAGGAAACTGATATAGGAAGGCATGTGAATCGGCTTAGGAAGCATCAGTCCAATGAAGTGCGTAGATTGGTGAAGCAACTTGTCAGGTTTGAGCAGCTCAATTTTTATTCTTTAATTCTTTCTTTATTATATTAATTTTTTATTGAGTTAGTAACTTTTGATTGGTGTGTGAACTGTGATTTGTGAGTGTAGAAAATGGAAGGAAACCGTGGATGAATGGGTTAAGGTGAACCAACCACAAGATACTTCAAACCTCATGGGTAAGATATTGTTCCTGATTTAGAAACTACTGATTTTGCATTGCTTGGTAGGTTAGCTAAAAGTAGTCTATATTAAAAAGAATTATGACATTTGAATTAAAGAATGTATGTGTTAATACTGGTGGTGATGGTGGTGGCAGCTGATGGGGACTCACCTCAGCAGAGCATACCCAAAAATCTACAAAATGGTCATCACCAGGTGAATATATAGTTGTCCCCGTTGGTTATATTTTGGAAATAATAAATAATAACATAAATAAAAAATGAAACAAGACTATAAGATTACAATAAACCGGCTTTAAAATGCTGTTTTGCAACTCTTGAAGTTTTAATTTGCTGCTCGGCATTTATCATATTATCATTGCAATCATGCTTGTCTATTTCATATTTTTCCCAATAGGTGGGAGATCTAGTGTAGAAAAGAAATATGAAGAACATGAAACTAAACCCAAAGCACCGCAATCTGCTCCCCGAAAAGAAACTCCATCAAGACCACCTCAATCAGTTTCTAAACCTGCTTCGGCTCCTTCTAATGTACCTCACAGCTGAGCTTGAACTTTTGCACTTGCACACTTAATATATTTGATTGAGTTTGGTGCATGCATTTCAAAATGGATTGATTATACTGAAAGTGGATTGTGTACGTTGATATATAAATGTTATAAATGAATGTCAGAGGGCCGGCTATCTTTTGTGTGATCAAATGGTGAGTATAGTAAAATACCACTTTTATGCTATGCACACACTCTCTCTCTCTTCTTATTGAGATGTGCAGCTTTTGTGCCTCGTACGTATGCTGGGTTTGGGTCAATCCGATCACGTGGGTGTTAATTCCTCACTGGGATTTTGCAGAGGCCACAACGGGAATCATTCGTAGATGATGAGAAGCTAAATTCAGCAAGAAGACGGCTTCAGGAGAACTACCAAGAAGCTCAAAATGGTGTGTTTTTAACATCAGATTCTTTTGCAATAATAGACTTAATAGTTCATATTTATGTTGTGATTGGCTTTAATTTATTGGTGGTTGGTGTATTTTTGGTTTGTGAAGCCAAAAAGCAAAGGACGATTCAAGTTATGGATATTAATGAGATCCCCAAACCAAAGAACGGCTTCTTTGGCAAGAACAAGGGTGGCTTTCAGGGGAGACATCACCGGTGATCTTCCCATTTTTCTTTGATGTTGTTCATAATTGCATGATACTCTGTTTCATTGAATTAGGGGCCTTTCCAGAAAGCACCTGGTTTGGCTCCTACATTGTGTCTATGATACAATTGAGTATAGAACTATTATATATCCGTGGGTTCAAATTTTGTACACTGCTAAGTTGCTACCATTGCCTCTAACCTGACTTGCATATATGGAAATATGGAAATTAGGGGTGGGTAATATCGGCATACCGAAAATACCGATACCGTACCGAAAATTTCGGTATGGAAAATCCATACCGATACCGATACCGAAATTTCGGTATACCGAAATTTCGGTAAATTAAATCGGATACCGATACCTTACCGAAAATGACATCATACCGATTTTTTGATAAATACCGATTAATACCGAAACGTTGGCACACTGTTTCATAACGAAAATTCAACATACCGAAAAATACCGATTTACCGAATGATACCGAAAAATAATATTAAATTTTAATAAAAATAATAAAATTAATATAAAAATATTTCAAAATAATTAAACTTTCTAATCTCAAACATTCTACTTTAATAACATCTTCTAATTTATTAATAAATTTTTATATACATATTTTAGATTAAAAAATTTTGGTTATTATATTTTTATATATTTTAATTTGTAAGTGTATTATATTTTATTTAATTTTATTAGAGTTTATTTTAAATTTAAAAAATAAATATGAATAAATGTGATGCATAATTACATACATATAATTTAAATATATTAGTAATATAAAATATACTTAAATATAGTATTATGTATAATTAATTTTTAAAAAAATAAATATAAATATTTTTTGAATTTCGGTATCGGTATACTGATATTGAAATACCGAAAAATATTTCGGTATATCGAAATACCGAAAATTTTAATATACAATATTAATACCGTACCGAAATTATCGGTACGGCAACCATACCGTACCGAAAATTTCGGTATGTTGAAAATTCGATATTTTTCGGCATTTTTCGATACGGTGAGCGCGGTATACTGAGTTTTCGGTATTTTTTCTCACCCCTATATATGTAAGCTGTAAATATTTTAGTCGAGCTTTGATGACGTTGTAGGTGTGCCCTCGTGTTGTAAACGTTTCGATTCGAAGCTTACAGATATTGTTGCTTGACATATTTCAAATGTCGTCTTTCTGATAAATGTTAAAGTGACGTTCAACATATGCTTGAATGTCGCTTATAGTAGAGTTCATTTTGCCTCTGAAAGATACTGCCAACTTTTTACCCTCGTTAGATGGGGAATACACATTATTTGGGCTTTATTTGCACTAATAAAAGTAAAATTTGTGTATGAGTTAAAAAATACATTAAAATAAAAAAGAATAGTAGAATTTTATTGTATAAGCATGCTTTTTTTATGAATGTTATTTTATGAACTTTTTGGAGTATAAGTAATTTTAGAAAATAAATAAATAAGAGCAACTCCAAAAGCTAAGGTAAAGTACAAAATATTCATATTATAAAGAGAATTTGAATAAAATTGATCTTCAACTCACCCTCTATTTTAACATTAAAATTTATATAATCATTTTCACTCTCTAAATTTGAAGAGCCAAATCCACTCTTCAAACTTAAATAGCATTAAATATTATTTATTTCTTTATGTGTTTTTGTTTAAGAGAAATATTTTTTAATAAATTAAAAGATAAAATATGCTATAAATGTACATTGGAAATGAAAATATAAAGAGCTTGTTGGAGCATAATAAAAATTTGATTCTTTAAAATTTAAAATCCTCTCTATTTTGTAAAAATACTCTATAAATTTTAAAGAGCTTCTTGGAGATGCTCTAACAAAGTAAGTTATATGGTTTGAAATAGCATATTAAATCAAAATTATAATTATAATTATAAATAATAAAGTAAGGGAAAGACTTGTGTGAGATCGTCTCACATGTTTTATAGTGGAATATTTTATAAATAATATATACACGTAATAATATTATTTTATGAACAATTTATAGTATATATAAAAAGAAAAAGTAATGAAGTATTATTTTTTAGCAAAAGTAATAATGTTTTATAGCGAAAGTAATAACTATTTTAAAAAGTGTAACTTTTTTTATTAAATACACACCCTTATTAAATACACACCCTTTTTAATTTTTTAAATCTCAATTTTATTATATACACACCCCTAAAAAATCAAATTTACTCTTTCTATTAATTTTAAAATTAACACCCCTCAATAATATTTTCGGCAGAGCTTACAATTGATTTCTGAATCAATTATACACACTATAATCCAGTTCATAATTTCCTCCTTCAATTATAAATAATGGGTGTTGATCCCATTAATTATATACGATTTAGATATTATAAGAGTTAGAGATGTGAAATGATAAATGGGGGAAAGACTCACACAAATTGATTCTCTCTTATTTGCAATACCAATGGTGACCACATAGTTGCAGATCCTTATCTTTCTCCCACGCTTTCCACAACACTTCATCTCAATATTAATCCAAACCAACTTAGCCCCTATTTATAATGCTACGCGATTTTACTTGAATTTTTTAGTTTTCTCTTTTTTTAAGTTTTACTGTTATCCATCAGTTTCATCGTCTCTCATATAACGAATGAATAGTCACACAAAGAAGAAACACTAATTCGCTCTCAAATTTTTCATCTTAAATTCCTCACCAACACAAATAATATTTTCTGCTTATAATCTTAAAATTAAACCCCAAGTCCTGTGTGATTTGCAATGCTCAGACGATGATTTTGCTTCTAATTAGGAAAGGAGAGTTATTTGGGTTTTCAAATAGGGTGTGCATCATTGTGATTAAAGGGGTGTGTATTTAATAGATTATGGGTAATTTAGACTTTTAAAAAATACTCTATCCGTTCGATCGAAAGATGATCTTTTTACCATTTTTGTCGCTCCAAAGGGGGACATTTTCTTTTTTACATATATGGGACCCAAACACATACTAATACAACTAAAATATGGGGTCACACTCCCACTAATACAACTACCCACTATACATTAAATAATAATACTCCTTAATCAACATGCACAAAAGTAAAAGACCCTCTTTCGGGCGGATGGAGGAAGTATAAATTATAATAATTATATAATAATAGAGTGTGTATTTAATAAAATGGGGGTGCTTATTTAAATCATGCCTTAATTTAATTGTTTCGAACGTATCATTTCAGCTTCTACCTTAATGAATGATGAGGATGCAACAATGTAATTTTCAAATGACTCATTTCTTCTTCTATGTTAACATTAATGAATGATGAAGATGCAACAATGTAATTTTCAAATGACTCATTTCTTCTTCTATGTTAAATGAAATAATGATCAGTACTTGTGCTTACTTTTGATATTGACAAAATAGTTAGCATAAATCTTGTTTGTATCACTAACTTTTGTACTAACAATCAAAACTGATGATCATAAACACATCAATTCATTCTATATATATAAAGAGAGTAAACGAAAATAAAAAAAATTAGTGTACAGTGAACACACTCTCTGATTCACCCACTCAATTGATTAATTTGAAGAATTAAATAATCACTTTTTTTTATAAATATTTAAATAAAATAACAATTTAATGAAATAATTTCTAATATAATAATTTTTTAATTTTAATTAAATATATGGAACATGGATATTGAATAGAAGATCTTGAAAAGATGATTAATTTAATATATTATTTAATAAAATTAAATTTGAAATGAAAAACATATATACATTCGAATACAATTACCCACCGTACATTAAATTTTAAAATATCTACATGGAATCCACACATAACACTAATACAACTACTCACTATAATTAAATTTTTACTTATCTTTCAACCCACTACATATTAAAATATTATATTCCTTAATCTCCATGTAAAATAGTAAATGTAACTCTTTAAACACTACACATTAAAATATTATATTTTTTTAATTTACATGCAAATAGTAAATGTTACTCTTTAAATGAGACGGAGAGAGTAAAATATAATATATGCAGATTTTCCAGTGTATCAACATTTAAAAAAATATATATACATTCATTAAGAAATATATACATTATTAAATAAAAATTAATATTATAAGTGCAATAAACTCTAAAAGGTAATAACCTTGAACAGTTTTATAGGAAATAAACTCTAAAAGGTAACAACCTTGAACACTCGTTTTATAAACTCTAAAAGGTACTCCATAAATAACCTTGAACACTCGTGTGTGCTCCATGTACACAATAAACCTACTTTTGATTTATTCATTTTTTATATTTATTACATTAAGAACGTAAATTTATACTACTCCATATGGTTAATTAACGGAAATATAGGATACGATATTAATGGTGCAAATTTAATAGTGAATTAAAGCTGCAGTTTAAATTCTGAGTACAATTGGGGTGTACCTAGACAATTTACGATTAACTATATCCTATTTTAAACTTGTAAACTCTAAATGTATCGGTGTGATTAACATTGTCCATAAATTTTTATGAATTATGTTTCTTCCATCTCCTTTCAAATTGGGTATTTTTCATTTTGTTCCGTCCCATAAAAATTTACCTCTTTTTAAAAAGACAATAAGTCAAAACAATTAGTCTTTCCCATACACTATACTCCCTCCGTCTCAGGCTAAGAGGGTCATTTTACCATTTTGGTCGTCCCACCTAAAGAGTCTCATTTCCTTTTTTTTGGATACATGGGTCCCACCCACACCCACTAATACAATTAAAACATGAGGCCCCCACACCCACTAATACAACTACCCACTACACATTAAATAATAATATTCCTTAATCCACGTGTACAAAAGCAAATGAGACTCTTAAGTTGAGACGGAGGAAGTATTATTTATAAAAAAAAAAAAAAACATCACCACATAACACATCTAATATATTTTATGATTTGTCTATCACAAAATAAATACTACCAAAATTTTAATAAAAATTACCATCCCTTTTTCTTAATATCCGTAATGGGAGGAGGGTGCAATCTTAATAACTTGACTTTGCCTAATTTGAATTATGTAGTGATTATTAAAATCTAATGAGCAAAATTAACTTGTGGTCAACGTGAAATGATTTGAACCCAAGGGTAAATCTGGAAAACACAATACTTTCTAAAAAAAGTTGGAACTATTGACATCCGAAATATTGTTGAAGGTACCAATCTCTTAAAAAAATATAATATGAAAATACCAGAATACCCTTATAAAATTAAACACCCAAATCATTAAAATTAAACATGAAAATGATTATTGCTTTGTACACCCAAATCCTGGGTTTTCAATTTATTGCAGAAGTGTGAATCCTGCGTTTCAATTTATTGCTGAAGTGTGGAGGCTGGTTTCCTGCTCCACCATATGCCCCGTGCTTTGCTGGTAAATCGCCGGATGTGGGCGGTGACCGCCTCAAACCTGCTAAAACCGCTGCTGCATTGTCGGAATCAGGTTGGGTTTGTTTCAAAGTTTCTGGATTTGGATTTTGTTAGGGTTGAGGAACGCGACGGTGATTGGTTTCTTCCACTATTCTCCTCGCCGAACTGCATCGTCGGACGGCGTAGCACCGCAGAGGTCAAACTTGAAATCCAAAGCCTTATCCATCTCCAGGATTTTCCGATCAAGGAACGGTGGAACGGCCGCCAAAATCGCCAAAATCCTTCACCGCCGCATTGAACTCCTATTGAACATCCTAGCCATTGTATTACTGGAGTTCCATAAATTAGTACTTCTCTCCCTCGACCTTCCACAACTGAGAGGAGAATGAAAATCTAGAGGAACACAATCAAAAATCAAAATCATATTATGGATTCCTAGGAGATCATACTACTAGAAGATGAGTCGATGATCTAATCCAATATGAATTTCTCGATTTTGGGTGATTTGGAGATAGACTTGAGTTTTTGATTTTGTAAGGGTACTATAGTCTTTCCTTATTATATTTTTTAAGTGGCAATAGTGTCGCCAAAAAAAACCCTTATAAATAGGAGTGAGAGGCAAGAACAACAAACTTTGTACAGAGAGAGAGGCCTTGAAATTGAGAGAAATGGCAATGGCGGAACTCCAACACAAAGCATTTGGTTTGTCGGCGACCGACACCTCCGGCATTCTCTCTCCTTTCCAATTTTTTCGCAGGTTTTGGAATCACTCTATGGCTATCACTACGTTTATATATGTATGTATGCATACCTCTGTGGAGTACTACTTTACTGTATAAACTTCAGTATATACACATTACACACTGTGTGTGTGTGAGAACGAGATATGCTCTGTATACATACTTACTTGAGAAGAAGGCTCAAAATGCTAATTAATTTGTAGAGTGCATCGAAAACAATTGGAATTTAGGGGAGCGTTTATTTGATATTTGTGATTGGTTGTTTGACAGGGTGAATGGTGACGATGACGTGACGATCAAAATACTGTATTGTGGAATTTGCCATTCTGATTTGCACTGTGCTAAGAATGAGTGGGGTTTCAGTAGGTACCCCATTGTGCCCGGGTATAATTTAATTGAATTGAATTCCCTTAATTCCACATTTCAATTCCTGATCATGAAATTTTAGATTGAGTATTGAAAATTGTTGGTATGCAGGCATGAAATAGTTGGTGTTGTGACTGAATCTGGGAAGAATGTTGAGAAATTCAAGTGTGGTGATAGAGTTGGGGTTGGGGTGATTGTAGGGTCATGCAGGGCATGTGAGGTCTGCAGAGATGATCTGGAGAACTACTGCCCTAAACTGATTTTCACCTACAATTCCACTGATAAAGATGGCACAAGAACCTACGGTGGTTTCTCAGATACAATTGTGGTTGATCAGCATTTTGTGCTTCGTTTTCCGGACACCTTGCCGTCTGATGCCGGTGCTCCTTTGCTGTGTGCCGGAATCACCGTGTACAGCCCCATGAAATACTATGGAATGACAGAGTCCCCTGGGAAGCATTTGGGGGTGGCTGGACTTGGAGGATTAGGCCATGTTGCTGTCAAATTTGGCAAGGCTTTCGGTTTGAAAGTTACCGTCATTAGCACGTCTCCGGATAAGCAAGACGAAGCCGTTAACAAGCTTGGTGCTGATGCCTTCCTTCTCTCCTCTGATCCTGCTCACTTGAAGGTAGTTTGTTCATTCATTATGGTTTCTTCTACTATTTGCAATCTCCAAGAATCTATAGCCTGTTTATTGTGGACTTCCTTTATTGATTTATAGGCTGCAGTGGGAACTATGGACTTCATCATTGATACAATAGCAGCAGTTCATCCATTAGCCCCACTGCTAAGTTTGATGAAGATGAATGGGAAACTTGTTACTGTAGGCTTACCAAACAAACCTCTTGAGCTGCCTATTTTTCCACTAGTAATGGGTACTTAAATACTCATGTTTATTTTATATTTGTAGAGATGGTGCAAATGCATTACTTTTTGTTGGTTTCTTTCCTTTATCTTGTGGTGTTGATTTCAGGTCGAAAGCTAGTTGGTGGAAGTGATATCGGTGGAATGAAAGAAACGCAAGAAATGCTCAACTACTGTGGGAAGCATGGAATCACTGCTGACATAGAGCTCATACGCTTGGACGCTGTGAACACGGCCATGGAACGACTTGCCCGATCGGATGTTAGGTATCGTTTTGTGATTGACGTGAGGAACTCCTTGTCGGATCTAATCTCATCCTAGAGGCATCTGCAAATTACTCCATTTTGTGTGGCAGAATATAAACAAGTTCATAGGATATGATATTGAGTGCATCAATAGAATAATACTTGGGAGTGTTTGGTTCCCATTAAGTTAATATTACTTTATGTACTTTAAAAAATTATGAGCCTTACTTGGCTGACTCTGGTCACTGGGTGACCCTCTCACATTGGGGGTGTGCAATGCCTTACTTGGCTGACTCCGGTCACTGGGTCATGGCTGACCCGTGGTCAGCCAAGAATTGCCCAAAAATTGTATGCTCAATCTTTATTACCTCATACTCCCTCCGTCCTGGGCAAAAAGATGCATTTACTGTAGCTTTTGTGAGAGTTTTATGCAGTCAAACGTAGCTGTTTGACCGGGACAGAAGGTATGGGGTGAGGTAACAATGCTTGATTTGCTGGTTTTGTTTCATTTTACAAGAGTTGATTAATGGGCTTAAAAGAATATGACCATCATAAGAGGTTATGGGAGGGTTTAATGGCTTTTTCAAAGACAAAAATAATTTTTTCAACCTAAAATCAATTTTGAATAGCAACTTAAGAAATCGAGTATGATCCACTGAGTCAGATTCCACGGAATGTAAAGTAAAAAGAATGTGTAGTGGAAGAATCATTTAGTCAACGTAGTATCAACTAAACACTTGTGCTGTGCCGCAAAAATGTTTGCAATTTCTTTTATTTGTTTATATCATGAAAATTTTCTCCCAAAAAAAAATAAAGGGCAGTCCCAAGTGAGAACATTTTAAGTCTTTTGCCTTTTAAAATTACTGGTACCCTTCCTCACCAAATCTCATACGACACGGAAATGTCAAGTAAGACCTTCCACAATGCATATACCCAAAAAGCAAGTTTTTTTAGTGCCACATCAACGCAAACTCAAAAGTAAAAAACTTCTACCTTCAAAACAAAACTTCTCCCCAACAATAAACCTAAAAAGCAGGTTTTTTGGGAACCCACTTCAATTTCATTTACTTCTCATTTAATTTATCAATCAACTATATTTATCTAATTTTCAAAATAATTTATAAATAATTATATTTCATATTATTTAATTTTTTAAATTTAAGAAAAAAATAGAAAAAAATATTTTTTTTATTACATAAATAAAATATAACAATACAAATTAAAAGATCACCCATAAAAAAATAAAAGTAAAGTCTCCGAAAGCGATAACGTAAATTTCAATCCGGTCAATTTTAATGTCTAGATAATTATTCTCCAGATCGGGCCCAAACATGTTCAACTAAGTCCTGTCAAAGCTGAAAATGTTTCTGCTTATCTCGTAGTAGAACCCCTCTCCTAACGTAGTCATTGAATGCTCCGGTTGATCCTTGACTTACTTGTGGAGGCGGAACAGCCACACTTGGATCGTCGGACCAATCGATCGCTGCATTTTCTTCGTTTTCGATTATCATGTTGTGCAAAATAATGCAAGTTAGCATTATATCCTTTAAGTTATTTTTGTACCAGAAACGAGTTGGACCGCTAATCATCGCCCAACGAGCTTGAAACACTCCAAAGGCTCGTTCGACATCCTTCCTAGCAGCCTCTTGCAGTCGTTTGAAATGCTGCCTCTTTGGATCTTGAGGACATGGAAAGCTTTTCACAAAAGCATCCCACTTTGGATAAATTTCATCGGTAAGATAATATCCTTGATTATATTCCCTATCATTGACTATAAAATTAATGGATGGAGCGCGTCCTTGCAGAGTATCCGTAAATAACGGAGATTGGTTGAGCACATTTATGTCGTTGTTGGATCCTGCTACTCCAAAGTAGGCGTGCCATATCCATAAATTTGCAGAGGTAACCGCTTCGAGCATGATCGTTGGAACGCCATGGTCACCGCGTGTGAATTAACCTTTTCAAGCTGTCGGACAGTTCCGTCATTCCCAATGCATGCAATCAAGGCTCCAAAGCATTCCGGAAAATCCGTTTCTTTCTTCGTGCATTTGTAATAACTTTTGACAATCTAGGGCACTAGGCTTTCTCAAGTAGTACCCGCCAAATACTTCGATCACACACTGAAAAAACTTAAAGAGGCATTCTATAGAGGTTGTTTCAGCCACACGTAGATACTCATCCCAAAGGTTGGCAGGTCCACCATATGTCAGTTGGCAAATGGCCACCGTGCACTTTTGTAGTGGAGAGAACCCATTTTTTCCAATTGCATCTACCCTCCACTGAAAATACTCATCGTGGGACTCCAGTGCATCAACTATGCGCTGGAACAACTCTCTTGACATACGAAAGCGTCGATGAAACATCTCACTTCCGTATACCGAATCTTCATAGAAGTAGTCGAGGTAGAGTCTCGTATGCCCCGCATCACAATTTCGGTCCACATACGTTCTTCGCTTTCTGGTACCGCCAGCAGAAGTCCCAGCACGACCAAGTACGTCTTGTTGTTTTTTGAGCAAGGACTCTATTTCTTTCTCGATGGTATAATCGAATATGAACTCATCACTTTCAGAAGATGATGAACGTGTAGAGGAAGACATGTATGAGAGAATGAAAAAATTGAAGGATAATCAATTACAAGACTGTGATGTTCTCAGGCAGGAGTTCTAAGCATCCGATAACATCCTTTAAATAGAGTAGTGTTCCACAACGGTTAGTTTCCAACGACTACTTTTCAATGGATAGAGTTATAATGCCAATTCCAACATAAAATATTTTATTAAAACTAAAACACACCGGTGTGTTTTAGTTAAAACTACCTCCATTTTGAATCTCAAATATTTTAAGTGTGTTTATTCTTTTAATTTAATGTATTTTTATAATTTATGATTTTAAGTGTTTTATTTATGTAAATGTTTCTATATTAATTATTTTTTATTAATAAATTATTAATTAACATAAAATATTTTATTAAAACTAAAACACACCGGTTTGTTTTAGTTAAAACTACCTCCATTTTGAATCTCAAATAAAATAACGAATATTGAAAATGGTGAAACAAATTACAACAACGAATATTGAAAAAGTTGAAACGAAGTACAACAACGAATAATTCTTCAAGTTTACCACCCCATTTCCTTCTTGATATCCTCCACAACTTGGAGATGGACACGTAGTTGATCAGGTGTCATATTCGAAGTATCTTTCATGAATATATTATAATTTTTATGTCAGTTAAGGATTTTCAGCTGCTCAAACTTTTCCTTATTAAACTCTTTCAACTCACGACGCCTTTTCTCAATTGCGTCACTTTCTCCCGCGGACGTGGTCACTTTTCCCTTACCCTTCCCGGCACGTCTTGCTACGTTTCTCCCCATTGGGCGAGGGGGTTCTACCCTAGCTTCATCTCCAGGTTCGGAGTCAATGTTTGAAGACACCACATACTCTTCTGTTGCCACTTTTTCGATCCGCGAACATCACAATCTGGATCGGCGAACTTTGGGCTGTCTTTCAAAACATTCCAGGCCTTGATTTGTACAAAATTAAAATCATACTTCTCTTTAAATTGAATCTTCGCTTTTTCTATAATATCAGCACCACTGCAGCCACTCCCCCATGCCTTCTTCTCCTGATTATAGCAGCAGTTGAACCATTTCGCATGTTTTTATAGTATGTAGAAATGCGATTTCAATTTAGCGACAGACCTAAATATCATGTCATCAGAACGACTTTTGTTGTAAAGTTCGGCGATCCGAATCCACATTTGCTCCGACTTTTGATCATTTCCGACAACAGAGTCTGTGCTGATATTGAGCCAACAACTCGCGAGAAGAGCATTTTCATCAAAAGAGTAGGGATTTTTTTTCAACAGGAGCCGTTGGTGGAACTTCTGTGGCCTCAAAGTCGGCAGCGATATTTACCCTATCAAGACCTGTTGGAGAGAATTGAGATGAAAGGACGAACGCTGAGAGTTCGGAGATGCAATGTCTCTGTCTGTATCCGGTGAACTTGTGCCAATGGTCGGGCGAAATCCGTATTGAGGATGAGGAGCCATGTAGGGGTTTGGATACATGAAGAATGGTGCGCCAAATGAATTAAAAGAATTAGGTTGAGGGAAACTACCTTCTGAAAAATTTGGGAGATTAATATGAATATTTTGGGGTAGAAAATTATTTGGAAAATTTGACGGAAGAGTATTAGGGAAATATGGAATTTTGAGAATGGAAGTTGGCACGTAGATGAAAATTCATATTTGGAGGAGTTGAATTTTCTCCGGAATTAGAAGAATTGGACCCGAAATGCATCCATGGATCTTTATCTATTTTTTTTTTTTGGAAGACTAGAAATTAAATAAAACTAGCAAATTTGAAGTTTTGATATGTAAAAGAGAGAATAATATAGGGAAAAGAATGGAGTGAAAGATGTATTTAGAGTGATATTTATTAAAAATTTTCTAACGATAATATATTAAAAAATGTAACGGTAATATTACCGTTTGCAAAATAATAATGGAAAGGAAAAGAAAATTTAATTAACTTTAAGTCTAACGGTAATATAAGAAGAAAAAAACAAGGAATAAAAAAAACAAAAGGAAAGAAAAAAAACAAGAAACAGAATGTGTTCTGAAAATTAAAAAAAAAACAAATAAATATATAAAAAGGGTGGTGGAGGATTGAACGGGCCCACACATATCTTTCCCACTTGCACGTGTTTCTCCATCGCTTCTCTGTTGGACGGTGAATCACACACGCCTCACTCCCACTCTCGCAAATCTCAAAAAACCCGGGTTTGTTAGAACATACCTCACAAAAAACCCACGAGCTCCCACAATGGAAAAAACCTTTCCTTCTAGGTTTTTAGAATTTCACCTCACCCAAAAAACCTTGTGTTGAGAAGGCCAAATAAGTTCTAAAATGAGATCACTTAAATTTTCTTGTTACTAAATACCAAGAGTCAAAAGTGATAACAAAAATCAAATTATTATTAATAAAATTCCATGAAATTTAAATTTTTCTAAGTAATGAAATTGAATGACAGTTGAAAATTGATGACTAAAATTTCTTTGACGGTTATGTAAGGATAAATATAAAAGATACT
Source organism: Pogostemon cablin (assembly GCA_023678885.1). Classification (NCBI taxonomy): domain Eukaryota; kingdom Viridiplantae; phylum Streptophyta; class Magnoliopsida; order Lamiales; family Lamiaceae; genus Pogostemon; species Pogostemon cablin. The sequence goes on along the minus strand of CM042964.1, from coordinate 10,852,475 downwards.
TTTTGTGCCAATATTGAAATCTAACCAAAATGAACAGAGAAAAATTAATAGCAACACTTGTCTAATTTAATTATATTTAATAACCAATAGATACATTTAGGACTTAAATGTCTCTCATTTAGTTTTATCAGTTTTGTCACCTGGGCAGCGGAGGCGGGGGCGACCGCTGGCGGCCGGCCGGACATTGGATGTGACGGTGGCTGTGAGACGATGGTGGAGCTGATGGCGGCAACAACTGGGTGGTGGGGAAAAAGGTTCGGGATGAAAGGGATAATAAAGTTCGAAAAATGGCTATTGAAGTAATAATTTTTAAATAAAAGTGTTCGTAATAATTTTCAAACTTTAAAATTTTATATAAAAAAAATTCTACCTAACATTTTTTTACATTTCAACTATCAATACCAACCTATCTTTATATCTTCTCTTAGGGGATGTTTGTTCCGAGTTTTGAAACTCCAGAATTGAAATTGAAATTCCACACCCAAATTTTAAAAACCACCCCTATATATACCTATGCATATTTTCTCTCCTCAATTAATACATTTTCTCTCTTTATCTCTCCTCTCTCATCTACTTTCTTACATAAATTAATGCATTATTTCTTACACATTGATTTGATATAAAGTTAAAACCTACCCTATCAAAAACTCAAACAAACACAACATTAGTATTCATGATTTTCAAACTCCCCACAACCCCCAAACAAATATCACCTAATCAAATTAATGTAAATGAACCAAAATATCATTTGATGACAAACCCAATTTTTCTCACCTGCTTAAGACAGTGCACACAATACTGCGAAAAAAAGAAAAAGCACACACACACACACACAAATGACATTTGATAGATTAAGTTAGATTAATCGAACAACAATTAAAAAGTTCAAAATACATTGAGGGCTCAAATTCCATGAGTAATGCGAGGGATGAGGTGAAAAAATCTCTCCCCCTCTCATGCCACTACTTCCTTCCATTTCCATACTTAAAGCCCAAAGTATCCAATAGTATTGGCCCGGCCCGATCACAGGTAGGCCGACCACAGATTTAGCCCAATAAACTATATAATGGGCTAAGGCTTTATAAACAGTTACCAAAAATATCTACAAGAAAGCTCCCATTTAACTGCTCGCTCCTCCCTTGTAACCGCAACCACTCTCCAATGCCGAATCCATCGCCACTCGCCGTCCTCCTCCTCCTCGCCGCCTCCGTCTCCGGTGCCGTCAACACCACCGATTCCCAAGAACTCAGTTCCGCTCTAGATGCACTCCGACACCACGGCTACACTCTCTTCACCAACGCCATAACCACCTCCGACCTCCAATTCCAGCTCCTCACCACCCCCTCCGCCGCCGCCCTGGCACCGTTCACGCTGTTCGCCCCCAAAGACGACATGCTTTTCGCCCTAGACATGGCCACCGACGCCGCCGTGTACGTGAACACCCTCCGCTACCACATCGTCTCCCACCACCGCTACACTCTCGCCGACCTCCAAAACCTCTCCTCCCCTTATCTCGACACCCTCCTCCCCCACTACTCCATCTTGGTCGGAAAAGTCCTCAACGGCGACGTTTTATCTGATGACACCGTCACCAGCCTCATGGTCGACGGAGTTCGGGTCTCCGTTCCGGATCTTTTTCTCGGGTCCAGAATTGCCGTTCATGGAATCGACGGAATCCTTCTGAGCGGACTCAGTATAACTCAAGATCCCGACGCCGTCGCGAACCGGTCGACCGCCGAATCTCCGGCGCCGGTCGGGCCGGATTTTAATATCCCGGCGGAAGAAATGTTTCAGTTTGATCGGAATAAAGCCCCACCGGCCACTCCTCTCGTCGGAGATGTTCCGCCGGAGGGAATCCGTACTCCTACATCTGGATTAAATAGGAACAAATTGCCGCCTTCTGAAGAGAATATTCCGCCTTCTCAAGTTTCTCGGGGTAAGATTCCGGTGGCGCCGGCGTCGACTAATATTCCGGCGAATGGAAGTGTGAATGCTCCGGGAGGGAATATTCCGGTGGCGACTAATATTCCGGCGGATGGAAGTGTGAATGCTCCGGGAGGGAATATTCCGGTGACGAAGAGTCCGAAGATTATCGAGGATCAGATGAAGAAATTGAAGAGTTTGGCAAAGAAGCGGGAGAAACAGCTTCGGAAGGGGAGGCGCCGCCACCACCACCACCGGAAGCATACTCCGACCAATGATCTGTAAACTGCCAAAAACATGTGAATTCTTCTTTTGCATCAATTGGAAGCCTTAAGTTTTGTTAATTCTCGGTGTTTCCAATTATTAATCCTCTGTTAAGTGTAGTTAATTTTGTTGTGAAGATTATTCAAAGAGGTTCTTCTAATTCAATAATCCAAACTTCTTGATGAATTTTTAGCCAGTCATGATAGTTCTCTTGTTACAATGTAATAGGAATTTGGAACTTTGGAACTAAGTCATGAAATACAGATTTTAAGCTTTGTGAAATTAACATTAAAGAGGTTGTAGTTAAGATGATATTTGAGTTATTTTATGTCTAAGGTCTTGATACATTAATTGATAAGTCACAAAAAATCATACATTATAATCCTAAATATCTTTTGATTATAATTCATATTGAGAATTATACTTATATTTTAAGTCACTTTCGTATAATACATGACTTGCATGCGTAATGTACCATCCAAAAAATGTAGATTGATACGTATAGAACTCATAAATAAATCTTGCTCATACTATTGAAAAAAAAAAGGGATTCAATTATAAGATTATTTAAAAATTGATAACACATTTAAGTATCAAGTGGAGGCGGCGGCAGGGCGGAGGTGGCGTCGCAATAGCCGCTCAGAACGTCGGCTTCTTCGGTGGTGAAGCCGAGGGAGGCGATCAGAGTGGGCCAGCAGTCGCGTTGGATTATTCTAATGGCGCGGCAACAGCCCGGGCCGAGATAGGTCTCCCCGTTGAGAAAGAACATAACTTCGGCGGTGCAAGATTGGAGCTCGAAGAGCGATTCCCAGCAGTCGGAGCCCGCCACCTCCTGTAACTTGAGTCGGGCCGAGAGAGGCTCCATCATTCGGGCCGTGCAGAGGTTTGAAGTTGAAAAGCACAGGAGGAGAGCTACTGCCACTAGCTTCAACGTGGAATCCATAGTTGATCTTATGTATGTATGTATGTAATTTGCTAATCGAGGATATATATAGTTGTGTGTGGAGATTTGTTGAAGTGAAGTGACAGTATATACAGTGTACCCCACCATTAGGGGCCCCACCGCCCCTGCACTGAGAATTGATGGAGGAGGTAAATCGCAGGATGTGCCTCAAGTGGCTTATAGAGAGGGCTCACTGTTAAACTTGTGCTTGCAAGGGGCCAAATACATGCCAAAGACAGGATTTGAACCCCCACCCTGTAGCAACCAAGCTCAATTGGAAAACCTTTTCACCCTCACCTCTACCACTTGAGCTGCAAGTGCCAGTATATATAGCGAGAGTGGAGGGAGTGGAAGGGACTTGAATTTTAGTGGAGAAAGCTAAGGGATCATTAACTCAATGGGGAAAGTTAATACTAATAATTAATTTATGCCAATAATAATGGAGATCACATCAATACATAATTATTCGTATCACATTCTACCTTCTGTTAAATACATTTTTTTCTTACGAATTTTCAATTAAAAAAATTGTGCTACTTTAAAAAATAAAAATTTTGCCAAAAATTTATGTGAGACAATTGAATCTATCTTCTGTCAAATTTCATCATTGTGCTATTATCATCGGGAGTAAGAGTTATTTGTATGAGATGATGAGTTCGTTTCTCCTATAATTTATTCTTTATGACTCTTTTAACATGATTTCCCAACCGATCATATATAGTTAATCTTGTAACATTGCAGTTTAGATAACTAATGGGCTTACCTAGTGAATTTTCACTAGTATGATCAAACGTTACAAAAAATTAAACTAGACAAAATAACGTGCAGGTTTTGAATTACTTTAAAACCGACACTATTTTAGCGTACTAGGAGATTTTTAAAAATGTCACATATTCTTTTATCTTTAATCAATCAAAAGTCAACAATCTTGTATACTTTATTATATTAAATAAACTAGCGTTTAACTCGTGCATTGCACGACGTTATAATAATAATATTTGTATTTTATAAACTTAAAATTTTTTATTGCATGTTAGTTAGTTTGATTAATTGTATATATTAAAAAGGAATTAAAGAGCTTTTTTACCTGTGCATCGCACGGGATTAGGTTATCATAATACTATTCATATTTTATTTAAAATTTTAGAATTATACTTAATATAATAATTAGTTGTTATTTGGAACTTTGAGATTGTGATATGTACTCTCTTCGTCCGTCAGCAAGGGTCTCATTTTGCCATTTTGAACGTCCACCCCAAAGCATTTCATTTTTCTTTTTAAACATATGAGACTCACACACATCATTAATATCAGTAATACAATTAAAATATAGGACTCATACACCCAATTAATACAACTACCCACTATACATTAAATAATAATGCTCTTTAATATACATGAAAAATAAATAAATGGAACATTGCAAGTGGACAAAGGGATTATAATTTTTTAATGATTCCAAAACTGATTCAACAACATAACTTATTTTAGTAATTCCAAAACTGATTTAATAATAAAACTTTGTTAGAAAAAGATTCTTTTTACACTGTCATGTTCTCTTAACAAAACTAATTCTAAGATGCATAATTTTTTTACCTTTTACACCACTTTTAATTTGTAGGCAGATAAAATTATCTTTTTACCTGTATCGTGCATTGCCGATAGAAAATATAATACAAATTTTTATCTTTTATTTTTATCTATATATTTTTATTTGAATTTCTATATTTTTGAGTTATAACCACCCCTTATTCGAATACAAATAACCTTGATTTATTTGAATATAAAATATAACCTTAATACCATAAACCATAGGAGTAGAATCGTAATTTTACACATGGAACAAACACTATACCCTACCGATAAATGGTAACTCTCTGAAAACATTATGCCATAAACTATTGGGTAAGGGTATACCAAAAACCACAGGATAAAAACGTAATTTTACCCTTACGCAAACGCTATACCATACCTATAATGGTAAACCCTCGGGAAACATTATGTCATAAACCATTGGGTTGGAACGAACAATATACCATGCTGATAAATAGTAAACCTTTACGGTACAGTATGTAGAGATGTTAATACGGTCCGGGACCGTAGGTCTGGCCCGTTTAACCCGAAAAAATATAGGTTTAGGTTTGTATAAGTAGTGACCCGTTTAAATCAGGTCCTTTTTGGTCCGAACCGATTAGTCTGTGGCCCTATAGGGCTAGCCCGTAGGTTAATAGGGCTGGCCCGGTTAGCCCGATTAAATTTTTTATAATAAAAAATTAATTAATAATATACTTAAATTATTAAAATTAATAATAATTTTTTATGTTAACAAATAATTTCTATTGATAATTATATTTAATAGTAATTTAATACCCTCTAACTTACTACATTTTTGTTGGTTTGTCATTTTAAAATAAAATAATTTAAGAATAAAGTATGTGAGACATTTTAAAAAGTAATATTGAAAATAAATTATCTTAATTTACAAATAAAACTAACGTATTTGGAATTATAATTTTTTTTTTTTTTTTACGTATAAACTTATAAATTTATAGTTCATTATTAATGTTAGAACAACATTTGATATATTTTTAATATTTAATTATGTTTCAAATTAAATTAATATTTATTTTTTTTATTCACCGATCCGTTAGTGGCCCGTTTAGCCCGAGGCCCACTAGGGTTAGGGTTAGGTTCGCATAAATGACGACCCGTTTAACATGGACCGCTTAATCCGTGGCCCGTTTAGCCCGTAGCCCTATAGGTCTGAGCCTGTAGGTTCAGGTTCAGACGTTTAATATCCCTAACAGTATGCAATAAACTATTGGGTAAGAGTATACCAAAAACTACAGAGGTAAATTGTAATTTTATATTGGGAACGAACATTATACTGTAATAATAAATGATAAAGTCTCGGGCTACAGTATACCTTAAATCACTGGGTTAGAGTAAACCTTAAAGGTAAATCGTAATTTCACCCTTAGAATGAAATAACTTGAAACAAAAAAATCAAAAAGAAAAAAAAAGTTACATGAAATGTAGTAGTTATTTCAATACTCACAAGGCTAATATTTTTTTTTTTAAACTATAAATTTCATTCTTATATGGTAAATTAAACCAACTAAATAAATTATAGTATTTTGATTTAGTCAGTGTTTTTAAAATCGGACCGGGCCGGCCGATTCGACATTTTCTATAAAAATTCAAGAGTATACGTTTTTATATTTATATGTCATTCTTATAAATATGACGGATGGACTATTTTAATATTGAGTGAAATCATGAATTATAGGTCTGTCCGTCCAACAACTCGCATCACATAGACAACATCATTTCTCTGTCTCAAATCATGAAATTATAATTTTTTTTAATTTTATATATTTATTTCAATCAATGTCTTGTCATTTATGACACCTTAAGTTGAGTTATTTTTAAACATAATAAAAATAAATAAGACTTTCAAAATTCTATAAATTATTCGAAGCCACATAAATCGTAGACTTCAAAAATTTAATAGAAAAATTAGTAATTTATAATATTTTTATTTCATAAAATTAAAATGATAAACTATATGTTAGATATAATCTCATTTAATCAAATGATACTCATTACATGAATCCCTCTAATATATTTGTGTGCTTTAATTTAACTGGCGCACTGCATATTGCATGCTGAACCTTATAACTAATTATTCGTTTATAATGTCTGCAATAAAAATCACAACATTAAGAATTATATTTCCTCTCCCGTCATCAATTCACGCTCATACGGATTTTCTGTTGTTAAATTGACAACAAAGAATATAATTATTTTTAATATTCTAAAATCAATTAAGTTATGACAACTCGATGTATTACGTGGTAAATGAAAATATTGTCGTTTGAAACAAATTAAAATCATTTGTTTCAAAAGTATAATTATATATTTATTTCAACCAACTCCCATCACATAGGGTTTGTGTAATGTGATAAATGATAAATTTTTTTAATGGAATACAAAGATGCTGACTTCAATCAGAGAAAAACTTACGGGAAAGATCGGAGAACGATCACCGGAGAAAGCGGCGAAATGAGGCTGTGGACACAGAGAACATAAAATAGAGTTATAAATCTTTTTTATATATACAGATACGATAGTGGAGATATTATTTTTAGTATTAAGTGAAATATAATTACCCTTACATGGTAAAATTTGTTTTGGGGATAAAGATTTTATCTTTCACAAATGGTAAACATTATTTTATTATATATATATATAAAGATTACATATAATATCAATTTTCTTTCTCACATCCTACACGCTAAAAATTCATTTTTCTACGTAAAGAAAATATCCGGAGCATCTTTCTTGTTCATGCAATTGAAAGTCTTGCTATACGATTGTCATCCTCCAGTGTTGTAATCTTATATATACTGTACGGATTCCCTATTATGCCTTCCGTTTTGTACTTCATAATTTGTTTTTATATTAAGTATTATATTCTCATTAATGACCATTAAACCTTTGCATGAAAATAATTTAAATATTGATTATGATGTCATGATAAATATCTAATTTAATAAGTGAAAAGAAAATGAAATAAAAAATAAATTAGGTGATCCCATATAAATCTTACAAGACACACCTAATAACACTTTCCGGCAAAATAACTAAAATTTGAATTACTATTGACCATTAATTTTAAATTAATTTTTAGCTCCAGATTTAGTTTTCTTTAAATTAGGGTGTATAGTAAACTCTTTTTATTTATTGATTAGAAAAATAATTATACTCTTAAAACTCAATAAATATAATAAGATATAAACTGTGCAAGGTAAACGTGATGCAAGGAATATTTTGTCTAACTCAATGTATTGATCATTGTTGAGCTATTAATGTTGAATTAATTTTAAACTAACTATACATCACACACCAAAAAAAATATTTTTTAGCAATGAAATTTCTCAACGGAATTCAATCCGTTAGTAATTACTAATGGATTAACAACCAAAATGATATTTTTCAATTAGCAATGGAATGTCAATAGATTTATTCTCTATTTTACCAACAGAATTCAATCCGTTGATAAGTTAGTAATTACCAATGGATTAACAACCAAAATGATATTTATCTGGAATGTCAACGGATTTATTCTCTATTTTACTAATATAATTAAATCAGTTGGTAATTACCAACGGATTATCAAGGGAATCTTTATATAAATTACCAACGGAATTTTTAGCAACGGATTACCAACGGAATTATTTACCAATGCAATTGATTTTTCGTTGCTAAAAATTTATCAACCACCACTTTACCAATGGATTCTATTGCTAATCCGTTGATAAACAAATTTAATACACCCTCCGTCCCGGGTATTTTTACCCGTTTGTACGGGCACGGAGATTAAGACGTTTTATTTTTTTAATATATAATATAAGAGAAAGTAGGGATAAATTAGTAATTTAAAAAGAAAAAGTAAATAAAGTTGTTGGGAATAATGAATAAAATGTAAAAAAGTAGTTAAAGTTGTTGGGATGGTAAAAAGTAGGTAATAAAATATTATGTATTTTTGCCAAAAATGGAATGTGTAAAAATATGTGGGACACCCCAAAATGGAAGGTGGGTAAAAATACGTGGGACGAAGGGAGTAATGTATTTAAGACTTTTACCAACGTAATATTTCATTAGTAAAGAACAATTTTTTTAGTGTTAGTATTGCACATTAAGCCTATTCGGGAATTTTTGCTTAATAAATGTTCTTATGTACTTTCTCGCCGTTTCAGTTCACATTCTCTGTTGTGATCCATTTCAAACTCCACATCACACTTCTAGTTAAAAATAAAAAAATAAAAAACTACTCCAATTAATAATATTGTAATACAATTTAATGTCAAAATTAATGTGAACTTTTTTAGCATACTATACAACATACAAGATGAATAATTTATTTATTACAAAATATTAGTAGTATATTACATCTAAAAGTAATTTATTTATGGGTTAATTGCGCCAAAAGTCCTGACCTTTTCGCGAATTTCAAATTAATTCAAATTTTTTAATATTTATAAATAAGTACCCGACTTTAAGCTCTCGTTGCAGCTTAAGACACCAATCAGATTTTGACTTTTCTTTTACTTCCCAAAAGCTGTTGTGGAATAAAAAATTAATTTTTTTTTTTTGTCTTTTCTTCGGGCAAGGAATTCGTGTCCAAGTTCAAGCCGTCCCGTTCGCCCTCCGGATCGACGGTGATGTCGACTCCGGCGATAGCATTCTCGACCCCTTCCTTGACCTCACCAGCCGTCCTGAACAACGCCTCCAGCAGAGTGCTCGATCACTACAATCCTGATCCTCTTGCGCGTCTTGCGCGGTTCTAGATCCTCGAGAGCTGCCGTGAGAAGCACAATCTGACGGCGTTTCCGGCCACCCAACTTAGACGGCCTATCGGACCCATCCTTGTCGGCCTTGGTGGCGCTGCGAGTGACCCTAACCGGAGTGTTCCAAGCGGAACCCCGGGCGGCGACGGCGACGGTGGGTGAGGGTTGGGAGAAGCTCCATCAGCAATCTCTGAAGTTTGTACCATTTTTTAGTGTATTAGATAACCAGCCGGAGATGCACGACTGCGAATCATCCTCCGCCGTCGTAGCCTCCACCGCCGTCGTGTTAGAGAATCCACTAACCCTTTTGGCTTCTTCTTCAACTGCTTCAGTGGGACGCAGGCCACCATTATGGGGCCCACCACGATCGCCGTCAGTGTCTGCGCCGCCACCACCATCACCGCCGCCACCGCCACACTGTAGAAATCTAGGGATATTCAAAATTATAGAAAAGCTACAATAAGCTCAAACGTGGAGAATATTTTTTTACTTATCAATTGAAATATACTTTTAAATCTACTTATATATTATGAAATTGTAACAGTGAAATAAATATATTTTAATGGTGATTAGCAAATCATCATTAATTTCTAGCCTATGATACGTCATTTTTATTCATGGAATGTATATTCCAACAGCCTCCCCTCAAGTTGGAGCATGTGGAGCAAAACACATGCCCAACTTGAAAAACAAATTTGTAGAATAATCCACAAATTTTACGAAGATAGTATAGATCATCCTCCACACTATTATCAGATCTAGATTCGGGTACAACAACCCATTGATTCTATCTAGAACTCATCTTCAAGTAATTTACATAATCAAAATTCTTCGAGAATAATCGATTCACTCCAATAATAATCCTCACATTAAAAGCAGGATCAAATAGGCTCTAGATACCATGTAGAAATCTAGAGAATCTAGATTTAAAATAACAAAAAAGTTATAATAAGCTCTAAAGTGGAGAACATTTTATTACTTCTCAATTGAAATATACTTTTACATCTACTTATATATTATGAAATTATAACAGTGAAATGAATATATTTTAATGGTGATTAGCAAATCATCATTAATTTCTTGCCTATGATACCTCATTTTCATTCATGGAATGTATATTCCAACACACACCGCAGGTTTGCCGTGACGAAAACCCTAGAAGTTATGTTCACTGCCCTGATCGTCTTCATCTTCCTGGCCACCCTCTTTCTGCTCGACCTCAGCTGGTGGAGCACCAACGAGTGCTTCTCGTGGATGCAAGCGAAGTCGTGGCGGTTCAGGCCCGCGTAGCGCCGCCGAGATCGGAGTGATTGGGGCCGATCATGAGGTTGTGCATGGAGGCGCGATCGTCCTGGAGATGGATTAGGGTTTTGAGAAGGTTGGAGCAAAATTCGGAAGCTTCTGCGCTGATGTGGAAGTAGTTGAACAACAGGGATTTCAGACCGTGGAGGTGGAGGAGGAGGAGGAGGATGGTGGAGGCGGCGGTGGCAATATTGCTGTGGAGGACGGAGTAGTTGATCAGTGCTGTGGTGGCGCGGCAACGCGAGGAGGAGTAGGCGGCGGAAGACAGCTCACGTAAAGACAAAAAATAAATAAATAGTAAAAATAAAAAATAATAAATTAATTTTTTATTTCACATCAGCTTTTGGGCAGCCAAAGAGAAGTCAAAATCTGACCGGTGTTTTAAGTTGCAACGAGGGCTTAAAGTCGGACACTTATTTATAAATATTAAAAAGTTTTGACTAATTTGAAATCGGTGAAAAAGTCCGAACTTTTGGTGCAATTAACCCTTTATTTTTTTATCATAATGAATATGAAGTTATGTCAACTTAAACCTCAATTTGAAGGCCCATTTCATTTGTGAAGCCCAGCCCACTTCAGAAATTCTCAATCTCCGACACTGGTGGATTTTCGCGGTTTCGTCTCAGTAACACCTACCAGCGCACAATAGCATTTGGCCAAAAAAATTCAGTGTGATCCAAAATTAAGGATGAGCGCTGCAAATCTACCTCGAACGGAGGCTAACGTGCTCCGAGGTCACGAAGGGGCAGTTCTGGCGGCGCGCTTTAACACCAATGGCGAGTATTGCTTGAGCTGCGGCAAAGACCGCACCATACGCCTCTGGAATCCCCACCGTGGATTGCATATCAAGACCTACAAATCTCACGGCCGTGAAGTTCGCGATGTCCATGTTACCACGTAACACCCTATTAAATTTCATGCTTGCTTACACCATTGTTGTCAAATTGGCTTAGTTTACTTCACTTTACTCTCTCTGTCGATTTTATTTTTTTTTATTTTTTTGGGCAGAGATAATTCGAAGCTGTGTTCTTGTGGTGGTGATCGGCAAGTTTTCTACTGGGATGTGGCAACTGGTCGTGTAATTCGGAAATTTCGTGGTCATGATAGTGAGGTTAGTTGAAAAATTCAAGTTGGTTTTCTTATATTGATTCAGATTAGGGTTCCAAATGGTGTGGTGAATACCTTCTTAGAACCTCATCACGGCTTTTGGACTTCGCGTGAACTTCTGTTGGTTTTTTTAACTTGCCATTCTGAAAATTTTAGTTAGCCATTTAGTCTTGTAATCTGCCTGAATCATCACTTGATCGGTATTGATATTGTAATCCATCTCAATTGTTGTGACAAGTACTACCTTTGAGGTTGCTATTTCTTAAATTTCTCATTATACCATCTCTTTGACTAATGCTTATTGGTAACCTCAATTTTACTTTTTATACTAGTTTTTTGTGGACCAAAAATACATTTACTTAAGCATTATTGTGTTATAGCCAATTGCGAGAGGTTATATAGTGAGCTTTTAACATCATCATCTGTTGATTTCCCATGGCATAAAGAGTTTTCTGCATATAAGTGCTTTTTGCAAGCATGTCTGTAAAATAGTACTCCCTCCATCCATTTCACTTGTCAAATTTCATCATTTGTTTGTCACGTTACACTTTTCACACTCCAAAAATAGTAAAAGTTTCAAAACAAATACACTAATATATTATATTTTCAAAAATCTCGCCATCACGGCATCACCTAACACACATATGACACAACTATTTTTATCATTTATTTATTTCTTAAATAAAGATCACATTACCCTCAAAAGTAAAAAAAGTAACATTTCTTAGACTTTGTATCTACGTAAGTGTGAATACTGAAAAGTGCATTGTGATAGAGGGAGTAGTACTTTCTTATATCAGAACATACTCATGCGTATTGTGAGGGTTTTGTTTGGACCTTTTTTAATTAACTTTCCATTTTCCTTGTTAAGGTGAATGCTGTGAAGTTTAATGAGTACTCATCGGTAGTGGTATCAGCTGGCTATGACCGTTCATTGCGTGCTTGGGATTGTAGATCTCACAGCACCGAGCCCATTCAGGTTGATCTTTTTTGGGGACAATTTACTTTCTAGGCCATGTTGCAACCCACATCAATCCATATATTTGGTCTACAGCGTTTCTTTTACACATCATACTTAAGTTTTAATGGTAAAATATATTTTGGTGCCCTGCAGATTATCAACAGCTTTTTAGATAGTGTCATGTCCTTATCTTTAACAAAAACTGAGATAATCGGTGGGAGTGTCGATGGAACTGTTCGAACATTTGATATGCGAATGGGTAGGTATGTGGCTTCATAGATGATACTCCTTCCGTCCCTCATAGTTCTGCACGCAAATGTGAGCACCTGGATTAAAAAAATTGCTTTTAGGTGTATAATGTAAGAAAAAGTAAGGGTAATTTGGGTAATTTAAAGAGAAAGTGAATAAAGTTGTTGGATTTGGTGAATAAAGTGTAAAAACTATGTGAATTTTATGTAATATTGTGACATTTTAAGGATATAATATTGTGTAGTGTTACTATAATTGTAAACGTGCAAAAGTAGTGGGATGGACGGAATTGGAAAGTCTGCAACAATACAAGGGACGGAGGGAGTATAACTCTCCCCTTCCCACTCCTTTCTTGGTACTCAAATTGCTTCTCTTTGATTCCTTTAATTTATTTGGACTCTCACTTCTGACCTCTTCGTGATTTTTACCAGAGAAATATCTGATAATCTGGGGCAGCCAGTGAACTGTATTTCTCTATCAAACGATGGCAATTGTGTCTTAGCCAGTTGTCTTGATTCAACTTTAAGGCTGTTGGACAGGTAAATGCTTTTTCAGTGGAACACTATAGCTCCATGAGTGTTGAGTCCTTTATGTAGAAATCTATTTTCTGTGGCAGATCGACTGGTGAATTATTGCAAGAATATAAAGGCCATACTTGCAAGGTTTTCCCTGCAACTTGCTCATGATACTTTCTACCATAATGAATATCCATTTTTCTGCTGTTCAATTTCATTTGTGTTATTAATTCTGCTAGAAATGTGTATGTTTCATGACATTTATGTTTGTTATCTTTCGACTGTCTATCTTCCATATTTCATTAATCATTAGCTTATATTTACAGTCGTAGGTATCCTAGTCCTGGGCTTTATTTTAATGTTGGTTAACATTGTTTTGTCTGCATGTGCACCAGTCATTCAAGATGGACTGCTGCTTAACTAACTCAGATGCCCACGTGACTGGGGGCTCAGAAGATGGTTATATATACTTTTGGGATCTTGTAGACGCACAAGTTGTGTCCAGTTTTCGAGCTCATTCATTAGTGGTATGGTTTCTTCTATTTTACTTTTTCAAACAGATATCAGCTTCTCTGTTCTTATGTTTGTGCATCCTTGTACATTGGAAGTTTGATATGCTAGTTGATATAGAATAAGAACAAGGTTTTAGTTTACTAAAGGCTTTATGGTACCATTCCATTAGCTCTAGTTACTGAAGGAAAATTTTCTAATATTGCAAGCCTAATCCGTATTTTGTAAGCTCCATAATATAGTGGAAGATTTCATATTGTGCTACCCACTAGTATAGTGAAAATTAGATTCTGTTTGAATGCGAAACCTGAATTACAAATTTACCCTATGCTGCCGACACGTGTTTCAGTGTTTGTATTTACTGTACACTTTTATGTAGTGTGTTTCAGTTTTCTGCCCTCTTTATCTTTTTTCTGGAAGTGGGGTATGCCAGTATGCATACATATTTTACTTTGTTGATCATACTATATCACTGCATTAAATTTAAAACTTTTAACGTGTTCTAAGAAGTTTATTTCTCTGCCTTGTTTGTTAATCCTCCTCTTTGATAGGTAACTAGTGTAAGTTATCACCCGAAGGACGATTGTATGATTACTGCTTCCGTTGATGGCACAATTAAGGTTTGGAAGGCTTGAGAACATAGGTGTCGAGGAATATCCATATTTACATCTCCTTAAAGGTGCAGCAACCACAAGTACATAAATACTCGTGTACTTCCAAATGAGAGTGATTGATTGGGTTTTAAATGAGATCAAATTGTTTGTGGTTCGAGCTCATATGCGGGTGAACTACCAGAATTCCATTGTTTCTTTTCTCTGAAATCATTGAATGTGTATTTTTTCTAAATTTACGTACAAGCAACATAAATGCATGCTCGTCTTCTTTGATTATGAGGTTCACGTTCTTTGTATCTTCCTCTTAAGGGAACTTTAGTGTTTTGTAGATGCCGCCTGGTAAACCAGATCGACTTGAGTGAATTATATTTATCATGTGTACAACAATGGATGTATTTCATTCGAAAGACATAGGATAAATACATTTTTAGACCCAACTCTTCATACCTTTTGCATTAAGCCCTTGAACATGTCTGAATGAAATGAACTTGAAAGAATATTGCGACACCTTGTATAGAGTCCAGAATTATGATGACGTATTTTGAAAAAGAATGGTAGAATATTATTTTGGGGCAATTCTTAGCTGAATTTGGGTCATAGGGAGCAGCGTATTCAGATTCTTTACTGTGCTCTTCCGCTCGTTTCCACCTTCATTTCCGTCTCTGCTCCTTTCATTCTTTGGAGTGCTCTTCCGCTCCGCTCGTTCCACCTTCCATTTTCATTCTCTACATCCTCTCACTTTCATATTCCCTCTTGGGTCTGTGCTACTTTCATTCTTGAAGTGTTGTTTCGCTCTTTCCACCATTATGCACTCTCCTCTTTCTTCTCATTAACTACAATGTCACCTCTTCTATGCCCCTTTGCCTTTCATGCTCCTTCCACTCCTATTTCAACGTAGTTTATATTTCATATATATTTTTAAAATTTTAAGATAGTAATATTCAAATAATATTTAATGATTTATAAGTTTTTATATATACATTATTACTTTTTAGGGAGGATTACAAAAAAAATCCTTAATTACTATAAGATACAAACATACAAAAATATTATTACTAACTACAAAAATATATAGTGATATTTTAATATTACTTTTCCGACGACCGGCCGGCGGAACTCCGGCGACTTCAGTTTTTCGTCAGCGGCTACGGTGGCGGTTTTCGGCAACCTGCCGCCGGCGGTGGTGGTCCGGTGGTGGGTGGGGGTTAGGGTTTGTGGTTTAAAAGTGTATGGGTTTAGGGTTATATTTGGTATTTTACTTAAATATTTTGTATGTAATAGTAATTATTTTAAATCAATGTATCTAGTAGTAATTAGGGGTACAAAGTGTGTACCTATTAGTAATTTTCCTTACTTCTTTTACTTTATTTAAAATTATAAAGGTAATACTCCGTCCGCAAGTTAAATATTACGTTTTTGTTTTTGTATTAAACTTAACTACTTAAAAGGAAACATTACATTAATTTCCAACCTTAAAAGTACAAATTAATTATAAATTTAACATCACCAATTAACACACTAATATAATTTATAATTTATTTATTACCTAAAAATATTACATTAAGTTCTAAAAGTTAATAAAATTGATAAAAAAATAACTTTTAAACATCTTTTTTAAACTTAGTGTCTTTAGCAACGGTGATGAAGAATAATATAGGATGAAGTATATATATATATATATATATATATATATATATATATATATATATATATATATATATATATAAAATGGTGATACACCCTGTTCGTTTATGGAGTAAGCTAAATTTGAGAGAGAGAAAAAAAACCGCATATATGTTAATGTTATTGATATTTTAAAATATAATTTTATAGTACAAAAAATTTAATGTTGATAGTATAAAAGGTGGAATTTGTTAGATTTATTTTTATATTTTATCTTCAATTTCATGGTTAGTCCATCATGAATCTTATATTAACTGAAATATTATTTTATTGAATTTTTTGTAAATTACTTTTTTTAAGAAAAACACATTTAACATGAAATTTTAAAAATATTATGAATAATTAATTCATAAATCAATAATATAAATTATATAAAATGAATATTTTTCAAAATTTTATATCTTTAATAAATTTTAAATATATGTATATTTATACTTCATATTTCTTAGGATGTCATCCACATTAAAATACTATGTTGCACAAAAACAATTACAGCCTCAAATCAAATTCATGTACAACACTAATGGTAATGGAATCAAATTCAATAATGATAATATAACAATATCAAAAGTAATTCTTGTTAGACGTTGGCAGCGTCTATGGTTATTTCCTTCCTCCCTTATTTTCATCCTGGAGCTATCCTTAAACACATCTTGATTGTAGAGCTATCCTTAAACAAATTATGCAATTTGTTTATGATATGCACCTTCGAAATAGAGTTTTGATGCAATTTGGGGTGAGGACTTGCTAGCTGATGGATGATTTACTTGTTGGATGATTTGGATGCAATTTGGGGTGGAGGACTTCTGGATGACTTGTGGATGATTGGGGATGTTGTGAAGTTTTTGGGGGTGTAGTTTGCGTTTCCGCTTACACCACAGACTTATACATTTAAAGCATGCTATATACTAATGAATAAAACTATACTATATATTAATGAATAAAACTGAATATATCTTTTTAACGAATTTTCTATTATTTTTATCTATGTAAAATTGAATGTAAAAAAACTATACAATTATTAAGAAACATATATACACTATTCAATCAAAATTTATATACATATAAATGTACGCGTGCACCCGGGTGTATAATATAGTGTACATATATATATAGTTTTTTTGTTTTTTTTTGTTAAATTATTATAGTTTTTTTTAATATCGTAGTTTGTATCTGCCTCCCTAATTATTAATTTTCTGTTGATGTATGTGATCTTAATCAATTTCTCGTGAATTAAAATGTAACTTTTATATTTTTCTGTTCTCAGATACATTGATTTTTATGCATTTGTTTATATCACTTCCCTTATCCATACCACCACATTCTTTAGAACCTTAGGTTGATAAATGGTTCCGTATTTCAAAGCTCTACTTAGGGCGGCGCTATTGCCACCGAATCATTACTTAAGGGCACCCGAAATTTAAATTTTCTTTTAGTGAAAATACTATTTTAAACCCATTCCTAAATTTAATACTCACACCCTTCGTAAGGCTAAAATCTGAGAAAACAAAAAATTCAGAATTCATAGACAAGAAGCTTTTAATTTTCTCTTTATTTTGTTCTTCTGATCATTTGTGGCTATGTTCTACTTCACACAAAAACTATTCAAACCTATTAGATCATCAGTATAGTGTACACACACAAGTCCCAGGATTTGAAAGAAATTTCTAAAAAATTTTTGCGCACAACTGCTGTTTGAAAACTCAAAATTAATTGGTGGAATTTCAATTGAATTTGAATGGAAATCAACGCCATTCAAGGAAATGGAAATTGAGTAAAAGTTAAATTAATTTTTAATTCACAAATTTTATTTGATCGGACTGAGATGGAACCATATGCAGGAGAATGTTTGGTTTCATTCGTCACAGATCAAAATTTGAATAAAATTGTAATATCACTTTTGATCCATTTACTAAACCTCTTCATCTCTTCCAGTAGTAAAATCAACTTGGCAGCTTTCAAGAATTCATGACAATGGCATCCGGCAATTGCAGGAGTTAGGGTGTAAATTTAGGGTAGGGTTATGATAGTATTTTTACTGTCATATTTTTTTTAATACGGGTGCCCTCAGTAATGTTTCGGCCCTCTAATTAATGGAAAATTTTTTTTCTAAAAATCTTCTTAAAATTATTATTTTATTTAATATAAATAATTATAATATTTATAAATTAATTATTTAAATACATCGATTTTTTATGCATTTGTTTATAGACTTAATTTATGTATCACTGTTCCATACCACCCCATACCACCATATATTCTTTAGAACATTAGTTGATAAATGGTTTCCCAATGTTTCCGTATTGTAATGCTCTATTTAATGAAAAAAAAATCTAAAAATCTTCTTAAAATTATTGTTTTATTTAATATAAATAATTATAATAATTTTAAATTAATTATTTATACTTTAATTTTAAATTAGTAGTTTAATCATACGTTTTATTTTATATTAATTAATTTAATTAATTTTTAATTTTTAATTTAATTTCAATTTTAAAAAATTACATACAAAATAAATATCACCTTAAATTAAATATAGAGACATTATTCATACTTTTGAAATTGCTGGATGTACCCCTATTTACTAAATATATCCAAAAAAAATATTATGAAACATCAAACATCTACTCCCTCCATCCCGGAAAGTATTTCACGTATTTGTGTGCGCGGAGTTTAAGAAAATTTTGTATTTTTATGTATAAAGTAAGAAAGAGAATATATATTTTAGTTGTTTTTAATGAAAAATGTGTGTAAAGTTGTTGGGAGATGTGAAAAAGTAAGTATTATATTGGGATGTGTGTAAAAAGTTAGTATTATTATAATGTATTTTTTACCAAATTTAGTAAAAGTAAAGTGTGAAATACTTTGAGGGACGGATGGAAAAGGAAAGTGTGAAATACTTTTGGGACGGAGGGAATACTATACATACCCATATATAACCATTATACCCTTTCTAATTAATTATAATATCTAACACAATTTCTTTCTCATTTCAAACACTCCAACGCTCTCAACACACAAGATATGCTTAGTGTTCTACCAAACAGTTAAGCTCTCAATCCTCCGGTGGATATCGCATTTGAGCTCTCATTCAATTTATGAACACTGTCATTCACGTCCGAAATAGAAAATGGGTCGCTTTGCTAGTCTAGGTTCATCTTTTGGTAGCTCCGTTTAATGGATCCACTTGTTTGAGGAAGTTCGGAGTTAAAGCATGTTATGCGACGAGAACTCAAGCTCTGATGCAATCTTCTATAGGTTTTCCTTTCTTAATGGTGGAGGTGTCCAACTCTTGGCAAAATGTTCAAGAAAATTAAGATATATATGCAAGAATAGACAAAATCGTTGTATTATGTTGTTTTCTCGTCCATTGTTGAAAGGGGATTTTAGATGAAGCTCAATCTTTCATTATTTAGAGGGTGCATTTATAATCACTAGATCAAAATAAAAAGGTTTTTCTATATATTTTCTTTCGAAAGCAGCAAAACTATAAACATAACCACTACAAATATTAGCTGATGTTATAACCATAATAACAAACTAAATCAACCTAAAAAAAGAAAGAAAAAAAAACTAATAAAGCATTTATACCACTATCATGTGAGGTCATTAGTTGTGTAACTTTAAAATCAAAATTATCTCAAACAAATTTACTTTATTCAAAATAATTTCACGAAACTAATTTCTCCAAAATAGTTTCATAGCTCTTAAAATCTAACTAAAATTGTCATTTTTACTTTAAAATGTTCTATTTTTCTTATTCCATGGGATCTGATTGAATTGGTGTTTTTACAAAATTATGGGACGATATTGATAAAAAAATACTCCTTCCGTTCCTTTAAAACGTTTACGTTTTCTTTTTATATGGGGATTAATGAATAGAGTATTTTAATGTGTATTGAGGTAAGAGATATAATATTTTAATGTATAGTGGGTAGTTGTATTAGTGTAGTGTTGTAGGCCTCATGGAGATATTTAAATATTTTGTGTGTGTCTCATTTACTATAAAAGAAAATGTAAATTTTTTTATGGGACACCCAAAATGAAAATGCGAAAACGTTATTGCGGGACAGATGGAGTATTATTTGAGACTAAATGGGAGTAAAACTTAAAGGGACTGAATGAATATCTCAACTATTTTGGGATCTTTTCAAATAAATAAAAAAATATGGGATGATTTATGTTTTAATCTCCATTATTTATTATCAGAAGTTAATACTCTCTCCATTCTATGAAAAGAGTTACATTTAATGTTTGTACGGAGATTGAGGAATATTGTATTTTAATATGTAGTGGATTGAGAGATATAATATTCTTATGTATAGTGGGTAAATATATTAGTGTTGTATGTAAGCCCATAGGGTATGTTCACTTTGGGTTTAATCTTCCAGATTTAATAAATCTCCTTAAATCTCCCCTATATACATCTACACACCCTATTAACACTTATCCACCCATACAATATATTATCTCTCCTCAATTAATATTTTTTTCTTTCTTTCTCTCTCTTCTTCTCTCACCTCAATTTGTATTTGATTTGACATAAAGTTTAAACATACCCTACTTAAACCCAAAACAAACATAACAAATATAGAATAACAATATTCACTGGTTTATTAAATCAACTTAAACCCAAAACAAACATCACCATAGAGATATACTCCCTTCGTCCCCTTGATAAGTGTTCGTTTGCTTTTTGCACGTGGATTAAGGAGTATAATATTTTAAAGTGTAATGAGGTGAGAGAAATAATATTTTAATGTGTAGTGGGTAGTTGTATTAATGTTGAGTGTGGACCTCATGTGTAGTGGGTTGAGTATAATAATATTATTGTGTGTGTCACATCAACCCAAAAAGGAAATGGACACTTTGTATTGGGACGGACCAAAATGACAAAATGAACACTTATCAGGGGGACGGGGGGAGTATTAATTATTTTGTATGAAATTCATTTACCAAAAAAGAAAATGTAATTCTTGTAGTGGGACGCCATAATTAGTACTCTGTAGCGGGACTGAGAGAGTATACCATTTCTTCTAGATTATAAATCATTATAGGTCTTCCCATCCCCTTCGAATTTTAACGAATCTTTACTGTTTAAAGTTCTTAGATGAACATGGCCTAACAATGTTAAGATTAATAGAGAAATGGAATTGCAAGCACAAGAATCAGACTAACCTGATCACTTGTTTTACAACAGCAGAGGTTGCTTTACTATTTACGTCTTCAATGTTGTATACAGACAATATAAGGATGCTTTATTTAATGATATAAGGATACTTTATTTAATGACCAAATGAAATATCCTAACACGACACAATAAGAATTCGTTTTAATGATATAAGAATATTTTATTTAATGACCAAATGAAGTATTCTTACACGACACAATAAAAATTCGTTCCAACACTAACACGGAAAAAATGGTATTTAACACAATAATACAATAAAACTAGAAAAAAATAAATAACATTTAAAAGTTATAAAAGTTTTTAGGAAATATACTTTAACATTATTATTGAGTACTTTATCATATAATAATTACCAAATTTTTGATGGATTATTAAAATATTAATGAGTATTTTTATTATATAATTACCAAAATTTTAACGGATTATTAACATATTAATCGTGTTACATAAGTTGACACATACAAAATGAAATCATGACATACATCATATCTCTGGTAAATTACATACATCATTTCAAGATCTCTAGAACTAAACTCCACAAACATATCAATATATTTTAAAGAAAAACATCTCAGTTCACATCAGTACTGACAAAGTTCCAGGAAGTAGTCAACAAATTACAAAAATACAATTAATCTGGAACACAATTACAACCGAGCTTAGCATTTAAGTCAACAATTATATTTTTCCATATTCGCCCTACCATCTTATTGTGTTTCCAGCTGTTAAGGCGGGGGAACACCATATGATGTTTCATACTTCTGCGGACACCTTAATCAGGCAGTGCCTTTGAATTTGGCATCATATTCATACGGTTGCTGCAAAAAACTTATAAATTGTCAATTTAAGCAAATATCACTGTCATACAGCGTTTCAATATTTGGTAGTTAATAATAAACCTCTGGCTGTCTTTTGTCTTAACGGTGTATAACTCAGTCTTGTTATCAATATGTAACTAGCTAAAGGCACGAAAGCATTCCAGAATATCAAGAAGATGTTTTTACATTTAAATTATGCTAGAAAACACGCTTTCTTTCTCAAACGCACCTCATATACTAAAAGGCCAATTAACAAAGCGACTTCTAGAATTTGGAAAGCTAGCTTGCTCATCTATGATTATCCAGCAAAACATTCCAACAAATTTACTAATCCCTTGGATTCATTTTGCAAATATAAATTAGCTCTAGCACTAAAAGTGAAACTTGTTAGCTAGCAAGCTAGAGTTTGGTTCTAAATAGATTGAATCAACTTGAACCTTGAGCTCCATCTCTTTAATACTCGACTCAATATGTAGGTAGGTAGCTTAAGAGTTATGGAATTTGTTGAGTTATGGAATTTCATTATATTCAACCTAGGGATCTGTTAGCAAGAAAATAAATAATAAGGATGTGTTTGATTTTTCATCGAGCCAAATCAAAGTCAAATGCAAAGTTCTCCATCAAGTTGAGTTTACTCATCATGTCAACTTTGAGTTGCACTCCAACCTGAGCTCATTTACACCCCACAATAGCTCTATATTCTTTTAGAATTGAGGAGAGAGATAAGAGATTTGTATAAAAGTATATTACCAGGAATATAGCTGAAATCAATCTTCGTGCAAACCATCTCTTATGCATTGCTTGTTGTACACGCGACGCAGCTTCCACACTATCTAACCTCAAATAAACATAACCAGCACTATTCCTGTTATTTCAATAAAATCTTAATTAGATTCCACGCAATATTCTTCACCCAAAAATAATCGAGGTTAATGTTATTTTATAAGCAAAAAATGAAGATATTCTTACTTGTCAACATAGATATGCTTCACACCGCCATACTTGGAACATTCTTCTTGTACGTCATCTCTAATGTCCAAATCAAAATCAGGTTCATCCTGCAATATCATAATTATTTCATTAACCTAAAAGATGAGGTCGAGAGAGTTTTTCCAATCATTGATAGTAGTACAATCATGCAAATAAAGAAATAATACTAACCTCAGTGGCTGGATCGAACATATTCTTCAACAGCAAACACTCACTGGGGGTTCCAATAGGTTCTGGAGCCATGGAAGCAACCTGTGTGGGACTTAGAATAGCACCTAGTGGATTTATGGGCATGGTGACAGCAAGCTGTGAAGGAGCTACTCCATTTATTGCAGACACCCCAAGGGTCCCCACGACGCTGCAAAAGGATAATTAAATCAGAATTGTCTAAAAGCCATGAGAAAATGTTCCACCCAAGGCACGCCTCCTGTAACTAGCGTTTCCGGACTTTCCGCTGATAAAACTTGTTTTTCAAGTTCTTTTCTAGTTGTTCAGTACTTTATTAACCAATGATTAGTATTTGGGAATACTTTTATACATAGTAAATGTAAAAGTAGTAATCAAAAGATTAATGGATTAATATTAACTTTATACGACAACATATTTTTAGTTATCATTTTACTTTTTAAGCCCTATGCTTCAGAGGGGCATGCCTGGGTTGAACTTGATGAGAAGCCATTGAGATTTGGACTCCAAAACCTATGGATACAACAAAATTGTATGCACAAACCTTGAAGCTGCACCACTGCGGTCAAGCTTCGCCATCAATGCTACTCTGGATTGAGCATTTAGAGCCTGCGCAGATACAGACATGACAAATGATACGTGAGACAAGGAGAATGTCAATCAAGAATGCTTTGCAGTTGAGAAATTAAGTTCGATGTAAGATGAAGCAACAATGACCTACTAGTTATTAATCTTACTCAGTTCTTAAAGTATGCATAGTCTACCCTGATGTAGGCTTGAACATAAATTTTTTAAGTTTTTAACATAGAATTGGAGAGATGTAAAAAGAACCAAAACTCAAAATTCTACTCAGGCATTATATTCTTCAGAAATTAACTCAAAATTCTACTCAGGCATTATCTTCTTTAGAAATTATCACCAACTACATAGGAACGTGTATTGTAATGATGTCTCCAATACAACAAACAATTAGCAGAAACTTTCCAAGCATACTTATTAGAAAAGACAAGGAACAAGGAGAATATGATATAGAACATAATACAGGATTTCAATACCAATGTAATATCAGGAGAAGTAAATACCAATTTTAACATTCAGCATGAGTTCAGTTTTCTTAATGAGGGCTACACCCAATGTTCTGAGTTGATCAATCAAGGAATATCAAACATTAAAATTTAAGAACGATGAGCCGAAAAGTCAAGCGAGATTTCGTAATAAATAAATAAATAAATAAATCCTTAAAAACTACTGCACAGGCACATTTAGAACACTGATAGCGGCCACATTGTAAATGAAAGACGAATAGTATAAGAAACAATTATACAGCTTGTTATCTGATTATTGCAATTCAAAAATATTTACTCACCAAACCACCTCCGTCATCATCGTCAAAATCGGCAGTCTTAGCCCCAGACTCTTGTACCGCCACATGGTCAGTAACCGATGAAACCTGCACGCAACAAGTAAAAGGAAATTAAGAGTGAAGAAGAGCAAAGTCCTCTTGGCTCATACTCTAGCAAGGTGCAAAGAGGATACAAAACCGTTTTGAAGAATTAGTCCAAAAATCATATTATGATGATACCTTAATGGTCCGACCAGCAATCTCCAGTTTCCCATTTAAACTTTGGGCTGCCTTTGCATGTTCAAGATTCACAAACTGTAATGACATAAATAGGTATATAAGGTAAATAAGACAAATTTGTGAGAATATAAAAATATCCCATTGACAGAGAAACATATTAAACTATTGAAGCAATTTAAATCCAAAAATACCGACTTGAACAAACCCGAAACCTTTGCAATGCCCAGTCTCAGGATCTGTTGGAAGTTGCACAAGCTCAACAGGCCCAAATGCTTCAAAAATCTACAAAAGTGTCAAAAATCAATAGCTGAACATCTAAAAATATATCTGGACGCATAGGAAAGAATCCAAACTGCCTATAAGCCATAGAATTCTACAGGAGTATAAAAATCATTGTGACCATTGAATGGATGAAAACAAATACTATATGGCACAAATAAGATTCAAAATAACAGATTAGAATGTAATAGCTGCCTCATACAGAGAATTTTAACAACCAGCAGGAAAGCGATGAAGAGGGCAGTAAAAAGAAGGAATTGGATAAGCGAACATCTAAAAAGCCCATAATGAACAGATCGAATAATAATTCAAAAGCTAGACAAAGACAGAGAAAGTTACACATAATAGCTTAAGGTGATGCCAGAATAATCATATGGATATTAAGTAGAAGACACCAAAAATAGGATATACCGCCTTAAGCTGAAGCTCTGTCATGTTGAAATGTAAATTGCCAACATAGAGCTTTCTGTCTGTTGCACCATATGGCCCAGCAACTCCTGAACCACCAGCGGAAGTATTTGATTGAACAAGATTCTTTTCAGCCTCCGAAGGTTTCACCATTACTGGTTGTCCAAGAAATAGGTGTCCAGACAGAGCAATAGCCATTGGTACAGACATAGCATCATAAAATTCAATGTACCTGCAATAAAGGTGTAAATTCTCAATTGAACAGAATAAAGTAGAGGAAAACATGAACCAGGTGGAGGATTGAACAAAGGCACAGAATATGCCAGCTTCAGAGCAATAAAATTTCAATCACCAAATTTCTAAGTCAAATATATAAACATTGGTAGAGCCGAAGAGACATCCTTTTAAGAGAGAATTTGGAAGACATCTAGTCATCAGGTTCCACATTGAAAGGAAGGACTAACATGCAAAAAGACACCAAAAACATAACTGCATTTCTTCCTCTGATATACAATGATTCTATGACACTAAAAATGCGCACAGGCGGTGGGAACTGAGTGGCATCCCAACACTAACAGAAGAACCCACTAACCAAACAAAAACACAGATTACACAAATATTTATGGTGTGAAATGATGAGTGAATCAATTAGCTAGCAGAGATGGTATCGCATTGACCAAAATAAAGCAGTGACATACCCAACTCCTTTTGATCTCCTTGAGTTTCTGTCCATGATTAATTTCACATCTCTCACCTGAAGATGTAAAAAGAAGTTCAAAACAAAAATTCAGATAATTGCAGCTGTCAGGAATAGAACCCAAGAAACTGAGATGGCATCCCAAATGGAACACCCCAAGGTACTATCTATTATCGAGCTCAGGCATCCATACAAAATGAAAACAGTTAATGAAAACTTTTGCACAACAAGATAAAAATAGAACCATGAGCAAAATAATCCAAACGACGATTATACTATGGGTATAACATAGGCTCAAAACTGGGACCTAAAAACATCAAGATAAAACATTTACTAAAACCAACCTTTCCAGCTTGTGAAAAGAACTCAAAAACATCCCTCTCAGTCGCTTTCAGTGGCATCTGAATCGAGAAAAGTTGATTATGTTAATGGTGATATAAATAAATCAAGATAAAATTTGAGATTAAATGGATACAAAGCCAAAGAAAACCTGATATGCAAACACAGTTCTCTGGTCCCTTTCTGGATCTGCTTCAGGTTCCACATTTTCTTTTTTATCCTTGAACCTCCTGCAAAAACGACTCAAAATAAAATGAGAACGTTTACAATGTTGGGAAAGGTCAGCATTCTAAAAAATGCAGCCTCATTAGTCTTGCTAGAGACTTGATGCGATAAATATTCTCAAACCCATTCTCATACTCCCCCGGAATTCATGTACTTTCACCCCACAAACTCCTGGTAGCACCCTTGTTTGAGTTCCAATATACAAGGCTAATCCTAAACCAGAACAGTAATTTTAATAACAAGTGTACAACAGAAAACAACTTTAAGATATAACCATAGATATTTATTAACAAGCCTTATCATCAGAGATTATTATATATTAAATCATCCCAAGCATTGCAGACCACAGTACTAGCTGGATAGCAAGAAAACTACTCGAATCTCATCTGCATAGTAATGAGCAATAAAATTAGGGATAATATTTATAAAATCTGAATATTTCAAATTCAAATTCAATTAGCACAAGAAAACAAATTGGTCATTCAAAGTTTAAAAACGCAATTGTCCAACGAAACCACTTAGAAGGTGGGTGTGGTTCGCTTGACACCAAAAGCCCTTAAAACAAAAGGTTCTTAATTTGCAGTTTATAACCTATTATATGCTGCATAAATAATGTTATTTTCAGATCATTTATGATAGAAGAAACTGCAGAAGATCTGTAGATGTTGCAGCCAAGGCTAAATTTGGGGAGCCAATCTCCACTCCATCATTTCTAATGAATGAGTAAATTTTGTCAAGTCTGCAATTATTGTCCTGAAAATTCATGAATTAATGTTCATTATCAAACGTATTCCACAAAGGTCAGGTTACAGACTAAACCTAATTAGAATATCTAATATCCAGGGCACAAACAACAAATTTCACTAATTATATAGTCCCTGTTCAGAGTAAAGGGGAGGCCACAATAATGGAGCTAAAGCATTTTCGTCTTCAAGGTGAAAATCGGAAAACTGATACAGCCTCACCACAAGCGTTGCCGACCTAAAAATTGAATACACCACTGGTCAACATCTCAGCTCAGATGTAAGAAAGTAACCTTAAATCCAGCTATGAAAAAATTTAGATGGATGGTAGAGCGAGCCAAATCTAATGCCCGAAACAAAGAAACAAAACAGACCTTATCAGACTCATTATGAGGAAATCCACTTCCTCATGTGAAGAAGCCTTCAAGGGTATTCCGCATTGTTAGCCCATTAAGATGCAAAAATCCATCTACGATTTCAACCATAGTTAGAATTATATATCCTCTGTATAAATTTTGTATTTGTACTAGACCGCTTTTATGCATTTCCTTCTAGCTATAACTCTACTTGAAAGGCCAGGGGCGAGAATCCAGGTTGTATGAAGAAGTTACAAAGTATATAGTGTGTTTATAAACAAAATGTATTTACATAGAAGTGGTCTTTATAGTTCATTCTGGCTGACATCATTCTACTTATCTGCATCGTGATTACTTTATATAAGTAGTCCAAAACAGCTACTAAAGCTCCCGAGATAAAGAAAACAGTATATAAAGTATAATGATGCATCTTATGATGTTTCACTATGTTAACAAGTAAATCTATGGTCCAATCCACACATTCATTCAATTATTGCCACGACAAATCAATACCAATACGAAATCCTAAAGATTGCACATTCAAGGGCTAACTACAAAAGCAAATAAGTAACCAGGATGTATAATGCAAACAGAAAATATTCATTAAGTGAAAGTTGAAGGGCATCATCACCTGCTCTCCTCGCGCTCCCTTTCCCTAATCAACTCCCTCTCTTTTTCGCGGTCCAGCCTACTCCTACTTCTACTTCTCCTCTCCCTCTCTCGTTCCACCTCCCTCTCCTTCTCCTTCTCTTTATCTCTATCTCTCCTCTCCCTCTCTTTATCTCTATCTCTCCTCTCCCTTTCCTTCTCCTTCTCTCTGTCCCTGTCTCTCCTCTCTTTATCCTTGTCTCTCTCCCTATCCCTGTCCCTATCTCTTTCCCTGTCTCTCTCCTTCTCCTTATCCCTCGAGCTCCGCCTCTCTCTGTCTGAATCCCGCTCTCGACTCCGATGCCTTGAGCTCCTTTCTCTATCCTTCTCCCTATCTCTATCTCGATCCCTCTCCTTCTCTCTGTCGCGCCCGTTTTCTTCATTCCTAGATTTCTTGCTACTGCTCTTCCTCTCCTTCTCTTCCTCGTCAAACTCATCTTCTTCGCTTCTCTCTCTTCTCCTGTAACCCTTGTCGCTTCTGGCTCTCTCTTTTTCCTTTTCCGGAGTTTCCTTCTTCGGGCCGTTAGTTTCTTCCACGGCTTTCTCCAGGTAGTCGTACTCGTCGAAATCCATTGCAGTTGCGAGATTTGAAGCTGCCGGAGATGATAACTGATTTCAGTAATTCAGGAATTTCAGGATTATCCTATAACCCTAGCTCGGTGGTTCTGAATTAGGGTTTTGCAAAGAGATAGCAAAATGTCAGGAAACGAAATACTACCAACACTAATAAGATCCGTTCTTTCTCAGCTACTTAATGGACTTCCAGACAGAGGATTGGGCTTGGGCTTACTCCTTAAAAGTATGAAAAGTTTGGTTATACAAGAATTGGGCCTTTTAGGCCCTAAATTGAGCTCAACTAACCAAGTTTTTAAAGTGAAATTATTTTATGGAACTGTTCATGTGCCAAAACTTTTTCTATTTTTTCTTATTTTTGTCTTTTTTTTTTCTATTGTTTATGGTTTGGGATGCTTGTTTTGGGTTTAATTTAATTTAATAAACTAGTGAATAATGTTATTTTATGTTTGTTTTGAATTTTGATAGAATAGGTTTAAACTTTATATCAAATCAATTATTAATTGAGGTGAGAGAAAAGATAAAAGAAAATAGAGAAACGAAGAAAAAATATTAATTAAGGAGAGAGTATATATAATTCGGGGTGCGTAAACATTAATAAGATTAAAGACTTTCATCTGGCGCTGCCTGAAAGGAATTTTACTTGTTAGCATAAACCTGGTGAGTAGATGTGTTGACGTCGACCCTATTTGCATTAGGTGTGGTGTTGATATTGAAACAAAGGAGCATGCGCTGAGAGACTGCCAATGAAATCGTGCTTTTTGGGCTCAATCTCCACTGAAGATTGTCTTTGAAGATGGCGGGTCTCTTCCGACGCTTTCAGAATGGATTAAAGCTATTGCAAATAATGAATCACCTAATTTCTAGTGAACTTTTGCCACACTTCTGTGGTGTATTTGGTATGCGAGGAATCAATTACATTTCCACAGAAAAATATTAGACTCAGCAGATAGTTAATCTTTTGCAATAAGCCACATACAGAATTATTGAAACAAAAGCACCTCTCCAAAAAAGACTACCCCCAGCACACAAGATTATGACTGGCATTCTCCTCAACATGATGTCATCAAAATTAACAATGACACATCTATTCAGGAAAGATTGGGAACGGGCATAGGTGGAGTTGCAAGGGGAATAAAGGTAGAATTTGTTGGTGCTTCGCTGAGCTCATGAAAGTCTATTACACAGTGGATATTGGTGAACCTAAGGATGGACGAAATTACCGAAAAATTAGTATACAGCATTTATCGTACCACAAAATAACGAACTTATCAAAAATTTCAACATACCGAAAATTTTGGTACGGTATGATAACGTACCGATTTTCGGTTCGATATCAATAAGATAATTTTTTAAATTAGGTATATACCGAAATACCAATACATTTATCGGCATTTCAGTGTATACCGATTTATACCGGTATACAAAAATTTTAATTAAATTAATATTAATAATAATTATATATAAATTAAATAATCTAATAAAATGAATACATATTAAGAAATATAAGGGTGAGCTCGTGAACCCTAGCAGCCGCTGACAGATACATTACTCTCCCTTCTCCCCTCACTCCGATCGATGACCTAGCAGCTTCTACCCTCGTCCTATCAAGACCAAGAGATCAACTGCCTCACCCTTGCTTACTTCGTCATCTCCGGCCTCGACGTCCTTTCCTCTCTAGATCGGGTATCTCCTCTTTCCTCGATGTCTTTTTTTATTTCGACATTGTTTCTTTAATAAGTCATTTACCTGTCTCTAGATGTAGGAATGGTTTAAGAAAAGTTTGATTTTGCACTATCTGATGCAAATGAATTTAAGTAGAAAGCCATGGATTATATATTTTTTGTCTTCTTTTCCTTATAAGGAAGACTGTGAAATCCATTTCCACTCTGTAGTGGTATGCGGAAGCTAAGACAGAAATTGTTGCTTTCTGTTCTGTTAAGATTATTCTATGAATGGGTAGATATATCTACTAGAGACTGTAAATTTTTAATTTGGTATGATTTTATAAGATAAGAACTGATTTGGCCAGGCAGGGTTACTGGTTCAATGTCATTAAATTATATAGTTTTGCATGTGTTTGTCAAAAGCTTCCACTCTAAGCTGTTATACTTTGTATGCTGGAGAGTTAATTTTAGGATTAAATTATAATTATATCTTATTTATATATGTAGTGGACCAAAGTGTTAAAAGCTCTTCTTTTTCCCCCCTCTAATTACTACTATAATATAAGAATCCCTATATATTGAATTCAGATATCTATGGGGCAAGTGAGATATTGAGTTCCATTCATGTGGTTTAGAATGTATGACAAAAATGCTTTGAGAAAAGTGCTAGCATAAGTTTTGTTAAGTTTTGCCTATTTTTATTGAAAATATCCCCTTTACAAGTTTATTGAAAATGCTTTACAAGTTTTGCTATTATTTTTTATTTTATTTTATTTCGCAACTTTATTACTACAATTAAAATTATAATTAAAATAAAATTATACAAGTTGATTTATTTATTCAAGAATTGACTTTTCTTAGATTAAATAATGAATAATTTTATGTATGTCTTGCTGACTACTGACTAGTGAAAAGTAAAAATAAATAGGAACAATTGTCATCACTTTTTAATGCTCCTAATTTAATTTTGATAAATACTACTGATTATAATATTTTAGAAAATAATTTTTTTCTAATTCTTTTCTTTAACATTATTTTCCTAACGCTGGAAATTCAATATAGGATTATGTGTGTAAATATGCATGTCATGAACAACATTCATATGATTACATAAGTTGTAAATAACTAATTTGGACATATTATAAACCTTCGTATAACTTTTTTTTTTGCAACATATGTGCCTATCTAATTGACATTTACTTCATTTTTTTTTGTCTATTTCATTCTCTCTATTAATGGTCCAAAACTATCAATCATTAATTATATGTTTAATTATTTACACTTATATTAATATTAATATTCTTTTAACTTCATTTTTTATGTACTATTTTTCAGAATGGAATCTAAATCCTCTCATTCACTTCCAAGTCCATCTGAAACTCCGAATACATCAGATTCTGAAGCATATGAAATATCTACAAGTCGAAAACGAACAAGAACAACTTCAACAAAGTCTCTCAAAATTCCCAAACAACCAAGAAGTCCGTATTGGGGGCATTGTCAGAGGGGAACAAGAAAATTGATTGATGGGAGTTTGGAGCAAATAGGAATATGCAATTATTGTAAAGTTGAGATCCCAATTACTTATGGGAGTACTAGTGGGTTAAAAAACTACTTAGTAAAGAGGTGTAAGTCAAGTCCATTATAACAAGAAGCTAGAAATAATCAACAAGCTACATGAGGAGAGTTTGAGTGAGAAAAACTAACTGATATTGACGAGCGAGGGTATGGGTCAAGGAAGTACTTTAATTTCTCATACGTTTAATCAGAAGCGTTGTGAATTGAAGCTAGTTGAGTGGGTGATTGTCGATGAGATGTCATTTAGGGTTGTTGAAGGAAAAGGGTTTGTGAGCCTCGCACATGAGTTACAACCTCGATTTAAAATCCCTGGTAGAAAGAAAATTGCAGGTGGTTTATGACTTATTCCTTGTTGAGAAAGTTAAGATAAACAGTGTGATTAGTGGTCAAAGGGTGAGTATCACAACTGATACTTGGACATTCATCCAAAATATAAATTACATTGTAATAACTGCTCATTTTTTGGATAGTGATTGGAAAACAAATTATCAATTTCACAAAAATAACTAGTCATGTTGGGGAAGAAATTGAGAAATTGATTGAGCTTTGTTTGTTAGAATAAGGGATAGAAAAAGTGCTTTCGATTGTAGGGGACAATGCTTCTTCTAGTGAAACTGCTATTAATTACTTGAAGAGAAGAATGAAAAGTAAAAAAAACATAGTTTCTTGAAGAGGTTTTATAATTCCACTTTAGATCTAAGTGCATCAAAAATCCCACATCTCAAATGATTTATCAATCAATGATTGCAATAAAAATTGAGATTGAGAAAAAAAGTAATGATGAATCTGATAAAGTTCTTCAAAAGGTTGCAATGGCAATGAAGTTGAAATTAGACAAGTATTGGGGAAATTGGAATGATTTGAATCCTTTGAATTTCATTGCAAACATGTTAGACCCTAGGAGTAAGCTTCAAATGGTTAAAGCCACCTATGAATTAGGAGGTACTTCCACTGGTAATGAAGAGTTCTTTGAAAAGGCGAAGATTATGGGTGGAGTACAAAAAAATGAGTGATATATTGAATGTTGAGGGGCAAAATATGCAAATGGAGTGTGATGGTGGAAATGCTAGTGGTGGAGGTGGTTGTGATGATGATATCTACATCGAGGTGTATGGATTCGTTGATGCACAAAATGAAAAGGAACAACATCAAGAGATATCTAATTAAGTGAAAAAGTTTTTTGCAGATGAGATTGAGTAACGATCTAATCCATCTTTCAATCTTTTGGAGTGGTGATATCTTTGCAATTCCAAGTTCAACGGTTGCAAGTGAGTCTACTTTTAGTTTGGGTAAAAGGGTTGTAGATTCTTTTAGGAGCAGTTTAAGTCCTAAGATGGTGGAATCATTGGTTTGCACCAATGATTGGCTAATAGCAGAGGGAATAAACTTTTATAAGGACTAACTGATGATGACCTGGATTTATACAAGGAAATTGAAGAAATTGAAAGAGGTATTATTCTATATTTATTTTTATCTAACATGAAGCATATATACACATCATAATATTTATTTATTTATTTTACAAGGTTGAATGTCAATCAAGAATCTTCTGTAGCTACCACCACAATTTTGACTTGAAGAGTAAGTAACATCAATAAAGTTTAATTGCAACCTTAAATACAAATCCAGATTGTTGATGAGTGATATTTCACCTAGATTTTAGTGTCTTTTTATATGTGTTCATATTATTTTATTCGTATTTGTATTCTATTTGGTTGTGTTTTGTCTTTTTATGGAAATATGTGAGAATGAGCTTAAATGTATGATTTTCAGGTAAAAAGAGATTTTAGGCGGGACAATGAAGACATAGGAAAAAACAGATCTCAATTCGGAGTTGAAACGAGGGAAAATGAGTCAAAGCAAAATGCTGAAAAATGCACGTCCAACTTGTGTAATTTTTTTGTACTCTTTTGGAGCTCAAAACTAGAAGTGTGATACATTTTTGGTAAGCCACAGAAAAGAGGATCATTTTGGCATAAGAAACACCTCAATTGAAGCCCAAACGAGAAAGTTATGATTAAAAAATGGTGACGTCGCGCAAGCTGTTCCTACTCAGCACGGTTGTGCTACTTTTCCTGACTTGTTACATCTTCAAATGTTGGAAGTTTTGTCAGATCTTTATATAGATAGAAAGTCAAGGGAAAAAGGATCGCGTGAGCGCAAGAATTACTCAAATTGGAGATCAGATGTGGAAGTTATGCTCGAAACGGTGAGACTGAGCACCAGCAACTACACGGGGCGTGTACCGAACATGGCCCTGTGTGTTTTGGGCGAGTTCTGACACCAGAAATGCCTACACGGCCACCCCTGTGGCCGTGTACCGTACGCGGGCCGTGTTGGTGCTTTCTCTGTAAAAAAAATCAGAATTCTTTTAGAAGTTTCCCAAGGGGTATAAATCCCAATACTTCAATATTTGAGTAGATTTTCGAGGGTTTCACCCCTGCATACACATCACACACATTTTTCTTCATTTTTCACCATCCATTTCCTCCATTCTTCATCCATATCATCTACCTTCATCCCACCATCAAATCCTTCATCCAAGTAGTTTGAGAAGCAAGGAAGAGAGGTGAATTGTAAGGGGAAGAAGAAGATCACCATTGGAGACATCCAAGGGATCCAAATTTTGTATTGAAACCTTATTGTTTATCATGTTTTGTAAGGATTTTAATGTCTTTGTTAATTTTCTTATGAATATGAGAGGCTAATCTCCCTTGTGAGATTAGCAAGAATTGTGTTGGATAATTTTGGATATTTTGCAATTGAATTCATATGTTGATTGGATTTGTTAATTTTCTATCATTGATTGTTAATTGTTTGATTTGTATTGTTGATTTGTGTGATTAATTGTCATGGGCATGTGATTAGATTGAGAAATAAATTATATGTTTTGGATAGTTCATTGAATCATTTCATCAAACATTTCATGTGCATTATAAATTGTAAAGAGATTGAGAAATCCTTTAGGATTTAGAACCCTTTGATAGAACATTCGATTGGTTAGATCGAGAGGTTAATTGATCGTGTGAGGGGACTCTCCAATTGAACTTAGTACCTAGTTGGAATTGTTTGATTGAGAACCAACCCTTGAGGTATTTTGAGACCTTTGTGAGGATCTACAACCTTTCCATCTCGAGAGGGAGTTTAGGTGGAATTCGTGTTGGCCCTCAGTTTTTAATCCATGACACATATGAATTCGCTGCATGATACCTAGATTCTCCATACTATAAGTATTTCTAGTCTCATTCTCTATCTACTTGGCTCGTTCATCCATCTTCCATTTATGTATCCCATCGTTTATCTTATCATTTAATTATTTTATTGTCATTTCTTGATTAATTCATCCCCTTTATGATCATCTCTATAATACTATGATGAACACGAGATCGCTTAGACCCTGATGTCTTCCTCCCTGTGGTTCGATAAATTGTTTTAATTGGTCATCCCTACTATAAAATGGCTAATCAAATGATATGCGCGTGGTGTGACATACTTTATTTTGAAGGCATATACTTTTCGTATTTTTGGGGCAATTTTAAAATTTTTCTCATGAGTATTGTTTTGATTTTGGTATGATTGGTTGTGTTGAAGTGCATGATAGTCCATATTTTTATTAAAATTGTTGAGCTAATGGTGTTTGTTGAGTTTTTGAGCATAAAGGAAGGGTATTGGAAGCATGAATGGAACTTGGAGTTAACGTTTTCCTTAACAAATGCCTATTGAGGGAGTACTCTACACCTTATCATTTCTAGTTGCTTGATATTTTTTTTTTGATTTGGATTGATGTGATTAGCATGTTGCTTCATGTGTTATGTTTTTGGGATGTTTATTTTCGTAAGTTAGGATTTCCTTTTCAATCAAGATGGGGATGCTTGTGAGCTTACTTGAATATGGATGTTATGAATGTGTGTTTCATTGTTTTATGATGGTTTTGTTGTTTTTGTATGTTATGTGTTTTTATATTGTTTCTTGTTTGGTGAGTTTTTTTTATGTGTTATGTGTATTTTTATTCTTGTTTAGGGATGTTTGGTGGTTTGTTTTAGGGAGGTTGTGAGTCATTTTTGAATATGAGTGATGATATGTTGTGGTGATAAGTGATGACAAGTTATGATTAAGAATCTCTACACTTTCAAATTGTTACATGTTTTACTTAACTTATTCAATTTTGAGATGAATGTGGTGTAATAAGTTTCTTAAGGTCCAATGCATAAGCTTGTGAGAATTTGAGCCTCAACCGTGGACACATGGTTTTTCTTCATGAGTGGATTGGTTGTGTTTGATAAGCTAGAACTTGCTCAAGGACTATAGGAACGAGTCCGATTAGTGGAGATTAGTGAAATGATCTAAGGTCATCTTTGTTATTTATAGTCATTGTCATATATTTCCCTACCTTGAACATCATCCCTAGTTAACCAATTTGAGCCTTTAAGCCTATTTCTTGTGAATTTAGCACATTACAAGCCTTGATTAACCACTTAAGCCTTATATACATTCCCTTTGTGTGGGTAATTGAGGAGATGGTAGCTAGAAAAGTTTGATGAGAAAAAAAAGAAGAAAAGGAAATGGTAAATAAGAAAGAAAAATGATGAAAAATCACAAACAAGAGTGAACATGCAACCTCAAAACAAGAAAAATGAGAAAAGCAACAATAATATGCTGAAGTACTTAAAAATCCAAGAAAAGAAGCATGAATCATAAGATGCTCAAGAAATCCAAGGAAAGTTGATGAGTAGTGCTTGTGAGTACCAAAGACAAGAAATGAAGAAAGAAAAGTGGAGAAGTTGGAGAAATTGGTCATCTCTTTGATTACTTACACTTGTTTAATCACTATTATCATATTCTTCTTACCTTACCAAAGAGTCTATCATTACATCCTTAATGAAAGACATATTTGATCATTAATTTAAACTTTGGTGGTTTGTGAATAGAGTCCGCGAGCAAGCTTATAGCGAGTCGAACCAATCGGTTAATGAGTGATGATTTACCCTACTTTAAAGAGTGTTGAGTGACATTTATAACCTATGTGAGGCTTGGACTAAAAAGGGACTATAATACACTTTTATTCTCTTTAGATTGAACTTGTTAATTTTTCATGTTATGAGTTTAATGTTGTAGGATGACTTAGCATGATTTGTAATTCTTATTGCTATTGATGTGTTATTACTTATGTTCGTTTCGTCTTTTCCTAGATGAAATCTCACCCCTTGGTTTATCATTTTCATTGTTCGGGACGCACAACACTTTAAGTTTGGGGGTGTGATGAGTGATATTTTCACCTAGATTTTAGTGTCTTTTTATATGTGTTTTCGTGTTATTTTATCCGTATTTATATTCTATTTGGTTGTATTTTGTATTTTTATGGAAATGTCTGAGAATGAGCTTAAATGTATGATTTCCAGGTAAAAAGAGATTCTAGGCGCGACAAGGAAGACGTAGAAAAAAGCAGATCTCAATTCGGAATTGAAACGAGAGAGAATGAGTCAAAGCAAAATGCTAAAAAATGCACGTCCAACTTGTGTAATTTTTTTGTACTCTTTTGGAGCTCAAAACTAGAAGTGTAATACATGGTTGGAAAGCCACAGAAAAGAGAATCGTTTTGGCATAAAAAACACCTCAATTGAAGCCCAAACGAGAAAGTTATGATTAAAATGGTTACGTCGCGCAAGCTGTTCCTACTCAGCACGGTTGTGCTACTTTGCATGACTTGTTACACCTTCAAATATTGGAAGTTTTGTCAGATCTTTATATGGATAGATGTGATTAATTGTCATGGACATGCGATTAGATTGAGAAATCAATTATATGTTTAGGTTAGTTCATTGAATCATTTTATCAAACACTTCATGTGCATTATAAATTGTAAAGAGATTGAGAAATCCTTTAGGATTTAGAACCCTTTGATAGAACATTCGATTGGTTAGATCCAGAGGTCAATTGGTCGTGTGAGGGGACTCTCTAATTGAACTTAGTACCTAGTTGGAATTGTTTGATTGAGAACCAACCTTTGAGTTATTTTGAGACCTTTGTGAGGATCCACAACCTATCCATCTCGAGAAGGAGTTTATGTGAAATTCGTGTTGGCCCTTAGTTATTAATCCATGACACATATGAATTTGTTGCATGATATCTAAATTTTTCATACTTTAAGTATTGCTAGTCTCATTCTCTATCTACTTGGCCCATTCATCCATCTTCCAGATATCCATTTATTTTATATTCATTTCTTGATTATCTCCCCTTTATGATTATCTCTATAATACTATGATGAACACGAGATCGCTTAGACTCTAGTACCTTCCTCCATGTGGTTTGATAAATTCTTTAATTAGTCATCCCGACTACAAATGGCTAATCAATTATGTATGTATTAAATTCTATTGTGATTTTGATGACCAAGTAAATTATGCAACTACTACTATTAATTCATTGTGCATCATTAATCCATCATGCAGGATGGGTTTGAGACTTTGAGTTGCCAACTCTGTTTGCTGCTAATTTCACTTATTACATGAAGTTTGTTGAGAGTGGAATTTCATGCATTATAGGTTTCACATTACACTTTTTTTATTAGAATATGTCCATGATTTCATGTAAGATTGCATGGTTTTCATATCTTGCATAATTAAGATGATACAAAGGTGTTTTATTGAGTTTTAAGTGGAGAAATGATCAAAAGTTCAAAGTTGGAATGAAGAGTGAAAGTTAGAAGAATGTTGAAAAACGCACACTCACATTGAGTAATTTTTCTGTATTTATGTGGAATTCAAAATTGGTGGTGTGATACATGGTTGGAAAGTCACAGAAGAGAGGATCGTTTTGGCACAAGAATCACTCAAATCAAAGTTCGAAAGAGGAAGTTATGCTAAGAATCGTGAGATCGCGCAACTGCATACAGGAATTTCTGAAAATTAGCCCATCTTTCCTATTTCTTGGAGCACAATTAATTTCCTTATCACTTAATCCTCCATGATTCCACCATATCTTTTTAAATATTTTATTTCCTTATCTCATTCCCTTCTCACGCCTATATATATTTCATATCATTATTCATAAAAGACACCACCTCCACAAGGGGATCACCCCCATCCATCATCCACATCCATCCCATCATCCATCCACACAGAAATTTGAGACAACACCAACACTAGGGTTTTTCTATTTCTATCTTTACATTGTCAAGACTTTTGGTATGATTTTGATAGTCATGGGAGTTGCTTTTAACCCCATGGGCTAATTTTGTTTACAATTTTAAGGTTTAAAGGTTAGATTGAATTGATTTGGAAACCTAGACCAAAATTGGAATTTATGCAGTTGATATCCTGAATTTATTTATTTAATCAGACTTTACTTTTATGCTTCATAACGTCTTCATAATAAATCATGAGATCCGCTATAATGCTTGATTTATTGTGTTAGGTTGTGTGAGTTCATGATTGGTATTGTGTATCTATTAGGAGTTAAGGTAGTTCTGCTATAAACACTTTAATTTCGTGAACTGATAAATCAGATACTTGAATTGTTTAGTGGAATAATGCAATTAGACATTCAAGTAGGAAGTAAACAAGTCCTTGTAGTAATTTCAGAGAATATCTTGTTAGTCGAACTTACCATCCGGAGGTATTGTTGTTTGCTTTGATTAGTATCTAGGAATGAGGTTTGGTAATATTCACGCACCTTAGGAAATAAATCAGAATATACTGTTAGCTTAAAATCGGATCATATCTGGTGGATTAATAGGATTAAGTGGTGTATTTTCATGAATGCTGCATGAATGAATAATTGAAAGTTTAGGAATTCAAATTAATTGGTTTATACCGAATTACCTTAGAACTGTTGATCGTCTCTTGAATTAATCTTTAATCTGTCTTCTGTGATTTATTTTAATTTGTTATTTAATTTTCTGTTCTTTAAATTAATAATTAAATTCTAAAACTTGGAAATTGGTTACTTGTCCTAATTAATTTAATAATTTTAGAAGTTGATAATTAGCTGTCTTTTTGGGATCGATAATTTAACTTGGTTGCTTGCCACTATAATTGATATCCTTCACACTTGGGGATTTAATTGAAGTGTATAAAACGTGCATCAAAGTTCTTAACCATATTGTACTGGAGAATTGGGTTCTAGTTTAAAGGCCAGCATTCATATTTTGCTGATGATTGAAATAGTGTGTTTTGAATTGTATTAATTCTTATAATATCTATTTGTTGTTGCTTAATGTGTTATTGGAAATGAACCGAATCCAAGAAGAACTATATTGTATTGAATTTGGTTGTCGTTGTCTTGCTAAACTAATTACTCATCTTTAATTGGTTGATTGTGTTTCTCCTTTTAATTTGAACTTGGTTGTTATTATATTTTTATTTAGGTATGGATATTGTGTTGTTTGAATTGTGTTATACCTACACTATTAGGAATATGATAATTTAATAGCAGCAGTTTTTTTAAATTCAGTATAAAGCAAAATTTTCTGTATTTTTTCGGTATGTTCGGTATATTGGTAAGAAGCAATGTCTCGGTATTTCGATAAAATTTGGTATTGACAATTAGCATTTCAAAAATTCGGTATACCAA
This sequence comes from Pogostemon cablin, assembly GCA_023678885.1. Lineage (NCBI taxonomy): Eukaryota > Viridiplantae > Streptophyta > Magnoliopsida > Lamiales > Lamiaceae > Pogostemon > Pogostemon cablin. The sequence continues at coordinate 10,811,197 of CM042964.1, read as the reverse complement.
AATTTTCGGTACGGTTTTGGTATACATTTTCTAATACCAAAAATTTCGATACGCTATACAACATGCATGAAAATTTTGGGTATACTGTACTGTCCAGCCCTAGGTGAAGCTTTGGCTGCTCAAAAGGGGCTAAAGACTACCCATGAACAGGAACAGGGAATTAAGAATGTCATTCTTAAAGTAGATTCTCAAACCTTATATCTAGCCCTCACAAAGCCAGGTGTGAACCTCTCCTACTTTGGTGGTATTACTGAAGAAATCATCTCACTTGACTCCAAATTTAAAAGCGTCTCTTATACTTGAGTTAGTCGTCTTGCCAACTTAGTGGCGCATAAACTAGCTTCTTATGGTTTTTCTATTGATTACACTTATTTTGATCTGTCATTTCCATTGTCTATTATGAACATGTAATCACCCATCATTCAGTTTCTTGATCAATGCAATGGTTTAGTTTTCAAGATATATATATATATATATATATATATATATATATATATATATATATATATATATATATATATATATATATATATATATATATATATACTTTTGGAAGTATATATATACTTCCGTAAAAAGAGTATTACTACAATACAATTATATTAATCCATTTAAAAAATTAACGATACTTGAAAAAGAAAATTAATTATATAATTCTGAAATATATTTTAATTAATTTTAATATATAAATAAAATTTAAAAATTCAATAAAACGCATAATATATAATAGGTAAATCGAATAACATAATATAAAATAGTTAAATCCAAGTACAATGTGTACGTAAATCCTCCTTATTTATTGGTGAATTGTAATAACATTTTTAATAAATAGTGATTACTTTTTTAATGAAAAGTTATAACTAATTAAGAAATTAATAGAAAAAAATGTTGGTAAAAGTAAAATAAAAAATCATTAAATATTATTTTAAAATTATGGATATTTTTTCGATATATCCTTGATATTTTCTTGATATATCTCGACATTTGAAAAAATTTGAACTGTGACAAATTAATATTGATATTTCTCGATATTTCAAAGAATTATATCTTTCTCCCTAATATCGATATCTATACTCTCCAAATGCATACAAATATATCGTGAAAATATCTTAAAATTTAAATTTTATTTAAAAGTAATATGATAGTTGATTTATTTTCATTATCCATTTTTTTATTATGGACATTGATTAATCTATTTTCCTACCAATGTCAACATTGATTAATCTATTTCCTCTTAATTCTTATATACCTACCCTCTCCCCAATCTTTTCCCCACGAGTTCTTTTTTGAAGATTCAATACTTGGTCCCAAACAAGGTTACTCCATAGCCCAATGCAGCTACGTCGTTATTTATCCGAGTACCACACATTCCAGTATAAATACCATTTGAATAAAATCAGAAGTTTCCATTTGCACAAATGCCTACAGCAATGAATAAGTCCTCTATAAATATTTGATGCATGCAGTAACGTTCTAATACAATAAAAATTTAAGTGTAAGCATTGTTATTTTTAATTAATTTACCAATTATTTTCTTCATATTTTTAGCATTTAAGATGAAGTCTCCTAGAATGATATTGACATTTGTTGACGAATACCAAACTTCAATGATGTTGTAAATTATTTACGTATATTAGACTCGAGATTTAAAAAATTTCAAAATATCCTTGATACTTTTATGATATAATCGTAATGGGACATTATCAATATCGAGTAGAAAGATTTTTTTCTCGGATATCCAAAAAATATCGATATTAAAATTAATATTTATTTGTCACAGTTCAAATTTATTTGAATGTTAGATATATCAAGATATACTGTAAATATTGTTTCTTGGATATCCAGAAAATATCGATATCAATATCAATATTGATTTGTCACAGTTCAAATTTTGATAAATCTAAGATATATTGTAAATATTGACAAAATATGCTTAATTTGAGCGTGAGATGCATGTGCTCAACAAACTTATGTTTTTGGCCGTCTCCGGTCGTTTTTGCTTACGTGGCAGTTTCACTTATGTTTATTCTTCATAAATACAATCCCTTCATCCTCCAATCTACGGTTGATGGGACTATGGTGTTGTTTACATCAGGTATAGAGGAGATATTAGAAGGAAATTCCATTTGCTGCTCATTGTTCAGAAACATCTCCTTAAACTCCTCGTCCGTTAGATCGGCAAAGTGGTTAGTGCGAGCTTGTAAGGCCTCGTAGCTATGTTGGCAGACTCAATGTACTCCAGATTCAGTAGAAATGTTATGAACTTCTCAGCTTTCTCTGAATAATCTCTGTAAGAGCGACCATATGTTGTAGCCCAGAGATCAAATTTTTTCTCCGAAGATTTCTCGACAAGTGGGGTTAAGGAGCCAAAAAGAGCGCCAAGAACATAATTGTAATTGCAGAAAACATAGCATGAAGAGGTGAATTAGGCCGTCCCAACCCACTAACCCACCACCAACCTAACTCCTTACCCCTCCCTTTTTACCCCCACTTTCACCTCATTTCCTCAATATATCTCGACATTCGGGAAAATTTAAATATTTTTTGATATTGATATCGATATTTCTTAATATTTTTTCAATATCAGAGAAAAATATCTCTTTCTCCAAATAAATATAGTTCGAGAGAGAGTGACTGAGTAGCGAGGCAAAAGAGCGGGAGAAGAAGAAGGGGACCTGATTTCACACAGTTCTAATTCCTGACTAATTACAGTTTAATATATATCCTTTTTTAAGCAATTGATATAGGGTGGATTATGTTAAAATCTAAAATGTACTCATTTGTTTAAGATTAATTCAGTCTTGTCCGTTAATAAATAATCAGCTCATTATGAAAAAATTTATCGAACTATAGCTCAAGCAAAAGGCTATTTACTAAAACTCATTTATATTCGTGAATATATTCACGAACACATTTAATAATATATTTGTGAACATTATTCGTGAACATATAAATATTTCATTAGTGAGTAATAAGAAAACTTTTTGTTCATTATATTATTTATAAATATTAAATAACCAAACAAATTAAATATAAATAATAATAATAATAAAATTTAAAATGATATATATAAATATTTAAATAAATACTTAAATTGTTTTTATATTTATGTATATTAATATAATATATTTAATTATGATTAATAATGAATAAATAAAATACTATATTAATCGAATTCTTAATGAGTCTGTTTACGAACACGCTAAACAAATACTAAATGAGTTTGTTTACGGGCTTTTAACAAACGAGTTATACAATATTAATAAAACAAGCTTAAAATTAAATAGGTCTCATTAGTGTTTATTTAATTAATCAAACGCAGATAAGTGAGCTCCTATCGAGTTGAGCCGTGAGTTGTTCGTCGAACGCTCCATTCATATCCCTAGTATATATAAAAAGGAAGAATGTTACAAAATGGGCCTATTTTTTCCCCTTACCCGGTTGCTTCTCACCTTTGCAAGCGTTTAATTCTCATACTTTATCTTTCTCTATGTCAAACGAAGCAAAACACACATTGCCCCATCGTCTTCCACCGGAGCATATTTTCCACCAGACCCACCGTTATGAGAAGCCCTAATTTCTAGCCTTCTCTGGTGCAACCTAGGTTTTTCTTGCTTTTTATTGCTTTTCACTGCCTTTGTGCTCATTTGCTTCAGTCTCCCTGTTGAACAGGATAAATTCTCTTGTTTTATTATTGCTATAGATTTAACATTCGCCTGTACTTACTATTTGGTTTCTTAATTTTAACTTGAGATCTCTGATTACTTTTCCCCCTTCAATTTCGTCGAGGACAATTGCTTAGTGCTGAAGAAAAATATTGTTTAGCATTTCTCCTTGGGTGAATGATGAAGGTCACATGAACTCTTCTTTTTTGTTAACACTAGTACGAAACCCGCGTAATACGCGGGATCATTGAAATATACTATTTTTAAAATAAAATTTATTTTTATGAAAAAAAATTAAAGTTATAAATTGTATTGATAAAAATTATTATTTGTAGTATTATTTTCTTTTTCATGTAGATTAAGGAGTCTAATAATTTAATAATGTGAGTTTAAAAATATAATATTTTAATGTGTATGAATAATTGCATTAGTTGTGTGTGAGAACATGTATAATAATGGATTAAGTATGTAATTGTTTTATGTGGATCTTATATAAAAAAAAATAAAATTGATACTACTTTGTAAATAAATATTATTTGAAAACTAAACAAAACTTGAAATAATGATTTGATATCACGTGCACCTATTTATATTAGTTTTATTCAATAATGTATATATGTTTTTTAATAAATATATATTAATATCTTTTTATTTATTCAGCTATTAATTAAAAATTAATCGAAAATGTGTTAAAAAAATACAAACAAACCCTATAAGTTCTTATTCATCAGCCATAGAAGCTCATCCTCCACCTCTGCCAACCACCACAATCAAATGTTTTTCATTTTCTATTTTCATAGTATGAAATCTTCTATCATTGGTCAACATATGTATAGATAATTAAATATCATAGTCTTCTTATAGAAGACTTGCATAAGAAGATTTGCACTTATTTGACAATATATATACATATATACACAAGCTTCTTATAGAAGACTTGCCCAATTATTAAAACATATAAGCTTCTTATAGAAAACTTGTACAATTTTTCAAACACACAGTAAATAAAAATAATAGTATTACAAATAAATTTTAAATAAAATACTTATATATATTTTAAATTTTGATTGTGTTAAGGAATAAAAGAATAATGTGATTGATTGATCCTTATTTATTCTTCTTGCATTAAATTTTAAAATTATACATAATTATATATACTCTCATTCAAATTATATTATGGTTAATTTACGCCATTAATAGTCCTATATATATACATCACACAAATTTTATATACATTATAATTATTAATAGTGCTATATATCACACAAATTTTATATAGATTATAATAATGATTAATAATTATTTTTTTAAAATATTCTCTATTTATTATTAAATGACATGTGAAGTTAACTTATCTTTATTTATGGAGTAGAAAATCTCCATATGCTTATAATAATAATTAATAATTATTTTTTAAAAAATATATTCTATTTATTATTATATGACACTATCAAGTTAACGTATCTTTATTTATTGAGCAAAAATATTTGCATAAAAGTAGATAATGAATAACTGAAAGAGTTTTTAATTTTTATTTTATTAATATCATATTTTTATTTTTATTTAATTAATATCATATTTCATATTTTATACGTTTTCTATGTCATTCAAATATTTTGTTCACAATCAGTCCTTTTTTCATCCCACTCATATCGCTATTTTTTTATCATTCTTTTTTTCTTGCAATTTTTAAAATATTTATTTTTTTCATTCCAATATGTTATTTACATCATATTTTTTCTCATGCTATTTATATCTATCAATCTTTATATTTATGCTATTTATATCTATCAATCTTTAAAATACATATTTTTATCTATTGTCATTCCAATATTTTGTTTACATCATCCCTTTTTTTCATAGCTATTTTTACAATCAATCTTCAAAATATATATTTTTTCTCCATCATATACTTCAAAATTTCAATTATAAATCATAATTTTCAAAAAAATAAAATAAAAAAATGAAACTGTATGAAATTGTACGAATTTAGAGAAACAACATCACGACTTCTGCTTGAGAAGCTTAAGAGATTTACCGGACAGTGTTCATTCAAATTTGGAAATATTTCAGAATATTAGACAGCGATATTCAATGTTCTGCAATAACCTAAGAATTAATCTTCCCCTCCCAAAATAAATAAAAAAAAAACTCCAAAACTCTTCGTTTCAGGACTCCCACACAACACCGCCTCCGCCACCAAGAGAAACCCTTACACATTTTCATATCACTCGTAACAACAAATTTCATCAAACAAACACAGATTTCGAAATGGCCATATTTTAAACTTCTACGATTTCTCCCACCAAACATTAAATCTATGAAATACGAAAATTTATTTCAAATCCATTTTATTACATTATCCCAATTCCAGATCTATAGAAACTATCAAAAAATTCCAGAAAAGAGAGAGAGGGGCAGACACCTTCTGCCACCACCGGATTTTATCGGCTTAGATGATGGTTGTTGGGTAGATGTGGTCGTCCTCGTTGTCGTTCCGGTCGTCTTCATCGCCAGAGATGGTGGCGTCGGGGTGCTCAGAATCTTAGGTTTTGACACACTTAGAGCCCATGAAACACAATGGAACACACCCACCAAAGGAACCCAGTAACACCCTCACACCCTTGCTCCTCACTCAACCTCTGGCCTCCAGCCTCCGAACGGATCGGAGGGAAAATAGCACGGAACTAACAGAGTAAAGGAGGAAAGTGAAGCGCCTGTTCACTTATTCCAAATGGTAAAGCAGCAACGATTAAATTGGGAGAAAATGAGTATGGGCCTAGGTTTTAACTAATTAAAACCAGCCCACCACTTTGGAGAAGAGAGGACCAACAAATTTGGTCACACTAGGCCCAACGGGCCCAACAAATCTCCACCTTGGCCCAATTCCACCATTGTGTTCATCTTAATATAGTATATCATCATCGCACCTTTCCCAGACACCTGCAAAACGAACAACACAAAGTTAAATGCAAGAACCAGAAAATTGACAAATATAAAGCTAGTCAAAACGAAATTGACGCATAGTCACAAAAATTCACATTATCACAAAGATAAAAGAACAAACAAAGCACAAAGCTCACAAGAAAACACAAAGTTCACATAGTGTAATCACATAAATTAGAACTCACAGTTCCCACGACACACCAACAGTTCACACAGAAACAAATAAACTAAGCACAAAGCTAAAATGAGATCACAAAGATTATGAATACACAATTCATAACATTTATCACACAGAATAGAATAATAAATTCTCAAGACATATATTCTAGTCACATAGACACACAAGCTATAGCATTTAAAAGTCACATAGACACTGATTGATCGTAAGATAGTCGGGATGACCAATTATAGAATTTATCGAACCACAGGGAGGAAGGTACTAGAGTTTAAGTGATCTCAAGTTTATCATGAATTTATAAGGACGACGGAATGGAATGGAGGATAAGCGTGCAAATGAACGCACTAAAACTAATGAAAATAAATGATAAAATGAATGCAAGAATAAATGGTTCCAAATGATGCAAGGATGAGATTAGCAACAACCATGGCATAAATAACAAAGTAATTATGCAATTAATTCTAATCTCTCATGGAGAGCATCACTAATTCCACCTAAACTCTCTCTCGAGATGGATAGGATGTAGGCCCTTAATAAGGCTCCCAAAAGCACATAGGATTGTGACTAAAGCAAATACCTCCCACTAGGTACTAATTACTTTACGAGTTCCCTAATGAGGTACTAAATCATAGGCAATATTCCCTTTTAAGGTACTATGAATTTACTAATGGTTTTGGTCTCCTCACCTAATCAACCAACCTCTCGATTAAGTTAATCAAATGTTCTATCAAAGGGTTCTAAATCTAGAAGGATATCTCTATCTCATTCTAAATTAATGCACATGAAGTGTATGATGAAATGATTCAATGAACTATCATAAACACATAATTGCCTTTTCAATCTAATCACATGCCCATGACAATTAATCACACAAATCATACATATACATCAAGCAATTCACAATCAATGATAGAAATAACACAAAGCCCATTAAAGATTAAAATCCAATTCCATAAAAACTAAATTATCAAACACCAATCATGGGGTTAATCTCACAAAGGAGATTAGTCTATCATAGTCTTAGAGAAAACAACATAGACAATTGTATCTACAAATCCCATGACAAAACTATAAAGAAATTCACAAAAATTCACAAAGGATATTAGTCTATCATAGTCTGTAACTCGACTCGTGTCTTGATTCTAGGCACGACTCGTGTTCAGTGCACGGGCAAAGAGGTGCCCGTTTAGGTGTTTTTTATGTCGGCGCACGACCATTCTTGATAGGTCATTGCGCAGCACACGACTCGTGCTGCGCCAGCTCGACTCGAGCTGCAGCACACAACTCGAGTTGGATCGTGCCCTGTTTTTCTTCTTCGTTTCATCTCCCTTCTCCATTTGTGCTCTATTTTCTCCTGTTTTACATACGTTTAAGTTCATTCTCATACATTTCATAAAAACACAAAACACAATCAAATAACACATAAATACGGATAAAATAATACGAAAACATATATAAAAAGATACTAAAATCTAGGTGAAAATATCACTCATCACACCCCCAAACTTAAAGTGTTGTGCATCCCCAAACAACGAAAATGATAAAACAAGGGGAGAGAGATTTTCACCTAGGAAAAGACAAAACGAACATAAGTAATAACACATCAATAGTAATAAGAACTACAAACTATGCTAAGTCATCCTACAACATTAAACTCATAACATGAGAAATTAATAAGTTCAATTTCAAGAGAATAAAAGTGTAATATAGTCCCTTTTTAGTCCAAGCCTCACATAGGTTATCAATTTCACTCAACACTCTTTTAAGTAGGGTAAAACAACAATCATCAATCGATTGGCTCGACTCGCTATAAGCTTGTTCGTGGACTATATTCACAAACCACCAAAGTTTTAATTAGCAATCAAAAAGGTCTTTAATTAGGATGTAATGATAGGCTCTTTGGTAGGGTAGGAAGAATATAGGTAAGAGTGACTAATCATGTGTAAGTAATCGAAGAGGTAGCTACTTTCTTCTATACCTTCACTTTTTTTTCTTCCTTTCTTTTCTTTTATTGCTCACAAGCACTAATCATCATCATTATCCTATGGATTGAGTTTCTTATGATGCATGCTTCCTATATTTGATTTTAAGTACTTGAGCATGTTGTTGGTACTTTGCTCTTTTTCTTGTTTTAAGAATGCATGTTCATTCTTTCTTGTGCTCTTTTCATCTTTTTTCTTGCTTGCTTACCAATTTCTTTCTTCTTTTGCTTTTTTGTCACACCTTTCTAGCTACCATCTCCTCAATTACTCACACAAAAAGGGTGAATATATAAGGCTCATGTGGGTAATCAAGACTTGTAATGTGCTTATATCACAATAAAAAGGCTTTAAGGCTCAAAGTGGTTAACTAGAGATGATGTTCATAGTAGGAAAATATATGGCAATGACTATTAATGACAAGGATGGCCTTAGATCATGTCACTAATCTCCACTAATCGGACTCATTCCTATAGTCCTTGAGCAAGTTCTAACTTATCTAACACAACTGATCCACTCATGAAAAAAATATCATGTATGCACGGTTGAGGCTCAAATGCTCACAAGCTTATGCATTGGACCTTAAGGAACTTATTACACCACATTCATCTCAAAATTGAACAAGTTAAGTAAAACATGTCACAATTCGAAAGTGTAGAGATTCTTAATCATAACTTGTTGCCACTTATCACCACAACATATAGTCACTCACATTCAAAAATGACTCACAACATCCCAAAAGCAAACCACTAAAACAATCCCTAAACAAGAATGAGAAAACATACAAAACATAAAATAAAGACACAACAAACGAGAAACAAGACAAAAACATATAACATGCAAGAATAAAAATCACCATCATTAACAATAAAGCACACATTCTATATCATCCATGATCAAGTAAGCTCATAAAAATTCCTATCTTGATTGAAAAGTAAACCTCCCAAAAACATAACAAATAAAGTAACATGCTAATCTCAAACGATCCAAATCAAAATCAATTTATGCTAAGCAAATAGAAGAGATGAGATGTAAAGTGAACCCCCTTAGAAAGGCATTTGGTAGCGGAAATGGTTGGCACAGGCTTCCGGATTGAATGCACAACGAATCTCGACTTGATCTCCGGGCCCAATTCATGCTTCCACTACACTTCAATTATGCTAAACAACTCATCAAAATCATTAGCTCAACAATTACACTAAAAATATGGACTAACATGCACTTCAACACAACCAAACGGACCGAAATCAAACCAAAACTCATGAGAAAAATTTTAAAATTATCCCAAAACACGAAAAGTATATACATTCAAGACAAAGTATGTCACACCACGCCATATCCCCCCAAACTTAAATTGAAACAAGAGTTTTGAGAAAAGTTTACAAAAAGTAGTGTGACGTACTTACACACTTCAAATCAAGCACCCTTCGGATCTTCAACACACATCTTCCTCACGAGCACAATCAACCTACATGTCAAAAATGCAAAACAATATCAAATTCATAATCCTTGTTGAAAGCAAGAAATAAAGCAATAAAGATAATGATGGGTTATCTCCCATCTAGCGCTAAGTTTAACATCTTCAAGCCGAACAATATTATCGAGCTCATGGCGGTCTAGAATAGTCCTTAGGCACTATCATAGGTTTCTTCTTGAAGTAGTGCCTTGTGCTCTCTCGTTCAACCACAAGAACATTTCCCTTCTTATTAAATAACTCAAGCAATTGTTCTCCGAAGGCGTTCTTCATAAGGAATGGTCCTTTCTACTTGTTCCACTTTTTCCATTGGGCTTTATATGCATTTTGAACTTCAACCACATCCTCCGGTAAGAATTCGGGTATTGATAAGTGTTGATGCCCTCTTGCAACCTTTTTTCTACAATCACCAAATAAATTTTATCAATAAAATAATGGAAGTTCTTAAGAAAATTTGAAATTTCAATAGAATAAGAAGGTTTAGGCTTGTAGGGAGTAGAATCCATGATCTTAGTTTCCGGAGGATTCTTTTCTTCCATAAGGACATGAATCTCTTCTTGGTTTTGAATCTTGACTTTCTCTACCATCTCTTCAAGAGACTCGACAAATCTATCGAATTACCCCTTCAACTCTTCCTTCAACTCTTTAGCTTTCACCCACTTAGGCACCCTTTCTCTCTTTTTCTTCATAACCTCATCAACCCCCAAACTATCCTCTTTCCTATCCTTAATGACCATGCATTCACTTTTCGTTACGGAGGTAGAAGGCTTGTTGTTGTCTTCTTGAAGTCGCTCCACGGTGGACACTATTTGACTTACTTGGTGTTCCAATGAATCCAACTTAGTATTGAATGCTACCATTGTATTCGTCATCATTTCACACAAGTTTTCGATTCTATCAATCCACACTTGATTAGACTTCCTCCCCTCTTCTGAGCGATCCATAACCATTTCAAACAACTTTTCTCCAAGCATCGCTATGTGGTCATTTTGGGTGGAATAAGAGGTGTTGGAGTCTTGAAAATTTTTCCATAGTTGTGGTTGATTTCCTTCTTGATTTCTAGAAAAATTTTCTTGAAAAACATCTTACACACCTTGAGGGTATACTTGTTGATTCATTTGATGAGGAACTCCAAAATTCTCATAACTTTGTTATTAGAATTGCATATCTTGTACTCTAAAATCCGGTTACAAATTAGGCTCACAATTTGGCATTTGAAAACCTTGAAAATTTCCTTGTGTGTTCATAGCGGAATGAGCTCTTTTATTAACCAAATCACGAAGAATATCCATGGAGCTCATATTTTTGGGCTTGTTCTCCTTCTTCTTCCTTCTCAAAGTATGCACCTATAAAAGAAAGAAAATTTGAACAAAATTTTCTAAAACAAAAATAAGATGCAAAAATAAAAAAAATGTCCTTATTAAGACCACTCTAAATAATCCTTCGTCAAACTACTAGCAACCGTTACCTCCCCGGCAACGGCGCCATTTGATTGGTCGTAATATAGTCGGGATGACCAATTATAGAATTTATCAAACCACATGGAGGAAGGTACTAGAGTTTAAGCGATCTCAAGTTTATAGTGATTTTATAAGGACGATGGAATGGAATGGAGGATAAGCATGCAAATGAACGCACTAAAACTAATGAAAATAAATGATAAAATGAATGAAAGAATAAATGGTTCCAAATGATGCAAGGATGAGATTAGCAACAATCATGGCATAGATAACAAAGAAATTATGCAATTAATTCTAATCTCTCATGGACATGGCATAGGAGCGATCACTAATTCCACCTAAACTCTCTCTCGAGATGGATAGGATGTAGGCCCTCAATAAGGCTCTCAAAAGCACATATGATCATGACCAAAGTAAACACCTCCCACTAGGTACTAATTTCTCTACGAGTTCCCTAATGAGGTACTAAACCATAGGCAATATTCCCTTTTAAGGTATTATGAATTTACTAATGGTTTTGGTCTCCTCACCTAATCAACCAATCTCTCGATTAAGCTAATCAAATGTTCTATCAAATGGTTTTAAATCTAGAAGGATATCTCTATCTCATTCTAAATTAATGCACATGAAGTGTATGATAAAATGATTCAATGAACTATCCTAAACACATAATTGATTTCTCAATCTAATCACATGCTCATGACAATTAATCACACAAATCATACATATACATCAAGCAATTCACAATCAATGATAGAAATAACACAAAGCTCATTCAAGATTAAAATTCAATTGCATAAAAACTAAATTATCATACACCAATCATGGGGCTAATCTCACAAAGGAGATTAGTCTATCATAGTCTTAGAGAAAACAACATAGACAATTGTATCTACAAATCTCATGACAAAACCATAAAGAAGTTCACAAAATTAGAATTAGATTCCCCCTTTGAAGGTCTTCAATGGAGATCTCTTTATTCTTCTTGTAATCTTCACTCCCCCTGCTTCCTTGATCACTTGGATGGTGGATTTGATGGATGAGATCAAGTGTATATGGATGGATGAAGAATGGATGAAGCTTGGGATGTAAAATAAAGGAAATGGTGTGTGATGTGTGTGTCCAAGTGAAACCCTTCGAAAATTCTCATCAAATATTGAAGTATTGAGTATTTATACCCATTGGAAAGCATCTAGAAGAATTCTGATTTTTTTCATAGAAATTTACACAACACGACTCGAGTGCTGCAACATGGCTCGAGACGTGTCACGTTCTGGTGGCATTTCTCGGCAGCAGACGGAGCTCGAGTCGAGTCTGTATCTCGACTCGTGTCTTGATTCTAGGCACGACTCGTGTTCAGTGCACGGGCACAGGGGTGATCGTGTAGTTATTTTTTATGTCGGCGCACGGCCATTCTGGACAGGCCCATGCGCAGCGCACGACTCGTGCTATGCCAGCTCGACTCGAGCTGCAGCACACGGCTCGAGTTGGGTCGTGCCCTGTTTTTCTTCTTCGTTTCATCTCTTTTCTCCGTTTGTGCTCTGTTTTCACCTGTTTTATATACGTTTGAGCTCATTCTCACACATTTCCATAAAAATACAAAACACAACCAAATAACACATAAATACGGATAAATAATATGAAAATAGATATAAAAAGACACTAAAATCTAGGTGAAAATATCATTCATATACTTCACACAGAAACACACACAGTAATCAACAATCAAACATTACACAAGCATTCGAATCACACAACATGCTCCACCTCATTAAGAGAAAACAAATAAGCATATGCACAAAAGCATAAAGAAAACACATATGCACATACTCCACCTTACTAGGAGCAGCCTAAAAAACTAGCAAGTTTAACACATAAACAAGCACAAAACATAAGAAAACAAATTTCTAACAGTTTCTCACACAACGAAAACACATAGTTTCAAAGAGAAACACCATAAGAAAACACATTTCTAACAAGTTTTTACACAAATAAAAACAAATTCACAAAGAAGCACATAGATTCAAAGTGAAACAAGATAAGAAAAACAAATTTTCTAATCACATACAGAATTAACTAGCCGATTAAAAAACACACAAGATTTTAAAAGGCACAAATACTCCACACAAAGAAAAAATTATCTCTTAATCAAAAAAGTCATTCACAGCTTTGAACACCCCCTCATACTTCATCTTCTATTTCCAGATATTGAAGCCTTCTTGCCCAAATGTATTAGGAAAAGCCAAAGGTGCTTAAAGCTGAGTGAATCGACTCATACAGATTCAAGAAACAATACAATCACACACACAGGTGAGAAAATGCTATCTTATGGCCTGGAAACGAACTCAATTCACACACATAGCAAAAAGAGCAAAAAATTCCAGAAAAAACAGATTAGCAGCGAAAGCAAACCAGGATATCACACAGATAGAGAACTCACAATTTCAAGCAAATAAAAAACTAGAGATACCACAGAAATGGACCAATCCAGGCCACAAATCACAAAAAATCTCTAATTCTATAGCACAGAAATCACAAGCATAAATGAGGACCAGCCGCCTCAGAGCATCACAAAGGAGGACCAACAGCCTCAGGATATCACAAAAATATAACATAACTGAACAAATCAGAAAATGAAAATACAAAATTAAAAGAAACAGAAAAACTCCCCTGAAGCAGTGGACGAACACCGTACCACCCCTACGAGCCACGAGCCACCAACATCCCTCAAAGCCTTGTTCAAGCGGCAACTGGACGAGCAACTCCCACCTTGGAGCCACACCCTACCCGCTACCATGCTTGAACCCAAAGATCGACGGTGGTCAGAACTAATCTGACTGAAGCTGGCGGCGGTCGGCGGTAATCGACGGCGGATAGCAGTAGCTTCGCTAACGGACAGCGGCTGCGCCGGTGACGAACAGCAGATCTGGGGTTGACGACGACAGTTGTTGGTTTGACCGAAACTCTAGCGCCGATGAGCAGCAAATGATGGCCGACGGTGGACAGCAGCAGTTGACATACAGCGGCGAGAAGCAGCAGCGGAGACGGAGACGTTCTGCTGCAGATCGCGAACAGATCGCGATTCCGGCGGGCTGATATGACCACGAACGGTCAGCAGACGAACGGAAGACTGACCAGACCAAGCTCTGATACCACTGTTGGGTAGATGCGGTCGTCCTCGTCGTCGCGCCGGTCGTCTTCATCGCCGGAGGTGGTGGCATCGGGGTGCTCACAATCCTAGGTTTTGGCTCACTTAGAGCCCATGAAACATAATGGAACACACCCACCAAAGGAACCCACTAACACCCTCACACCCTTGCTCCTTATTTAGCCTCTGGCCTCCAGCCTCCGAACGGATCGGAGGGAAAACGGCACGGCCCTAACAGAGTGAAGGAGGGAAGTGAAGCGTCTGTTCACTTATTCCAAATGGTAAAGCAGCAACGATTAAATTGGGGAAAAAGGAGTATGGGCCTAGGTTTTAACTAATTAAAACCAGCCCACCACTTTGGAGAAGAGAGGACCAACAAATTAGGCCACACTAGGCCCAACGGGCCCTAAAATGGTGGAGGAGCTTTATCCTTCTTCGGCGCCGGCAAAATTAGGGTGGAGAGAGGGGGCAGATTCATCGACTTGGACTATGGTCGAGAAGCCTTACCTTTTGTTAGAGCCGGCAATGTACAGAAAAGAGTAGGGTGGAGGGAGGAACAAGAGATTTACGTAGAGAGAGAAAGTATGAGAGGGACGTGAGATAGGCGTATGGCGTAGAGATAGAATATGAAGGTGGGAATGAATTGTGTTCCGTCTTAAATTCTAATTCTTGTTTTTAACTTCCTAAATTTTACAGATGAATCCCTAAAATAGATTAAAATAGTGTTTAGGGCACCGAATACTAACCAATTAATGCAGCAAAAAAAACTTAAAAATCTAATAATATGACACATCAACTCCAAATTAATGATGTGCTGCCACCTCACCAAAACTAATCCTTCCTTTAGTGTACTAAAAATAGTAGTGTGTTTTAAGCTTCATAAAGGTTGTATAGGTTTAAAATCGCAAAGGCAATGAGAACCAGTCTCTTTGCATCAACTTACACTTCATCTAACTTGCTGTTGATTTTTATAGCATCTGACCAATAAATTACAACCATGCTAATCTGGATATCAAAATGGGTTGACATATGCTGTTGTTCTGTAATCATATTCATATATAAATATCTAGAAAATAAAAAATAATATTATACATATATAATATTTTTATGATATACTCCCCTGTCCCAAAAAAAAAAACTGATACACTTTTCTTTTTGGATTGTCCAACAAAAATTAACATATTTCATTTTTAAATACATGGAACCCACACAAAAACAACTAATATATTCATTTGGGCCCTCACATACACCACAAATACAACTACCCACTACACATTAAATATTCATTAAAATATTTTATCTTCAACCCACTACACATTAAAATATTATACTCATTTGTTTATCTTCATTAAAATGTATCAATAGTTTTGAAACGAAGGGAATATAATTAATAGACCGGTAATAGACCAACTGGTTAGAGCCTATGAAACCTACAAAAAGGCTTGAACCAGTGAACCTGACCTATTTAAGTAAATAAGTTTTCATAAAAAGCCTATAAAACCTACGAGAAGGCATGAACCCGACCTATTTAATAAAGAGACACTCTCTTGTGAGACGGGTGTGAAACTGATCGATCCATCACTAAAGTATTCTTATTGTATAGATAAAGTATGCTTATTTGTAATTAAAATATGTTAATAATAAATTATATTATAACACAGCTAAAATCATACTTCAATTCATTATCACGCATACTTTAGAAAACATACTTTAACAGCCATTAAACATATTTTATCTATACAATAAGCATACTTTAGTGATGAATCGACTCGTCTCACAAATAGCCCGTCTCACAAGAGACTTTGTCTTTAATAAATAAGTTTTTAAATAAAGTTTAAGAGCATCTGCAAAAAGCACTTTAAAATACAAAATATTCAAATTTTGAAGAGAATATTAACAAAAATGAACTCCAACATACTCTATTTTAACATTTAAATTTACATAATCATTTTACTCTTCAAATTTGAAGAGCCAAATCCACTCTTTAAACTTAAATTGCATTAAATGTTATTACTTTATTGTGTTTTTTGGTTCAAATAAAATAGTTTTTAATAAATTAAAAGAGAAAATATGTAATAAGTGTACATTGGAAACGAAAATATAAAGAGTTTGTTTGAGTATAACAAAAATATGATTCTTTAAAATTAAAAATCCTCTCCAAATTTGCTCTAAGTTTGGTCTATTTAAGTTACTCTCCAAATTTGCTCTAAGTTTGGTCTATTTAAGTAAATAGGCTTTTAGAAAAGCCTAAACCTAACCTGGCTCATTTATTATAGAAGCCATGCCAAACTAAGCTTTTAATGAGCCGAGCCGAGCCGTGGGCCCTTGTCGGCTATCTGAGCACCCCATAACTCTAACAGTTTATTCCCACATATCTCCATCACGCCACGGAACTCAGAATACTAAAGAATCAAAATTCAGAACAACAAATGAGGCCAAAGCAGATTTCGAATTGCTTATAATTTTAAAAATAAATTTGGCACAAAACCGTACATGTACTCCTGCAAGTCATGAAGATTAAAGAAGCAATAAATTCATAAATCTGTGAAATTTTTAAGATAAAACATTGGCAGCGTCCATAACAGGTACAAATATCAGGACCCTTTTCAGAGAACTCTGAATGTAAATTTTAGTAATCTAGACAAATGAATAACTAGAGTATTGATAACACTAGAAATGACTCAACACGGAGGAGAAAGTGATGGTATGGTGCAGTCTTGAAGCATGCGAAAGTCGGTCCAGGGTCCTGAACAGAAAGGCACATGTAATAAGTGAAGTCTTACCACAAGTTATTTCTCGGATTATCTTCACCCACAGAGGCTGTAATTAGCAATCAGGTCCAAAATAGCAAGAAAAATCGTTATCGCGAATTTATCAAACTCTAAGCGCAGCTTTGTGAACCATTGTCTCCTTGTGGATTTGGTGGCAACTCTTCTCTACAAGATCGAGTAGCTTCTCCAAATTTGTAGCCCATGAATTTAAAATGTCATTGCTGTCCTTGGTTGTCTGGAAAGATACCACCCCCATAGGTCTATCGATCTTCGCCACCAATGCTTTGGAGACAACCATATCAGAGAGATGCTTTTCAGCTTCCTGCACCATGAAAGGGAAGAGTACATGAAGGTTGAACTACATGAATCTCATCTATTTTTCCGAAACAAAACTGTATTGAAGTATCCGAAGTTTAAGGAGCATATAAAATCAACCTCATCATAGAATATCATGCTCCTTGGTCTGGATAAAATATTACATACAAAATTAACTTGAAAAAACACAGTGCCATGGTACACTTCAAAGTCGAGAATAGATTATATCGTAGAGAATTGCATGCATAATCAAGAAACACAGAGTGAGTCAATGTCAGTATCACTTAAGAAAATTTACAAGTACAATTAAACGCCACACAACAAAATTATGGAACATGTTTAAGTAGTTAAAACCTGGAAAGTAAGGCATAATAGATCTGCAAGCCTCTTCAAGGTTATACGGGAGTAATATCTTGAAACAACATGAATGTTCTGCAAGGAAATAATCTCTCAAAACACATTAGCAGTCACACAAGTAACAAAAAAAGTAAGTCGGGTGAAAATAAATCATTTAGGATAAACAAATTACTGCGTTTTGGAGCATTACATGTTCTATAACTCTAAGTCTAAGATCTTCAGCAGCCTTCTCACCCAGAGCACCTCCAAGCATATTCTTCTCATTCTCAAACTCATCTTTGAATGTGACCCACAGGGCTGTCCACTGAATCACCTCCATGGTAACCAATTGTTTCAACAATAATCTTGTGGCAGGGAAGAGAAATGAATCAATAAGATTGGCTCCTACAGGCTATACCATATCCTAGGAATTAAAGAAAGACCTAACAAGCAAAGCTTTTTCTAAAGCTCTAACCTGAAGTGAGGAATTTCCAAGAGGTTCTTATCCTCCAGGGTTGAGTTAAGAAGGCTAGATTGCATGGGATCATGAGGTGCAAGTACCAAATACCAGCATATTTTTCTCAGTACCTGCATAAATTGCAACAAAATCAAAATTGATAAACATCAGGGTTAAGAAAACAATTGGGCTTATTTTCTTTTTAATGATATCTACACTACATTAAAAATAGATGCAAACGAAGAACCAAAAAAAAGAAGTTTCACCGGTATCCACTGAGCTGGGTCCTCTTTCACTGACGGGATATCATATATTGACTTGTAACATCGGCATATTTCAAGATAATCATTACTATGCAAGTAGTACCTACACAATAAGAATTAAACATGAAATTTCTAAAGCATACATGATACACCAAAACTTAAGGAAAAAGAGTAGACAAATAGTTATCTAATATCATGCAAGCCTACAGGAAAGGAATCAAATTCAAATAATTCCATATTATTCTATCATTAAAAACCCCAACATTAATGGGTTGCAGAAGCAATACCAAAGCCTGAAACTATATTGAATTGTACTACATCAATTTAAGAATGTAAGGCACACGTGACAAGAATGTACAATTTCCAAGATTGCATTTACACTGTTCCAGATGATATACAACTAACAGAGCCATAACACATGACGGGAGGTTCCTTAACTCACACAGCCACATGCATAGAGAAAAAGGAGGAGGGAAAAATAGACGAGTAAAATGGTGAATACCGAATCATCAATTGGTAGTATATGCGTTTCAACTCCAGCAATGATGGAATATCAGCAGGGGGCTCTTCAACAATACTCTCGCCTTCTTTGGATTTCTTCTTATCTTTTGATGCATCGGCTTCAAAAACCCTGGGACTGATCTTCCTAGAGAGTATTTGAGCACGAACAAAATCCTGACGATCTAGACATAAACGGACCTACAAGACGAAAGATCGTCATATAACCATTTTAATAAAAATAACAGATGTGGAATTAACAGAAAACACATACTTGCTCAAGGATGAATGCAATTTTTTCTGTTTTCGCCATTGCACCAAATGTCTCCACCTGTGGCTCATGTATTAGAAAACTGAAGAGAAGTACAAGAATCTACAATATGACCAAGTGCATCAAAAAACGAAATTATCAACCGACCGCAATTTCCTGCATCAAATCAGCCGCTTCAGCTATCTGCCCCTGTTCTTCCTTGATCTTTGCAAGTTTCTTAATCAACCTAGCCCTCTCTATCTCAACATATATCTGTATAGTGGTTCTAAAACTTGAGAAATAAGGTAAAAAGTTGATGTCTTTAGAAACACAAAAATGCAAAATACGTTAGAGTAGTAATCACCTTCCCAGCAGATACATTGTTAAGTGTCTTTATAAGCTCTATTTTAGTATCAAGATCTGGTGTCTGGTCAATATATTGCATTGCTTGTTGGATCATTGCTTGCACAGCCTGGACCATAGCAGCAGAAAAATAATGAGGGCAAACAACTATCACCCGGAACTCCAACAGCAAATGTAAAGACCCGTTTTTTTTTTTTTTTGGTCCTCTTATTGTTCTGATTTGGCCTTTAAAATATGATTTCAAATAAAATTGATGGACAGATAGATTATAAAGACAAAAATTGGGTCTGTTGATAAATGCCGACTTCATTGTAATGGGCACTGAAAGAAAACCCATTCTTTTACCCTTTTTTACATTCATGTCATAATCTAGAAAAATAATAGTACATAAACAGGTGGCAAAGCTGGTCAACAAGTATAGCAATCAGTTTAAACATTTCAGCTTACATTCATGATTTCACTAATCCTTGTTAAAAAAGATTGAGGGAGAAAAAGAAAAACCACATGGCCTCTTCTCTGCAGTTTCTTCCCCAATTGACACATCAACTTACTATCTCTAACTCAAAAAGAAATCCAGCCAGAAAGCCAAATGCACCATTTTAATAATAGGAAGCAATATGCACCATTAGTACAGTTCAATAAATTATGCAGTAGCAGCAAATCGGGAAAGCCATTACCCTAAATCAACGTTATTACGCAAACTGTTGATAAAAGCGATGTATTTGGATTCATTCACAAGCAAAGATAAGAAAAAAGAAGAATTATAAATGCAAAGCACGTAAGAAAAACCGCAATGGCATTTTGCCGACCAAAAAGCTCAATCTATACTCATAATACCACGAATCACAAATTATTTCAATAACTCGAGCAATCCAAACCACGAATTCAATCCAAGGAACGCATTACAGACATCAACATACAATGCATATGCATATACATAAACGCGTAAGAAAAATGGACCTGCTTTAACTGTCCCCGGCGCTTAGAAATAAGAACAATCTGCTCATTGAGAATCTTCCACGCGCCAGCGTCGAAACAGAGTTGAAGAATATCAGTGACGGCCGTTCTCGTCCCTGCCACGTCCCCGGCTTGTCTCATCTGCTTCTCCATATTCAGCAACGTCTCAATTTTCGCCTCCAAAGTTCCCCCTCCATTCTCCTACCAAATTCAATAAAATAAAATAAAAATAAAAAAGTTGAAATTAACAGCACGAGATCTGAATTCACAGTAAAGAACCTGTATAACAGAAAACTAATTAGAGATCGGGAAGAGACAATCACTCACCATTTCAATTGGATTGATAAAAAACTGTGGAGTTAGCTGCAAGGAATTCAAAAGTACGAACCCTAGAGAAAAAGAAGGGGGGATAGGAAGGTGTTTTTCACTGCTAGCAAGTATAGAAGACGTTTTTCTTCACTTTATTTTTCTTAATATTTTTATTTTCCTAGTTTTTATAATTAATTTATAAATATATTTTTTCTTCATATTAGGCTAGCACAGCTTTTCATGGAAGAGGGGATACTTCAAATTTCAAAAGCAGGGGAGCATCTCTCTTAATTTACTGGATGACCCCTGAACTATGTGAAATAATAGAGAGGCCACTAGCGTTCACCAAATTGTGAAGGACAACACAAAGATTAATGATACACATTCGAGTGATAGTAATACGAATTTAAAAAAAAAACGCTAAATCAAAATGTATTTTGAAGTTTGATGAACACACTTAAAAAGTAGAATGACTTAAATACACACAAAAAAATTACTCCATTTTAGAACAACTCGACTCCAATTAACTCGAACTTGTGTTTTTTTGAAGTGTATGACAGGAATTTCCACTTGTGTTGAATTGTGATATTGGAAGTTCCATTTATAAAATTTAAAGGGGCTATTCTTAAAATAAGAAAGCACATTGTGGAGTGATTTTTTTTCTTTTCTAAAACTTGCGTGTTCTTAGATACGGTGCCCTTAAATTTCATGTTTTTTTAAAATTGTATATTTTAGTATTAAATGTTATGTTTTTAGTATTAAAACTTATACACTTATTTTCTGAGAAAAATGTTATTTTTTTAATTAAACATTTATACTTTTTTAGATTTCAATCGATCTTTTCAATAAAAAAATTATACACTTATTAATTAAAATGTATGCTCTTTTAAACATAATGTTATATACTTATACACCTTATGCATTCGGAACACAAAAGATCAACTCTTTAATTTAACTCAACTGTCTTTTTATAAAAGACGTGATTTAGTTAAAAATCTCATTATTTAATTGCACCTCTTTACACACTAAGCAATACCATAAAATGAACTTAAAAGAAAAGTACATAACAGAGACATGAAAGATGCGGTAAAGATAGCCACAGATGGTATAGTGATGCCCGGACACCATGGAGACGAGACTTAATCTAGTGAGATGGAACCTAAACCTGTAGAGTCAAATAGACAGCTGAAAATGAAACTTATAACAAAAGATGAGTTGGCCAAGCAACCATAGATCCCCCGGACGACGGCCTCGGTAAAAACCTCTATACAGAAAAATTCAGTGAAAAAACTCTTATAGAGGAAAAGAACACATTCCAGAAAAGGAGGTCAAAAAAGTCACCATCTAACCTAGACCCACTAGGAGAGCACGAGCAAGTAATGCAGGTACGAACACGCCAAGAAATTCTCCATCCACTGTCCATCAAAATAAGAAGCATCATAAACTCATCAGTGAAAGATAATAAACTAGATATATATAGAGCGCTATTACCTAGTGTACTCGGCGGCTTCACCACTAGAGAGACAAAATCTCCTTCACTCATAGCCGCTTGGGTAGAAAACAAAAAAAAAACAAGCAATGGAATCCTCATATACATCATTTGAATCTGAAATATTCACAGTTCATATCTGTGTACAGATGACGGAGGACAGCAGAGGGAACAGTGTCATGACAAACAAAATCACCCCAGTGGCAGATATGCTATCAGCAGCAGTATTCCCTACTCTATAGATGTTAGTAACATGAAAGTTCATACCCTGAATGATATCCTTGCTTTAATCGCACCTCTTTACAAATGCACTTTGATTTTATGTACAACATTTAAAGGCGGTTTTTTCATTTACTTAAAATTTCAACACAGTTTAGTTGTGATCTTAAGTTTGAGGAATTGATAATAACTTATATGAATTGATTGTATCGTGTCATAGTTATATAGTTATAGTTGCATATAAAACCACGAACTTTTCTCGTATTGCAAATTAATCCTGACTTTTGTAAAATAGTTTGTGCAATTCGCACCCAACGGGCAACTAAAGATTGCTCATTGAGTGCGTTTTATAACAATGCTTAAGGTTATTTTTTGCAATTTTCAGAGGTGATCATTAATTTATAATCAAGTAAAGTTCATGGTTTTTCTTACAATTAAAGTTCGTGCCTTTTCTTATAATTAACTCATTAAGATATGATTACTTTAATTTAATTATAAAATATTTGACATTTGTCTTTAAGGCAATGTCTTGTTTGCACTCGGGCACATAGAGCTAGTTCCGTGTGATCAAATTCAATTTTATACCTTTTAGTATTGAATGTTATACATTTTAGTATAAGAACTTATATCTTTTATTTTTTTCAAAAACAATAATAATATCAAATTTTAATACTCTTCTTATTTCAACGACTTTTTCATTAAAAAATAATACCCTTATTAATTAAAGTGTATACCCTTTAAAATAAAATGTTATACTCTTGAACACCTTGTGTATCAGGCTGCACGAGAGATCAACTCTTATCTTAAATAAATAATCAGATTAATCCATTAATCTCATCACTAGTTATTTTACTTAAATATTATATTATTCAATCCATTAAATTTCATATTTTTTATTTTGTCCATCATACATTAAGCTTCACCACAAAAAAAAATGATACATCATATCAATGTTCAACTTTAAAAGTATATTTTAATTACAAATTTACCTCTTACTAATTACACATAAGATACTTAATAATTTATTTACTTCATCCGTCTCGTTTCAATCTTTACATTTTTTTTACGCAAAAATTATGGAATATAGTATATTTTAATATATAGTGGTTGAAAGATACACTCCCTCCATCCCACACCACTCTTCACACCCCAAAAAAGGAAACATCACTTTATCCAACAATCTCAAAAGTTACTTTAATTTCAAATTTGTCACTCCTTTTTCACACACATGTCATTACTTTATAATATTTTATCACCTAAAAATACTACAATACCCTCAAAAGTCAACAAGTTTAGTAAAAAAGTACAATTTTTCTTAAACAAAGTGAAACAGTAAGCGAGAAGCGTGGTGTGGGATGGAGGGAGTAATATTTTATCGTATAATATTGTGTGTGGGGTCCTATGGATATATATATTAGTTGTCTTGTGTGAATCTCATCTACTAAAAAGAATATGTAAAGATTAAAATAGAATGTTCAAATTGAAAACATTTACACTTTAAAAGTTAATAAAGTTGGTCAAAAAATAATTTTTCTTAAACTTTGTATCTACATTAATAGAGTAACTTAATTTGGGATGAAGGGAGTAATAGTTTTGAAAAGAAAAATACTAGCAAAGTAGCAATCAATTAAAATAATTGTTAATTAGAAGAAAAACCACTAACTTTAATCGTAAGTAAAACCACGAATTTTAATCGATTTCAAATAAATTCACATCGTTGAGAAATTGCAAAAAAAGACTCTCATCTTAAGTATTATTGTAAAACGCACTTACAAGCATCCTTCAATTGCCAATTAGGTGCGAATTGCACAAACCATAAAAGTCAAATTCTTTTTACTATGTCACAAAAGTCATGATTTATTTACCATAAGAGAAATGTTCGTGATTTTATATACAATTAACCCTATTATATGGAGTACTTTATATGATACAATCAATTCATATAAGTTATTATCAATTCCCCGAACTTAAGAACACAACTAAACTATAACTTGAGTGAATAAAAAAGGGTGCTCGATACAATGCCCATATACATATTTAAAAAATTTTGTTTTGCCTAGTTTTTAAAGAAAAATACAAAAGTGTCCAAAATGACAAAAATACCATTGCTCGATAATGACACGATATAAATTTTCAAAAAAAGTCATTATCGAATTAACTTTTTTTATAATTTTAAAAAAAAAATAAAAAAAGTTGACTCGATAATGACTTTTTTTTTTGAAAATTTATATCGTGTCATTATCGAGTCAGGGTACTTTTGTTTTTGGGCATTTTTTACTTTTAACTTAAAATCATGGCAAAAAAGTTTATTTTTATGTCTGCAAGGGCACTGTTGCCTATTAACACAATAAAAAAACCACCTTTTAAATGTTGTACATAAAATTAAAGTGTACTTGTAAAGAGTTGCAATTAAATAATGTGATTTTTAAATAAAATCACGTCCTTAATAAAAAGACACCTGGTTTAAAATTAAAAATCACTCCACAATATGCTTTCTAATTTTAAGAATAGACACTTTAAAATTTATAAATGGAACGTCCAATTTCACAATTCAACACAAGTTGAAATTCCTCTCATACACTTCAAAAAACAAGTCTAGTATATTCCAACAAAGTCTAAGTGTAATATATATATATATATATATATATATATATATATATATATATATATATATATATATATATATATATATAGAAAGTCATCCTACTTTTTAAGTGTGATCTTCATCTAACTTCAAGTTGCATTTTGATTTATCATTTCTTGTGATTCATAGTGCTACCATCACACAATATGATTATTATTTTTGGAAGATGATTGTATAGAATGATAAGTACCAAAACAAACAATTTCATATTAAATAGAAAGATTCAACCTTTGTCTCGACTCGAATCCTTTTTATAATTCTAATTAAAGTTTCTAATCAATTTATTTAGTATATCAAAATCCAAATATGATTAACAAACTGTCTTAAGATGAATTTGGGGAGAGTCGGGATACCGATTACAACTGTATGTTCAAGCTTCTTTAGATTTGTAGTGGATTGTTATAATTATATGGGAGTTTAAGTGATCATAAATTGTATAACTACAGTCTTTTTTGTATGCGCTAGTAAATTGGTGCACAAAAAGATTACTAACACTACAAAAAAAGTATTTTTTAGCAACCGAATTTACCAACTGAATTTAATCCATTGGTAATTGTTGGGAAAAACATTCATTCTCAAGGGAAGAAAAGCAAAATATATCGAGAAAAGAAAAGAATAAAAACAACACAAGGATTTTTACGTGAAAACTCCAAACCGGAGAAAAAACCACCGACCCGAGAAAATACTTACTATATAAAACTTTTACAATCACACAGAAGTTTCTCTCTCCCGACCCCAAAACTACCATACTATTACAAATCTTTAACTAATTCCCAATTTTTCTCCCAACTCTCAAATAGAGAATACAAGAAAGGAATAAAAGAATCTCTTATAAAGATTATAGTGTCCTTTTTTGTGTGTCTAACTAGGGGTGGGAAAATCCGGCATACCGAAAATACCGATACCTTACCAAAATTTTCGGTATGATATTTTTGATACTGTTATTGATACCAAAAAATCGATATACCAAAATTTCGGTGTACCGAAATTTCGATATCCTTAAATACATACCGTTGCCAAACCGTAATTTATACTGTGCCGTTATTTCGGTATATACCGAATCATACCTCAAATGCCGAAATTTTATTACATGCTGAAAATTCAATATACCAAATTATACTGAGTATTATAGAGTATCAACAAACCCAATCATACCAAAAATTAAATATTAAATTTCAAATCATAACACAGTGTAGTTCTTGAAGAGTAATTAGCAATATCTCTATGGAAAACATCAAAAAAAGTTATTTATGTGCATAGATCCAGAAGTTCTGAGTCCAGATTTCATATGAAAGACAAATTCAATCATCATCCACCAAATAAAATTAAACAGAGAAGAAGATAAAAGAAAACCCAACAAATATATATAACATAAACAAAAGAATACATACAGATCTAAATTCCAAAACTCAATTACGTCATATAGAAATTTAATGGCTAATAGAGATGGGTTACATGTTGGAGACTTGAGGAAGACGATAATCCCTAATTTTTAGGGAGAAATCTAGACTTAGCTAATACCTTGAATCTTTTGAAGTTTGGCTTTAACAATGCCAATGGCGTCGTTCGGCTCCACATCCGGTAAGAGCTCTCATGTATATCTACAATCCTCCAGCCTTTTGTTGGTTAATTTTGATCTTCACATCGTCAATACCGTCGCTTAATTCCACCCCAGAATAATCATTTTTCTGCTGCTGGGTTTTCGCCAATATCCTCAAATTCTTCTCCAAGTTTGGCCTTAACATTATTTCAAACTTTGAATGAAGAAGAAGAAGAAGTGAAGAATTGGGAGTCTGTAGTGTGTGGTTGTGTGCAGATTGAAGCAGCGTGAATTGTTGACCTAAATCCAACGAATATGATTTGGGATTTGAAAAGGTTAAATGGGCTAGTATGTTTAAATGGGCTAGGGCTCTTGGAAATATTATTTTTGGACTTGGTTAGTTGGGTTCCAAAATAAAAATACCAATGCAAAAATAAAATAATATAAAATATATATAATTTTTTTTGGTATACCGAAATACCGAAACTTTAGATCGGTAAATACCGATACCGAACCGATTTTTTCGGTACGGCGACTATACCGTACCAAAAATTTCGATGTACCTAAATTTTGATATTTTTTTGTATTTTTCGATACGATAAGCTCGGCATACCGAGTTTTCAGTTTTTTTCCCCACCCATATGTCTAACATTAGAACCAAAGGCCTCCTTAAATAGCAATTAAGAATTCTCCCTTCTGATCTCTCATTCGATGTGGGACAAGCAGAATTCCTTATTTTATATTGACAAATTCAACAATCTCCACCTTGCCAAAAATAAAATAAAATCTATTGTCTTTACCGACAATCAATTCTAAATCTCCCGAAAATCATCCTACTCCACCATATGAGTAGACCCACTTAGAATAATTCATTCTAAGAATTTCCTTGCGGCAACATATCGAAAAATACCTGTTGAAATTTTATGGTGCAACTTCCAGCTCTTGGCTTCCCTGGAAGTCCATCAGCCATCGATATATTTTTTCACCATACACATTCATGTCAAGTCAATGTGTGCAAACTTGTGGCCTATCTAACAATACTACACCCCTTTTCCATGACAACTGGGCATATCATGAGGATGTTCATTTGCACCTTAGAGAAAATTCTCCATAATATTAGCTTTAGAATCGGAGTTGTTTGCCGTACCAACTCTACCTCGACTAGCTCCACTTGGACAAAATCGATTTGTATGCTTAGGTTCTCCGCACTTCTAACAAACCACATTCTTGGAGTCCTTCTTCCTTCCTACATTGCCACTTGCCAATATTACTGAATTTTTCGAAGTGCGCCCTTCACTCATCAACCTCCTTTCCTCAGAAAGAAGTTTACATGTGACTTCTGCAAAATTTAAAGTTTCCTTACCATACATCAGAATTGGCTTCATGTGCTCATAGGAATGTGTCAGAGACAAGATAAGCCTCAATGTCTTATCCTCATCTTCAATCTTCACTCAAATTACCTCTAGTTCAGAGATGATGTCATTAAGAGTACTTAGATGATTTGAGATTTGTGTACCTTCTTACATTCGAAGCGTGTGAAATTGCTCTTTCAGGTACAACCGATTTGGGATACCCTTTGCCTGGTATAGTTCCTCAAGCTTTTTTCATAGCTTCTTGGCGTTTGAAATCACATGCACATTAGCAAGGACGTTCTTAGCCAAAGATAAGCGTATTGTGCTTACAGCCCACAAATCCAAATCCTCCCAATCTTCATCACTCTTTTCAGAGTCTTTGCTGGAACTTTCCATGCCATCAGTTGAACCTGGCTTTCCTTTCAGAGCCTTGTGTAACCCAGATTGTATCAGCACATCTTTCACTTGTACTTGCCACAACCCAAAATTAATTCTACCATCAAATTTCTCGACATCAAACTTAATTGAAGACATATTTTACCTACCCTAGCCTAATGAATAAGTATCTCTTAAAAATTATTTTCTGATGTGGAAGATCAGACTACGTTGCAACTACAGGGCATACTAAGAATTTTTAAAAGTGCCCGAACCGGGCTCTGATACCACTTTGTTGGGAAAAAGCATTCATTATCAAGGGAAGAAAAGCAAAATATATCGAGAAAAAGAAAATAATAAAAACAACACAAGGAATTTTACATGGAAACAAACTCCAAACCTGAGAAAAACTACGGACCCAAGAAAATACTTACTATATAAAACTTTTACAATCACACCGAAGCTTCTCTCTCCCGACCCCAAAACTACCACACTATTACAAATCTTTAACTAATTCCCAACTTTTCTCCCAACTCTCTGATGAGAGTGAAAATAAACGTGTTTTAGTGTCCAATTTAACACTTTTTTATGAGAATTATTGTTATATATTAGCACAAGTGTCTTATATTTGATATATGTGAGAAAAAGGTGTTTTTGAGGTATTTTATTGTGTTTTAGGTGGAAAAATGATCAAAAGTGCAAAGTTGGAGCAAATGTGCAATTTATGTAGGAATGCTGAAAAATGTACGCCCAATTTGTGTAATTTTTTTGTATTTATGTTGAGCTCTGAACAGGAAGTGTGATATATGGTCGGAAAGCCACATAAGAGATGACCGTTTTGGCATAAGGAACACCCCAATCGAAGTCCAAACGAGAAAGTTATGATCAGAATGGTAACGTCACGCAAGCTGTGCCGAACAAAACGACTTTGCCTCTTTGCATGACTTATTACACATTTGAATGTCAGAATTTTTGTAAGTTCTTTATATAAATAGAAAGCCAAGGAAGAGAGGATCGCGTGAGCGTAATATTCACTCAGATTGGAGCTTGGATGTGGAAGTTATGCACGAAACGTTGAGACTGCGCATGCAGTTTCAGCTTACAGACATTTAGTTCAACCAGTAGTTCGACCAAAACCACTTTGGTCGAACTGGGATACGAAATTCTGATTTCGATGGGTTTTACACCCCCAGTGCGTGTATTTTCATGTTTTTCAAGAAAAAGTCCATCTAAGGTCCATAAGGAGAGCTTATAAATATAAAAGGACATGTAGATCACACCAATGAATAACAGCAACACAATCATCCTACGCCCCACAAGGGGGGATAACCTCTCAACCATCATCCACATCCTTTCCTTCATCCATCCATCACTTTGAATATTCATCTGCGGAATCAATAAGAGGACCAAAAGGAGGATTCAAGACAGAGAAGGACGCGACAATGCCCACATCTAGGTTTTTATTCGTTTCCTAATTAATCTTGTATTTTCCAGACATATGGGTAAGATCTATCCAACCCCATGATTGTTCTTCATAACATCATGGGCTAGAACCTTTTTGGTAGATCTAGGGATTTTTGAAGGTTTTTAAGAATTAATTGAACTTTCGTGTGTATACTCCGTACAACACTACATGTGGATTTATTTTATATAAGACTTTGCGTTTTTAATTCATACTCAGAGTTTTTTTGTGCATCATTAAATGTTATGTAGAGTCTGAATACATATCTTGGTTATTGATTGAGTGTGTTCACTGCTGAGCATGATTTCATGTTATGATTCTAAGTGAGGGGACTCCAAAGCTTCATTAGAAATATCTTATATGAATAGTTATTAATTGAATTGAATTCGGGTTAGTAAGTAGGATAAAGAGAATAATTTTATAGTACCTATAAAGGGAGATCATATCGGGTTAGAGTACCAATTGGCCAGGAAAATAATTGATAATGATAGTACCTAGAAAGGGAGGTGACATTATATCTCTTACTCCAAGGTTATTCACACGTGTTACACGCATATTTACTTGTGTCTATAGAGTAGATTTGCATAGTTTAGTGATGCGTCCATATTCCACAAGGTAGAGTCGGACATTGGTACACGAAAGGGAGATTAATGAGTGAAACTAGATTATCCTAGAGCTACCTATTCTCCTACTTGATTCACTTTCGTATTTTTCTAGTTTCTTATTTATTTTATTTCTTATTTAAATTAATTGTTTAGTAGTCGATAATTAAAATCTCAACTTTTATTGTCATTCGTCTTAATTAATTAGTAAATAATTAAATTGATAATGCGTCGTCCTTTAGGTTCGATATTTAACTTGGTCGCTTGCTTAAGCTGCAACTGATATCCTTAATACTTGGGGATTAATTTTGCGTGCAAAGAAAACGCGCATTACTCTCAAATAGATAATACAAGAAAGAAATATAAGAATCACGTATAAAGGTTATAGTGTCTTTTTTTGTGTGTCTAACATCAGAACTAAAGGCCTCCTTAAATAGCAATTAAGAAACCTCCCTTATGATCTCTCATCCAATGTGGGACAAGCATGATTCCTTATTTTATATTGACAAATCCAACAATCTCCACCTTGCCAAAAATAAAATGAAATCCATTGTCTTTACCGACAATCAATTCTCAATCTCGCGATAATCATCCTACTCCACCATATGAGTAGACCCATTTAGAATAATCTATTCTAAGAATTTCCTTGCGGCAACATATCGAAAAATATCTGTTGAAATTTTATGGTGCAACTTTCAGCTCTTGGCTTCCCTGGAAGTCCATCAGCCATCGATATACTTTTCCACCATACACATTCATGCTAATTCAATGTGTGCAAACTTGTGGCCCAGCTAACAATACTACACCCTTTTTCCATGACAACTGGGCATATCATGAGGATGTTCATTTTCTCCTCAGAGAAAATCCTCCACAATATTAGCTTTAGACTCGGAGTTGTTTGTCGTACCAACTCCACCGCGACTAGCTCCACTTGGACAAAATCGCTTTGTATGCCTAGGTTCTCCGCACTTCCAACAAACCACATTCTTGGAGTCCTTCTTTCTTCCTCTATTGCCACTTGCCAATATTACTGAATTTTCCGAAGTGCGCCCTTCACTCATCAACCTCCTTTCCTCAGAAAGAAGTTTACCTGTGACTTCAGCAAAATTTAAAGTTTCCTTACCATACATCAGAATTGGCTTCATGTGCTCATAGGAATGTGTCAGAGACAAGATAAGCCTCAATGCCTTATCCTCATCATCAATCTTCACTCCAATTACCTCTAGTTCAGAGATGATGCCATTAAGAGTACTTAGATGTTTTGAGATTTTTGTACCTTCTTCCATATTCGAAGCGTGTGAAATTACTCTTTCAGGTACAAATGATTTGAGATACCCTTTGCCTGGTATAGTTCCTCAAGCTTTTTTCATAGCTCCTTGGCGTTTGAAATTTCATGCACATTAGCAAGGACGTTCTAGTCAGCCAAAGATAAGCGTATTGTGCTTGCATCCCGCAAATCTAAATCCTCCCAATCTTCATCACTCTTTGCTGAGTCTTTGTTGGAACTTTCTGTGCCATCAGTTGAACTGGCTTTCCTTTCAGAGCCTTGTGTAACCCAGATTGTATCAGCACATCTTTCACTTGTACTTGCCAAACCCAAAATTAATTCTACCATCAATTTCTCGACATCAAACTTAATTGAAGACATATTTTACCTACCCTAACCTAATGAATAACAGTCTCTTAAAAATTGTTTTCTAATGTGGAAGATCAGACTACGCTGCAACCACATAGTATACTAAGAATTTTTAAAAGTGCCCGAACCGGGCTCTGATACCACTTTGTTGGGAAAAAACATTCATTCTCAAGGGAAGAAAACTAAAATATATCTAGAAAAGAGAAGAATAAAAACAACACAAGGAATTTTATATGGAAACAAACTCCAAACCGGAGAAAAACCACGGACCCAAGAAAATACTTACTATATGAAACTTTTACAATCACACCAAAGCTTCTCTCTCCCGACACCAAAACTACCACACTATTACAAATCTTTAACTAATTCTCAACTTTTCTCCCAACTCTCAAATAGAGAATACAAGAAAGGAATAAAAGAATCACGTATAAAGATTATAGTGTCTTTTTTTATGTGACTAACATCAGAACCAAAGGCCTCCTTAAATAGCAATTAAGAATCCTCCCTTCTGATCTCTCATCCGATGTGGGCAAGCAGAATTCCTTATTTTATATTGACAAATCCAACAGTAATTACCAATGGATTAGCAACAAAAAATGACAATTTTATTTTAGCAACGGAATGCCAACGAATTTATTCTCTATTTTAGCAACGGAATTCAATCTGTTGGTAATTACCAACGGATTATCAAGGGAATCATTATATAAATTACCAACGGTATTGATTTTTCGTTGCTAAAAATTTACCAATCACCACTTTACTAACGGAATTTTTCCAACGGATTCCGTTGCTAATACGTTGGTAAGTCAATATAACAATGAAATTAAGGCTTTTACCAACGGAATATTCCGTTGGTAAAAAACAGTTTTTTTGTAGTGTAAAAATTCAAACAAATTACAACCCAAAAGGATATATACGAGACATTCTCAAATAATAAGATGTAGGTTTCATTAGGAATGTTACTTTTTAAAATATCGACTATTTATTACTCTTTAAAATGTCAACTGATTTTTATCTCGGGAAGACTTATAATTTATCATATATATAAAAATAATATCGCTCTTTGTTTTGAAAAATAATCGCCCGTCTCATAAAGAAGAGTAACACTCCATAATACAAAAGAATATAATTTTTGCACTTTTCATTTCCATCCATCCCATTATTTTTTCATATTTCTAACAATATATAGTAACACTAAGAATATTAACTTCCTCACAACATAACAATATTACAAAAATATCACCAAACTTTTACACTTTATTAACCTAATTAATCTAGCAACTTTTTCATTTATGCCTTTTTAAATATCTAAAGTATCCCTACTTATCTTACATTTTAGCAAATTTTCTTAGTCCAAGTGCCCACATATATGCTTGTAAAAACACGATGGACGGAGAGAGTATATACACACACGTATAATTTTACCTCAAAACCCTAGCTTGTTATCCACTTTTCTATTCATTTGCGTATATGAAATCTTCAAGAAATCATGAATTATTTCTTCCCAAAAATAATTGGTTATGTAATATAATGCAGCTAGTTATGTATAGGAGTCTTCTTTCTTGCAGGAGTGTAATCTGTGACTGCCAATTCTTCATTCTCAGGAATTTCCTCTCTTCTTGCAACCATTGCTTTCCCTTTTATCTCATAATTTGCAACATCTCTAGATTCTGGATTCTTCATCATCAAATTTCTTGCTGCAATAACAAAGAAAATATTTCAATTTTAATTTCTATCAAAATCAACTAATCAGTTTAATAATTCACACCTCTCATACATATATATCTATTGCTATTATTTAGTTGACAAATTCACAGTAAACACACACACACCCCTAATACTGTGATACAAGATATCAATTAATTAATTGTCATCAATATTTACAATTAATATATAAAAATAAAAAGAGATGGGTTGATATATATGGTACCTTGTGTAGTGGTGGAGATGAAGAAAATGAAGAAAAAAAGAGTGAGAAGAAGAAGCTGCTTAGTGGGCAAACCAGAAGACATCTCAATTAACCAGTGGCAATGGATGGAAACTATTCTGATGAAGAGATGAGGGTTAACTATATATGTGTGTGTTATCAATTAATTCTAGCTATTTATAGACAAGCAACATCATGAACACGTATACATATCTTGGTTATAAGAATTAAGAAATATTAATTAATTATAATATTAGTGAAAAATGTCATTCTTGCTGATAAATTTTATGTCCCAAAATATGATAATCAAAGGCCCTTTCTGGGCCATATAGTCACGATCAATGTCTTCATGACTTGGTGTATATAATTTCTTAACATGTCCATTAATTGGTGCATGCATACATAATTTAATTTATTTGTGTGAGTTTTTGCCATTAATATAATCCACATATATAATTAATTAGTGGAGTACATGATATAATTGAAGGTGGATTTAATTAGGTCAAGGGGGATGCATGCATGCCCATGAATTAAACCAATCATATGCCTGGTCTAGTGTAGTGAATCAATGGTACATGGTTTTGAATTTGATGCTCTTAATTGCCATTATATATCACATACCTAGTTGATGTTGGATATATAGCATAATTTAAATGTTTTGTTTTATTAAATAGTAATCTCGTGTTAATTGAAATTTCTTTTTTATACGTCTTCAAGTCAGTTTGAAAAAAAAAAATATATATATATATATATATATATATATATATATATATATATATATGCATCATTCATTGTGTAAATGATATGAATAAAGAAAAAACCCCTTTTTTATATATAACATCTATTTATCACACAATTGTTGTACTTAAAAAGAATGAGAGGAGAAGCTAGGTGGCAAATGAGATCACATATTCCCCAATAGAATTTTATTTTCTATTCCACGTATTAAATACTTGCAACATGTTATGATTAATGCTTAAATTATCTTTATGTGTACAAGAGTTTATTAATCATTAATTAGGATATACTCCCTTTGTCCGTCAAAAAGATATACATTTTGCTATTTTGGGTGTCCGCACCAAAGGTATACATTTTTCTTTTAAAATACATCGGATCCATACACAGCACTAATACATTTAATATATGGGTCCCGCACACCTCACTAATACAACTACCTATTAAATAATAATACTCCTTAATCCACGTGCAAAAAGTAAATGTTTATGTTTCGGACAGACGAAGGGAGTAGTATTTTAATAAAAAATAAATTATAAAACATAATTGTGAATAGGGGTGTTACACGAGGCGAGCGAGCCCAAGTACCACTACTTAGCTCGAAATATGTAACGGGTTTATCTTTGAGCTCGACTCGGCTCGAATACCATATGTGTAAACTCGAGCTCGACTCGTTAAAATATCGAGCTAAGCTCGTAAGATCTCGAACTCGACATCATGCATTCCCAATACAGAAAAGGGGCGAAACAGAAAAGGTATCCAAAACAGAAAAGGGATTTTACATTACAGATAACATAATCGACTCCTCCATCAAGAACAATACAAAAATAATCACTCCATAATTCCAATCGAAAAAGAGAGAAATTAAAAGAAATCAGCATTTCAATCCATTGCCTACCACCCTAATGCAACAGCTCCACCAAGATTAATATGCTCTTCTTCCATACTTCTCACACCATCACTAACACTGCCACCGTTGTTGCCACCCACTCATTACTCGACAAAAGGGGTGAAACTTTACTTCATTTGTATATCGGAAAAACAATGAATCTCTCAAAGTCGAAAGTCGACGGAGGTGGATTTGGTGTTGAAAAAGACAAGGACGAGATCGATTGAAGGGAGTATTGAAACTTTGAATACACTCTTGCGTTGCACGGAAAAGAATAAAAATTAAACTAAATTATTATTAAAATATCATAAATAAATAAAGTGAAGTTAAAATATAAATATATGAAATTTAAAAATAGAAATTAATATGTGACAATGATTATAGAATATACCTAATAAATAAATTATAGCATTCATCAATAATGAATTGAGAATAAAATATAATATTGAAGAGCAATATACAGTTAATTTTGTATTAAAAATGGGTTTAAGAAACTTAATTTATTCAAAATAATATTCTCATAATTTTTTAATTTGCACCTAAATAACTATTTTCACTTAAAATGTTCAATTTTTTAATTTCATATGACTAAACTATGGGATTAAATTGGTGTTTTATCAAAGTTATGAGAAAAAATAGGTGAAAATTATTGTTTTGGGACGAAATCAAAACAAAATTGAAAAGTTTAGGACTATAATGAATATCATCATAACTATTTTAGAGTTTTTTTCAAAAACAAAAAATGTACAGTTTAGTTTATGTTAAGCATATATATTAACATAAAGTTACAGATGACATAGCAAAATCTATAGAATTTCTTGTTTTAACTTAAATATTAGCAAGACTTTATGATAATTTTTAACCACTCTTTTTTAAAAAGTTGACAGCTTATTATCTTATTCTTGCAAACAATCCCAATTCATGATAAATACAAAATGCAACTACTAACTCAATTACAAAATAAATAATAAAACCAAAATAATAAAAGACACAAAATCGATTACTATTTTTCATTAAATATATTATTACAGTTTTATCAACAAAAATATACTCAGTAACATATATATTTTTTAAATAACTTTTATATTATTTATAAAAAATACTCATACAGTAATTAGTATTCCTTCCACCCTAAAAAAGATTTCACACTTTCTC
This sequence comes from Pogostemon cablin, assembly GCA_023678885.1. NCBI lineage: Eukaryota > Viridiplantae > Streptophyta > Magnoliopsida > Lamiales > Lamiaceae > Pogostemon > Pogostemon cablin. The sequence goes on along the minus strand of CM042964.1, from coordinate 10,773,803 downwards.
ATTCGTCTGTCTAATAACAACCTTCACACCCCTATTAAAAAAAACTTTTATCTAATAACCTCAAAATTTACTTTAATTTTAAATTTATCACTCCTATTTAAAATCCCCAAAATAAAATTAACATTATTTGTTGGATTTACTAAATTCACTCAATCATAAAACCAACTTTCTTACTCTTACTTATACCCAAAGCAAACATCAAGAGTTTATACTTTTTCAAATGAATTTGTAAGGTATAACTGTAATTTAATATTTGTGGTTAATGGTGTATTTTAATCACTGTACTAAATTATATATATTTTAACAATATTACACTATTCTTACCATATTCTCCATCAAAATAATTGATAGCATATTTATTTCATTTCTTCCTAATTTCATGTCTTCTATTTTACTGGAGTATATAATTTTAATGAATTATATTATTTATAATTATTTTTCTTCGATATCAACAATATTATTTATTTGTAAACTTTACTAATATTTTACAAATTTTGTATTATTTAGAAACTTATTTCTCACATGTAAGTTAAAATAGTAACATTTTTATATCCATATATTTATCGTGTTATTTCAACGATATATTCATGGTTAGATAAAAAAATCTAAATTTTTATCATTTCTAAATATCTAAACTACATATGTTTATCATAATTTTCTATGCATTTTACCATATGCAAATGATCTATGCAATTTTTACATGATGATGTGACTGATCGATAATTTTCTATGCATTTTACCATATACAAATGATCTATGCAATTTTTACATGATGTGAATGATCAATGCAATTTTTGAGCAATTTATTTTCTCTTCTAAGTTAATGATTTGAGGATAACATTTCTTAATCCTTTCTAATTTAATAAATGAGTTGATGATAGTATTTTTTAATCCTTTCTAATTTAATAAATTAATAATACTTTACATTTGTAGATTATTAATTTATATCTTTAAAATTATAAAGATATATAAAAAAGCACTAATGTTTCAAATTTCTAGTCATACAATTTTTCTCCAATCATGATTACATGCTTATATTTTGAATTCACATTCAATAGATAATTTAATATTTAATTAATATAACTAATTAAAAAAATTATTTCGAATAATTTTATTTTGAGAAACATCTATTCGAATAATTTGTAGATTACTAATTTATATCTTTAAAATTATAAAGATATATATAAAAGAACTAATGTTTCAAATATCTAGTAATACAAATTTTCTCCAACCATGATCAAATGCTTATATTTTAAATTCATATTCAATTGACAATTTAATATTTTATTGTTATAACTAATTAAAAAGATTATTTCGAATAATTTTATTTTGAGGAACATCTATACGTACTTGTACAACACATCATTTTTTTTAGCCTTGCACTCACTTCACTCTTCATGATGCTCCATTTTATTTCTCTATCTCTTATTTCATTCATCTTATTCAATTAAATCTTCCATTTCTTATAATTCCTTCTAACTCTTTCTTCTTCCTCCATTTTCATGTCAAAATTATACATATAATATGAATTGATTTCTTCAGTGTAAATAAAGAAAATATCCACAATTATGAATAGCAAAAAATTGAAGATGAGTTTGATGATGAAAAAACTATCTTGTTAAACAAATTTTTATTCATTAAAAAGTCAAACTAATAAAAAATAATTTTACTCATCAAAGACTATCCATGCATCGGATGAGAACTTCTTTATTTTCTTTTTACGAAGAATTCAAAATGCATCTCATTACCAATGAAGTGTTCTTTTGGGAGCACATATTCTACATTGGCTATAGAAGCTCCTCCGCTACCTCAATCGGCTACTCCTTCACCATGTCCGACTATAATAGGTAGTAGAACGGACGTGGCAAAGGAGTGGCCGCTACCTCAATCGGCTACTCCTTCGCCATGTCCGCTCAACCACTCCTTCGTCATGTCCGCTCAACTGCCTATTATAGTCGGATGTTTTTATATAAATTTTTTTATCATTAGTAGCCTATATATATATATATATATATATATATATATATATATATATATATATATATTTAAATATCACATTCTACCCATGAAAGATTTGCACCAAACTTTTTGTAGAAGCCTTGCACAAGCTTATTCCAAAAGCTTCAAGCTTCTTCTTCTAGAAGCCTTACACGAATAAAATTAGGTATATTTTTAAAGTGAAATATATTTAATTATTTTATTTTAAAAAGAGATAACTTTACTCTTAAATAATACATAGTTATCAATAAAAAAATTACTTAATAATATATATTAAACTAAAATCATTAATGATTAGAAATTTTAAATTTTCAATAATATATAGTTAAATAGAATTTTAATTTAAATATTTTTACTCATTTATAAATACTTTACTTATTAATAAATTGTGATAAAGAATCATTTAAAATAATTTTTTTGTTAAATTTGAAATTTTGTAATTCCCACTATATTATATTATTAATATAGATGTCAAATCGAAGATCTTGAAAAGACGAATAATTTGATATGATTTTCATGTAACATAAATTTAAAATAAATAAGTTATAAATATTTAAAATATTAGATAAATTTTTGAATAAAGATAAGAACAAAATAGTTTGATTTGTTACAAAAATTGACTACTAATACACCATCTCACTTTCTCTAAAGCAAGTACATTTCACACCCCATTAATAATTTGACACATGTATTTTTATTTTTAGTTTTTAGCACACTACTATGTTATTATATATACTATAGATTATAATATATATTTATAAGAGGTATAATTGTTATTAATAATATATTATTATTTATTTATTTAATATTTTAGTACTCGCGAGCTTAACGAGTCGAGCTGAGCTCAGCTCAATTACTTAACGAGTATTTAATGGACTCGAACTCGAGCTCGAACGATCACGAGTCGAGCCGAGCTCGAGTTTTGACGAGCCGAGTCGAGTCTAGCCGACGAGCTACTCGAAATTCATAACAGCTCTAATTGTGAAACATGATATTCTACACGAGAATCCGCAAGTATGAGGATTGAGGAAGAAGCGTATGGAAAGCGTAGAGGAGAATGCACGTGGTTTGTCACGCGATTTCACTTTATTTGATGGGGTGTGGTCTACTTGCCTCTTCACACTGAACTACGCCAGACATTCTGTTCCTCCCAACTTGACCCACTCCTCCTTAGTCACGTCTAATTATTTCCTTCTTTTCTTAATAATTTCCTAATTAACTTCATTTTTTAATTAATTACACCTCCTTATTTCACACATCAGATGATGGAGTATTATGGGCTGGGGCATAATAAATACTTAACTAAAATCATTTTACGGTGACATTATTTTATGAGGCTTACTTATGACTGTGATCACCTAAGAATTACCCTTATTTTATACTTTTGTAAAATATTATAAATTTTTTATGAGATAATTTATAGTATTTGTTATTACTTTTCATCAAATAAGTATAAAATATTATTCTTTTTATTCATCTCACATTATTTATTGCATGAGTCGAGTTGATCTCTTGTGCACCTAGGTGCACAAATATTTAAGGGTAGACTCCTCTGTCCCACATATTTTTACCGGTTTTTCATTTTGAGGTTCCCTAGGTATTTTTACATGTTCCCATGAATGGTAAAAATATACTATACATTTTACTTACCTTTTTACATTTTATTCATCAATATCAACAATTTTATTTACTTTTTTACACTTTATTCATCGTTTGAACAACTTTATTTACTTTTTCTTTCAAAATTACCAATTTATCCATAATTTCATGCCTGTACAACAGGTAAAAATACCTGGGACACAGAGAGTAACATTTTATTCTAAAAGGTAATCATTTTAGTTAATAGGATTTGTTTTTATGAAAGAGTATGTTGAAATATGAAGAATATTAATATTTTGAGTATGATTTTTTATTTTATTTTTTTGAAAAATAAGAATATAAACTTTTAGGGTATGTTTGGATGAAAGGATTTAAGGAGAGATTTATAAATCCCTCCTTCAAATCCCTCTTTCATGTTTGGATGACACTTGAAATTAATAGATTTATAAATTCAAGATTTTAAATCAATGAATTTCAAATCATGGATTTGTTGAATTTTTTTTAGTTGTTTTTAAATGGGCAAAAACTTGTGTGCCCCGATGGGAACATCACTCTCCACCTCCATATTCTATTTAACCCTATGTATTGCTATGAGTTTAAATTGCAAAGAGGCATGGTGTCCCTGAGAGCACAATAGTCTCACTCTTTTGAATGAATTTCAAATCATTATTCAACCTTCCGTTATTGTGTAATTAATACTATATAAAAATAGTATATAAAATTAATAAATTAATATATATATATATATATATATATATATATATATATATATATATATATATATATATATATATATATATATATATATATATATATATATATATATATTTCAATTTTAAACTTTACCACCTAACATATACCTCCTCCCCCTCTAAAATTTTTTTATAAGACTTTAGATTTTAATAATTAAATAATCAAAATATTACCACCCAGCTCTATCCTCTATCCACCCACCCCCACCACCACCACCACCCACCCACCCAGGCCATCCGCCAATTTTTTTAAAACAAAAATTTTACTTTTAATAATTTAATAATAAAAATATTACCACATATCCCTATCTTCCACCCACCCCCACCCCACCCCACCCCACCCCTTGCCACCACTCCCTACCCCCAAAAAAATTTAAAATAAAATTTTAGATTTTATTATTTAAATAATAAAAATATTACCACCTAACCCTACCCTTCTATCCACCTACCCACCTATCCACCCCATGCCACCGCCCAACCCCAAAAAATTTTTTTTCTTAAAATTTAGATATTAATATTTAGATAATAAAAATATTTCCATCCAGCCTACCTCATCGGGTGGGGGTAGTGGCAGGTAGTGGCGGATCTAGAAAACCGAAGTGGAGTGGGCTATATTTATTAAAGAAAATAAAAAATAATTATTATTAAAAAAATAATACACACACACACACGAATCACCTTCTCAAAAGTGGACGGAGAATAGGTTAAATTTTAATATTTATTATAATTGGTTCATAGAATATATATAATTTGAGAATATTTATTAATTTTTTAGCTTCATTTGGGTGGACTTAAAATATTTATGGACTGTGCTAAACTTAAAAATATAAATTATTTACATATAATATAATGAGCTTTTGGTGGGCAGCCTTGGGCTTAGCCCCGGGCTGGCCATACATAGATCCGCCTCTGGTAGCAGGGGCTGGATGAGTGGGTAGGGGGTAGGGCTGAGTGACAATATTTTTATTATTTAAATATTAAAATTTAATTTTTTTATAAAAAAAATTGGCGGGTGGTGGGGGATGGGTGGGTGGATAGGGGGTAGGGGTGGGTGGCGGGTAAGGCTGAGTGTGGTAATATTTTTATTATTTAAATACTAAAATCTAAAATTTTATTAAAAAAATTTGAGGGGGTGAAATTGGGTAGGAGGTGGGTAAGGGATAGGATAAGTGGTAGAGTTCCCTTCCAAAAAAATTATTTTTAATAAAATTTTAGATTTTAATATTTAATATAATAAACTTTTATTATTTTTATTTTTCATATATAAAATTCTATTTTGAAAATAATTTTTGAATTATGGATTTAAAATCTTTTCAAAAATTAATAATTTATCCAAATAGTGGAATTCAAATGAATTTATTTAAAATAAAAGAATTTAAAATTCACTCATTTTTAAATCTATTATAGATTAAATTTAAAATGACTCAATCCAAACATAATCTTATATTAAATTAAAGAGTATAACGGTCAAATCTGAGCGCTTCATGCGCATGAAAACTAAAATTTTATTGCATGATCTTACACAATTATTTATCATATTAATAAACTTCAATTTCTTTTTCTTTTGAATAATTCATTTATTTAATTTTCACTTTTTCTATATACTTTGCTACTATATTTTTGCCTATACAGAGTTATTAAAAAAAGTTGCTTATTAATTTTTGTGGGAATTACATAAAATTTAAAGTAAATTATACGTATTAAATGGTTATTACACTTTTTTAAATATAATATTTTAAAAAAATTATTTGAATTGAGTTAAATTTTATTTTTTAGGGTTTAAAAGTATATTAAAATAAATAAATGAGAGAAATGTAAAATTTGTAATATAATCGATATCACATTCTTCGATGATAATTCTAATAGTTTGAATTTAAGTGAAAATATGTTAAAGTAACTAAAAAAGTTTGTTTTTTTTTACTAACTCAAAAGTAATATTTTTTCTATTAACTGTGCACTATTCATTTCAAGAACACCTCTATCTATGGTTGGTTGCCTAAATTTTATTTCTTAGATTCAATATTTTTTGTTTATTCAACCTTTTATTTTTTTTAAAAAAATTATACATCTTTATTCTATCCAATTTTTTTTCTTTTATTCGACCTAATTTTTATATATTCGCCCTAAGAATTTTTACTATATTCAGCTCAATTTTTTGTCTATTCATCCTATATTTTGTTTTTTCGACCAAATTTTTTACTATATTCAACCTATAATTTTTGAGTTTTTGAAATGTGCATCTCTATTCGACCAATTTTTTGTCTATTCGATACATCATTTTTGCCTATTAATCGAGGTTTTTTTAGTTATTCATCCTCTATTCAAACAGTTTCATCCATGTTTGACACTTTTTTTTTTCCTATTTATCCAATTTTTTCTAAACTTTTTTTTTCCTACCATGATTAAAAGCCAATTGAATAAGAATATTTAGATACAAATTCATAAAAATTAGTAGAAAAAATTTGTTAAATTTCCAGCATCTTCTAAAAATTCATTTTTATATATAACATAACATATTTTTAAAACACATCACACAAACTTTTTAAAATTCTTTTTATTCACCTATTTCACTTTTTTTTAATCAACATTTTTAAATTAAACCACTCATTCAAAAGCTATATGAGTATAATTTTTTCCAAATACCCCATAATTAATACTTTCTCTTTTTTTATTTAAGTTAATTGATTGAATTATTACTATATAGTACAAAGTATATACTAATATTACTGACAGATGCATAATATGTATTTTATTACAATCAGGTACAAAAATAGGTAATAAAAAGTCTCAACTACCCCTTTATGAATATTGCTGAATACAACTGTATTGAACACATTATTTTACTGAATAATAAACCATAATTTTTTAATACTCCATATGAATTCTTAATATTTAACATATGAATTCTGACAACGCAACATCTAAATACTTGTGAAATTAATTCAATAGTTTTGAAATCATGATATCCAAATTCATGAATTCTGAATATTTATTTAAATATTTTTAAATACATGGTACAAATTTCTTATTGTAATATAATCTGAATATCAAAATATATCTAAATATTCTGAATATTTATCTAAATATTTCTGAATACATCGTATAGATTTCTTATTGTAATATTAACTGGATCAAAATATATCTAAATATTCTGAATACTTATTTAATTATTTCTGAATATATGCAGATGTCTTATCCTAATTATCTAATACGTGTAAATATTTTGAATACTTATCTAATTATTAGAATATAATTTGGATACTTATCTAACTATTTTGAATATTTATTTTAATATTTTTTATCTGATACTTATCTAACTATTCTAAATACTTATCTAAATATTTTTAATATATCAAAATATATCTAAATATTTTTTAATACATGAAGATTTCTTATAGTAATATAATCTGATACATCATAGTAATATCTTTAATTAATTAATTATTTAATTTTAAATACAATGAAATTAAACCTATTTAATGTTTAACTCCTTTTTTTAAACTAATTCCCAACATATTTCCTATTTTAATGGAGAGATTAATAGTTAATTAATTCGAAAATACAATTAAACTTAAATATGGTTAAAAGTGGTATTTGATGGGTTCAATTTGTAGTACATCCACATTAATCCTGTCATTAATGTTTTATTTAAAGTAATATATTTTAATAAATTATTATTTATTTTGTAATCTTACTATTAATACTTTATTTTAAGTAATTCTTTTAATGAAGATCTAATTTTTAATCTTAATAAAATTAATATTATGTAATAATATTATTTTAAGTAATTTTCTTATAAATGTTAATAATTTTAGGTAATTTAATGATTTCATATAAAAATTATAAAAGGGAGCATATTACTTGTATACGAGGCGCTCCCACGTTAATCCTACAACTAATGTTATTTTGAGGATAGGGCAATTCTTGCTCCTGTACAGAGTGGTAGAGACTGTCAATGACGATATGCTTAATATGTTTCCTTAGGAAGTAAGAGAATATCTTAGTTCAGATAAAATCTATCTAAACGATAGATCACAAACTCTGACAGTCTATATTCGGAAGATTTTTTTAATTCTCTTAAATGTTTTGGGCACCCTAATCATATTTTGGTACTTAAGGTAGGAGTTCCAATAATACTCCTCAGAATCATTATCCAGCTTCAGAATTATGCAATTGAATTAGATTGATAGTAACTAAATTAGGAATTTATGTTATTGAAGCGAAGATATTATGTGGTAGGAATAAAGAAATTGATTGATGTAAATTCTTATAATGATTTTGAGTCCTACTAACAACACACTAGCTGTTATGTTTCAGATGATATAGTTTCCAGTGTTTGTGTGTTTTGCGATAACTATAAACAAGAGTCGAGGATAATAATTATCGCGTGTTGGGGTTTTCCTAACAAGACCTATTTTTACACACGGTCAATTATATGTTGCGCTCTCCAAGGTTGTAAAGAGACTTGTTTTTACACACGGTCAATTATATATTGCGCTCTGCAAGGTTAAAAGTAGAGCGGGTCTTAAAATACTTTGTCTGGATAAAGAAGGGAAAACGAGCAATAACACAACTAATGTTGTATTTGGTGAGGTTTTTAGGAATTTACAGTATATTATAATTGATATAAATATGATATTATTCATCTTTTTATTTATTTCATTTCATTGCAATTACATGATATCGTTTAAAGGTAAACATTTGATCTACACTAATTAAAGTATAGGTTAAAATTTGCATGTCCCTAGGGACACCGTATCCCCAAATCTCACATTTTTTAAAGTTGTATCATTTTCGTATAAGACCGTGTATCCTTTATTTTCTGAAAAAAATAATTTTTTTAATCAAATATTTATATTATTCGTATTTCAACCAATCTTTTTAATGAAAAAATTATACCCTTATTAATTAAAGTGTATACCCTTTAGAACAAAATTATATACCCTTACACACCTTATATATCCGAGGACACAAGAGACAAACTCTTAAATATATACGAACATGAAAAAAATAATTAACACTAAAATAAAATCATAACATAACAAAATTAACATATTAGAGTAAAGATAATTTAAATAAATTATATATTATCAAAATATAATCCGTGACGTACATGTACAAGGGAAACATACTAGTAGTAATATAATTTGGATATTATATCTAATAGTAATATAGGTTAATAAAATGTACATATAAGTTATGGACCTTATTACAAATATATGTATACATTCCTATAAAATGAAATGACACTCTACTACACATTTTAACTTTGGCAAAGACTTGTGTGAGATCGTTTCACGTAATTCTTTATGGATAAAAAGCGATATCAGTATACCGTGCACCCGGGTGCACCCTGTCACTTTAAAAAACGTATACAAATATAAACAAAAACATATACAATTATGAATAAAAATGTATACAATTTAATTGTTAATTTTTTAATGAAAATTTGAGTGTAAAAAAATATACAATTATTAAAAAACATGTATACACTATTGAATAAAAAGTTATACACATATGGATGTTAGTTTTTTAATGAAAACTTAGTGTGAAAAAAAGTATACAATTATTAAGAAACACGTATACAAAATAGAATAACATGTATACAAAATAGAATAAAAAGTTATACACATATGGGTGCACCTAATATCAACTTTATCATTATTATCACTTTCATTATCAAATATTATCACTTTTGTTATAAAATGCTTATCACTTTTTATTTATACTATAAATTGTTTATAAAATAGTTCACTGCATCATTATCACTTTTCATCAATTGAGTATCACTTTTTATTAATAATGTTATCACTTTTTATCCATCTCATATAAGGACTTAAATGAGACGGTCTCACACAAAACCAGCCCTTTAACTTTAATATCATTATTTTAAAATTATGGGATGAGTGACGTACAAAATTATTGTCCTTTTTTATTAAAAAAATTAAATTATTTTAAATTTTAATTCACAAAGTAAATTTTTATTAATATCCATGATATAAACAGTAAATATGAAAATGGGAGAAATTTTTACTGTTGAAAAAGAAAAAAATTAAGTCGAATTTGAATTTATAAAGCAACAAGATTGATCTAAAGAAAATTTCTAAGACAACAAAATTTTACTGAATATATAAATTTTTTTGTTATTCTGTGGTGCACCCAGTACACCTGGAGGTTTATAGAGTAATTGGGGTTATAGTGGGTAGTTATTAATTTTATTTTTAATTATTTTATTTTATTGAGTGGTGAAGATTAAATGAGAATATGATCCAACGGTTGAGATTATTCAGATGCACAGGGTGCACCGGTGTTAAACTTTAAAATTTTAAATGCATATGCATATTAAATTAATGACTTAAAATTATTAACATATTTGTAACCCTAAAATTCTTTTTATTTTATATGTTTAAATTTATAAATTTATGGTTTATTATTAATGTTAGGATAACATTTGATGTATTTTTAATATAAATTTATATTTCAAATTATATTAATATTTTTATTATTTTTTTATTCACTGACCCATTAGTGACTCATTTAGCTTGAGGCCCGCTAGGGTTAGGATTAGGTTCGCATAAATGATAACTTGTTTAACATGGACCCGCTTAACTCGTGGCCCGTTTTACTTGTAGCCCTATAGGTATGACTTGTAGGTTCAGGTCCAGCCCGTTTAACATTTATACCTGTGTCACACCGTTAGATGGATGACACGTAGGAGAGAGAAACTATACCTTAAATTTTAAACTATATAGATAATGGTTGTATTTATTTCCACTCTTACGTGTTAATTACTTATTATGTAGCACAGAAAATAATGTACGAAAATTACACTTGATCCGATATGCCAGGGCAGCAACCAAAACACCACCACCTTTCTTATTTAATTTATGCTATAGCGCATGTGGTTATATTTGTTAAATTCTTTGTTCAAATACAAAATATATTTCATCTTTTCATTGTATATTTCATGTTGTGCATCTCTTGTCCTAAAAACTTAATTACTTTTAATTTTACCCATTCATGGGTTATACCGAAATAATTATATTATAATTATTTTAAAAATATTAAATGGACGGTCAAAATTAAAATTGAATAATTTTTAGATAAAGTAAAATTAAAAAGACAGAAAAATTAAAAACAAAAATAGAAGTTTAGATTTATTTTTATATATGTATAGATAGATAGATTCTAACAAGCTCTTACTTCATGGAGAAAAAAAGAACAATTTAGATTTATTTTTATATATGTATAGATAGATAGATTCTAATAAGCTCTTACTTCATGGAGAAAAAAAGAACCATTTTTATGTCGATTAATTAAAGCTATGTTTGATTGAGAGTTAAACTATGTTGTATCTGTAGCACCGATGCACATGTATGATTATAACCATTAGATTGAACTTTAAATTAATCTATCGGTAACGAAAACTATAGAGGGCTGTATTAGCGAGATCCAACGGTGAACAGCTGCCCAAAAGAAAAACCGCTTGGAAGTCCGAGGACCTTTAGTACTGTACTCTACCCCGAACCAATAGCCTTCGCGCCAAGCAAGACCTCCTTACTTAGATCTTCGTGACCCAGGGGAGAAGCTTGGCTTAGATGAGAAATCCGTCTTTCTTCCGTCACGGTAAGCTGGTTCTTTCTACCGGTTCGTTTCATGGGAACACCTACATCTACAGCGGTGAGCCAGTACTCTCTTGCTCCAATGTATGCGACCTGATTCACTGGTATGAGAGATGATAGATCAATCCTATCATTACCATTACCCACAACTTCTTCTATACTAGTCTTCTATCCAAGAGCGCTGACTAATTAAAAGTTAAATTAGGGTGCACCTAGTTAATATGAATTATTATTAGATTAAAAAGCTAACTAATAATAACTGTTAGACGATCTAATAAAATAATTATTTTTTTGTCTTAAAAGAAAAAAACGAACAAACTATTCCCTAAAATAAACCTATAAATTTTAGGTGCATCGATGTATCGATGCACCACAAAATCACCCTTAAATTGAATAATTAAATAAAAAATAAAATTATCAAGTATCAACTACCTCATATTTTTAAAATAAAAAGTTACACCAAGTACAAGTTATGATTATCACCCTTGATTTGATTCTATTATTCTAAATTTAAGTTTAATAAATCTCTCACGCATACACCTACAAATTTTATTAACATTATTTCATCTCTTATCATACATTATCAATTTTCAGTTAATATTTTTTCTTCTTTTTTCTATATATCTCACATCAATTAATATTTTATTTAACATAAAGTTTAAATCTATATTACCAAAATCTAAAACAAATATAAAATAATATTATTAATTAATTTATTAAATCGATTTAAACTTAATAAAGCATACTCTTAGGATAATATGATAGAGTAATTAAGCATTGGAAAATTATATTTGCAGTGAGAGCTATGAGACATTTCATACATTTACATTCTTAGTCCAACTGATTGACCAGCTGTTTTTTTACCTCTTCGTTAAAATATTAAAATTTAGAGTTAAATTGAAGTGCACTTGAACCCGTACATAACAATCCAAACAATTAAAATAGATTTTCATTTAAAACTTATCATTAAATAAAATAAAATAAAATAAATTCAATAACTATTCACTACACTCTAACTATTATTCTATAAATCCAAAGATGCACCAAAATAATCTTAAATTTAAAGTTGCAAATTGAATATTTAATTATCTTATGCAATCGAATAGCGTATATTAATTGTATTTTAACTAGTCTAATTAAATGCTCTAAACTAGTAAAAAAAGATGGAATACAGAAAAAATGCTCAAAATTAGTGCGTATAGACCCTAGTGCACCTAGAAATAAACACTCAATATAAGCCAATAAACGTTATAGTGCGTGTAAAATGGATGTGCATTCATCGGAAGTGGTTGTCATCCAAACACGTAGTTAGTAGTTACTTAGTAGTAATATGTTGCAATTATGATGAAGTTTAGAGCGAAGTGTATGGTTGTCTGAAAAGAGCAGAACAACGGCAGCGTCACGTGCGTAGGATTGTGTCCCACAGGGGGTTAGGGTGGCGTTTGCTGCGTTTACGGGTCACCAACTTATTCTCTCGTCACAATCACTCTAAATTAACCACATCTTTACTTTCATTTATTAAAAAAAAAAAAAAAAACTGCATTGGTTTACACGGATTCTAGATTCATTTAATTCGATTTTTCTTAATCTTTTGATTTGACATGTGCATTAATATTGAGGTACTAAGAGATTGTTTGGTTTACTAAAATTATTACTCCCTTCGTCCCGTAATTATTGTTACGTTTCCTTTGTAAATTGTAAAGGAAACGTAATAATAATCACGGGACGAAGGGAGTATTTGAATAAATAAAATTTATAAATGTCAAAATTAATAAGAAATGAGTACGATAATTGCCTATAATGGAATATTGTAATTCATATCACTTTTAGGTTGTAATTCATCGGTCCATTACTTTTAATTGATGGACTTAGAAGAAAGGGGGGCGATTATTTGCATCCCCAAAATTACTATACGTATCCCAAAATTATATAAATAGATATAATTACCCTTATAAATATTATATTTGTTCGGTTGCAATAACCGAACAAAACAGAATCAGAATTATCTATTTTATCTATTCAATTGCAACAACCGAACATAATCAGAATTGTAATTCTGATTAAGCACAATCGTAGAGAGGGAACCTAGCTTTCGGGACGACGAAATGAGTACAGCCCCTACAAAGTGGAGGGGGAGTAGCCAGGGAGGAGACGGGTTCCCTTCATCATCGTTCAACAAGAAGCTCATTGGAGCACTTGTGTTGAGCTGATTAAGGCTGCAGGAAATGATATAAAGTCGAATTGAATTAGCCAATAATTTTTAAAATTATTAGCGATGATGATGGTTACTCGCATGTTAGAGCGAGACAGAGAATGCATAACGGAATGAAAAGCGTCCTTATCTCCAAAGCCTCCAAAGCGTCATCGTCCCTAGCTGTATTGGTAAAAAGTTGAGAATTTGGATCAGTTGCTTGAATACCCTGATTGAAATATCTAGCTCCGACGAGCTTTCTGTTGCACGATGATGAAGGGAATCAGTCTTCTCCCAAGCAACTCCCCCTCCACCTTGCAGGAACTGCACTCATTCCGTCATCGAAAAATAATTAAACTAAATTTTGATTCTGTTCGGTTGTTGCAATCGAACATATAAGATAGATGAATTCTGATTCTTATCTGTTCAGTTATTGCAACCAAACAAATATAAGATTTATAAGGATAATTATGTCTATTTATATATTTTGGGGTACATATAATAATTTTGGGGGTGCAAATAGCCGCTCCTAGAAGAAAATTAAGAACATTTAAATGCAATTAGTGTGTAAATTATTTTATGGCCACACCTCTTTTACTTCATACACTATTTTCTCAATACACACACTATGTTCAAAATAATAAACATTATGAGTTTTATCAATTCAAGGCCCGAATTATGGATAAACTATCAATTCGGGGCCTTAATTATTTTTTCTATCAATCCAAGACCTGAAATATGTAAAACTATAAGTCTAAGGCTTGAATTTGTCAAATATTATCTCATATTTTATCAATTTAGGACCTAAGTTCATGCCCCAAATTGTTAGTTTTACATAATTCAGGCCCCTAATCGATAGAAAACATAATTCAAGCTCCAAATTGATAGTTTACCCATTTTTTAGGCTCTGAATTGATAAAATTTCTAAACATTATCTATATCTATTTCTCATCACCCTTCCCTCTTTTAATATATTAGGATTAGGATTATTGGGTGTGTGTGGGTCGCATGTATGTAAAAAAAGAAATGAGACTCTTTGGGTGGAACACCCAAAATGGAAAAGAGACCCTCTTTAAAGGGGACAGAGGGAGTACATTAGAAAAACATACTTTAATTATCAATAATCACTCTAATCACATATATTAGCAACCATAATCTAACATATATCTTATAACCCGTCTCACATATAATCTAACATATATCTTATAACCCGTCTCACATCAGCACCAATAAAAATAATTTTATTACCAACAAACATATTTTACCTATATAACAATTGTTGATGGCTGTTCATAGCTAGTTATAAACATGATTAATAAAGGATGAATTAATGTTAAACTATACTAAGAACGAGCGCAACAAACATAATAGATCAAGGAGAGATGAGATCAAACCAAAGACTTTCTCTATTTTATTATCAATTTCAAGAACAATACTCATGAATTCCAATTCCTCCATCTCACTACAAGTACATTGCCTGGTATGAAAAATGAGTAACCTGCTTCTCTCATAAGAGATAAGCCATTTATATCTACAACAAACCCTAATTGTGAACTAATCAGACATTGCCATCTGGCTAAAGATAAATTGTGTTTAATGGTGGAAGAGTACTCATCTTTAGATGTTTGTGGGCATTTGCAGGTGATGGCTGTTGCAGGTGGTTGCAAACCTCCTTTTATCTTGTGGTCGCCTTTCATTGATGGAGAGGAGGAGCATGTCTTGGAATGTTGTCCTTTAACTGAGAGTGATGTTCAGAGAGTCTTATCTTACCGTTATTTTTGTCCTTATGTATGCCACTTCCTCCAAGATAAAGATGATGTTCGTCGCATATCTGATGTCTTATCCTATACTGCCGATGATCCTTCGATCTCCAGATGGGATGGAGATCCGAGAAGGTTCCGTTCTTTGGACTCTCCAGATACTTTCCTTTGCCTCAGAAGTTTATTGTTAGGCCGAGAGGTGTTTTGGCCAACGACCTTCCTGAAGAGTTATTTATCCCTCGGCCTCCTTGGTTTCTTCCGAGTCTCGTCCCATTGCGATTATGAACTTGTCCGTTGGGCTTCTTCCTAGTTATGTTAATCTTTCCGTATTGGGCTTACCTCTTGGGCCCTCTGAAATGTCTAAGGGTTGCTTCCTTTTCGGACTCATTAGCTCTTTACAGATTGGGTTCCATTACAGTAGGGGCTGGTGGGATTGGGCTTCCGGCTCATTAGAATGGGGATATAATACCCATAACAACAATTATATTTTAACACGTCTTACAACCTGTTTCACATAAGCAATATTTCATAAGAGACTTTGTCAATTATTTAAAATATAATTCTCTTAATTATATATTAATATTGTACTATATATCAATTATGGGTGTCATTTTAAAGGCCGTACGATAATTTGATACAATTTTCACTAATATTAAATTTAATTTTTAAAAGTTACAAAATTTTGATAATTTAGGTGAAAATAAATTTTTAAAAAATAAAATATTAAAAGTATGATTGAATGTTTATTGATAACTTTTAACATCGATATCCTAATCTAGTGTGTAAAATACACCTAACAATCAAATTTGTTCACTTTTTTTTACTTAATTATTTATTTTAATGCATTACAATATAAATAGAAATAAAAAATAAAAACTAACAAGTATTCCCCCTTTCCCACAATAATAGTTACATATTTTTATTTTGAACGTAGCATCTCAATAGTTACATTTATTTCTCTTTAGTAAATGAGACCCACACAAAATAATCAATATTTCATATTCGATATTTCTATGGGCTCACACACAATAATCATACAACAACCCACTTTACATTAAAATATTATTTCTCTCACCTCACTATATAGTAAAATACTATACTCCCTCCGTCCTACACCACGCTTTCCGTTTACTGTACCACATTATTTAAGAAAAGTTACAATTTTTGACCAAATTTGTTGACTTTTGAGGGTATTGTAGTATTTTTAGGTAATAAAATATTATAAAGTAATTGTATGTGTGTGAAAAATGAGTGACAAATTTAAAAATAAAATAACCTTTGAGGTTGTTGGATAAATTAATATTTCATTTTTTAGGGTGTGAAGAAAGTGTGAATGGTGGCGTGGGATGGAGGGAGTATTACTTAATCCAGTGCAAAAAGTAAACATAATTATTATTGCAAGACAGAGGGAGTATATAATAATATAAAAAACTAAAATAAATAGTAAAAAATATATACATCATCCTATGTTGGGCCATTAAAATTAAGCCCAATAAAATAAGAACGGCCCAATCTAAGTTATCCAACTCAGAATCCCAGACCCAAGCCCAGTAGGCAAAATTTAAATTTTAAACCTTCACCACTTCGGTTGCGTGTTTGAGAGAGAGAGAGAGTGAGAGTTGGCGAAATGTCCCAACCCATTTCGGTTGATATTCTATCCGATTCCGACTCCGATACCGGCGGTAACTGGCGGTATAATCTCAGAGAAGTCGCCATTGACCTCACCACTCCGTCGCCGTCACTTCAGTCGAAGAAGAAACAAAGGACAGAGGGGTTTTCAAACCCTAGTAATCCTGCCGTCTTCATCATCGACGATGATCCGACGCCACGTAAGGATAAAACGTCGTCGTTGGGCCGAACGTCCCCCACCACTCCGTCGTTCGTAGCCGAGACGCCATTCTCCGATGCATCCATTGTCAAATGTTCTTATTCAAGTTGGTTCACTTAAAGATATATTTCAGTAATTAAGTTCTAATTCGAGTTGGGTTCTGTAATCAGAACTCATATCTTGCATGATTTGGGTGTAAGTGTTTATGTTAGTAGTTTACCCTACTTGTTGCTTAATTTACTAATAATGCACTGATTTAAGTTAAAAACTATCTAATACAATTATATTCTCTTAAGATATTTTGTTGAAACACTTGAACCACATCAATGTTGATTAAAGAAAGTATTCATAATATTAAACTTCAAAGTAGAAACAGCATAGAAATGCCACACATCAAACCAAGCTGCATGAATTAAAATGCACTTGCTTCTTTCACTTTGCTTGTAAATCCAACAACACTTAAGAAATTATTGTTGCCTACACGGAACTGTGATCACCTGGTGAGTTATACATGGATGCTACACATACTAAGTTACTTAGAATCTTCTCCTAAGTGTAGCATGTTTGTCTGGTGAAAAACTTGAGCTGTAACAACTTGAATATTCTTTGGTTTCTGCACTAATTGGCTCTCTATTTCTTCTAGGAGAAGGTTTAGCTACTGAGCATTACGTTGTTCCTGACACACCAATGTCTGAGCATTTGAATACTCAACTCGCAATTACCAAATGCAACACAGAAGTCACCAAGGGTGAACATGCTGGTTCTTTTTTTCTTTTTTTTTTTTTCAAGTCATTAGTCATTACTCTGCCTTTGAATTCAAGTTGTTGCCTTTTTCTATCCTTCAGTATAACAATTAAATATTATTTTAAATAATAATTATAAATTGGCTTCCTTAAACTAAATTATGTGGGTGATGGGGGAAAAATCTGGATAGAAAAGAGGCACTGAAGCACTATTCATATTTCTAGGACATCTTGAAATGATTTGTACTTATTATTCAAATTCAACGGGTTTTTAGCATCTCTAGACAAGTAGAAATAGGAAATTTCACATTTTGCTTCATGTAAAGTCTCTTCAATTCAGCTCAATTTGGGTTCTTGTTATCACATGTATGTATATCATTTTTTTTTTTGGGAAATTGAAGGATGGATATGTGTAGAGTCAGATACTGAATCTGGAAATGTTGGCGAGGTTGGATCTCCAAAGAATAAAGAAAGTCTTTATGCGCCTAAATTGGTAGATGAGCTCAAATTAGACTCCACATTGTTTGGGAACTCATTTTCCATTGGTAATGCTATCCATCTTATTCTTGATACTATCATCTCATCTAAGTTCACTCAACTCATTTAAATTGTGGCAAAAAAGTAAAAACCAAACGGAAGAAAAAGTATAATTTACCAAGTTTCTTTGAATTCGTTTTCAGGGATTTCCGACCAATCACAGAAGAAACACACTCAAAGTCCAGTTAAACTGCACATCTTAGAAGGCTGTTCAAGTCGAGGAGATGTAATGTCTGACGTGAGTCGTCCTATTGCATATGGATTCCCACTTGCTACATTAAAAATTCTCTTCTGACATTAGACAACTTATCTAACTTGATTTTTGTGTTGTGTCACTGGTTAAAGGTTGTATGCATGCATAATTAATATAATTATGCAGATATACTGTAAATCCATATTTTGTGACCAGTATGATCACTTTTACTTTATAACTGAAATAGTAATGTTTGGAGATTGCGTTAATGTTTCTTGCTTCATAGGTCAGCATCATTCTTAAGTTTTTGCTCATGATGTATCATGTAGAGTGACGAGTATTATGACAATGCATCTACAACTTTAGTATTTTTTTCTGTAAAGTGTGTACTTGCTGCTATTGTTTCTCTGGTTTTTTTTATTTCTGTTCTCAAATATGTAAATTAGTGTAGCAGGCAGATTTTATAATCAATTTAGATCCTTGTTGCTTTGTACCTGGCACTGACCCTATGTTTCTAATTGTTTACTTTACAATTATATCTCCATTAGTTATGTTTGATAGTCCTTGATGGCAAAATGTTTGAATTATGGAGTTTTTCTTCTCTTAAACCTTTGATGTATTATTTGTTTAAATGGATTTAATGAGGATCTCTGTAGGCAGATGAAAATACTGATGGAAAAGCTAGCAAAATGGACCATGTGGATCAAATGTTGAGTTCACAAGATAACAGTGGATGCTATATTAAGGAGAAGACAAAAGTAGATAAAACAGTGAAACCAAAGAGATCATCAAAGGAGGAAAGATTACGTTTAATGGAAGAAAAGAGAAAGAATAAAGAAGTAAGACTGGGTCTGGTTCACATAATTACATATTTTGTTTAAAAAAAGACGTGTCACATTTCTTTACTTGATTTTTCTGAAATAGCAAGAGAAGCTGCTTAAAGCTGCTTCAAAGGCAGAAGCTGCTGTGATGAAAAAGAATAAGAAGGAAATGCGGAAATGGGAAAAGGGTAAATATGCTTTAAAATCTATCGTTGCGGAAATTGACAAAAAAGTAGTTGAACAAGGATCAATTGGAGGTAGGGTTATGTTTTTATATGATCATTACACTTAAACCCTCTTTTGCTCTTTCTGTTTTTTTCCTCTCCCAATTGCTTCGCTAAGGTTTTCTAGGTGCTTAAGTTAGTACTTTGCTATCTTAGTTTAGGACATCTTCTCACAAGGTTTGCTGAAAAAGGCCTCTCATATCGCATAACTTCAAATCCGGTGGAAGGAACTATTGTATGGTCCATGGTTGTTCCTGAAGAAATTTCTACGGTAATTGTTTGTTTCACTAGTGCTTTAAAGTGACCATCCTTACTCCTTACTCCTTACTCCTTACTCCTTATAGATATATGTTATTCTTTATTCAATTACTAAAATCATATTCAAATGCCTGTTTTAAATCGAGCATGGTATGTTAAGTAACTAGCATGTTCTTTTTTGTTGACAAAGGCATTTACACATCAGTTTGATGAGTTTTCTCTCGACAAAGTGGTTGGTTCTGCTCTTGTTTCTTGTCCTTGCCTTCTAAATCAGGGTTGTACACTTGTACTCTTGATTCTGTTATTTTCTTGTGATGTAAAATGCTAAAGGATAAGTGGATTAAAAAATGTAAGGGTTTGTTGGTAACTCAAATTTGGGAACAAGAATATGAATGAGTACTCTCTTTGTTAGAAAGTAACTATATTTCTAAAATAATACGAGAAGTATTAGGATTTGTTATCAAGCACTATATGCTTGCTTGTAATATGCTTGGATACATATACTATGGTGCGATCGTGTGATTAAATTTAAAAAACTTAAGGTTAGTACTCGTTTTTTTAGTTTCTCATTTTTAACTCATCTAATTAAGTAATTATTATTTATAATTTTTTCTTTTGTTTAACACCTTAACCTTCTAACCAATTAATGGTATGACCCAAAAAAATACACATTTGTTTTCAGGACTCTTTTGAGTAGCCTTTAGATCCCGTTGATTCAATACTCCGTGCAACTTGCAAGCATGTGGGACATATTTCATATTTCTTGCTTAATGCAATGACTTCTTGTATGAAACAGTAGTATTCATTTAATTATTAATCTTGGATTAAGTGTTTTACTGCCAAACCTTGATTGACTTTGTTGCAGATTGCATCTGAAAGAATTGAGATCTCATATGTTCTAATTGTATATGAGGCTGAAGAGTTCTGTAATCTTATTATGAATGATTCTCTTATGGGTCATGTTCAGAATGTTCAGCTTCGTTATCCTCATCACACTATATGTTATGTCACAAATAGGCTTATGGCCCACATCAATAAAAGGTTAGTGAAAACTTCCTTGCTAAGCGTTATGCTATGATTGTGTATTGCAGCTTGACAAATCTCCCCCACCCTAATGCTGTAATTATATTGTTCCTATGCCGCATATTCTTTTCTATGCATTGTTTATC
This sequence comes from Pogostemon cablin, assembly GCA_023678885.1. NCBI lineage: Eukaryota > Viridiplantae > Streptophyta > Magnoliopsida > Lamiales > Lamiaceae > Pogostemon > Pogostemon cablin. The sequence goes on along the minus strand of CM042964.1, from coordinate 10,752,108 downwards.
CCGTCCTGCAAACATTCAAGCTTCTTGACTGAACTTCTAATTTATAATACTTTTTGAACCATGTGCCTGCCTAGTCATTTTGGCCATATATATCTTATATACACCTGGAAATGGAATGCCAATGGTAGCTATCTTTGGTAGTTGATATGTTACATGGATAATTATTTGTTTACGAAGAGGTTACTCCAGTCTTAATTGCATTTAGTACATGTCATGAGACTTGAATTATTCTGGAGAGTGTTTTGGCTGCAATCAAGCTTGGCCGCATTCTAGCAGTAAGCGAGCTCGTAGAAACATCTAGGATTGATTTAGGGTTTAGATAATTTGTATCAGAGAGTATTTAGACTGGATTTTAGGTAGGGTAGATGAGCAATCAAATGTTGCTGTAAACCTGCTCCTGGTGTTCAAATAGTCACCGTTTTGTTATGAACTTGTAGAATGGAGACATCTTCCAAACCCGATTTAACTTATATCCCCTACATTATGTTTGTGGCTTCTCTCAACCAATTAATCCGTAAATATTCTGATATCAATTTTTTAGCAGTAGGAATTGCTTAAGGACACACCTGTGTATCTATTTTAGGTTCTGGTTGATATGTTAGCAATTGCATAGAAACTTTTTTCCTGCATGGTCATTTATTTTAAATGCAATTCAGAACATCTAAATTATGAGCATGCAACCAGAAAAAAACGATTTTTAAGCAATATTAAAAAAAAATACCCCTTCGTGCCATGTAGATAGGATTTTTCCATTTTTACCTGAATGTGTTTCCTATTTTATTAATATTTGTATTATTTGACTCATCATTTGTTAGATAATGTAACCATTTCCTTTCTTATGTTGCTACTGGTGTAGGGAACAAGCACAGTACAAGAACCCTGCGAGCTACACTGGTTGGAAGCGACCTGCTATAGAGGAGGTTAAACAATAAAATTTGAATGCATATATAGTTATGAATGTATCAAGTTTTCAACTTAACGAACTGATCTCCCTTACAGGTTTTGGCAAATTTTACCACTCAATTTTTTAGAGTACATTCAAGGCAGTGCGTTGATGAAGCTGAATTAGCTGAGCATGTAGTTGGACTAACTAGTAGCCTTGCCTCTTGCCAATTTAGGTAACTTGTAACCATTTAACCTTGCTAGAAAAACAAAAAAGGCGTATTAGTCTAATTATTACGAAATATGAATTATGTGTTGGCTTGTTCGTAGAGCAACACGAAATCATATCTATGGTTACTTTGCTATATAGTGTATACTAAAGAGGAACTAGCGTCATGTACGATTAAGAATATCAGTAGTGCTAGACTGGCAGTGTGCTTTAGTTTTGAGAATAATGAATTTGATGGCTCCAAACATCAATGCATCCTATAATAAAGCTAGTTAATAGTTATAGAAATGGTCTGTATCAGCTTTGCTGTATTTCTTTTTCTGTTCTAATACCATTTCTGATTTTTAATGCAGAAAAAGGTTGACGAGGTTGTCAGTTAATGCAAATGGATCGGTTATTCCCCATGATTGCATCGATAAGAATTTAATTAAGAAGAACATGTGGTAATTACTTATACCAAACTAAATAATTAGATTTGTTTGTTCATCATCCTTAGCTCAGATACTGTATAACTAAATATACCCTACATGCTTTTAGTTTTTGAATGATTTTAACGTTGGAAAAATGCTCCATCATAATTACTTGAACTCAGTTGCTGAACTTCACGTTATATCTGTATTTTTGGTTGAACTTTTCAAATTCTTTTAACAACTGACCTAGGTCAGTTTGGCAGAAGGTTTTTACATTAGTAAGCTTTTAATCCAAAATAAAAATAAAAATGATGCTTCTTTGACTACGTTTATTTATTTATTTTTTTTTAAAAAATGGAAAGAATTAAAGTAAACATTGTGTTTAGTAATATATACTACATATTATTTGTTTGACTTTCTTTGGAAGTCTACTTGTTACCAGCTGATGATACATACCTTTTTTTTTTAATGACAGTTATGAGTTATCTCAATATAAATTCTATAGATAATGTTATCATGCAGGCTAAAGGCACTGGTGGCTATTCCTAAGGTGCAACCACGATTTGCTATAGCTATATGGAAGAAATATCCAACAATGAAATCACTTTTGAGAGTTTACTTGGATCCTACGAAATCTGTGAGTTTTGGATATGAGCATATACATTTTACCCTAAGAAATATGTGCTGGTTCTGTACTTGGAAACAATTGTTTCTTCTTGCTTGCTTGCAGCTGAACAGACTGAACTTCTTAATTCTGTGGTCTTAACCTGTGTAGCGCAGAGATATTGAATTGGATTTTAATTTTTAATATTAATGAAGACCCTGGAGCTGCAACCTTACTTTTTATTATAAAAACGGGCTCCCTGTTTTGTAAATGGCAAGATTAGATATATCAAAGAATGGATGGGTGATTCAAGCCATTTTTAAAGATGATTAATAAATTTGCTTTAGCTGCCATATTCTCTTTGAGGTAGTTAGTTATGGAGGATGTTTCATTTTCATTCATGCTAATATGTGCTTATATAGAGAAAGAAGATTAAAAATTATTTAATTTCTCCCACCCTTTAGGCTTCCTATGAGCTTGCCCCATGGGAATTCTATCAGTCGATTATGATTTGTGATTTCACTAGAGCGGTATGCTTTGGCGTTATGAATTCAGACTTCATCATAGTTGGGTCAACTAAATTGTGGCAACTTCTGTTTGGTATATATATATATATATATATTTTTCATTTTGGCCAAGTGTTTCGTTTGATGAATTGGAATGTTAGTGTTTTCTTTAAATTTATCTTCCAAACGCAACTGTGATATATATATTTAAAAACCACAGGTTCACGAGAAAGAATTCCTGCTCAAGGAATTAACGACGGAGGGTTTACTCGGTGAGGATAGACGATTGGGCGAGGTGTGTTCAAAGAGAATCTACAGAATACTAATGGCACAAAGTGGAAAGATCAAGACAGATGATGTTGAGCTGGGAGCTGATTTCTTCAGCCACCAGGCTGTATGACGAATCCACCATTCATGAAGTTGAGGCGTGCAGCTTTTGTACAATAAATGTAGCTATCTACTCCATGTCTCTTCATTCAGTGTCACCCTATGACAACAAATGCAGATGCAATGTTGAAACTTGTTCAGTGTTTTTTAAAGACATGATCGTCTGGGCCTTGTAGGATTGTAGATTAGAGATTATACAGTTTAGCATGGGACACACTGAAGAGTGCGTCGTAGAGTATTATGTATCTCTCGGTTAGAATTGCTTATGTATAGGAATACATCCTGTCCCCAACGAGAGAAGATTGCCTATTCCAAAATTGCGTTCCATCTGGTGTTCCAACAAGGTGAAAAGTGGTGATGTATCTTCCATTTGGTGTGTTGGAACACCAGATGGAACACGATTGGAATAGGGGATCCCAAATGGTCCCCAACAGCACCAAATACAACTTGGCATAATATTTTACCAGATTTCCTCTCTTTTCGACATTGCTGCTGTGAGATGTAATTTCTGTAGAAACCATAATGATTTGTTTTTGGGCAGAAAGGAGCATAATAGATTGCAGGGGTGTTCATGATGCCCAAAGGGACATTAATTTAATTTAGTGTTGGTTGGTTTCTTTATTTTATTATTATTATTATTTCAATAAAAATGAAAAAAATGTATCCATAATTAGAATGTGCAAGTGGCCAATGGCAGGGGCTATTTTAACTACACTTATTATTAGAAGTTATTTTCGGTACCTTTTGGTGTAGTTTGAATTCTTGGGCTTCTTGATTACGTTCAACGTCTTCAAATAGCCATTTGCAACTGCAAACATTTCCTATGGACTTCACTTGCGCCACGCCACATTAGAGTGGATTTTAGCGTAAATTAGATTATTTAAAGGGGTAACAAAAGAAAAAGATAATAACAATTAGAGAGTTGATTTTCATTCTTTACATATGAGATAATGCGAATGTAAAATTTTCAATTATTATTATTAATTCAATGATTACATCATTCCCTTCTATTAATTTTATTGTCATTATCATTACTTTGATTTCCATAATCATTATCATTAGAAAATTAAAAAGGCTCTTAATTTTATTATTATTATTATTATTATTATTATTACTATTATTTTTTAATTAATTAATTAATTTATATTTTTTTTAGGAAACAATACACCCTCTTCAAACTTTTTGGACATACTTTGTGAAACGGAGAGTTTTTTTTTTATATTAAATACTTTTGCATCTCAAGATTATCTTTATACTTATCATTTTCTTTTCTGCAATAACTTGTACTACTATAAAAAATAAAATACCATTCAAATTTTATAATTTTAAAATACATCTTAATTTTTTTTTCTCCCATATAATTCATATAGTAATATATATTAGTTATTATTTAAAAAAATTATAGGAATTATTACTACCTACTACAAAATATAAACTTATATTACTAGTAGATACATAGTATATATTATATTACTAGCAGGTACAAAAATATGTAATTAAAAGTCCTAATCATCCCCTTATACATAACTAGTTAAATACATAATTGATAATTAGTTGATAGGATAGAAATTCACGTTTACATAATCGTCAATCTTCACCTTCTTCATTTGTATTTCCTCCGGTGATCGCCATTCATCATCTTTCTAGAGAGAGAAAGGTTCAAGTCAATTTTCCATCGATGTTATGCATAATTACGTGTCAAATTTTCTTCTCAATTAATTCATGGCTCTGTTTCTGTCTCTTTCTCATTGTTTTAATCTTAATTGTTGGCAACAAAAACCCAGCCTCATAATTTTTTTCCGAAATTGCTTTGTCATCATAGGTATTCATAATACTGTTGTGATTATAATTAGGGTGCAGAACTATATTAGAAACTAATATTGTAATTAGGCACAAAAAAAATGGCGCATAATCTAGTCACCAACGCATATGTATTTAGAGTTTGTGCTAGTAGATGAAGTGTCTGTAAAATAGATTTGTATTCAATTTGAAGCAATGCTCTTACACTTAATTTTTAGAACAATAAATGTATATATTCAGAACACTGAATATATTCAGAAAAATAATACATCTGAATACCAATGAATTGGACACAAATGCACTGTTACGCGTGATTATGTATTCATAATTAATTGAATTCAAGTATTCAGATTCTAACTAATAAACTGTGACGTGCATTGAGATTGTGGAGGTTTTTATCTTTGACCGAATTTGTAGAGATTGAGTGATCTCCCACATATTTTTGTTGAGAAATTAGTGAGACACTTATCTTTTTATTATTTTATTACACGTCATACCTTTTAAATTAATTTTTGAATACATAAAATAGGAATAAAAGTGATATTTTATGTATTCAATTTGTATTAATCAGTAATATAATTTATCTTTTATATCTAATAGTAATATAGATATATAAAATGTATCTAATAGTAATGAACCCAAAATTATATTACTCCTTAAATATGTTGATGAAGTTAGTCAATTTTTTTATTAAATCTTGTATTTACAATGTTAGTTAAAATTATTGTAAGACAGAGGAAGTATTTTGTATTCTTTGCACCTTTCAATACGCTTATTACTAATTCATTTTTCTATGAATATTATTTATCCATTTATCAAATCATATACTCCCTCCTCCGTCCCACCCAAATGGTCAATTTTTTCCATTTTGGACGTCCCACCAAAGGATCATATTTCCTTTTTTATACACATGGGTCACACACACACCCCCGCTAATACAATTAAAATATAGGGCCCAAACTCTTACTAATACAACTCACATTATACATTAAATAATAATACTCCTTAATCTACGTGTAAAAAGCAAAATGCACCCTTTCGAAGGGACGGAGGGAGTACTTACTTTATCCTACAATTTACACTATTTACCTAACACTTTGTATTTTCGTTTATTATAAAACTTATATGCATACTTATAAAAAATAACAATTCACACCATATTAATACGCTCAGAATATTATAAAAATACTTTCTGCACTAAACTAACAATTCTATACATTTTCTCATTATATTATTCAAAACATCTTTCCTTTATACACCTTAAAGCAAATTCATTACTCTATTATCAAGATGAAGGGAGTTTTTTTTTGTTTTCCTCATAATTATACTATTATTAGATGGAGTATTTGGCACCCTATTTCATTTTCTTTTCCCCGCAAATTGAGTGTTGGAAATTGAGAATTTTGTAATGAACTTAATTTAAAAAAAAGTTGTTTCGTTTTTCCCAATTTAGAGAGAAATCCAGGAGTCACAATAGAGTTTTTTTTTAAACGTTTAAAGTAAGAGAATGAAAATAAAAGAATATTAATTCTCATTCTTCATACTCGGTATAAAATAATAAGAATCTAATTTTTTTTTATCATTCACAATGATTCAATAACTACGTCACTTCATTTTCATGACTATTACCCTCATTAATAATTCTCATTATTATTATTCCAGAATTTAGTTCAAGCTCCTAAATATTTGCTTAGAAAGGAGGTCCTGGAGTGTCGGAAAACAAGCTTTCTGAATCGATCAAACCTCACAAGAAACGCTCAACTCTCTCTCGGATTGATTAGTGTATGTGATGAAGTGTAAGACGTATAGAAAGTGCTCGACGAATTTACGTGGTTCGATTCCAGAAGGAACCTACATCCACGGGGAGAGAAGAAACTTTATTGACGAAGGCATTACAATGGAGAATTGAGACTGCTAATCTAACTCTAAACTAACTTGAAATATATGCAGAGTGCTAGGTTTTCAAAACTGATCTGCTAGTGTTGCTTATATAGACTAGTTAGTTGCCAAAACCTTTCTTGATAACCGTATTTGACTCTCACCCTATTGCCTAATGAATAATAGCATGTTTGGTCATTAACCGCCCCAAGCCATCTACACCACACATTTCAGAAGGCTCCAAAATCAGCACTGCATCCTATGGCTAATTCAACTGTCTTTTGCTGTTGTAACAACTATCCTAGTTGCATAACCACTCTCTATGCACTCATGCTTTACATTAGTCTTCATATACACCCGATGTACAATTTACCAACCATGCAACAGCTTTGGATTTAAGTATTTCAAGCACACACTCTCACATGGAGAATGGAGATGCTATAATTGCTATTATGACTTAAAATCTTGTTACTAAGTGTGGCTACTAAATCTTAATGTAGACTACTGGTTTTATATGTAGATTGTAAAAGTAGTTAAAACCTATTTTACAGCCCCATAAGTTGGGAAGGCAAAAATTCATAAAATTTATAGTGTATAAAGTAAGTTTTTCATGCCAGAACTTTTCGCTTTATATTAAAAGACCTCGTAGTTATTGATTGTACCCGCTGGTTTCAAACTTGAAATCTTAGAGAATTTTACCTTAAAGTACTTAAATTTCTCACCGCTAGATTGATTGCACCCGCAGGTTTCGATTTGAAATTTTAGAGAATATCACATTAAATCGCCTCAAGCCCTCCAACTCTACATCAATCTAGTAAAAACAAGATAGGTTTTATTAATCATAAGAGTGCAATTAAAGACGTATAGGGTCAACTCTCAACTTACTTTTTCACCTTATTATCAATAATTATTATTTTGTTTTTCTGTTTTCTTAATTTCAACTGAGATTGAATATCGTTTACTATTTATTTCCCTGTTATTATAATTTACTACATGATATATAGGATTATGTGTTAATTATGCTCGTCTAGAATCGATTCTATCCAAATTCTATTCGAACCTAGATCCCAAGTATTTCGTATTAGTAATACGACTATAAAGTATTGATCCCCCTTCATCTTACTATAAATTTTTTTTTAACTTCTCACTTAAATGTTTATATTTTTCTTTATAATAAGAATAGGCCTAATACCTAAAAATTAATACTTCTAAAAGTTTACAATATTATACAATTTGTCATCAATTCCAATTAATGGCAGCCAGGTACAAAAAGAAAAAAAATACTATCAAAATCCATCAACTAAACAGTCAAATACTATATTTCTTAATCTACATTTAAAAAACAAACGGAAACATTTTAGTAGTACAAATAGAGTATACTACTATGCTAACATAGAAATACATGTAACGATTGCTTTATGTCCTTATCCTACATTTGAACCATTAAGATTCACATAATTAATTATATGAACTTATTTCACTTAAAAATAATAATAATAAAAAAAAATCACAACACTAACTTAACACCACAGTATAAATCATAAAGACAAACAAACGACATGATAACACGCACTACGCGAACACACAACGCAATACAGAAAGTAAATTTTTATATTTTATTAAAATTATAATAAAAAAATTCCTTAAAAAATTTTATAAATAATAAAATAAAAATGAATGCTGACTGCTGAGCAAAACACAATTACACAACACAGAAACAAATTATTAAGTGTAAAAATATTATACAATCTCCACGCTAGACTTGCGTTGAATAAAAGTTCACCATCACACTAAAAAAAGGTTTAGGTATTTTGTTTCATTTTGTAATGTTTCCCCCCCACCCCGCCACTCTTTGATTCATGAATATTTGTTTTGAATTATAAAATTGACATTTAAAGCACACTTAAATTTTAAAAGTTACCTTTCATATATACTTAGAAATTCTATTAATTCTTAATCCTCCCACTTATCATACCTTATCTCTCCTTAAGGTACGAATTCTTTATCCAGAGTCCCCACTCATCTCTTCTTCAACATAAAGTATTCTCTTAGACATATCACCATTCATCTCATAATAATTTGGCATAACATTATAACACACCCAACCTAAATCCAGAACAAACATAAATTATTATTATACATGATTTTCAAACTCCACCTAAACTTTAAACAAACATCCTTCTATGGTTTGGGATTAATAAGATTTGTGAGTCTATAAATGGAGATTTAGGGGAGGTTTATTAAAACTAAATTTCAACTATTAAACCTAAATCAAATATAAAAAGTTTTAAACCTAAAGTATTACTCATGCACCCAAATTAGAATCATTAAATCAAAAACATTACTCTTATACTGATATAAGAAAAATAAAAATCAAACAGTACACTGTTTGCCCAATCAAACAGAAAACTCCATTTGCCCAAAAGCCTTTAATCTCCTTAATTCAATAATAATGTGATAAAAATCCATAAACCCTAATTCACTCCTTATATACTACTCGCTAATACCAAAAAGGAAAGAAACCAAAACGTTAAGGACCTAAACAAAAACATGATTAAAATAAATAAGCCCAACCCACGAACAACAATGACTCAAGACCCTAAACATAAATATAATTTAAATAAATAAGGTCAGCCCACGGATAGTGGACCTAAGTCCGCCCCCATCGACAGTGAACCCTAATTTTACTTCCTATCAAATACCCATACATTATCAACACTTGGATCAAACTAAACAATTACAAATAAAAAAAGAATTGTACACTAAGAACCCTAACTCCAAAGTGCACAGACTCCAGCAAAATTTAATAATCTACGTACAAAACAAATTAACTTATAAATAAATCCAATAAAAACTATCGATTCCAAGCATACAATGTCTTGAAATAAAATGATAGTTCCATTATTAAGGGATAAAAAGAAGAATATAGAATATCAAATAATGATGATAATTTGGAATGGCACGTGGAAATCATAATGGTGATATAATAGAGTTATGCAAACGTATGCACAAGTAAAAGACAAGAAAGGCCCACGAATTAAGGGAAGAAAACAACCCCATTTGCCTGCTTTAAAGTGGAGGCTTTGCAGTCCACTATTCTTTTCAGCCCATTGGGCCCAAAACTACTCCTAACCTAACCTTTAAAGGGCCCACCATCCATCTCATAATGCGCAACAACACTCTCACTCTTAATTTAATAACCACAACCACCCAATCATACACCTGCCAACTTGTAAAAACTCATATATATATATATATATAAACAATTAGCTGTTGCTTTCTTATTGCTCATCATAACTACCTCACAGTATTTTACATTCATTTTTAAGATAAGTGAAATTCTAAATTATTTATTCTTCCTATAATCATCTAGGATAGGCTTTACTGTGTCACACTATCTTTTATGATTCAAAATTATTGCCATCATTTCCATTTTAGCTGATCTAAAAAAATTTCACCTAAAATGATAATAATAATAATAAATAAAATAAAATAAAATAAAAAATCAAAACTATTTTTTCCACTTTATTACAAAAATGTCACTCAGTACCTAACACGCTCTTACTAGTTTCATTTATTTATTGTAAAAAAATACCAAAATAAGTGAAAAAAAGAGCAAATAGATTCGGAACGGAATATAATATAGCATAACCTAAGCACTAAAACGTGCATTAAACTAAATGATTCATGTTATTACGAAGTGAATGTGATCAAGAGGGGGTGTAGTTAAGGCACGTGATCATAAGCCTACCAGGCAAATATATTCCAACATGAATCTCAAAACTAGACACAATATTTAGGGGGAACACTTCATATGATAGTGTATATCAATATAATATCACATATATATATATATATATATATATATATATATATATATATATATATATATATATATATATATATATCAAATACTCCATATATAATTAGTGCGTGCAGCTAATGGCATACATGAATCTTGGCACAAATCTTTCATCTTGTAATCAAGGTCACAATCATGGCCCATGCAAGGCCGCACTAACGTACACATTTGTCTAGCATGTGGTCCAATATATTATTATGCAGTGTTTAATCTCCTAATACAAAAGCCAACAGACCACTGGTTTCTTCTTCCATAGCCTTATTAACTTTTTTTTCTCTTTATGACTATGGAAAAGAGTAGATCATTCCCTTATTATTCTTCTTCATATGCTGAAGCTAGATTCGACTTCGAAGATCGGACTAAATCTTACAGTTTCAATGGGGGTGGCGACAACCCGGAAGTGAAAAGAAGAAAGAGAGTGGCTAGTTACAATATGTACGCTATGGAAGGTAAGCTTAAATCATCATTGAGAAACAGCTTTAAGTGGATCAAGAGCAAATTCTCCGACAACTATTATGATTCATGAACTTGTTAATAGCCAAAGAAAAGTACCCTATTGGCAAAAGGTACTACTTCGCATGCAAATATAACACGAGTGATTGTGCTGTTATATAAATCTGTGAGATGTTCTAAGGATGGGTTCTGATCTTGATCTTTGTTTTTTTTACCCTACGTTATGAATTTGTAATATTTGGTTCTGAATTTTGATACCTATCCAATCAGATGAAGTGGGCTTGTGTACAAATGTTATGCTTCTCTTTTGCCTATTTACACTGTTTATTTGATGACAAATGTAGATTGTGTTCTTGGCTCCTCATTACACGCTTCTAGAATCTAATATATTTCATTTCATCAATACACCAAACGTGTATGCCACAGTATCACAACTATATGTGGTATACACACTGATAAAACTAAATGCATAACTGGACAGGTTTTAGAGAATCTTGAAAGCTAGTGGATTATACAAGAAAACAACAATAACAAACAAAGCCCAAATCAAACATTGAATATATTTATATGGATCATATTTCGTCATCATTTTAGATCAATAAAGATACTCATATTTAAACAGTTTTTTCCCTCTAGTTTCATTACAAATCTTTTTAGGTCTTCCCGTTGCTAATATGTGTTAAAGATTTATCTATTTTCTACTCATGGAATTACAGAATCTAAAAGTCTTATGCACATGTCCAAACCATATTCAACATAGTTCTCTATATTCCTCTTATATTGGGATTGCCCACCTTACTGATGCATTCTACTTTCCTATCTAATTTACTGCCTCAATATTCGCATGTCTGGTTCCCTCAGTTTCTCTTCATGTTTAAAAATGATCAGACAAATGGTAGAATATGAGTGACCTTGTTTCACAGTTTTACTTGAGCAAATGCTTGATTAAAGATATAATTCTACAGAATTTCTCAAACTAGAGGTTAAACCTAGGCAGATCTTTAGGAGAAAACCGTTCCGTAATTTCTGCAAGGTAAATATTTTTGTTGAAGCTCATCAATCAAGAATATTGCTATGAAACCACTCATAAATTAACACACATGAGCTCACGCACACATATGCACTCATTATCTGAAAATTTTCTCCGACAATCATCACTTGCATATTAACGATAAGGTGAAGATCAATAATAGTTAAACACAACAGGTAAGATCCAACAGAACTTACAGCAAATTTCAGTCTGAATTCTTCAATTAAAAGCTTTATCACTATTGTCACTCTCCCCAGTCACGTTTTGAGATCAATGCGAGAGATGTACCTGAGACATAAGATGACTTGCAACTTCTCAATCATATGTCAAGAGAGACCAACTCATGTCAGTTATTACCAGAACATTATTACGAAAGGAAAAGAAAAAATATAAGCACTAAACTCAAAACTAACTACAAACTGATTTCAATTAGTCAGGTTTTATTTTTTAATAGCATCCCAAATACGAAATTTTCTATTAGTTTAGACCCAAAAAACCCATCCAACCAAAATGATACAAAACAAAGATATAGTATATATAGATTATGCATGAAACATCTAACCAAAATGCTCTTAGATAAATTCAGGCTAAAATCAGAGTTCATCTATGTTTCCATTACATTTTCATATTATATTTTTAAGGAGATAAGCAACACGGGTAATAATCTCATCATTAATGATAATAGTACATCACCCAGAATAGCATTTTTTTTATAGCATTTTTTTTAATCTGCAAATTTTTTTCCTGAAAAATGGAAGAAATTTTGTAGTATAAGTCACATTGAAATTCTCAAAAATCTAATCACATGTCCTCTATTAAAACTGATATATTAGTCTTAAAAGATAATTTTGGGCGACTGTTTCAGTAGCCAGATATACAATTGACATTTAATGAGTGGGGGTGGCAACACCATCCCATTAAAAATATAGCATTCTCGATCCATAGATTCAGAATCTACTTGCAATAAACAATTGCCCAAGGATTAAAACATTTAAGCGCTATGTCTTCAAGTAACTAATTTGAGGCTTTAAAATGTGATTCAACAAAGATGCATCTGCCCAGATGGTGATGAAGATGCATATATGGAAAGTTTGGATAAGAATCACCAGTGTGGATTATGACTTCACCCAACTCCAATTTCAAGTTCCGATTCTCTTGAATTGAGTCTCTTATGAAAAAATAATGCTTTATACATAGTCACTTGAGTCAATTCCTTCTCCACCAGCCCAAATGCATGCCAGACACTAGCAGCAGATGAAGTGTCCATTATACTCATTCTATAACAACATAAGAATGCATAACTATTAGTTTGCCAGGTTTAATCAAAACATACCTTAATTTGGACACGCAATTGATATTGTACCAACCTGATTGATGCCTAACTGACTGTAGGCAGCTTATATCATCAAAGGTTCCTAGAGAAAATCTTCAGTTCTTGAGAAGAAGAATCTTTGAGAGAAGAAGTTTCTTTCGTTATCTGTAAAAAAAATATACAAAGTTTTCATAAAGAAAGCAATGTTTATAACTTAACCTGCAACTCTGAATTAACACCAGCACAAACTGAAACTCTCAAGATTAAACTAGAACAGACAGTCTAATAAAGTATGTTCAAGATTGTAAGAAATTATGACAACTTTCCAGCTCGCTGGACAAGTAAGCTGGTTAAACATTCAGAAATTTAAATTTATTATTTTGAAATTCAAATTATGAACTCCCTCCTTACCAACACAATGTTCACATTTTCTCATTTATACATCCCAACACAGTTTTCGCAATTCCTCATTTATTTGTCCCAACACAGTTTTCACACCCCAAAAATAGTAAAAGAACTCAACACAAATAACCTCTCACTAAGCTTTTTCTTAAAAAAAAATCATCCGCACCTAACCAAACACATAACCTACTTTACACTATTTATTACCCAAAATTACTACATTGCCCTCACAAAGTCAATAAATGTATTTAGTAATGCAGACACAAAATTTTGTACTTTACACTTTATTTATTACACATTTATTACCCAAATTTACTACATTTCCCTCACAAAGTCAATTAAAATTTATAAAGTAATCCAAACACAAAATTTTGTAACAATAAATGTGAAAGCTCTGCCAGGAAGGAGGGAGTATAATTTCTCATAGGAAAGATCCAGAACCATCACCATTTCTCTAGAGTTTCAGTTTTATAGATGATTATGTGACGCATGGAGATCTGTTTCTGTCATTGGCTCTAATACATTATATTAATTGCGAAGTTGAAAAATTAACTTCAGCATAAAATACATACCTTGGCAACCTCTGGAAACTGGGATACTTTTGGGTTTGAACCATTACTGCATCCGCTAGAACAAACTATTGCATTAGAAGTTGTAACATCTCTGCTTGGTTGAAGTTTCCGAGTTGGAAAGGCATGGCATGTCTCTTCGGCATCAAAGATGGAGGAACTTGGCTCATGACGAGATGATTTTGACATTTGAGAATTAAAGGAATGAGAGAAAGAAGCATTAGGCTCCAAACTTGATTTAATCTCTCTTAATTCAGCGTTACCACCTGACTTCGCCTGCAAAGATGCTTCAGACAACAGACCTCCTATGCTTAAGGTGGTAAAAGAATCATGCCATGGAGATTGGATTTGTTCTTGGCCTGCTCCCATTCTTTGTGTTTCCAGCTTGTTCTTGTTAGAAAGTAAGGACGCGTCAGAGAATAATCCTCCAATGCTTACATCACTGGTTGTCAGAAAGATAGGCTGCAAGGATGATTCATTTTCCAATTTAATGGGATTGCTCATCTTGCCCAGTAAAGATGCATCGGAAAACAGATCACCAATGCTAGTATCAGACATATGTCCCATTTTCTGTAGGCCAGATTTGTTTACTGAGTTGGGGTCAGATCCATTAATTTTTCCCTGCAATGATATTTCAGATAGGAGCCCTCCAATGCTCAAATTAGTCATATTGTCATCCCAAGGTGCAATGTAACATCCTGGATCTGCCTCAACTCTCACTTCATCATCCTAAGAAGGAAAACACAAATTTTCGTGACGTGAATAGAGTCCCGAAGTATTCTGTCAAAATTCTACAAACCCGAATAAATTTAAAATACATGACAAATTATGATGTGATGACCGTAATTAACACATTTTGAGACTGTACACTAAATGGTACAGAAGAGACATTGTGAATCTTTTTGAGATACAACTTATAAGTTCACAAAATATTGCTAGCAAGCTATTCTAAATCTTATATCCAAAATTTTCTAATTCTGCACATATATGTAAACTTCAGATTTCACGTATTCAACCTAGAACCTTATCCTTTTTCGTCAACCATTCTCCAAGTAAAACATGGTAGGTCAGCCTTACCCCAGTTTAATGTTCTGGAACTAATTGAATTCATCATCTCACAGAGTTCGTTTCCTCAAAAAATTGTAAACCCTACTTACTAATAGCCATAAATATTTACAAATTCAATATGATTAACTCCATTTTGGTTAAACCACTCGATTTCTAAAATTACATAACTCACAAGGCAAATTAACTGTTGAATATATTTCAATAATTACCACTTGTTCAGTATGTAAATCGGAAGCCTTCAGCTCATTGACCTCTGAATCCAAAGCTTCATTCACACTAATCAGCTTTTCAATGGTATCACAGGATTTGTCTTTTTGTTCATGTGGATGATTTGGGAAATCCAAATATCCGGGCTGGTCTCCCCTACTGTCCTCAGAACTCACATGAGCCTCATGACTAGATTTAGGGCGAATGTCCAACATCTCTGGATGAGGATTTGAAAACCAGCCATATCTAGAAAGCAAAATGAGTTACATAACAAAATTGCAAGTAAGTAACTAGGAAGCAAAAATAACAAACTTCAGACCTGAGGCGGAAAATTGAAGGACTGCCTACATCAACATACACCTCCCATGCAGTAATGGTTCTATCATTTTCTGTCCATCTCCTGCATGATGCTAATTCTTCCAATTCTGTGTCGTATGGAAAAAGCATGAGTTGTCCAACTACTTTAGTTGATCTGCTCCATTTAGCATTCAAATGTCTAACCACTGATGATATCCTCTTTCGAGCACTTAGAGTGAGTTCCAAATATGGATTGTAACCATCCTATGATAACACCAGCAAAACAAGAAAAATTTTTCATCCACTTTTTATTTTTGGAGAAAAGATGTGGAATAGAGGCAGTTTTCATACCTTCTCTAATACCAGATGAGTTGGTTCACTTATTGGAAATAGTTGCAGTTTAACTTTAGTAGATGGAATCTGAAGTTGGATATTAGGTCCTAAATGGGGCACCATTTCACTTTCTGTAATAGAAACATTCTTATATGAGACCTTTAACCAAAAAAACCTGTGCAATGCCACAGGATGCACAACCCGTTTAAAAATAATAAATGTGCATTGTAACACCCAAGATTCATATGCAAAAGTTTCAACAGCGATTTTGTACTATCAGAAAGATACAATATTAATTAAAGTGCTTTGCATTGCAAAATATCAGACAGATGGACATAGGGTAAATAAATTCATGTGAGGTAACCCTATACAATATTAATAGTTTAATTCAGCTCCTTAACCTGTGGCTTTTTGAGGTTCTCGAACAGTTCCACAGGCAGGTTTCCTCACAGCAACATCATCTGGATTTCTGTAAATCTCAACTCGTTTTCTCTTTGGTTGTCTATATGACGTCATGGAAGAGTTTCTGCAAACGAAATCTGTCATATTTTTCTCTGATTTATCGCATAGGGGCACAATATTTGAACGCGTCTAACAGTTTATCAAATCATTCTCATAACATCAGCAAAACTCCCTTGGGGAATAGAAGAAAACGCAGAATTTAAAAAATTCACAAATCAACAGTGGCTTACAGGTGAGCCAACATGAACAGTGATTTTAATCATGCATTTGGTCACTCGTGTAATCCAATAAATTATAGAAATATGATGATTGTGGAAAAAATTAGCCAAACAGAAAGAATAAAGATAATTTTAACAACCATATGATTAAACATCAATTCTTTAAATACTTCTCAAATTTCAAGACAATATAAGCACACGAACAAAGTTCCTCACCATGAAATACTAGTAAAATCCAGAATTCAGAATAGAACTTGTGAAATTCTAACGCCAAGCATAGAGACTAAACCTAAAATCATAAGATATCTAAAAAACTCGGAATCCACCAAAGGCGATTGAATCATTCACGCACAAACTGTCAAACACACACACATAAATTCACGTACACATATACGATTGCCTTAACGTACCATGTAAAGAGGTGATTCTCCAGCTGCAGTAGATATAGATCTGTATAGGTGCGTGATTTCGTTTCGTGGCGAGAAGAATCCCCGGGGAGTCACCGCCTTAATTTTACTCTGATTTGAATTTTAAGCGAAAGAGGGAGAGGGAGAGGGAGAGCGGCCTTATCTGGGGTTTAATTAATACTCCAATTAAAATACTATTTTTGTTCTTTAATGGGCCTTATCTGATATCCAATGAATTATTGCCAGGTCATGTTGCCGCTTTCCTTTTACACCTTTTATTTTAGGAAAAAATAAATTGGATTAGTCCATTTTCACGGATCCTAATTAATTAATCGGCGAGACACTATCACATATTCTAACAAATTATCCATTAACCAATTATTAAATAAATTTGAAGGGTACTATTTGGTTAAAAATTAATTATGAAAAAATAATTAATTAAGTCTAACTTTTTAAAAATAATTAATTAAATATCAAATTAAAATTTTAATAATGAAAGAAAATTAATTAGGCCATATATAATTTTTTAAATTTTTTTCTTTTTTGTTTTATATTTTCTATTGATCAAATAAAAGTGATAATTCTACATTGATGAATTTTATTTTTAATGCGTACTGAGATATAACAATATGCAAAGTCTAATTCTAGTTCCCATAAACAAAAGATTATTTCGTTAGAGCTAATAGCGAATTAGCAATTTAAAAATTAAATTATCTATCAATGTTTAATTTTTTATCACACACCAACCAATCAGGAACGTCGATTACTTATATATACTCCGAGAGAAACAACTCAATTAATCTATATATAGAAATATTTCAACACCAAATTTGTTTTCTGAAGCAGTAAGAAAATTAATGAGTAAAAATGCAAGAGAAAGCATAAATATGAACACAAGCCATACAATCCATTCACACTTAAATTAAATGATCCTTTAGGATTTATCCACTGCTAAGAGCTTCTTCCCCGCTCGAACCGAACGAACACCTTCTTATACACTTGCACATCTTTGGTGTTTTATGCGAAGTACCCCCCTCCGTGCTGACTTCAATTTTATCAAGTTCCTTTTTATTCATGAATTTCAGTAAGGGGAGTCGTGGCCTGGGCTATCGGCATGCATGTCCATTGAAGTATCATTGGAGCTAGGAGGATTATTATCTCGGGTTTGGTTGGAGCTGTTCTCATTGCTCCGAGTAGCATTATTCGTGGAATCAATTCCCTGTGATATGTGATAATGCTGAAGCGTCCTGCGCACAGGACTAGACAGGGCATTTGAAAAAACAGTGTTCTTACTCTGGTCTGTATTCCCAGAACGAAGGCCTTGCCCGATAGTTGCAGAACCAAATGCATTAGAAGATACCGTCTGCCCCAAGTGAGACGACTGTATTAATGTTTGGGAATGCTGTTGCTGCTGGAAGGGAAGCCTTGGGGATGGTGGTGGAGGTTCTTCTGACCCATAATCAAGTTCATTCTGAAATATTTTTAATAAGAACATAGTTAAGAATAATTTCCTTGGTTATTGATTGAATCAAACCTCTGACTACTCCAACCCTGTCCCGAGACCGGATTTAGCCTGAAAAATGTTGAGGAACATAGAAGAGGAAATGATACAAACTCTTTTGGATTGTAGCTACCAGTGCCATCGGGGTACGAAAGCGAAGTTCAGCTAACAGTCCAGTTTGTAGACATACAATCGACCATGCAACAACTGGAATCCATAGATCCAAAAATCATGCCTACCTTTCTATACCACATTTTCAAGAAATTAACAGTTTTAGTCACACAAGACACACCTTCTCTGTGAAATGGCTCCAATACTCTCACTTTTAGTTCCAAACAATACTTTCTTTGCACTTTTGGTCTCGACATAACGTTTTCTTTTAACTTCTACTGAAGAAATGGTCCAACGTTTAGGAAAACATGGGACCACTTATGCAAAATAAAAATGCAACAAAATAATTATTTGGAACCAAAAGTACAAAGAAAAAAATTGTTTGAGACCAAAATAGATAGTATTGAGATCATTTTGCAGAGAAGATGTCTCTAATCCAACACTGCTAGATCCTCTCACTTTCTTATTCTCACAAGAATGAAAATACACAATACACCAATGAACAAGATATCTGCAACCGGGAAGTGTTGGAATGCCGCCTCTAATAACAACATTTGAGTATATACATATATTAGATAATGTACCAACAGGATACTATTAATGAAGGGGGATATCACACATCAGTCCAAATATGCGCATCTTAAGGTCAATCTATTACGATTTGGAAGTAAATCACCATTGCTCAAACAGAGTTCCCCTCTGTACTATTAAAATTTTTGTAGGTTATTAAAAACTGGTTTTCAGGTTTTCAAAGTTTAGGGGACTTGGAAACCTTGTGAATTATGTGCATATTTGTTTTTTGATTTTGAATAAGAAGAGGTTTAATTTTGCAAATAAATGAATTTAGTTTTTATAAATCAGATTTTAAAATCCTAAAATATAACGTGTTTAGAATTCTGAAAATCCCATTTCTGGTTTCTGAAACCCCATCACAGCAGAAACCCAATAAGCACTTATCAACTGAAATTATTAGGAACTTGACTGCAAATAATAGCACAAATAACGTTTATGAAAATCTCACGACAATTACACATTTTTTTAATAAAAAAGTCTACTACTCCAAGTATAACCAGCCACACGCTACTGATGGTCAATGAGGCTTTGAAACCACATAAGCGCATTCTAAATTATTCATCGACTTCACCTTGGTAAATGGTACCAGAACTAAACATTGCCAACACAATTACAATTACAGCACATGCAATAAACATTTGGATTTGGATATGAAACACAATTCTTTATCAAAAGGCTTAATATCAGGAATTGAACTGGAAAAATCCTGATCAATATTTGTAACACGATATCTAAAGCCAAGGACATGACAGTCCATAGATAAATGAAGACTATTATAGAACCAGCATTGCATAAGGTATGCTAGAACTAATTAAATAATTAATGAGAAACAGAAGAAACCTGCAGATATGTGAGTATGTCACCACTCATAACTCTGACCCCGTTCTCTTGCTGTCTCAAAATCCAATTATAAAGCTTTTCCTATACCAAAAAAGGAACACAGAAAGATTAGCAATATTGAAACCCAAAAAAAGTATAGCAAAAATCTGTAATTATCGATTCTATCTTCAAACGCATTATTCCACACCATAGAGAAATAATTAACTATAAATTCCTAGCATCACAAACCAATTTCGCATTCAAAATAATGATGAATTGAACGAATTCAAATCAAATTCACCAAATAATAATAATAATAATCAAGAATCTTAATAAATAAAATGATTACAAAGCAATTCACAAAAAGACATTTAAAAATATATAAGTAAAAATTTCAAAAGGTAAAAAAAAGAGCACAAACCAGGGACTGGCGTTCACCGGCCTGAAAAGAAAGTTTCTGCTGATGCATCGCGTGAGTATAGAGCTGCGAGAGAGAGTTGGCGGCGCTGCAAAAAGTGGTGTACATGCCTCGATCCACCTCATCCAGTCGCGAAGCGTCGGATTTCCTCTTCTTCGCCATTTACGATAATTTAATTTAGCCTAATTGCCAAAACCCTAGATGAGGGATTGGGGATAAATTAAAACAAATATTTTGAAACTATGTAATCTATTTATCTATATCTTTAGGTTGTGTGAAGAGAAAACTTTATATACAGAGAGAGGAGTGAGGAGAGAGGACAGGGAGGTAGGACGGAGGAGGTGGTTCTTTTGACGTTAGCATATTTACCCCATTAATATTCATTTTTCATCGTGATAAATGCTTCTATTTCATTTTTAAAAAGCAAAATATTCATTTTCGCTTTCCTTTTATACATTTATAAATAAAAAAACATACTATACATGATTGAATAAAAATGTCTATACTTTTTAGTGAGTTTTATGTTAGTGTTTTTATGAGATGAAATAATCGATCATCACTTGCTGTGATGAGGAGTGTGATTCTCATTATATACAAGTGTATTTACAATTGTTTCTGATAATGGATCCGTAAATTGTGGATCTTATAAATCAAAGAATGAAGAGTACATAGTAAGTCAACTATTTCCTCTAATACCCCCCGTCAAGCGCTGCGTGGGATGTAAGCAAACGCAAAGCTTGGTACGCAAGAACTCAAAAGCTGGTCGTGGTAAGGCCTTGGTAAAAATATCTGCTAGCTGAAGATGAGACGGAACGAACTGAGTGTGCAACCTGCCGGAGGAAACTAGTTCGCGAATAAAATGACAGTCGATATCGATATGTTTGGCACGTTTATGTGCTACCGGATTCTGAGACAAGAAAATTGCACTTCTGTTGTCGCACAGTAGAGTCGCCGGAGTAACGGGTGACTGGTGAAGCTCATGCAATAAATTCAACAGCCAAACGATTTCTGAACCGGTGTTAGCCAAAGCCCGATATTCAGACTCACAACTCGAGCGGGGCGACGGTAGGCTGCTTCTTAGCGCTCCAGGAGACGAGATTGCCTCCAAAAAAAATTGAGTATCCATATGTAGAGCGTCGGGTCTCCACGCACCTGGCCCAATCCGCATCAGAATACCCCACAATCGTCTTTTGTGGATGATGTGTGAAAGTGAGACCATAATGTATCGTGCCTTTAACATATCGAAGAATGCGCTTAACAGCAGAGAAGTGATCAACAGTGGGAGAATGTAGAAACTGACTGACAGTGTTCACAGAGAACGAGAGATCAGGCCTAGTAATAGTGAGGTATTGTAATGCACCAACCAAAGAGCGATAAAGAGTTGGATCATCAAACAACGAACCAGTACTCTGCAAGGAAGTTCCGACTGCAAGTGGAGTGGAAACAGGTTTGCAATCGAGCATAGCAGCACACTCTAAAATATCCCGAGCATATTTCGCCTGGCCAACGAAAAAACCACGAGAACTGTAAGAAACCTCAAACCCTAAAAAATAGGTCAGCTTGCCAAGATCCTTAATAGCAAACTCTTTGTGAGTACGATCAATAAAGCGCCGAATTAAGTCCGGATCATTTCCTGTAAGAATGATATCATCAACATATAGGAGAAGATATAAAGGGAGGTCCCTTTGTGAAAACAGAACAATGAAGAGTCAGACTGAGTCTGCCGAAACCCCAGGGTTGCCAGATAAGTACTAAATCGCTGAAACCAAGCCAATGGAGCTTGGCGAAGACCATACAAAGCCTTCTTAAGGCGACAAACATGAGATGAATTACGCAAATCAACAAATCCCGATGGCAGAGTCATATAGACTGGCTTGGATAGAACCCCGTTCAGAAAGGCATTTTTAACATCCAATTGATGCAAAGGCCATTGATGATGGACAGCGAGAGCCAGGACTAGGCGAACCGTGGCGGCCTTAACAACAGGGATAAAGGTGTGGTGAAAGTCAGAGCCAGGAATTTGAGTGAACCCTTGAGCAACAAGTAGAGCTTTGTGTCGTTCAATCGAGCCGTCGGACCTGTATTTGGTCTGAAACACCCACTTGGAACCGACAATGTTTACTCCCGGAGAAGCAGGAACCAAATCCCAAGTCTGATTTTTCATTAGTGCATCAATTTCCTCATGCATAGCAGCCATCCAATGAGGAAATTTCGAGGCCGACTTAAAACCACGAGGCTCAGAAGCAGTGGTTTGAGAGCTAAGTAAAGCTGTGTAGGTCAGATCAACAGGATACCGTGGTTTGAAAATCCCATCCTTTGCACGGGTGACCATTGAATGAGTGGGCCTAGCAGGAGGGATCGGCGGTTGTGCCGGGGGAGCCGGCTGTGCAGGAGGCGGCGCCGGAGCAACGGGCAGCGCCGGAGGAGCTTCCGGGATGACATGATGTCCAGGGGGATCAACAAGCGCAGGGGCATAAAGAGAATCATCGTCGACCAACTTCGGGTCCGTATGCAGTGGAGACCGAGTGGAAGAAGGAGATTTGATCACGATTGGAGGAACAGGATCCAAGAAGCTCGCAATGGGCAGGTTCTGAGCCGACTGAGGAACATTACCAGAGAAAAGGAATATCTGCTCATCAAATTGAGCATGCCTAGTAATGTAAATGCGGGCGGAAGACGGATCGAAGCATCTAAAACCCTTATAAGTACTGCTGTATCCCAAAAAAATGCAAGATTTACTCCGTGGTGAAAGTTTATTTGAGGCATAATCACGCAGGAAGGGAAAAACTCGACAACCAAATGGTTTGAAAAGTGCGTAATCCGGAACACTGTCAAACAGCATTTCATACGGGATTTGTTCTGAAGAATAACCGATGGCAGCCTATTGATGACAAATACTGAAGTGGAAAAAGCATCAAACCATAAAGATGGAGGCGCAGAGGCATGAAATAACATGGAGAGACCAGTTTCAGTGATATGTCTGTGTTTACGTTCTGCCCTGCCATTTTGCTGCGGAGTATAAGGACAAGATAGCCGGTGCAAAATACCATTATTAGCCATAAAATCAGCAACCCGGTTGTTCACAAACTCAGTGCCCCCATCAGATTGGAAAACCTTGATGGAGCGAGAAAATTGTGTGCAGACAAATTTGTGAAATCGAACCAGCACATCAAAGAATTCCTATTTAGCAGATAATGGATAAAGCCATGAGAAACGTGAGTAATCATCAACAAAAAATAGCATAATATCTATAACCAGCAGAGGAAACAACAGGAGCAGGCCCCCACAAATCACAATGCACCAAATCAAGAACACAGGGGGCACGTTTCTCATTTAAAGAGAACAGAAGTTTTTTGCTCTTAGCCAACTGACATGAAGAACAAACAGTAGGGTCTGGTAAAATGGATGTAACAGACAAATAACCCAATTTATTTAACAAGGAAATAGCACTAGGTGAAACATGTCCTAGGCGCAAATGCCATAAACCAAAGCTAGCACGTAAGTTTTTATTATGAAGTGCAGCAACTAAGGCTGCTGTACCACGTTCCAAACGTAAAGCCCATTCTCACACCTTCCCTGAGCCAGAACCTTCTTTGTCAGTCGATTCTGAATAGCAAAAGACTTGTCAGAGAACACAATATCAACATCACAATCCAAAGTCAATTTGCTAATAGAGAGTAAGTTTTTAGTGAGGCCCGGCACAACAAAGATATTCATCAAATCAATATCGGGGAAAATACGATGGGAACCAATATGAAAAATGTTTAATGAATTTCCATTGCCAACAGTGACGGAGCTGTTACCAGAATATGGTGCAAAAGAATCCAAATGATCATTGTGAGGAGTCATGTGCGCAGATGCCCCGGAATCCACATACCAATCCGAGTTTGTATTTGAAGAAGAAACATTGCATGCGGCATGGAAAGCTTGAGCAAGGTCCGCATTGTAGGAGGGAGGAACAGCAGGAACAAAACCCGGCCGTCCACCAACATAGCCTTGGAGTTGAAGGAAACGCAGACACTTGTCAGCGTAGTGTTCACCCCGACACAACTGACAGTGAGACGTGTAAACGCGCCTGCCACCGCGTCCGAAGCCACCGCGACCACGCTGTCCAGAAGCGAAGCCACCACCTCGACCATGCTGCGGGACAGAAGCATGACAATCCTCATTCTGATCGTCACTGACCGTGAAGGCAGCCGGAGATGGCAAGGCTGCCGGCCGTTCCATCGAGCGCGTCAAAAGGTCAATTTGGACTGCTTGATGAAGGAGATCGCGGAACGGCGGCATGGGTTGCAGCGCCATCCTCGTGTCTGCAAAATTGGCAAACGAAGGACCGAGCCCCCGTAGAAACCAATGGCTTTTGT
The DNA here is from genome assembly GCA_023678885.1 of Pogostemon cablin. NCBI lineage: Eukaryota > Viridiplantae > Streptophyta > Magnoliopsida > Lamiales > Lamiaceae > Pogostemon > Pogostemon cablin. The sequence continues at coordinate 10,727,006 of CM042964.1, read as the reverse complement.
CGTTCTCATCCATCGGCCGTTGGATGGCCGACAACTGATCGCAAAGCAGTTTGAAGCGGCGGCCGTAATCTGTCACCTATTGATGATCACGACGTAAGGAAAGCAGTTCTTCGCGCAGTTGGTTGGCGCGCGAGGTGGAAGCATGGGCAAAGGCCGACACCAACGCTTCACAAGCGGTTCGAGCAGTGGTGCAGTTAAGAACTTCCGCCATGGCTTCTGGTTCAAGCGTGGCATACAAGACACCAAGAAGCTTCTGGTCTCGTAAGTTCCAGGCGGAGTAATCAGGATTAGGGGAGATCTCACCCGTAGCAGATGTGACAGACTTAGGGGGAGATGAGGATGAGCCATCGATGAGATCAAGCATCTCAAACGTGGCTGCCATGGACACGAACTGTCGTTTCCACATGAGATAGGTGGCAGTGGAAAGCTTGATTTGGACTAAGTTGATCATGGCGGTCGTCTGTGAGGAGGGAGACGGGGTGGGGGCTGCCATGGATAAGGGATGAAGGAGAAAAGGAGCGAGAAAGAGAAGAACGGAAGATGGCCGTGGGAGAAAGAAAGCAGAAGGGAGAAGGATTAGGGTTTATGATATCTAGCTGATACCATATGAGATGAAAATAATCGATCATCACTTGCTGTGATGAGGAGTGTGATTCTCATTATATACAAGTGTATTTACAATTGTTTCTGATAATGGATCCGTAAATTGTGGATCTAATAAATCAAAGAATGAAGAGTACATGGTAAGTCAACTATTTCCTCTAATAGTTTTTAATTAAAAGTTAAATGTAAAAAATATACTATTATTAAAAAAACATATATTCTACTGAATAAAAATTTATACATATGGATGCACGTGTGCAACCGACATCAACTCTTTTTAAAAATATTGCATACTACAATGTAATTCTCATATCATAGTTTTTTTGTTTTCTTCCTTTTTTCTTTTTATTAATATTCGTGATATAACTGTGAACTTCGTTGGTGTCAATATTCAATTTTTCTAGTATAGCCTGTTCTTTTGTATGATGTTTGTTTCTTGTGGTTTGTTTATAGACTGAGCTTGTTCTTGGAGTAGCAAATGAGGTTACACAAGAATAAACTCATCAAACAGGATCCACGGAGTTGGTAGGAACATATATTTTCTATTGTATAATATTCGATGGTCTTTTTATATGCGCTCAACCTCTCAACCCTTTATGTTTAATGGAAGATGAAGTAACGAAAAACCTAACTCAACGATACAAGTAAATAGCTATTTATATGTTTTTCTTTGCCCCTCACACATGCTCCCTTCAATTCCTAATTCTTGGCCAATTGGGAGATGTCAGCTGTAGTGGGGAAATCTGATATTGTTGCTATAGGGAAGACCATCACTGGCAAAAAACTGAATGTCCAGGTGGTCCTAGTCCTTGAGTGTGTTTTTCTTGGTTAAGGGAGTGAGGTATGCTCTTTGCATGATGTCATTTTGATAGAGATGTAAAGAGTAACTCATTTCTATCTATTTTGAGGTATTATATCTAATGGGTTTGCCACTGGAGACTCGACCTAGTTTATCCTTTGTTGAGCCGAGCCTATATAAGATGGGTCGATGTTAACTAATGAACCAAGCTTATGTTTTGAGTCGAACGTATGTATATGTTCGGCCTGTTTTGGGCTTCTGCCGTTCATGGCCTTTGGGCTTTTATTTATGATCGAATTCTTTATTGGACTGAGCTTATCTTCAGACCAATATGTTTATTTTGGCTTATGGACCTTTGGTGTCCTCCTTCTTTCTAGACCTAGGCCTATATTTGTGGTGTGATATAATATCCATAACACTTTGTAATAAAAAAAATCATATAATATCTTATTTCATTATTTTTATACTCCCTCCGTCCACCCAATAAGTATACATTTATTTTTTGCACGTGGATTAAAGAGTATTATTATTTAATGTGTAGTTGGTAGTTGTATTAGTGACGTGTGTGGGACCCATATATTAAATGTATTAGTGATGTGTGTGGGTCCCATGTGTTTAAAAAGGGAAATGTATACCTTTGGTGCGGAAGCCCAAAATAGCAAAATTTATACCTTTCCGGCGGACGGAGGGAGTATTTAACATTAAAAAAAATCCAATTATTATTCTAAGTGTTTAAAATTTTCTTTTTAAGGTATAATTTTTTTTCTCCCGCGCTTGTCATTCATCCAACCATATGATTTAAAAGATATTATACCAAAATTGTTGGATTGTATACTAAAAATCTAGCTTTAGTATGAATAATGTTTTAACAATTTATTTGAAATAAGAATCAATGATCAAATGATTGCGACTTATAATTTATTTATATGTCCGATGCAATAGTCCACTTACTTTATACTATAGATAATATATTGTGCGACAACACGCGGAAAATCATATTATCGGTTTCCTTATAAAGTATAAACAGATGCTCACAACCGAGATAGACGGGGACTCTCTATCGGGATGATTGTAGTGTGATTTGGTATTAGTTTGTCTTGACTATAAAATCACATTAGTTCACTTCGTGTATATTGAGCATGACCGCTTGAGATCATTTGATTTATACTTACTATATATGATAACTTGATCTCTGTTATTATGGATGTTCGTGCTCTTAATCCCTATACAATAACCTCAACACGTAAGACATTATGTATTTCTTTGATCCATCAATGGTTGAGATTTACATGTAATTAAATAAATAAACTCGGTGAGTTGGAAAATAGTACTATCTCTATGGTGTGCTGTTGATTGTAGAAGGAATCCGTGTCCGTTACAGGTTGATGATGTCCCCTTGAGGAGCTCATAAGGATTATCATGTAAACTCTTTAGGTGGATTTATTCTGACATAATAATGAGGTTGAGTGGTACTACTCTCGGATGAGATATTAATTAATGGAGTTGTCAGTAATTTAATTAATTAATGGGCATTGTATATCTTAAACATGGGGAGACTAACGAGCTCATAATAAGAAGGAGCCCATAACGTAATTATGGGATTAGAACGGTAGTGCAATAATAATATTTTAGTGGTATATATTATTATTATTGGACTTAAGTATAAGTTTTGGGCTAAACTTGTATACTTAAGCCCAATGGAGGCCCAACTCTAATTTCTCCTCCTGGTCACTACTGTAGCCCATATATAAGTCATCTCAACTGTTCGGAAATCCTAATTGATTATTCACGCCTAGCATAGTGAGGAGGGTGAGGGAACAGTAGATTGAGAAGATCTCGAAGATTGTCGCCCACACGACGTCAAGATTGGACTTGGGAATACAGCAGAAGATCAGAAGGTTGTTTGATGCTGCTATCCGTCAACTTTCATAATTTTTCTAAAATCGTGTGGAACTCTAAACTATACGTGTAATACACTGTTGGAAAGGCACTGAAGAGAGGATCGTTTTGGCGCATAGATCACTCAATTCGGAGATCGGATGAGGAAGTTATGCCCAAAATTGTGATGCTGCGCATGCTGCAGGCGATAATTCATGTTCTTCTTTAACATACCCTGGTGAAAGGTAATACGTTTCTATGTTTCTTGCTTCCGCTGATTTAGAAATGTAAGGAACCCTAACGGTTCACGTTAACTAAATGATCGAACGCCAACATAAATGACATTATAAGCAAACAGAACCAATCCATCTCTACCTCTATTCACATCGTGGCTGCGCCGTCCATGAATTTGGCGGGGCAACCTACTTTGGACCCCTAAATATATGGGGTCATATATATATATATATATATATATATATAGTGAAAATGTCGTAAATAAGGAATAAACATATGAATTGCTTAAATTATTTATTAATTTTATGAGATATTGTAACTTACCTCCCTCTAAAATTGTATTCCATTGGATTCCTTACTTTTAACTAATGGGCTTAAACGCTTAAATGTAATTAATGTATAAACTCTTTTATTTTTAGTGAATTTTTAAGGCCCACGAAATATTATTAATTCAATGTGAATCAAAAAATCAATAAGAGTATATAATAAACCAATAGGATTCACATGAATAACTATGTAAACCCGGTTCACAAAAAATTTTACCTAATTAAAAAGTTTCTTGCAAGATATCCCTTAAGCGAGACAGATATCCTATCTTATTAATTAATATTTTTTTTAGAAATCAGGTGGGCTAACTCAACTGGTCACTGGACTCCTCACAAAAGTGAGTGACCCATGTTCAAATCCTATTGGGAACGAATAGGAGGGGAGTTATAAGAAGACTTGGTTAACGTATTGTGGGACGAAGGGAGTACTTTTCATCAATTAAATATCCATTTTCTATGAAATGTTACTACCTCCGTCCTCTTCTAAGTTTTTATTCATCTCAAAGAAGATATATTGAGGGACGAAGGGAGTACTTTTCATCAATTAAATATCCATTTTCTATTGAAATGTTACTCCCTCCATCCGCTTCTAAAGTATCCATTTTCGGAGGGAGTATAACTTTTTATTCATCTCAGAGAAGACATTCTGTAAGACGGTCCGGTCTTACACAAGTCTTTGCCAAAAATAAAAGGGGGACTTTTATACACTTTATGCCGGCAAGAGATACATTTTGTCATTTTGAATATATTCCTCCAAAAATTCTCATTTCTTCTCATTTTTCTTTATATATACATGAGATTCACACACATCTACTAATACAATTAAAATATGAGAATAGAAATGTTACTCCCTCCGTCCGCTTCTAAGGTATCCATTTTCGGAGGGAGTATAACTTTTTATTCATCTCAGAGAAGACATTCCGTAAGACGGTCCGATCTTACACAAGTCTTTGCCAAAAATAAAAGGGGTACTTTTACACACTTTCTGCTAGCAAGAGATACATTTTGTCATTTTGAATATATTCCTCCAAAAATTCTCATTTCTTCTCGTTTTTCTTTATACATATACATGAGATTCACACACATATACTAATACAATTAAAATATAAGAGACTCACACATTTATTAATACAACTTTCTACACACATTAAATAATAATACACCTTAATATACGGAAAAAAAATTCCTCTTATCTGCAGAAATAATATTCCTTAATATACGTGGAAAAAAAAAATTTCCCCTTTACTCCCCCGGAAGGAGGGAGTATATTTTTCCATATGCTACTAAATCATTTTACGTTTGGTTGTTAAGGAGTAGGGAAGGATGTTTAGTCGATGATCACATGTGAAAACAGTAGTGAAAGAGCAAGTGAAAGAGTGATTAATATTGGCAGAGTGTTGATTTAAAAGAAAAACTATTGGTTGTGTGTTAATTTTGGTTTAGTTAATGAATGAAGATATAAAATGAAAAGGCAAGGGAAGGGAAGGGAATCTGCTGTGCATTATATAAGAGACAGTGATGGATCCATCCGGACCATCCCATCCTTAATCACACGTACGTTGAAATCTAGAGAGACAAACAGATTGTTGTAATAACAGTGAGAGTAACCATTACATTACATTACGGAGAGAGAGAGAATTCATTCTTGGTCGACGATCGATGAGAGAGAGAGATATATGACATGCCATGTGAGCAACAGCTCTCTGCCTGTTTCCATTCCAATCTCTCCTCTCAGCTAATCATATTTCAATATATATACCAATCTCAGCTTCCCCTCTCTCTCTCTCTCTCTCTTCTCTTTTTTTACTCTCCTCTGTTATCACCTCTCTAATGGAAGAACCAGTACAGCACAGCACATGAATGCCTAAAAACAGAGAGAAATATTACAGTGTGTTTTTGAAGAATATGAACCCACACCCAATAACTTACCTCCTCTACATCCACCTCTTCCTTTCTCTCTCCGCCGCCAATGGCGTCGCCGGAGACTCGCACCGCCTCCTCTCTTTCAAGAACTCTCTCCCACACCCCGAACAACTCCCCTCCTGGCAACCCACCACTTCTCCATGCACTTATATTGGTGTTTCTTGCAAAGATTCCAGAGTTTCCGACATTGACCTCTCCAATCTTCGTCTCGACACCGAATTCTCCATTCTTGCAACCTTTTTACTCCCCCTCCAAAACTTACAGTCCCTCGTTGTCAGAAACGCCAATGTTTCTGGTACACTCTCTTCTACCCGGAAATTCACTTGCTCCTCTGTTTTGACCACTTTAGATCTAGCTGAAAACGCGATTTCAGGCCTTATTTCTGATGTTTCGAATCTTGGAGTTTGCTCTGGTCTGAATGTCCTCAATCTGTCCATGAATTCCATGGCCACTTCTGTGGCTACACTCTCGGGGGGTGGGCTACCGTCGCTGCATGTTCTTGATGTTTCTTACAATAAAATCTCTGGTGAAAACGTTGTGTCTTGGATTTTCTCGGGCGAGTTTGCTGAGTTGAATCACCTGTCCTTAAAGGGCAACAAACTCGCTGGAACTCTGTCCGAGTTGAGTTTCAACAATTTGATCTACTTGGATCTTTCTTCCAACAATTTCTCCACCAAATTTCCCCTTTTCGATGATTGCTCCAATTTACAGCACCTCGATTTATCTTCCAACCAGTTCTACGGTGATGTTGGAAACTCCCTCTCCACATGTACGAAGCTGAGTTTCCTTAACCTCACCAACAACCAGCTTTCGGGCTCTGTTCCAAACCTTCCATCTGGGAGTCTTCAGTATGTCTACCTTAAGAGGAATCATTTTCATGGCGGTTTTCCACTCTCTGTTTCAGATTCTTGTGCAACCCTGCTGGAACTGGATCTCTCTGTCAACAATTTCACCGGCAGTTTGCCTGAAAAACTTGGTGAATGTTCTCTTCTTCAGCTTCTTGACGTATCCAACAATAATTTCTCAGGTGAGTTGCCAGTTGACATGTTCTTGAAACTGACTGGTTTGAAGACATTAATGATGTCTTTCAACAATTTCGTCGGTGGGTTGTCTGATTCCCTGTCGGAAATGGAGAGTCTGGAGGTTTTAGATGTGGGTTCCAACGCTCTTTCTGGTTTGATTCCTGTTCAGCTCTGTCCAATGAGCAGCTTGAAGGTGTTGTACCTTCAGAGCAATCTGTTCACAGGTACTATCCCTGAAAGCCTGGGTGTGTGCTCCCAGTTAGAATCGATTGATCTGAGTCTCAATAATATTAGTGGCACAATTCCATCCAGCTTAGGATCATTAACAGAGCTGAGGGATGTGATCATGTGGTCGAATCAACTCCATGGAGAAATCCCTCAAGAGCTGATGTTGTTGCAGGGATTAGAGAATTTGATTCTTGATTTCAACTTCCTGACAGGATCAATCCCTGCTACCTTAAGCAACTGCACTAATTTGAACTGGATTTCCTTGTCGAACAACGAGTTAAGCGGTGAGATTCCGACTTCGTTAGGCCGTCTGTCGAAGCTGGCTATCCTGAAGCTCGGAAACAACTCCTTATCCGGGAGGATTCCGGGGGAGTTGGGGGACTGCCGGAGCTTGATTTGGTTGGATTTGAACACTAATTTCCTCAGTGGAAGCATCCCTCCTTCTCTGTTCAAGCAATCAGGCGACATTGCAGTGGCACAGCTGACCGGAAAGCGATTCGTGTACATTAAAAACGACGGCAGCAAGGGCTGCCACGGAGCCGGGAATTTACTGGAGTTTGGAGGCATCAGGGAAGAGCGGCTTGACGGGATATTAAGGTGCAATGGCAGAGTTTTTAGAGGGATCACTCAGCCTAACTTCAACCACAATGGTTCAATGATATTTCTTGATCTTTCTTACAATAAGTTGGATGGCAGTATCCCCAAGGAGGTTGGAACCATGTTCTACTTGTTTGTACTGAATTTAGGCCACAATGCATTGTCTGGACCGATTCCTAGTGAGATTGGAGGACTGGAGAACGTTGCAATCCTTGACTTGTCATTCAATATGTTGAACGGAACGATTCCGCAGTCACTGACAAGCCTAAGGCTTGGAGACATCGACTTGTCGAACAACAATCTGTCGGGCAGGATTCCTGAATCCGCCCCGTTGGATACCTTTCCGAGTTATAGATTTGAGAACAACTCGGGGCTGTGTGGTTACCCTCTTGATGATTGTGACTCGGGTTTAAGTCCGGGGAGCACCCAACGACCTAAGTCGAGGCGCAAACAAGCGTCCCTTGCGGGGAGCGTGGCGATGGGGTTGGTGGTTTCGCTCTTGTGCGTGCTTGGCTTGATCGTTGTAGGTGTGGAGACGAAGAAGAGGCGGAGGAAGAAGGAGGCTGCACTCGAGGCGTATATGGAGAGCCACTCGAACTCGGGGACTGCTTGGAAGATCAGTGCTCGTGATGCATTGAGCATCAATCTAGCCACCTTTGAGAAGCATTTGAAGAAGCTCACATTTGCTGATCTTCTTGAAGCCACCAATGGTTTCCACCCGGACAGCCTTATAGGGTCCGGTGGCTTTGGAGACGTGTACAAGGCGGAGTTGAAGGACGGGAGCGTTGTTGCTGTGAAGAAGCTGATACATGTGAGTGGGCAGGGTGATAGGGAGTTCACTGCAGAGATGGAAACCATTGGTAAAATCAAGCATAGAAACCTTGTGCCCCTGTTAGGCTATTGCAAAGTCGGCGAAGAGCGTCTCCTCGTGTACGAGTACATCAAGTATGGGAGCCTCGAGGATGTTCTGCAGCAGCGGAAGAAAGTCGGGATCACCCTCAACTGGCCTGCGCGGAGGAGGATCGCCATAGGGGCAGCTCGAGGGCTAGCTTTCCTTCATCACAACTGCAATCCACACATCATTCATAGGGACATGAAGTCAAGCAATGTTCTTGTGGATGAGAATTTGGAGGCTAGAGTGTCTGATTTTGGAATGGCAAGATTGATGAATGCAATGGACACTCATTTGAGTGTTAGCACATTAGCAGGGACCCCTGGCTACGTCCCTCCGGAGTACTACCAGAGCTTCCGTTGTTCCAAGAAAGGCGACGTCTATAGCTACGGTGTAGTACTGCTCGAGCTGCTCACGGGGCGAAAGCCTACCGATTCATCCGATTTTGGTGACAACAATCTTGTGGGGTGGGTGAAGCAGCACTCCAACATGAAAATAACGGATGTTTTTGATCCTCAGTTGATCAAGCAAGACCCAACACTACAGTTGGAGCTCTTGCAACACTTGAACATCGCGTGTGCCTGCCTCGACGACCGCCCGTCCAAGCGCCCCACCATGATCCAAGTCATGGCCATGTTTAAAGAGATTCAAGCTGGTTCAGGGAGTATAGATTCAGCAACTTCAACTGTGGATCATGAGGATTTTAGTGGACTTGAAGGAGTTGTAATGACTATAAGGGAAGGCAGTGAGACTGAGATGAGGTGACATCCACTATTAGGAGGTTCATGCATGTCCATCAACCCTATAACATGAGTATATATTACAAGAGAATTAATCTAGTGTATTTATTTAGCCTATGTAGTTTTGTTACATTACATTACACATATATAAAAATAGGTTGTCTAAACTTGTGTAATTGTTGTACATATAGAGCTTCAGTTTATAATGTTTCTTTTGAGTTCCACTTCTTGAAATTTGAATTATTTATCCATAAAATTAGTGGGATTTTATCTGCACCGAAATTATAGATATAAAGTTTTTTTAAAAATGGTTTATTAATCAACTTTATTGACTTTTAGGGGTATTGATGTATTTTTAAATAATAAATGTAAATTATAAAGTATGTTAAGTGAGAGTGATATTTTTGAAAATATCATAAATTTTGAGATTGTTGTTTGATGTGAAGTTTCTTTTTTAAGTATTGAAAATAAGTGTGAGATAGATGAAAACAAAAAGTGTGAAGATAAGTGTGAAATAGTATATTGTTTCTATCAACATTGTTATCATGTATCGATACATATTTAGACAAATTATCTTCTGTACATGTAGGTCTTGGACTTCTTGGTAGCAATGAATTTGTACTTCATTCAACAAATTAAAAAAGAAAAAGATTTAATTCAAGAGTGCTAAAAAAATGTGAATGTATAATAAATGTGCGTTGTACTAGAGAAGGAAGTCACACATCAAATCCTTCATTTAAATTAGGGTTCCCAACTGGTAGCCGGTAGGGCCTTCACACTTATGCTTTCCAACTTTCATGTACCACCACCTATCTATATCTCTTCTTTTCCACTCTTTATTTTCTTCATTCTTAAAACACCTCTATCATTATCCAATAATTGTGAGATGAAAAGTACTCACTCCGCTTCTAAGGTATCAATTTCACTATTTCTGCGTCCGCTTCAAAGTTATTAATTTTCTCTATTTAGTAAAAAAAGTACACAATATGACCCACAACTTCCTTCTAATACAACTACCCACTTTACCTATAATAATAATACTCCTTAATCCACGTGCAAAAAACAAATAAAGACATTAGAACTGTCCACGTGCAAAAAACAAATAGATACCTTAGAACCGGACAGAGGGAGTATAATATCTTGAATTTTTACAGATTTACACAACTATTCAATATAAAAAAAGTATTTATCATAAATATTAGTGAATTATAATTTAGTAATCTTGATCAATATAGACAATAGATATAGTCACTTTTAAATTACTATATTTTGAGCCATGTTTCTGTTAGTCCTAGCTAATTCAGCTACATCTTGTACATACAAAGCTGTGCTTGTATTAATTTCAATATTTCGCATGAGATTTTTTTTTAAATTTCTTGTATTTCTAATTATATGATTACTTATGTAAAGAAGAAATTTTATCCATTACTCCTCCGCCTGCACAAGCAAATTGTTGATAAAACTCCAAAATAGCGTTTTCTTTTGATCCAATTTTTTTCTCTCCTTATCATTCAGAAAAGCATATAATAATCCAGAAGTTGCTATAGAAAGAAAAGGGGGAGGTTTGTGATGATTTTTCAATCTTTTCTACTAGGTAATCTAGAACAATAGGACTGTTATGCTCATTACTAAACTTTTTGAAGAGATGAAATATAACCAAGGTATATCTTTTTGATCAGAGGTTGAATCGATCATCAGAAGAAGAATTAGGCCAAAAATTAGGATACATTCTGGGAAAATCAATCTGTGAATTGCGTGAAAGTAGAATACTCAAAATTCGGGGGTCCAGGAGTTTTAAAAAACGTTCTTGGTGGAAAATGCATTTCTTTAGACAAAGACTCCTCTTTTTCCTCTTTTGGGATGTTAAATATTTCTCAGAGTCTGTTAATTTATGTTGAGTTAATATTATATACAGTATGCCTTGTGTGAAATTGGTAAATGTTATTTCACTGGTTTACGTTTACAAGGTACTTGTGTACAATGCGAAAAATAAAATCTATCCAATCTACCTTAGTCATTACTAAGGGTGAAAAATAAAAAGAGCATAAAGCTAACAAAACTAATGACTTCTTACTACATCCTTGGCACAAGCGCTTAAGGGATACATCTTAATAATTCAATTAGAGTCTAACAATTTGAGTCAAAATCTTGTCAGCAATGCATGTAGGTGAGAGCATTCTCGAACCAAAAAGTAGGGCGTTCCTCTCTGTCCATATATTGTAGATCATGGAGGAGAAGGCTACGGTGAACAATTTCTAGATCTTCTTATTGTTTCGAGCATCAGCATGTATCTTCCTCAGAGCATCTCCCACAGAGTTGAATCTTCTTCTCCAACCAATTCCGTTCCTTACAATATCCCATATACATAGTGTGTAGGGGCAGTGGAAGAAGAGATGTACTTGGGTCTCCTCAGCTCCCACACAAAATCCACAGCTGAAGTCCCCATTCAAATTCCAAACTCTATCCTCCATGTACACTCTTCCTCTATGTAGAAGCCACAATCTGAAACTATATTTTCTCACTATCCATTTATGCCAAATCTGTTTGTAAACAAATGAAGCTTCTTCGACTTCATCCTTTCTCATCTTTGCATACAATAACGAGGGTAGAAATTTTTCATGCACACATTCTTGCATGATTTGCTCCAACGATTATGTTTCTCATACTACTTTGAGTATCTGATTTCTCAAGTGGATCAAAGTTTTCCAGGGGTATGAAGCGTTGGCCCTTGTTGTGACTCAAGTCCACTCACAACTTCTAAGAAACACTCAATGGATCCATCTCACCCAGAGAGAGGACGCCTCAGTATGTATATCCTATAGAGAAGTAGCCATCAGGGCGCTGTTCCATGTAGCTATGTCCTTCAACCCTAATACTCCACTACATTTGGGTTGGATAACATATTTCCAGCTCACTGTACTAGCTCTCGTTCCCCACAAGAATCTCCTAATCATGGTTTCCACTCTTGCAACAACAACTCTGGGTACCTTAACCATCATGCACTAAAAGGAGAGTACACCATAGATCCCTGAAGTGATTAATTCAAACCTACCTGTAAAAGAAAGAAGTTTGGATGACAACTTGTTGATCATGTTGTTGATTTTGTCCATCATAGGTTTGATTCCTGTACTCCTATTCTCTTGCTGCAGATTGAAATACCCAAATACTTGAAAGGAATAGAGTCTCTATTATATAACAGAATGGTGCGTATTAAATCAGTCTGTTGTGGATTAACACCTGCCATGTAGAGATTCAATTTTTCAGAGTTGACAGAAAGGCCCGATGTTCTTCCAAACAATTGTAAAACTCCATCCACTAAGGTAGCGGTTGAAGTATCTCCATATACCAATATTAAAAGATCACCCTTTTACAGATTCTAGAATAGTACCTGTAATCACCCAACTGATTCTACTATCCATCAGACGATTAAAGTATTCCATGCACAGAACAAATAGCATAGATGATATTGCATTTATTTGAACTTATGGTAAGTGATCTTATGGGATACTAGGAAGGTTTGTTGCAATATCACATAGAACTAATGAAAAAATAGAAAATACTAATACTCACACCTTATTAAACACATTCATAAGCTTTATTAATTTTTATGTCGAGTAATTTATATGAATTAAACACATTTCTAGCTAATGGTCATACTTTCATTTTAAGTTATAGTTTGGAGTTTTTATTTTTATACTTTCATTTTTAAAAATAATAATTAAGACATGATATAAGGATTTTTAAAAATAATAATTGAGATATGATTTTTGGGCTTATGAGGAAACATATCTTAAAATTTTGGACCGTATTAACTTTACTGGTTAATATACGGTTCGGTTCTCCTGTTACATTTTGATGTTACATCTACTGTTGCCCACCGTTGAATGATTGATACGTATGATATAATAAAATATATATACCCTAAAAGGAAAGCTTAAACCCTAAGGACAAGTGATTTTCTTCTCCCTATACATATCACTCATCTAACGCGTGTAACAGGAGATGTAACACCAAGTATAACAGAACATCCAATATCGTTTAATACACATACCATACATATAATTTCCATTTTTAAAATTATTTTAATTTTTAAATGTTACTAATATTTTAAAAAATTCATCATATAAATATTTATTTTGATTATTATAAATGTTTTCTTTTAAAATATTAAAATAATTTATTATTGGGCAAGTCTTGTATTAGATCGTCTAATCGTAATTAGTTATCACTTTCGTTATAAAATGTTATCAATTTTTGTTTATTCCATAAATAATTTATGACATAATATTATCACTTTCCATTAATTGACTATCACTTTTCATTATAAAAATTATCATTTTTTATCTGTCTCATGTAAGTTATTACGTGAGACGGTCCCACACAAGTCTTTGGCTTTATTATTAATCAATGTTCGAGATATTAACACTTCAATTTGTAGGAAATTACATTATTAATACTCATCCCGTAATATACTCTCCTATAAAATGAGTATATGTGAGACTCTGTGGATGAGTTGATGTATTATTAAAGTATGATTATTATACATATAGAGTATGTTTATTGATGGTTAAAATATGTTTAAAGTGAATCATACAATAACACCATAAAATCATACTTTAATATATCATTCATCATACTTTAAAAAATCATATTTTAACTAGTAATAAACATATTTTACATATATAATAATCATACTTGAAAAATAAACCGATATTTATTCATTTTTTTGACTAAAAGAATATTTCATTCTCGAGTATTAAGAGATCTATGCAGTATCTAGTAAACGTGATCAAATATCGAACTTACGAGACATTTATTAAATAACAAATAAACCATATTTTTTACTCTTTTTATTTAAGACAAACGTGAAAAATAATTATAAACTAAAATAAATTAAAATAATTAATAATTTAATAAAAACTGCAGGCGAGTAAACAATAAATATTCCGAAATAAGATATTAGTAATGTTAAGGCAATTCAATTCAATCATGTTAATTTATTTCTTAGACCTGAATTCATATTCATGCATGTATTATAAGAGGATCACAAAAGCATGTCAAATTATCAAATCATTATGATCAACTACGATTTGATAATATTAAAGAACAGAATAATTCTAAAATATAAATAAACATTAATCCTTTTCCCTTACGCACCTAAAATGTTCTCTTAGAAGGTATTAATGCACGAATATATTTTCTATTAGTACTACATAATTAAAGCTATCATGTATTTATCAAATATTGAACTACATACCTAATCAAACATAAAAACTCTTGAATTTTTACTCTCATCAACCGACCCGTGCCACATAAGTACCGCATCATAGGAAATTTATTTAAAAGATCACATTTACAATATATTCGAAATTCAATAAAAGGTAATCCCTCTATCCCAATTTCAACTTCATAATTTTCGATTTAATTCATTTTATTTTTAATTAATCATCAAGATATTAACACTTCATTGTTTGTAGAAAATTACATCATTAACACTCATCCCGTTATATGAAGAATCTTAAGAGAGATATATGTGAGATGGATTGAGAGACGAATCAATTTATTATTAAAGTATGATTATTATATAAATAGAATATTTTATTGATAGTTAAAGTATATTTGTAGTGAATCATATACACCGTAGAATCATATTTTTTAATACTCCACATCATTCATTATACTTAAAAAAACATTTTTAACTAATAATAAATATATTTTACATACATAACAATTACACTTTGATCGACAGTATTATATAAGTACCGTCTCCTAGGAAACTTTGTTCAAGGAATCACATTTACTATAAATTCGAAATTTGATAAAAGTTACCCTCTCTGTAACAACTTCAATTTTATATTTTCGGTTTTAATTCCTTCTATTAAAAAAAAAAACTTAATTATTACCCTCATAACACTTTTTAATTTCATAATTATATCATTCTACTCGCAATAAAGGAGATATTTTAAGATGAATTTGGGAAAAGACATGAAGAGGTGGGAAGGAACCATAGTGTGCGACGTGTGTGTATGAGAAACACATATGGAACACGCGCGGATGGGCAGCACGTGGGCCAATCCGTGTCTGAGGGGCTACCCTACAACCTCATCTTTCCTGTCACCTGCTGTCTCTTTATCATATCCCCATTTCTCTTCATCTCCAACATTGCCGTATCCTATTCAAATTTCTTCCTTCTCCCACTTTTAATGTCAATTTACTATTTAAATCTCGGGGTTATTTGGGTCAGCTGTGGTCACCGGTGACCCTCGGGGTGTGCACACCTCATGTGAGGGGGACCACGGGTCACATAAAAATTATCCTTAAATCTCTCATTAAAATTTACATTTTCTTTTTGTGTGAATGGAAGTGCAGACATAATAAACTTACACTACAAAAAAATTATTTTTTACAAATAGAACATTCAGTTGGTAAGAGCATTTTTTACAAACAGAATATTCAGTTGGTAAAAGTCTTATTTTCATTGTTAAATTGGTTTTACCAACGAATTAGCAATGAAATCCGTTGATAAATTTACATTGGTAAAATGGTGGTTGGTAAATTTTTAGCAACGAAAATTCAATTCCGTTGATAAACCGTTGCTAATAATTCTGTCAATAATTTATACTATATTCCTTTGATGTTCCGTTGGTTGGTAATTCGTTGATAATTACCAACAAATTAAATTCCATTGATAAAATAAAGAATAAATACGTTGGCATTTCGTTGCTAAAAAAAAGGCAAGGACTTGTGTGATACTAAATCAATGAAAAGTGATAACTTTATTTCATGAACAATTTATAATATAAATGAAAAGTGATAATATTTTATAGAGAAAGTGATAACGTTTTATAGCAAAAATGATAATTATTTTAAAAAGTATAAAATGGTCTCATGCAAGACCTACTCAAAAGAAAAATGTTATTTTAATTATATATTTATTAGTAATTATCAACGGATTGAATTCCGTTGGTAAATTCCATTGTTAAAAATTAATTTTTTTAAGGTGTTATACTCATAAAAAAATTTAGAACAATTATTCGAGAATGGAAGTCCATATTTTACCATATGATCATTTTATTTTATTTTAATCAATTATTATTTTTTAATTATGGATAAATTATTTTATTAAATCATTTCATCTATGAATCATATATTTTTCCTTCTATAATTTTTAATGAGTTGATATTAGGTGCACCCGGATGCAAGGGTGCACCCATATGTGTATAATTTTTTATTATATTTTGTATACATGTTATTCTATTTTGTATACGTGTTTTTTAATAACTGTATACTTTTTTCACACTAAGTTTTCATTAAAAAACTAGCATCCATATGTGTATAAATTTTTATTCAATAGTGTATACATGTTTTTTAATAATTGTATATTTTTTTACACTCAATTTTTCATTAAAAAAACTAACAATTAAATTGTATATATTTTTATTCATAATTGTATATGTTTTTGTTTATATTTGTATATGTTTTTTAAAATGGGTGCACTGTATAATTAGTCATTTATAATTCTGTCTCCCTAATTACTTCTTCACACTCCACACTTTTCTTTTTATTCGTTTCAATGCTTATGCGCGTTACTTAAAATGGGAAATATACATATAAATAATACTCCCTTTTTTCAACAATTTTACACATTTTTTTCAATAAAGTTGTCTAAAATAGTTATTATTTATACACATCTCAATAACTTTATACATCTTGATAAATAAAAAAGTAATTTTTCTTAATCTCCGAACACAAAAATACGTGCGTTATTTACTACGGCGAAGGGAGTAGTATATTTTGTGATTTTGTCAACAAAGTTTATCATATTTACCTTTTTATTTTAGGTTTAAGTTGAAATAATAAATTTGGATTTTAAATTATTTGGATTTAATAATATTTTCTCAGTTTCATAATAAGTTTCACATTTGTTTAGAAGGAGTAAAAATAGTTTTAATTTATGTTTGTTACGAGGATTAATTAAATATAATAGATTTTTAACTTGTGCCAATAATGAATAAGCAAATTTGTCAAAAATAGATCCAATGAATATCAATACCAACATTAAAATAGAGGGATTAAATCATAAAATATATTCTCTGCCCTAAAAGTATTTCTTTTATCATTTTGGGATTTAGGGTATCTGCATTAAGGCAAATACTTGTGTGAATCGGGTTCGCATGTGAATTTCGTTTTTATCGATTATATTTTAGTACACGAAAAATTACTTTTTTAAGAGAAACTATTATTTTTCTAAATAAGAAATTATTCTTCAAATTTTTCACACCCTGATTTATTCTTTACTCTTTAATATATGAAAAATAACTCTTTAGAGAGATAAACTATTACACTTTTGAATAAAAAATATTACTCTTCAAAGAGTAATTTTTTATGTATTAAAAAGTAATATAAAAAAAGAAAAAAGAAAAAGAGTTCATATGTGAATTAGGTTCACACTAGACCTAATCCTGCATTAAAAGGTACTCCCTCTATCGAAAAATAATTGCACAATTTTTATTTTGCTCCATCCCAAGAATACTTGCATACCTTAAAAATGGAAGCATACACAATCTAGTCAAAATCAATTATATTATACACTTTATTCTATTTAATTACCCAAAATACCTCTTCTATTTCTTACATCATTACAATAAAAAAGTTACTTTCTTAAACTATGTACTACTAGTGTATGTATTCGTGGGATAGAGAGAGTATTATTTTACTCTTTAAAAAAAATAAGACATCTATATAACTATTAATACAACTAAAATATGAGACCACACATCTTATTAATACAATTACTTATTATATATTTTCTCGTTCCTATAAACAAATTCACACTTACTATACATCCCATAAACAAGTTTACATCCCTAAATAAGGTAACATACAAATCAACAATCTCACAACACACTTTAATTTCAAAATTGTCACCTTTGTACAACTTACATATATAACTTACTTTATATTTTACTATTTATTACCTAAAAATATCAAACTACACTTAAAAGCAAATTATAAAGTAACTTTTCTAGAGCTTCATATCTACAGTAACTGTAAACTTTTTTATGGGACAGAAGGAGCATTAAATAATAATAATACTTTTTAGTCTACGTGCAAAAAGTAAATAACATCCTCTAGGATGGACGAAAAAATTAAAAAGAAAGGCAAAGATTTATGTGAGACCGTCTCTCGTAAGCCCTTACGTGAGACGGATAAAAAGTGATAACAATATTAATGAAAAGTGATACTCAATCGATGAAAATGATAATAGTGCAATGAGCTATTTCATGAACAATTTATAATATAAATAAAAAGTGATAACATTTTATATCGAAAATAATAACTGATTACAAAAGCTAAAAATGATATCATCGTGAATCGATCTCATATAAAACTTGCAATTACAAAAATATTTATTACATATGGTTAAATAATAATAATTTTTAATCCACTAAAAACCAAATAATAACCTTCAAGCCAAGCGGAAGAGTTAAAAAAGAAAATGGGGTGCTTACTGTTAGGTGTATTGGAATTTCCTTAATTACTATAAGATACAAATTTAAAAAAATATTACTACTAACTACATAAATATATAGTGATATCCAACTTTACCCTTACAATGTGTTGCAACAAAAAATTTATGTGCAGCAAATGTTATGTAAAAAATTTTATGTGCAGCAAAAATAATACGTCCAACAATAAATATTATGTGCAGCATAAAAAAATCGTAAGTGTTATGTGCAGCAAAAATAATGTTATGTATGTGCAGTATAAAAGTTGTTAAGTCACATTAAGTTGAGGGTATATTGGGTAACTGATCTTAATTTTTTGTATTTAGCAGTATTTTTTTTAAATTAATGTATCTTATAGTAATAATAGGTATTAAGTGTGTACCTAGTAGTAATTATTCCAAAAAAAATATACGCAAACTTTTCGAAATTCAAAGGAAACTATACTTTTAAAATAAAAGGTTAAACCTTGGGACAATTGTTGAATTTTTTCTCCTTTTTACGTGTCAATCATATAAAGCATAATACAAAAGATGATTTACGAAAATGGTGCAAAGATCCGGTGTGAAATACAATGACAACACGATATGATAAATAAATTAATTTCATAATAAAATTAAAAAATAAATAATTTCAATATATATATAATTTCACAATTTCATAATGAGTGAGGCTTGCGTGCGCCCGGGCACACGCCGTGTGCCTTTAGAATTTAGTATTATGGATAAGGGTACATTATTTTGTTCTAAAGAGTATACACTTTAATTAATTAATAAGGGCACACCATTTTGTTCTAAAGGGTATACACTTTTCATTATATTTTTTATTTTTCTTCAGAAAATAAAGGGTACACATCTTTACGCTAAAGGATATACAATTTAACACAAAATTTTAAAGCACAAGGAGTGTGCTTCCGTGTGCCCGAACGCACACAAGTTTTTGCCTTGTAAAATAAAGGGTACACATCTTTATACTAAAGGGTATACAATTTAGCATAAAATTCTAAAGGCACACATAATGTGCGCCCGTGTACCCGGGCACACACAAGCTTTTGCATTTCATAATATATAAATCCTTTTTTTGCCATATTTCATAACTATATGAACATGATAAATTATTTTACTAATTTATAATTTTTGTATTGTATTAGATTGTTCGTATATTTTGCTATCATATCGCAAGTATTTAAAATGAGTTGATATTAGGTGCACCAGGGTGCAAGGGTACACACATATGTGTATAACTTTTTATTTTATTTGTATACATGTTATTCTATTTTGTAAACGTGTTTCTTAATAATTGTATACTTTTTTCACACTAAAATTTTCATTTAAAAAAACTAGCATTCATATGTGTATAACTGATAAGTCGTAACATGATTATTTTGGATGAAATTCACTTCTTTACGCATGAGTTGTGAATTATTTAGTGTAATTATGACTTATTTATATTTTTCATAGTTGAACCTTAATTATTTTATTTCTTATTGAAACAGGCCAAAATTGAGATAAATTGTACAGTCACCATAAATTATTTTGTGGGACAGTTACAATAATTTTAATTGCAGGAAAATAAAGAGTTGACCAATCAATAATAAGGAGAGATTTGATTTGAAAAAAAAAAGAAACTTACCAAAGGGAGAAAAAATACAATGAACTTGGACAACTAAAAAAAGGAAAGATGATCAAGGAATTTAATTAGAGGATTTAATTTATGATTTTGGGGATTATATCATCACACACGCCCAGGACTCTCCAGGAGAGCAGCAGATTGGGAACACAACCATTAGAGGAAGAACACCACCATTAGAACATCGGTTCTTTTATTTAATTTTATAGTTTTAATTATGTAATTTCATTTTCTAGTCCAAGGATTGTGAACCTTAGTAGATTAATTTATATGTTTGATTATGAATTAAATTATCGACTTGATTTATGAATTTATTTTGTGATTGGCTTTGATGTTAATCTTGACTTTTCAATTGCTTGTGTAGACTACCCCTCTCATATATGATTGATTATTCAATAGCTATTTTACATATTATAATCCGTAATTGTTATAATATTGTGAACCGAGTAGAAAAGTGAGGAAGTACCTCTTGAAATCACGAAATTTAGGTTGTATGATTCGCTACCCCCATTTTCATAGTCTAGTAGTCCTAATATCTAAATTTTAATGCATTGTTGAGTTCGAATCCATAGGGTCACTTGGGAATAGTTTAATCTAGAGGTCGTACCCTAGGTTATTAAACTTAAGGATATTTCAAGTTAATTGGTCGTATTGTTAGCTTAGGGGCTTGAGTTTATGAACTTGTTGGTATTTTAGGAATATACATGTGAATTAGGATATGGGAGGGGATCAAATCCTTGGACTAGGTTGTTATTTTATTTTTTTCTCTTATTTAATTTTATTAATTTTGCACTTTTATTTATTTATATTCTCATGTTTATTAGTTAGTAGATCAATCAAATCCCCCCTCTGGTTACTTTTATGAAAGCACATTAAATTCAATTTAAATTTGATTACTCCCTGTGGGTTCGACCCTTACTTACTCTACTACATTCTTAGTGGGTTTGTTTGGAAAAATTACAAATCATATTTTTGGGTGTCGGCGACAACACACCAAATTTTAGCGCCGTTGCCGGGGAGTAATCTCGAAATTTTGTTGAATTTTGTTGAATTTTTTTGTTTATTTTTGAATTTTTGCCCAGCAGTGCACTGACACTGCCTTCAGTGTCAGGTCTGCCCTGTTTTCGTTTTTTCTAATTTTTGTGGATAATCACTTTCTCCCCTTGTAGGCTTGCTTCTAATGGATCGATATCATGGTTATTATTGTCAGAATATTTAGCCATGTAGAGTTTGTGTAACCACACTCCATTCCACTCATGATTGCTCATCCTTGATTGATAGATTAGCGGTGAGACAAAGAGATCAATATTGGAGTGCTAATCAACAAAGACATTGGAATGATCAACCATATGTCAACACTTACAATCAAGGGTGGTGTAATCCTCATCATTCCCGATATGTGGACCATTTTTACAATCAACCTTATGAATATCAAAGACGAGGCTACTATGAGCAAAGATCTCAATCCTTCAATAATAGTGAATGATATTATGAGGATGATAGGTATTATGGTGATGAACATAGTTCGAAGGTTTCATTAGAGTCCTTGTTGAAACGGATGAAAATTAGTAATTTGATATTTCAACAAGGAACCCAATTGAGTCTTTAGAATTTGGAGCGACAATGTAGCAAATTAAGAATCAAGATTGAACGTTTGGTAGTACAACAAAGTGTAAATCATGGGGAATATCACGAAGAGACTACCCAAGATGAGAAATTCGAGATTGAGACAGAAATTGAAGGGAAAGAGTGTGCTGAAAATTCTGCAAATTTTGTGCAGAAAATTCTGGAAGCAGATACTGACACTGATACCCTCAGTGTCAGTTCTGCTGGAAATAAAATTGAGGTAAAAAAGCCCGATTCAATTCCTGTTCATTCTGATACTTTTTCTTCTCATTTCAGGTTGGAAAAGGTTGTTGATATCCCTCAAAAAAATGAGGCAATTGATGTGTTTCGAATTGATGAGATTCATGACCCTTTTTCTTGAGGCGATCAAGCAAATGTCCATGGAGCTTTGCACCAAAAGGCTGATCAAGAACCATATAATTTTGAAGGGAGAAAACACTTCTCGCAAACCAATAAGATCATTATATTAGTTTGAACATTTTACTCCGATTACGTGAAAGGGAAGTGAACGTTGAGCCAACGACGTTAAGAAAAGGCGCTTATTGGGAGACAACCCAACTTAGTTTTAATTTTCTTTATTTGAATTTTATATTTATTAAATAATCTTGTTCTTTTGGTGTGTGCTAATTTTTAGGTGGTGATGATGCATCTGGAGATGGAGAGGAAAATCCCAATATGTGGTTAATAAAATTGAGTGTAACCCGGTGACTTCTTTCCACTCTTGCACTTGATTTTTTCCTTGAATTTTATTTTGTTTTGTTTTCTTGAGGGCAAGCAAACGATTAGGTGTGGGCAGGTTTGGTGTATTGAGTGATATTTGAAGTTGCAATTTTTTTATTTAATTACAAGTGCATAGTAATTCATTTGGAATCATATTTTTACATTTGTGCACATGTGAAATTGATGTTGGATTTATGTTGAGATTGTGCCTTTGATATGTGAAATATTTGGTATGACAAGAGAGTTAGATTTGATGTATCTATACTTGTGAGTTGTTGGAGTTGTCTTATTATTTTTGTGACAAGTGTGGAATAATTTTTTGTTTGAGAATTCATGGCAAAATTACCCTATTGTTGTGAGTTTTGAGCCTTAAAGAGCTATTCATTCTATATAAGCTCTATTCATTTCTTGATTGTGTGCAAATTGAACTTGATATGTACATTCTAGAACTTGCTCCTTGAATATATTTTGAGATCATACATTTGAGCATGTGTATTTAAATGATAAAGGCACCTAGGCAAACCATATTTTTCCCTTCTTTTTACCTGCCCGATCATATTAAATCTTTTAGGAGAGCCACTTTGAACCTAGGCTTTTCTTTGATGAATGAGCCTATCACTTAGCCATATTCCATTTCTTTCTTAAACTCTTCCATTTGAACCCCTACTATTTTGCATATTGTGGAACTCACTGAAAAATATTTCTTGTGGTTGAATTGAAGATGAAGAGGATTTGGTGGTTGTAGGAAAAGAAAAAAATGAAGAAATGGAGAAAAAAAATGGAGGAAAAAAAAAACAAAAGAACAGGAAAAAAAATGGAGAAAGAAAAAAGTTTGGAGTGGAAAAAGGAAAAAGATCAAGTGAGAACTCCAGAAAAAAAAAAGAATTCTGAAATTGAAAAGAAAATTGGTAGACGAGCTGCAAATTTTACAGAATTTTCCAGAACGTACGAACACTGAACCCTTCAGTGTTACCCTATTTTTTCGAAAATATGCAAAAAACAGGTGTGGGTAGGGGATGTGTTGATGAAAAGCATAATTTTCATACAAGAAATTAAAGAAGGAGGAATGTGGAAAAGTTGAGAATGGCAAGATGTATCCCTTTGATGTACGTTTTACATGAATAACATAATTTGCAAAGTGGTAGATTTAGCCTTTCTAATCACTTTTTATCCCACCTTATCCCAAGCCCCATTACAACCATTTTAAAGTCCTTTTGACATTTGCACAACGCTCATTGAACTTGGTGGAGATTTGATTTGGGAGCAAGCCTATAATAATGTCTTATCTTGTTTAATTTTGAGTGTTTTGCTACCCATTACATATACTTGAGCGTTATTGAGCGAAACCATTGTGAGGCCATGAATTCTTGAATTCTTGTATTCTACATAAGTTGCAAATTTTTGTGAAGCATTCTATCACTCATTTGTATTTGGTGCACCTTATTTAATCTCTTTTAAAAGTGTCATTGTTTTGCTATCACTTGCATAAGATTGCCATTTTTCCTATACTTTGTTTTGGTCTTGTTTTTGCTTGAGGACAAACAAAGGTTTAGGTGTGGGTAGTTTGATAAGTCGTAATTTTACATCATTATTTTGGATGAAATTCATTTTTTTACGCGTGAATTGTGAATTATTTAGTGTAATTAAGACTTATTTATATTTTTCATAGTTGAACCTTAATTATTTTATTTCTTATTGAAACAGGCCAAAATTGAGATAAATTGTACAGTCACCATAAATTATTTTGTGGGACAGTTACAATAATTTTAATTGCAGGAAAATAAAGAGTTGACTAAGCAATAATAAGGAGAGATTTGATTTGAAGAGAAAAAAGAAACTTACCAAAGGGAGAAAAGATACAATAAACTTGAACAACGAAAAAAAGGGAAGGTGATCAAGGAATTTAATTAGAGGATTTAATTTATGATTTTGGGGATTATATCATCACACACGCCGGGACTCTCCAGGAGAGCAGCAGATTGGGAACGCAACCATTAGAGGAAGAACACCACCATTAGAACATCAGTTCTTTTATTTAATTTTATAGTTTTAATTATGTAATTTCGTTTTCTAGTCCAAAGATTGTGAACCTCAGTAGATTAATTTATATGTTTAATTATGAATTAAATTATCAACTTGATTTATGAATTTATTTTGTGATTGGCTTTGATGTTAATCTTGACTTTTCAATTGCTTGTGTAGACTACCCCTCTCATATGTGATTGATTATTCAATAGTTATTTTACATATTATAATCCGTAATTGTTATAATATTGTGAATCGAGTAGCAAAGTGAGGAAGTACCTCTTGAAATCACGAAATTTAGGTTGTATGATTTGCTACCCCCATTTTCATAGCCTAGTAGTCCTAATATCTAAATTTTAATGCATTGTCGAGTTCGAATCCATAGGGTCACTCGGGAATAGTTTAGTCTAGAGGTCGTACCCTAGGTTATTAAACTTAAGGATATTTCGAGTTAATTGGTCGTACCGTTAGCTTAGGGGCTTGAGTTTATGAACTTGTTGGTGTTTTAGGAATTTCATATATGTGAATTAGGATATGAGAGGGGATCAAATCCTTGGACTAGGTTGTTATTTTATTTTGTCCTCTTATTTAATTTTATTAATTTTTCACTTTTAATTATTTATATTCTCATATTTATTAATTAGTAGATCAATTCAATCCCCCCTCTGGTTACTTTTATGAAAGCACATTAAATTCAATTTAAATTTTATTTCTCCCTGTAAGTTCGACCCTTACTTACTCTACTACATTTTTAGTGGGTTTGTTTGAAAAAATTACAAATCATATTTTTGGGTGTCGGCAACAACACACCAATAATTTTTTATTCAATAGTGTATACATGTTTTTTAATAATTGTATATTTTTTTACACTCAATTTTTCATTAAAAAATAATTAAATTGTATACATTTTTGTTCATAATTATATATATTTTTATTTATATTTATATACGTCTTTTTAAAGTGAGTGCACCCTATTTTACGGTACACTTGGGTGCACGTTATAATTAGCTATTTAAAATTATTAGAACCAATTATTACATGTCGAATTTCTTAAAAATAATTTGAAAGAACTTAAGAATAACACGCTTCTCATTATAATCTATTAAATATTTGAGGATGGAGACTATAATAATAGTAGCCCCACAAAAATATCTCAAAGACATGGTTGATGATATGTGTTGACAGTAAATTTTCCATTGTTTTTTTTTTCTTTTTCTACTCTTGTATATAAGCTTGTTATAAAATAAAAAAAATAATAACGTGATATAAGTTTTTTTTATTATAAAGTATTTTTTAATCTTCATGATATTATTTATTTCTAGATTAATTATTACTTTTTGTACTTCACAATACCTACTCTGTGATACCAACATGAGAATCTTTGAACTAATATTTTATAAGAATTTTATTAAATTATCTTTGATTCTCTTATTTTTAACATTAGAAAATGTTGGTCCCACAAATATTTGGTTAGAGAGGAGATCAGAATAGATAATTTTTTATTTTATTTAAAAAAAATCAGTTTAAAGCTTGTTTTTTAGGCTAAAACTTGTGTGTATTCTAGGATACTGTGCCCTCGAATCCAACATTTTTAAAAAAAAAAATTGAACTTACATGTTATACCCTTTAATATAAGAACGTATATCCTTGATTTTCAAAGGAAAAATATGAAATTATTACACATACGTACAAAATATAAAGTAACATTGCTAGTAGATACATAATATAAATTATATTAGTACTTGGTACAAAAGTATGTAGTATAAAGTCCTAATTATCCCTTCATACATAACCCGTTAAAGACAAAACTAATACTCCGTAGAATTTCACGTTTATCAGTGCCATGGAAGAAATTGAATACACATGTAGAATCAGTATCACTACAAGAAATTTGGTCAATACCCACACATAAAATGCCCACACATGAGATGTGTGGGTAAATTGAGACACATAATATTTTATGTTTGGGTAATGTAACAACTTAATTGTGACCCTTAAAATGTGTCACTAAAAACAAAAAGTGACATTTTAATTTTATGAATTATTTTAGATATTAAGAATACCCACACATGATCACATATATTAAAATTGTGTGACTAATAATACATTATTTAGATACACATAAAATTTATGTGTGGCTAAAAAGAATCTCATGTGACAATATAATACTCTATTTGACGAAAAATAATTAATTAATAGAAAATACAAAAATAACAAATATATTTCTTGAAAAATATTATTAAATTATAATTTTATTTAGATAAAATAGCTTATTTTGAAAACATATCCTATCTATACATATATATAATTATAAAAAAATTAAGTGAAATATTTATATAGCAAAATGGCTAAATCTTCCTTTCACGCATGCACAGATACGAGTTCGAATCTTACAAGGAACAAAAATAGATAAGATAAGACAATACAAATAAAATTATAAAATAACAAGACGATACACTCGCTCACGATATAAATTTTTTTATATATATTCTCACAAATATTTTCCCACACATATATGTATGTGTGGATAAAAGATAAAGATTTACCTACCCAATTTATATGTGTAACTAAAAACATTTATCAACACAATTATAGTGACATATGTTTACACTTATTTTATGTGTGGGTAAAACGCAATGTCCACACAAAAATAGATTTTACCCACACATATGATGAGTGGGTAAAACCCAAATTTCTTATAGTGTATTCAGAATTCACTTCCCCACTATCAATGGAGAAATTGAATACTCATGCATAATCAGTATTCAGAATGGATCGAAGAAATTGAATACACATGTAGAATTAATATTCAAAATGACTAGATTCTAAATCAGTATTAAGAATTCACTTCCCCACTATTAATAAAGAAATTGAATACACATGCATCATCAGTATTCAGAATGGTATGCAATTATTGGTTTATACGTGCATCAACCAATCACGTTACAAAATATGGCTAGAAATGTAGAAAGGAGATCGTACTAACAATAGAACTAACAAAATTACTAGTGAAATTAAAGGAGAAGAAGCAGAGGATCTTCTTACACCTTTGTACAGAATCTTCAAGAGAGCAGTGTGTAGAAGTCGAGTCAAGGTTGAACCTCTTCCCGCAAGAAGAAACATGCCCCGGTAGTGCTTCGGTCTTGGCGGATCTTCCCCAAAGGTAAAATGGTTTTTTTTCGGCGAGGCAACACCGCAATCGCTGGAACTCCGACGAACAAAAGTGGATGGAGAACTGGATCGTAACTATGATGCAAATACTTTGCGATGCAAGTGCTTGTTGATTGTGGTGTGTTTGAATGAATGGTGAATGACTCTATTTATAGGTGCACCATACCACTCAGCCATAATGACAATTGCGTGATTTACGACATATTAATTATTGATGTCATAAATCCCTCTAATCAGCTATTATGACGATTTGATTGCTGATTGTGTGATATCCTCTAATCAGCAATTATAGAGGGTTATTGCGTTTAGATTCAATGAACCTACTTCAAGTTCAATAAATCTTTCGATACGAAATGATTCGTCTTCCGGCTTGATCTGATTTTTTAGAATTTTTCTCCCACATGGGATAATAATTTATTAATTCCAATTATGCTTCATATAACCTTTCCAAATAGATAAGCCAAATTAAACTCACCCATTATACTTATATAATTGGTGATTAATTTAACAATTAATCCTTACTAACCAATTAAATCCAATTAATTTAATTAATTAATTAAATTACTTCCTACAATCCCCCACATGAGTGGAATTTGGTGAACCCACATGAAATGCAGACACACTCCAGTTCTCATAAGACACTAATGTATCCGGACAGGTAGCTTGGGACTTTGAACCTTCCGTAGTCCAACACTATCTAATATACAGTGGTTTAGTAGACACAAGGTTTTTGAACTACTCCTCCTTAGTGTATACTAAGATAATAGTGTGAACACATCAATGCCTCTCATCATCATTGTTCTCACGTTTTGGTCCGTTTCGACCATGGACCCCCTTTGGATTCTTAAGTGTTTTACTTAAAGCGGCCACTCACTTCACACTTACATAGGTGATCTCCTATCTTGAGTACCCCGTTATACTCAACCAGCCTCTACTTGGCCTTTTAGGAATCATTAAAAGTCAGAGACTTAACCTCACCACAGTACGGGTTCCCATACTTGGTAATATTGCTCTATTAAGGAATGGTAGGTACCAAGTTTCACTTGAACCTCCACAATTTCATTTTCCCATTGAACCAAGTTTTTGGGATCTCCAGTCATCAAGGTTGGGTTTCCACTGTTTCAGCTCTTTTCTTTGTGGATTTTAGTCCCATTCCTTTTAACAATTTATTCATTTGATCTCGATTAATTGCTATCGTGAGCGGATCCGCTATATTATCTTTTGACCTCACGTAGTCAATTGATATTACCCCACTCGAGATCAATTATCTCACCATGTTGTGTCGCCTACGGATATGTCTAGACTTTCCGTTGTACATATCACTAAGAGCTCTTCCAATTGTGGCTTAACTGTCACAATGTACCATCACAGTAGGGACTGGTTTGTTCCAACATGGAATGTCCTCTAGGAAGTTTCTTAGCCATTCTACTTCTTCCCCAACTTTGTCTAAAGCTATGAACTCAGATTCCATTATGAAATGGGCTATACAGGTCTATTTTGTAGACCTCCAAGACACTGCTCCACCCCCAATAGTGAATACGTATCCACTTGTGGAGAACGAGTCTTTTGTGTCAGATATCCAATTTGTATCACTGTACCTTTCAAATACTGCTGGATACTTAGAATAGTGTAGCCCTATATCAAGAGTGTATTTCAAGTATCTCAACACTCTTCTCAATGCATTCCAGTACTCATTGCTTGGGTTACTAGTGTATCTACTCAGTTTGTTAACTGAACATGCTATATCAGGATGCGTACAATTTGTTATGTACATTATACTTCCTATAACCCTTGCGTTCTCAGATTGAGCTACTGGTATTAATTTTTGCTAAGGTGTACGTTTGGATCCATGGGTATTTTAGCCGGTGGATTGTCGAATGCCTTGAACTTCTTCACACTTTCTCAACGTAATGAGATTGTGACAATGCAATTCCGTCAGATGTCTTTTGGATTTTAATTTCAAGTATCACATCTGCTATACCCATGTCCTTCATGTCAAAATTTCGATTCAACATCCTTTTAATGTCAACGATTATGTCATGACTGCTTCCCATGATAAACATATCATCTACGTAGAGGCAGACAATGACAAATCCCTTTGGTGTAGTTTTCACATACACACACTTGTCACACTCGTTGATTCAAAAACCATTTGACATTATTGTGTTGTCAAACTTCACATGCCATTATTTTGGAGCTTGTTCAAGTCCATACAATAATCGCACGAGTTTGCACACCTTTTTCTCATTTCCAGGTGCTATAAAACCTTCTGGTTGGTCCATGTATATTTCTTCCTCCAACTCACCATTTAAGAAGGCTGTCTTCATATCCATTTGATGGATCTCTAGATTGTGCAATGCAGCAATCGCTATAAGTACACGAATAGACGTAATTCGTGTCATTGGTGAGTAAGTAACAAAGAAATCATACCCTTCTTTTTGTCTGAAGCCTTTAGCCACCAATCTGGCTTTATATTTATCTATTGACCCATCAACTTTATATTTTCTTTTTCCATTTGCATCCTAAGGTCTTACAACCCTTTGGTAGATCTACCAATTCCCACGTGTGGTTTTGCATGATGGAGTCAGTTTCACTGTTTATGGATTCTTTCCAGAACGGTGCATCAGGACGAGATAGAGCGTCAGTTACAGATTTGGGTTCATCTTCAACCACATATGTGAAGAAATCTTGACCAAAGTTTTTTCTACTCTAGCTCTTTTACTACGTCTTGGTTCAATACTTTATTGGGTAGATTGAACAGTAGTAATATCTTCA
The DNA here is from genome assembly GCA_023678885.1 of Pogostemon cablin. Lineage (NCBI taxonomy): Eukaryota > Viridiplantae > Streptophyta > Magnoliopsida > Lamiales > Lamiaceae > Pogostemon > Pogostemon cablin. The sequence continues at coordinate 10,696,312 of CM042964.1, read as the reverse complement.
AGTGGTCTTTTGCTAGAACTCACTTGTTCATTTCCTTTACTAGGAAATATGTTTTCAAAGAATATTGCATTCCTTAACTCTATCATAGTGCCTTCATTCATGCCAGATATTTCTGATTTGTGAATCAGAAATTTGTAGGCACTACTATTAAGTGCATACCCAACAAATATGCAATCAACCGTTTTAGGTCCAATTCTAACTTGTTTAGGTAGTGGCACTTCAACCTTGGCCAAACACCCCCACACTTTTAGGTATTTGTATGACGGTTTACGTCATTTTCACATTTCATAAGGAGTTTGATCCTTAGATTTGTGTGAAATCTTATTCAGAATGTGGTTAGCTGATAGGATAGCTTCCCCCATAAGTTCTGAGGCAATCCTGAACTGATTAACATTGCGTTCATTATTTCCTTCAGAGTTCTGTTCTTGCATTCAGCAACGCTATTTGATTGAGGTGAACATGGAGCCGTTGTTTGATGTATGATACCGGATTCAGCACATATTTGTTCAAACGGTGCTACTTATTCGCCACCTCTATCACTTCAGATTGTTTTAATTCGAGTGCTAAGTTGATTCTCAACCTCATTCTTGTAGAGTCTGAATGCTTCTAAAGCTTCATCTTTACTCCTCAAAAGATGTACATAACAAAACCTTATGCAGTCATCAATAAAAGTAATGAAATACTTTTTTCCCTCTCTAGTTTGCACAAACTTTAAATCACACGTATCAGTGTGGATTAAGTCTAGAGGTTTAGTGCTCCTTTCCATTGTTGGAAATGTTTGCTTTGTTATTTTTGTTTCTACACACTCTTCACATTTATTTGAAGTTTCAACATTTGCTACTTTAAGCAAATCAAGATTATTTAATCTTTTGATCGATTTAAGATTTACATGTGCCAATCTTAAATGTCATATTGAGGAGCACTCAACGATATAAGCAGAAGTAGAAGCATTTTCATTCATAACTTTCTTGCCTTCACGGCTTACAACCATAACATTAAGCTTAAAAAGCCCATTATCAAGATAACCACGGCCCAAGAATTGGCCAAACTTGCTAAGCACTAGTTTATGAGACTCAAATACAAGCTTGAACTGATGACTAACTAGTAGGGAGCCTGAGATCAGGTTCTTACGGATGTCTGGGACATACAACACATCCTTCAGCTTCAATTCTTTCCCGGAGGTGAGCTTCAGAGTCACGTTCCCAATACCGGCTACATCAGATGAGGCTTGGTTCCCCATGTGCAGCTTCCTTCCTTCAACGGGCGCATAAGTGGAGAAGGCAATTTTCTCCGAGCAGACATGGCAGGTAGTGCCAGTTTCCACAAACCACTCATTTGGATTTGCCACCAAGTTGCTTCAAAGACCACAACAGCCAAGTCATCCTCAGTTAGAGCCTGTTCAACCACGTTGGCATTGTGGTTCTTGCCTTTATTCTTCTTAGGCTGACGACAATCTTTGGCCTTGTGGTTGGGTTTGCCACAGTTGTAGTAATCCCCACTGCCCCACTGAACTTGGACTTTTGCACTGGCTTCTTGCCCTTGTCGTCAGACATCTTTCTCTTTTTAAGGGTCCCACATGAGAATTGAGAATTGGCCAAACTTTCCATCCATCTTCATGTTGTCCTCTTCGATTCTTAGTTTGACAATTAAGTCATCTAGAGACATCTCCTTTCGCTTGTGTTTGAGATAGCATTTGAAGTCCTTCCACAATGGAGGTAGCTTCTCAATCACAGAGCCGACAACGAATGCTTCTGGAAGCAACATCCCCTCGGAGAGAATTTCGTGCACAATCAGTTGGGACTATTGCACTTGTTCAACCACAGATTTAGAGTCCACAATCATGAACTCCAAGTACTTGTCTATCACATACTTCTTTGTACCGGCATCTTTCACTTTATACTTCTTTTTCAAAGATTCCCACAAATCTTTGGATATTTTCGTGTTTAGATACACATTGTACAATGCATCACTAAGTCCATTAAGGATGTAGTTCTTGCACAAGTAATCAGTGGAGGTCCACTGATCAAGAGCTATACGCTTTTGCGTATCAATCTCATTCTTATCCACTACTGGTGCAGACTCCTTTAAGAAGCTCACCAGATTCAGCATGGTGAGGTAGAACAATATCTTTTGCTGCCACCTCTTGAAGTCAACACCAGTGAACTTCTCGGGCTTCTCCGCTGGAGCCGGAGCCACGAATGGTCTCGACATCCCCATTGGAGGATACATCCTTTAGGATTCAGACCCAACAGGATTCACATTTACTCTTTGGGAATCAGTCCCAATAGAGTCTCTATTGATATTGGAGGTTTCACCCATTTTTGGGATCGATGCTCCGTCAATATCCATATCAGTTGTCATAGTGATTGATGGGTGCATAGACTATGTGTTTCTTCTTGGGATTATTGGTTTATATATGCACCAACCAATCACATTACAAAATATGTCTAGAAATGTAGAAGGGAGATCGTACTAACAATAGTACTAATAAAATTACAAGTGAAATTAAAGGAGAAGAAGTAGAGTATCTTCTTACACCTTTGTACATAATCTTCAAGAGAGTAGTGTGTAGAAGGCGAGTCAAGGTTGAACCTCTTCCCGCAAGAAGAAACACGCCCCGATAGTGCTCCGGTCTTGGCGGATCTTTTCCAAAGGTAAAATAGCTTTTTCTTTCCGGCAAGGCAGTACCGCAATCGCTGGAACTCCGACAAATGAAAGAGGATGGAGAACTGGATCTAACTATGATGCAAATGCTTTGTGATGCAAGTGCTTGTTGATTGTTGTGTGTTTGAATGTATGATGAATGACCCTATTTATAGGTCACCATACCACTCAACCATAATGGCGATTGCATGATTTACGACGTATTAATTGCTGATGTCGTAAATCTCTCTAATCAGCAATTATGACAATTTGATTGCTAATTGCGTGATTTTGTCTAATTAGCAATTATGGAGGGTTATTGCGTCCAGATTCAATGAACTTACTTCAAGTTCATCAAATCTTTCCATACGAAAGGATTCGTCTTCCGGCTTAATTCGATTTTTGAGGATTTCCTTCCCACATGGGATAATAATTTATTAATTCCCATTATGCTTCATATAACCTCTCCAAATAGAAGAGCCAAATTACACTAACCCATTATACTCATTTAATTGGTGATTAATTTAACAATTAATCCTTACTAACCAATTAAATCTAATTAATTTAATTGATTGATTAAATTAATTTCTACAATAATTTTATTCAATACTTAATTTCTAATGTATGAGTTTCGATGGGTGGAGATGAAACTCAAGTCGCCGGAAGTTTTGAATAGTGGGGATTGAACTCAAGAATCTTAGCCCTATTTTTTATTGTTTAACCAATCTTTGAAAGAAGAATGTAACCTCTCACCTATTTTTACGAATAAATTAGTGAGACACACTATCTTTTCATAATTATATTATAAATCATACCTCTCAAATTAATTTTTTAATACAACTATATATTACCCATCCGTGTGTTGCACGGAAAGAATTAATGTATATTACAAATATTACAATTATATACTTTTAGATTGTGTTTGAATTGAGTCATTTCAAATTCAATGGATTTGAAAATGAATGGATTTTAAATTCCTTGAATTTTAAATCCATTCATTTGAATTTCACTAATTGAATAAATTATGGATTTTTGAAAGGATTTCAAATTTATAATTCAAAAATTATTTTTAAAATAGAATTTTATATATAATAAATAAAAATAATAAAATTTTATTATATTAAATATTAAAATCTAAAATTTTTTTAAAAATAATTTTTTTGGAGGAAACTCTACCACCCAACCTACCCCTACCCACCCCCACCCCCCAAAAAATTTTTTTTAATAAAATTTTAGATTTTAATATTTAAATAATAAAAGTATTACCACCCAACTCTATCTCTTACCCAACCCAAACCCCTGCCACCCCATTCCACACACGTCCATAATAAAAGAAGAATGATACCTTGAACTTGAAAATAAGATAACAAAAAATTAAAAAGTGTAATGATACCTTTAATAAGAATGATTAAACCTGCATATAAGATCAAATAAAAGTATAAAAGACAAAACAAATTAGAATAGATTATAAATAATATGAAAGTAGAATCTGTAAAAGAGAAGAAAAAGAAGAAACATTAGAGAAAAAAAAACAAAAAGAGAATGGTTGAACCTACAGATAAGATCAAATATAAGAATGATTGAACCTAAAAATAATATCAAAGTATAAAAGAAGATAAAATAAATTAAATTATGAAAATCAGATTTATAGAATTATTAAAAAAACACAAAAATCGAAGGGAAAAAAATAAGATAACAAAAAATTAAAAAGTACAATAATACCTTTAGGAGAATGATTGAACCTGCATATAGGATCAAATAAAAGTATAGAAAGACAAAACAAATTAGAATAAATTATAAATAATATGAAAGTAGAATCTGTAAAAGAGAATAAAAAGAAGAGGCATTAGAGAAAAAAACAAAAAGAATAGAATGATTGAGCCTAAAAATAATATCAAATAAAAACACATATAAAAGAAGGTAAAATAAGTTAAATTATAAAAACATGGTTTATAGAATTATTAAAAAAACAAAAAATTAAAGAGAAAAAATAAGATAACAAAAAATTAAAAAGTATAATGATACCTTTAGGAGAATGATTTAACCTGCAAATAAGATCAAATAAAAATATATAAGACAAAATAAATTAGAGTTGATTATAAATAATATGAAAGTAGAATCCGTAAAAGAGAATAAAAAGAAGAGGCATTAGAGAAAAAAACAAAAAGAATAGAATGATTGAACCTAAAAATAATATCAAATAAAAACACATATAAAAGAAGGTAAAATAAATTAAATTATAAAAACATGGTTTATAGAATTATTAAAAAAACACAAAAATCAAAGAGAAAAAAAAAAGATAACAAAAAATTAAAAAGTATAATGATACCTTTAGGAGAATGATTTAACCTGCAAATAAGATCAAATAAAAATATATAAGACAAAATAAATTAGAGTTGATTATAAATAATATGAAAGTAGAATCTGTAAAAGAGAAGAAAAAGAAAAAACATTAGAGAGAGAAAAAAAGAGAGAAAGTAAGAATCTGATTAGGTTGAAAAGATTTATATATAATAATTTTAATGAATGAATAACTGTGGTAGAGACGATTCTAATAAAAATAAAATTGATACTATATTAATTGAAATTAAGCATATATTGATTAAAAATTAATCAAATTTATATTGTTAAATTAAATCAATAAAAAAATAAAATTTTAAATAATAAAAAATCCATTATTAGTATAATTAAATTTTATGATTTATTAAAATCAAAGAAAATCATATGTTTTATGTATATTAAATTAAATTAAATTATAATATATGAATATTGATTGATATATTAATTTAAATTAAGTATATATTGATTAAAAATTAGTTAAATATGCCAAAAATATCTTTTATATTTACTAAATTTATATTGTTAAATAAAAAAGTAAAATTTAAATAACAAAATCCATTATTATTATTATGATAATTAGATTAGATTTTATTATTGAAATCAAAAACATTAATTGGATGGTCAAGATTAAAATTGAAATATTTCTAAATAGAGTAAAATTGAAAAAAAATTGAAAACAAAAGCAGAAGTTTATGTTTGCTTTTATATATGTTAAAATAGGGTTAAAATTGAACTTTCATGCATTCAATTTGTATTGATTAGTTATGTATCTAATAATAATATAAATGTATAAAATGTACCAAATAGTAATGGACCTAAAAATATTAATTTTTTAAATCAAACATTATGGTATTTATATTTCAGTCGATTTTTCAATAAAAAAATTATACTCTTACTAATTAAAGTATATACCCTAAACAAATTATTATACCTTATACACCTTGTGCACTCGGGGAGAAAAAGTTGTCAACTGATTCTAAAATTCTGAGTTGAGAATCTCATAGAGCCAAGATTAAACTTCTCAGTGAATTGTTTAGAACTTAATGATGCGTAAATAATTAAAATAAATTGTACGATATTAGTGTGTTAATAATAGTTAGTGAACAAATCTTCACTTTGGTAGAGTTTTTCAGTGAAGCTATTAGGCTTTTTAGTGAAGTCAGTGCAGCGTGTTTAAAGTGCAGTGTGTTTAAGGTGAGATTATTTTATATTTTTTTAATCTGTTATTATTTTTCTATTGAGAACGTTATACTTTTTTTTTAAAAATTCACTTTTTATCTTGATTATTAATTATTTATGAAATGGAGTAGTTTTCTGCACCATTATTACTCTTCATTAATTAAATATCACTTTTTATTAACATGTTATTACTTTTTATTCATCTTACGGAGTCCATTCCATAATACGGTCTCACCCAAATTATTTCGATGTGAGAAATTCCAAAATGGACAACATAAGAATTATAGAGTTTATGTAATTTTCTATGTCCTCTCTCCTTCCTCCAATAGGGCAACCTATTTTAGTTGCATTCCTGTATTTCTACAATACTCTATTACCTAATTTAAGTCCAAATTCTCTACTCCATCCGTTGTTACATTTGGTGTGTCTGAAACACTAGATATGTGGAGTAGTGGAAACCGAATTCTCAAGTTAATTAAGTTCTTATAAGTAATGTTCCTTTTGTCCTACACAACCCTTTATGTTTAATGTGTCACATTGTTTAAAAAAAATATTTTTTTATGAACTTTATTAAATTTTGGGAGACATTTTAATATTTTTAGGTAATAAATAAAGTGTAAATTAATATTACGACCGAGAGGAATGAGTGACAATTAATTTTAAATTTAAATTAACTTTTGAGATTATTAAATAAAGCGTTATTATTATTTTTTTTAATGTAGAGGACTTTGTAGAATAAACAAATGAGAAAAATGTTAAGGGTTCTGTAGGACTGAGGGAGCATGGGGAGTCTCTTTTTTTGTTTCAGATTTATTAATACAGATTTAGGATTATCTATTCCAATATTCTTTGTTTTAGTTGGGGTTTAGTAAAGTTAGATTACATAAATCTCACGTACCTCTTACACATATCATATCCTATTACCTCACACACATTACCTCCCGCTTTGATTCTCCTATTATATTCTGTTGTTACATTTCTTGTTACGCACCGTTGGATAATCCTAAGGGAAATGTTGAGATTTATCTCTATGTATACGTGTCACTCATTTAACACATGTAACAAGAGAAATAATATCAAGTATAACAGAACATCCAAAACATATTACGCCCGATTTTATTATATTGATTTGACTAAAATTAAAATCTAATCAAACTTGAGTGGAGCCCTATCCCACCTGATTTAATTTGGTATATTTATAATCTACATATATACTTAATTACAACAAAACTTTAGTGTTAAGTAATATAAATGTAACATCTGCAGATCATCTACAGAGTTGGGTTGGCCCCCAAAATTTGGAAATTGTTGGACAAATTTAAAGCCACAAAATTGTGTTGTCTAGGACAAAATTTAGGGTTGTGTTATTACCAAATATCATAACCTCATAAAGTGTGTGCCAGCAAATCATGTCTCCCTCCCAATGCCCAATATTTTTAATTAGATTATATTTTGCTTCTCAATCACCAAACTCCACTAAATTTAATTCTTCCATCCAGACACCACCACATCAAATATGAGGGGAATAATAAATTTTAAAATGATTAAACATTTATTACTAATTTATATTTTTTTTAAAAAATAAATTGTTCAAAGTGTAAAGAAATTCTTCATAAATCACAAAAATTATAGTTTCTATGTCTTGGAAGTACGCTTACGATGGTGGATTTTTTTTCTTTTTTTGCCCGAAACTAGAAAATATTGAGTGTGTTAAATTCATAATAAATTAATGATATTTAATTATTATATAAAAATTGTTATAAAATAAAATAAGTTACACACTGATTATACTTGTACAACTTTTATTTTTATTTTTCAAACTCGCTACTTAACAATTATGAACGTAATGTATAAGGGCCCAAAGGTGGAATTACCATATCCCATTATGCTAATTAAAAAATCAATAATAATTCCATATATATATATATATATATGTCCTGGTTTATCATATTTAAAAGTTAGTAGTTTAATTAATAAATCAAAGACTTCATGAAATGCTGAGACCAAAAGATAATATAAATTTAAATCCTGATTTTCATAATTCTGACAATTCGAACCTTCAACTTCAATCAAAATATTACTTCATCTGTTCCGGAATTTTTTACACACTTCCTTTATTTATTTATATATTAAAATATAATTATTCTCAATATTTTATATAAATAATTCATAAAATAATTTCATTAATATTATCAATTTTCATAAATTAAATATTTTTTTATTAAAAATATTATATAATTTCTTACTATAAATCCTACATTAAAACTTATTCGGTGTTTTCACAAAGTTGTTTCCCATAATACTATTCCTTTTCATGGCACGAACACATTACATTAGAGAGTGTGAGATTAAAAGACATTACATTCATTACACACTTATCAAATAATTGTAGTTGATTTTTCCATTGTGATACTCACGTGGGAGGGGATAAGCTTATGAGATATGCCCACGGGTGAGTGCAACATGTAGAGTGCAACATGTAGGATCCACTTGCATATATATATATATATATATATATATATATATATATATATATATATATATATATATATATATATATATATATATATATGTGGGTCACATATTTTATTTATATTAGTGGGTGTGTGTGGGTCTCATGTGTGTAAAAAAGGAAATGAAACTCTTTAAGTGAGACGATCAAAATGAAAAAAATTGACTCTTTGAATGAGGCGGAGGAAGTATATATATATATAACGTAAGGACTTATGTGAAACGGATAAAAAAAATAATTTTTATGATAAAAAGTAATACTATGTTAAACGACCACCTCATTAAAAAATTTAAACTTTTAGATGAGGTGGTCATTTAACATGATATCAGAGCCTGACCAGATGAAAGGTCCAGGATTCGAACCTTACCCATTTATGAGAAAAAAATTCTACATGCAAGACTTGAGGCAATCACCTGCATATGAGGGGGCGGGTTAGAGTGATTTGATTAAGTATTAAACGATTTACCTATCTTCCAACACTACTAGAAAAATGAGATAATATGACATTTATATATGTATTGTAAGAGTTGTTAATAATACATTTTAACTATTAATACATTTTTATAAAAAGTCATCTATTCCAATGTATTATTAGGTCATGACATATTAATACACTTTACATGAGTTTAGACTACACTTGATTGTCATGATACATTAGTTTAAACTACATTTATTAAATATTAATTAAATAATAATAATTACTATTGATTAATTAATATAATATTAATAATTGAAAATTGAAAAATAAATTGATTGATTTACTCCACTAGATTCGAACCTGGATGGATGAATTTCACATGTATGACTGTAGCCCATTGATCTATGAATAATTATTTTTCAAATTTAATAAATAAAATATACGAAAGCTTAAATAGTCAAATATATTAATTATTTAATTAATTAAGATTAGAATTAATTAATTATATTTATGATTACTATAATACATTATTTTTCTTTTACTACTACTAATAAAAACTAGTTATGTCATTATTAATTTTTTACCTTTAACAATGCAGTTGTTTTTAATTAATATAACCTTTTTAAAATCAATATATAATATATATTAAAGCAATATAAATTAGTTATGAATTTATATAATTTTTTTATTTATTATATAATTTTAATAAAAAAATTTGTAATTATAGTAATATACTGTATATATGATATGAATATGTTATTTAATTTTTAATATTTATTAAATTCATTAATTAGTAATAATTACAATTAACTTATTTTATTCATATTCTATTAATTCTATTACACCTTATTATTAATAAAATTTAGACAATTACATATTTCTTACATAATCTATTTTTTATTAAGAAAACATAATCTATTAATTTTAATTAATATATACTATCATTTAAATTAGTTTATAATTATGTAAAAACATAGAAAAATAATTCTAATATTTAATACTATTATTATACATAAAATAAATATTTATATTATAATATTAAAGATTATCTTCCGGAATAAATATTTATATTTTTTAATGTTTCTTATTTTAAATTATTAATTATAAAAATATATTTGTATTTTTATTATTTCTTATTTTCTGTTTTAAATTTATTATTTATGTAGATAAATACAATAAATTTAGTTTTATTGTTAAATGTTAAACGTTTATTTTAATTCATGATGAATTACTATTTTTTATTTAATATGCTACATTTAAATATATAATTAAATTATAAACATTAAATATTAATTAGAATTAAAAAAACCTATTGTGACACTAAATTGTGTCTTATTAGATTTATATTGATACACATTAAATAGTGTATTAATGGGTATTATAATAGTGTAGCTATAACTAATGTATTGAGACACCTTTTAAATAGTGTATTAATAGGTATTATAATAGTGTAGTTATAGATTAATGTATTGATAGGATTATTGTAAATACATTTTAGAAAAAGTGCATTAAAATTAATGTATTAATAGGTCATTTTTCTAGTAATGCAATTTAAGTTTTAGATGAGGTGGTCATTTAACATACTCAATTAATAAAAAATGATAATATTTTATAATAAAAATGATAACTATTTTAAAAAGTATAAAATGGTTGGTTTGAGCAATATTTAATCCGACTACACATGACACACCTTTAATACAGGATTATTTGAATTTAAAGAATAGATCACCCGCATATGTATGAAATTAAATTGTAGAAAGAGTATGACAACTTAAATTTTGGATTTATGGGACTAGAAATCTAATAGTATATCTTTAAAAAATATAATTTGCATCTTTCTATTAAACAATCAAATTGGATTTCTGGAATTAATTCTTATTCTATATCGTGAACTATATTATCACACATTGAAATAATCTTCTCAAAATTTTCCATACTCTATTACTATAAATACCCTTTTATATAAAAGCCATAGAATATATAATTTTTAATTTTCCATTCAAGTATATTCATTTAGATAAGAATTTAGGAGAGTTCTTAAAGAAGAGAACTCACATTAGTTGAGATTCTTCCATCCTTTGGGGGAATCAATTTCTTTAATGTTTTATTAGAAATATGATTTTAAATGCTTTTTAAGAATTACGATGGAGACACCAAGAAGAAGTTGATCTTCATGAATGTAAAACTTCATTAGGTGAAATCTAATCCGACTTATTATCTTAATTAGCTTTGGTGGTTGATTGATCTTCATAAATGTAAAACTTCATCAGATGAAATCTAATCATACTTATTATCTTAATTTGCTTTGGTGGTTGATTGATGGTATGATTACGATTAATTTGTGTAGATGTCTTGATTGAATTTCTGACTTTGATTCGTTTCATTTATAAAATTTGTACGCATGCTTTAATTTGAGATTAACGCACTTGGTATTAGTGCACTGTGATTATTGTGTGCATTGTGTATCAACTCGCCCTTTCGCAAGTCCAGTGACAGAACTCGCCACAAGTTGCGCGACTTTGGGCGAGTTGGTGCATCAGTATGTTTTAGCAATTTTACGATGAGGGGGTACTGCGTAGGACATGTCGCATGTGCAATAGGTTCATATATGCGTGTTTATGGTATTTTTATCTAGATTTAAGATTATGTAATTAATTTATTATTCTTGGTAAATCATATTATATTAACCTTACCTCTTATCCACATCAACACCTACTCACTCACAGATATCAACCTTACCTTTTACTAATTGATTTTGTTGAGCTTAAAAATGATACCATGAGCATATATTTTGCAAAACGTGTTTGTTTCCTGTGTTGCAGATTTGAATATTCGAAGGATAGTGATTGAGTCCTACAAGGAAAGAAGATAAATTATGTTATTGATGTACAGTGAATCATTGAGTAATTGAAAGATCACAAAGCCGATTGATTTGAGATGCTTTATTAAGGAAAGATTGCAAACAGAATTGAGGTGATTATTTTTGGAAGAGATTTCAGAGCTGATTTAACAAGATTATTTATAGGGAAGTTCAAAGAGAAGAGATAATAACGGGAAAATTAGATTGTGTGAGTTTCATTAGGAGCAGAGTGTCTTCGGATAATTTTTCCGTGCATTATTTTATTCTTGGAGAGAAAACTTCTGTGTTATCAATTTGAGAGTTTTGTAGATCAAGAGGGATTCTTGATCACAAATCCTAGGGATAGGCCAAAGCTAGAGTTAGATTCAAACGAGATAATTAGCTGTGATAGGGTTGTCAAGTTGTTGTCAAAGTCATGTTGTAATCTAATGGATGGTTTTGAGGGAAATACGTGGTCTTCTCGTTTCGATTCTGTGATGTTCTATTACATGATACTTTCATATCTGTTTGTAGAATATCAACTTTAAGAATTACATTTGGCATTAGAGCAGGTTGTCCTTTTATTCCTGTGTTATTTTTTCGCTCTCTCTATCATGAATTCTCGTGATACTAGCTTTGTTGTTCGCCCCCTTTCTTGGATGGATCTAATTATTCTTGTTGGAAATCCATGATGGTATTTTTTTTGAAGTCCATTGGAGATGGAGAAGTCTGGAAGGCCGTAGAAGAAGAATGGACTCATCCCTTCACCATTGACAAAGATGGGGAAAAGAAACTCAAAACTGAAGGCTAGACGGATGAAGAAAGAAAGGGCCCAGTATCCAACAATAAGGCACTTTACGCTACTCTCTCTTTATTGGATGTTCAACGTCATTCACTAGTCTCGAAGTGTGTTAAAGCCAAGGAGGCTGGGAAAATTCTAAAACTTCAATTTGAAGGGATAGATTCTGTCATAAATTCTAAGATCCAGCGACTGATGATTGAATATGATGGGTTGATATTGAAGAATAATGAGAATATTGACATCTATTATTCAAGATTCTCTTCTATAATCAATCAGCTTCATCTGTTGGGGGAGAGTATTCCTGAAGAAAAATAGATCCAGAAGTTCATGAGGACATTACCTCAAAAGTTCAGTGAGAAAGTTACTGTGTTGGATACCTTCAGTAAAATTGCGAAGTTCAGTATTGATGAACTTATAGGTGATCTCAGAACATTCGAGATGAATAAAAACTTTGATCATCTTATTACTAAAGAAAAGTCTGTGGCTTTCAATGCTGAAGACAATATCAAAGATGATGGATCCTTAGAACTCTCAGTTGCTGAATTTGAGAAACACATGAATCTCCTCTCAAAGAATTATGGGAGGATGATGAGGAAATTCAAGGATGGATCATCAAATAAAAAAAAAAGGAATGTTGATCACAAATCTGGAGGAGAAATGAGTAAGCAAGTCACTTCTGATTCTAAAATTGATAAAGATCAATGTCGTGAATGCAAGGGAATATGACACTATCAATATGAGTGTCCAACTTACTTAAGAAGAACAAAGGCCCTTAAGTCCACCTAAAGTGATTCTGATTCTGAAGACGATGAGAATATCGACCACACAAATAATCTTGCTCTGGTTAGTTCTCTTTCATGTCTTACAGTTACTGAAACTAAAATTGATGGTCTTACAGATTGTTCTGATGATTCTGAGAATGAAGATTCTCCTTCTGCGGAGGATATGCGCTCAATGTACCAACTAATGAATGATAAATGTTCTTAAGCTGTCAGAATAACAAACAAATTGGAAAATCAAGTTTCCTTCCTAAAGAAGGAGCTGAAAATCTCTGAGGATAAGTTACTTGCTTCTCAAGTTCTTTTGGACTCAGCACCATATAAAAGTAAATTTGAAAGTCAATCTGTTAAGTACTATCTTGGGATCATAGAATCCCTCAAAATGGAGATGTCTATCACTTTGCAGGATAAAAACTTCAAAATCAGAACTCTCAAAGATCATCTGGAGAAAACAATGAAGCAACATCAACTAATGATGGCTTGTATAAAAAGAAAAGATAAAAAGATAGAGAAAGATCGAAATGAACTGGAAAGATTAAATCAATCCATTCATCGCTTGAATACTGGTAATGCCAAGTTGGATGAAGTCATTAGAGCAAGTAATGGATATGGAAAAAAGGGCATTGGATATGATTCTGAAGAAGATTTAGGTAAGGAAATAGTTTTTGTTCGTGCTATGAACAATTTTCAGACTTTTGTGCCAAACAAGGAGCATTAGCCAATCAATATTGCTCACCTAAATGAAACCCTTCCTTCTGAGACTCAACCACGTGTTCCTATTCTTCCTAAAAGAACCTTCTCCAAACCTAATCCGAGTATTAAAAAGACCTGGGTTCTATCCACTTCTGGGAGCTTCTCTAAATCCAGTCTTATTCACAGAACATCTTCAGTTTATCATTATTGAACATAAAAGGTCATATTAGACCTAAGTGCTACAAAATGCAGTATGATATTGCTACTGGAAAAGTTGTGAGTTGGAATGAATACCAGTGTTTGAAAATTCAGTACGTTTATCCTCTTATTTAGGACTACATAGCAAGAATTATAATACATGGTACTTTGACAGTGGTTGCTCTTGACACTTGACTGGAATAAGATCGTTTCTAAAGGACATCAAGCCAGTAAAAGGAAGCAACGTCACCTTTGGTGATGGCAAAAGTAACAAGGTTCTAGGAATTGGTACACTGGATATTCCAGGACTTCCTGAACTAGATGAAGTTCTACTTGTCGAAAAAATGAAGGCCAACTTGATTAGTATCAGTCAACTGTGTGATCAAAATCTCTATGCCATGTTTACTAAAGATTTTTGTTCAATTTTTGATCAAAATGACAATTTTGTTCTTACAGGTACTAGGTCATCAGATAACTGCTATCAACTTGGTAACATCAAAGCTCTGCAAAGTAAAGACAACGACTTGGAAATATGGCATCAAAAGATGAGACACTTAGCTGTCGGCAATCTTGTTTCCCTGTCTCAAAAGAAACTTGTTAGAGGTATACCTGACTTTAAATTAAAAGATCAACACATTTGTGAACCTTGCAAACTGGGCAAATAGGTTAGAAAGTGTCATTCATCTAGTATTGATATTCATACGGTTCACATCTTGGAACTGCTTCATATGGATCTAATGGGACCTCTTCAAACAGCAAGTATTAGTGGTAAGAAATATGTATTTGTTTGTGTTCATGATTACTCTAGGTATACTTGGATAAGGTTTCTAAAAGAAAAGTGATGCTTTTGATGTTTTTGAGAAACTGTGTTTGCAGATCGAAAAAGAAACAGGTATTTCAGTGATAAGAATTAGATCAGATCATGGTGTTGTTGAAAGGAAAAACAAGACTCTTCAAGAAATGACCAGAGTAATGCTTATCTCAAAAGGAATAGCCTTAAAATGGTGGGCAGAAGCCATGAATATTGCTTGCTATCTTGGTAATCGAGTTCATGTTCGACATGGATTAAGTAAGACACCATATCAGCTCTGGAAAGGTAAAACTCCTAACTTGAAACATCTTTATATTTTTGGATGCAAATGTTATGTTTTAAATGACAGAGAATGACGTGGAAAACTGGATAGTAAAAGCATGATAGAGTGCTTCTTGAGGTACTCAATAAACAGCCGTGCATACAGAGTTCTGATTATCAGAACACAGTGTGTTATTAAATTATTTAATATTAATTTTGATGATACAGAACCAGTGGTCAATACTATCCCTTCTAAAGTAGTATCTTTACTTGAAAAAGGAGAAAATAAACAAACTCTACAAACTGTAGAGTCAGAAGAAGAAGATTGGAGTGACTCGAGTCCCAGAACAAGAGATCCACTATTGAAGATCCAGAAGGATCATCCTTAAGAAGTGATTATTCGTAATCCTCGGTCAAGAGTTAGTTCCAGAAATGCTCCTAGAAAAGACTATTGGAAGATGGTCAATGTTTCCTTATTTTCATGCTTTGTTTCCAGACAAGAACCCAAAAATGTGAAGGAAACATTAAATGATCCAAACTGGATACTGGCCATGCAAGAAGAACTGAAGCAATTTGTTCAAAATGATGTCTGGGAACTTGTACCAAGACCAGAAGACCACAATGTCATTATTACAAAATGGATCTTCAAGAATAAGACAGATGAGCATGGAAACATCATCATAAATAAAGCCAGACTAGTTTTTCAAGGATACACCCAAGTAGAAGGGATTGACTTTGATGAGACCTTTACTCCAGTAGCTAGAATTAAATCTGTGAGATTACTTCTAGCGGTTGTTTGTCACCTTGGTTTCGCTGTTTATCAGATGGATGTGAAAAGTGCCATTTTTAAATGGCATTCTCAAGGACATGTGTTCAAACTAAAAAAGGCTCTTTATGGTTTGAAACAAGCACCAAGAGCTTGGTATGAACGGCTTATAGGGTTCCTTATTGCTAAGGGTTATGTTCGCGGTGGAGCTGACAGAACATTGTTCCTTCAGAAAACCAGCAAGGAAATTATGATAGTTCAAATCTATGTAGATGATATAGTTTTTGGATCCACATCTGAGAAAAGGGTCAAAGAATTTATCAATCTCATGACATCTGAATTTGAAATGAGTATGGTAGGTGAACTGTCATACTTCCTTGGATTACAAGTAAGTCAATCAAAAGAAGGTATGTTTATTCATCAATCCAAATATGCTAAAAACCTTGTGAAAAGGTATGGGTTGGAAAATTCCAAACATTCAAAAGTTTCTCTTAGCTCTAGAGAATCCCTATCTCAAGATCGTGAAGGAACACATGTTGATGAAACCTTATACAGGAGCATGATTGGTAGTCTTCTCTATTTATCTCCTAGTCGACCTGACATATCCTTTAGTGTTTGTTTGTGCGCCAAGTACCAAAGTTCTCCAAAGGAGTCACATTTGAAAGCTATAAAGAGAATCATAAAATATGTTGCAGGAACATTGGAATATGGACTTTGGCATTCAACAGATACCAATTCCAATGTTATGGGGTTCTTTGATGCGGATTGGGCAGAGGACACTGATGACCGTAAGAGCACTTTTGAAGGGTGTTTCTTTGTTGGTAGTAACCTTGTGTCTTGGTTCAGCCGCAAACAAAATTGTATCTCTCTGTCCACGGCTGAAGCAAAATACATCGCTGCAGGTAGTTTTACTTCTCAACTAATTTGGCTTGAAAAGATGCTAGTTGATTACCAATTGAAGCCCAATAAACTTTACCTTTTTGTGACAACACCAGTGCCATTAACATCTCAAAAAATCTTGTCCTTCATCAAAGAACCAAACATATAGACATTCGCTTTCACTTTATTAGAGAATTGGTAGAGGAAGGAACACTTGACATAGAACACATTTCCACTGAGAAACAACTGGCAGATATTTTCACAAAAGGCTTTGATACTAAAAAATTTTTATCCCTTAGGAAATCCCTGGGAATCTGTTCTATATAAATCCTTTTGCATCTAGGATTAGGCATTTGAATGGAAGATATCTTTGTGGTCCTTAGTTGACTGTTCTTGTTTGTTTTGAACATCTATTACCCATGCAGTTCAGGGCTACCTATTTGAAATGATGTATTGTGAAAGCCATCTTAATTGAAAAAGGGCTACATACACAGAAAATGAAAAGTGAGGAGTCAGCCACTGCATTTAAGAGTTTCTCTCTTGTAAAAAAAGAGTTATAAGGCTGGCTGTGAAAATTCCCATGTTCTAAGTACATCATCTACATGAACAAATTAAAATCTACCTTAAAGGATATCTGTTTCAGGAAGTTATAAGGTGTAGATGTATTTTTTTTTTTTAAAGGAATTTGCAAATTTTTATTTTGAGAAATGATTGATGTTCTTTTCAAACTTGGATACTCACGTTGGACCAAATTGATTTCTTTCTTCCTTAATCATTTTTCCCTCCCCATTTTTTAGATTATATCTGTCAGTATCTCTAGGATTTTGTGGGATATGAAAAGGCATCCCTTTTCTCTCATTTTATTCTGATCGAGTGACTGTTGATAGTCATTCCGTTCTCTCCAAGAAACCTTAAGCCCTCTCTTACCCCTTCACCATGGTTCGTCAGATACAAACTACTCTTCGCGACCTGGTTTCGGCTGCAAATGAGAGCGCTCAGGTTCCCCTGTCTCGAATATTGTGGCCACGACTCCTTCTTCTGTTACCCTAGATCCTTCGTCTCCATCCCATTGTGAAATCATTGAGGTAGATGGGAATACAGTTGACAAGTCATGACGTTCTTCCAGGAAGAAAAACCCTTCATCGAGTGCCATTGTGTCATTGTCTGCTGTCCCCCTGTTCGTCCATACCTGATGAACCCATTGAAGTGATCGATGTTGGTAATGCTCGATCCAGAGAATTTTACTCCACCATGGTGGCTTCTCGGTATGATACTTTTGTTGACATGGCTTTTCACTCTAAACGTAATACTTGTATTTCTGATTTTAAAAGTTTGGCATTTTACCCTTGATTGAGTCTGCTGGTCTGTTTGGTACTGTTTTTGGTCTTAAAGCTTTCTGTGCTAAGATTGTTAGGGAATTCTATTCCAATCTTACTCCAGATGTTGGTGATAGTGATTCCCCTTGGTTTCAAACTGTGTTTTGTCGTAATCGAGTCTGCAAGTTTTCTCCCTCTGAAATCTCTAAGGTTATGGGTGTTCCTGAAACTCCTTCTGATTTACAATTAGTTCCTTCTTTGAATACTGTATGTGAAGTTATTACCTCTGGGAAATTGTCTGTTTAGCCATCTGCTGGGTTATCTCCCTCTGATTTAGGGACCTCTTTTAGTCTTCTTCATAAAATTGCTATTCGTAACTGGACTCCGTCCACAAACAAGTCTCATTTAACAGTCTCTCAAGCTAAGTTCATTCATGTTATTGCTACCAAAGGAAATTTGTCATATGGTCAGATTGTTTTTTATGTTATTATGGGATTTGCTGGGAAGTTTGATGAGTCTAGGCTTCTTCCGTTTCCATGCACAATCTGGAAACTTTTAATTAAGGCGGGTGTCAGGTTTATGGATGGTGAGGATTTTCTTGAAAAAAATGCTCAGTGAATTGAAAGTATCTCTTCGAGTTACCACTCTGAAAGAGAAGGTTGAGTCTGCTACATCCACTCTTGAGTCTATCTCTCCTTTGGTAGACTAGATGAAGACGAATATCCTTGCGGTTCAGGCCACTCTTGACAAACAGAATGCTAGGTTGGATGTGTTGATAGAGGCCTTGGCACGAGCTAAGTGGGAGAAAAAAATGGTCACTGCTGGTGGTGCTGGGAGGAAACTAAAGATGGTCAAAAGAGAAGATGATGATGAAGATGGGGAATCCAGTGCGCAGGTTGATAAGGACGCTGATGATTCCTCTACCAGTTGAAAAGGGATATGTCCTTGTTTCTCTACCAGTTGAAAAGGGATATGTCCCTGTTTATTTTATTTTGTTAAAACTCTGAACTCTCTTTTAATTTCGGTTTGTTTTGGTTATAACTATCTATCCCCCTTTTAGAACTAACTTCATGGGTTATTTTGATTCGTCTTTTAATTTGTTTGCATGCTTGATTTTATCTTCTATTAAAATATAGCTCATGCCAAGGAGGAGTTTGTTGAGTTTAAAAATGATGCCATGAGCATATATTTTGCAAAACATGTTTGTTTCTTGTGTCGCAGATTTGAATATTCGAAGGATAGTGATGGAGTCCCACAAGGAAAGAAGATAAATTATGTTATTGATGTACAGTGAATGGTTGAGTAATTGAAGGATCACAAAGTCGATTGATTTGAGATGCTTTATTAAGGAAAGATTACAAACAGAATTGAGGTGATTATTTTTTGAATAGATTTCAGAGCTGATTTAACAAGCTTATTTATAGGGAAGTTCAAAGAGCAGAGACAATAACGAGAAAAATTAGATTGTATGAGTTTCATTGGGAGCAGAGTGTCTTCGGATAATTTTTCCGTGCATTATTGTATTCTTGGAGAGAAAACTTTTGTGTTATCAATTTGAGAGTTTTGTAGATCAAGAGAATTCTTGATCACAAGTCCTAGGAATATGCCAAAGTTAAAGTTAGATTCAAACGAGATAAGTAGCTATGATAGAGTTGTCAAGTTGTTGTCAAATTCGTGTTGTAATCTAATGAATGATTTTGAGGGAAAGACGTGGCCTTCCCGTTTCGATTCTGTGATATTCTATTACATGGTATTTTCATATCTGTTTGTAGAACATCAACATTAAGAATTACAGATTTGACATAAAATTAAAATTCATTATACTTAAATCTTCAAAACAAACATGATATTTGTTAGATTTATTTAATTTAACTAATCCTAAATCCACATTTTTTTATTCTTAAGCGTGTATATGTGAATATATATATATATATATATATATATATATATATATATATATATATTTCTTAATCAATTTTTATTTTTATTACAATTATATTCTTATAATTAATACTCCCTCCACTCATTTTTAATCTATCAATTTTACTATTTTGGGTCGTCCACCCTTAATCAATCAATTTTCCTTTTTAGACATATGGACTCACACCTTCCACTAATACAAATAAAATATGGGACTCACACCCTTCACAATACAACTACCCACTAGACATAAAATAATAATACTTCTTAATCCATATGTAAAAAGCAAATTGATACATTGATGTTGGATGGAGGGAGTATTAAACCCTATAAGTAAAATAAAATAGATCACGATCTAAAAGGGTGTAATATTACATTAATTATAAAGGTAAAATTACAATTACTCCTTTAGAAACATGGGTAGGTCTTGCGTGAGATAGTTATCACGTTCGCTATAAAATGTTATCACTTTCGCTATATAATGTTATCACTTTCCATTTACACTATAAATTGTTCATAAAATTGTATTATCACTTTTCATTAATTTAATATCACTTTTTGTTATGGAAGTTATCACTTTTCGTCCGTTTCAAATAAGTCCTTACGTGAGACGGTCTTACACAATTCTTTGCCTAGAAACATTAGATCATGAGGATAAATATTTAAAGTTATAATTAATAATAATTAATTTAGAAAAGAAAGGAAATAAATTAAAAATAAATAAAAAAAGGGAAAAAGTCAAAATAAATTGTGTTTTTCAGGATATATTGGCATGATTAATGATGATCACTTGAAATTTTTTTGGAATACCTCAAAATTGATTAATTTGGGGGTGGGGGAAGTGACTTTAATAACTTAAAAAAGATCTTCTTCTTTTTTCCCCATTATTTTTAAAAATAAATTATAACAAATGAATAGTTAAATATGTGTGTACATAGAGAAGGATGTATGCACTATGCACAATTCTAAAATTGGGTGCAATCCAAACAAGCTCTACAAAAAGCCGCATCAATCCAAATTCTGACAAATAGCGTATTTGGTTTCATATTGGGCTTCTCTTTTTCATTTTCTTTTTTTAAATCATATTGGGCTTCTTTTCAAACACCGAAGTTTTAGCCCAATTTTAGGCCTGCGATTATAATGTCACTGGTGAACGAATTTTACACTTTTCTCCAAATTAATCACATTATCTATCTCTTTCTCAAGCCAATTGATTTTTAAACTTCAGTCTTCATTTGATACCCATTTACCATAAAATCCTTCAATTTTTTTTTATTTACTTATCCTACACTTTTTTTTTTCATTTACTTATCCTACAATACTCTTTATATTTCCAAAAATAAAGTAAAACCTAAAATTTAATGATTTTAAAAGTTATTTTAATTTCATAATTACCTAAGGATTGTACATTTTATTTATTATCTAAAAATATTAAAATACACTAAAAAGTAAATGGAGTTGGTATTAAAAAAAAATTAAATAATATGGAACAACAAACATGAACTATATATTTTTTGGGCAAGTATCTTATCACGTAGTAACGACTTAGGGACATAGCGTACAAATCAACTGCATGTTCTTTTCAATTAAGGGTATTACATCCTAAAAATTTACGTTGAATTTTCTAGGGATAAAACATAAACTATTAAGAAAAATTATTATATGAAGTGTATCATTACTCGAATAAAAGAACAAAATTATAATTACATCATAAAAAAGTACTGAATTTAATAAGAAATGAACAACGAAGAGGCACAAAACTTAATGGCCAACTAATTCAAAGAAAGATATACTCCCTCCTACCTAGTCTTTTTTTTCATTTTGGTCGTCCGCTTCAAAGAGGGTCATTTCATTTTTTATACACATGGATCTACACACACCCATTAATACAACTAAAATATGGGGTCCACACTCCCACTAATACAACTACTCACTATATATCAAATAATAATACTCTTTAATCAAAGTGCACAAAAGTAAAAGACTCTTTCGGGCGAATGGAGAAAGTATATGTGAAAGAAAATGAAATATTATTAATATTTATTTAATGACAAATTATGATCACCAGCCCCTTTATTAGTTATTATTAACAATATAATAAAAACTTATACAAGACAATTTCACATGAGATAATTTTTTAAAATTTTAAAAGATTATCATTTTTTATAGATATTATTAATTTTTGTTAAAAATATTTATACTATGAATTGTTCATAAAATAATCAAATTTACCATTATCACTTTTTATTAATTTAAATATCACTTTTTATTAAAATATCGTTATTTCTTATTCAGAAATTTTCCCGTGACACGGTCTCACGTAAGTCTTTCCAAAGGCTATCACCTACCACTAAGGCCCTTGATTCAAGAACATATGATTAATTCTGCCTCGGTCTCCAAATCAAATAAGTTCTTAAAAGTATTCTTTTAACAAATAAATTTGTTATCTTTATACAATAGAACAATTATGTCCTTTAAATTTTGGAATCGAAGATTCATACCCTTTACTTATTATAAATGGGTGCTTCATACCATTCTACAAAAAATACAAACATTAATGTATATTTTCTTATAAATCAATTTGCGAACAAACTTAACATTAAAAATTTTTAAACTTTATATTGAATTAAAGAAATTCTCACGAGTTTGTCAGATACCATTTGAAATATAAGATCTAATATTAGTAAATGTATATTATTTGTGCTATAATTTCATTAGAATTTTTTTACAACTATACAATTTAAGTTTATTCCAAGTTGATTTTCAACTAATTCAATAATTAAAATTTTACAAACTTGATGTCAAAATTAACCTCTTCTTATGAGTTTTTTATATCTATAGTTTCGAATTTTAAATATAATATTAAGAGACTAACTATTTTTGTGTTAAAAGTTAGAAGTTTACAAAAGAGTTTTTTTTTTAAATATGTTTTTTCAATAAACTTTGATGTAAATAAAAAAGAAAAAAAAACATATCAATTGTGAATAAAGTTAAAATAAAATAAAATGTAGAGAATAAGTTCGTAGGAAGGGATTCGTTTTAAAGGGATTCATTTTAATATAAAGTTTGATAATTTTTAACCATCAAATCATTTGAAAATTAATTTGTAAAAATACTTTATGAAAGAGCTAGGGACATGATCGTTCTATTATGGAGTATAACAATAAAGAATTTATTTGTACCAAAAAAATACTTTATGCACTTGTATGATTCCAGGATAATATTTAGGGTAAATTCAACCCTTCTTTCCTTAATTTAAGATATATAAATCTTCGTACTAGAAGCTAAAGAATTTAAATATTAATGAGTACTCTTTCATTTCCGTTCTAATGATTACATATTTTTAATTTGTGTGTGTTGGAAAACTCACAGTCACATAAACTCAATTCAAACATACATAGAGAGTAATCTCACTAACCTCTTGCAACTCGAGTAACCCAACTCGAGTCGTGTTGCCAAGTCGTGCGTCCGCCTGTCAAGTCGAGCTGCCATACTCTGAAACTGATTTTCCTCCGTACACCAATACGAGTCGAGCTGGCAAGTCGAGCTACTGCCTGTCAACTCGTGTTAGCTCTCTGGAGACCATTCGCCGCTGCTCTTCCTCACACGACATACCACTCGACTTGCCTTCAACGTAGCTCGACTCGAGCTGCAAGTCGAGTTGCACAAGACAAGTCGAGTTGGCTCACTGACCAATTCTGACCCCCTACTGCACCTTACTCGACTTGAGTTGCTAGGTCGAGCTGACCCTTGCAACTCGAGTAAGGCCTATTTGAGCTCGTTTATTGCCCGTCTTCGGTTCTGCTCCATTTCAACCTATTTTTATCCTTTAAAACTCCACAAAACACGTTAGTAGCACCATAAGTATGCAAAATACATAAACTACGCAATTCCACATAATTACATAGCATTATTCTAGTAAAACAGTATATTGTGAAACCGAAAAGACGTAAATTTCCACTCTCATCACCTCTCTCCGTAGAATTTATGTTGTAGCGGAAGAAATAACTAAAACGTTTGTAAACCGATTGGTACTCACGAATAAACTATGATCTCTGGATCAAATAATAAAACACGAGGTTGTAAATTAATGTCCACGATATGATATTAATCTGGAATATGAAAACTAGATTTGTGTTGTGAATCCGGGAGAGAAAATGCTTTCGCATTCTAAATTCTGCATTCTTCCATCTGTCACTTGAGCGTCTTAGATAACTGCCTCCGTGCAATATATTTAATCCCCAAAAAAATAGGAGTTAAGTAACTAACTCTTAACTTCTTTCTCTCTCTTATCCACAACATCATATATGGAATTAATTTAAATAAATAATATTAATTATTATTTACATCTCCCACTCACATATGAAGTCAAAAATCACTTGATTCATTTTCTTCATGAATCATATTCACGCACAGATTAATACATCGTGTGACCCACGAGATATGGTTTTAATCGCTATACACTTGTTAGAGATATATAGCAACTCAACCAGTTTATCAAAGAAACTCAACAAGGTCGCTATACCTCAGAACTCTTGAACATTTAACATAAGTTGACTTATCTTTTTTCAGTCCCTGAACTTATCAGAGCATATTCAACATTTTTGCAAAAAAAACTATGTATTCATAATCAAGACCCTACTTGATTGACTAGTCAATGAATTACAATAGTATATATTAAATTAAGACGTTCTTCCCTTATCACTAAGTATTTACAGTCTCCTACTATAGCTGCTTTCCTAGACTAAAGTAGCAACACTAAAGTGAAGACTTAGAATATAGTAGATCATAAGGGTGAGCAATAGATAAGGACGCATACTTTTGAGAAAATAGGGATAATTTTCTCAATCATGTTGGGGTCAACTTAGCACATGTCATTTTCCTAAAACACATGTCACAATATCTTTAACTTCCTACCAAGAAATCATATGTCGTATTTCATTTAATTTAGACATCGTGTAAATCAGACTTCAAGTGTGTCACATACACTTAACTCGGATATCCTCCCTCCAACGTATAGGATCTCCGTCGATTTAGCTTTACAACAAGTTGGATTAGATTCGTAGCAAAATCTATCCCGATTACATTACTCATCGTAATCTCATCTATGTGCTCCCACTTAGCCAGAGGCGATTGCCCGTATGAGAGAGCCAATTATAAATTGCCGACATATTATTATATATGAACCATCACATATAATTTATAAAACATATATTTATAGTTAAGCCATTAACTATTCCATTAACATACATAAACATATTCAATACATCGTTTTAAATCCTTCGCAAATCCAATCCCTTTACATGTCCTATGTATACATCTCTAGGAATTGGTTTGGTAAAAGGATCTGCTAACATCAAACGAGTAGAAATGTAACTAAGAATCACTTTCTTCTTGTCTATAATATCTCTAACAAAGTTGAACTTCGTGTCAATGTGTTTGGTTTTTTCATGATATTTGGGGTCTTTTGTGTAAGCAATAGCAGCTTGATTATTACAATTATTAAAATAGCTCCCACTGGAGTGTTTGAGACCTCCAAATGTTTCATGAATCTTCTCAACCAAATAGACTCTTGAACTGCAGATGCACATGCCACAAACTCGGCTTCCATAGTGGACAGCACTATGCAAGTCTGTTTCTTGCTACACCATGAGATTGCTCCATTGTTGAGCAAGAAGATATAACTAGAAGTTGATTTACGTTCATCTAAATCACCACTCCAGTCTGCGTCTGTATACCCATTCAGTGTACTGTTATTCTCTTGATAACAGAGAAAATAATCTGCAGTCCCTTTCAGGTATCTGAAAATTCTTATCACAGTAGTCCAATGCTTCTTTCCCGGATTGGATTGATACATGCTTACCAGACCAACGACGTAGCAAATGTCTGGTCTTGTACACAACATTGCATACATAAGACTTCTAATCGCATTGGTATATGGTACTTTGGCCATTTCATTCTTTTCATCTTGAGTTTTGGGACACATTTGCTGACTCAATGATTCGCCTTTCACAATGGGAGTATCTATAGGTTTGCAAGTGTCCATCTTGAATTGTTCTAAAAGTTTTTTAACGTAAGTCTCTTGAGATAAACCCAATAATTTCTTTGAACGATCCCTATGAATCTTCACACCAAGTATGTACTTTGCTTCACCTATATTTTTCATTTCAAAATTTGAAGATAACCATCTTATTATGGTTTCAAGATACTCTTTGCTATTTCCAGCTAGCAATATGTCATCCACATACAAGGATAGAATCATAAAACAACCATTGGACCGTTTAATGTAAATACAGTGGTCTTCGTTTATCATAATAAAGTTATATGAGATTATCGTAGTGTGAAACCTCAAATACCACTATCTAGAGGATTGTTTGAGCCCGTAGATCGACTTCTTCAATCTACAAACTTTATCCTCTTGACCTCGAAGAATAAATCCTACAGGCTGTTTCATGTAGATTTCTTCTTCTAATTCTCTGTTAAGAAATATGGTCTTTACGTCCATTTGATATAATTCTAAATCCATGCTAGCCACTATAGCCAACAGTAGACGAATTGAGGCAAACCTCACCACAAGTGAAAAGGTTTCTTCATAGTCTATACTCTTGGTGAGTATAACCTTTTGGCACCAGACGAGCTTTATACCTCTTTTTGAGCCATCAGGCTTTCTTTTGATTTTAAGAATCCATTTATTCTCAATTGGCTTTAGTCCCTTCGGAAGATCTACAAGTTCCCAGACTTGATTTGACTTCGTAGACTTCATCTCCTCTTTCATTGCTTTCATCCATTTCTCCTTTGCCGGACAAGTAAGAGATTCTTTAACATTTTCGGGCTCTTCCTCATCAATAAGGGAAACATCTCCATTTTCTAGTGAAACAAAGAAGGCATGTCCTTCAATATCATAATGCCTTTGAGGCATATGTTTCCTAAAACTTTTCCAAGATAGTTTTTGATGGTTTTCTGCAGACAAAATGCTCTCATTGGGAATCGTCTGATCCTCAATTGGAAAATATCTATCAAGATCTATACCATCAGTTAAACTACTCCCACTTGGATCTTGTAGGTATTGGTTTTCTACTATCTCGAAAATAGGTTCAGCTTCCCTGATGCCCCATCTACTAGGAAATTCAGTTTCCAGAAAATGAGCATTACATAATTCCGTCTCAGTTAAGCTCCCATCCTGATCTCCTATGAACACGTAACTTTTAGAATGTTCGCAGTATCTTATGAAGTTACATTTTTTGCCTCTAGGACCCAACTTTCCATACTGACTTGATTAATTAAGTACGTAAGTTGCTGATCCCCAAGCTCTAAGGTTACTCAAGTCAGGTTTTCTACCCATTCAAAGTTCATATGGAATCGAAGCGCAACTGATTTTGAAGGCACGCGATTAAGCATATAAGCTGTAGTAAGTAACGTATCTCCCCAAAAAGAGATCGGTAGATTAGCTTGTGTCATCATGGATCTAACCATCTCCAACAAAGTTCTATACCTTCTTTTAGCAATACCATTTTGTTGAGGAGTATAAGGAACATTTAATTGTCAGATTATGCCATTTTCATTACAAAATTCCTTGAATTGTTCTGATAGATATTCACGTCCTCTATCAGTTCTTAAAACTTTGATAGATTTTTCTTTTTGATTTTCAACTTCACTCAAGAATCGTTTAAAACAATCCAATGCTTCAGACTTATGAGATATCAAATAGACATATCCAAAATGTGAATAATCATCAATGAACGTGATGAAATAGTAAGCTCCATGTCGTGCTCTAAATTTACAGGACCACATATATCGGAATGGATTATTTTTAATGGATTCAGACCTAATAGCTTTACCAAAAGATTTTCTAGCCATTTTTCCAGCAAGACAGTGTTCGTATTTGGATAATTCAACTTTAGAAAAAAGACTCAACAATCCTTCTTTCACAAGTCTATTCATACTATCTTGCCCAATATGACATAATCTAGCATGCCAAATATCATCATTCACATTTGCATGCATCACTAGAAGAATAAGCATTTAGCGAATATGAATAATCATTATAATAACTATACGTCATTCTATTACAATTTAAAACCATAAAACCATCAGTAGTATGTCCAGATGCATAACAAGTATCACTAATGATAATTACCACAGTGCCTTTTGTAAATAATACATCATAACCCAAATTAAGCAAAACTGAAACATAAATTAGATTTCGCGTGACTAGGGAGCATAAAGAACATCATGTTGAATAAAGGCCCGACCATCGTCAAGATCCAATTTGCAAGTCCCAAGTCTGACTTTGACTCGAGCATTGTTTCCTACATATATCCACCTAGTCCCTTTTGGAACACGACGGAAATCTACAAAAGCTCCTCTGTCTCTCGTCACATGGTCTGTTGCTCATGAGTCTATAATCTACAAAGGATAAGAATCAGACAGCAAGACAGTATTCGAGACATTAATTTCACACAAAACAGAATAAGATGAATCTACCTTGTCCCTCCTGGGCCCGGGGCATTCACACGCATAATGACCAAGCTTACTACAATTGTAACATGTCATCTTACTTTTATCCTTCTTATTCTTTTTGTCACGCTTCTTTTCCTTTTTTCGTTCATCAGTTTTAGTTGGATTATTGTCAGGCTTACCACCACCACATCAGATCCTTTTCCCTTCTATCCCTTCTCTCAATTCCTTTTCCTTTTGAAGCTCGAAGCTCCCTTAGAAGTAGAACCGACATAGAAGGCCCCAGAAGAAGGCTTTAAGGCTCCGAGCCTCATCTTCTAGCTCAACATGATGAGCTGCATCATTAAAAGTTTTGATGCTTTCATTATGAGTCAAGTTGACTTTGAGATGTTCCCGACGATCAGGTAAAGAGCATATCAGGGCTTGGATTTGTTGTTCATCAGAGAGTATATGACCGGCATTCTTAAGTTCGATTATCTTATTAGACATCTCTCTGAGATGTTGTCTAATGTTATGATCAGGTTTCTTTTTGTAAGTATCGAACTTAATAATCAACTGCTTAAACCTTGAAACCATTATTTATGTGTATTGGGTAGTTGTGAGAGTTGATGGGTACACTACTAAAAAACTGTTTTTGCCAACGGAATATTCCGTTGGTAAAAGCCTTAATTTCATTGTTAAATTAGCTTACTAACGGATTAACAACGCAATCCGTTGGTAAATTTCATTGATAAAGTGGTGGTTGGTAAATTTTTAGCAACGAAAAATCAATTTCGTTGGTAAATAATTCCTTTGTTAATCTATTGTTAATAATTATGTTGGTAATTTATATAATGATTTCCTTGGTAATCCGTTGGTAATTACCAACGGATAGAATTTCGTTAATAAAATAGAGAATAAATCCGTTGATATTACGTTGCTAAAACAAAAATATCATTTTTGTTGCTAATCCATTGGTAATTACCAACGGATTGAATTTCGTTGGTAAATTCGGTTGCTAAAAAAATACTTTTTTTGTAGTGGTAGTGGTGGGACCTTTTTACTAAAATGAAAAAATGAGAACCTTTGAATGTGATGCCTAATATAGTAAAATGTGGACCTTTCAGCGGGATTGAGGGAGTACTCACTTACTTAAAAAAAGTTAAATCTATCCACTTTAACACAATTTGATAAAAAAAAAACTCTAATTTGACCTACAATTTTTTAATTAAAAAATTCTATCAATCTGTCAATTATAACATCGTCCGAATAGAACAAAATCAAAAAGATCGAATATAACAAAAACCACAAAGAAAAAAAAAATTAAAAAGTTCAAATAGAACAAAAATTCAAAGTCCGAATAAAACAAAAATACAAAGTCAAATATAACAAAAATACAAAGTCCGAACATAACAAAAATATAAAGCCCAAATAGAATAAAAATGCAAAATTTGAATAAAACAGAAAATACAAAGTTCAATTAGAATAAAAATTACAAAGCCCGAATAAAACAAATTATAAAAAGGGCAATAGGCAAAAATACCCAAACTGTCAAAGTCAAATATCAATATCAAACCTTCTAAAAGTTTATATCTTTTCTACCCAATAGGACAAAAAGGGACCACTATACCCTTGTAAGAGATATTTGGCAAAAACTGTGTGGGTGACCTACATGCTCACCTATATTGTTACTCACACAACCCTTTACAAAATATATCAACATATTATAATCGACCTATTCACCCATTATATTTTACAAGAATTTTCAACATTCCTCACGCTTCAAAATGGTATCAGAGCCCTAGGTTTATTTATGAATGAATGAAAAATTATTATAAAATCATATTACTTAACGAGAGGAGAGTTTCAAAGAAATATGGA
Organism: Pogostemon cablin; assembly: GCA_023678885.1. NCBI lineage: Eukaryota > Viridiplantae > Streptophyta > Magnoliopsida > Lamiales > Lamiaceae > Pogostemon > Pogostemon cablin. The sequence continues at coordinate 10,665,639 of CM042964.1, read as the reverse complement.
TTCGAACGAAAGTTCGACATCCGAGAGTGACAGGACTATAGGCCCTGTTCAAAACTAGAGTAATGACGCCTTCTGGCCCGTTGGATATGACAAAATGAGCAGTTCTATACAACAATACTATAATATTTTGTATAGACAACAAGCAGAAAAGAAGAAAGAGGCCGCCGACCATTTTTGGGAGGGTCTCGACCGAAGATGGAAACTGGCAGAAGCCAGTGCCAATTACACCGAGGAAGAACACCTGGAGGAAAGCCGTCAGATGGAGATAAGATACTCCAAAGAAGTATCAAGAAACACAGTGGAACTCCAAAGTTTCATCGAGATCCATGGACGTGTCCCCAGACATGATCAATGGAGGAGACGACCAAATCAAGGTCCAAGAGTGATCTGCAAGCCCTATAACTTTTCATGACAGTCATAATGACAGAGTGAAAAGAGATCGAGGCAGATAACTCTAAGATGAACCAAGATCATAGAGAATTACAGAAGATGGTAAAATTCTTTGGAAAATATTACCAAAATATGTCCAAGATGATATTTGAGATCAGCCTCAAGATGGATAAGGTGGAGACATTGCAGAACAAACAACTCGACCTTATCAAGAAGTTGATAAAGCAAGTAGAATTCCTGGAAACCAAAGTAACCAGGAGAAGACCAGGAGGAAGGTTGCCACCAACCTTCGGAATAGAACCCCTTTTACACCAAAAGGGAAAGACGATGGAGGTCACAAGGTCAAAGACGGAGAGTGAGAAGATTATCGCTATCCTTCTAGGAGAATCCACATCCCCAGATGGAAAGAGCGAATCTTGAGGATCTACAAGATCTATATGAATCCTTCCAATGACTAACTATCGTATATCTAAAAATGAATGTTGGAGAGACTTCGAACTCTCAACAACAATCTCAGGCTCCCTAGACCCGGTAGGAACTGAGCCAAAATGAAGGAACTTCTGGATCGCACGGAGTCCATGAAGCAAGACAGGAAGAGACATCCCAAAACCAAGGAAATTTCAAAATGAAGGCGTTGGGATTGTCAATAGGAGCAAGCCGAGTTCGAGGATCTAACCTACACAACACCCCATATGGTCGGTCTCACCTTGAACCGATAAATCCATACAGGTTCATCTTAAACCTCGATACTCTAGACTTCAAGAATAGAGAGATCTTGATCGATGAATGGACAAATGCAATAAAGATAGCAGGAGGCGCACTGGAGCTGGACAAAGAAGGGTTCATAAGACTCCTAACTATGAGTATGAAAGAATCAGTAAAATACGCCTGGAAAGTACTCTCAGACGAAGTCAAAAAGGAGGCCATGGAAGGCGAAGACCTAGGCAATATTGTCGATCGCATGACCAAGATTTTCAAGATTCACTTCATCGGAGTAGGTTACTTCGAAGGAATGGAAGAAGAAAATAAGAAGAAGTATAGAAATGCTCTATACAACCTGGAGCTACTTGATATCTGTCACGTAGATGAATACATCAAACTCTTCACAGAGTATAGATGGAAGTCGAAGATCAAGGAGAAGGAAGTATTTCACCTGCTCTTTGCTAAGATTCCAAGTCAATGGAGAGAAATGCTGATCAAAGAGTATGAACCATACGAGCTGGATTCAATAACAAGGAGAATGTCTTTCCTCAAAACCAAGATTACAGGGTGTTGCCATCAAGCATCACTACACAAGAACTAGAAGAGACTAAGGGGAATCAACAAGACAGTACCCTTATGTTTCGAGAATAATGATCTTTCAACTATCATTGGAAGAAGTCCTAGGAAGCAGAAAAGGATGAAGAAAAATCATCCTTACACAAAAAAGAGCGAAGGATGGAGGTCCAGAAGACCAAGATCCTTTTGGTTCAAACAAAAGGCCCAACGCTATAAATCAGGGCAAAGATCTGGACCATCTAGATGGAGTTCAAGAAGTCAAGCCTCATCCTTAGGATCAAACCAGATGAGTACCGGAAGAACTCCCACGAGAAAGACATTCCGAATAGCAGCTACATGAGTTAATGAATGATTCAAGGATTGTAACTGCTACTCATGTGTAGCCAGAGGGCATATCTCACCAGATTGCTCGAAAAACCAGAAGCGAGGAGTACGACAATTTGAAACCACTCCAGAAATGGTGGAAGCTGTTTACTTCAAAGATCTGGTACAAGTATATCAGTTTGAAGATATAACCTCAGACGAGAGCATCTATGAAGAAGAATTTTTCAGTCAAGATGAATCCTCTGAAGATGAGTCGGAGTGAAGAAGAGAACTTTAGACAAGAGATGCAAGAAGATATATCTGGATTCTTTTTCCAGACATCCATTTCTCATAAGGCTCTTTTGAGAATCATGAAAGAGGATCCAAGACTCAATTTATATGATGGATTCATCGTGGGACGATTAGAGCGGTTTCTCAATTTCAAAAAGAGAAAGTACAACATTATATACAAGGTAACTGAAGGGGAAATTGCCAATTCTATGGAGCTTACAGGAAATATGATGGAAATGCAAGTGGTTCCCTATGAGGAGATCAAGAGGGAACTCAGTAAACTCCAAGAGAAGATGTCTAAGACTATGTCTTGGGTCCATATCGGAGCCATTCGGATCCTCATCAAAGCAACATTCAAAGAAGGAATCGATACACCAATCGATATTGCTATCTTTTATAAGAGGATCAAGAATATAATAGAAGCATACCTAGAAGGACTCTCGGGAAACCTATATGCAGAAAAAGTGGCATCCTACATTTACCCGAGGATTGCCTAAAATCTGGCAGACCGAGATTTCAATAGGGCACTCACCCTTCATCAAGATTTCAAAAACAAAGACTTGATGAGAGAAGGGAATAGGCCTAACTCTATTACCTATAGTATCTCGTATGCTCTGTCCAACACTCATCATTCGGACTTATTCCAAATGAAGAAGTATATTGAGACACCAGAAGTGATCGAAAGGGTTGCATGCGCAACTAGGCCAGAGATAATAGAGTTACCACCGATTCACGACATGGATTTGCAGATCAAAGATAAACCGATCTGGAGCAGACAAAATAGCCTCAGATTCGACTAGAGAAGGATTTCTTTCCAAGAAGATAGGATGATTAGTGAAAAATGGGGAAAGAAACCAATCGTGGAGGTAATCCAGGAACCAAAGAAGTTCACAACCACAGGTAAACTAAAATCTCCAGAAGGATGGAGAGAAGTCGAAGTAATATTCGACATTACTAAAAAGGAAAACTCTATTCCTTGTGATGTCCTATATTATCTCCAACAACCAACAACTGAGAGATATCAAGGACAGCTCAAACTCGGAGTTCTTGAGCTGGTAATTGAGGGAATTACATGTAGATTCCCAAAATAACTAGTGTTGGGATTGGAGTTTCTCGATGATCACAAACCTTGGGAAAGATTACAAGATGGAATGGAATTCACGGTCAAAGAAAAGAGATACAAGGTTCAATAAAAGTTCAGAGTTTTAAAGCTCCGATCTATCTATGGTCACAAGTCCATTCTCGATATACATCACTGTAAGGATGTTATATAAGGAGTACCATGTAGAATATTTTGCGGCATACATCGATTAAGGAGTCGGTATCTGCACAGCAAAAGAAGGAGTCTTTCCTAAAGGCTCTGACGAAGATTTGCCAACTGTACTGGGAAAGGATTTCTCTCAGAGGGTGCTAATCTTTAACAAAGGAATTAAGCAGGTGGAAATCATGATCGGAGGAGCAGAACGCACCCCGTGGTACAAGGTGAAAAATCCATCGATATATTTCCACGACACCGGAGCAGATATTCTGTTAGGAAATAATTTCCTACAGACATTCAAGTATTTTACCTAAGAAAACGCAACAAGAAGACTTATTTTCACAACCTTTTGTGAACATAAGATAACTGCATTAAGACTGCATAATGCATTTCAAAGAAAAATGTCAATCATATTTCGCAGCAAGCGTGGTGATAATGAAGAAAAACTTAGTCATCCAAAGATGAATGATCGAAGAAGATATGGCGAAGCGGTCCTTCAAATGAGAACTGAGACCAGAGGAGGATGGAAGATGGAGAACCTAAAGGAAAATACAATTCACCTTCTCAAAGCAAGCTTGGGAAAAAGCCTACAGAGAGACGTCACAATCGAAGAACAAACATCTTTGGAGGATGTCAAGAAGAAGATACAGAGGAACTTCAATGAGAATCTTTTAGCGTGGTGGGATAAAAACGAGCTCAAAGCTTCACTCAAAGTAAAAGAAGAAAATGAGCATGAGTTCGTGAGATACAAGCCTATCCTGATGAACCAAGATGATCGAGAGGATATGCAGCTAATACTTAAGGAACATCTAGACCTTAAGTTGATATCACCAGGAGTATCTCCATACAGCAGTCCAGGATTTCTGGTTCGAAATCATGGAGAAGTCAAGCGGGGAAAGCCGAGACTGGTGATCAACTACAAAGGGATCAACAACATCTTGGAGTTCGATGGATACTACATACCAAGTAGGGAACACTTGGTCAACTATATCAAGAATGCCAAGGTATTCTCAAATTTCGACTGCAAATCTGGGTTCTACCAGATTATGATGGAAGAAGGAAGCAAGAAGTTCACAGCCTTCTCCACACCACAAGGTCATTATATCTGGAATGTCATGCCTATGGGCTTGGCGAACGCACCCCAGATATACCAAAGGAAGATGGATAATCTTTTCAAAGATTATTTCTCATTCATGTTTTTTATATGGATGACATCCTCATAGCCTAAAAGAACATGAAGGAGCATTTGGCGCATTTGGAAGTATTTTCAGAAGTGTGCCACAAGGAAAGATTGGTGCTTTTAGAAAAAGAAGGCAGTAATAGCAACAAGACAGATCGAGTTTCTTGGAGTCAAGATTGATGAGTCCAGAATCATTCAACAACCACACATTGTAGAAAAGGTCCAGGGATTTTCCGAAGATCTCAAAGACAAGAAGCAACTCGAAAGTTTCTTAGGAGTGATCAACTTCGCTGAAATGTTCATCAACAATCTAGCACAATACATGAAGGTGTTTAGTCCTCTATTAAAGAAAGATGCTGAATTCAAATGGGAGGAATCACACCGAGAGATGGTTAAACAATTAAAGGAGATATGCAAAAAGCTCCCGAAGTTAGCCATTCCAAATGACGAGGATGATCTGGTACTATATACAGATGAAAGTGACTAATGGTGGGCGGCGGTTCTAACTAAGTCCACACCAGAAGGAGAGGTGTCATGCAGATACCGTAGCGGACTCTTTGCGGAGAAAGAGGCAAAGAGATGACACATCAATGAAAATAAGTTCTTTGCAGTTCGGAAGGCGTTAAAAATGGCCGCTATTTCTTCTCACGAAGAAATTTATCCTTAAAATTGATAACACAAGTGTTAAAGCCTTTTTGAAAAATAAAATTGAATCAAAACCAGAAAAGGCTAGACTATTAAGATGGCAAACAGAATGCCAATATTATGGTTTTAATATTGTCATTATTAAGTCTGTTGATAATGTTTTGTCAGATTTCCTGACGAGAGATGGAGGAAGCTGAAATAGACTCCATCCTGACCGTTTCAAAGCACCTGATAGACAACCTTGAGTTGAACAAAAGGGAATTAGAGATTTTGGCACTCAATGCAACGCGTGCTGGAAAATTACAAGAGAGTGATTGGACCAAAGTGTCTAATCGCATACGAGATTGTATTCGCAATAATGTGAGTCTCTTCGAGTCATTACGAGAGCCACACCTCCGGGCTGTTGATAGTAATAGCAATTGATAAAAGGAGAGTAGTCGAGAACGGGGCTCTAAACTCAGAGCAAGGGATTCAAATACCCTTAGCACGAGTCCTAGATTAGAACTTCAAAAAAAAAAACGATCCAAAGAAAAATCGAGGCTCTGGAGTCACATCTAGAGTCGACGAGTCAACCCAGCACCTCTGGGTCAAAGAGGGAGAGATCAACCTTAGGCCCATGACAGACACTTCTAAGGTTGGTATTAACTTAGCTGATTTCTCTTATTGGCAGGAATACCAGACCAGCTGGGAGAAATTAAATACCAGACAAGGAATCCGACCAGAGAAATGTCGGGTGGATATATCTGGGGAATACCCCCCGAGTTTTGATGAGAGAGGGCTCAAATTCGAATGATGTAAAGCAGTGGTATGATTTTGGGGTATTAGCCTCAATATATACTATTGCACCAAGTTTCCCAAAACTTTCAAAACTACCAGAATGGCTAAGAAAAGTGGTTGTGAAAGTATGGGAAAACAATCCAACTCTGTCCAGAGGAGATGTATTGGAGCTTTACTTCACCAGTGCGGCTCCAGAACCAATCGAAAAAGGCTGCCACGAAGCCTTTCATTATATCAAACTAAGAAGACCCGATATTTCAGCTTCCAACAAAATCAAATAGTCTTCTGGAAAGGAACCAATTTTGGTTTTCACCTATTCTGAGGAACAGATCTCTACGCGAAGAGCGAGGAGTTTGTATGCCTGCATTCAAGCAATGGACCAGGTGAAGTTCCCGTTCAAATTCGAACAAAAAACGATGAACGGGTCCTTCCTATTAAACACCTTAACAGGAAGAAAAATAGGATTTGCGGAAGATGTTGAAGAAAAGCGAGAGCTTCTTTGGAGAGACAAGATACCAGTGAGTAAACAGACGCATCAGAAATACTGTAACATGACCCACTTTGGGCAATGGACAAACAAGATATGCTCAAGCTGCTCTTCCCAAACGGAACCAGAATTTGGAAAAGGAGTAAGACTGGGCATATGAAGAACAAGAATTGTTGAACCCCCTCCCACAAAGGAGACACGTGGAAAGAGAAGGGTTCAGAATACCCAAGAGCCGGAAGAATCTTCAGGAACCAAGGAAGATAAATGACTCTTCAAAAAAGCAAGAGTCAGATGACTTTTCCAAAGGGGTAAGAAACATGTGACCCCTGTAAAAGACAAGAAGGAGGGCTCACAAAAGGGCATCCAATGCAAAAAAGGGGACCAGCCAGCTGTTAAAGATGGCATCCAAGGCATATGAAGTAAGTGCTGACGCAAGTATGGTGAGATAAGCAGTGACGTCATAAAGGACTAAGAGGCTTTGGAATCCAAATTTCAAGTCCACAAGCCTCTATAAATAGAGAGTATGAGAAAACAGAAGGCATCGACCATCACCATCTGTTTTCTCTTTCAATAAACATTGTAGTTTCTTTCCTTTCTTTGTATGAGTATTTCTGTTTCAGCTACCATAGGTAGCTAGAGGAGTCTTTTCCTCTTGTCTAAGTAGTATGAGTGTGTAATAAATATTTCCATTCCATAAATAAATAATCATGGGCTACTGCCCGAAGCATGTAACCTTCCATTTCTTTCTGCAACCTTAATGTCCATACTTTTCGACGAGAAACAGTAGCAGCATCCTGTACACCCGGTGTAGGAAACGAACCAGGATTGTGCTGAGGTCCGCTGAAGGGACGGGACTGAACCATCACATTGCGTGGTGCGTGGTTGGCTGTGAGGAGCAGCTGTAAAACCTCTCCCGGATACCCGGTGGATTAACGGGCAAAAAAGGTACTGTTACTGTTTCAAGTTGGTTAGTTATAATAATAATGTTGTTTAATTAATATACGGAAGCATGCTGGGCCTGATATGGTCGTAATGGACTATGTCTATTTTGAGGAAAAAGAAATATTAAAAAAATAAATAAATAATTTTAGTGTGAAGTGTGGGTCACCCACGTTGGTACCTACACCCACACCCACATGGGATATATTGGGCAGAAGGTTTCAAATAGTAAGGGTATAATGATCCAAAAAGGTGCTATTGTTTATAAAAGATATAAAATAAAAGGGTTGGTTGGTAAAGATATGTGATGTTTGACTTTTGTATAATTTTGCAATCCTCCCTTATAAAATCGAATAATTTTTTTTCTCTAAAATTCGATTGACATTTTCAGAGGGCTATTATAACAAATTTAGTCAATGTATGAATTTTTTATTATTTGAAATAGTGTTTTCATAACCGGATCGGAGATCGAACCGTTGACCCTAACGGTTCACGGTCGGACCGGACGGTTCAACCGGAAAAACAATAATAGTACATTTTTATGATATTTTATTATTTTGCAATATTAATTGAACTTTAATTAATTTTTTTAAAGTTTGGGCCATCATCCTTAAGTTGGGCCTGCACTTGTATCAACATCTAATTGGGCCTTCTAATTTAATTCAATATTACCCTCCACAATATCACCCTCAATTGACCTAATCTAACGCCGCTCCTCTCTTATCTCACCGAGGTGAAGCAGACTTCAAGACTACAATGGCGGTAGCGAAAACTCAAAGGATGTAAGAGTTCGTGTACGCAGCCGGCAGATAAAGCACTTCGTCCGATCTGCCTTCCGTCACTGTGCTGCTGTTTCGATTGCTGCCCGCCTTCGATTTGCCGGCCACCGCCGTCAGCTGTACCGATTTGCCGTCATCCTTCAATCACATATAGCACGCTGTGAGACTTGAAAAAAAAAAAAAACGAAACCGGCGGTTTCCGATTAGCCGGTCCAAACCGGTTTTGACCGATTTCTTCCGGTTTAACTACATAAACGGTTCTTGGGGATTTCGGACCGGTCCCGGCTCCGATTACCGGTTGAACCGGTCGAAACGGCCGGTCCGGTTCCAACGACACTGATTTGAAATTCAAATTTGCCAGTAGAATTCCTCTATAATTAATGAAGTATATATGTACTGATCAATTATGCAGAATCATCACCACTATAGGCTTTGTTTGATGATAGGTCCAATCTCTACTCCCTTAATTATAACTATAACTAATGGAGTAAATGAATCTGTCAAATCATCTATATTGTAATCATGGATGAAGTTTACTTTGATGTCTAGCTAGCCAATTACTTTTTAATTCAAGATGTATGCATCAAATTAGGCAATCAAATATAAAATTGAACACAAAAAATGAAGAAAATCTTATCTGCATAATTAGATACATACATGTATTCTAGCTGGCAATTAAACATTTAAGTAATATAAAATATTTTTCTTCATAAAACTAGATCCTAATCTATTTTTGTATAAAGTCAGGGAGAGTATTATATGACACATTGGTTTCATTTAATATTTGATCAGAAAGAAAGATAGATACAAAGTGAATTAAAAGATAATAGTATGTCCCTTACGTTAATATACTCGATTGTAAAAATTAAATGATATGTGTAACGTATATTGTAAGATAATACATAAACCAAAATTGTGAAAATGCAATAAAGTTATAAGAATTAACACTAATATCTAAATGAGATATGTTTATTTTCAGTTTCTGTGGTTTCTTAAAAGTTAATTAAAAAATTAAAAGGTTTTGTAAACCAAATGAATAGTCTTCAATCCCTCAAAAGACATGCCATTCTTTTGTTGGTAATCTCATTTGTAAATAACCATAAATATTATTCTACAAGTAATGTTATAAAGTAGTTAGTATTGAGTAGGGATGTAATCGAATCGAGTCGAGCTGAACACTACTAAACTTGAGTATCGTTTGTTAAGGAATAATCGAACTCGAGTTCGAGCTTGAACTCTTCGAGAAAAAAAAATATCGAACTCGAGCTTGAATTGAGACTATTTGTTAAGGCACATGAACATGTTCACGAACACGTAAGGAAACTTTTTATGAATGTTTGTTCATGAACATATAAATATTTTTGTTTGTAGATATTAAAAGAACATTTCATTAATGAACATCTAATGTTATTCATAAATGTTAATAAACAAACCAACAAATGATAATAATAAAAGTTAAAAAGACATATTTAAATATTTAAATAAACACTTAAAGTATTACTCATATTTGTGTTTTTAATATAAATATTTTATTATCAAGTACTAATAAATAAATAATACTCCGTATATACTACTTAAACATAATAATAAAATTTACGAACTAGATTGCGAGCCATTAAAGAGCCAATTAACAAATATTTTCGCGAGCTTTTGAATCGAATACCCTTAAGCTTGAGTTTGGTTTGATAAACTAATCAAGCTTAAGTTTTAAGTTTGGTTTGGCTTATTAAGATTAACGAACGAGTTCGAACAAATATTTTATCGAACCGAGATTCGAATAATTTACGAATGGTTTGGTTCACTTACATCCACTCCAAGAAAGCAGAAGTTTAGAGTCGTTTTGGAAAAAAAAAAAAAAAGTCACTAGAAGTCCAGAACAAGTCTATAGTTTCAAATTTCTAAATCCAGATTAAAATAATAAAATAAAATTATGTGGATAAAGATTAAATCATACTACAAATAATAAATATGTAATCTTTTAAATATACGTTTGAAACTTTTTTATGTAAATTAAAAGTTAATATTTTAGTAGTAGATGATGTTCTAAGTTTTACTTGTACATATACCTCTAACTTTAATTTAAATTGATGATAAATTGCGTAATTTCTAACATTTTAGGAGTATTAATTTTATATAATCTCGACACTCATAAAAATGAAAAATGTATATATATATCTTATAATGAGACAAAAATTACAATATATATATTTTCGTTACAAATCATACAATCTTGATCGGCCCACAATATTGTGGTACAAAAGTTTCATACCATCGTTCTCAAAAGTTAATCGTGATGATTACCTTAAATCGATGTGTGTTAATTTAAAATTGTTGCATATTAATATACTAACTTGTTTGCATAATGTTGAATGCTTAAAAAATGTAACACACTTGAACAATTTCACTCCACCAAACATGTTAAATAATGTATCTCCCGAGATGATACAAAAGGCCCATTAAAATGAGGGCACATAATGGACACACGAGATCTCATACAACTCGTCAATATATCATCTCGTATTTTATCTCATCTTCACGCCTTTAATTTCATGTGTAAAGTAATAATTAATGGTACGTACATATGTGTATCATCATCATATATACCGTACACATGATTACCCAGCTGCTGAGATGAAATAATATTGATCACAATATTTCAGGAACATGAAATTTCAAATTTGTACACACAATTCAAAAGAAAATATCATATATCGTTCGGGTCAGGGTGCTGAATCTGTATATGGTCCTCTCAATATTTTAATTCTCAATTTTTTTTTATTTTTTATTGGTCATTTTTGTCCGATTTCGATCGTTTTCGTTTGAAAATTTTTAAATTTCACTGGAATTCTCAAATATTTTGGTTCTTTATGTTCTAAAACATTTGGAAATTTTTTAGAAATTGATGCTACAATATATTTATTGGCTGCTTATACTGAACTTATATGAATTATTTAATTCTAGCTTTTGAAGTTCAGCATTAGATTTGTAAAAAAAAAAAATTGTGAACAATGGCAAAATTTTAAAATTTTCCATCTAAAATGATCAAAATTGGACAAAATGACTAAAATTGAAAAAAAAAATTACTAAAATTGAGAATTGACATACTGAGAGGACCATATGCTGAGTTGGGCATACTTATAGGACGAAATGTGATAATTTCTCTACAAATTAACAATGAAGTTCAATGTAGTGTCTCTAAAGACCGAATGAGTGTCTTAATTGGAAGTTTCTAAGTATATATGAGGAGAATATTGAAACTACCAGAAGAAGTTATTAAGTTGGGCTGTAGCTTGAGAATCCTCCTCATCATGTGAAGGAGAGTGTACGTGCCTTCCCTCATACGTCGTGATCACCATTCTTGGATCGTCTGCTAATCGTTCGACTCGTTTCTTAACACGACAGTTGTCTTGTGTGCATCGGTAGTAGCTCCTGTAAGTTCATACATCAAAAAATATTGTAAATTTGCAGTTTTGCATACCGCAAATTTATTACTGCATATGTGAAACAAGTTGTGAGACTATTCAAATTATGAACTTAGATAGGGGAATTTGGAAAGCATAATGGGGTAATTTACCTAGTATAAGAACAAAAAAGAAAAAGGGGAAAAGGACAATGAGAATAAAATGGGTACTGCAAATTGCAAACTGGCAAATGCTGGATTCATGATCAAAATAGTAGGCCTTTATTTTGGGGTGGGCTCTCTTGTTTGTGCTACAAAAGTATGCAACTTTGGTAATTGAGGGGAATGGCTCCTTAGATTGTAATCATTTGGCAATAAAAAGTTGGATTTACTTTTTAACCCTAAACCCAAATCATCAACCTTAGATCCTCAATATTTCAAATTTCAAATTATAAAAATGATGATCATCAAGATTTGCATATAGATAAAAGTTAATAAGTTATGACAGTGTATATATGATGGGCTGCTGTAATAATAATACTACTGGAATTAATCATCAATTATGCGTACTTCACTTTTGCCTTTGTACATAAGCAGCAAGCATTAATAGCATTGATTGATGATGAGATTAATGATGAAATGTTATAATGATTCTTTCTCTCTCTTTCTCCCTACTGCCATTCAGTTATTACATCATTGTACCAGATTGCTCTTGCATGAAATTTTCCCTAATCAAGAATTTGATCAATTTGATGATTAGCAGACAGTACATCTTAATTAATTAAACTTGTAAGAAATGAAATTACTTACCTAGGATGTTGTGTGTTCTTGACAACTTTCTGTCCATATTTTCTCCATTTGTAGCCATCATCAAGGACATCCACATCACTCATGGTCTTGAAACAAAACCTTGGCTCTCTCACCTTTCTTCTTGCCTTGATCTTCTTCATCTTCATCGCTGCCACGCCTAAATGATCATCGCCTCCACCTCTAATCTTCATGCTCATGCAATCCCCCCATGCCCTAAATCCATCAAAACTAAATTAATTACTCCATGCATGATCAAGAAACTGATGATTACAAAAATTAATTAATCATTACCAGTAATTAGAAGGTGATGATCTTTGCAAAGACAGAAGCTGGGGCACCCCAGAAAAGTGAGATGAGAGAATATCTTCCTTTTGCTTTGTGACTAGAGAATGATCAGAAAGGGGTGTCAATGGTGAGTCTGCTGCAAGTGAAGGAGGTAGTGTGAATAGGGTTTTAAGGGGTTGATTGAACCCTAATGGAAGAGATGCAAAATTTGTGTTGAAAGGGAATATTCCAAGATGTGATGAAAGAATCATATCTTGTTCTTCAAACAAGCTCTCATTAACCATGGCTTGGGATATTGCAGAACTCATATTACTCTCTCTCTCTCTCTCTCTCTCTCTCTCTCTCTCTCTTTCTCTCTCTTGAATCTTTCACAAAAGCTCAGCAGATTTGTCTTCTTCCACAAGAGGAAACTACGAGATTGAAAACTTCTAATGAGGGGGGCTGTATTGATCTTTTATTCTAGTAAACTAGGTTCAAATATTATAAAAAAGTTCCATCAAGATTTGTGGAATATATATATTCCTTGCAATACCTTATACCTTGCCACGGGTTCATCATAAATTAGAGTTTTTTCCCCCTTTTTGACAAAAGTAGAGAATTTATTGAATTTAGTACAATAGTTGTATCCAAATTAATTTTGTAAGATTTGTGGGACATCTTATATACTCCCTCACTCTTACACCACCGTTCACACTTCCCTTATTTCTTCGTCCACAACACCCTTCACACTAAAAAAATATATATACTATATATTTTTTCTTAAATATGTTGTGTTATTTAAATGAAAAGGGTAATTAAATATAAGTATCACTGCGATTTATCTCCTCCATCAATCTTCAGAGCAGGAGCTGTGGAAGCCTTTATGATGGGGTACACCATAAATATTACCATTTAGCGCGTGTGGCCTGTAGATGGGGAGTTCACTCTCATTAATGAGGGGAGTTATGTTTAAACAAGTATTTTTAAATTCCGGGCGGCTATTTGTACCCTAAATTTATTAAACGAACCCTATTAATTTATAAATTTAAAATATATTAATGTGAGAAGACGTAAATATCCTTATATTAATAATAAAATAAGATTAGTTATGGCAAATTGTTATACAAACCCCAATTAAATTTTTAAATGCACCCCAATTAGTTTTTTAAATGCACACCATTGTTATAATCAATAAACCACAAAGAACTCTAAACCCTATGAATTATACTTCAATGTAGTATCATGGAACAAGCAAAAATAATCAAAATTGGCTTTGTTAATATTTTATTTTAATTTTCTATTATTTAAAATTTTTATAATTTAATTTAAATATTATAAATTTATAAAATAATAAAATATAATACTCCTTCAGTTTCATTGATACGTGACATTTTTTTTTGCTCGTAGATTAAGTGATATAATATTTTAATGTATAGTAAAATGATCAAAGAAATAATAATTTAATGTAAAGTGTGTATATGTATTAGTTTGATGTGTGGACTCATGAAAAGAGAAGTAGTAATTAATTTGTTTGGGTCCCTTTTACCAAAAAAGTAAATGCACACTTTACATTGGGACGGACCAAAATTGCAAAACGCATACATTTTTGTGGGATGAGTAATATTTTAAATGAAAAGTAATAGTACTTGATAAAAAAAAAAAGAAAAGAAAAGAAAAGAAAAAGTGACACCCATTCAATTGAACTACTTTAGGACAGATAAAAATATTTTTAATAAAATGTGATACATAATTAAGGAAAATGATATTCGTCCAATTGAACTGTGTTTTATAAACAATTTACATGATGAACAAAAAGTGATAATAATTTTAGTGAAAAGTGAAATTGATTATAGAAAAGTGATGCCAGTCAATTATTTCAAGGCAAATAAATTTAATAAAAATTTATAGTAATTTTAATAAAAAGTGATAAATGATTAAAGAAAAATAATATTTGTTCAATTAAATTATTTTATAAAAAATCAGTAAAATTAGTTAAAAAATACAATTTTTTTTTAACAATTTGTACATTAGATGGGAAGGGTTCTAATATGGGGGTGCGGGTGGGGGTGGGGTGGGGAAGTATTATTATTCATTGTTGATACAAAAGTCAATTACGTTGATCCATTACTGTGGCCCGCGATTTTTCTTTATAAATATCCTTATTAGATTAATGGATAATCATCTCACACGTGGAATGAAAATTTGTGAAATGTACAAATTTCCCAATCAATTTCTAGTCACTTTATTATCCCAATTCTCTATTTAATTATTATTTTTGCCAATTTTGATAACTTTATTCACTTAAAAAAAAGTCCTTTTGGCCAATCTTAATTCAAATAAATCGAAATTTTAAAATAGATGCCGAAAACTCACATGTGGCGTATGATCATTAAAATTGTGGGATTTTTCAGTACCTCCAACCCTAGCTAATTAAATTGGCATCCATATATACCATAGCATATTTGGCAATGGGAGCAATTCCTTTCACATCACACCAAAAATATATATATATATATATATATATATATATATATATATATATATATATATATACTCTCTCACTGGAAGAGTTTTTTTGGCGTCCACACACTAATATATTTAAAATATGTACATATTTATTATATATTAAATAATAATACTCTTTAATCCACATGAAAAAAATAACTCTTAAAAAAAGTATAATTTTTTTATTTTGTATGGACTTCATCCCATCATAATTCTCTCGCTGAGATATTAAAAAATTCTAAATTTCGAATACTTGTGCATGTCACGTGCGAGCTATTTTCTAATATTAATTTTAAATTTTCAATTAATTTGGATTAAAACTAAATAACAAGTAACTAAAATTTAAGAATTGAAATAATAAGTGAGTAAAATGAATTCGAATTTACTGACCAAATGTAATAATTTGCGACAAAATTAAAGTGTAAAAATTAGAAAATATAAAAAAAATATAAATGGGCCGTGGGCGGAGGTCTCTGAAAGATGTCTCATTATATTACACTTTTTGTCTAAAGTTAATCCCCACATTTCCACCCTTTTCTATTTATTTAATAATTTTAACCTATAATTTTCAAATATTTTACAATTCATAAAGAATTTCTAATCCTCAAAAAGTCTGATACTTTGATCATTGTATTGAGTGATAAGTGCGCACTGCAAACCTAAGTTCTGAGGCATAGTGTCTCCGCGATTGGGGTTCTTTATAAAGAATATTATTTCTTGTAAATTGATTAATTAATTTAGTAAATAAATGGAAAGTAATAGTCGGGAAGTGTTCTGGAGCATTTATAAGAGGAGGCTGAGGAGCAAATAAAATATTGGATAGCGCTATTGCAACACGAAATTTTATTTAAAGAATTCGGATCTAAAAATAAATGTCAATAAATTTTTTAGGGATAGTTACTATTAAGACATTAAAAATTTCTTTATTATTATTATAAGATACAAACATACAAAAATACTACTACTAACTATATAAATATATAGTGATATTTTAATATTACCCTTACAAAGTTCTGCACATAAATATTTGTGTGCAGCAAAAGTTCGTGCAGCAAAAGGTATGTGCAATAAAAAAAGTGTGCGCAATAAAAAAAATATGTGCAACAAAAGGTATGTGCAGTAAAAAAAGTGTGTGCAATAAAAAAAATGTGTGCAGCAAAAAAAGTGTGGTGGTCCGGCGGTGGTCCGACAGCGGCAGTGGGTGGGTGCGGGGTTTAGGGTTTGTAGTTTAAAAGTGTATGAGATTATAATGAATTCAGGTTATATTTGGTATTTTACTTTAATATTTTGTTGTGAAAGTAATTATTTGAACTCATTAAAACTCCTAGTAATTTATGGTACAAAGTGTGTAATTATGAGTAATTTTTTCAATTTTTTATTTTAGTCTCACCCCTAAATACCCAACTTCTGTCGAGCTGAAGAGAAGGAAAGAGCTTACCACCTAACACCTCTACCGTTTGTATTCTCCGCAAAAAAGAGGAAGAGACAGTAAGCCATCTAATCTGCAGCTGCAATATTGTCCAAGAGTTGTGGAGTAGGTGCCTTTGTTGGCTTGGAGTTCAAACTGTGCTAGCAAATAACCCAACAGGTATACTCTTACAGTTTAGCAATTTGTTCCAAAACAAAGCCAAGAATAAACTGGCCTGCAACGTATGATTATGCACGACCTGGACCATATGGAGCACGCGTAACAAAATTTTGTTTCAGGACAAATCCTGTGACAGCAACAAGATACTGAATGAAATAAAATCACATATATGGAGATGATGGGTTTGGAAGAAGAAAAGCTTAAAAAGTGATATTTATTTCTCATATTGGTTTAATAACCCTTGTTATTTGTATCCTTTAGCTGTGTTTCCTTCTTACCGAGAGATATGAGACTTCTAGTAAGTTTCACCAACATGTATTCTGTAAATTTTTTCGGGTAAAACTCTTACTCGGCAATATACTTTTTCTTTTTTAAAAATTCTAAGACCACCCAAATACATCTCCACACAAAAACATATCGTACGCAACTACTCAAAGAACAATTGATCACAAAAAGAAAATAAAAAACAAAAGAGGCGAGAGAGAAGGAGAAAATAAGAAGGAAAAAGAGGAGAAAAGAAAAACATACGGAACATAAGATCCCCATTGAACCATATCAATTTGATCCGTTTAGAATTACCAAAATTCTTTATCCATTAAAATCTGTGTATTTTATGGTTGCCTTAAAAAATGTTGAAGGATTTATATATAGAGGCTAATGATAAGTTGTCAACGTATATTATTCTCTCTATTTTTTAGTATTTAAGTTTATTTATACTTACTTGTAGTGTAGGAAGTATTGTTTTTTTAAATATATAATGTAAAAAAAAAAGTAAAAGAAAGTTGATAATTTATCGAGAAAAAGTTAAAGTTATTGGAAATGATAAATAAAGTTTAAAAAGTACTCCTTATATCCAGTTTAAATATGACATTTTGATTTTTGTACGTAAATTAAGGAGTGATATTATTTAATTTGTAGCGAGTAGTTGTATTAGTGAGTGTGTGAACCTCATATTTTAATTAAATTAGTGGGTATGTGTAAGTCTCATATGTTTAAAAAAATTAGAGTCTTTGAGACGGATGCCCAAAATGAAAATTTAAAGAGACTTTTTAAAGTGACAGATAGAATAAATAAAGTGGTTGAAATTAATAAATTACTGTGTAAAAAATAAATAAAATGTAGTATAATTTATTTTTATTGTTATTGAAACGTGTATAAATACCTCAATAACTTAAAATAAAAAGCGTTCATAAATACATCATACTACAAATCAAGGAGCAGTATAATTGTTGTTTAGGTTTTGTTTGGTTGTGCAAATGGATTGTCAACTTTCTGGGCGGTGTGGGTTGCACATGACTCACAGGGATGCACTCATTTGTGATCTTTTATGGATCCTATGGCAATAGTTAACTATCATCTGCTTTCTACTTATTAGCTAAATACAAAATAGTATGGAAAATAGATTTTTTCGTCAGTTAACTTTGTCCAATTTTAAATTTAGTCCACAAGTTTTTCACTTTTTGAAAATTGTCCATTATATTTGCAAAATTTTGAAAATCGTCCATTATATTTGAAAATTTTAAAAATGATCCATCATGTTTACCAAGTTCAACAAAATCGTTCGTTTCAACAGGTCATTAGTAGGTTATTCTAAAAGATAAAAAAATAACCCCACTAAAAATAGACCCAATAGGTCAACAAAATCTTGTTATATATATATATATATATATATATATATATATATATATATATATATATATATATATATATATATATATATATATACTATTTTACAAAAAAATAGCCCCACTAAGAATTTATATTATACTCCCTCCGTTCGTCCGAAAGAGAGCATTTTGCTTTTGTGCACGTTGATTAAGAAGTATTGTTATTTAATATGTTGTGAGTAGTTGTATTAGTGGGAGTGTGGACCCCATATTTTAATTGTATTAGTGGGTGTGTGTGGATCCCATCTGTGTAAAAAATGAAGTGACCCTCTTTGAAACGGACGACCAAAATGGAAAAAAGACCCTCTTTCGAGCGGATGGAGGAAGTATCAATATTTAGTTAAATTTGCTTCACTTTAGTATTGAGATTAATATTATTTGTTTGGTATATAGAAGTGAAAAATGAAAAGTGAGATAAAATTGGTTAAATAAAAATATGATATAAATTAATTGGAGTGAAAATATTCAAATGACCTGCCATATCAGGTCAAAGGACCAAAATGTTGAATTTTATAAAGTTAATGGACTAATTTCAAAATTGTTATAAAATTAACAGACTAATTTCAAAATTAAAAAAGTTAATTGACTAATTTCAAAATGAGTGAAAGTTAACGGACGAAAAAAACTATTTTTCCAAAACAGTAAACAGTCCTACTGCTAATTTTAATCTAAATGCCAAGGGATTTTTGTCATTTTCTAACAATTTTTATCTAAATCATGGCAAGGGATTTTGTCATTTTCTAATACTTTCTCCTTTTCTAAATATTGTTAATTTATCTCCATATTTATTTGTTCTATAAAATAATACTCCTTCAAAAAAATAAATAAACAAAGTTAATTTAAAATTTCAAAAATACACTTTAATTTCACAAATGTCATCTACTTTTACACCCATCACATATTTTATATTTTATTTATTAATTAAAAATATCAAATTATCTCTAATAAAAATTAATAAAATTAATTAAAATTTTATTTTTTCTTAAACAACGTGCAATAATAAAGATAAATGTTCAAAGATGGAGGCAAGAATGTCAAATATGGCCCAGCAACCCAAACCAGTTGATGGAGATTTGATGGATATAAAATATAATTAGTATAATAGATTTTGATTTGTTTCCTTTATTTATAATTATCATTAATGTGGTAGATCTTAATATCACCTATAAATAGATGGTCTTCTTTATGTATTAGGAGGAGTTGAATTTGTTTAATGAAAATAAGAGTTGTTCTTTTTAACCTCTTTATGGTATTCATAAGAATGAATCAACGTATTTGAGAAGTATATTTTTCGATATTCGTAGGAATCAACGGATTATAGAGCTGTTTCTACGTATAATTATCTTTTATACGTTCTCTCTGCATCAATTGGTATCAGATCAACGTATTAGTATCTTTGTTTATCGTTCTTTCATATCTTCCGCTGCATCAGTAATCAACAGATATAGAGTTTGTTCTAAGTATTTTTATCTTTAATACACTCTCACTGCATCAATTGGTATCAGAGCTAATTTATGATCCTTGATGATGATTATGAGGCATCAATCGGTATATGATATCATGTACGATGAGCAGATCTATGAATACGATAATCTTTCTTTTTCTGATCTATTTTCTCCGTTCAATCTTGATTTGGACGAGTTTGTTGATGGTGGCTATGAAGGTCCACCTGTATTTGATGAGGAAGATGATGAAGTTTCTTATGGTGGCTATGATGGTCTACCCATCTTTGATGAAGAAGATGAAGAAGGTTTCGACTGTGATAACCCATCAACTTTTTATAAAAAAGTAATGCTATTTTCCACGACGTTTATGGTGATCCAATTTTTATAGAGAGATGATTGAAGTTGCTGTTAATACGCCTAATTCAAAAGATTTATCAATTTGTATGATCCAAAAGATTCATATTTTCTAGATCTCATAATTTGTTGCAACATTAAATATGAAAATGTTATTTTAAAGGATTTTGGATTGTATGGATTCAAGGATGTTCCAGCATGTCTTCGCACTTTCGTTCGTGACACGACCCTGCACGATTCGAGGGCGAATCGTCTCAAAGCGGAGGAGAATGATGGAGATTTGATGGAGATATAAAATATAATTAGTATAATAGATTTTGATTTGTTTCTTTTATTTATAATTATCATTAATGTGGTAGATCTTGATATCACCTATAAATAGGTGGTCTTCTTTATGTATTAGGAGGAGTTAAATTTGTTTAATAAAAATAAGAGTTGTTCTCTTTGACCTCTTTACGGTATTCATAAGAATGAATCAATGTATTTGAGAAGTCTATTTTGCGGTATTCATAGGAATCAACGGATTATAGAGCTGTTTCTACGTATTATTATCTTTTATACGCTCTCGCTGCATCACCGGTCCTGCCCCGTGACATTTGGGACGGATCCGACCTGGCGCGTATTGAAAATGGGGCGGGTCTGGATAGTAGTGATGCTCCGATTTGACCCGTTTGGAACCATTTAATATTTACACTATATAATATATTATGTGTATAGTATATTTTATTTATGTTTTTGTATTATATTCATTATTTATAAGTCCGGTAATCACTGCAATTTTTTTGTCCATCTCAACAATTATGCACGTTTCTATAAATGGATAAAATACATTACAATACTACTCACTTTATACCCACTTTTCAATAACTTTACATACCTTTTTCATTAAATAATTTAAAATACTCACTTTTTACACACATTTCAATAACTTTACATATCTTTATCTTTATACATAAAAAATTAACTTTTTTTAATCTCCGCGCACTAGAATACATGCGCAAATTACCGGGACGAAGGGAGTATTAATTAAGTAAAAAATACATGATAATACTTTGTATATAATTAGTAATTTAATGAAATAATATATATTACACATTATTTATAATAGGTATAAATATTTAAAATAAAATAAATAATCAAAGTGGACGGACCCGCTCCGCCCCGTACGGAATATAGGGCGGCCTGGACCCGCAACAAAAGAACGAGTATGAATTTGGATACTCAACTACGCGGCCCGCCCCATTTACATCCTAAATGGAGGGAGTAGTATAATTTTCTCGTTGTTGGTCATATGCAAGAGAGAAAAAATAATACTAGTAATAATAACGGTCTCAAGAGTTTGTGTTTTTCTTTTTAGGGTGTAACGTGTTTTATCTAAAAGGTGCAGAACATAAAATTGAGCAAGTCTTGCATGAGTCTGAGAGTGTTGCACTTTTTTTATTATAAATTATTTTTAAATAAAATGTTACTGCAATTTATTTTACAAATTGTTTATGAAATAATTTAATTAAACAAATATAATTTTTCATCGAACGGATTTTAATTTTATTGAATATGTTATCACTTTTTATATGTATCACATAATTCATTTCATGACACAGTTTCAAAATAACAATTTTAAGATAGTAACTTAGGAGAGTGTACATTTATAAGACATAATGTTGTTGAACTAGGAATTACAGGACATTACTCTGTCTTAAACTTTTCGATTAAAGGATAATTTAAACTAAAAAATTTTAATTATATTTTTGTAGTGAAAGATCTTAATATCCCTATTTATGATCCGCACACTAACAAAAACTTTTTTTTTTTAAATAATCGAATTTATCAACGGAATTCATCGTTAATAATTACTAATGGATTCCTAACAATTTTTTTTTAGCAATAGAATTCCAATAAATTTATTACGTTTCTACCGACGGAATAACATTTGTTGTTGTTATCAACAGATTACCAATGAATTATTATATAAATTATTAATGGAATTATTAACAATAAATTATCAATGAAATTATTTATAAATGGAATTGAATTTTTTTCGTTGTAAAACTTTACCAATCATCACCTTATCAACGAAAAATTACCAATAAATTCTGTTATTAGTCCATTGATAATTCAATTTAATAATAAAATTAATATTTTTACCAAATGGAATATTCTATTAATAAAACACAATTTTTTGTAGTGTACGGATTTTAATAGTATATAGTATTAAATGTACGGTGAACTGGTGAATTGAGGATAATTTTATATAACATAATAAAAGTATATAGTAAAACTTAGTTGAAGATGTTTTTTTCGAAATTGATGTTTAAGAGAATAAAGTTGAATTTAAGACAGTCTATAGAATAAGGAGTATATTTAAAGACTAATTTTTAAAAAATAATTCTAGCTATTGCAAAAAGGGAAATTTGAAGGTGAGGGTGCAAATAAATCTAGGGTTTTTTTTTTTTTTTTGATTTTGCCCCCAAAGAAAAAAATAAATAAACTAAATGGGCAATGAAATGATGATAAATCTTGGCTGCAAATCTCTTGGTGTCTGCATCAGCAGTGAAGACATGATTGTGATTATTGATGATAGGAGGGCCTATTTGACTTTTGGCAAGAAAAATGCTTGTCACCTTTCCACTCTCCTTTTCCAACCCCACTTCTACCCACCATTTCCCAAGTTCCAAACAACCCTATTATATTGTTATGATCTCTTCAATTGCACACATTAATCTATATTTTACTTTTTGTGGCATATTAGTATATTTTTAGTGGGCCCTAAGGGGCATATGTATGCATCATTTCAGCTGATCCCATTGATCAAGCAATTCCACATTCAACAACTATTCATATGTTTGTGTCCCTCCTTTAATTTCTTGCCTTTTAGTACCATGGTAATGAAGATGGATAGAGATGGATCAATCAAAGTTCATTTGATTGAGCAACTATTAAAGTTTATGGATGCATTATATCCTCTTCATCCCAACAATATCTCCAATTATCTACACATATATTAATTGATCATCTAGTATGCATCGTGAAATTACAAGAAATAATCAGCACACTTGATGTATTGTGACATTTAGTGTGATATCTCATATGACATCTCTTAACAGATTGATACGTGATGAGGTAGAAAAATCTAATCTCTTGTTCGTAGGGTTTTTACGTTAACTTAGGGTATAATTTTTCTCTTCTCTCTTACATGTCATTCATCTAATGAAATGACATAAGATATATCACACCAAAGTGTTGTATGATATCCAGACCCAATAATTAATGATTGAAGTAATTTTTTAATGAAAAAAAGAAAGAAGAATTCATTAATGTGAAAATAAAAGAATTATGGGTTATCGAACGGTTTGAAGATATAGTTTTGCATGTAGTCGAGCACATGAATCTAGATTCGCGTGTTTAAGTTTCGACCCGATTCAAATGTTACAACAATGTGTATTGAGTTAGTGTCATTTAATATAAAAATTATACGCTTGATTTTTTGGAAAAAAAAATTCTTAGTTAAACATTAATGTCCTTCCAATTCAACTATTTCAATGAAAAAATAATACTCCCTCCGTCCATCCGTAAAGTACCTATTTATTTTTTGTACGTAAATTAAGGAGTATCATTATTTTATATAATAAAATGGGTAGATGTATTAATAGTGAGTAATTGGTATGTGTGAGATCCTTTTACTAAAAAGAAAATGAATACATTAAAAATGAATGACAAAAATGATAAATGAATACTTTATCAGCGGATAGAAGAAGTATCATTATTAATTAAAATATGATTATTTCTTTTAAAATAAAATATAATACATTTAAGCACACTGTGAATATGATACCAATTCTTTTATTTATCATGCGCTCTTGCACTATTTTGCTGCTGCAAGCGCCAAATGGACATTTAAAATTTTGAGCTCAATTTCCACTACCAATAATAAAAATGTGGAAGAAAATACAGAATGATCTTTAATTTTAATAGTTTTAAGATTTTGATTAATTTTACTGAAAATTGCTGATGCTTGTTACTTAATGTTCACATTTTTTTTTAAGTTAGATATCAAGACCGTCTATGATGCGATTTCAAAAACACAAGTGGAGATATCAGTGTTTGGAGACTTTATATCAAAATGCAAAATTTTTTTTACAACAAACGTTTCTTATTCAATTCATTTTATTCCTCGTTCTGTCAATACATTGGCACATTGCATTGCTTGTACTCCGTGAGCAGTCGCTTTTCTCCATTATTGGGTCAAGCCTCCTACTTTTGTGGATAGTCTTCTCAATAACTTTTATTCTTGTTCTACTTAATAAATGAAACCTTGTTTGGTTTTAACAAAAAATTGTTCACATTTTTTATCAAAGAAAGACCTAATTTACACAGATTCAGAGTGGAATTGAACACATAATAGAAAAGCATAAAATTTAGGGACAATGTTACATATTTTCTCTCCATCTTGCATATAAATCATATAACGAGTGACACATAAAATGATACACACAAATGACGCAGGAGATTCGGTGTGAATCTGAGCCGAAATATGACACACTGGATTCTCTGTATCATTTTTGTGTATCATTTTATATATCACTAATTACATGATTAACACATAAGAGGGTGAAGAAAATTCAATCATTACCCTAGAGCTGATTTAATTTTCTTTAGAATGTAGTTTTTTCTCTCTTTATGTATTATTTATTCAATAGTACAACACAGAAAATATTATACCAAAATGCCGGAATTGAATTTTTTATTAAACATTTTTTGTTTTATATTATAAAATAAAATATACTCCCTCCATCCCATTTCAATATTTACGTTTCTATTTTGTGCCTCTCATTTCAATGCTTACGTTTTCCTTTTTAGGAATATGAGACCAACCTAAAACAATTAATATATCATCCAACACTTATACACCTACCACCTCACATCAAATATTATATTTTTCCACCTACTATCTATTAAAATATAATACTTTTCAATCAACGTGCAAAAAGCAAACGTAAACATTAAAACGGGACAGAGGGAGTAGCACTTATCAATCATTTAAAAATTAAAATATAAGATGAAATATCATGTAATATTTTCCATATCAATATATCCCTAATAGATAAATAAATCTTGAGTGACGTCAAGTCATGATTTTTCTTTATATTTATTTTTATACAAATACAATGATGAGAATCACTATTTATATTAATATTAACAAAACCTAACTTCGATTCTAATGACTTAAAAAATTGATTTTGCACCAAAATAAAGTTGATCAAATTTACAATCTTTTCATGTTCGGTACCACAACAATATTATTCTTTATCCTAATTTTGCATATATTTAATTAAACCACAAAATTTAGGTTGCCATATTATGAATTATGATATCTTGCACAAAGTTTTCTAATTATGTTTTCTTTATAAATATCTTGATTAATCATGAATTAACTTCAGTTTCAAGTTAATGATGGGAGGAGAAAAAAAAAACAATATGTCCCACCTCTACTGAACTTCACAAATTATGAAAAATAGTACTCCCTCCGTCCCATAATATTTTTCTCAATTTCCTCATTTATTTGTCCCACAAACCTTTCACCCCACCCAAAAAAAAGAAAATATCACTTTATTCAACAACCTCAAAAATTGCTTTAATTTTAAATTTGTCACTCCTTTTTCACACATATAATTATTTTATATTTTTTAATTACCTAAAAATATTACAATACTCTCCAAAATCAATAAAGTTAGTCAAAAAGTACAACTTTTCTTAAACAATGTGGAACACTAAACGTGAAAAGTTTCCCAAGACGGAGGGAGTAATAATTAAGAGATCTAGCAATTACTTTTTGCTTGCAAATAAATGTAGAAAATTGGATATACTTTATTTATTTATTTTAATTTAGTAATAATTTTTTAGCGAGTTAAGGCATTGTTTGGCATAAGAAAAAAGGGGGTGGGTTAGCGTTAGGCATGCGTTTGCATGATCTAAGCGCTTTTGCATCATGAACAGGCAAACCCTAATAAAAAAAAATAGAAAAGCGTATTTTAAAAAAGAATAAATCGTTAGTTAGTTTCGTGAGAAGGATGTAGGCAGTAGAGTGTTGGCAAACAAGCATCATTTCTTTTTGTCTTTCCTTTGCCATAGGGTGGCCAATGCCCATCATGCCTTCAACACTAATATATTATGTAGGGAGAAATTTTATTTTACTACAGTTCTTGGAAATGACCTCTTTTAGGAAATTATTCAATACTAATATTTAATTAATAAATATACATTTTGAATTTTAGTTTAAAGTATTATAACAAGAATTGATAAAAATATTACTTCTCTTCCTGCTGCATAAGTTACCACTTTCTTTTCTTTGTTTTGTAGAATTAAGTTCACACATTCCTTTTTATTAGATATATGTAACCACTCAAAACAATTAATATATTCTTACATAAATTACAAATATAACTATTTAAAAAATATTAAATTTCAGAGTTCAATTAGGGTGCACCGACCACCGGGTGTATCAGGACAATTACAACCGCTAGATCAATTTACAATTCAATCTTCACCATTAAATAAATAAATAAAATAATTAATTTAAAAAAAAAATTGCCTACTTCCCCTATTTTAATCTATAAATTTGGGGATGCACCAGGTGCACCTCATAATTATCCTAAATTTCAACCCAAAAAATATGTGATAACTTCTTTAGAATGAAGGGATAATACATATTTCTTCTCTCTAACAAAATAATCATATTTTCTCATTTGTTCTTTCTACAAATAAAAAATAGAAAAATAAAAAACTCTTAAACAAATAACAACTTATTTTAAAAATATTTCTTTTCATTCTAACTTAACGTTAATACCTTTTAATTTAATTTTGGGATTTGCTAGTTTTAATGATAAATTAATTATAAATTAGTTTGTTATGTGAGTGAACAGAGATGTTAATAAAATGTAATGTAAAAACATTAGTTAAGTTTTTTTTTTAATTTATAAAAAGTTTAAATTTGAATTTGAGAAAAATTAAAATCATAATCTTAATACATCTAAATGACAGTTTTATGTCGCTGATGTGCCATGTCTCATTGAGCTTCTTGATGAGATGTAATTTTCTTATTAATTAGAGATGTAATTTTCTTATTAATTTGGTCCCCCAATTATCTCAATGTAAAGTAGTTTTCAGTTGTTTGAGAATCAATTTTTTTCTCATATTAATATTTATTTTTAATTTTCATGTTTCATGAGATTATATGTGCACACGATCTTCCATTTGAGATTCATGAGATTAGATGTACTCATAATTTAATCATTTTGACTCAATGCACCATGTATATGTTGAAAATTACTTACATTTAAATCGTTGTTCTAATTTTTTTTTCCCAATGTTTAGTAATCTATATTAATGTTTGTGAATAATTTTTTTTCTCTTTATTGTCTAAAAATTATTTCCTGTTTTGTGATATTGGATCTCCTTTTTTTTTTTCATTCTTTATTTTCTACATTCTAGATTATAATTAATTTATAAGCTTCATTGAAGATTTAAAGAAGGGTTTGCATACGGATCCCACTATAAAAATTGAACTTCGAGCTATCTTGACATCCGTACGCGACTTTGAGTATGCATGATGTAAGAATTTTGTATAGTTTATATTTTTTTTTGTTAATATTTTATTCTTTATGAATTGAATGTGCATTGATTTTATTGTTGAGCTTCATTTAAATCAAAAATTTAATAGGTTGGTTAAACAATTGTTTCAAATTGGTAATCTGTCTATACTTAATTATTGATTTTATTTTTTTATTTTATTCCTTTAAATTAATTTTTATTGTTGAATAGTAATTGTTAATGATCAATTCTCTATTTTTGATTGTGTAATATATATTTCTATCATCATTAAATAAAAAAAAATCTAATAATTTTGGTTTGAATTAACTTGAGGATCAAAAGTAATATAATAAATCAATAAATCAATTAACTAAGTACCTGCAAAATAGTAAATTTATAATTATTATAACAAATTGTATAAGTATTAATTTCTATCATCAATTAAAACTAAAAATGTCAATCAATTTTATTAAATACTTTTACATGATTTGATTCAAATTTTAAATCATGATCAATTACTATTTAATTATTTATTTAAAAAATAGGTTAAGTTGTTAATTTGTATCATATTTAGTTCTTAACAAAGCTATTCCATTCTAACTTAAAGATTTTAATTCATTATTTATAATCAATTAATTTTGAGATAATTTACAGGGATTTCTATCTAGGTAAATTACTTTAACACTTATGATATTTTTATTTAAATTTTGAAAAATTTTATTATCTTTAATCATTAATTATTATATGAGGTATTTTACATTTAATAAATAATTTATTAAATATTAATCCATATTTTTCCATAAATAGTTTATATAACTTAATTTCAAATTCTACCAATGTCTTATTATATTTAGTTTAATTATTATTTTATTATAAAAATTTTAATTGTAAAAATTAAAACCTTCAGTCATCAATATTGTAATATTAGATTTTTAAAGGGGTTAGAGTATAATTTTAATTATTTTCTACTAAATATTTTATTAAATTAGCTTAAGTTATTAATTTTAAGTATATTTTATTTTTATTTTAATATCAAGCTATTTTTAATTTTACAAATAATAGATTTTAATTTATTATTAACAAATTTAATCTTAAATGGTCTATTTCACAATCACATTCTTTTTCTTAATATTAAACTTAATATGTCTCTCCTTTTTCTTTGATGACATGATCTCAAGAGAATAATTTTAAATTTTTTATATTTACTATTATTCTTTTCTTATTTAAACTGGATGCATATATTTTTTCTAAAAAATATTACTCTATCCGTTCTAATAATTTTTGCACACTCCCTTTACAATTTACAAAGGATGTGTGCAAAAATTATTAATGGGACGGGGAAGTAATACATTTATAAAAAAACAACGTAATCAATAAATTGTCAATCTGTCGATTAAATTAACTATTTTTGAAAATTCAATTTATCTTAAATAATTTTATTTTAATTTTCTATTTTTATAAATAAATTGTGGATTATTACAATGAGATAATTTTATAAAATTATATCTAATGAATAATTTAAGTAAATAATTGATTAATTTGTAACCGTATCCCATTTATCAACGATTTCGATGGTGTTAATTTAAATATATCATTATTTAATTAAAAAATAATTTTATATTGTACAATGAAAAATATCACTAAAACGCTTTGTAAAATATGTGCTTGCAACTGAACAAGAGTAATAAAATTTTGAGTTTTAATTTTATATCAATATATTATTTTTAAAATTTAAATATAAATTTCATTAAAAAAACAAACAAAATTATCACGATTTAAAGTGACATTTCCCGCTAAACAATTGGAAATTAACAAATTTTGAGTATACTATTACTGTTGGGGTAGACATGACTATGGATGATTGAAGATGACATAACATGACATTATAATTTAAAAAAATGTATTGTAAATTACACATATTAATATTAATTTATATTTTACAATACTTCATTGTTTACCGAATGTATTTCACGTATTTTTGTGCATGGAGATTGAAAAAAAAATCTTTTTGTGTAAAGTAAGAAAGAGGAGGAATGTTTTTAGTTAATTTAATTTAATGTAAAATGAATATAAAGTTATTGGGATATGTGAAAAAAAAGTGGGATGTGAATAAAAAGTGTGTATTACTATAGTGTAACTTTTACCACTTTTTAATAAAAAGAAATATAAAAATTATGCGGACGGATAAAAAAAGATAAGTATAAAATATTCCCCAAAATGGAAGGAGTATAAGACTTATAAAAATTAGTAATTCAATCTGTCGCATAATTGTTCTCATGTGTTCCATTTTCTTTCTTACTCTTAAAAGTTTGTCACTCTTAAAATAGTAATATATATATATATATATATATATATATATATATATATATATATATATATATATATATATATATATATATATATATATATATATATATATATATATATATATCAAAACAACTAACCTCCCTCATACATTTTATTTATAAATATAACATATCTACCGAACATACACAATATACTTTATCATTTACGTATTTAATAAAGATAACCAAATATTCGAATATAATAATTTTCTTCATCTACATAAAATAAAATAAAGTGAAATAAATTGTGGAAAATAAATGGCATCATAATATATTATATTTCAAATGCATGTTTAATATTAAAATATTAAAAAATTTAGTCTCATGCATCGCGCGGGTTCAATACTAGTACATCAAATTTGCAAGTAGTTTCCTTATTTTAAATTTTTTAAAAACATACTCGTCAGCAATATAGAGAAGCTCCTCTATCAAAATTATATATAGTAGAATTTTATTGGTTAAGCATTTCTTATATAAATTAATTATTTTTCTTATTTTACATTATTTACTTTCCTTATTAATATTTTATTGGTTCAACATTCTAATCTTCATTTTTTGTTTCTATTATTTATGATATTCATTAATATTATTTAAAGATTAAATAATCGATATTATTTCTTTCTTGATTAATTGTTGTTCTATTTTGATATTTTTAATTAATTTAGTTTATTAATTTTTTTATCACCCTTTGAATTGAAAAATAAATTACAATAAAATTATAATTAAATGTAGGGTTTCGATTATCTTTATTTTTACATATTATTTAAATTCGATCAATTTTATAATTTGTATACTAATAATTTATTTTACAAGAGATCTTAATGATTATTATAATTTTTATATATTACTTTAAATTTATTCAATTTTATAATATTATATAACTAAAAATATTTTATTGTATGTTATTCAATAAAATTATTTTTATTGTAATTTTTCAAAAATTTGTGACATTATTTAAGAAAGTGCTATGTAGTATTTTGATAGTTAAAATTGGATTGTAAGATTTTTTTTTAGTTCAGATTTTTTTTTTGTCACCAACATAATACAATAATAAAATTATTATTATTTCAATTATATCAATACATTTAATATCTTAATAATTCATACTCCCTCCGTCCTACAATAATAGTTACGTATTTCATTTTTGGCATCCTACTTCAATAATTACATTTCGATTTTTCGTAAAATGGATTCACAAATTAATAACTCCTCTATTCATGGGCCCATACATCACATTAATACACCTACCAACTTTACATTAAAATATTATTGATCTCATGTCACTACATATTAAAATACTATATTCCTTAATCCCCGTGCAAAAAACAAATGTAACCATTACTCCGAGATGGAGGGAGTATACTTTTATAGTGAATTCTTAATCATATTATTAATACAAGAATAAAGAAAACATAATTATAATTAATATAAAATATTAATTATAGGTTTTAATTTTGTGTTTTGCATTCAATATATACAATATAAGAGGTTTATATTCAAGCATAAATATATAAACATATTTTATATTCATTAAATAAAATATTACAATAAAATTTTATAAACCGCGTAACACGCGGACAATATACTAGTGAAAAGTATAAAATTGAAGTTAAGATAAATGGAATATCATTGTTACTCAACTCATATAACATACTTTATATATATATATATATATATATATATATATATATATATATATATATATATATATATATATATATAGAGAGAGAGAGAGAGAGAGAGATAGAGACTTCAGTGGAATCGGTCCTACAAATATTTGGTGGAACTGAATCTCACATATCTGCATATTGATTAAAACGTGGAAATCTGGGCTTTCTCAGGAGATTCTCAAATTGAATCGTTGACCCTCGTGCGTCGGCCGCCATTTCCGTCTTTCCCTCCTGCAAGCGCTTTTACTGCGCAAGCTGCAATTCATTCACCCAAATTTCGAACGAGTTCCAATCTCCGTCACTCACTTATCGCAGTAGTTTCGTTGGTTCTTTCACATCTACAGACACAATAATTCTGTTTGAGGCTCGTACAGTAGAAGAGAGTGCACGACATACACTGGTGTAATTCTCTCTTACTCGCTATGCTTTTTAGTTTTGCTGTAAACGTGAATTTTAGGTGTGATTTTCCATGGGCTTTCTTCTCCTGTCCCATGGGTAGATTGTTTATTTTTCTTCTCCTATCTTACCGGAAGATTTTATTTCTAAGTGGATTCCCATAATTCTTCTCATAATTTTGAGAGATCGAAGTATAAATCCATATTTTCGTCGTTATTCTCTTTGCTTTCTCAGCCCAAATCTTCTTCTGCATCCTTCTCCTCAAAACAAGTTGTTCACCTTAGGCCTTCGACAATTACAAACCCGTGTTCTTCAGTTTAGGTGATGAAGATTGAACAACTCTCTCTCTCTCTGTCTTTTTTTATGCATGTATGATTAGTTGTACTTGAATTCTTAAATAAAAGGAAGTAATAATTAGTCTATTCAATGTTAAGGCATGTGGTTAGTTTATAGTTTAAGACTAATGAAGAGCAATTACTAAAAATGTTTACAATTGAATGCCTTTATTACACAGCTTTTTTTCATTTGTTCAAGTGAGGAGGGAAGAGATAGGAGGAATTTTATACCTGGTTATAGAGAAAACTATATTTTTTCATAAGATTTATCTTGTTGTTGCCCTTTTTATACTGGTTATTCTGAATTCCCTTATTTTGAGCCATGAATTGCTATCTTAGTTTCATAATTTTGTAATTTTCAACTATTGTAGATTGGTTTGTGGATATTGTGTGATCATGCTACAAAAGAAAGTTTGAGAGTAGCATTGAGTTGATTGGAATCATGGATGAACGGACCATTGAAATGATGTCCTATTTCACGGAGAAAGAATTGTCAAAGAGTGAAATATGTATGTGATTTGTCCAAATATTGTATCTTAATGGAAACTTTAAGCATTTTCAAGTTGGATTCATGATGTATTGTATATTCATATTTTCAAGTTGGATTCATGATATATTGTATATTCAAAGAGTGATCTAATTTAGACATGCACTACGGCTAGGAACTGTTGGTTCCGGTTCCAAGGTAGGGAAAACCGGAGATAGGAAGGTTTCAGTTCCGGTTTGGATCACCGGTTTCTTTTTTTCATTTTTTATTTTTTTTTATTTTTTATGACAAATAATACATGTGTAATTTATTTATTAAAACATGTGTAATTGAAATATTGAATTTGAATATTTCATTATTAAAATTTAAAACATAGTGTATTCAATATTCAATAATGCAAATTAAAATTTGAAAGTTGATATTAAATTTATTAATCATACAATATTAAAATACTGTAATTAAAGTCTAAACTAGTCAATTTACAAATGTAGAACACTACAACTAATCTATTGTTACTATTCAAAGATTTAAAAAATACAAACTTTACAAAATAAAAGAGGGAAAATAAAAAAGGAATTGCAAGTTCAACTTAAATTTAAGTTGCATATGTATCCTCGAAAAGAATCAAAGTCCGCGTAATTCTCTCAACTTACCTCAACTTACCTCTTTGGCTCGGTGGAGGTGATGGACTTTTTTGTTTAGTCTACCTCGCTTCCATATTCCGTATATTCATCATCCGTACGGTCTTCTTCACTTTGATTTTGAATCCGTCTTTCCGCCTTTGACCAATCATCAAACAAACATAGATTTTCTAAATTTATCACACTTAAATTGGATCGTGTCGGATCCAAAGTGAGACTACCAAGACTAAATGCTTGACCATAGAGGCGGGAGATGTAAATATCTCTCTTACAATCAATCATGATAAAATAGGGAAGATTTCGTTCTCCTTGACCACCACTTCAAAATATCAAAACTAGTTCCGCTTGTATCAAACTCAAGTGTTAGTAAAATAAGAATCAAGTTCTTGAAAAAGGATTAGATATAGCCTGTGCACGTTTTTTAGATCTAACATCATAAAAACTATAAAATTTTTCAAGAGCATCATATTTTCTAGAACTATCACCACTACCACTACTATCATCACCACTAGATTGATCATCATTCATACCATTTTGTTCTTTATATTCCTTAAAAAGTTCCTTTAATAGATTATAAGTAGTTGCAACTATGTCTTTAGGATTAGGAGCTTGTTGTCTAGTAGGAGCATCACAATTAGCATACAATGAATCATAGGAAAGTCTTAACAATTCTTCTAAACCATCCGTTCTAATACGTGGGTCTAACAATTTAGCAACTAAACACAAGTCCAAAATTTGAAAAAAATATTTTAACCACTTAGATTTCATGGAAAGAATAGCAATTGATAACACGGATGTGCCTCATTAGCACTAAAAACCATGGCAATTTTAACGCAATTATCAACAACTAAATTTGAAGTAGGATAATAAACACCGGATAGTTCTTCCGTAACATCATTAAAAATTTACAAAACATCACATAAAGTATTGCATGTGTCCCATTGACTAGAAAATAAGATTTGACCACCCGCATCTTGTGAGTAAAAAGCACAAATATGTTCTTTATATGCAAAAGATTCATGTAACATTTTATACGTCGAACTCCAACGAGTTGAAACATCTAAAGGAATTTTTTTTGGGTGAATGTTCACAGAGTGACAATATCTTTTTCATCTTTTAGCAACGGAAGAGTTTCTCATTATATACCATAAAATATCTTTAATAGGTTGAATTTGTTCTTGCAAAACACTTATACCATCTTGAACACATAAATTCAATATATGATAAATACATCTAACATGAAAAATCTACCACCAATTGAGGGTTTGCAAATATTAATAAGACTTTCTAAACTAGACGTATTAGTACTAGCATTATCAAATGAGATAGTAAAAATTTTTGTAACTAAATCATATTCTTGCAAAATAGTACTAATTTTGTGATCAATATTAACGATGGTATGAGGAACATCAAAGGATCTATAAGCAATTAATCTTTTTTGTATATTCCATGAACTATCAATCCAATGACAAGTAATACACATATAATCCGCTTTTTGCTAATCATTACTCCAAATATCCAAACATATAGACACTTTATGAGGTAATTGTTGCAAAATTTGTTTTAAAACCAAACCATACTCTTTAACAACTTTAGCAACACCAGTTTTACATTTATTACGACGCAAAGATATGGCTTGAGGATTTAAAGTGAGATTAACCCAATCTTGAAAAAAATATTATCGACAAAGTTAAATGACAAATGTTTGGTGCACATAAGTTTAAGGTATAATCTCAAAATAATTAGCATCATCAAATTTAAAAAGATTGTTACCCGACGCCGATGAACCTTCTCCTCCGGAAGACGCCGTGAATCCTCGTCCTATTTGTGTTTGACCGGTTGAGATGTCAATCTTGTCCAGATGCTTTGAGTTGATGTGCTTGATGAATGTTCCATATCCTCCGCCATGCTTGAATTTATACTTCGTGCCACAATAGTTGCAAATAACTTTGAATTCTTTCGAATTCTCAATCGCCTCCTTCTTGAAGTGAATGAAAAATATATCTAAACGTAACACATGTGGGAAACTTTGAGTCGATCCTTCGCCTCCCCCTTCGCCTCTGGCTCTATCTTCGGTACCCGTATCACCCGAGGTTGGTTGACTTTCACTCACTATTTGTTGTGATTAAACTTGGATATCATCGTTGTCGTCGTCGGAGGGAAAATCATCTCCAAGTATTTTCTTATAATTCAAGTTGTACAAATGAGAAGAAATTTTTTAATCCGAAGGAAAATGTTCAACATCTTCTTGAGTTTTTGGAAGTTGATGTGGAGGTGATGGAGGACAATTGAAGGTGTTGGGTGTGGATTTTCTCTAGAAGAAGAAGGTGAGGCACCGGATGAAGAAGAACCTCTTCTAGGCTTTTTTTTTAGATTGAAGAGAAAATGAATATATATGAACTAAAAAACTAGAAGAAGTAAGAAAGAAACAAGATACACTAGTATAGGTGAGAAGAATAGAAAATGATAATGAGAGAATTGAAATGAGAGAACTTTGAGTCTTGAACCTTTTTTTTTTTTTTTGAGATTGAAGAAAATATGAACATATATGAGCTAAAAGACTAGAAGTAAGAATGTAGAAAATGATAATGAGAGAATTGAAAATTTGAAATGAGAGATGAGATTTGAATTTTGAACTTTGGTCTTTGAAGTTGAGTAAGAGAGAGCAAAATAGCAATATGAATTGTGAATGTAGTAGAGTAGAAGTAGATTGTAGAATGTTGTGTGCTTAAATTGATCACACTTGGGGTATTTATAGAGGACCAGAATTGATCTCATCCATCTATTTCAAAATTTGAACTCCAATAAATCTCAGTCCTAGAATTAAAAAAATCGGGCGGAACCGCTGGTTCCCTACAGATCTCCGTTGTTGATCTGCAATGGCTATGTAATCTTAACCGCACGTTTAAATTTTCAAATTCAAAAAGTTGGCGTCCGAATCCCCCGAACTGCCGGTTTGAACCGACAAACCAGAACTGACAGTTCACTTGCCCAACGGTCATTTTTTTGGACCGTTGATCTCCAATGGCTAGATGATCTTGATCGTTAAAAAAATGAAAAAAACTAAAAAACAACTGTTTTAACTGGGAATTGGCAAACCGCCGGTTACGATTTTTGAAATTTTGAAATTGGAACCTAACCGTGGAATACCAATTTTGGTTATATTTTTGCAGGTTCTCGAACTGGCAGTTCTGATTTCGGTTAAAATCGGCGGTTCCGGTTAATCGATGCATGTCTATTCTAATTAATTTCAAATATTGATCTAATTAATTTTAAAGAGTGACCTAATTAATTTCAAAGAGTAACCTATGCATATTCAGAGTCTCAAATCAAAGAGTGACCTAATTAATTTTATAAAATGATCTATTTAACTTACTGATGACATACAATTTTTTATTCACTATAAATTACTTTATTTTTATAGTAACCCAATTTATTATAAAGAGTAACCCAGTAAATAAAAAAATTATTTATAAATTACTTTATTTTTAGAGTAACCCAATTTATTATAAAGAGTAACCCAATTAATAAAAAAGAGTAATTTAAAAGATTTTATTCACTATAAATTGCTTTAGTTTTAGAGTAACCCAATTTATTAAAAATAGTAACTCAATTAATAGAAAAGAGTAACCTAAAAGATTTTATTCACTATAAATTGCTTTATTTTTAGAATAACCCAATTTATTATAAAGAGTAACCCAGTTAATAGAAAAGAGTAACCTAAAAGATGTTAACAAATAGAACAATATTTTATTTTCTGAAATCCCAATATGAAATTAAAAATTAATCCAAATTATTAAAAGAGTAACCCAATCAATAGAAAAGAGTACCCTAAAAGATGTTAACCAAATAGAACAATATTTTATTTTCTGAAATCAGAATATGAAATTAAAGTGTAACCCAAATTATTATAAAGAGTAACTCAATTAATAGAAAAGAGTAACTTAATAGATATTGACCAACTTAGCAATATATAAATAAATCAATACAAAAGTAATCCAAAAACTTATTTATAATAACACAATTATTTATAAAGAGGAACTTTATGAATTAAAACTAAATTTTCAAGATGGGAAGACGTGCAACCTCCCAAAACTGCCTTATGTTTCATTGTTCAAATGTCATCCGTCGACTCTAGCTTCTTTCACTGGAGAGATCAAGCAGATATTCATGGTGTCAAGGTTGATGAATAAGTTTGAAGAAAATCCTAAGTGTCGACACATCGAGGCTTTTCTTTGTTTCCTTCTTCGATTACTGAGTCAAAATCCGATGCATTCATGCAAAAACATCCATCAAATCATACTTATTCAATAATCACCACTAAAAAATAATACTCCCACTACCTACTACCCAACCCCTCTTCCCCATGTCTCTCTCTCTTTCACAGTCTTATTGCATCTTCTTTCACCTTAGCAAATGTTCATTTAAAAGCTAGCGCTTTCTCTCTTACACACATAATGTATATGTGAGATGTGAACAGAGGCTGGAGATCACCCATATTCTCACATCCTTACTTCTACCTGCCTTTACGCTCTCTACATCTCTCTCTCACACACACTCATTGTGAACAATGTTCACCTTCTTCTCCTCTATCACCATTATCCTCTTACCAATCCTTTTCTTCTTATCCACCACCGCCCTCCACCACCGAAGCATTCTTCACCAGCCTTCTTCCCGCAGGATTCACAACCCCCTATACCCTCCACACCACCGCCCGCCCCCCAAATACCCCTTTTCTACTTCTACACCTAACAACACTCATTTCTTTCCCTCCTACCCCTCGCCGCCACCGTCCCCTTCCATTGATTTCTTCGCTTTCTTTCTGGCCAACCTCTTCTCCATTAATGTCCCGCAATCCAAATCCAAATCAGCGCTCTCCAAGCTCATGTACCATAATTTCACCGTAATTTCGAATTTCGCCTCATACGAGCCTTCACCTGGAATTCCGAGATGTCTTTCGAGAAAAGCCCAATTATGAGGATGTGGTAAAACGACGCCACGGCTTGGATCCTCCGCCGCTTCAAGGAGTAGATAATAGGAAGCTATTTCAAAGTCTACCTATTTGTAAGAAAGAGAGAGGGAAAGACATGGGGAGGAAGACGAAGAAGACAGGAGAAGAAAGACGGGTCCAGCGGAGAAAAATTTAGGTTGGATCTGTGACTATTGACGTGGCATAATTTGGGGAAGGGAATTGACATGATTTGGGTGACCCTGGGGATCCAGTCAAAAAGTAAATCAATAAAGTTACTCTTTTTTTTAAAAAAATATGGAATAATAAGTATGAATAAATTGTGAGACCTAGACAATATATTCCCTTTGACTCGCATTAAGGTTTACGTTTACTTTTTGCATATTGATTAAGAGGTATAATATTTTTAATGGGATGAGAGATATACAATATTAATTTATAGTGAGAGTGAGTAATTATAAAAATGAAAAATATAAATTTTAATACGGGAGTGAAGGAGTATATTTCAATGAATATGTCTCAAATTGCTTCAACATATAAAAAACTTTTCCCAGCTAATTAAAAAAATATTTTATGTCCAACATTTGAGCCATACCCAAAAGACCCCTAAATAAATCTGGTTCGTCATGTCCTTTAACAATCCTAAAATAAGTCAATATGACATTTTTATTTAATCTAATAATAATAATAATAAAAAGTGAATTAAGAGTAATCTACCCAAAATACTTTTAAATAAATTAGGAAGCGGCACCTCACTCCCTAAGGTGTACATCCGTACCTTAGTGTTTCTAGATTTGTTTCTGAAAATTATTTTTCCTGCAAAAGAAATGGTAATATATTCATTGCTTGAAATATGTGGCATATTTAAGTTAATAATTATAATACAAAACAATGATGAAATGGACATTTAGAATGACAACAATTTTGATTATAACATATATCGAAAAGTGTTGCATTAAAGTCTTAGCAAAAATGAGGTTAGCTCAACATATTAAAGACAGTCTTCGTATGTTTGATAATAGGATGGGTAATCCATGTTGCTGGATCAAGAAGTCGTTTACCCGACGACGGATGTGGCTGAAAGGAAGAGCGTTTCTGCTGAACCTTTACTTTATTTTGCAACTGTGGTGTCTTCTGATGGTGTC
The DNA here is from genome assembly GCA_023678885.1 of Pogostemon cablin. Classification (NCBI taxonomy): domain Eukaryota; kingdom Viridiplantae; phylum Streptophyta; class Magnoliopsida; order Lamiales; family Lamiaceae; genus Pogostemon; species Pogostemon cablin. Next base: position 10,625,704 of record CM042964.1, on the reverse strand, counting down.
ACTTTATTCAATTAGTGATGATGTAGAGGGTGCCTCATTTGATGTAGAGGTTGCTTCATTTCGCATGAGGCAATGGATGATAATGTGTTTATAGAACTTTGTGTGTGTCATGGGTTCAAACTTGATGTCTGTTAATGAAAGTGTAAAATAAACATGTTACAAGGCATAGCTGTTACAAGACGGGGTTTCTTTGCACATGTAAAATAAACATGTTACAAGACATAGATGTAATATGAGCAATAATTGGTAATTTCTTAGGATAATTAAGTGCTCTTCTGCTGCAATTAGTTGTTTACCTGATATTCTCAGCAATATTTTAGCTCATTTTTTAATTCTACAAATGCATTTAAACTTTCTGTTCTATCATATAACTTAACCTTATAAAATAAAACCAGATTGCAATTGTGTCTAATAAATATTATGAGTAAATAATGTAACGTAGGTGAGAGTGAAGGCTTACACTGGAGCTGCAGCTGGAGAACAGTTGTTGTGGTAGACAGGTAAAATCACTTCCATACATGGCACGACATTCTTTCAAGTAATTTGGATAAGCTAAGAAATAAATGGGCTGATCTGGATTTGAGATTTCCAAAGTTGCTTAGATTTAATCTGTTAATAAGAATATAAATTAAAATTAGTGAGTGTAGTTGTTTCTTAAAAAACCAAAGGGACTGATGCAATTCAAGTGTAAGATTTCTACTTCCTTAACATTGCTTGATAATTTCCAAATATCATTCGACTCGTTAGTTATTTCCTACAGAAACAAAGGGACTGATGCAATTCAAGTGTAAGGGTTCTACTTCATTAACATTACTTGATAATTTCCAAAACAAACACCAAGTTTTGAACTCCGTAAATTTCCGAATATCCTTCGCGACTCTAAATCAGAAATAATCATAGTGATAGTTACCTCCTCATTCATCATAATTCATATTTTAGCACCTTAATAATATTTTTTTCATATGCAAACAGTTGATGAGGAAGTCTCCAATTCCAAATAGAAAAGCGCATGTAAACAAAGAAGCTTAATTATTCAGGTGGGCTAGCTCACCTGGCCACTGGGCTCCTCACTAAAGTGAATGACCCAGGTTCGATTCCCATTGGGAATGAATTAGGAGGGGAGTTATAATGAGGCTTAATGAATTAGGAGGGGAGTTATAATGAGGCTTGAAGAAATGGGAAGTATGGGTGCTTGGTGATTAACTACTAACTATACTGACAACTAACATTTACCGATAAAAAAAAATTCAATTTTTATTTCTTTACAAACAAAATCATGGCTTCACACATACACACATCGAAAATGCATAGGGATATGTCACCTGGAGAAAACATAACGAAGACAAAATAGGATGATAACATAAACTATCGCTAACTAATTCATAACAAGTGTGTTAACTAGTTGTAATAAGGTATAATAAATTAATCAAACACTTGATTACACATTTACACTACGGTATAGACTAATTAATCCGAATCATTAGATATTCAATTGTTTATTCATGCAAATTTTATGGAATCACACCACACATTATTCAATACTCTTAACGCTTTGCAAATTAGAGAGGGAAACGAACATGTCCTCGATGGTGATGGGCGTTCTTGAGCTCTGATAAGTTGCAAAAATATCATATTTTCCATGTTTACATTTCAATTAATCCTTAAATATTTGTTTTGTTCAAGTTTTATATTTGTAGGTGTGAGAAGGATTTAATTGATGCAATGAGTTAATTGGAGTACTTTTGGAAGATGATGAAGTGAAGCTACAAAAGGAGAAGCAGATTTTCCGTAAGGTGTGGTCACGTCTTAATTGCTAGCAGAATTGTTGAAGTGGAGAAAAAGATACAGAATGAAAATTACTATTAAGGCGTGGCATGCCTAAGAACCTGAACGAGAATTTTCAACTTGAGAGCTCAAATCAACTCTACTGCATCCAGATCTCATCAGTTCCTATTTTTTAGGAATTCATTAGCATCTCAACTTGTCCAAATAATTCTTGTTTATTTTTAATTAATTATCTTAGTAGTTTTAGTTAGTTTTTAGGTGGTTAATTAGGATTAGTGTTTTTTAGGTGATAAACTCTCAGGAAACTCTTATCTTCATTCCTTATCTCTGTATTTTTACGTTTAAGGCTATAAGACTCCTTCATGGAGATACACTTCTATTTTTATCTAAGTCTTATTATGGATTGCTAAATCTATCGTCTAGCCGGATAATTGGAGACGTGGTTCAACATAATTATGTGAGATCTAACTAATCTTCATATATACTCTTTCATGTTGCATCATTTGTATAATCAATGTGCTCGATTATCTTGTTTGGCGAATTGATTAACTTGATCAATTATTCAATTCGTGAAAATAATATGCGCCAATTAGAACGTCAAATCCGTAATTTTTTTAATTGTTTCCAATATTTGTGGTAAGTAGTATAATTGATCGCACCTCACATTTGATTATTACTATAGGAAATATGCAACCTAGTTTAAATGAACCTACATGTGCATTTGTTGGCTAGAATTGAGTCTTTCTAGATTGAATACGGTCGGTAAATTAAATCCTATGATGGTATCTTGTTTTTTTATCGGTAAATGTTAGTGGTTAATATAGTTAAGAGTTAGTTCACCAAACATCCATACTTCCCCTATCTCCAAGCCTCCTTATAACTCCCATCCTAATTCGTTTTCAATGGGAATCGAACCTGATTCACTCACTTTAATAAGAAGCTCAATGATCAGGTGAGTTAGCCCACCTGGTTCTACTATGATGGTATCTAGGGTTGTTTATTTGGCTAGAGAAATAATTAGAGATGGTACCTTAATTATCGACTTAAGTAAGGAAAGATTAAGTTGTTAGGTGGTACCAACGACTATAACCAATTTGGTGTTTATGTGAAAGAGTTATCCTTGCATCCATGATCGTGTATGTTGAACCATTTCAAAATTTGTCTTGGCTAGATATTTTAATTCATCACTTCACTTCATTTTTAGTCTACTGCAAACTTAGATTTAAGTACAAAACTCAACCCCCCATTTCGATGTTAAAATAATCAGCTTTACCAATCTCTATAGATACGACCTTTCTTATTACTATTTATAGTAATAATTGTAGTAGGTATTATTATTTGTTGGTTTCGACACCCACCAAGCTCTCCCTTGCGCTTTCATTCTTGCAAGAAAAAGGACTACAATATGTATAGAATAGGGTTGGGGCACCTATGAACCAAAAGTGATCACATTAATTAATTATATCAGTATTTAGTTATGTAACAAAAAAGAGAAGATATAGGGAACAAAACTCGAACACCAAAGCATACAAGGTAGAAGTTAGTTAAACCCACTGTTTTCAAGTTCTCAGTGTGGTACAAATATCCAGCAAACATGGTGTGTTGTTTTCGACAAGTTATCACAACCACAACTACCTAGAATAGATTCTCATGGTGCGTAAATGCATATTAATACGAATTCGCAGTCATCTATCACGACAACGTACACAAACTGCTGCACTACCAGAGGAAAATGACATATAGTCCTCTTGAGAAACCAAGAGCTAAACCAGTTCCAATCTACCTTCTTCAAGATTGCAATTTTGAACAAAGCAAATACGTAACAGTTGTAGAAAAGAAAAGCAAAAGCATCCACCAGATTAGTTTACAATTGTAATAACATGACACACAATACAGGGTTGAAGCTGAGTATAGATATCTGACTAATAAAAAAAATGAAGCTCCACTTCATGAGCACCGCTCTAAGTACCTAAAATATACATGGTAAACAAAGATGAATTACAAGTCTACTTCAGCGAATAAGGATTAGAAAGTGGTGACAAATACAACCAATGTATATATAAGCACGTGAAAGAAGTTATACACCCCTTATATGTTTAAGATGAGGTATATTTTCTCTATAATCATAACAACCCTTATTCAAGAAATAAATTATTCTTATAACAGGGCCTAGTAAGCATAGGATTTTATTAAATATATGAAACTAAAATGTCAATTAGTCAAAATGGTGTTCATATACTTATGAAAATAAGAAAGCTCGTCATATTATCTTTCTTTATTTAAAGAGCATAAAATTACCACAACAAAAAAATGAAATGATATTCTAAACAGAACATGACAGAATGATGTGCTTCCCCGCAAGAATTCTGTCGTTTGCTCACGTTGATATTTGAAACTATTTATGGGAATAACATGTGTATGCAAGAAAAACGTAATAAGTAGAACCAAATACAAAGTAAAAAGTAGTATGCAGGTCTGAATTCATTTTTATAATGAACAAGTCTTTCAAATGAGAAAAATTTTCCTGGTAGAAGCCTGGGGCCCAACAAAAATTGCAGCCAATTTTCAGGTGACTAAGTAAAGTTGTAAACCCTTGTTCCATTCAAAAATATCAATTGAGTGAGAAAATTCATATAGAACATAAAATTTCCATGAAATACGGGCACCGTACATAGATGGGAGGGGCCAAAAATTAAAGCTTACCACTGTATTTGGGGGTGGCAAAATAAATAAAAACATAGCTTGTGTGGAGAACGAAATTAGTTGAAGGAAAAAAAACCATTCTCTGAAAAATCGAAAAAGTTGAAAACAAGTGATATACGATTCTATTTATATCTAGAGTAAGATGTGTATCCACATAATTTTTTAAAAAAAAAAAGGCCAAAAAAACCCAATTTTTTTTTAACCGAATATAACAATTTAGGTCCAAATATACTAATTTGTTTTCTTTTTTTCTTTTATGTGCCCAAAAAGTTTTGTTCTAAACACAATAATTTTAACTTGAATAGACATTTTTTTAAGGTAATAGTTTTTGTTACGAAATAAAAATGTAGACTTAAAAGACTCAAAGAACTTTGGCCAGAATACAATAAATTTAGCCTTAATTCAAAATATATTCTAATTAAAACAATAGAATGAATAGTTAAAATTTTTATGTTAATTTGTATTTTAAATTTATTTTTTAAAAAAATAATTAATTTTAATTAAATAAAATATTAAAATTTAATTTTAATATTAATGATTAATTAAAATTTAATAATTAATTATGATTCATTAAATAATTAAAATTTAACTACTAAAAGTATTGGATCAGATAGTTAAATATTTGATATTAATTAATATTTTAATATGTTAAACATAATAAAAATAAGTAATTGATTTGTGTTTTCCTTAATGATTAGAGTAAGTGTACTCTATTGTGTGTAGAACAAATGACCAAGTAATAAAATAATATCGAACCCAGAGGAGAACGTTGATATAATTGTATATGTCTTAACCAAGTTTTGCTTTATAAGGATGATTGAATAGGAGATTGTTGTTTAATTATTATTATGCTAACAATTAACAAGTTAATGATCAAATAAAAGTATAGAAATCAATAAGTAATAAGATACGATGATGGAATGAGTGAGAGCAGTTCAACCTAAGGAGATAGTATGATTGACTACACTATGGATTAGGTACTAAAGACACTCATTAGTTCTACAAAGTGCTCCTTTACAAGACACAATAAATATGTAGATTGCCTAAGCCTCTAAAAGACTCCTAAGAGTGTCTTCCTATAATCACTATTCTCTTTCGAGATACTAAAACCCTATAGGGCACTTTCACATGCTACTATTTCTTGTGTTCTATCATAAGATTCTAAGTATGCATTGGTTTTCACAAACTCAAGTTACACTTATAATAAAATCAATCAACAATCTGTAGGAAATTAATCCTTAAGTCCTAAAACCTTAAACCATATTACGATAAACAAGATCTAAACTATAACGCGGAAGTGTACCTTAATCCATTCAGTTGTCTCGAACTCGAAGATCGGTAGGTATTATGGCCTCCCTCAACTAAGCCTCTTGATTTCCTTTAGGACCGTCGTAATCTCTTCTAATAGGGAAAGAGAGAACTGTGTACGACTTAGTGTATTGGGGACCATAACCTAGAGAGCCTTTATATACTATATAACTGGGTCACCCATAATCACACAGTCATATAGTATTTGGTATCTACTCAATTGACCCATATCATTTATTATTATAGCCCATGGACTTGTCACTTTAACTTGATCACTAAATTAAGTTCATAAAATAATTGAATAGCTAATATAATTACATAATAATATATTACCCACAATTAGATTATAATGGAAATTAAAAATTTCCTAACAATCTCCCACTTAGACTATAGATTTTTCCGAAAGCAATTATATCAAGAGTTTTTAATTGCGCAACTTTATGTTATCCCTCTTCAGGATTTTCTTAACAATCTGATTCATCTCATATACTAATATGGAACTACTGCGACATTCACCACATTACAAATTGTGGTTAAACCCCGACAATTACCATATCAATATACTCAATGATATAGATCAAATATGATGAGTAGCATGGAAATTACATGTAAAATGTTATCAACATCATGTCTATTTCCAACTAGTCCTACTTTAGTCTTCAGTGAGATCAATCCAAAATGTAAAATATTACAAAATGAAATTATTACTTTAGTGAATTCACAATGAATTCAAACTCATCAACTTTATTATGCAGAAAACTGAATTATTCGAATTAAAGTGTCTTAAAATTCTCAAAGAGTGATAAATATAGACTCCCACTGAACCAATGTATTCTAAAACCATATCACCCCCATATGAGTAGCTAGCTCATAACAATTACAGGGTGTTAAATACATAATTGGTGAATCCTTAAGTGGAATCTATTACAATATGCTCTACTAATTTTTTATCCGCACAAAACACTTTCTTTAACAACCAAGAATTCTATGTCAATATACTTGACTTGTAAGAACTCATGTTGCTACTAAATACTTTATTGCGAACTATTTATCACGATAGACTTAATGTGATAAGGCTTTGCAACCTTTATTTCATAATCGGATGCCCTTAGTGTGCTATTATATCTGTTGTCATAGTTAATGAGCTATAAGAGTTTGCTTGACACTTTTATATAATATAACTCTCCTAACTAACAAAACATGTAGCCTTAAATGGATCTTATACCGTATTTGCATCTATCAAACTTAGAATCAGACTACTTTATGATCTCTAACAAATCTGATCTTTGACATGCAAGCATGTAATCTTTAGTTCTTTGTAAATACTTTATGAAAATCCATACTAGAATTACTTAATTATATGCTTAATATACCAACAACAAAAGTCAAATTAGGTCTTCTACAGACATCACCATGTAACAACTTCCAATAGTCAAAGTATATAGAATATTTCTATATTTCTTAAATCTTTAGTTTAACTTTATGGCACTTAATTGAGACTGCACTTGTCTCCCTTAGTTTAACTTAAATCTTCTCCCATTGAATCACACAATCATCTAAATTTTTCTTAAAACCAAATGAGACAATTACATCATGATGATAGTTGTGATTCCTATATGTGAAAGCTTGCTTGAATTGATAGATGAATTTCCTTTTAATTCTTAAATTGTTGAGATCGTTCCATCAATGTTTCCATCAAATAACTATCTTTACATCCATCTAATTTAATTCAAGATCAAAATGTGCTACTATTGTCATGACTATCTTAAAAGAGTATTTCTTAGAAATTGGATAGAAAGTCCCTTAAAATAATGTATTTTTTCCCTTTTGAGTATAATCCTTTACCAAGATGCAAACCTGACCATCTTGTATTGATTTAAACTCATAACTCATAGCATTAACCCATTATCGAGTATTTGGACCTTGCATGGCTTGATGAACATTGATTAAATATTCTACCATTAAATTTCATAGTGTCCTCTTTATTTAGGAGAAGAACTATTAAATCATCCGAATTGTCTTTCTCGCAATTCTAGTGGTTTCCTTAGTGACATTAATTCTTTAGGTTGTTGAATTTGTTATTCCTTAGATATTATTGACATTGTCTTATCAATATTCTGGATTTGCACAATTTCTTAAAAGCATAAGTGGGGGTCGAATCGACTTCCCTAAAAAACAATGTCTCTAATATTATTCTTCCCCCCAAATCAACATCCTCAAAGAATTCCGTATTACCCGTCTCTAATATGATCTAATTAATTGGATCATAGATTTATTATATTTATTTATAACAAATAAAGTAGCTTGTATATATTTGAATATAATTTTCTTTAATAGATCCCAATAATCCAGCCTTAGTTGGACATCATCATATGTGAAACTCATAAAGAGTTCTCACAACTACTTTAGTTTGAACTTTATTGAGAACATAAGCTGCAATCTTTAATATTTCTCCAATTAGTAACGATATGTTGTGGAGCACTATTTTTATCTTTTAACTACACCATAACACTATGCATGCTAAGTAATCTTAATGTGATGTATTATAAAATAATTCCACAAGCCTTTAGGAGTAAACAAAAGATTGTACTTTAGTTGTCTTTAACAGCTTTCTTAACGGGTTTTCTTGTATTGCCTTTATTCTTTATTGAGACCAAATTTTCTTGAAGCCTACTAGTCTCATCTTTATTGTTGAAGTTCTCATCATGTATGATTTTATTGTTGATATAGGTTAAACTTAATTAGCAGACTTCTTAATTGCACAGAGAATTATTGCAAAATAATTTATCATGCTCACATTAAACTTTATAATCTTTCAAAATTTAAATAACTTAGAATCATCTCGAGGAATTAAGCACATCATTAATATCAAGTCCAATGACAACAATACTAACTTGTACGTGACTCTCTATGTAGTAGTCAAATACTGACAATAAAACTGTCAAGTAATAGCCTTCCTTTAGGCAGACTTATTACTCACATGTTTACTCACATGTTAAACAAATAGTTATCACGTATTCACCACCACAGGCGCTTGTGTATTTCAGGCAAAATACTAATCTACCTTTGGGCCGATCAATACCCGCATGAAGATACACTCGCACAACATTATTAATTGGGAAACCATGACAAGACACCTTGTGCAACATTAACCTCGTCTTTGGACAAAAATTAACTATAGGGGTAATCTTGGTGTAATAATCAAGTATTGATAATAAGTTCTGTCAAACAAAAGTCTATCTATGGATCGACTGATATTCACATGAACAATTTATAATAATTATCACATACTTATTATCACATATGTGTTATTATTCTGTCAAATTGTGCCTACCTATGGGCCAAACACATAACACATAAATAATTTCACACTTATCTATGTAATTTCTATAAAGTTGCACTCCACACACAGAGGCTGCTATGATAATATGCTGCTTTGATTGACTAGATTGAATATTACTAGACCAATTATAAAAACATTTAAATTAAATATTTAGGTTTAATTGAACGACATTAAAAAATGTCTCTCCAATTATACTTTAATTAAATTCCACAAACTAAATAGGAATTTAAGATGATTTGCATATCTTTTAAAATTAAAGAAAGATTTTTTTAAAATCCTAAATCCATATCTTTTTTTAACAAAATATGTATGCGATCGATCAAGAATCATTAACAACCACATTAATCAATTCCTCTCTAATGAGGACATATTTATCCAAAGTAATTATTCCTCAATGGATCAATAACATTAATGAATAAAATTAATTTTGCATCTTAAGTGGAAAATTTAATTAACTTTACAATTCGATTCAATAACGTACATGTAATAAAATAAGTATCGAAAAATTGGAACAATAAACATTAAACCATTCAATTGGAAGTCATTGATAGTCGTCATTTTCACCTAGATTTTAGTGTCTTTATTTGTGGATTTTCGAATGTTTTCATCCGTATTTGTGTAATTTTTGGTGGAGTTAGATGTTAATTAGGAGAAGTGTGTACAGATTGATAAATGTGTGGAAATGAGCTTAAATGTATATAAAACAAGTTACAAATGGAGCAAAACGGAGTCGAGAGCTGAAACAAAGAAGCTGGATAGGACTCAACCACGCTCGAGTCGAGCTACTAAGCTCGAGTCGAGCTGAGTACTCGAGCTCGGGTCGTGCATCACATACGGGCCTATTCAAAATGGTCGTGCATAAGCATCAGAACTAGCTACACGCTCATGATCGAGGTCGTGCACATAACTCGAGTCATGCTCCGTCACACGTAGAAAGACGCCGAGAAAAGTGAGCCAACTCGAGTAGAGCTTTGCAGCTCGAGTCGAGTCGGGTAAGATTCCAGCACAGGTTTTGCACCTGTTCTAGAAGATTTCAAGGGGTATAAATGCCCAATTTTAGCGAGATTACGGGAGAGAGCCCATTTGAGCAGTTACCAAGATCAAACACACACTATCATACCACATTTCCACACACACTCTCTTCTACATTCAAATCCACCAAATTCATCCATTTCTATCACTTTGAATCCATAATTCTCTCCATACATCCTTCACCCACACCATCCTTAGATAGTTTTGAGGCTTATTTGCATGGAAAGCATATGAAGGAAGGAGATCAACTCTTAATCGCAAGGGAAGAACTATTTTTATTTTGCAATTCTTTTGATTTGAAGTTACCAATGACATTTTATGGACTTTGTAAGGTTTGTAATATGATTGTTGGTGGCTAGACCTCTTGTGAGGCTAGCCACATCATGAGTTGAGGTTAAACTAGATTTGTGAGATTTTTAGTAGTAAATTGAAGTAATGATGGATTTCTTCTTATAAATTGTGATTCATGATTCATTTTATTAATTGTGTGATTGATTTCTATACACATCATGTTAGGATGGTCATTCCAATATTATATGTTAGGGATAAATTGAATCAATTAGTGATATGATCATGCATGTTAGTATGAAGAGAGATAAGTCATACCCTTTGAATGCTTAGAACAATTATAAGAGGACATTTGAGTAATTAAATGAGAAGAACCAAACTTGGAGTCATAGTACCTTCATGAGAATTGATAATAAGACCAATCTGAGGAGATTTAATCTTGTAAAAAGGATAAGAATCTAGTCACCTTAGCTATAGGGACTAGGGGTACAAATGTGATTGCTTCTAATCCATTATTGATAATGTTTGCTATTAGAGTCTTGCATATCTATGATACTACCTTAACTTGGATTGTGGTTAGCCTTGCACTCTTTCTAAGATCTATTTCAATCATTCCATTTCATCTTTGTTCTTTGATAATCATAGTATTTACTTGTTTTCTAGTTAATTTCTTAGAATAATTGTTAGTTTAAAACCCAAACTCAAATTCTATCACTTTTACAAAGCATGATTAAAGACAAATCCGGATACACCTTGATTTTACTTTTTCCTTGGGACGATATTCTATAAATTTTGTTACTTGGTCACTACGTTTACAATAACGATAGAGTTCCCTTACTCTACATCATTTTAACCAAAAATGAAACTAAGAACATGGCGCTGGTTGCCGGGAAAATGTTAAAATCTTGGTTGTAACAAGTTTGAATTTGATTGGTTTTGATAAGAGTATTTCTTTTATTTGTTTACTTGTCTTGGTTATTTGTGGAGCTAAGTTGAAAATTGTAGGTATATGAAAACTCGTTCAAGGTCTTAATCTGTTGAACCTTTGAACTTAGAATTGGAAGGTACCTTAAGAAGACAAAGAAGAGGAGTGTTATATCCTACGGAGGAAGTTATGGAAAACAGAATGGATAATGTCAATATAGTTGATGAAGAAGGTCATATGAGCAACTTTCAACAAGGGGGTGATAATGAGGACATGTTAATCCGGAGTTTGTACCACAAGCTAATGCTCAACAAGTGCACTTGTAAAACCAACAATTGCAAGCTATTATTCAACACTTGATGGCACAATAAGAAGCTAGAAATAATCAACAATCTCCTCCGGTAGTGCAAAATCAACCATGAGGCCATGGATATAATGGAGTGAGGATGAATATCCGAGATCATTTTCAACCTCAATATGGGAATTATGCTATGGGGCCGCCATTAAATGTCAATAATTTTGAGATCAAAATGGGGTTGATTAATATGGTGCAAGCAAATCAATTTAGGGGTGGTGTAATGGAAGATCTAAATGCTCACTTATCTCAATTCACGGAGTTAGCTAATACCATCAAGATTAACGGAGTGAGTGAGGATATTGTTAAGATGAAGCTCTTTTCCTTCTCATTAAGGGATCTAGTTAAGGTTTGGTATCATACTATACCTCGGGATCTTATACTACATGGAGAGAGTTGGCTCAAAGGTTCTTAAGCAAGTATTTCCTACCATCAAAGATGTTGCATCTAAAAGGTCAAATATTCCAATTTAAGCAAATGCCTCTTGAGACTTTTAGTGAGGCTTGGGATCGATTCAAATAGATGCTTAGGAGATGTCCACAACATGGTTTCCCGAAAATCAACAAGTGGGATTTTTCTATGCCGGATTGAATGGAAGTGAAAGAATGCTTATTGATACTTCGGCGGGAGATTTTATATTGGGGCAAGCTCCGGAAAGAGCTATTGCTACATGTGAGGAGATTTCTTTGAATACGGGTCAATGGCCTATGGATCGTACACTGGGTATGTATGAAAGGGAGAGAATTGCTAAGATGGAAGAAGTGTGCATGCAAAAAGTGAAAAAGGTGGAGGCACCAAAGGAAGTTGAGACCGACAAGGCAATCACGTCGATACTTAAGAGGATTAATGTTAATTTACAAGTGTCTCCGGATCCTTCGTCTAAGCCTATTGTGAATCAACAAGTGTCTTCGAATTCAATGCCCATGCCTATGCCTTTGATAAATCAACAATTGTTTCCAAATCCTCAACAAGGCATTTCTACGTCTAATATGGGTCAATCTTCACAAAATTGTCAAATGCCTACACCTATACCTCAAGGTATGTCACTTAATTTTGAATTTCAAGATACTTGGTGTCCACCGGAGATATCACTTGAGGAAGTTACCTTCATGCAAGGGAAGAACTTTCAAAAAAATTATGGTGGTAATTTTGGTAATCATGGAGGGAGATATCCACAAAGGCAAGGAGGATGGGGACAAGGTAATTTTGGAGGAAATTTTAACCAACCCCGTAGGTATGAGAATTTGTCATATGAAAATAAGGTAATGCCCTTACTCTTTTACCGGGCATTAATCCGGGGGGAGAAAGCTCCAAATGGTGAAGAGAAGCCTATGTTGGAAGATCAAATGGCTAAGATGTTTGAATTTATAAAGGAAGATAAGGAGGAGAGAAGACAAAGAGATGAAGTGAATGATAAGAGAATTAAAGCACTTGAAACTCAAATGATTCAAATAGCAACCCAGCAAGGTGAAATGCATCGTAAAGGTAAATTTTCTTCCACTACCATTACTAATCCCAAGGAACAATATTTGTATGTTACTGTTTGTAATATGGAAAGTAAGGTGGAAAAAGGGTTGGTGGAAACAATAAACATTGTTTCAAAGGGTTGAAGAAGTAGTTTGTGATGAAGTTGTATCTAAAGTGGAGGAGAAAACTGTCATAGATGATGATTTGTCTTTTGATGATGAGAGAGTTATTGGTGAATTTTTGTCTTCATTTGATGATGAAAGTAAGTGTGATAAAGAGTTATGGTTAGAACAAGGTCATGAAATAGTTGAAGTTGATGCTTCGTTGAAGGTTGAGGACCCCAGAAAATTCATTCTTACATGTAGAATTGGGAATGGGGGACACTTAAATGCTATATGTGATCTTGGTTCAAGTATTAATGTGATGCCTTTAGAGATTTTTGAAAAGCTTGGCATTGGGAGGTTAAAGAAAACGGATGTGAAAATTGGAATACTGGATGGTTCAATGATAAAGCCCCATGGAGTTGTGGAGGATATGCTTGTGAAAGTAGAGGAATTTGTCTTTCCGGTGAATTTTATGGTAGTTGACAAACAAGCAGATCCATTAATTCCACTTATTTTTGGAAGGCCATTTTTAGTAACCGGAAGAGCAAAATTTGATATGGATAAGAAGGAACTCACACTCCGTTCAAATGAAAAAGAATCGGTGCTATCAAGTAAGAATTTAAAAGGGGGAGATCTTCATTTGAAGCCACCCATTAAGCCTCTGGATGATCGAGATCGAGTGGTAAGTGAGATTTTAAAAGATGAACAATTAACTAATTTTTTACTTGAATTTGCAGAAAATTGCTCTCCAAAGAGGAATAAGTTTGGAAGAGATCGACATGTTGATTAGAAGATCAATAAAGGACCCCCGGGATTTGAAAATATAAAAAAATGAGGCAATGAATCGAGTTCAAGTAGTAGAGGAGCACGAAGTATTGATAAGAATGTTGCTAAGGAAATGTTTAAGGTGAAGATGAGGCCCGATGGGGTCTTAGATTTCTCCGATTGTTAAAAGCTTAAATGCGTCTATCTCGACAACGTTAAATCGAGCGCTTGGTGGGAGACAACCCATTTTAGTAAGTTTTTTTATTTGCTTTATTTTTCTTGTATTTTTTGTATGTAGGTGGATTATGCAAATGGAGAAAAATACATATGGAGGAGATGAGATGTGCTAGATTTGGAATGAAGATGTATCTTGCACCACTCTTTATAAACTTAAATTTAACACTTGTATTGATTTAAGTTTGGGAGGAGAGTGTGTGGTGGCCATACTTGAATTTTGGAGTGCACATACGTCATCACAAGGTAATTTTATGAAGATCATTGGTGGAAACTACAAAGGTAAGTCTTATTACTTTTTGCAAACTTAATTCTCAACTTGTTTCGATTTAAGTTTGGGGGGAGAGTGCATGGTGTGCCTTATCACTTGTGTATCCTTGATGTATCATGTTGATAGATGGTTTGTCTTGTGTAAAATGGGTAAATTTTAAAATTTTCTCATGAATTTGGTTCGTTTGGTGTTGGCAAAGTGCATGCTAGTCCGTCATTTGGTCATAAATATGGAAATAATTGATTTTGATTGGTTTTTGAGCATATATAAGTTGCATCGGAAGAAAACGATCAGGGAAAAACAGGGTTTAGAGTTTAAAAAAATGCAAACACAGGGTATAGAGCTCGACCCGTGTGCAGGACTTGGGCCTGTACACGAGGCCGAGCTCCAACACTTGAAGCAGCAACTCGCCCAGTCGGAAGTCGAGTTCAGGACTCAAGTCAGGGCTCGAGTCGAGCTGCACAGCTCGAGTCGAGCTGGGTTAAAATTCCAGAATAAAAATGCGATTTTAGTTCATTCCTGCAGTCTTGTTCATCATTTTCGGAGCTCGCGTCGTGCTCAGAATTTTCGTACACCCTCTGAATCCATCTCAATCCTTCAATACTCATCCAAATTGGTTAGTATAGTGTCTATTCTTCACTTTAATCCATCCACATCTTCCAAAAATTCGAACTCTCCACAGTTTGACCAGGTATGAACTTTGAACCCTTACTCTTGAATTTGTGTGTAATACTTTGAATTGAAGCATGGGATTTGAATATCATGATGATTAGAGCATGAGTATGGAGTTCAAACTTGCAATTATAGCATGAATTTGTGAATTGATGGAGAATTTGAATTAGGGTTCATAAGTTCAAAATTAGGGGATAATGTGTGAAAGGTTGAAATTGGATTGGTGTATGTGTTCTAAGTGATGGATTGTTGTGAGAATGAAATGGAAGTTGCAAATTTAACTTGGAACATGATGTGAATTGTTGAAATTGTGCTTTTCAATTGCCAAGTTAGGGTTCATAGAGCTTTAAATGGGGATTTTTTGGTGGAATTGATGCAATTAGCCATTGTTTGAGTGAATTGAAGTTTGATTAATGCAAGAAAATTGATTAGAATGGTTTGAAAGATGGAAACTTGGCATGAAGTGTGGAAATTGAAGCTTTTGAAGTTGTAAGTTGAAAGTGTGCATACTATATTTTTCAATCAAATGCTTATTTGGTGTAAATTGAAGTTAAAATTGGACACTATAGTTGCATAATGAACACTTGTTGATTGGATAAAAGTTTTGAAGTCATGAGGTTGAATTTTTCATGATAAATGCATGATGATCACTAGATGAGTAATGTATGAGGTTAAATGATGAAGTTGTCCATGTCTTATGAAGAGAAAATGCTTGTGGGACTACTTGGTGTTAATATGAGCTGATTTGGTTAAATTGGAAAGTATGTTTTTAAGTTGTGACTTAAATGTTGAAATTTTTATTGTGTAGATGGCTTGAAGAGAAAATGGACAAGACTTCATTGTGCTTAATGAAGAGGAATTGACACTTTTTGATGCCAACCTGAGTATAGAAGGGTTTCATCCACTAGATATGGATGTGAATTTGGCTGATGAGTGACCAAAGTATGCTTCAAGGTGGGAGGCAATTTGTCCGAAAATTCATGCTACAAGGTTCCAAGATCAACAGACAATGGTCAATCTCGGGCTTGAAGGTGATTTGAGAACAATGTTTAGAAATGTGAACATGGAAGATTTCTTTAACAAGAGGCCACCCACGTACCGAAGCCTCACAGTGGAATTCTTGAGTACGCTAGAGATCGTGAAGAATCACAACGGATATCCTACTTCTATCAAGTTCCAGCTAGGAGATCAGTGGCATGAAGTTGAAACCCCCGATATAAATGAATACTTTGGATGCCCTGGAGATGAGGATAGAGTAATCTATTCGTATGTGGAGAAATACAACAAGAAACGATGGTGGTTCAGATTGATAAATAATGGAGCAGAGCAACAACAAGAGTACCGAGCTAGTTCGTCTAAGGAAACAGCCATACGGAATCCTGTTATGAGGTATCTAGAAAAGATTCTATCGAACACCGTGTTTGGTAGATCGAAGAGTGCTTCCGTAGTAGAGAGGGAGTTGCATATGATGTATTACTTATATCATGGGCATGAGTTCAACATGGATGCGAAATTCATCTAGCACACAGAGAGGCTAGCTAAGAGACGAGCTCATCAACTAGTTATGATCGGAGGTATGAATACTATGATAGCTGAGCGGCTCGGAGTCAGTTTTGGTGAGAGAACTTTGATGGTGAGTGAGGGGATGAATGCCCCATACACTAGTGAGGATAGATTTCCTAGCACTTGTTGGAGAAAGGTATTGTTTGAAGTAAGATCGAGGCAGCCCATTCCCTCTCCCAACTCCTTTGTTAACGACTATCTACAGTCGTAGGGCAGCTGAGAATTTGAGCATGGCTAGTGCTCAACACTCTGAGGTAGTACGAGCCTTTTATGGGAGGCCACGGAGATCACTTGAGGTGGAACATTCTCGAAGGTGATGTTCGTCAGATTAGACAGTCTCAGCAAGTACATGGAGGATAGATTCGGGAGTTGCAGGCTGGACAGCTTCGGATGGATTACAATTTTGAGGAGGCTCGTCGTCACTTCTCCAACATTGAGGAAATGACGACCATGATGTTCAACATGCACTTTCCTGGAGCGAACCGTGCCTACAACCCATGGAATCCATATCAGTCACCTCCACCTCCGGAGCCATGAGAGGAGTCATTTTAGTGCTAGTCACTTCATTTAGTTCATTTGGATTATGTTAAACATTTAATTTTTTATTGATGTATTGGATTGTACTTTATTTGTTTGTATTCTGTGAGGTTTACTTTTGGATTTATTTTAGTTTTATGCGATTTATTTTCTTTTATTTTTCGGTATTTTAGTTTGATTTTTATAATTTGGATGTGATGGGTATTTGAGCTTATTTGTTATGGGTGTTGAATTAATGAGCTTTAATTTCTTGAAGTGGTTGAATTTTGGTCATGTATGTTATATGCTTGTGCTATGTTTTTGGTTTGGTAAACCTTTGCTTATATGTTGTGATTGAGCTTTTTATTCTTGTATAGGTTTGGATTGGTGATATGTTTTGGGAAAGTGCAAATATTTTTTTTTAATATGACTTATGATGCATTATTTGTGATAGGTAATATCAAGCATGTTAAAGGTTCCTACTAGTTGAAATTATGACATGAATTACATAATTTGTTCAATTTTTAGAAGTATGAAGGTTAATTAGTTTCTTTTTGGTCCTAGCAAAAACATGTGAGAATTGAGCCTCAACCATGCCTTCATGGTTAATTCTTGATGAGAGGGCCTGTTAAAATTAGACAAACTAGAATTTACTTATGGACTATAGAAACGAAACCCGAATAGTGGATCTTTGTGAAATGATCTTAGGTCATCCTTGTTAAATGAGTTATAAACATAAATTTTCTTACCCAAACATTATCCCTAGTTAGCCATATTGAGCCTATAAGCCTATTCTTTCTGATTTGAGTACAATACAAGCCTTAAACACCCACTTAAGTCTTATATATATAACCTTTGTGTGGGTAATTAAGGAGATGATGATTTATAAGGTTGATGTGAGAAATGTTTAAGAAAAAGAAGGAAAATAGGAAAAAGCAAGAAGGGATGAAAGAGCTCAGCTAAATGCCTATGCAACTTCAACAAAAGGAAAAATGAGCAAAATCATAGAATATATGCTCAAGGAATTGAAAAAGAGTAAAGAAAGGGAGTATGAAATTTAAAAGAAGCTCAATGAATCCATGGTATATTGACGTTTAGTGTTTATGAATATTTGAGAAGGGAGGAAGATTGAAAGTAAAGATGTTGGAGAAAAGAATCATTTCTTTATTATCTACACATGTATAGTCACTTTTATCTATATTCTCCATATCTTACCAAAGAGTCTAAACATTACATTCAAAGATAAAAGACCTTTTTGATCACTCTTTGAGACTAGAGTGGCTTGTGAACATAGTCCATGAGCAAGCCTATGGTGAGTCGGTTTGACCGGTTGATGAGAGTTGATTTACCCTACTTCATAGAGCATTGAGTGCAATTGATATCATATGAGAGACATGGATTGAAAAGAATTTGATTACCCTTTGTCTTTTTAAAATTGAACTTGTTAATTCTTCATGTTATGAGTTTGATTGTTGTAGGAATATTTAATGTGATTTTGTAGTCCTTATTACTTGTGATGTATTGTGCTTTATGTTCGTTAGGTTTTTTTGCTAGGTGAAAATTACTCCTCTTGTTTATCATTTTTTGTTGTTCGAGGATGAACAACACTTTAAGTTTGAGGGATTGATTGTCGTCATTTTCACCTAAATTTTAGTGTCTTTATTTGTGGATTTTTGGATATTTTTATCCATATTTGTGTAACTTTTGGTGGAGTTAGATGTTAATTAGGAGAAGTGTGTACAAATTGATAAATGTGTGGAAATGAGCTTAAATGTATATAAAACAGGTCACAAATGGAGCAAAATAGAGTTGGGAGCTAAAACAAAGAAGCTGGACAGGACTCGATCACGCTCGAGTCGAGCTACTAAGCTCGAGTTGAGCTGAGTGCTCGAGCTTGGATTTTGCGTTGTACACGGGCCAGTCCGAAATGGTCGTACGCGAGCATCAGGACCAGCTACACGCCCATGACCGAGGCCATGCGCAGAACTCGTGTCGTGCTCCGTCACACGTAAAAACACCAAGAAAAGTGAGCCGACTCGAGTCGAGCTCTGCAGCTCGAGTCGAGTCGGGTAAGATTCCAGCACAGGTTTTGCACATGTTCTAGAAGATTCCAAGGGGTATAAATGATCGAAATTTGCTAATTAAAAATCCATTAATAAATGGACACAATAACTTTAACACAATTTCAGTTATTTCTAATTACAATCTTTTTAAATTTCTACCATAAATATTTGATACTATATCAAATTGAATTCACACTTTGCATTACTTAATGCACATGATCAAATCCAATAAAATTAGTATGTAGTATTCGTAATAACAACTCATGCTGCATGTACATAAGGATCTCTATAAAACATGGCACATATATAGATCCTCAAAATCTTGAATTAATAACAAAAGTTAATTTTAAAAGCCAAAATAAATGTAATTTACTTAATTGATATGTAATCAAATCAACCACTTACTCATTTGGCACCCAAAAAATTTAAGTGGCATTGTGATTAACAAATAATTCATGCATTTATGTACAGTTAATCTGGATCCATATATTGATTTAGTACCAACTGAATGTATATATAAAAAATTAAGAGAAACTCTAACCATCTTAATAAATTTAATAATAATAAAAAAATTACGACACCTCTCCATTAATTAACCGGATTAAAAAACTCCAATAATTTAAAGTTACAAACACAGAAATCAATGTCATGCTCTGCTTTATTTGGTATGCATATATGATTCGTATGTGATTCCTTAATTGGCATAAACATTATTATTAAGATGCCGAACAAAATCACTTGCAAATATGAAAACTGATTTAAAACTCAATTCATATATTCTTAGCATACTATTACTGTCCAAAGTCGAGGTCTGATCTCGAAAGTTTAAGATAATGACATAGGTGTCTAGTTCCTTCACCACAATAGCCATGTGAATAATTTAGAAAGAAGCTAATAAATTGTTTAGCCGAGGAAATTACCTATTTCCACATAATACCTCAACTCATGATTAGCATGACTATTGATAAGCAATTAAATGCTCAAGCATTATCAAAAAGTGGAACATCATCATGCCTTTTCACATTATTGCAGCCAGTAACAAAATTTAATTTAATGAATCTAAATACAAATTAATTTCGATTCATTCCATCAATAATTGATTAGCATAGATGTGACTCAATCTCAATAGTGCTAGAGATAATAATCCAATTAATACCACTGGACCATGCTCCATCATATTAAAACTATTTAATGCTATTGAATAAAATTAAAGGGGCGGATATTCGCATCCCCAAAATTGATAAATACACCCCGAAAATATATTAAATATATAATTTATTAATTTATACGACAAAAATACCCTTACTCAAAATATTAACATATTTATTAAAACAATCAGATAGAGGAGCCCTATTCATTAAAAAAATCACATCCTCCCTCTCTGCGCGCAGAGCCCGGATGGTAAAATGCATTGGTTGTGGTGTAGATTAAGACAATTGATATCCTAAGGAGATCAGTTTATGAGTAATAGAAAACTTGAAGCTTTAAAGACAGAAGCCGACTCAATAACAATATACAGATACCAAATACATTTGATGACAGATAAATACAAAATAAATCCTAATTAAAAAAAGAAAAAAAATAAAAGGTAAAGTTTGTATGCAGCTGGTATGATATTGCATTGGATATGGAAAACTAAACCTTCAATCTGTGGGTTAAATGAATCATACCATTTTCTTAATTTTGAAGATTGATAAGATTTGAGAAGCATAAAAGATGAGGAGTTGGTACCCGAGATTAGATGTGAGATAAGAAAACATTCAGAATTTCAATGACAAGATTAGATTTATTTTAGGGTTTCATCCGGGTTGTGCAGGGAGAGAAAGCATGCCGTTGTTTCAATGGGATATCTTAATACTTTAATATTTTGATTAAGGGTGTTTTGTCATATTAATTAATAATTTAAAATTTACATATTTTTTTGAGTGTATTTAGTAATTTTGGGGTGCGAATAACTGCCCTCAAAATTAAATCCGAAATCATAGCAATATTAATAATCAATTAAGCAATATTGGGCATTGATTATAATGCTGATGTTTAATATGCATATATGTAATGCTAAAATCATGTCTTGTCGAATTGATATAACATGCATATTCATATCACTTAAGTACCACATTACTGGCATAGGTGTAGTCATAATTAATTTCAAAAATTATAATTTAACGTGAAACATAGGTAGTCATAGTCCATTCAAAAATTTTAAGGCAGTAAACTTTTCGAATTACATGGAACATGCCCCAATATCCACTTGACGGATCTAAAATTAACCAAAATCTAAATCCGTCAATTGTTAATAAATTTTCATCTTGAGGTATAAAATTGTGATTTTACATATGATTCAAATACAAATATTGGATCTATCACAATTTTTTACAGATCTCAGAGAATCATAACTAGGGTAGCTCTGATACCACTTGTAGAAAATTAATCCTTAAATCCTAAAACTTTAAACTCTATTACGATAAACAAGATCTAAACTATAACGCGAAAGCATACTTAATCCATTCAGTTGTCACGAACTCGAAGATCGGTAGGTATTATGATCTTCCTCAACTAAGCCTCTTAATTCCTTTTAAGACCATCGTAATCTCTTCTGATGAGGAAAGAGAGAACTCTGTGCGGCTTAGTATATTGAGACCATAACATGGGGAGCCTTTATATACTATACAACTGGGCCACCCATAATCACACAGTCATATAATATTTGGTATCTACTTAATTGACCCATATACTTTATTATTATAGCCCATGAACTTGTCACTTTAATTTGATCATTAAATTAAGTCCATAAAATAATTAAACAGCTAATATAATAACATAATAATATATTGCCCACAATTAGATTATAATGGAAATTAAAAATTTCCTAATACAATCCACAGCATATAATTAAGTTAACACCACATCACATGAGTTAAGAAATCTTCCATTCTAAGAAAGGCTTTCATCTTAACAGCATGAAAGAAATCTGCAACTTCGAAGTTTAAAGTAGAAAAAGCTTAGCAACTTAGAAAAATATCAACACTTGCATCACCTTAGCTTCGAATTTTAAGCTTAAAAAAATATTGTTTCTTCTTACTTTGTAAGAGACACAGGACAATTAGATAAAATAAGTTGCGAATTGTATGAAATAGATAAAATCAGAAGATTATAAAGAAAAAATGACAGAAATACCTAGTCAACATATTCATCCAAGTAAGTGTGAACGAATGTGAGGGCGCAAAGCACGCATGGCTTGCGTCGTCCAATCGTGTCTTCCACCCAGATCCGAATTGCATGAATTTACTTTTTGGCGAATTCCGAATAAGTTTCTCAAATTCGTAGTATTCATTGGAATCTCTTCTTTGAGTAGGCTCTCGATTCCTCTTAAAATTAGCTTACATAAATATATAAATTCTTAATAAAAAATAAAAAAATTATTGCATAAAGTTATTAAATTTAGATTAATATGAAGATTACTAAGAGAAGAGAAAGATGGCTTTCGCAACCAGATTTCTATCGGACTAAACTTTTTAGAGTCAAACATAGTTAGGGTCAATAAAAAAAATTAAATCTTTAGATCGAAAATTTTTGCAATAATCAATGCAAGAAATATTCGACACAAGAAATTGAGAGATTACCAGAAAGAAGCAAGATGTCGTACAAAAATCTTGTAGCGCAGTGGACAAATCTGCACTCCAATCCACATATCTACGGGATCAAACAAAATAAATACCAATATCAGAATTTTCTCATATAAAACAAATACTTCATAAAAAAAAATAGCGAAAGGTAGTAGAAAGATATCATACAAAACAAAAATTTTCTCATATAAAACAAAGAATTTTCTCTCAAATCCCCTTTCATAAGTTAGAGATATTGAAATATAGCGAAACAGATTGAATTTGTTAAACATCGTACGTTAAATGATAAGATTGTTCATCAATACTACAAAATTAAGAACACACGAATTTAGATGCACGGGATATTAGAGAGAAACTTACGACAGTAGATTAGGGTTTAAGTAATAAAAGAGTCCAACTTGGGTGGAACCAATCCCAACAAATGAATTGGTAGAAGTTGTTGCCCCACCATTCTTAATTAATTTATCCTCCTTCATTAATGTTGTTTTTATTTTTGTTATTTTTTTAAATTTACTATATTTACTTATTATACCCTAAACCTTAAACTCTAACAATAAAATATATTCTAAACCATAATAGTAAAATTACAATTATACTATAAACCTTAAACCCTAGAGGTAAAATATACCCTAAACCACAAGAGTGAAATTAAAATTATACTCTAAATTCTATGAGTAAAATTACAATTATACCCTAAACTCAAAACCCTAGGGGTGAAATATACCCTAAACCATAAGGGTGAAATTATAATTATACCATAAACCTTAAATCTTAGGGTTAAATATCCCCTAAACCACAAGTGTGAAATTACAATTATACCCTTATAATTAACCCTGAAAATAAACAATAAACACCTAGGGATAAAATATGTCATAAACCACTAGAGGTGAAATATACTCTAGACTAAAAATATATAATTACAATTATACAGTAAAACCTCTATAAATTAATATAGTCGGGACCAAAGAATTTTATTAATTTAGAGAGATATTATATAATCGATAAATTAATAATTTATTAATTTAAAGAGGTTATATACAAAAATTATAACTTTCATAACTTATTTATACATATTAAAAATATATTGGTTCAAATATATGATGACACTTTACGAGATTTACAATTATATATTACTTGTAAATCAAATTAATTATATGAGCATTGTATCTCATGAATTGTGTAATCATATACTCCCTCCGTCCCAAATTCAACTTCACATTTACTGTAGATACGGAGTTTAAGAAAAGTCACTTTTTGACTTACTTTTGGGGGTAGTATGATATTTTTGGGTAATAAATAAATGATAAAGTATGTTATGTGTGTTAAAAAGATGATGACAAATTTGAAATTAAAGTATGTTAGAGGGATATTAGTTAGTTGTTTTTTCCTTTTATGGAAGTGTGAAGTTGAATTTGGGACGGACCAAAACGGAAAATGTGAAGTTGAAGTTGGGACGGAGGGAGTAATATTTATCTATATTTTATAGGAGTAGATCAATATAAAATATTGATTTATTTTATTTGTTTGTAACTTGGGTGCAATCGATAGATTTAAAGATGAATTAATGAAGATATTAAGTTTAATAAAAAATAAATAATAGTAAAGTCATATTTTACTAAATTATCTAAAGTTGATAATATATATATATATATATATATATATATATATATATATATATATGAGATTTTTTAAATAATTATTAATTTATATTTTTATTGGGACCTTAAGTATTCTTTAGAAATTTCTAGAAAAGTATTCTTATTATTTAATTGATTGATATCCAAATTTGAACTGGTCCCAAGTTGAGACTGGACGAATTATTAATTTTATTGAGGTTATTAATTTATCGAGTATTAATTTAACGAGGTTATACTGTACTTCTAAAATTAAATAAAAAAACAGAAAAAAAGAACAAAAAAAAGCACAAAAACGAGGGAAAAATAACGAAATTAGACGGTTCCACCAATTTGATTATGTGGAGTTGTCCACACAAGTTATTGCCGTAATAAAATCATGATTTATGTAATGTAAATATGTACAGAAATGTGTGAGATAAATGAATGATGTAAATGTAATTGTAAAATAAAGGATAGAGATTAAGACACAAAAGTTATCCTTGATGAAAATTAATGTAAAAAATAAAAAAGATTATCCTAAGGTGATAAAATTAGTTTAGGAAGGAAATATTTTATATTTTTTAAAGTGGTAAAATAGGTGTTAAAGATACACATTCAATTCAAATTTGATTAGATACATCAAGCCATGTATAGGAATAATTAATCTTAACTACACAGTATATTAGTATATTACTCATACATACAATACATATAAAATTAGTAATAGCTACAAAAATTAATGATAATCTTCCTATTATGCCCCTTATCTTGCTGATTTTGTAAAATTTGAATCTTACTTAAAAAATATAAATAGTAATTATCTTCTTTTTTTTAAATATTATTATACAATTTTTTATTATATCATTAATTATCTTTAAGACAATCAAATCGCCACGTCACCTTAAATTAATTAAAGAAATAAAAAATAAATTCCAGCACACATCTACATATGAGACACGAAGATTGGAATGAAAACGTACACAAAATAGGTTGTGCAAAAATATACATTAATTATGCTGTAATATAACATTGTCGTGCATCAATATAATCGTGTCGTGCATCAAACTAATTATACTCTTAAATGTATTGTGCAACAATATAAGACATACTGTGAAGAAATTTAATTATAATGATACGCAATGCAGATTTATAAGAAATGAATTCTCATGACTTAATATTAAATTATGCAATATTGTTGTGCAATAATATAATTATATGTTGTGCAACAATTTAACTGTATTGTGCAAATTTATATATTTATTGTGCAAATACAATTAATATACATTTAAATACTATCATTTTCTAATTATTTAATTTAATAGCTTAATACTTTAAGTTTAAGATAAATACGTTAAATTAATATGCAACAAATTTGAGTTTTTATAAATAATAATAATAATAAAATAGTATATTTTGTTTCCTAAAAAATAGGTTTGATAAGGGAAAAATCCTACTAATTAAGGGATTTATAAATTTAATTTTGATAAACACGTATGAAATTGGGACAAAAAGGCATTACATTTTGTAATTTTGTATTTCATGGTGATTAAATTTTGAATTTGTACTTGATAGTAAATATCCAATATAATTTGGGGACAAGAACGGGAACTGAAAACGGTCGGACCAAGTTTGATTTTACATAAATTAAGCCGGTTCACTAAACCCTAGCCCCTAAAACCCTTGTAACCTACAACACAAGCTTGTAATTCTGTACAACAATCGCCATCTGCAAATTCTGGTTCGCTCCAAAGGGAATTGAGAATTAAGGAACGGAATGAGGAAAAAAGTGGACGAACGCATCCGAACTCTAATTGAGAATGGCGTCAAATCCCGTCATCGCTCCATGTTCGTCATTATTGGTGATAAGTCACGCGATCAGGTATGTTTCGCACAACGTAGGGGCGGTTATTTGTCTTTCCAACGAGTGAATACATGTTTGCATATCTGCTTTCCTATTATTTTAATGCTCAGATGGTAGGTTCAATTCATTAATACTTTGTTCTTTCCTTTACTTGAAACAGATTGTGAATTTGCATTATATGTTGAGCAAATCAGTGACCAAGTCAAGGCCGAATGTGTTATGGTGCTATAAGGACAAACTCGAGCTTAGCAGGTTTTTCCCCCATTGAGTAACTATATGCTCTTGGTGATGAGCTGGGAATTGATGTGATTCCAGTTACTGTACTTTTAAGTGAAGATTATAGTTGGATTTTGTTGAAATGTTGATTCTGTCTATCTGTTACAGTGTTACTGAAGATTCACATATAAATGTTGTCATATTGGGAGAAAATGGAGTTTATTGTTTTTTTATTGTTTTAAATTTGGTGGATAAGTCATGTCGACTATATATTTATGCATTGCTCTTAAACATTTTAGGGTACTACTTATCTGGGGCATAGTTCTTCTGATGCTGTCCTCTTTAATCGAATTTATAACTCTTGGATGTTTATCTACTATATGTTATTACTCTTTTTCTACCATTGGACTTGAATGCATGTTAATTTTGCATACTTTTGAATCTATTGGTGCAGTGCTTGTTACACAAAACTGATAGCTTTCTTCTTAAATGACAATTGGTTTAATCCTGTATGGTTCTTTTGTTGTGTAGTCATAAAAGAAAGCGGGCCAAGCAAGTGAAGAAGCTCATGCAGAGGGGTTTGTTGGATCCTGAGAAGGTTGATCCATTTTCACTTTTTGTTGAAACTGCTGGCATTACTTATTGCCTATACAGAGATTCCGAGAGAATTCTTGGAAATACATTCGGCATGTGTATATTACAGGTACTGTCTGGAAAACTCAGATGCCATTTGTTAGCAAAATATGACATTTACATACATTTAATTTTATTTTGGTAGGATTTTGAAGCTTTGACGCCTAATCTCTTGGCAAGGACTATTGAAACAGTTGAAGGTGGTGGATTGATAGTATTGCTGCTTCGCTCCCTGACCTCACTCACAAGTCTTTACACTATGGTTATGGTATTTTCTTAAACTCTAATTAAATATTTTTAGAATGTCAATAGGAGAAAATGATTCTTAGAACAAAGTTTTTGACATGTTAAAGCAGATAATCAGTGGAATAATATCAATATGACTCCATAACACAACACTTCCTACGATTTACTTGCCCCTTTTCTCCTCTTATTTTCTTTAGTGTTTGTTTTACTTTTGGTTGATTTATAGTTTTGGCACTTTACTGATCTTGATTAATCCCAGGATGTTCATGAGAGATTCCGTACAGAATCACATTCTCAGGCAACTGGGCGCTTTAATGAACGCTTCTTACTATCACTTGCTTCATGCAAAGCTTGCATCTTCATGGATGACGAACTGAACATTCTACCAATTTCTTCCCATATGAAGTCAATCACATCGCTGCCTAATCAAGAGGTACACTGCTTGCTTTGTCGAAACATGATAGATTTGGGAAATGAAATATGATTATCCATGTTCATTGCTTTCCATGGTTGTCAGGCATCATTTAGGTTTTTCTAGCGCCAAAAATGTCCTGAGTTACATCCCTATTGAATTATTGGTCAAATAAATTGGTAGTCCCTAATTATATGGATAATTGTCCTCCTGGAGCCTCATGTGATTATTTCCTATCCATGCTTTGGTTTTCATAGGATTTGGAAGGACTATCAGAAGCTGAAAGAGAACTTAAGAATTTAAAGGAGCAACTGAATGATGATTTTCCTGTTGGTCCTCTAATTAGAAAATGCTGCACAATGGACCAGGTAATAGTGGCTTGGTTTGGCTGCATAAACAATTCTTTTTGCAGTTTGATAAATGATAATTTATTACCCAAAATTTTTTCAATAGGGTAAAGCTGTCGTTTCTTTCCTTGATGCAATCCTGGACAAGAACCTCCGAAGCACAGTTGCTTTGCTTGCTAGTCGTGGACGAGGGAAGTCAGCTGCTCTTGGTCTGGCAATTTCTGGGGCTGTTGCTGCAGGGTAATGTGTGAAAGTTGATATTACATGCATGATAGTAATCTTTGTTCTTTCCTTACCTCAGCTTCACTTTTCCATTAGCATTCTATACTAATTACGAATGCATGCGATTATAGGTATTCCAATATTTTTGTAACTGCACCAAGCCCAGAGAATTTGAAAACACTTTTTGAATTCATATGCAAGGGATTTGATTCGCTTGAGTACATGGTATGGCGCCTCACTCTTTCTTGTTGTTAATTATGCGAAACCATATTCATTTTTTTTCTTATTGCTTCACAACATTTGTTCCTATTAGTCATATTTATCCAGTATAATTTTTACTGAGATTTTATGCAGATGCATATGCATGAAATAAAAGTATTTATTGTGTTTTGATATACTGGTGCACCATCATTTTATAGGAGCACTTGGATTATGATGTTGTGAAGAGCACAAACCCTCAGTTTAAGAAAGCAACTGTGCGGATAAACATCTACAAACAACACCGACAGACTATTCAGGTGAATAGATTGTGGCAGGAAAAAATTGCATGCACTTTCTAGGACTTGCACTTTCAAGTTTTAACAAAGAAATAAAGAGAATGACTTTTTATTGTTTGTGCAGTACATAGAGCCCCACGAACATGAAAAGCTCTCACAAGTGGAATTGCTAGTTGTTGATGAAGCAGCAGCTATACCTTTACCCATTGTGAAGTCCTTACTTGGTCATTACCTTGTATTCCTCTCATCAACTGTAAATGGGTACTGCATGTTCTTGTACTAAGTTGCTTATATGGTTTCTTTTCCCTATCATGTAAAAGACACTTTCTGTATCTTATGAGCCTCTTCGTGAAAGTTATTCCGGAGAAATTCCTGTCTTTGGATTGTTGAATAAGCTGTAGATCAAAGTGATGCTAATTCAACTCCCTTGTTTTGGTCAAAGCTACGAAGGTACAGGAAGGTCTTTATCTCTAAAACTGATAAAGCAACTTGAGGAGCAAAACCAGATACCAAGTAGAAGCATAGAGACACCTGTTTCAGGTATGTTACTTGATGGAGGGGTTGCTGATCTAATGTGATGTTTTACTGTAATTTCTAATGAATTTCCATTTTATTTGAAATGTTTATGCTTCTGCTCTTTCTGAACTTTGTATTTGAATTTTCTTGTAATTTCCTGTTTCAGAATTCTTATCAACTTTTGGCAGCATAATAAACAGAGCACTTATAACAGATTGTGGAAATGGTGCAAAGTAGGTAGTA
Source organism: Pogostemon cablin (assembly GCA_023678885.1). Lineage (NCBI taxonomy): Eukaryota > Viridiplantae > Streptophyta > Magnoliopsida > Lamiales > Lamiaceae > Pogostemon > Pogostemon cablin. The sequence continues at coordinate 10,595,875 of CM042964.1, read as the reverse complement.
GTTGGTATGACCAGTTATGAATATGAAGTAACTTAGGAAATGTTGTGTAGATAAAAGAAACTATTACCTCATAGGAGGCCATAGCAATTATATTATTAGGCTTTAATTATTACAGTTCTTTATTGCTATTATAATTCAGTAAATCTACTTAGATTATCCATGATTAGTTTCCTTCTCTTTAACCTGTGGTGTATTTCCTAGCAATCAACATGGCTTTGATTATGTTATTTTGTTGATCAAATCATTCTGAGATTATGAACTTTACATTATGTTCTACCTTTGCCTCTCTTTATTTTTGTTAATTGTTAGTAGCTGTTTCTGGATGTATTTCCAGATGACAGTGAGATCAGTGTTCTCCTGATGTAGCTATTCTCATAATGCTACCTCTGAAATGTTTATCTAGCTGGGATCATGTCTATGTTAAGTGGTTCCAGATAATGTGTAGTTGCCTATGTGTGGAGAGTGCAGGAAAAGTTTAATAATTGTATTTGGGACTGTGAAGCTTATTTCCCAAGTTACATAAATACGTAAATAATCCAATTATACAAAAAACAAAATAATTAGAAAAGTATACATTAATCACTTATATTTAGTAGAGCATTGCCCGTCTTCCTTGTATGTTATGCTGTTATAAACTTAAATAGAGTATTTGCTTCACTTTAGGGAGAAAAGAGTTTCCATTTCACTTTACTAGGTGTTTTCTACCATCCCAATTATACTCCTGATTAAAGATGCAAATATCTATGTTTGTAAATTCTCATTATGCTCATCTATGCAAGCAAATGACCTAATGTTAATAAACTTCACTTGTAGGTCGGTTCTTCAAGAAGATCGAATTGAGTGAATCAATCAGATATGCCTCTGGTGATCCCATTGAATCCTGGCTTAATGCTTTACTATGTCTGGATGTAACAAATTATATCCCTAGTATCAGCAGGTTGTATTTTGAGTTTTTGTTGAGTGAAGCTGGAAGGCCATCCTCTTCCCATTGAGATAATTTTTTGTTTTTCAGACTGCCCCCACCTAGCGAATGTGATCTCTACTATGTCAATCGAGATACGCTCTTCTCCTTTCACAAGGACAGTGAATTATTCATGCAGGTAAGCATACACTAGAGTGTCAGTCCGTGCTTTATTTCCGTCCTTGTTTATTATTAACATGTTGGGTTTTATTTGTTCTGATGTTTTATTTGTGAAGAGGATGATGGCTCTGTGTGTTGCTTCTCACTACAAGAATACTCCAGATGATTTGCAACTGATGGCTGATGCTCCAGCTCACCACTTGTTTGTTCTACTTGGTAAATATATTAGTATGTGCCATAGTTGTTAAAGGCGGTCTGCGCCTAGATTGTTGATTTTTTGCTATTCCAGGCTCATGTATCAAAGGCGCGCGCCTAGGACCGCCTCTTCAACATCCTTTTTTTTTTTTTTAAGTTTTTTGAAATTGCTACTCAATTATTAAAGGGTTTACACATTTTTAAGATAAAAATGGACAGCCCACTTATAAAATGATATAAATAGAGAATTAGGGTTAGGGTTTTAGTACTTGAACTTTCAAAACAAAGACAAAAACGTGGGCTGCCTTCACCTCCACCATCTGCCGCCTACTTGAACTTTATTTGTGTGTATGTTTTATGTGTTATAATGCTATTATGAGTTATTATGTATCATTATGTGATGTTATGTGATTTTTATCTTAGTTTAGTTAGGTAATATGATTGTAAGTAGGATATATTTGTGTATAATTGTAAATTCAGTTTTGGTCGTAGCTCAGGCACGCGCCTCAGGCGCGCCTAGGGGTCCGTGTGCCTAGGTGCGCCTCTCGCTTTTAACAACTATGGTATGTGCTCTCTGTAAGTCTTGCCAACATGCTACTAGTGTGTTTACCACTTAAACTTATTATTCTGCAGGTCCTGTTGATGAATCCAAGAATCATCTCCCTGATATACTGTGTGTCATTCAGGTATGCCTTTCCGTGGATGACTTAAACAGATGATTTTTTTCCCCCTCATGCAGATGAAGTGATACTGTGATAGCCTAGCTGTCTAAAAATCAACAGTTATTTTCTAATTAATTAATTAAAGAACTCAATCTTCTGAACAATTTACTGTTCTGGTTATGAAAATTCAATTTATTTATTTATTTATTTGACTAAATTCGTTGTTCCGAATGAAAACATAGTATGTTGACTGGCTTAGTATCAATAGGGGAACATTCATGGTAGTAAATGCTATGATTGTGAAGTTTGTGTGCATAAAAAATGTTTGTCCATCAAGTGTGGTGAAGACACTGGGCATTGCCGTCTGTTTTCCTGAATTTAGTAAAAAAAAGCTGATAATAGTGTCAGTTCTCAGCATATATGGTATTAAGGTCTTTTTTTTCCGTCATTACGTCCACTAGAGTTAATATTTGAGACCATGTGTTTCCTTAAACTGAAGTTTTTAGTTTTTGGTTTGCCTATAATCGATAGATTCCCTGGGTACAATTTTTCCCTTAAACTTGAAGGTGGGGAGGTGGTGGGCTTGGGTGCAGACTTTTTGTTTAAAATTTTCTAGATTTTTTACTTTTTACTATTGTGTTTTCAAGAAATTTCCTTTTTTATTTTTTTAATGTTTTGCCCATGGACATGACTTTCCACACTTTTGATCCAGCTTTTATCCTATAAAATTCTGTTCCTATTAATGAAACATGAGGCAAAAGCACTGAGGACTAAACTAAAAATTAAAACGTATAAGCACAGCGAGCAAGTGAAAAACAAGTAGAAAAAGATAAAAGTTAGAAATAGGAGTGTATAAGGATAAAAGGTAGCAAATAAGTGCATGTGGCAAAAGTTGTTAAACAGAAGTGCTGTCGGCAAAATATGCATTTTTTCCATGTTTAAGAACATTTAATTTCCTTCCATGTTACAGGATTATTTATACTATTATCAGATGTACCTCTTGTGATGCTAGTAATAGAATCTTTGCATGATCTTTTGTATAGATCTGCTTTGAGGGAGAAATTTCTCGTAAATCTGCAATTAAAAGTTTAAATGAAGGACGACAGCCATCTGGAGATGTAATTCCGTGGAAATTCTGTGAACAGTTCCGTAACACAGATTTCCCAAGTCTTTCAGGTGCTCGGATTGTACGCATTGCCACACATCCAAGTGCAATGAGGGTAATACTAGTGTTAGTTTCTCTTAATAAGAGTGGAAAATATTTTTCACCCCCTACCTCACATGTTTCAAATATTGCAGCTTGGCTATGGTTCAGCTGCTATTGAGCTTTTGTCAAGGTAAGATTTTTATTTTTCAGATAGTGTTTTCAAATGTGTCTGTGTGATGTTTTACGAAATAACTGAAAGGAGGCAAAAGAGTTTGCTGGATTTATAATATTCTAGCATCCGTGGCCATGCAACTTCATTGGGGTGATAGACTTTTCTACACACTGACTCGTGCTATACAATTTAAATTACTCTGAAGTTCTTGTGAGTACACGGAAGCTTGTTGCATCTTGGATTTAAGTGTTTTTAGAGAATGGAATCATTATCTGAATGTTACTTTTGAATTCAAAGGGAAGGAATGAGTAATAATAATAATTTTCATGATTAGTATTGTTTAGGAATAATATAAGTTATGGAAAATGCGTTCCGTGATTGATTCTAGTTCATGATTAGTATTTTTTAATTTAGTGTGAAAATTGCATATATTATCTTATATGACTAAATTATCCTTTAACAAATACTTTCGTTTAAAAATTAATAAAATTCAGCAACATTTTTTATTTTTAATGATAAAATTTTACAAAATTTTCAAAAAATAAATACTTTTAAACCTAAATCCTGAAATTTACACAACTTATCACATAAGCTCTAAATTTATATACATAATACTTCATCTATTATAGTACATCATATTTACTTAAAATAAAAAAGAATTTAACAAATTGTAATATCATCCAAAGCAACTAAAATCACTTGTTTAGATTAAAAAAAAAACTTACTAACATCTAAAATTGTTCAATTTAAAATATAATCTGTTGATGTAAGTGTTATTAATTTAGAACTAAGGAATACTATTATAAAATTATTATAAGTAAGCATAATATTGTAAATAAAATAAAATAAACAGATTTCTTAAAGAATGGGTTACATAAAACCCAGGTGATTTAGATGAATCTCTATTACTTTTAGGCATACTCACTCCCTACGGAATTGAGATCCCAGTAAATAAAATATACCAGTAGTAAGTTTAGGAATAACGATTCTATTCCCAAACAATTCCATTATACCAATCATGACGTTAGAACATTCATTTTTAATTTATTTTCCATAGATAAATATTTTTCTGAATTTGAAAGGCTTTTCGATCAAGTTGTAATGCTTCTTGAAAGGTGAATGTGAAGGAAGTATTTTAATTGGTTTTACATTTTCCTTTCATGCTTCACTTAATTGTAGGCCTGACTGGACAAGCTTTTATTAATTTATATTAATTATTTGCTAAGGACTACTGATAGCATGCATTTTGAAAAGATTATGTAAATGTTAACTATGAATGCTCAAGCGATTTTCCCCCTTATCAAGGTTGTGATGTCATATGCTTGCCAACTATGATAATAAAATTTCCTGGAGACATATAGTGAAGTTTTGTTGCTCATAGGTACTTTGAGGGTCAGCTGACTGCAATCTCTGAAATAGATGCGGAAGAACTTCCAGATAATTCTCCAGTCAGAGTTGTGGAGGCCGCTGAGAAGGTCTTTCTCACTGTTTTCTTTAATCCTGTGATTATGCCTTTGGTTTACCTTATGTAGTGTTCTTGTAAGAAGGATGCTTACCTCATGGCAGTATTAATTAAAGACTTTTCTCTTACCAATGCCCCTAGGAATGTGATATTTTACATATGTAGTATTGCTATAATTCAGTCAGAATCTGCTTTGTGGGCACCACAAATGGGAGGAACAAATGTGAATTTGTGTATATTAGAGAAGCTACCGAGGCTAGAACAGGAATATTTTGTATATATCATTAGTTCAGAGCTATACTAACCGGCTAAAAATTGTTGATTGCTTGTAGGCTTCTCTGCTTGAAGAAAATATAAAGCCAAGAACTGATCTTCCTCCACTGCTTGTACCTCTTCGTGAGCGGAGACCGGAGAAGCTCCATTACCTTGGTGTCTCTTTTGGTCTTACGCTAGACCTTTTCAAGTTTTGGAGGAAGCATAATTTTGCTCCATTCTACATTGCCTCCGCTGCAGTAAGATTGTAACTCTAATTTTTTGTGTTTTTTATCTTCATTTTTTGTCAGTTGATAATTATCACTTCTGAAATCTGCCAACTGCCAAGTCAGTTTAATCAATTGTAATATCATTTCAATCATCAGAATGCTGTGACTGGTGAGCACAGTTGCATGGTTGTGAAGCCATTACACAGTGATGACATTGAATCTAGTGGATCAGATGAGTTGGGCTTTTACAGCACCTACTATCCAGGTCCGATAATTAGATTTCTTAAAAGTTACTTTCTTTAAAGTCTTGAGTTCAATTTTTAATCCTTATTATATTGTTATCAGTGTTCAGAAAGAAATTTATTAAGCTTTTGTCTCGTACATTTCGTCAAATGGAGTGCAAGCTTGCTATGAGGTATGTCTGTCTTATGCTTTGTTAGTTTTGGATCACTCTCCAGTGTTTTCATGCTCCTGGCTTTTGCAGTATTTTGGATCCAAAGTACAACTTCTCAGAGGTGGATCATGCTTCGACCCCTTCCACTGAATATTTAAAATCAATAAGTGAAACATTGTCATCCTATGCTATGGTGCAACTGGAAAGTTATACAAATAATCTTGCTCCACATCAAATGGTATGATCACACTGATGATGATACATTTTTATTTGCCTTTGCTGAAGCGAGAACGAATTTACCTTGCCTTTTGTCATTATTTGCAAATAGTTTTTTTATAGAAGTTATGCAAGGAAAATAGTGGGTTCAAAGTTTAATTAAATGGTTGCATAAAATCCCAATCTAAAGTCTGCAATTTTTGAGACGAACTAGGCACCTTACTTTTCGAAACTGCTTCTGTTGGTAATTTTTAATTAGCATATGGCTTCTTGGTAATACGTGAAAAAAATTATTATGGTTTCCATGATATTTTGATAACTCTAGATCATGTGTTCCATGGTGCAGCATGACTACGATGATGTTAAGCATACTGGTGTCTTTTCGAAATATACTGATATATGGACACTGAGCACATATTGAGCATTTAGCTCACTTCAGTACCCTGACAACACACATCATTACAATTTTTGTGTGAATTCAAAGCGGTTGGTGTCGCACAATTCAAATCCTCTTACTGAAACCATATGGATAAAAGTTTGTAGGATGCAGTGAAAACACAAGTATATAAGATTAGTTTCTTGATTACCAAAGCTTGTATTAGAGGTCGATAAGAGTTACTTATAATCCCATTTTTATGCTTCTCTCTTTTGTCTGTTAATTAAGTAAAGTGGATGGCTTTCTCACTGAAATTTGATTCTAGCTATTTGTTAGCATCTTTACATTTTTGTTTCTTTACTTGTCTTCCCGCCTTAATGGTATAATTTGTAGCATCATACATTGTTCTGTTAGAAAGTCTCGAGGATTGACAACAAATTTATCAGTACTGTGTCATGGGGATATACATATTCTTTGTTTCTTTTAAATCTGTGCTTAGTTAGTTACTTCTGATAAGATCTGATATGGTTGTGATGTAATGTGCTTTAAATCTGTTGATACCATAAAAAAAAAGAATAAAAAGAAAAAAGAAAAGATCAGACGTGTTGGTGATGTAATGTGTTTTAATTCTGTTGATACCATCAAAAAATGAATAAAGAGAAATAAGCTCAATTGTTCTAGTTAAGGTTGTGTCCCTCCCTGTCAGGCTGGCGGCAAAATGAAGCCACCTTGTTGCCCAATGCAAAAACTTTTCAAGCATTAGTGATAATAACTTTTGAATAGTCAACCATCTTGATATCCTTTCTAAGATCAATATGATTCACTTAGCTAAGCAGTTACCCTAGATTGCCAACTACATTGTGAAGGTAAAGTTTTGAATCATTTTTTATGATGCAGACTGAAGATTTTGTGGATGAACTAGCTCGTTCATACTTCTTGGAGAAGATTCCAGTTTCACTGTCACTTACTCAAGCATCTATTTTGCTCTGCTTTGGCTTGCAAGGAAAAAATATGTCCCACATTGAGGTACTATCTTTCTAAGTTTATTCACGACATAATTTACAGTTAATGATATTTCTAGGAAGTATGGAGGCACATGGTGCTTTGATGTATTTTTCGAAAAATAAGTTTCAATTATGACAAATCTGTAAGCAAATCTCAATTGTGAAACTGTGGTCTTGTTAATTGCAACATCAGTATGTGCATTATCTGAATATACTCCTTGAACAATTAAAATTACTGATGCCACAGCAGGTGAGGGTGGTGTGCCAACATCACCTAAAGTTATAATCTCTGAGGCCAAACTTGACTATCAGAATAAGAATTATGGAGCATGCAAAAATACATGATAATAGTGAATGATGTCTTGTAATGTTTTCTATGTTTTTCCAACATTTTGTGGGAGGCAGTTGTTGACAATTTTTAGGTTGAATACCATTACTATCTAATGAAGCTCTCTTTGGAACTGGGCTTCTTTCTGTGAGGCAGGTAGTGAAGAGAATCAAAATGCATGTTGCTAGATTTGATTATCTTCTTACAACGTTGCTACTATGCGTGCCTGTTCGCTTATGATAATCGCTTCATTTTTGTACCAAGCCGACATGTCTGCTTGGTACTGTATTTATTACTTTAATTGCATAACCTTTTATTTCTGGGTTGCGGCAGAACATAATAATTAATACTCTCTCCGTCTCGGGTTTATCTTTACGGATACTGTAATTATGTTGTTTAAGAAAAGTTGTTTTTTGACTAACTTTATTGACTTTAAGGGTAATATTTTTAGGTAATGAATAAAGTGCAAAAATGTTTTATGTGTGTTAGAATAAGATTAATTTTGATGTTTATTGGATTGATGTGATGTTTCCTTTTTTGGATGGTGAAGTTAATTGTGGGACAAATGGAAATGGAGAGTTTGAAGATATTGTTGGGACGGAGGGAGTAACATTTACCGTGTACAGAGAACTTAGAATTTAATCTCTGATTAACCGGTTCTCTTTCCATGTATTAAATCCTCTTTGTGCTCATTTTTGGTCTGTAGGGAGAGATGAATATGGAAAATCAGCAATTACTGTCTTTGTATCTGAAAATGATGAAAAAGTTTTATAAATATCTGAGTGGTATCGCAACCAAAGAGACTCTACCAACCGTTTCTCGCCTAAAAGATGTAAGAAAATTCTTAAGATACTGCTTATGATGGGTGAAATATATCCCCTTTTTTTTCCTTGTTCTTTCTTACTGATTGCATTTTTTCAGATTTCATTCGAACCCCATCCAGTGTCTGTTGATGATGATCTGAATGATGCAGCAAAACAAGTTGAGGTCTGATGGCATTTTTACTATTGTTATTCTTCAATATCCCTGTTCTTAATCTTGGACAAGCAATAGTCTAACTCGAGACAATGCATTCAGAACGATATGAAATCAAAGGTTGTTGGCGGCCTAAACCCGGATCTCCTTCAACAGTACGCCATTGTTGATAAAGAAGCCGATTTTGAGAATGCCTTACAAAAAAGCAGAGTGAAGGTTGTCCCAGGCGGTGTAATTAGCATAAAATCCGAGCGGAAAAAAGTCGAGAAGCAGGGGAAGCAGGCAGAGAGCCAAGAAAGTGAGAAGAAGAGGAATAAACATGACCATAGTTCCAAATCAAACAAGAAGAGGAAGTCCTAATTATATTTTTCATCGCAATATTTCTTCCCCCAATTTTCTAATTATAATCATCATCATTATTATTATTTTCTACTAGCTAAGCTCAGAAAATGTTAGCGATGAACTTCCGCATTACATGATATTCAATCTGTTGTCTTTTTTTATTTTTAAAGGAAGCCTATTTTTATAGATGTACTTTTTAATTCCTATGCTAGTGAGTATACACACAACAATCTGTAACGTCGAATTCAAGTTCGTTATGCTTTATAGCCAACACATTTCTTTGGGTAAATTATACTCTCTCCGTCGCGGGATGACTTGCATATGGAGAAAAATAACTTTTAGGGTAAGAATGTAACAAAAAGTTTTTTTTTTTAATTTAATTGCATAAATTGTAATATCATATAATTGATTTTGACTGTGTAAATGGCGGCAGTTTGTAATATTTTAACATTTTGTGTTTTGTGTGTTTTTTTTTGGGGGGGTGGTTTTACTTTGGATGGTCTAAAATGGAAAATGTATGAGTAGGAAGAAATCATTTTTATTTACTTTACTTAAACTAAAAATCGAGTAACGTGGACCCTGATTTTATTTGGTCGGATCCACACCTTCCTGCATTTCAGTGACATTTTCTTTCATTTTCAAAAGTAGTTGTTAGTTGTTACTTAGTATCCAACTCTACACCAAGATTTGCCCTATATGAACAACCAAGTTTCATGACCCGTCCCTATGCCTCCGATTCCACACTAGTTATTACCTTATCTTAGAAGAGGACACACCATCTCTTACAAAATTACAGTAGTTATTGCCTTGTTTTAGAAGAGGACAGCCTCATCTCTTACAAATTTAAAATGATTCTGTCGATTTATTAGAAAATCGCAAGCACCGTAATTAAGCTTGTATGAGTATAAAATTAAACAGGATGCAACTGAATTAATATTTCAGCAGAAAGCAGTGCATCCACAAAATGCTATGCTCATATAAAACTACTTCTACATATTAGTGCATGTATTCTATATTCAATCATGGCGTAGGCAATCGATGTGTTACATCTCCGCAGCGAATGATTTACCACAACCGCATGTTTGAGTCGCGTTTGGATTCTTGAAATTAAAGCCTCCACCAATGAGTGCATCGCTGTAGTCCAGTTGCATACCGAAAAGAAAGAGCAGGCTTTTGGGATCACAAACTGCATTACGGGATTAGCACCATATCATCAGCTGATAGATGAAGATGACAAGAAAAACGCAACTAAAGATAAAAGCTTTGAAAACTGATAACATTCGAAACTAAGTGTGAGCTCCAAGTCCCCAAACAAGGGTGAGGTCACCCGTAACATTACACAAGGCAGTAAAATTCTATATCCACAGTTCATTCACGCGCACGTATACATGCGCGAAAAGAAGTGATGGATAAGACCTTGTGGACTGCATAGGGCGTAGGATGTTTTACACTTGAACAAAGTTATTCCTTCTCAAGGATCAGTTTTCACATATTAAATCAATACTTGGGTGTTATATGGTTGAGAAAAATTAATAAATGCATTTATACCTATATTAAAACCACTGTATTCCATAACAGAATCATCAGTTCTTGTGTTTTCTTTGCTCTCAAACTCCATAGTGTAAGACATGCCAGAGCATCCACCTTGTTTGACACCGATTCTGAGACACAGATCTTCATTTCGCTCGGCTCTCATCTTCTTTAAGTGCTTCAGGGCATTGTCTGTCAGTGCAATAGCAGGCGCTAGTCCTCCAGCCGGTGAAGGCGCTAAAGTATACAAAATGGTTAGAAGAAATAATCTAATGAATGCCCATGTTTATAAATTATCATTGACTACTATCCACAAAAAGTATAAAAGAAAAAAATGTATGAATTATGCTCACCACACCAAGGGGCACATAAAAACCACTTGCCATAGTAAGACATCAAATTCGTTTCTTTTGATGAATTTCCACAACTCCCAAGTATTGAAGTTCTATTTCAACATGTATAATCGTATCATCAGAAGAGAACGGACTTCACAAAGCAGATTTTGGATTCATCTTAGCATTTCCAATCAAATTTATGAGTTTAGCTGGTTAGTACTGTCACAGATTCAAGACCAGAAGAATCTCAAATAAATAAAATAGATAATGAAGCCAGAAGGATTCAACTAGCTTTATGAGCACTTTTTAAAGCATTTCACCTATCTTTGTTCCAATTTTATAAGCCGATTTTGAAAATCCAATTCTAGTTCACAAAAACCTAATGCATTCTCACTAAACGCAACGTGTAAACCTATCGTTGCCCATCCTTACCACACCCCATCATTCAAATTCCTATATACCACTCTCATTATTACTCAATCAAATTAATGAAAACACAACCTACAATAACTTAATTACACCACACCACCACCACACCGCAAGCCTCTTATATAATTCACTCGAAACCCAAAACAAACATCCCTTCATGTTCATTATAGTTCCCAACAAGATGCTCAGCCTATTTATATGAATATTTGGTGGCAAAAGTATGTGGGTGAATATTGAAGATCATCATATAACAGACTTCAGGAACTAGACAGCAGATACACAGAATAAAAAAAAAAGCCCCAAATTTGCTGGCATCAAACTTATATTCCTTCAGAATGATGAAAATTTTTGTATTCCCATGTACCATTATAGGCAAAACACATAAATGACACTGATTGATCTCAGCAAACAATCAAACCATCTGTACAAGAAGGAGAACCCACCAACACAAACGTGTACAACTTCCTAGCTTCATATTTCCCTCTTAAGGGTTCACAAAATTATCACTCTCTCTCTCTCTCTCTCTCTCTCTCTCTCTCTCTCGCCACAGTTGATTTCACCATTTCTACCAGCCCTTCATTTAAACTCATCCAAAAACTGAAGAATAGTCTATTAAAAGCGCACAATTAACTTTAATATTTAATCAACAAAACAAGAGATCATTTGATTCATTTCTCTCATTTATCTTGGTATCGCCAAACATACAGCAGTTTCTAAATTCAAAAGCGAAAGAGATGTGGGCAAAAAAACAATTGTACCTTCCACAGAAGCTGACTTGATTGACAAAAGGGGTGTTTTGCGGTTGAGAAATGGAGGGGAAAATCGGAAGGAAACAGAAGAAGACGAAGAAGGGGAGGTAGAAGAAAATCGAAGAACGCCTGTTGATTTTTGTAAGCGGGAAACAGAGGACGATTGCAAGGTGGGAGAGAAAGCCATTGTTATCCGTCGTCTCAGCACACAGCTGCGGAGAAATAAGATCAAAGAGAGAGAGAGAGAAGAGAGAGGGGGTTGTTCTTGTCATTTTATTTATGGCCACGTGGTTTTTATTTTATTTATTTATTTTAATGATTTTTTATTTGTTGGTGTACCCAATTAGGGGCCCCACCGCCCTGGGGATTAGTGAAGAAGGTAAATCGCAGGATGTGCCTCAAGTGATTTATAGGGAGGGGTCAACTTGTGCTTGCAAGTGGCCAAATCCATTTGGGATTCGAACCCCCACCCTACAACAACCAAGCTCAACTGGAAGACATTTCCATCATCCCCTCACTATCTATTTATAGTAGGTGTTACTATTCTAGGATGGCACTGAAGCTTTCCTTTCTTAGACTAATCTAGAATACAATGAGAATATTGCTTCACTAGATAATTCTAGATAACTTTATCCTGCTAGTTAGTCTTACTTTTCTAGAATTTTCATTCTAAACTTTTTTTAAAAAATTATTTTAGAAATATGCACAAAACATAATTGCGTGTAGTGCCTTGTCGTAGTGGGAGGGTTGTTCGACAAGCTGTAAGATATATGTTTTGGGAGAGTCGTGAAGATATCTTAGTAAATGCAATGAATTCTGAAATAGGATCTATGGATTCTAAATCTAATCTGGGAACATGTAGAACCACTAAATGGTGTAGAAGCCATTGGAAGTGGCCATAAAAAATAAAAGAGGATTTAAGGTAAGGTGAAAACTTTGGAAGTAAAACTTGTTGCGAAAATGTATGCTCAAAAAGAAAGGATTATACTCATTATTTATATAAATTCCTGAAAATTTGATTAGACAAACGATTATATTTGGAAAAAGATCATGTAATTCGTTTCATGCAATAGATTTCATAACACATATGAAATGATAACATTTTAAATATATAAAATATGATATTTAGTAATGAAAGTGATATAATGGTGCAATATTTAGCCAATTATAGTTTAAATAAAAAATAATAATATTTTCATAAAAAATATCTTTAATACAAGTTATAATTATTTTAAAAAATATAAAAATAATCTCATCACGATTGCATACTAAAAATTCACGACTGAAAAAAAAAAAAAAAACTTCCTACGAGAGAGGATCTCTAACAAATTTGCTGATTAAATTTTGAGTTGGTGTAGTCATCTTGAGTAATGAAAAAAGCCGATGATATCAACTCGACACGTAACAACTATGATCAATACTTCGACTTGTTATATTTACCATGTCTCGAAAAAATTTCTTGTGGAACGATGTTTATGTAGATGGATCTATAAGATGTGTTAAAATATAATATAACAATGTGTTAAAATATAATAATTGTTATATGGCAAAAACATGTGTGCATCCGGGCGCACGTAGCACTTTCCGTGTACCTTTAGAATTTTGTGTTAAATTGTATATAATTTAGTATAAAGATATGTACCCTTTATTTTCTGAAGAAAAATAAAAAAATATTAATGAAAAGTATATACCCTTTAGAACAAAATGGTGTATCCTTATTAATTAAAGTGTATACCTTTTAGAACAAAATAATGTACCCTTATACATAATACTTATTAAATTCTAAAGGCGCATGGTGTGCACCCGGGCGCACGCAAGCCTCACTCTTGTTATATAAGTCAAATATATTTATTTGTAGTTAAAATATATTTTTCGTGTATTAAAATATGATTTTAAGATATTACAATATGACTTACTACAAATATAGATTAAATATTAATAAGCATACTTTACTTAATTATATAAGCATACTTTACTTAATTATATAAGCATACTTTAGTAATGAACCGTCTTACAATCCATCTCAGATAATATATCGTTTTACAAAAACGTACTCAATAAGAAAAAGCCACACTAGCGTGAGACAATTTTACATTTCTCTTAAAAATAATTATTTTTGGTTTATATGTAGACCAATCAATCACGTTACAAGGGTGAGTGTCTTCAAGAAGGGCAAAGTCGAGTGGAGTAGGACTCATCCTCCAATAAGAAACACGTCTTAATAGTGCTCCGGGTTAGACGGATCTTCCCCAAAAGTAAAATAACTACTCGTTGTCGGTAAATTAAGGAAGGACAGGGGACTGGATCAAGCAAGACTATGAACCGTGTTCTTTACGAATGTAAGAGTCTTATTGTCACGACCCACCTTACATAACTTATAATTCAAATATCATTATTATAAAAATCTGCATTTTTTTACATAATATATTTATAACTGAAACTATCACACCAGTCCAACATACGTAACTGGTTTCTGACACCACTTCAAACCACACAAACTTATCACAATACTTATTATATTATATAACAAAACATCAACGGAAACAAAATAAGCACACGGCCTAGTCCAACAAGTCGTCATCTATGTACATCTGCTCAAAACCCTGTAGGAGCTCCACAACTTGCATAGTCACATCATAAAACTCAATCACCAACAGAATCACCAATGCATAAACTAGTGAGATAAAAATCTCAGTAAGTGAAATCATGCATGATAGTGCATGAAAATGCATTTATTTTCTAATTTTTCTAATTGGTCGCTTTTAATTTGAAAACTATTCACGTTGCGGGATCCCAACGACACACTCATGATATGCACCCCAAAAGAGCTCAATGAGGACGATTTTTTCGATCCCCGAATTATAAAATGTCGAGAATGATTTTTCTGAACACTAGCAGAGTGTTGGGGACAATTTTTCCGAATCTCGAATAAAGTACTGAGAACGATTTTTTCGAACCCAGAATAAAGTGTCGGGAATGATTTTTCCGAACCCTGACAGAAATGCATATATATAGTGGCCGCACACACCATTATTATCTTATTAATTTTGGGGATAACACTTTTCATGATTATGCATGGTATGCAACCAGTGCAATTAAATATGCATTATAAATCATTTACGATATTAATATCAACATTTAATCACAATAAAATAACTTAATTTTAATTCACACAAATCTACTTCTGGAATAACAACTTCACATTGGATCACACGGATCCTTTATTTTTTTTCCATATCAACTTCATCTCGGATCACACAGATCCTTATAACTAATATCTTTTCAAATGATACAGATATATTTTCAATAGTTTCCAATCACATAGATCTATATAGAACAATAATATAATTATTTTAAATCAAATAAATCCAAAACTTGTATTGCAAATTTATCACAAATAATTCACAAATAATATTATTGAATATGAAATATATTTTCCCCAAATCACATAAATCCACAACTTGTACCACAAATTAATCCCAAATAATTTATACAGAATTAAAATAATCATAAATAATTCATAAATAATTATTACATATTAATCACAAATAATTCACAATATGTTTATGCATTGTAGTTGGACTTCTACTTACCTGGACTCCGATAATAGTAACACAATAGACCCGTGAAGAATCGTAATTAATCTCCTATCTTTCGTCTCGGCACGAACCCTTCCCTCTCTTTTTCTTTCTCCCTCTTTTTCTTTTCTTTTTTTTTACTTGATCTGGGGTGTGAGGTGATGAATTCTTCAACACCCATATATATATAGGCAAGAGGGTTTGGGGTGAGGGGAAAACGCACAGCTCCCTAGCCAATCAAAATTTTATTATTTTTTAAATTAAAAATCATGCAGCAGCCATGCATGCAAAATTAAAGTTGGCTGCCAACATGAAGCAACTTTTGACTTTTTTTTATATTATTATTATTATTATTATTATTATTATTATTATCTTATTATTATTATTATCATTATTAATAAGTATACTATTGTCAACAAACTTACAATGAAGCTATGTGTGCCTCTTTCAATCATGTAATTAATGTATTGACACTCACTTCCACATATTTATTCACATATTGCCATCATTTTATTACGGATGTCTCAAATAAAATATAAAAATAAATAAAATATAGAAATAATTGTCACATAATTGTCACATAATTATCACATAATTATAAAATGTACATAACACAAATTAAATTATATTGACACATGAGTAGTGAGAAGCTCGGGTATCACACTTGTTGTTATATGTTTAATGCATGCCGATATGATCCTATTTATAGACTCCAGATACCACTTCTATTAAGGTAAACGGGTGCAGATTGTGGGACAGGACGAAAATCTCCCTGATCAGCGATTATCGTAGAGATTTGTCCCCATGTGTTCGCTGACCACATAGATTCCAAGGTCATTCCCACACGTGCTCATTGATTTGAGCATCCAAATATAACATATTTCCTGCAGATATGATTCAAGCTTCACGAGCTACACAACTTGATTAGGCTCGAGCCCAAGTGTGGCCCGACTTTACCTAATAAATTATAGGTCGCGACTAACCACACATACCATTTTGGCGCATACGCCTATTACTCAATACACCAACCAAAATTATATATACACCCATCCAACTTTTACAATTATACCCTTTGAATTTAAATACTTTTACCCATTTAAAACAAAATTACTTCATACACTACTCCCAAATAATTTCATACACCCACCCTATCTTCTTACTTAAACAACATCCGACAGAAGGAAAGAGAAGGAAGAAGAAAAGGAAGGAAGAAGAGAAAGAAGGAAGAAGAGAAGAAACTCGTCTCGCTACGCTAAATCAATTTAATGGCAGATGAAAACTCTAACGAGAGGATAATCAATCCAAGTATGCTTGACTTCTCTCTTTTTTCTACTTTTAAATACTTAGGGTTTGTTGAATATGCTTCAAATGATAAATTATATGTAGAATTGCATAAATTACTTCATGGGTCATGCATTATTTGATAATTTGTAGTCTTAGGATAGCATTTGTGCATCTAAATTTCGTTGGAAGTTGATTTTTTGAAGTTTTTTTTGTTGAAAACGCTGATGGTGTTTGACCCTGATTGGTCGAATTTTTGGTGTATTTTCGACCACATTTGGTCGAACATAGGTGAAGGCATTCGACGGGTACCGATCGATTGCGTAGTGTTATGTTCGATCGATATTGGTCGACTAATTAATGTAGCGTTTGTCGGTACCGATTGAATACATAGTATAGCGTTCAACTACCAGTCGACTGGATAGTGTAGCATTCAACCGATACCGATCGAACAGTAGACAAATTTTCAACCATGAATGGTCGAACAGTGTTCTCTAGGAGTGTTATCAGTTTTTATTTTTATTGGACTAACTCTATATTATTTGAACCTGCAGATGTAGTATAATATTAGGAAGTGCGCTAACGTGGAATCGACTTTCAATTCTATTATTAGAAGAAGAAGAATGAAATTTGTATGAAGTTATCATTTTGTCTAATGACAAGGATAAAGTTGAGAATTGAAATTGTGTGCTTCTTTTAAATTTATACTTGCTGTCAGAACTATATTTTTTTGTCTTTTTCCATTCCAACAAAAAAGGAGTATTTTGTAATTATATATGTACAATAAAAATTATATGATGCTACCCAAATAATTCCACAGTCCATTATAAATATGAACTTTTATTTTTCATAGGAATTGAATTAAAAATCATTACTAATCTTCCTAATAAATTTATTTTATAAAGACTTTATTATTTATTAACATGGATGTGAACTTTTAAAACTTCTCTCTTTAAACCCTTCCATATCGAATAGGCAACATGTTAAGTTTGCAAGATAATCATCCCCCTCATCCATAAACTCTCCCACCTTATCCCTTTCATCCACAAACTCTCCCTCCTGAGCATCAATTTTAGTTTTGCTTTCAAGTTCGGGATCATTTGCTAGTTCAGGTTCAATAACCCGCAATAAGAGGTGTAGGTGGAGGAGGAAGTTGTATATCTTGTTGTGCTTACGTTCCAACGTTGCTTGCCTTCTATTAAATGCAGTTGGGTGAGCACGCCAACGATATACGTTATCGGCAAGTTCAAATAATATAGAGTTAGCCCAGTGAAAACGAAAAACTAATAACACTCCTAGAGCACACTGTTCGACCGTTGATGGTTGAAAATTTATCTACTGTTCGACCGGTACTGGTTGAATGCTACAATAACCAGTCGACCAATAATGGTCGAACATAACACTACGCAATCGACTAGTACCCGTCGAACGCGTTCACCTATGTTCGACCAGTGGTGGTAAAAAATGCACCAAAATTTTGACCAACCAGTGTCGAACACCATCCGCGTTTTAAAAAAAACTTCAAAAAATCAACTTCCAACAAAATTTAGATGCACAAATACTATCCTAAGACTACAAATTATCAAATAATGCATGACCCATGAAGTAATTTATGCAATTCTACCTATAATTTATTAATTGAAGTATATTCAACAAACCCTAAGTATTTAAAAGTAGAAAAAGAGAGAAGCTAAGCATACTTGGATTGATTATCCTCTCGTTAAGAGTTTTCACCTGCCATTGAATTGATTTAGAGTAGTGAGGCGAGGTTTCTTCTCTTCTTCCTTCTTTCTCTTCTTCCTTCTCTTTCCTTCTTGTCGTGTGTTGTTCGAGTAAGAAGATAGGGTGAGTGTATGAAATTATTTGGGAGTAGTGTATGAAGTAATTTTGTTTTAAATGGATGAGTAAATTTAAAGAGTATAATTGTAAAAGTTGGGTGGGTGTATATATAATTTTGGTTGGTATATTGAGTGATAGGCGTATGCGTTAACGGTGTGTATGGTTAGCCGCGACCTAAATTATACGAGTTACTAGACCAAGGCCCAAAGTCCGATTGCCAAATTCCAAGTTCAAGGCCACGCTTCATGGTCGGCTGGCTGGCAGCGGCAGGCCAACAACGTAGCGTGTGGTGATTAAGATGATCTTGCGGGGGCGCCTGGGGTGGGCGAACCACCTTTTTGTACAATGATCATAATTAATCATTAATTTGAGTTTCCATAATAAAATTGGACTAATAAATGTTATAGAATTAATTCCCTCATTCAATGTAGGATGATTAAATCCTTATTGCCACATTTAGGGATAGCTTAATATGTGATAAATAATTATGTGATAAATAAATTTCAAACTTGTGTAAGATAGAAATGAATGATAATTTTGAAATTATAGTCTATTGTGATATTATTGAATTAAGTATTATTTATTCTTTGGTAGAAGTGAAAATAGTTATGTGACAAATAAATAAGGAAAATATGAATTAGCTTATGGGGTAGAGAGAGTATAATATTGAGGCAACACATTTTTTGTTCTCTAATCTTGTCACAAAATTAATTAGCTTACTTGATTTATACCGGTTCGATTCTCTTATTACATTTTGGTATTATGTCTTCTGTTGCCCATCATTGAATGATTGACACATATGATTTAATAAAATATATACCCTAAAAAGGAAAGCTTAAATCCTTAGGCAATGGTTGAGATTTTCTTCCCCGTACACGTGTCGCTCATCTAACGCGTGTAACAGGAGATGTAACACCAAGTGTAACAGAATATCCAAGATCGATTTATATATATATACCTTAGAGGCAAAAACATGTCGTGAAAAGATAAGGAGTGATACATACATTTTAATAAAATATGATAATCATTCAATTGAATTATTTTGAACAATTCGCCTTATAAATAAAAAACGATAATAATTTTAAACAAAAATAAATAAATATCCTTATTAGAAAAGTAATAACTAATTAAAAAAAAGTAGAACGGTCCCATTATAAAACGGTCTAACATAAGTATACCATCTCGTCCTAAAAAAGAAAACAGAAAAAAGCCAAGAATTTTTGGAACCAAAATATAAACATAACATATACTAGGGTATGATGTGTATAATCAATGGATGGTGATTGGATCAGCAAGCACAACCTCCTCTTGGTTGATCAATTCCAGATATGGATTCTGGAATTCTTTGAAGATCACTTCACCCAATTAAACACATATTATTAATATAAGTTATAATAAATATAATTAATTAATCTAGACAGAGAATTAAGTAATTAATTTGCATGCTCACAATTGGGAATGTGATGGCATATCTTAATCTAGAGGCCAATATCTGAATCAAAATACAGATGACATGACATCAATTAATGTGAAATTAAAGTGCATGATTAGGGTTAATTAATTGACACATTATTAAGTGGAATACATGTTAAGTGGATGAGTGGGCAGTGCAATTTCTGCAACTTTGGTGAATGCAGAATCCACAATACAGTCTTCTTTGGCTGATGTTTCAAAATAAGGGATGTTCCCTTTTCACATGCAACACTCTTCTGCCGTTTTCTTCTATACCTGCATCGCATTCATTTACGTGCAAATTATACTATATCCGAGAAAATATCACATTTCGTCATGTAAGTATGCCCAAATTTGCATATGGTCCTTTTATTATTTCAATTCTCAATCTTTAGAGTATTGTTTGGAGTTTATTCTTGCTTGCTCTATACTCTCATGTAATTTTTTTGTTGATCAGTACCTCTGAGACTCCTTTAATACAATTTTTTTTTTCAGAAAAAAAGCTTAATTAATTAATTAATTAATTTAATTTTAGTTACTTTTTAATTCAATTTTAATCATCTTTTATTAAAAAAAATTAAATCTAGTTGAAATTCTCAATTTTAGTTCTCTAAAATTTGAGATAAAATAAAAAATAAAAAAAATAATGCAACGACATATGTGACACCTTATACAGTTATTTAATGTGAAATTAAAAAAGCTTTGTAGCAGATTTTAAGAAAATTCTCAAATTTTCAAATTTTAGAGAATATAAAAGACTAAATTTGAGATTTTCAGCGAGGTTTTAAGAATTTCGACTTAAAAGAATTAAATAAAAAAGAAAATTTTAAAATTGAAATATTAAAAAGACTATAAGCATATTAAACATATTTACTCCATAAGGCAAAATATACTATGTAGTATATTCTATATAGTTAGTTTTTGGTAAATTAGATTTATATCATAAATTTGGCCTTGTAAACTCTAACTCCCTTTAATTTAAACACCCTATCAATATATAGGGTATATAAGATTGAAAAGAGGAATTGCAGGATTTACACCGTGAATCGAATTTACATAAGTGTGTGATATATGTATGTATATATATATATATATATATATATATATGTGAGAATCTCACCACACGGCTGCTTCCACCATCTATGTCGACCTTATTTCCGATTAGGACAAACGGGAATGTTTCAGGAGTCGATGGATCAACCTATACTTAACAATTCATTCATTCATTTCAACATCAACATAAATTAAATATACTACTATATAAATGTAGAGAATTAATAATGATGATGAGTACCTGTTTGAGAAATTCTTGATGCCAAATTTGAAGTGTCTCAAAAGATTTTTGTACATTGACATCATACAAAAGAATGCGCAATCTGCCCCTCTATAGAATCCCACTCCCAGGCTCTGAAACCGTTCTTATCCTGCCGTATCCCATATCTGCACTTCTACTTTATCATCATTTGTATACATCATCACTTCTACCTATATATCTATTTACATACTATTACTTATAACTCACTTGCAACGTAACAAGTTTGTCTTCATCAATTTGAAATCTGCACCAATTGTTGCTTTGTACTGTGCTCTGAATTTCTCGTACACTTATCTAATACCCGTGGTAGTTAAAAAAATTTCAAGCATGGATATATATATAATTTTTACATTTATTAATTAACCTTTTGCTTCATAAAAAAAAATTGAATGCATGGACTATATATATATATATATATATATATATATATATATATATATTTTGTGGATACTGATTCATCAATGAAGTCTTTCCCACCCTGAAACATGATCATCCACAAATTAGCTACTCTTGATCATTTAAGATTATTTGAACAAAACCCTTTTAATTCTTGAAAAAAATTAAAAAAAAATAATAATAAACACACCCGCTGTCTCCAAGGAGAATGATCTTGAGCAAGCTTCTCTTCGGCATAGTCATGGCCGAATGTTCAAGATAATTCTTCTCTTATGAATCCTTTTAAAGTATCAAGCTGAATATTATGAGTTTGAAGCTTGAATCTGCAACTTGTGTTCTAATAAATTAAGGTTTGATTTGTAGCTGGTTTAAGAATCGTGCATACAATGTCTAGTTGGGAAGTTTGAATTGTTTTATATGGTTGAATCAACCAAGAAAAGTTGTCATGTGATAGTTGAAAATCTTTGATTCTTTAAATGATGCAAGTGCTGTTCCACTTCTTTTAATTTTTCATCATATATATATATATATATATAGCTACAACCAGCTGGTTACATCAATGACCTTCTTTTTTAAGATTTTATTACAATTAATTAAATAGTTTCTTGTTTTTTTAAAAAAAAGTATAAAAGAAAAATGACCAGTTCAATATTTCTCCAACAGAATTTGTATGAGGAAGAACTTAATTGTACTCCATGATGTACACTATGTAATTGACAAGTTCTCAGGCACACTGATCATATTGTCTTTTTTTTTTAATTTTTATGTCAATGATTTTTAAATATATATATATATATATATATATTCTTGACCGTTCTTGTGATCTTGTATCCAAATTGAATTTATTATGACTTGGGAAAAGGTGCAAAAGAGAAGTTGTATTAACCTTTCTTGTGAGTTCACAGCCCAAGTAGTTGAAAAGATTGGAAAGTAATTAATGATGGGATATTTGAGATATTCGATCTAACATTTAAATATTTTTCAGGTTTTAAGGGGGTGGCATGATACTTTTGAAAAATAAATAAATTATAAAATAAGTTTTTGGTGACAATTTTAAGATTAATATGATTAATATACATAGCGAGATTTTTGAATATTTATCACGCTGTCAGCCCTTGTGGATGGATTCACACCACTATTTCATTTTGGAGGAATTTAATTAACTCAAAAATGAATTATTAATTCTGGTTTGCCATTCTCTCACCTGGAGGAATCCGCCCATGGAATCACAAGGTAGGTTTCAATTGGGCTTTAGGAATAATATAATTTTTGGCCCATCTTAATATAACCTTGGGCTTGTTTTCTGTATTCTTTAGCCCAACTATAATTTGGTAAACCCATCAAGCAGACTAAGCACCTGATCATTTATTTAGAAATTAGAAGTACTTCGATCGGTAATTCCTTCGTCTCGTCTCCCGTATACTTTCCATTTTAAATTGTCTCATAAAAATTTGCATTTTTTATATTAAAAACAAAAGGTTAGAATTATTTATAAAAAAAATAATCCTTACCTAACACAATTAACATATTTTATCATTTATAAAAAAAATATTATAATATTCTTAAATATTACTCTCTCTGTCCCGTTTCAATGTTTACGTTTCTATTTTGCGCGTCTCATTTCAATGTTTACGTTTTCCTTTTTAGGAATATGAGACCTACCTAAAACAATTAATATATCATCCAACACTGATACACCTACCCAGTTCACATTAAATATTATATTTTTCCACCCACTATCTATTAAAATATAATACCTTTTAATCAACATGCAAAAAAACAAACGTAAACATTGAAATGAGACGGAGGGAGTATCATTTTCTCTTAATCTCCGTGTGCTAGGGAGGGAGGGTATAATATGAAAGGAGACTAAGGGAGTAATTTTTAGTCAATTTATCTTACAATCAAAGCAATAATTCTTAGTTCAGAAAGAAAAAAAAATCCATTTAAATTAATATAATATGGAGTATTAACGTCCACCGACGATGTTGATATTTTCTTTCAAAAGAAATATTCAGTCTATAAAACAATAAATTCGTTTTGGCAGCTGTATTCAACAAACAAGGCCAAGGGTTAAATATCCAAGTTAAAAACTAAAACTAAAAATAAAAATCAAATCGATAATAATAAATCCCAACAAACGACGATTTCCTGATTTCGTCTGTTCTGTAGAATTTCAAATTGACCAAAATTGGAAGGATATAATGGCAAAACTTAGACTAACCCGTGCGCTCAGAATTTTCTATATGAAAATGATGAAACAAGATATCATTATATCTTATAATTGGTTGAGATCTTCAATTGCATGTTGGTCATGTTATATTTATAATTGCAAACTTTTAGATAAATGATAAATATGATATAAACAAAATTTATATCTTAAAATAAAAATATCATCCCTAAAATTAAATATTGAGATTTTCCTCCGTATATACGTTACTCATTTAACGGTGTAATTAAGAAAACGGGATATAGCCCCTATCCCACGTTATTAAATGTATGACACCTAGGTATGAATTATGAAACTAAATACCTTAAGAGAGTATATATAAATCCTAATTAAAACAATAGTTAAATTTATCCAATAGTTAATATGATATATAATGACGTAAGTAAGTGACAGAGAGATTTTTAGATGGTGAACCAAGATTCATATAATTTTATATAATTTTTTATTTCAATGAAATAGTTTTTTTTTTTTATCATTATAATTGCAAATGAGTATCATTGGCTCCACCACAAACAATAACCATCATTTACAAAATTTAAAAGATATCGTCTTTCTAATTCTATTAAATTAATTTGCAAGATAATTAATTTAGGGAAGTTTCTTTGTAGGTCTGGGATTGGAATTTATTTGGCATAGAAGAGAGTAATTTTCCATGAGCTTTCGAACATGCCCACAATTAAGCTTATCCACATTGGTAGATAATCATTGACTTAATTAATAATTGCAGCTTCTAGTCCTTTCATGGTCAATCAAAAGTTTCTTGGATAAAATTCAAACACAATCACCCTTTTCCATATATTTTATTTATTTATAAAAAAATCACACTTGCCTAATACACTTAATATGCTTTATTATTTATTTATTATCAAATATATTATAATACTTCTAAAAGTTATCACTTTTCTTAATATGCGTGTATAAAGTAGTGTGCAACAACAGAAGGAGTATATTGTATATATTCAAGTGGACTAGCTCACCTGATCATTGAACTCCTCACTAATATAAAGAATGATCCAGGTTCGATTCCATTTGAAAACGAATATAAAGAGCCTTGGAAAAAGGGGGAGTATGAGTGATTGTTGAATTAAATACTAACTATACGAATAATTAACATTATCCTATTAAAAAAAAAACTATACTAATTATTTTTTGGTATTTTGGAGTACAACTGTTCCCTCCCCTTGTATTCTCCTAGCTCCCTCAGCCACTAGGTACTATAGACATGCATTTTGAGAAAAAATATTTTTTAATTCATTTTATCGAGTTTTTGGGATAATGTAATCATTTAAATAATAAATTTTAAAGTATTTTACGTATGATAGTTTTGAGGATAATATAGTCATTTTAAATAATAAATTATAAAGTATGTTACGTGTGTTATGGATATAACTTTAAAATTAAAATATATTTTGAAATTGTGGAGATAATCTTATGTTTTATTCTTTTGAGTAGTGAAATTTTATTGTGCATGTAACCAACGAAAACCGAGTATGTGAAATTTATATAGATTGAGGGAATAGAACATACTATATTTCAAGGCTCTTTCTGTTAAATTAATACTCATTCCGTCTCCTTGATAAGTGTCCATTATACCATTTTGGTTCGTCCCAATATAAAATATTTATTTTCTTTTTGGATTGATGTGACACACACAATAATATTATCATACTCAACCCACTACACATGGGGCCCACACTCAACACTAATACAACTAATCACTAAATATTAAAATATTATTTCTCTCACCTCATTACACTTTAAAATATTATACTCTTTAATCCCAATATAAAGTATTCATTTTTTTTGAATTTAATGTATTAAATATAATTTTATTCATTTTAGATTTTTTTAATGTTTTATCATATTAAATGATAATGTGCTTAAACATGAACCAAAAAAATATATTTATAGTGATTTGCTGTGTAATTATTTATTAAAATTTAATTAAGTATATTCAATGTAACAATAAAATAAAATAAAGAATATTTCTAGAATTCATATTTATTATAACAGTACAATTAACGCAGTAAATATTTAATACACATAAAAGTTCTTATAATATTTAAATATAACAGTTACCCATCATCTAATTTAATTCTCTATAATTTTGACACGTAGACGAATTATTTTTAGAAACGTCACGTAAGCATCCAAATTTCATATTAATTTGACACGTAAGATAAATGAATTTGAAAATGAGAATAACTCCAAATTAATATATTTAAGATTTGAGCTTAAAATTTGTGAATTAATTTGAAATTGACCAAAATTCTTCAATAAAAAACTTTTTAAAGTCAGGGTTGTTTTTGGTTTATTAAATTAGATTAAGGTTTTCAAATTAATCCACCCTTATACACTACAAACTCTTGGTCATATATTATATATTATCTCTCATTTATATATATTTTTCTTTCTTTCTATATTCTTTTCTCATTTCTTCTCTCACATAAATTAATATTCTATTAAACATGTTATACTACAATTAGAAAAAAAAAACTATTTTTTTATCAAAGAAATTTCAATTAGTAAAAAACTTAATTTCATTATTAAGATAGTTTACGAACGGATTAACAACGAAAATCTAATTTCATTGATAATATTTTGTTGGTAATCCGTTGTTGATAATTATGTTGACAATTTATATAATAATTCCATTGGTAATTGTTTATTTGTTTCCGTGCATTCAAAAGTGTACCCTCAAGTATGAGTTAAAATTATTTTTGATTCCATAACTATAGCGGATTTTTGATTTCGTCCCAAAAAAGATAAAATTTTCAATTACGTCCCATAACTCTTGATATTGGCCAATTTTGGTCCCAAAGTCGCCGAAAATTGACTTTTTGACCGAAAAATCGCATGTGCACCGCACATGACTCCTCAAATTGGGGCTTTCTGGTAGCTTCATCCAACATGGCAATTGAGGAAGAATTTGGACCAATGAAAAGGCCCACACGTACCCGCACATCATCCTGCTCCGCCTTCAGGAGCTCTGGTAAACGGCGGCTTCGAGACTCCACCAAGGGTGGGTTCTCCTCTAACGACGGGGCCACAGCGGAGGTCCCGAGCTGGAAAACCAATGGCACGGTGGAGGTAGTAGAATTTGGATAGAAACAGGGCTAAATGATTCTGATCGTGCCGGAGGCATGCCGTCCGGCTGGGCAACGACGAGGAGATCAGCCATGAAGTGACGATGGAGAAGGGGGCGCTGTACTCAGTGACGTTCAGCGCGGCCCGCACATGCGCGCAGCTAGAGTCACTGAACGTGTCGGTTCCCCAGCGTCACAGACGATAGATTTGCATACACTGTACAGCGTGTAGGGGTGGGATTCATACGCTGAACTTAGTGGCATTTTTAGTAAGATGTCAAGAGTAGATGTACTATATCGTTGTTGTATACGGGTGATCAAGTGCAAAATTTATAAGATTGTCGTCCCAAGAAAAAACAAACATTGACTAGTATCCGAATTATTCATTGACTTATGCTTTGTAAAGATGATATGTTTGAAGGTTTGATATTAAAACTAATGCTTAAGATTCTACTCAAGTAACTAGAAGAATGTAAACTAGCTAAGTAAATGATCAAATAACGAGCAAATGACTAATGGAATGGATGTAGAATACACTTGAGAAAAGAACAAGGCTAATCATACTTATAGTTGAGACTTGAGCTAGATATGCAAAATCCTTCATAGTAATTCTCATTAACTTGTGAAATAAAAACAATCACAAATTTACCCCTAATCCCTATGGCCAAGGCAACTAGGTTCTCGACTCTTTTACAAGCCTAAGTCTCCTAAGATTGGTCTTAATCTCAATTCCCTTAAGTTACTATGATCATAAGTTGGTTCTTTTCACTCAATTACTTAAGTGTCCTCTATGAATGTTCTAAGCCTAAGGAGGGTATGACTTACCTCCTCTTATACTAACATACATGCACAACTCAATATATGATTCAATTAAAAATTCACTCACAACATTGGAATGACCATCCTAATATAATGAATAGAGAATTTAATCACACATACATTGAAATGAAACATGATTGATATATCATAGAAGAAAATCCACAAATCAATTCAAATCACTACTCAAGTTTTACATATCTAACTCTTTCCCTCAACCACTCATATGACTAGCCCTACTATAAAACTAGCCACTAAACATGGTAATTAATTCAATACAAATCAAGTTTTACTCCATTTGAGCCATAATAAGAAGAAAATTAACAATTGGAAAGTAGATTTGCTTCCCTTGCATAGGAAAAGCCTTCCTCATCTTCAATTGATCAACTTCTTCAACAATTGATGCTCCAATCTTCTCAAAATGGTGGTAGGATGGATGAAATGAAGTTTTATGGATTGAAAGTGTAGATCAAATGGTGATTTGATGGATCTCGATGGTAGAGATGGAAAATGGATCTACTATGTGAGGAAATGTGGTGTATTGGTGTGTGTAACTGCTCTAATCTGATCTCTAATGAATTCCCCCTCTCAATTTCGTACAACTCATGGTTTTATATCACTTATGGACCTTCTAGAAGCTTCCGGATCATTCTGAAAATTATACAGGATTTTGCACCTACACAGACCGTGCTGTAGCGCACGGCTCATGTAGGGCACACCTACTTCGGCGTGTTGTGCGTGCTTCCGGACGCGGCTCGAGGTGAGCTGCACGGCCTTGGTCATGGCCGTGTAGTATTTTCTGACGACAATGCATGACTTCTTCTTACAGGGCCGTGCTCAGCACACGTGGCGTGCAGCAGCGCACGACCCGTGCACCATCGCACGACCATCCTCCTAGGCGAGCAGCGAGTTCTGATGACACTACATGGCTGTTGGGTACAGGGCCATGTTCCGCACACAACCCGTGTACCAACTTGCCCTGTTTTCCCATTTTCTTTTCGCTCTCGACTCCGTTTTCGTCCGTTCCTTGATCTATTTTGCACATATTGAAGCCCATTTACACAATTCTATAAGTTCATACCACATTCCTCAAAATAACAATA
This sequence comes from Pogostemon cablin, assembly GCA_023678885.1. Classification (NCBI taxonomy): domain Eukaryota; kingdom Viridiplantae; phylum Streptophyta; class Magnoliopsida; order Lamiales; family Lamiaceae; genus Pogostemon; species Pogostemon cablin. The sequence continues at coordinate 10,566,900 of CM042964.1, read as the reverse complement.
ACTCCACCAAAAGTAACACAAATACGGATAAAAATATCCAAAAATACAAAAATAAAGACACTAAAATTTAGGTGAAAATGACTACGATCAACCCCCAAACTTAAAGTATTGTTCGTCCTCGAACAATGAAAAATGATAAACAGGAGGAGTAATTTTCACCTAGGAAAACACCTAACGAACATAAACCACAACACATCACAAGTAATAAGGACTACAAAATCACATTAAGTATCCCTACATCATTAAACTTATAATATGAAAGATTAACAAGTTCAATCTTAAGAATGACATTAGAGTACTCAAATCCCTCTCAATCCAAGCCTCTCATAGATTATAGTTTTCACTCAACACTCTTTATGATAGGGGTTTTATCATCACTCATCAACCGGTTAAAACCGACTCACCATAGGCTTGCTCATGGAGTATGTTCACAAGCTACTCTAGTTTCTATAAGTGATCAAAAAGGTCTTTATCTTAGGATGTAATGTTTAAACTCTTTGGTAGGGTAGGAAACTTTGGATAATAGTGACTATTCAAGTGTAAGCAATTGAAGAGATGATTCTTTTCTTCAACTTCTTCACTTTCAAGTTTCCTTTAATTTCTTCTTTAATCAAAAGCACTAATCAGTATTATTCCTTGGATTTCTCGAGCTCCTTTTTATTTGCATGCTTCCTTTCTTTCAATTTTTGAACTTCATGAGCACATTTTTGTTGATTTGCTCATTTTTCTTGTTTTTAGGTCACATGCACATCTTGTTTAGCTCATTTGCATCATTTTCTTATTTGTTAACCCTTTCCTTTATTTTCTAGCACAATTCTCACATCAATCATTGTAAACCACCATCTCCTCAATCACCCACACTTAGGTTGTATATATATGGCTTAAGAGGGTTTTAAAGGCTTGTATTGTGCTTTAATCACAAAGAAAAAGGCTTATAGGCTCAAAATGGCTTACTAGGGATGATGTTTTTGGTAAGGAAATTTATGGCTATGACTCACTTATCAAGGATGGCCTAAGATCATTTCACAAATTTCAATCATTCGGGCTTCGTTCCTATAGTCAATGAGCAAGTTCTAGTTTGTCTAAGTTCAACCGATCCTCTCATCAAGAATTAACCATGGAAGCACGGTTGAGGCTCAAGTCTCACAAGCTTTTGCTTGGACCAAAAGAAATCTAATTACCCTTCATGCTTCTCAAAATTGAACAAGTTATTTAATCCATGTCACAATTTCAACAAGTAGAAACCATTAATAATGCTTGCCATCACTCATCACATACAATGCATCATAGCTCATATTCAAAAATGACTCACTCCTTCCCAAAACATACCACCAAACCAAACCTATACAAGAAATAAAATAGCAACAAACATCACATACTAATCAAGGAATCAACAAACAATACACAAACATATAACATGCATAAATCAAATCATCCATCAAAAATATCAACACATCAAATCACATCCATAACAATAAAGATCAAATTCCCATCGCATCCAAACAATAAAAAATTAAACCAAAATAACTAGAAGAAAATCACATAAAACTGAAAATAAAGAAATCCCAAAATACGAAACCTCCCAAAAAAAAACAATCAAAATACAACTCAATCGAATCAAATCAAATCAATCCAAACATTCTTCCAACAATCTATCATGGCTAAGATGAATGGAAAAAAGTGTCAAGCACTCAAAATACTCCCTTCATTGTTCTGGAGGCGGAGGAGGTGGATGATAGGTGTTCCACGGGATGTAGGAACGAGGATTTGCAGGAAACTGGAAGTTGAACATCATGGTCATCATCTCCTCCATGTTGTTGGAGTACACCCTTGATCGTTCCTCATAGTACTCCTTCCGATGTTGTCCAGCTCTCAACTCTTCAATGTGTCTTCCATGCTCTTGCTGGACCTAGCGGATCTCCCTAATCTGTGCCCCATAAGTCTGCTGCACATTCTCTCATGTCATGCACCTCATCCATCATATAGTTCCACCTTTCATCTCCTTGGCCTGGTCCCACTGGTGGCTGTGCCCCTTTTTCCTCAAACTGTGGTGGATCAGGTCCCTGCTCCTCAAATTCCACTCGCTTCGGTTGTTCTCCTTACTCATCGCCCTCCATTGGCATTGGCTATGCTCTAAAGTTGGCTAGCTCTTCATTCTCTACAACTCTAATTTGCCTCAGAACCTCTTCCATTTCATCCCTGCTTCTTTTATAGAAAGCTTTCACCACTCTGGAATGGTTCACACTTCCCATAGGCAAGTTAGCAAGCCTTCTTCTCATCTATACCGTAGTGAGCTCCGGCATTGGTAAGGGAAATGGAGCTCCCTTCTCCTGCCTCAAATAGTATTGATTTCCCACCATAGTTAAGAATTTCATCCTCATCAGTTGTTGGTAGTTCAACCCTTCACTAACATACATTAAGTGGTAACTCCTTATAGATGCAATACATGATGTAGAGATGCTTCTCTCCAAATGATCCGCCTTCAAATCTCCCCAAGATAGTGTTCGAGATGATCTTCTCTAAATACCTCATCACATGATTCCAGATAGTCGTTCCCTTTGAAGCACTAGGGACGTATCCTGCTATCTCAGTTCCATCATTCACTAAGCTTGACCACCATTCTTGTTGGTTGAAAGTGCCTCCTGCAGAGTGCTCATAAACTCGGTAGTGAGATGGTAGTAGGTAGGTGGCCTTTTATCGAAGAAAGCTTCCATCTGAGCAAAGCAAAATAGCTTCCTTAAATCCTTCTCTAATCTTAATCCTCTCATTGTCTCCATGTCTTGGAAACAAGTGGGATTGATCTTTGGAGCTAAAGTTTGCCAAATAAGCACGTACTTCCCCAATAATCCTCAAACTTAACCCCAAACTCATCCGGATGGATTCCTTCTATAGTCAACTGCGCATCCAAATTAGCCAACTCTGCAGGGTCGGTTATCACAATGAAGTCCTCATTCCTGGGTCGAACTCTCCTCTCGGCCATCTACAAAACAATAATTCTCAAGTTATACCCAATGACCTTAATAAAAATGTGAATGCACTTAACAAAGATTCCACCTCAGTTATTCAGCTTAGAATGGAAACTATTATGCATTAACGAACTCATTCACATCATTATACCTTAAACTTATTCATACTAAGCACTTTATTGACATTCATCTCAACTATCAACAATTCTAACCAACTTCTAATCATTTTCACACATATGAATTCCAAATTCAATCATCATCAAATATTATTCATATATGATCATTAAATTCCAACAAAATTCTCTTTTAGATATTTCATCGAACACTTGACATGTACAAAATTTACATATCTATTCAACATACAATTTACATACCCTCATGCCCAAATCCTCAATATCTAAGGCTAATTTAGCACAAATAAGAATCATACTCATGTAATTCATCAATTAGCACAACACAATTATTCAAACTCATGATTCTCACAGAATCCCCAAATTATTCCTCATGAACCCTAATTCATCTTTTCAACAATTCAAAAATTCATATTGAACATGTATAAATATCATCAATTAAGCGTACAATTCCTATTAGAACAAAGCCCATACATCAATTCATATCAAAATTTACAAGTTAGGGTTCAAGAAGTTCATACCTTTTGACAATTGGATGTGGAGAAGTGTGTTTGATGTGCAAAATCGACGAACTTCACTCAAAATCACTCCAAACTAAACTTGGTGGATGATACAGTGTGTGAAACAGTGTGAAACAGTGAATTGGGTGCTTAAGAGTTTGTACGGATGAAGGAGAGCGTGTGGAATGAGTACTGAACGACCTCTTTTAAAACTTAAAACAAACTCTGCACAGCCCGTGTTACGCTGCACGGCCTCAAGTGAGGCCGTGAAGCGTGTTCTGATCCCACTACACGGCTTATTATTACAGGGTCGTGTGTGGAACACGACCCGTGTATATTTTTTCATACACGGCTCGAGCTGCGGAACTCGGCCTTCCTCCTGGCCGTGTAGCGTGTTCTGATGGCGCTACACGGCCAATTGCTACAGGGCCGTGTGCGGAGCACGGCCCGTGTAGCAATTTTCCCTGTTTCTCCATTTTTCATACTTCATTTCATTCTTGCCCTGTTTTTCCACTTTTCACACACCCTATTCATGCTCAAACAATTCTCAATATCATTCATGCTACACTCATAATAAAAGATGGATCGAAATGTACTCAAAACACTACCAAACATACCAAAACTCAACTAACTCATGAGAAAAATTTCAAAATTGACCATTTTGCAAGACAACACAAGATAAAATAATACGCATGGTTCATCACACTCTAATAAACAAAGTATAAGTCACACCACGCATTATCCCCCCAAACTTAATCGAAACAAGTTGCGAATTAAGTTTGCAAAAAGTGGTGAGACGTACCTTTGTCGTTGTCTCAATGCTCTTCATGAACTTTTTCCCCGATGACTCTTGTGCATCTTTCTCCTTTCGTATGATCAAGTATGACCACCACACAACCTCCCCCCAAACTTAAATTAATACAAGTTTTAAATTTTAAGTTTGTAAAGAGTGGTGAGGCATACATCATCATTCCATCTTTAACATCCTTGTCCTTCATCTTATGCATTTCTCATGAGCTTAACCACCTTCATACCAAATCTACAAGAAAACTACTAAACAAAAACAACAAGAAAATAAAATCTACACTACTCCAAAATCAAAGAAGTTTAGGAAGAGAGAGTATCCACATACACTATCTCCTTTAGAGAAGGAGATAGGTAATGCTTCACTCTATGACCATTTACTACAAACTCATTATTTGGACCCTTGAGCCTCAATATATGTCCATTCAACACTTCAAGCACTTCATATGGCCCCATCCATTTTGACTTGAGCTTTCCGGGAAACAACTTAAGCCTCGAATTGAATACAAGAACTTTATCCCCCTGAGCAAACATCTTTTCCTTCACTTTAGCATCATGCCATCTCTTCATATTCTCTTTGTAGATGATTGAATTATCAAATGCTCTTCCTCTAAACTCCTCCAACTCAACTAACTTCAACAACCTTGCTTGACCACTCTCCCTTTCATCCATATTGAGGCATTTGATAGCCCACAATGCACGATGTTCCAACTCCATGGAGAGGTGACAAGCTTTACCATAGACCAATTGATATGGTAACACACCAAGGATGGTCTTAAAAGTCGTTCTATATGCCCATAAAGTATTATCAAGCTTATCCGACCAATCATTTCTCCCTCCATTGATTGTCTTCTCTAAAACTAACTTGATTTGGCGGTTTGAGACCTCCGCCAAACCATTTGCTTGAGGGTGGTACGGTGTAGCCACTCGATGCTTCACTCCATATCTCTTTAATAAACTTTCCATCAACTTGTTGACAAAGTGTGATCCTCCATCACTCACTAAAGCCCGTGGAACTCCAAACCTATCAAAAATATTCTTCTTCAAGAACCTTTGCACTATCAAAGCACCATTTGTCTTAGTGGGGATTGCCTCTACCCACTTTGACACATAATCCACGGCTAGCAAGATGTATACATATCCTTTCGACGAGGAAAATGGTCCCATAAAATCAATGCCCCATACATCAAATATATCCACATCAATTCTCAAGGTCATGGGCATTTCATCTCTCTTACCTATTCTCCCTATCCTTTAGCATCGATCACACTTAGCCACAAACTTCTTTGCATCCTTAAACAATGTTGGCCAATAGAATCCCGATTGCAAAACTTTAGCCCCCGTCTTTTTATGAGCGAAGTGACCTCCACACAAAGATGATTGACAAAGTTCAAGAATCCCCATAACTTCTTCTTCGGCCACACATCTTCTTATCACTCCATCATTACAAATCTTAAACAAGTAAGGCTCATCCCACAAGTACTTCATCACTTCAACATGAAACTTCTTCTCCTTGTACTCATTAAGCAATGTAGGCTCAATTCCACAAATAATGAAGTTAACATAGTCGGCATACCAAGACGGCACATTCACAATGAGAGAACATACTTGTTCAACCTCCAATAGCAAAATTTCTTCATCCGGGAACTCATCCCCAATTGACTTTAAATTCTCACTTCAATTTTCCAATCTAGACAAATGGTCCGCTATCACATTCTCCACACCTCTCTTATCCTTGATCACCACATCAAATTCCTACAAAAGCAATACCCAACGGATTAAACGAGGTTTAACATCTTTCTAGTTCATAAGGTATTTTATAGCCGCGTGATCCGTGTAAACAATCGTTTGTGTTCCAACTAAATATGGTCAAAACTTCTCAAAAGCATACACTACCACTAAAAATTCCTTCTCCGTGGTGGTATAATTGACTTGGCATGCATTCAAGGTCTTTGAGGCATAATAGATTGCTCTAAACTTCTTCTCCCTTGTTTGTCCCAACACAACTCCAATGGATTGATCACTAGCATCACAATGCAATTCAAATTGCAAACTTCAATCCGTAGTGACGAGTATTGGTGATGAAGTGAGATCATCCTTTAGCACCTGAAATGATACACGACATTCGTCTATAGAACCCCGTATGTCCTAAGAACGATCTCACCCCCTTCTCACTAGTAGGAGGGGGAAGACGTTATATGACTATCACTTTAGCTCTATCTACTTTTAACCCATTCTTTGAAATATGGTGCCCCAAGACTATCCCATCGGTCACCATAAAATGACATTTTTCTAATTTAGCACAAGATTTGATTCTTCACACCTCTGCAACACAATGGTGAGATTAGTCAAGCATATATCATAGGAGGAACCATACACGGAAAAATCGTCCATAAACACCTCCATTATATTTTCAATCAAACCATCGAAGATAGTCATCATACAACGCTGAAAAGTGGCAGGGGCATTACATAGACCAAACGACATCATTAAAAATGCAAACATACCATATGGACATGTGAACGTTGTCTTCTCTTGATCTTCCGGTGCAATCAATATTTGATTGTACCCGGAATAACCATCATGAAAACAATAATACTCATGCCCCGCAAGACGATCCAACATTTGATCTATGAATGACAATGGAAAATAATCTTTCTTAGTGTTTTCATTTAGTTTACGATAGTCTACACACACTCTCCAACCCGTGATAGTTCTAGTGACAATTGTTTCATTTGTATCGGATCTAACAATAGTCATACTACCTTTTTTTGCCACTACATGTAAGAGACTTACATATTGACTATCACTTGTTGGAAAGATTATTCCCACATCAAGCCATTTTAACACCTCCTTTCTTACCACTTCTTGCATTATAGGATTTAATCTACGTTGGTTTTGCACACAAGACTTCTCATCATCAATCAAATAAATTTTATGCATACACATAGATAGGCTAATACCTTTCAAATCTTTTATGCTCCAACCAATAGAGGATTCTCTCAAAACTCTTAACAACTTTTCTAATTCTAAATCATTAAGGGAAGAGGATACAATTACCGGATACGTTTCATCTTTTTCCAAGTAAGCATACTTCAAATGCACCGGCAATGGTTTCAACTCCACCTTCTTTTTCTCTTGCTCTTCCTCTTTTGGTCCTTCATCAAGTTTCTCCACCTTTGCTTCTTTTGCTTCCTCATTTGTAAGTGCCCTACAAGCATTTAAACCATGCAATTCATCAATTATTTCATCATTTTCCAAACAAAAAGAAGATTTAGATTTAAGAGATTCAATAGAGTAAGAATGGTTTATGATGAGTTCCAATGGATCTTTGGAGTGAAGATGGTACATATGTTCTTCAACCATGTTATCCACAACCTCCAATCTTCCACATTCTTCCTTGTTCTTGGGATACCTCATAGCTTCTCTCAATGAAAATATCACTTCTTCTTCATTCACCCTCAAAGTGAGCTCTCCCTTCTCCACATCAATCAATGCTTTTCCCGTGGCAAGAAATGGACGACCAAGTATTAATGGAACATTTGAATCCTCATTCATATCTAGTACCACAAAATCAACGGGAAATACGAACTTGCCAACTTTGATCAACACATCTTCAACAATCCTTTTGGATAAGTCAATGATCGATCGGCTAATTGAAGTATAACCGATGTAGGCTTGACCTCACCAATACCCAACTTCTTAAAGATTGACAACGGCACAAATTAATATTAGCTCCCAAATCACATAGAGCTTTGTAGTTCTCATGCTCTCCTATCTCACATGGAATGGTGAAACTCCCCGGAACTTTCAATTTAGGGAGAAGTTTCTTTTGCAAGATTGCACTACATTCCTCCGTAAGGTTCACCGTTTCAAACTCACCCAAGCTTCTTTTCTTTGACAAAATATCTTTCAAAAATTTGGAGTAGTTGGACATTTGAAGTAGAGCCTCCGCAAAAGGAATATTCACATGTATCTTCTTCAACATCTCAACAAACTTGACAAATTTTTCTTCTAATCCCTTTTTCAAACACCTTTATGGAAACGGAATTGCCACGGGCAACTTCGAAATCCCCCATTCATTTCTTTCAAACTTCTCTTCCCTCTCTTTTCGTTTTGCTTCTCTACATCTCTCCCACTTCTTTGGAGACTTCACTTTCTCTTCTTCAATCATAGGGGAACTTACATCTTTTTCGACAATGTCAACTCCTTGCTCTTTCCCTTCTTCATCCAATCTTTCCATAGGCTCAGCTTCACACTCTACCTCCTCTACTTCCGTTGGCATAGAAGGCCCTTCGTATTTTGTTCCACTACGAAGTTCAATAGCCTTGCATTGCTCCTTCGGATTAGTAATGGTTGTAGATGAAAATTTCCCTTGTCGATGAACATCCCCCCTTTCACTTACCATTTGACTCATTTGTGTCTCTAAGGCTTTGATTCTCTTATCATTCACCTCATCTTTTTGCCTTCTTTCTTCTTTATCTTCCTTCATGAATTCAAATATTTTAGCAACTTGATCCTCCACCGTAGGCTTCCCTTCACTATTAGAAGATTTCTCTCCCGGATTGATTCCCGGTGGGAGAGTAAGGGCATTCCCTTGATTTTCATATGACAAATTCTCATATCTATGGGGTTGATTAAAATTCCCTTGAAAGTTTTCTTGGCCCCATCCTCCTTGCCTTTGTGGATATCCTCCTCCATGACTTCCAAAATTTCCACCATAATTTTCTTGGAAGTTCCTTCCTTGCATGAAGGCAACTTCCTCAAGTGTCATCTCCGGTGGACACCATGTTTCTTGAATTCCATAATTAGAGGACATACCTTGTTGAGGTATGAATGTAGACATTTGGCAACTTTGGGAAGATTGACCCACATTAGGTATCGTCATGCCTTGTTGAGGATTAGAAAACACTTGTTGATTTATCAAAGGCAATGACATACCTTGTTGAGGACTTGCAAACACTTGTTGATTCACCATAGGTGTCAAATTTGGAGACACTTGCATGTTAGCATTCATCCTCTTTAATATCTCTGTGATCACCTTGTCGGTCATACCTTCCTTAGGCATTTCTACCTTTTTCACTTGTTGAAAGCATACTTCTTCCATCTTAGCAATTTTTTCCCTATCGTACATTCCCGGTGCACAATCCATGGGCCATTGAACCGTATTCAAAGCTACTTCTTCACATATGACAATTGCACTTTTCGGTGTTTGTCCCAAAATCGAACCTCCTGCTGAAGCATCAATAAGCATCCTCTAACTTTCGTGTAAACCGACATAGAAAAATCCTATTTTTTGTTCTTCGGGAAATCCATGTTGTGGACACTTCCTTAGCATCTCTTTGAATCGGTCCCATGCTTCACTAAATGTCTCAAGTGACATTTGCTTGAATTGAAAGATTTGCCCTTTGAGATGCAACATCTTTGAAGGGGGAAAATATTTGCTCAAAAATCTTTGTGCCAATTATCTCCATGTGGTATAAGATCCTGGTGGTAGAGTATGATACCAAGCCTTAGCTCTATCTCGTAATAAAAACGAGAAAAGCTTCATTTTAACAACATCTTCACTCACCCCATTTATCTTTATCGTATTGGCTAACTCTGTAAATTGGACTAAGTGAGCATTCGGATCCTCCATAGCACCACCACCAAATTGATTTGCTTGCACCATGTTGATCAATCCCGTCTTGATCTCAAAATTATTAACATTTAATGGTGGCCCTATCGCATATTTCCCAAATTGAGGTTGGAAATGATCTCGAATGTTCATTCCACCTCCATTATGTCCATTTCCATGGGGTTGGTTTTGCACTACCGGAGGATTATTCCTTACTTCTTGTTGTGCCATTAAGTTTTGAATAATAGCTTGTATTTGTTGGTTTTGCAAGTGCATTTGTTGAGCATACACTTGTGGCATAAATTCCGGATTATTATAACCCCCTCTAGCATTATCAACTCCATGAAAGTTTCTCATATTGCCTTCTTCATCAACCATGTTTGCATTATCCCTTACTTATTCCATACTTTCCTCCGTAGGCTCTAACACTCCTCGTCTTTGTCTTCTTAAGGTAGCTTCTAATTTCAAGTTCAAAGGTTCAATAGATTGAGACCTTGAACGCGTTTGCATGTACCTACAAGAATTTCCAAATTAGTTCCCAAAACAACCAAGACAAGTAAACAAATAACAAATAAAAGAAATCCTAATCAAAACTAATCAACTTCAAACTCAATACAGCCAAATATTTAACATTTTCCCGGCAACGGCGCCATGAACTTAGTCGCATTTTTAGTAAAATGTCAAGAGTAAGTGTACTCTATCGTTGTTGTATACACGTGGTCAAGTGTAAAATTTATAAGATTGTCGTCCCAAGGGAAAGCAAACATTGACTAGTATCCAAATTATTCATTGACTTATGCTTTGTAAAGATGATACGTTTGAAGGTTTGGTATTAAAACTGATGCTTAAGATTCTAAGCAAGTAACTAGAATGCAAACTAGCTAAGTAAATGATCAAATAACGAGCAAATGACTAATGGAATGGATGTAGAATACACTTGAGAAGAGAGCAAGACTAATCATACTTATAGTTGAGACTTGAGCTAGATATGCAAAACCCTTCATAGTAATTCTCATTAACTTGTGGATTAAAAGCAATCACAAATTTACCCCTAGTTCCTATGGCCAAGGCAATTAGGTTCTCGACTCTTTTACAAGCCTAAGTCTCCTAAGATTGATCTTAATCTCAATTCCCTTAAGGTACTATGATCATAAGTTGGTTCATTTCACTCAATTACTTAAGTGTCCCTCTATGAATGTTCTAATCCTAAGGAGGGTATGACTTACATCCCCTTATACTAACATGCATGCACAACTCAATATATGATTCAATTAAAACTTTACTCACAACATTGGAATGTCCATCATAATATAATGAATAGAGAATTTAATCACACATACATTGAAATGAAACATGATTGATATATCATAGAAGAAAAACCACAAATCAATTCAAATCACTACCCAAGTTTTACATATCTAACTCTTCCCCTCAACCACTCATATGACCTGCCCTACTATAAAACTAGCCACTAAACATGGTAATTAATTCAATACAAATCAAGCTTTGCTCCATTTGAGCCATAATAAGAAGAAAATTAACAATTGGAAAGTAGATTTACTTCCCTTGCATAGGAAAATCCTTCCTCCTCTTCAATTGATCAACTTCTTCAACAATTGAAGCTCCAATCTTCTCAAAATGGTGGTAGGATGGATGGAATGAAGGTTTTATGGATTGAAAGTGTAGATCAAATGGTGATTTGATGGATCTAGATGGTAGAGATGGAAAATTGATCTACTATGTGAGGAAATGTGGTATTTTGGTGTGTGTAACTGCTCTAATCTGATATCTAATGAATTCCCCCTCTCAATTTCGCACAAGTAATGGTTTTATATCACCTTATGGACCTTCTAGAAGCTTCCGAAACATTCTGAAAATTACACAGGATTTTGCACCTACATGGCCCGTACTGCAGCGCACGGCCCGTGTAGGGCACACCTACTTCGGCGTGTTGTGCGTGCTTCCGAACACGGCTCGAGCTGCGCTGCACGGCCTTGGTTATGGTCGTGTAGCATTTTCTGATGACAATGCATGACTTCTTCTTACAGGACCGTGCTCCGCACACGGGGTGTGCAGCAGCGCACGGCCCGTGCACCATCGCACGGCCATCCTCCTGGGCGAGCAGCGAGTTCTGATAACACTATACGGCTGTTGGGTACAAGGCCGTGTTCCGCACACGGCCTGTGTACTAATTTGCCATGTTCTCCCATTTTCTTTTCGCTCTCGACTCCATTTTCGTCCGTTCCTTGACCTGTTTTGCACATATTAAAGCCCATTTACACAATTCTATAAATTCATACCACATCCCTCAAAATAACAATAACTCCACCAAAAGTAACACAAATACGAATAAAAACATCCGAAAATACACAATTAAAGACACTAAAATCTAGGTAAAAATGACTACGATCATACGCGTGGGCCTTTCAGGCAGAGCAGTATGAGGTTCTCAACAATGAAGGTTTTAAAATTGGAGGTGGCGGCGGCGGTGGAATTCCACACTATGCAGTCAACATGCATGTGGGAAGAGATTTTTGTGGTGGTGGGGGAACCTTCAAAGGTTGTTGAAAAACCATGAATGTGGACGAAAGTTAACACTCCACAGCATCTTTAATATAATAGCTAGCTTCTCTCCCGAAACAGATTAGCTCCGCCGTACGCAGGTGGTGGTGGTGGTGGGATGTCTAAAGATGATGAGATTAACTAGGTTTGAGTTCTTCTAGAGCGTTGGATGAAAAGCTACCGGAAAGCCCTAATTTGAGGCGTCATGTGCGGTGCACATGCAATTTTCCGGCCAAAAAGTTAATTTCTAGCGATTTTGGGACTAAAATTGGCCAATATTAAGAGTTACGGGATGAAATTAAAAATTTTATCTTTTTTGGGACGGAATAAAAAATTCTCCATAATTATGGGACCAAAAATGATTTTAACTCCTCAAGTATAAAAGGATTAATTGTAGTTAAGCGTGCAACCAAGTAAAAAATATCGAATCTAAAGGATGATAAATTACGAATTTTATTATTACTAAATTAAATAAGACAATTGATTTTTCAATTGGAATACTATAAGACTAATAATTTAGAAGAATAAATACGAAATAAATAAGTGGAAAATAACACGAATGTTTCAAGAGAGAAGACTAGATAGTACTAAGAAATTCAGTTTAAATCTGTCAAATTAAATCACTAGAAAATCAGTTATAATCCCCGTGAAAACTATAGAAGCAATAATTTAAAAATGCTAAATTAATCTCTAGGTCAAGCAAATTTAATACTTAAATCTGATTGAAACCCTCTGATGTAGAGAAATAATTTTCACTCCCTTTTTAGATACTAACGATGTTTATATTTTCCCATAACAAATATTTATATACTAAAATGCATCCCCTTTATAAGTACTTAAGAATTAAACTCAATTTCCCACCTAATCATCTAAGAGAGGTCATTGTTAGATAAACCAGATGTCTATTAATATTAACAGCTCTAATGAATAAAAGTTATATGGATTAATCCCTTTTACCATAACAAATTATAAATAAAATCTCTGTTAACACAAGTAATAATCATAAACATGCATATGTCATGGCATAAATACGATTAAGATAGATTAGCAGAAAAAATATATAAGACTGAAAATCAAAACATTAATAAAGGAATAAACATTATGTAGAAATGCATAACTTAATCTGGATCATAAATTTAATGTGATTCAAAATTTCAAAACTCCTAAAACTATCAAGAAAAGTAATAGCATATAGTATTACAAGAAACAACCATATCTATAGATGAGTCTTACTCATAGATCTATAATTTAGAAAGATAAAAGAAAGAATAAGAAAAATCTTATGTATGACGTGATTCTCAATTTTCTCCTTTATTTTTTCGAATCTTCTTTGTTCTCTTTCTCAAGTAAACAAACATTGATAAACTCTCTAAATACGGGATGAATGGTAAGATATGAATCTTGATTTTGACAAGGCAATGGGTGATGAGAGTGAAGAGTTAGGGTTTATATAAATTACAAGTGCCTCTTTTATAATTGTGAATTTCCCATCATTTTCCTTTCATCTTCTCACGAATTAGGCTAATTTGGACTAAATTACAAAACTTGATGAAACGCACGTCCGTTATCATTAATTTATTGCTTAAAAAGATAATAACATTAATTATTAATAAAATTAGTAAAAAAAAATTATATACCTACAATATCGATGGAAATTGTATTTTGTACTCCCACCATCCGCCGTATAAATTTTTTTATTTTGAAGGTTCGCATTAAATATTCATGTTTCTCTTTTAAAACACATAAGATTCCACACACTACTAATACAATTATAGTTAATTAATAATATATGAGACTCACATACCATACTAATACAATTATTCACTACACATTAAATAATAATATTTTTTAATCCACATGAAAAAAATATATACTCTTCCGGCCCCAACGAAAGGTTCCCATTTTACTATATTGGGTGTCCCCTCCAAAGGTCCCCATTTTTCTTTTTATGTAAAAGGGCCCCACATATAGCCCACCAGATCACTTCTAATACAACTACCCACTATACTTAAAATAATAATATCCATTAATTTACACACAAAAAATAAATGTGACCTTTGCTCGGAATGATGGGATTTTTACTTTTCCTATGAACGTAGAGAATAGTATATCTTAAAATATGCAAATATTAACGGAAGGGAAAAGATGAGCTTATGCTTTCGAGCTGTCAAAACAGTGAGAAAATGCATCTCCGATCCTGCCAATCTCTCTACAATGACGTAAGGTCCCCGTTCTTATATGGGGCCCATTAAATTCTATGATGTCAGCGTGATGATGTCATCAGCACCATTGAATTAAAGCCACGTGGATGCTATGAACCTTCAAGGTACGTGTCTACGCAAGCTCAATGAAGGTGCTCTTCAAAATTTTGAAAATTAAAAAATATATAAAAAATAAAAAAGAAATAACATATATAAAAAAGCTTGAAAATTTGGAGAAATTCAACAAAGATAAGCTCTTTTTCCACACCTCCAATATGTTGAGCTTCGACCCAATAATGAACTCCCATCTCTCTCAATTCCAAAACCCTAATTCTTGCAACCCTAATTCAGACCCCAATTCATCCTACTTTGATGTATCAAATTACCTCATGTCTGATATTCTTGATGATGCATCCGAGGAGAATATATTGATGAAGGAAGATGTTTCTCAATATTCTTCTACTTCACTTCCATTTGCTACTAATATATCGTAAGTTTTCTTACAAAGAATCTTGTCTTTTTCTTTTTTCTTTTTTAATCGTATGTATATGAATTAATATATTATTTTATGTGTAATAGGAAGCGTGGAAGAGGATTGAAGAAATATAACAGAGAGGAGGATTTAATTAGGTTTGCATTTAGAACAAAAACACATCTTGAATTCATGGATGATGGGTATAAGTGGAGGAAATATGGGAAAAAGATGGTAAAAAACAACCCAAACCCGAGGTATGTGTTTAATTTTATTATGACAGAGTTTTTTTAATCTTCTTTTTATATCAAGCAAAATTTATTTTGGTAGCGATAATAACCAAGCACAAGTTGGGCAGCTTTAACCCTTCCAATAAAACCATTATAATAAAATAATAATAATAATAATAACCAAGAAAATTCGATTTCACATTCTAAGATATTACAGATTTAATACAACTAATTAATCCTGAGACCCTAAAACTAAGCTACTTAAACAGCTCACTAAGTCCCAAGTACATTCTACATTCTATGCATGATGCAATTTTAAAAATCGTATTATAATTGTTGTTAATATTATTAGGTGAGTACAAGGAGTACTCATTCCATGCAAGAAAAAAGTACAATCTATAATATAGAGTTGTGTTTTAAGCTCGACCTTAATACTAATTTATCAATTTCAGGTTCTAATGATGAACAACTGAAAAAAAAAAAAAACATCCTCCAAGTGTTATTAATATTACATGGTGAAGCCAAATTAATTGCGGCAGAATTTTAAAATGCAAACAATTATATGCATAAGTTACACGAATCTAGTATTATTAGTGTAATCCAATCATTTTAACCCACTGGAACCAGACATAATGTGTTAATACTGTAAGATTAATATGTTATGCATGAGTACTATATAATCAATTTGTTAATACTTTAATGCCAATTAATGTTAATACTACATAAAATATCAAAATTCGTCTATGACTAATTTCAAATTTAGTCATTTTATTTACAACTCTCAATTTAATTTGGGCATTTTTTGTTTGGTTTTGGTCCTTTTTGTCCAAATTAGTGCTCTCATCAAATTTAATCCAATTTTTTTGTTCAAATTTTGTCATTTATGTTAGAATTTGTCCAATTGATCCAAAATTTGGACAAAAAAAAGACTAGAATTGATAAAAAGACTAAATTTAAATTTAAAAAAAAAAGACAAAAATCGGACAAAAAATGACCAAAACTTAGAAAGCAAATTGAAATCAATCATATTTAAAGAACAAATTTCCCTTTATACTTTGGTTGAAAAGTAACATATATATAGGTATGACAAACTCTCTTGTGAGACATATAAGTATAGCTTATGTGAAACGGTTTGTGAAACGTGTTAAAGTATGATTATTATATTGATAAATTATGCTTAATGGTTGTTAAAATTTTAAAGTATGTTGAACGATGCATTAAAGTATAAGTCAACCTATCTCACAAAAACCTATATTACAAGATAGTTTTTTTATAAGTATAAATGTGTTAATATAGTAAAATTTATGTCTTAATACGGTAATACCAATATATATATATATATATATATATATATATATATATATATATATATATATATACTTTTGCTAATGTGTTACAAGAATATTATGTCTTTGTTGTAACTCATTTTAAAATCTTTATATATTAATCTTATTGGAAATATGTATTAATCATCCACCCATATGAGAGAAATTAAAGAGAAAAAAAGATGTGAAATGATAATCATGCACACACAACAGTTAACGAACTCGGAATAATCAATGCTTATTATATGGGCGAGTCCTAATCAAATTGACATTTAATAAGGCATCCTTTGGCTGAGTTCGGCTCTAATGGACCTTATAATTAGTAACATCAATTTAATTATGTCCTAACTTCAGTATTTCATTAATGACGAAAACTTGTATGAGACCGATATTATTTTTTTCTTGATCAAACATCATTTGTTTTTTATTAAAAAATGTTATTCATCTTACAAATTTGTCATAAAATAATTTAATTTGGACGGATACCATGCTTTCCTGATTAAGTATTTATTGAAAACTTTTAGTCTGTCACAGAAAACTCATTATGTGAGACTATCTATATTCATGCGCATCTTTTGAAAGATGTCTTAATCTTCCAACAATATCGTCACATCATCAATTTTATGAAAAACCGTAGTATTTGTTGGTGGTAGTACATAGTAGTGCTTAGCTCAATTATTATCATGTGACTCTATTATGGCTAGTTAACTCGATTTTCATCACCATTCATTAATTAAATCATGTTAAACTAGAAGTACCGTCAATTGTTAACCCCGCCTACATGTAAGGGGACGTGTTAGAGTGACTTGATTAAATATTAAATTATTTATTTCTCTATTAACATAAACTTTTAGATATGGTGGTCATTAGTTTAACGATAACAATCGAGTAATCTTCTTGTGTGTACAAGATTGTACTGATATAAAGAATTTGTTGACATGTTAGTATGGCCACCATAATAAATATATATATAGTGTTAAATGGTAGTCCATTTAATAATGTGGGCTATCTTAGTAGGCAAGTGGGTGTATGGTGGTGGTCGTTTTGGCTTTCCTTATCACTTCTCCTCCTCCTGTTTGGCCTGCTCATGCATCACCATTATTCTGTATGTATATCTATAACCATATACACCCATTCCAACAATATATACTATGAGTTAAAAATTTGGTTAGTCCCGTGATTAATTCCAACTCTAATGCCTCGTTTGTTCGTTTGTTTTTACAATTGTAGGGATAAAAAAATTGAATTTAAGTCTAATTGATTTAATAAATCTAACCAACAGTATATTAAGGTAGAATAAGAAACGTCAATTTAAGATTCATTGAATTGTTAATTAGTCTATACTTCCTCCGTCTCGTTTCAATGTTTACGTTTCAATTTTGCGCGTCTCATTTCAATGTTTACGTTTTCCTTTTTAGGAATATGGGACCCATTTAAAACAATTAATATATCATCCAACACTGATATACCTACCCACTTCACATTAAATATTATATTTTTCCACCCACTATCTATTAAAATATAATACTTTTTAATCAAGGTGCAAAAAGTAAACGTAAACATTGAAACGGGATGGAGGGAGTATTAGTTTTGGGGATTTAGAGTATGTTTTAACTTTATATTAAATTAATGTGTAAGAAGTGGGAGTGATCCATGTGAGAGAATATGTTTTGATATGTGAGCTCAATATTTTTGCCCTGACTCATTTACAACTTTCATGCAATTAAGCAAGACGACAATGAATACAATCGAGAAATGTTGTCATCGCCCCCAGGGCATAGCTCAAGTGGTAGAGGGGAGGGTGGAAAGGCCTTCCAACTGAGCTTGGTTGCTGCAGGGCGGGGTTCGAATCCTGCCTTTGGCATGAATTTGGCCCCTTGCAAGCACAAGTTTAACAGTGAGCCCTCTCTATAAGCCACTTGAGACACATCCTGCGATTTACCTCCTCCACCAATCCCCAGGGCAGGGGTGGTGGGGGCCCCTAATGGTAGGGTACAATTGAGAAATGCTGTTATTGTAAGTATTTGTTTAAGAATACACGTTGATCCTCTTATTTTTGTAGTTGCTCAATTCCTAGTTGTTTGCCATGGACGGATTCAATCACTTTACTGATTTATTTATATAATATAATAGCGAGTTAAAAAAAAAAAACTTTTTTAATCCCGTAACTAAAATATTCTTTTATTTTTAGCACCAAAATATGTATATTTATATCAAGTTAGTCTCGTATCTTATGTAATGGTTTAATTTACGTACCAATTAGAGTATCACATGCAACGCATGTGAAATTTTACGGATATATATATATATATATATATATATATATATATATATATATATATATATATATATATATATATATATATATATATATATATATTCAAACTATTGGACTATTCTTTTGTTCTAGCAGTGTAAATATACACTAAAAAATGTTTTTACTAACAGAATATTTTGTTGGTAAAAGTTTTAATTTCATTGTTAAATTGGTTTACCAAAGGATTAACAACGAAATTTATTGATAATTTTTACTTGGTAAAATGGTGGTTGGTAATATTTAGCAACGAAAATTCAATTCATTTAGTAAATAATTCTGTTGGTAATCAATTGTTAATAATTCTGTTGATAATTTATAAAATGATTTCGTTAATAATCCGTTGATAAATAGCAACAGACTTTATTCCATTGGTAAAAATAGAATAAATTCGTTGGCATCTCGTTGCTAAAAGTAAAACGTAATTTTTGTTGGCAATCCATTGATAAATTCTATTGTTAAAACATAGTTTTTTTTAGTGTACGTATTTTATTAGAATACTGTATATATACAAACATAAATGTATGTATATATAATCTGAGACAGATTTTACACCTATATACTACAAATATGCTTTATTCCAAAAAAAATACTAAAATATAACAAATTTATAAGTCATAATTATTGGTCAATAGATCAAAATTCCTTGTTTAATGGGCTTAAAATTTGTATATTTGTATACTATAAAGTGTGTGTACATATATAATATGTTTGCTATGTTTGCTTAATTATTTTGACTAACATTTGTGCATATTAATTTTGATTCAAGAAGTTATTTGCTACTTATAATGTGATTTAAATATCCCAGAATCTCCTAGTTTATCAATTGATTTTGTATTATATTATTAAATATTTATTATGATTGGGCTTTATAAATTCAGTTCAATTGAGTGATAAAACATGGAATTGGTAGGAATTATTTCAAGTGCTCAAGTGGAGGATGTAATGTGAAGAAAAGGGTTGAAAGGGATAGTGAGGACCCAAGTTTTGTGATTACAACTTACCAGGGAATTCACAACCATCACTCCCCTACTTATGTCCTCTACCCATCTCCATCTCCATCTCCTCAACCGTCTTCCATCTTCTTCATCTAAGCATGATCATACCTTTCACTTTGGAGGCATGTTGTATTCGATTTATCTCATTCGCCGATCGTTCTTCATATATAAGCCTTTCCAGGGGTGGTGTGGGCTCTGAATGATGAGAGAGATCTCCTATTACATAATGTTGTATGTACTATACCATCGCAGATGAACTACTTGTAAGTAATTATAATTTTTTATAATGGATCGATCTCTAATTATGAACCATTAGTAGTTATTAATCATCTTCATGGGTAAAAAGAAGATGTTATACCATCTGTAATATATGAGACATTCTCATCTCTAATGATGGGCTACTAATTAGAGTGGTTATATATATGGTGGGAAAAATGTTCTTATTTCTTGTACGACGAGACTCTTTTAAAAAAAATAGTCCCGTAATTTCAAAAATGGTCCCAAAAGTTGCATTTTTTGTCCCAAGATCCTTCATATAGGGCAAAAAATGCAATTTTTTTGCACAAATTCTAACGAATGGGATAAAGGCATTTTTATGACTAGTGTGAAATTATGAGACCCTTTTGAAATGAGTATCTTCATATTATACAAAAATATTTTTTTCCCTATATGTTGTACATTATTTGTCTCTGTCAATCATTGCACGTTATATATATATATATATATATATATATATATATATATATATATATATATATATGCACGTATAACTCGTGTTTTGTATAGGGATAATTTCATATTTAGTCCCGTAAGAATTGCTTAATGCAAAAAAGGTCCCAAAACTGGCAGATTTAGTCCCATAGGAATTTTTCATCTAAATTGTTAATAGTTGACGAAATATTTTGAACCATTAACAATACCAAAACGGACTATGTCTATTTTGAAACACAGAAAATAATATAAATCTGGTAGTTTATAATAATATAAGTTAATTTGGGATGAAAATTTTCGATTATAATATTCTAATGGGACCAAAACCGCTAGCTATGGGACCGGTATATTTCTACGGGACTATAATTGAACTGAAGGAATTCTTATGGGACCAAATGTGAAATTTTCCCGTTTTGTATATATAGATGCTCTAGGCTGCTACTGTGTAGATCGAAATAAATGGACTGTTTGTTTGTACATTATTAAGTTTGTGTAATAATATAAACTCAACAAATTAAGCATTTGTGTATATGTGTAGATACTACCTTTAACCATTGACAAAGTCTCTTGTGAAACGTTATTTATGTGAAACAGTTTGTAAAATGTATTAAAGTATGTTTATTATATACTCCCTCAATCCCATAAACAAATTCACACTTTCTATTTTTGTCCATCTCATAAACAAGTTCACACCCTCAAATAAGGAAATACACACAAATCAATAACCCCACAACACACTTTAATTTCAAAATTGCCACCTCTTTACAACTTACATAACTTACTTTATAATTTATTTATTACCTAAAAATACCAAACTACCTCTAAAAGTAAAGTAAAAAGCAAATTTTTCTTAAATTTCGTATCTACAGTAATCGTGAACTTCTCTTTGGGACTTGGGACTGAGGTAATATAATATTATAATAAACATGATATTTTCACTTGTTACTTTTTTTTATCGGGCAAAGTTAGTTGTTAGTATAGTTAGAGTGCGTTTACTTTAAAGGTTTATGAGGGTTATCCTCTGTTCAACCTTGGTTAAAGGCTGTTTACATTTAAGGTTGAGAGGAAAGGACAACCTGCGGGCTTTTGTCGGCCTGGGTTGAATGATGTGTTAGCGGCGTATATATAACCCTCAAGAAATGGAGGGATAAATCTCAACCGCAGGGTTAATGGGCAAAATTATATTTTTACCCCCGATCTGAAAATAAAAATATCTTTCATTCAAAGTCAAATTGAATTTGCGATGAAGATGAAGAAAGTAGGAAATTCTGGAAAGATCCGGCCTATGTGAAGAAACATGCCTCCCGCCGGCGATTCACTACATCTCATCAACGCCGACCATAGAGGCGGTGAAAGGGGAGGAGCAGGTCGTCGTCTTTTTCGCCATTTATTCTCTCTCCTTCTCACTTGGAAGAGTTCTCACTAATCTGCAATAATTTAATTTTCTCACCAATCTCTCTCCTCACTTTCTCCTCTCCCATCTGAACATCTGCCATCACGATCTCTTACCTCATTTTAATCTATCCTATTCTCAGCGCACATAGTTGGGCCAAATTCCTTTCCATCTCTCTCATTTTTCATAGATCTGCGTATATATAATTCTTACATCAATTGAAAATTTTCGTCGACTTTCATCCTCTCCACTTTTAGGTGTTGACGGGTTTATGAAAAAATTGTTATTCCTGTAAATACTCTCATCTTTACTCATGTCAACCTCTCTCTATTCTAAGAGGCCTTGATTTACAGGTTCTTCTCCTCTACCCTTATGCATTACACTTCTTCCTCTTGAATGCAGTATTGGACCTCTCGAATTTTATGCATTCCCCAATTGTATTGTTTGATTGACTTTAACACCAACAATTGTGGGCGGAATTAACAATGTTTCATTCTGTAAATTTGGAGATCACGATATATGTTAAAGAAAATAAATTATTCTCTCTCCTATTCATTAAGGAAAAAATTCTTCTCTCATTTTATTTTAGAATAAGAAACTTTATTTATTTTGATTTGGTGGATATTAATTATTTAGATATGGGTATTTTAGTAAAATACTTAAAAATAACATACTTCAACATTAACCACACTGGCTTAATATTGACTCAACCTTTAATAAACCTTGGTGGATATTAATTATTTAGATATGGGTATTTTAGTAAAATACTTAAAAATAACATACTTCAACATTAACCACACAGGCTTAATATTGACTCAACCTTTAATAAACCTTCACCAAAGGTTTATAAACCTTATCCCTGCTCCCAAAAGTAAGGGCACTCTTAGTAGTTAGTTTACCAAGCACCCTCATACACCTTTATTCTCCAAAACTCTTTATAACTCCCCTCCTATTCATTCTCAATGAGAATCGAACTTTGGTCACTCACTTATGTGAGGAGCCCATTGATCAGGTGAGCTAGCCCACCTGGTTAATTTCACTTGTTACTATCTCATGAGTAATTGCTTTAATTGTTGTCCAAACGAGTACAAAAAGGAGAATGCACTAAAAAAAATATTTTTTTAGCAACGGAATTTACCAATGAAATTCAATCCGTTGATAATTACCAATGGATTAGCAACCAAAATGACATTTTTCTATTAGCAATGGAATACCAATGAATTTATTCTCTATCTTATCAACGGAATTCAATCTGTTGTTAATTACCAACGGATTATCAAGAGAATCTTTATATAAATTATCAATGGAATTTTCTACAACGGATTACCAGCGGAGTTTTTTACCAGCAGATTTGATTTTTCGTTGCTAAAAATTTACCAACCACCACTTTACCAACGAAAATTTACCAATTTGTTCCGTTGCTAATCCGTTGATGAACCAATTTAACAATAGAATTAAGACTTTTACCAACAGAATATTTCGTTGGTAAAAAAAAGTTTTTTTTAGTGATGTTCGCATCACAACTCTGTGAATGGTCAATGTTAAAAGTTAAAACTAAATGTTCCCAAGTAATTCTTTGGGATGATAAAAACATTTGGGCTAATTTTTTAAGCCCAATAAGGAACCCAATGGACTCATAGAGCTGCTCGAAAAATCTTCAGGAAAATAGAAAAAAAGTCAACAAATCACGGAGGACAGGCAAGTTTGTTGGAGAGCAGCTGCATGTGGAACTAGATTTTTTGTGTAATTTTTAGTGCATTATTCATTTGAATCATCTAAATTTTTTTAATACCTCAAAATTGACAACTTTTTTAAATAGCATAGAACAGTAAAAAATAAATCATTCTATAGGACGAGAAGTATATAATTAGAGATAAAAAATAATAGTAATAAAATTTCATTAACTATTCATTAACTATTTAAAGAATTAAAAGTTAAATATTTTCAGTCTCATAATTTTTGTCAAATTTGATTTTTGTTTCATATTATTTAAAATTTTCACTTTTGTCCCGTAACTATCTGAAAATTTTAGATTTCGTCTCATAACTAATTTCTCAATGCAAATCGTTCCATAATTCTTGAAAATTTTTCAAAATCGTCCCAAATTTTGGAAGCTTCTAAAATTAGGGATGATTTTGAAAATTTTTCAGGAATTATGAGATGATTTGCATTGAAAATTAATTTTGGGACGAAATATAAAATTTTGAGATAGCTATGGGACAAAAATCGAAAATTTAAAGTAATTTGAAACGAAAATCGAATTTGGCAAAAACCAGGGAAGTGAAGGTGCATACAAGAATTAATCAACACGATATAAACTATTCAAATTGTAAGACCTTCACCGCTACTGCATATGGATTTTGTAGCAACCAAAATCCCTCCAATTCTGCTGCAAATTCTCCTTATATATATTTTGTAAACAAACACTGCAGCTAGCTGCTGAATTTAGGGTTGACTATATTTTCCAGCAGCAATAAAATATGTAGTAGGAGTAATAAAATAATGTGGTTATATAGCTAACATAAAATATAACAATCCTCTGCCTTATCTCTTTTGGAAAAACAGACAACTCTTTTATATCGTACGACACATTAGCAGGGAAGTAATTAAAACAAACACGCTCATTGTATTTTCAAACACAGATTTTCATTACATGATCGCAAATTTATGTTTACAATTGTACTAAAAAAATGACCGAATTTGAGCACCTATACGTTGAAGTTTTCTTGATGGTCTTATGGTTTCTCTTTACTACTTCTACCTGGATGAACTACAAGAGCCATATCGCCTGGAATTGGCTGATAATCGGAATGCTGCCGTTGAATTTGAAAAATGTCTCTGGATTCATGATCTGGGCACTGAGCTCCTTGAGAAAGCAGAGAGGGCGAATTTTGTTTTCCAGGGGCCCTGGTTTGCAAATATGTATATGTTACTCTTACATGGCTCATATGGCTTGTATCAACTCACCCCGTGGTGGAGAAGAAAATCAGGGAGGAAAGCGAGTCGAGTTTGCCTCCAGAAACCCACGAAAGACGACAGGTTTTTGGCGTTGAAGAAACGAAGAATATGGTGTATGTCCACGGGGAAATTCTTTGTATGCAATGGGAAGAATGGAATCCATCTAGGGGAAGGATTGCTTGGAATTCAAGCCTGAGAGGTGGATTTCCAACAGGGGTTCGATTAAGCACGAGCTGTCGTACAAGTTCTTGGCGTTCAATGCTGGTCCCCGGACTTGTTTGGGGAAGGAGGTGGCGCTCAGCTAAATCAAAGCGGTGGCCGCCACCTTGATTTATAATTACACCGTTCGGGAGCTCAACTGTCTAATACTCTACATGAGGCGTGGATTTAAGGTGAAGGTTGGTTTTCAATTGGAGAACCTTATGAAGTAATTCAAGACTTATGATTAATCACTAAGAGATATAATAATTTCATAATAAGGTAGTATATATATATATATTATGCAAGATTAAATGCATGGAAACTATGTTTTGATATATAATAAGGTAGTATTAATGAACTCCTAGTAAACATGGAAAAATATAGAAAACTAAGAGAAAAGGTACATGTGCACAAGATTAATAAGGAAGAAAATGTGTATACATGATATATACAACCGTACTCAATAATGCAAGAATTGTATTTTTATGATGAAAAAAATGGTTCATCAATTACACTATATTGATTGATAATTAATGTTAATTTATTTTAGTAAGCATTGCAAATGCTTAGTATTTACCCTCATTCTCCATGTGAAATTTGATTTATATTTCTTGCAATTCATTAGTTAGAATTTCACATTTAATACAAAAAAAAAAGAAGAAAAAAAATCGAGTTAAATAAGAATAAGACTTTTGATGTGCATGTGATTCCATTGCCATTTAACTTTGAAGATCATCTTCTATGAGTCTAGATTAACTAACATTAGTGTAAAATAACCCAAATGCAATATCCGATCCAGTCTGTCATTTTAAATCAAAATATATCATCTATATCTATTACTACTATTAATCTCAGTGAAAAAGCATGAACCCCTCTTTGGATCACTAATCAACAATTATCATTGAGGAATATATAATTACCCATTTCATCCGCTTTAAAGAATCCTTTTTTCGGTTTTGGGCATCCGTCCCAAAGGGTCTCATTTTCCTTTTTAGATATGAGACCCACAAATAACTACTAATACAATTAAAATATGAGATTCATACACATATTAATACAACTACCCACTACACATTAAATGCTCATTAATCCACGGACACATTAAATACTCATTAATTCACGTGAAAAAAATAAATATATATATACCAATTTTTTTGGGTTATATTGCATTGATTAGTTCAAGATATAATTACAAAATCACAAAGCAACCACCGAATATTCGTCTTCAACACAAAAGTCAACATTACATGCATAATAATCTTACATTATTATTTGCAAAATATAATACACAAAGTATGAGTAGTATTTTTATCAAATTTATATTGTAGCAATATATATATAAGATAAAAATTGATATATAACAAACAAATTCAGTATCAAAAGGATCAAACTATGACACGATCGAATGAGATATCGAATGAGAGTGACAATTAGATTGGAGCTTAAAATATAAACTGTCTCATATTTTTTTAATTTATTTGAAAATGTTCCAAAATAATTACGACATTCAATTTTATCTCAAAATTTTCACTTTTGTTCTAATTTTGTCTCAAAACATTTTTTTGTTTTTACCAATTTCATCTGATAACTTTGTAAGAACACCGATTCAGTCTAATTCATTCCATGAAATTAGAAAATTGACATTTTTAAGTAAAATTTGTCATTTGGTGAAAATTTAAAAATTATGTGCCTCTTTTGAAAGAAATTAAGTTTTTTGAAACTATTTTAAATAAAATAAATTTGTATGAGACAATTTTCACTAAAAAAAACTATTTTTTAGTAATGAAATTTACCAACGGAATTCAATCCGTTGGTAATTACCAACGGAATAGCAACAAAAATGACATTTTTCCTTTAGCCACGTAATGCCAACAGATTTATTCTCTATTTTACCAACATAATCATTAAATAATTTACCAATGAAATTATTAGCAAATGATTACCAACGGATTAATTTATCAATGGAATTGAATTTTTCGTTGCTAAAAAATTACCAACCGATACTTTACCAACGGATTTCGTTGTTAATCCGTTGATAAAGCAATTTAACAATGGAATTGAAACTTTTACCAATGGAATATTTCATTTGTAAAAAATAATTTTTTTTAAACTCCTCTCAAACGAAGTCATTTGAGTCTAATACATTGGGTTGCTAGCCAAGTATATCATCTTATTCTTTTGCATCTGGTTCTATTCATCTATTCGCGGAACACAATCGAAACAAGCAACCACCCACCCAAACTGATCGAGTTAAATTCATTTTTTGTCCTATAACTAAGTAAAATTTTGATTTTTGTCCTAAAGAAGATAAGTTGTTCAATTTTGCCTTATAACTAACGAATTGTTTCAATTTTTGCTCAATTTTTGCCGGAAAATGTGAATTTCGCCAAAATCCGTCACGTCATGCTTCAATTCCGATTGGTCAATCCGACGTGACAATTTTGACTTCTTCTGAACCAATAAATCCGTCACGTCATATTCCACCCATTTATTACTCCTATTTTTCATTAATTCCAAATCATCAAAATATTTAATTAAAATAAAAATAAAAAATAAAAAAGAAAAAATATTTCAGAGTATCCATTGAATCCACGTTTCTGCCAACTTCTTCAAATCTACCACAAAAGATTTCTCATTGAATCCACTTTTCTGCCAAATTGTCAACAAATATCCATTAGAAACCTTGGGAGCTTGATCTGATAAACGAGACCAATTTTCTTAGTAATCTGTTTTCCAGCGTCGGTCTGCATATGGAGCTTAACAACTCCGACAAGGGCAGTGAGCAGCAGCGGTTGATGGGATCCAAACTTGAGATATAATTATGACAACAGCACCGCCGATCCGCCGTCGCCGTCGCCACCGCCCAACTTCAGAAATGGCATGTAAGAAACACCCCATTCCTCTTCAGTCGGCATCTGTCCTGAATGTCTGAAAGACAGGCCCTCTGCTCCGAGTGCTGAGTGCCAAGATTTTCGACACCTACGAAGACATCGACCTCGAATGGCGGTTCGTCAACAAGGAGAGGGCATGGTCAAACTGACAACGTGCTCCTCGAATCAGAGAAGCGCTACTTCGAGCTTCGATTCCACAAGAGACACAAGGACGCCGTGATGGATTCCTACATTGAGGGCTTGAGGGCATGGATTAGGATTCAATTTGGGGCTTAGGGTTCGTGAGTTCTTCTTCACACACACTAATGTGTGAAATTCATATTTTCAATTGTTCTGTTTTAATTTTAATTTATTGTTAATTGGTGTTTATTTATTTATTAGTTGTAATTATTGTTTCACACGGCGTAAACGGCGGAGCCCCAAGAATCCAGCATATCTATTCATCTTTGCTGATTTGGAATTAATGAAAAATAATAATAAATGGGGGAAAGGACGTGGCAGATTCATTGGTTCAGAAGAAGTTAAAATTGCCACGTCGGATTGACCGACCGGAATTGAAGCATGACGTGGCGGATTCCAACGAAATTCGTATTTTCCAGCGAAAATTGGGAAAAAATTGAAACAATTCGTTAATTATAGGGCAAAATTGAACAACTTATCTTTTGTAGGGCAAAAATCGAAGTTTTACTTAGTTATAGGGCAAAAAATGAATTTAACTCAAACTGATCACTCCAACCTTTGGTTCGGTTTGAACGCTCATAAAAAATTCAGTAGTTAACTTGAAAACTCCTAGAATAAAAAGGTGGAAACCGTAAATATTAAGTTGAAGAATTGTTACTTTTCTTTATCAATATATTGAACTTTAAAAGTAATATCCTCTTTCAGGTAATAAATAAATGATAAAATAATTTATGTATATTAGAAGAAAGTGCCATTTCTAAAAATATAATGTATTGAAAGATTGCCTGTTTTGAAATTTTTAGGTTATGTTTGATTTAAATTTATTGGGTTTTGAAAATTAGTGAAGAGTAGTATATGTTAGTTTTGGGGTTTTGATAGTCCCAGGCTAATAGGGTCATTTTACCATTTTGGTCGTCCCACCTAAAGAGTGTCACTTCCTTTTTTGAATACATGGGACTCACCCACACCCACTAATACAATTAAAATATGGGCCCCCACACCCACTAATACAACTACCCACTACACATTAAATAATAATACTCCTTAATCCACGTGCCCAAAAGCAAATGAGACTCTTAAGTTGGGACGGAGAGTGAGTATTAGATTTTAACTTCATTAAATCATTGTGTAAGAAAGGTGTAATGATATGTGTAAAAGTGTATTATATATAATTAATGTGAGAGGAGAGATATAGAAAGAATGAAGGGGGCAATAGGCGGTCCGATTCTTCTATTATATTTTGGTGTTACATCTTCTGTTGCGCACCGATTAACACGTATGATATAATAAAACATATACCTAAAAAGGAAAGCTTAAACCCTAAGAGTAATGTTTGGGACTTTGTTCCCCGTACACATGTCACTCATTTAAGGAGTATAACAAGAGATGTAACACCAAATGTAATAGAGTATCGAAGATCGTCAACAGAATATTTAGGTATATAAAGGTGATTTTAAAAACTAAAAACCAGATTTCAAAACAGAAAATAAATATAGTGTTAAACAACAAATTGGAACACTGGGCTCCTCGCTAATGTGAGAGACCCAGGTTCGATTACCTTTGGGAACGAATTAGGAAGGAAGTTATAAAGAGGGGCTTGGAAATAAGGGTTATGTGGGTGCTTGGTGTAACTACTAACTATACTAACAACTAACATTTACCGATAAAAAAAATAAAAACAAATTGGAACAGATGATCTCATGAGATGAAAATTGTCCATCTCGAACCGACTTGGATCGACCCAAAGACCCGATTGAAGTTTCTCTCTCTATTCGCTTCTTAACTTGAGACCCACAATTTTCTGTTTTAAATTAAGGCGGTTGTAAATCGTTCTAAACAATTCGACTCAGCCGAGTCGGTTGGCTTTTGTTCGTCGCTAATGCCATTTTTATTTGGAATGTATCTAATGGCCTCAAATTTTAAAGACGAGATGGTCTCTACAACTCTCTTTAATTTGGTTTCGTTCTGTCTAGGATGAAATCAAGTTGAACCAAGTTAATATATATCACGAGATTCGAGTTCGGTTCGTTTTTAAAGCTCAAACCTTGATTTGAATATTAATATTTAGGCACAAACTCGGTTTGTTAAAAAAAAATAGTGAGTTCGCAAATAGTTCAAGTGATCGACTCGATAATAATAATTTAAATTCAAACTCGAATTCGAGTTTAGGCTTGAGTCCGTTAGAGTTTGGGATCAGGTTCGATAGAGCCCGTATATATTTGTTTCTAAACCTTATGTGAGCTCGTTAATGAACATGTTCGCGAACTTTCAAGGTAAATTGTAGCAGGCTCGAGTTTGGCTCAATAAATTTTTTGAGCTCAAAATTCGGTCTCAACTCAATTCAACTCAACTCATTTAACATAACAAACAAATTTAAATAAATATTTTATCGAACTAAGACCCGAATGTATAGTTCGTGAATAGTTGGGTTTGATCACATCCCTATCTAAAGACATATCATTACGCTGACAAAAATATTGTAGTTTAAAATGAATTAGCAATACTTGGGTAAAATTGTTTATAGTGAGATCATTTATTTTTTTTCTTATTTATTATTAGTGATATATATATATATATATATATATATATATATATATATATATATATATATATATTACTAATTACTTATAAATTAATTAATTTATATTATTATCATTTTCTAATCCGACTCGTTGAATTAGTCTTTGAGAATCTCAACTGTTTTGCCAATTAATATTAAGAACATCCGTAATTAGCAAAGGGTGTTAATATAGAGGCCGCCTTTTTAGAAAAATATGTAATTGTAGCTAGCACAAGGACTACTGGACTACCTTCAAGATTCATATATTAATAATTTTATTTATTATCAAGTACATTATCAAAAACTTATTTCAACGAATATATTGAGATGATCCACAATTATTATAATTTTTATTTAAGAAATGTGTACCAGTAATAAATATATATTATTAATATGTGTGGACTAATTTTTTGAAAATAAAACGCCCTATATTAGTGTCGATAATTTCAATGTCTAATTTTACAAAGTGATATTTACTTGATCGATATTGTAATTAATTATTAATATCTTCTATATTTTTCGGTGGCCCGTACGTTTTATCGATTATTATAGTATACAAATTTATAAAATTAGACTAACACTATAATAACCAATTTTTTTAATAATATATGATTTACCAATTTTTTTAATAATATATGATTTACTCCATTTGTCACAAAATATTTTTCACCACTTCTTTTTAAAATTACAATTTTTATTAATAAATGTATAAGAATTGGAATTAGCAAAGACTTTGATGCAATCCGTTGTACTTGTATCTACGTCTTTTGATTCATATATTCTAATTTGTTTTTAGTGGTATAATTATTACTCTGATCGATATTAATTTTTATGTATAATTATATTTTTTGTTATGAATCGTGCGCAAGTATTAAACTTAGCAAGAACTTATTGCATGAAAATACACGCACACACACTTATGTTGATTGTTTGAAGAACAAAAGAAAACTTAGAACACCAAGAATTATAGTGGTTCGGCAATTTCTTACGTCCACTCTTAAGGGAGAAGAGATCTTATTGATTAGGGTTACAACGATGAAGAATTAATACAACTTATATATATCTTTACTTATGATATATATGAATAATAATATATATGGATAATATATGATATGATCTGCAGAATCTTGCATATCATATATTTGATCACAAACTTGCTTGCCAAACAAGATGCTCATCAACACCAAGCCTACTATCACTACAGCCCACGGCCCATCATTCTTGCATCAAAACTTACGTGTCCATTGCTGACCTTACATGCATGAACCATGCATCGAGCACAGTCATGCAAGAGTCTACTTCTCTCAACAATACTCCACCTTAGACCTTGCATCACCTCATCACAATTTCTACTTCTCCCCACCTGCTGCATTAACGGTTGCAGCCACCACTTATCCTCCTTAGTTCATCCCAAACAAGCTCTTGCACAGCTCATACTTGAGAGCTGGCAAAGCCTTTGTAAGAGGATCAGCCGGATTTTCTGATGTCTTGATCTTCTTCACAACAACTAATCCTTTCTCAATCATATCTCTTATGAAATACAACCTAACATCAATATGTTTGGTTCTTTCATGATAGCTCTGATGTTTGGAAAGATGAAGAGCACTTTGGTTGTCACAAAACACTTCAACAACATCTTGTTGAATCCCAAACTCCCTCATAATTCCAATTAGCCAAATTCCTTCCTTGATTGCTTCTGTGAGTGCCACATATTCTGCTTCAGTGGTTGAAAGAGCAACTACATGTTGATGTGTAGCCTTCCAACTCACTGTTGTATTAAATATATTAAATACATACCCTGTCAAGGACTTCCTAGAGTCAAGATTAACTGCATAATCCGCATCAACATAGCCAACAACAGCCTGATCCCAAGCTGCTAACCTCTTAAACTTTAAGCCTGTTGATGTTGTTCCTTTTATATATCTCAGTGCCCACTTTACTGCTTGCCAATGTAACAACCTTGGTTTGCTCATAAACCTACTAACCAAACTCATCACATAAGCTAGATCTGGCCTATAACACACCATTGCATACATCAAACTGCCAACAGTGCTAGCATATGGTATCTTGTCCACCTTTGCCTTCTCCTCATCTGTTTGAGGTCCTTGCTGTAAGGATAGACTCAATTCCTGCTTCACTGGTATAGTAACTGACTTACAAAGATCCATGTTATACCTCTTAAAATCTTTGATCAAATATGATTCCTGATGTAAGATCAAAATTCCAGCTGATCTGTTCATGCTGATCTGCATGCCAAGTATAACATTAGCTTCTCCAAGATCCTTCATCTAAAACTCTTTTCTCAGAGTTTCTTTTACCACAGATATACCAGTTATACTCTTGCAAGCAATCAAAATGTCATCCACATATAGTAACAAGTATATGTAGCTCCCTTCTTCACACCTTATGTACACACAGCTGTCATATAAGCTTCTTGTGAAATCATGTGATGTAATATACTCATCAAACCTTAAGTACCACTGCCTAGGACTTTGCTTCAACCCATACAGTGATTTGATTAACTTGCAAGCTCTATCTTCTGCATTTTCAACATTTATACCCTCAGGTACCTCCATGTAAATGTCCTCATCCAAGTTTCCATGTAAGAATGTTGTAGTTACATCCATTTGATGTTACTCAAGATCAAACTGATTCACAATGGCCAGCAATAATCTGATAGAACAATGCTTCACCACATGAGAGAAAATTTCATTATAATCTACTCCCTCCTTTTGTGAGAAACCCCTTACCACTAGCCTTGCTTTATATCTTATCCCACCTTCCTTACTAGTCACTGGCTTCTTTTATATATCCATTTGCAACCAACAAGCTTCTGATTAACAGGCTTATCCACAACGATCCAAGTCTTATTCTTTTGTAAAGACAGTAGCTCTTCTTCCATTGCACCTAACCATTTATCACCCTTCTTGCATGATATTGTTTCTGAGTATGTTCTTGGCTCATATACTTCAACATTAGACGCAACATATAGAGAATATGATACAATATCAGCCTCAATGTATCTAGCAGGTGCCCTAATTTGTCTCCTCAATCTATCTCTGACCAGCTGATAGCTATTCAGAGTATTTCTGGTATCAACATCAGTTGGCTCTACTTCTTCTCTTGCTACTTCTTTCTTTTGTTCATTTACATCAGCCTGATCACCTTCTTGTTGCTGCACTTCCTTTCTCTTAGACTCCACCTCAAGCTCAAATTTATCTGGAGTAATAGATGTTCTTGTAGTCCTTTCAACTAGTGGCATTTTTCCTTCATTGAAATTGACATCCCTACTAACAAGAAACTTGTTAGTCTCATAGCACCACAACTTATATCCCTTCACTTCTTGTGGATAACCTACAAGTACACACTTGATAGCTCTTGGATCAAGTTTGTCTTATTTCTGATGTGCATAAATTTGACAGCCAATTACTCTCAGATAACTATAATTTGGAGCTTTTCCAGACCAAACTTCTTCAGGTGGTTTGAACTTAAAAGCTGCAGATGGACATAAATTGATTAGGTAAGCTGCTGTTGTCACCAACTCACCCAGAAACCTTTTGAAAAACCTCCACTGCTCATCATGCATCTTACTCTCTCAAGAAGAGTTTGATTCATTCTTTCAGCCACTCCATTTTGTTGTGGAGTACCAGGCACAGTCTTATGCTTTTTGGTCCCCTTCCTTGCAGTAATTGTTAAACTGCTCTGACACAAACTCAAGGCCATTATCTGTTCTTAAGCACTTAAGTTTGCTTCCTGTCTGATTTTCAACTTCTGTAAGCCATACCTTAAAAGCTGAAAATGCCTCATCCTTAGATTTCAAGATTCTTATCCATACTTTTCTTGAAAAATCATCAATGAAAGATATAAAGTATCTTCCACCTCCCATGGTTGTGCTTCTTGATGGCCCCCAAAGATTAGAGTGTATGTACTCTAGTCTTGCTTTAGTGCTGTGTTCTGCAGCACCAAACCTTAACCTCTTAGACTTGCCAAGAATGCAATCTTCACACTGCTGCAGCTTACAAGTTGAACTTATTTCTAATAGTTTCTGTTTTGCTAACTCTTGTAACCCTCATTCACTTATGTGAGCAAGTCTGCCATGCCACACTTGAACACTATCTTGGTCTTGAGTAGCATTGCTTTGAACCACACAGCCTTCAAGAAAATAAAGATCATGTTTCTTAATTCCCTTCATCACCACTGAACTGCCTTTCATGACAGTAAGTATTCCACCTTCTGACTGAAAATTGTCCCCTTGAGAATCCATCATACCTAAAGATATAAGATTTCTCCTTAAATTTGGTACATATCTAACCCTTGTCAGAAGCCTGATTGCTTCATCAAACATCTTCAACTTGATAGAGTCAATCCCCTCAATCTTGCAGGCTTGATCATTGCCCAACAAGACTGATCCTTCATGATATGTCATCAATTCAGTGAGCCAATCCTTTATGAATGTCATGTGAAATGTACATCCGGAGTCCATTACCCATTGACCTGAAACAGAACTAGAACAGATAGACAAGGCTTCAATAAAATCAGAATCAGAATTACTTTGGTTTTGTATCACCTGATTTGCATGAGGTTTCTGATTCCCTCCCCTTTTAGCTATCTGTTTTGCCACCATTGCCTTCCACTTGCGATATTGCTTCTTGTAATGACCAGATTTGTTACAATGAAAACAATTATTGCTATCATTATCAGCTGATGTACTCTGATCCTTCTGCTCTTGTTTCTTCTTATCTGCACATTCCTTCTTGTTATTTTAATTCCACTGGTTTTGTTTCTTGATCATCAAACCTTCACCAGCAATCTGAGCATCAGAATTCATCTGAAGTTCCTTTGACTTTAACGCCATCTGCACTTGATCTAATGTGATCGAATCCTTGTTGCCATACATCAAGGTATCTTTGAAATTCTCCAAAGACTTAGGAAGGGAAGAAAGTAGTATTAAGGCCTTGTCTTCATCTTCAAGAACAACATCTATGTTCTCAAGATCTCCAATGATTTTGTTGAAATCATCAAGTTGTACAAGTAATGGCTTGTCTTCTGTCATCTTAAACGAGTACAACTTCTGCTTTACATATAGGCGGTTTTCTAGGCTCTTCACCATTTAAAGATCCTCAAGTTTCTTCCAAACCCCCCTTGCAGTGGCTTCCTTTGAAACTTCTCTTAGAGCTTTATCTAAGACACAATATAATCGCACTAAGAGCCTTCGATTACAATTCTTAATCTGCTGTGTTTGTAACCCCATCAACCGCAGCAGCCTGGTTTACTGGCAACGGCTTCAAGGCATCAGACAACCCTTGTTGAATAAGAATTGCCTCCATCTTCATCCTCCATAAACTAAAATCTGATTTCTCCGAGAACTTCTCAATATCAAACTTTGTCGTAACCATGGTGATCACCTTCTTCAAACAGTCGTTTGTGGCTTACTTTCCCACAGACGGCGCCAATTGTTATGAATCGTGCGCAAGTATTAAACTTAGCAAGAACTTATTGCATGAAAACACACGCACACACACTTATGTTGATTGTTTGAAAAACAAAAGAAAACTTAGAACACCAAGAATTATAGTGGTTCGGCAATTGCCTACGTCCACTCTTCAGGGAGAAGAGATCTTATTGATTAGGGTTACAACGATGAAGAATGAATACAACTTATATATATCTTTACTTATGAAATATATGGATGATAATATATATGGATAATATATGATATGATCTGCAGAATCTTGCATATCATATATTTGAACACAAACTTGCTTGCCAAGCAAGATGTCCATCAACACCAAGCCTACTATCACTACAGCCCACGGCCCATCATTCTTGCATCAAAACTTACGTGTCCATTGCTGACCTTACATGCATGAACCATGCATCGAGCACAGCCATGCAAGAGTCTACTTCTCTCAACATTTTTATATTTTTCATTTATATAATATATTTTACTGAAGTGTAGGACCATTTTATAGAGTGAGGTTCTTGTGTTCTCGGGACACCGTGCCCTTTTGCAATTTAAACCTCTAGCAATATATAAATTTAAATAGAATATGGAGGGGGAGAGTTGTGTTCCCATGGGGGCACGGTGTGTGTCGAGGGCGCAGGAGCTTTTGCCCATTTTATATTTTACTCTCAATTTTTTTTAGAACTATTTTACTCTCAAATTTAATCTTTGTCCTTAAATTTAATAATTCATTCATCCCAAATATTTTTGTACGCGCGTAAGTCAGCACGTGGATTAAATTTTAGGTATATAATATAAGGAAAAAATAAGAGTAAGTGAGGTAATTTAAAGAGAAAGAATGACTAAATTCGGATTTTTTACGTCATTTTTGTACATCATCTTCTGCGCCACACGTAAGAAGGAAAAGAAATCCAACCGTTGTTCCTTGGGTTTAAGCTTTCATTTTTAGGATATGGTTTCCCTCCTTTGTTAAGTGTCATCCATCCAACAGTGTGACACGGAAAATGACGTACCAAAATTGCATTGAGAATCCGAACCACTTTTTAGTATACTAAATTTATTTAGTTGATGGTTATCAAACCATACCTAAAGAGGGATAACTGGCATTTAAAACTACAATAACATATATATCCAAGTTGTGCAAAGAGACGTCTTTTCCTAATTCCTACTCATTCTTTAGGGATGGAATGCTTAATTTTAAGTAAACGTACACATATATGTACCCATTTAATTACAAGTGGTTAGAGAATTTTGGTTACACTGCAATCTCAAAGCTTCTGCATTAACTATTTTTGTAAGAAAAAGACTGTTCTTATCTGCAAGCAAATGAGAAGAAATTAATTAAATTGGCCACCATATATATATATGCATCAAATTTTCTAAGAAATAAAATAAAATATAAGCCCAAAATCACTCCCAGTTTATATGGTCGCAAATATCCAAATTAACCAATATGATCAATTTTTTGATCAGCTTATTTGAAGCCACAGATCATCATATCATATTATAAATTCAAACAGGATTTATAAATGTGCATCTGATTGTTTAAATTTGTGCTGTAAAATGGATGGATTTAAGTACTTGTTAGTTGAAGTTTTGTTATTGCTTTTTTTGTGGTTCATCGTTCGATCAGCCTGGAAAAACTACCAGGCTGGCGGTGCCAACTGGCCGATGATCGGAATGCTGCCGGCGCTCCTGAAAAACGCCGGCCGCATTCACGAAATTTGCGCGGAGGTCCTCCCGAGATACGGAGCAACTTTTCATTTCCGGGGGCCCTGGTTTGCAAATATGGATATGTTGATGACCGTTGATCCCGAAAATATCAATTATATCATGACTGAAAATTTCCAGAATTTTCCCAAAGGCCCCAAATTCAGGGAGATTTTCGACATTTTAGGCCGAGGTATTTTCAATGCTGATTCTGAACCCTGGAGAGTTCAGAGAAAGGTGACCAGAGCCTTGATTACTCACCGCCAGCTCCACCTGTTTCTGGCGGAGATCACCCGGAACGAGGTGGAGAACCGCCTGGTTCCGCTCCTCGACATGGCGGCGCGTGAACGACGAGTAGTTGATCTGCAGGACTGGTTTCAGAGGTTCACGTTTGATACCACATTGGAACTCGTCACAGGTTATAATCCAAGGTGTTTGTCTGAAAACCTGCCAGATGTTCCTTTCTCCAAGGCCCTGGATGAAGCAGAGGAGGCCATTTTCATGAGACATATTATTCCGGAACGGGTCTGGAAGCTGCAGCGATGGGTCGGAGTCGGATCGGAAAGAAAGATGAACCAGGCCCGGAAAGTCCTGGACAGCGTTGTCGGAAAATATATCGACAGGAAACGCCAAGAGCTGACGGGGAATGTCCACGTCCATGAAAAGGAAGACAAGGGTGCAGATTTGCTGACTTCTTACATTCAATCAGGGAACGGCACGTGTAACGACAAGTTCTTGAGGGATACCATACTAAACCTAATGATTGCAGGGCGAGACACCACCAGCTCAGCCCTAACATGGCTCATATGGCTTGTATCCACACATCCCGCCATAGAGAATAAAATCAGGGACGAAATCAAGTCGTGTTTATCGCCGGAAAACCGTGAAAGACGACAGGTTTTCGGCGTCGAAGAGACGAAGAATCTTGTGTACATCCACGGGGCAATTATGGAAGCAATGAGACTATATCCACCAGTTCCATTTCAGCATAAGGAGCCTGTGAATCCAGTGATACTTCCAAGTGGTCATTTTGTGCACACAAAAATGAAAGTGTTGTTTTCTTTGTATGCAATGGGGAGAATGGAATCAATCTGGGGGAAGGATTGCTTGGAATTCAAGCCGGAGAGGTGGATTTCCGACAGGGGTTCGATTAAGCACGAGCCGTCGTACAAGTTCTTGGCGTTCAATGCTGGTCCCCGGACTTGTTTGGGGAAGGAGGTGGCCCTCAGCCAGATCAAGGCGGCGGCCGCCACCTTGATCCATAATTACACGGTTCGGGTGGCGGAGGGCCACCCGGTGGAGCTCAACTGTTCCATAATACTCTACATGAAGCATGGACTGAAGGTGAAGGTTACAGATAGATGGACTACAAATTAGAAGAACAAGATTGATCAATTATATATATTGGGTGAAGATTAAAGATAGATATTGATCTACAAATTTAAAGAACAATATTATTGAATTACATATATATTGTCATCAATTTGTGAAAGATTTTAAAATATTTCAAGAAATGATTATATAGAAATGGATCGATTTTGTTTGATTGTTGTATTAAGATAATTGAATCTCATATTGTTTGTTCAATTTATTATTATTATTATTTATTTATTAATGCTGGTGGTTAGTTGTGTCTAGACTCTAGAGTAACATGATTTAGTTTAACTTTCATCTAAATCTTTGTATTATGTTTAGACTTTTAACTTTTAGTAGAATTTACTCGTGTGTCCGTGAGATTATGCACGCTACTCTGTTTCATCAAAATTCTTCGTGTAGTTTTAGGGGGTGATTGGTTGGGATATAATGAGTGGGATTGGGTATATTTATTCATCGGTGCTTGTTTAGTTAATAGAAATAAAAAAAAATTAATTATTCACATCAATTTAATAACTACTTCACATCCTTCAATCCGTTTTAAGTTTAAGTTAATTTAATAAACCAATTAATAGTGTTATTTTATATTTGTTATGTTTGTTTTGGGTTTAATTATAATAGATTTAAACTTTATGTGAAATAAGGTGAGAGAAGAGGAGAGAGAAAGAAAGAAAGAAAAAGTATTAATTGAGCAGAGATAATGTATCATAGAGGAAGGATAAATATTAGGGCTAATTTCAAAATTAGTCCTGTAAGTATGACCTTTTCCACTTTTGGTCATTTATCTATGCGAATTTTCAATTCTAGTCCTAAAAAGTCCAAAATCAGTCCTTTAGTCCAAAAATGGTCCTTTTGCTATTTCCAAACCAATAATTTTCACCATGCTATTTACGAAAATGCCACTAGGTTTCTAAAAAAGATTAATTATAATGCTAATTTTCATCCGATTTCCACTCAAAATGGTATCAGAGCCCTAGGTTTATTTATTTATGAATGAAAATTTTATTATATACTTATATCACTTAACGAGAGAAGAGTTTCAAGAAATATGGATCCGAACGAAAGTTCGGCATCCGAGAGTGACATGACTATTAGCCCTGTCCAAAGTTGGAGCAATAGTGACTTCTGGCCTGTTGGATATGATGAAACAAGTAGTTCTATACAGCAATATTATAATGTTCTGTATAGACAATATGCGGAAAAAGAATACGAGGGCGCCGATCGTTTCTAGGATAGCCTCGATCGAAGGTGAAAACTGGCAGATGTCCGTGCTAACCACACTAAAGAGGAACATCTAGAGGAAGGCCGCCAGATGGAGATAAGATACTCCAAGGAAGTATCAAGAAATATCGTGAAACTCCGAAGTTTCACTGAGATCCATGGACATGTTCCCAAACACGAACAATGGAGGAGACGACCAAACCAGGGTCCAAGAGAGATCTTAGAGAATAAACCAAGATCTTAGAGAATTACAGAAGATGGTGAAATTCTTTGGAGAATATTGCCAAAATATGTCCAAGACAATATTTGAAATCAGCCTCAAGATGGAAAAGGTGGAGACACTGCACAGCAAACAACTTGACCTCATCAAGGAGCTGATAAAACAAGTAGAGTTCCTGGAAACCAAGTTAACGGGAAGGAAGCAAGGAGGAAGGTTGCCACCAACCTTCGGAATAGAACCCCTTTTACACCAAAAGGGAAAGACGACGGAGGTCACATGGCCATAGTCGGAAAGTGAGAAGATGATCGCTATCATTCGAGGAGAATCCACATTCCCGGATGGAAAGAGCAAATCTTGAAAATCTATAAGATCTATATGAGTCCTTCCAAGGACTATCAATTGTAGATCTAAAGATGAATGTTGCAGAAACATCAAGCTCATAACAAGAATTTCATGCTCTGACACAACGTGATCTAAGCCAAAATGAAAGAACTTCTGGATCACATGGAGTCCATGAAGCAAGACAAGAAGAGACATCCCAAAACCAAGGACACTTCAAAATGAAGGCGATGGGATTATCAACAGGAGTAAGCCGAGTTCAAGGATCTAATCTAAACAACACTCCATATGGTCGGTCTCACCTCAAACCGATAAATCCATACGGATTGATCCTAAACCTCGACACTCTAGACTTCAAGAATAGAGAGACCCTGATCGACGAATGGACAAATTCCATAAAGATTAGATGAGGAGCACTAGAGCTGGATAAAGAATGGTTCAAAAGATTCTTAACTATGAGCATAGAAGGGTCAGTAAAGTGCGTCTGGGAGGAGCTCTCAGACGAAGTCAAGAAGGAGGCCATGGAAGGCGAAGACCTCAGCAATATTGTTGATCACATGGCCAAGATCTTCAAGATCCACTTCATCGGAGTAGGCTTCTTTGAGGGAATGGAAGAAGAAAAGAAGAAGAAATATAAGAATGCCTTATACAGCATGGAACTACTTGACATCTGTCACGTAGACGAGTACATCAAACTCTTCACCGAGTATAGATGGAAGTCAAAGGTGAAGGAGGAAGAAGTATTCCACTTATTCTTTGCCAAAATTCCAAGCCCATGGAGAGATATGCTGATCAGAGAGTATGAACCATGCGAGCTGGATTCAATAGCAAGGAGGATGTCTTTTCTCAAAGCCAAGATTGCGGAGTGGTGTCATCAAGCATCGCTACATAAGAACTACAAGAGATTAAGGGGAATCAACAAGATAGTCCCCTTATGCTGCGAAAGCAATGATCTTCCAACTATCATTGGAAGAAATCCAAGAAAGCAGAAAAGGATAAAGAAACATCATCCTTACTCCCAAAGGAGCGGAGGATGGAAGTCCAGAAGACCAAGATCCTTTTGGTCTAAACAGAAGGCCCGAAGCTATAAATCGGGACAAAGATCTGGACTATCAAGATGGAGTTCAAGGAGTTAAGCCTCATTCTCAGGGTCAAACCAGAGAAGTACAGGAAGAACTCCCATAAGAAAGACGTTCCGGAGAGCAGCCACACGAGTCAATGAAAGATTCAAGGATTGCAACTGCTACACATGTGGAGCCAGAAGGCATATCTCACCCGATTGCCCAGAGAACCAGAAGCGAGGAGGTTTGAGACAATTCCAGAAATAAAGGAAGCTGTTTACTTCCAAGGTCTAGTACATGTATATCAGTTCAAAGATATACCCTCAGACGAGAGCATCTATGAAGAAGAGTTCTTCAGTCAGGATGAATCCTCTGAAGATGAGTCGGAGTGAAGAAGAAAACTTCAGACAGGAGATACAAGAGGACATGTCTGGATTCTTTTCCCAGACATCCATTTCTCATAGGACTCTAATGAGAATCATAAAGGAGGATCCAAGACTCAATCTATACGACGGATTTACTATGGGATGGCTAGAGCGGTTCCTCAGCTTCAAAAAGAGAAAACATAACATCGTATATAAGGTAATCGAATGGGAGATTGCCATTTCAATGGAGCTCACGAGTAATGTGATGGAAATGTAACTAGTCCCTGTTGATGAAATTAAAAGAGAGCTAAGTAAACTCAAGGGAGGAATGGCTAAGACTATGTTTTGGATCCATATCGGAGCAATCCGGATCCTCATCAAAGCAACTTTCAAAGAAGGTATCGATACACCAATTGATATTACAATCTTTGATAAGATGATCAAGAATACAAGATAGGCTTGCTTGGGAGAAATCTCAGGGTACCTATATTCAGGAAAAGTGGCATTCTACATATACCCAAGGATTGCCTACAATCTGGCAGATAAAGACTTCAGTATGGCACTCACCTTTCATCAAGATTTCAAAAACAAAGACTTGATGAAAGAAAGAAATAGGCCTTACTCTATCACATACAGTATCTCGTATGCTCTATCCAATACCCATCATTCAGATCTATTTCAAATGAAGGAGTATATTGAGATACCAGAAGTATTCGAGAGGGTTGCATGTGCGACTAGACTAGAAATAATAGAGTTACTGCCAATCCACGATGTGGATTTGCAAATCAAAGATAAGCCGGTCTAGAGCAGACAAGATAGCCTCAGATTCGACTAGAGGAGGATTTCTTTCCAAGAAGATAGAATGATTAGTGAAAAATGGGGAAAGAAGCCGATCGTGGAGGTGATCCAGGAGCCAAAAAAGTTCACAACTAAAGGTGAACTTAAATGCCCAGAAGGATGGAGAGGAGTCGAAGTAATATTCGACATTATTAAAAAGGAAAACTCTATTCCTTGTGATATCTTATACTATCTCCAACAGCCAACAACTGGGAGATATCAAGGACAACTCAAACTCAGAGAACTTGAGCTGGTAATAGAAGGGATAGCAGGAAGATTCCCAGAACAACTAGTGCTGGGATTGGAGTTTCTCGAGGATCACAAACCTTGGGAACGATTACAAGATGGAATAGAATTCAAGGTCAAAGGTAAAAGATACAAAGTTTACTAGTAAAGGCTCGGGCTTACGAGCTCTAATCTACCCATGACCACAAGTCCATTCTCAATATATATCACCGTAGGGATAATGTATAAAGAGCATTGTGCAGAGTATTTTGCAGCATACATCGATTCAGGAGCCGACATTTGCACAGCTAAAGAAGGAGTCTTTCCTATAGGCTCAAGCGAAGAATTGCCAACAGTACTAGGAAAAGATTTCTCTCAGAGGGTACTAATCCTTAACAGAGGAATCAGGCAAGCAAAAATCATGATCGGAGGAGCGGATCGTACCCCATGGTATAAGGTGAAAACTCCACCAATATATTTTCACGACACCGGAGCAGATATTCTGTTAGGAAATAATTTTCTACAGACATTCAAGCATTTTACCCAAGAAAATGCAACAAGGAGGCTTATTTTCACAACCCTTTGTGAACATAAGATCATCACACCAAGACTGCATAACGCATTTCAAAGAAAAATGCCAATCAGATTCCGCAGCAAGCGTGGTGATGAAAGTAAACTTAGCTATCTAAAGATGAATGATCGAAGGAGATATGGCAAAGCAGTCCTTCAAATGAGAACCGAGACTAAAGGAAGATGGAAGATGGAGAAACTAAAGGAAGATACAATCCATCTTCTCAAGGCAAGCTTGGGAGAAAGCTTACAGAAAGACGTCACGATCGAAGAATAGACATCTTTGGAGGACATCAAGAAGAAGATACAGAGGAACTTCAATGAGGATTCTCTAGCCTGGTGGGATAAAAACAAGCTCAAAGCTTCACTCAAAATAAAAAAAAAAAAAGGAAATGAGCATGAGTTCGTAAGATACAAGCCTATCCTAATGAATCAAGAGGATTGAAAGGATATACAGCTAATACTTAAGGAACATCTGGACCTTAAGTTGATATCACTGGGAGTATCTCCATATAGCAGTCCAAAATTTCTGGTT
The DNA here is from genome assembly GCA_023678885.1 of Pogostemon cablin. NCBI lineage: Eukaryota > Viridiplantae > Streptophyta > Magnoliopsida > Lamiales > Lamiaceae > Pogostemon > Pogostemon cablin. The sequence continues at coordinate 10,521,965 of CM042964.1, read as the reverse complement.
CGAACGGGGGAAGCCGAGACTTGTGATCAACTATAAAGGGATCAACAACATCTTGGATTTCGATGGATACTACATACCAAGTAGGTAACACTTGGTCAACTGTATTAAGAATGTCAAGGTATTCTCAAAGTTTGATTGCAAATCTGGGTTTTACCAGATTATGATGGAAGAAGGAAGTAAGAAGTTCACAGCCTTCTCCACACCACAAGGCCATTATATCTGGAATGTCATGCCTATGGGCTTGGCAAACATGCCTCAGATATAACAAAGGAAGATGGATAATCTTTTCAAAGATTACTTCTCATTCATTTTTGTCTATGTGGATGATATCCTCATAGCCTCAAAAAAATGAAGGAACATCTTGAGCACTTGGAAGTCTTTTCAGAAGTATGTCACAAGGAAGGATTGGTGCTTTCTGAAAAGAAGGCAGTAATTGCAACAAGATAGATCGAGTTTCTTGGAGTAGAGATTGATGAGAATGAAATTATTCTACAACCACACATTGTAGAAAAGGTTCAAGGATTTCCTGAAGATCTCAAAGACAAGAAGTAACTCCAAAGCTTTCTAGGAGTGGTCAACTTTGCTAGAATGTTCATTAACAATCTAGCACAATACAGGAAGATGTTCAGTCCTCTATTAAAGAAAGATGCAGAATTCAAATGGGAGGAATCACACCGAGAGATGGTTAAACAATTAAAGGAGGTTTGCAAAAAGCTCCCGAAGCTAGCCATTCCAAACGATGAGGATGATCTGGTACTATATACAGATGTCAGTGACTACTGGTGGGCGACGGTTCTAACTAAGTCCACACCAGAAGGAGAGGTACCATGCAGATATTGTAGCGGACTCTTTGCAGAGAATGAAGCTAAGAGATGGCACATCAATGAAAATGAGTTTTTACGGTTCAAAAGGTGTTCAAAAAATGGCCGTTATTTCTTCTCGCGAAGAAATTTATCCTTAAAATTGATAACACGAGCGTCAAAGCCTTTTTGAAAAATAAAATTGAATCTAAACCAGAAAAGGCTAGACTTTTAAGATGGCAAGCAGAATGTCAATATTATGATTTGAATATTGTCATTATTAAATCTGTTGATAATGTTTTGGCAGATTTCCTGACAAAAGATGGAGGGAGCTGAAATAAACTCCATCCTGACTGTTTAAAGGCACCTGATGGACAACCTTGAGTTGCTTCAAAGGGAATTCACGAATCTAGCACTCAATGCAAAGCGTGCTGGAAGAATATAAGAAGACGATCATACCAAAGTGTCCAATCGCATATGAGATTGTATTTGCAATAATGCGATTCTATTCGAGTAATTACGAGAGCCACTCATTCGAGTTGTTGATAGCAATAGCAGTCGACAAAAGGAGAGTAGTCGAGAACGGGGCTCTAAACCCAGAGCAAGGGATTCAAATACCCTTAGCACAAGTCCTAAATTGAAACCTCCAAAAGAAAAACCGATCCAAGGAAAAATCGAAGACTTAGAGTCACATCTAGAGTCGACGAGCCAACCCAGCACCTCTGGGGTCAAAGAGGGAAGAGATTAATCTTAGGCCAATGACGGGCACTGCTAAGGTTGATATTAACTTAGTTGATTTCTCTTATTGGCAGGAATACCAAGCCAGCTAAGAGAAATTAAACACCAGACAAGGGATCCGACCTGAGAAATGCTGGGTGGACATATCTATGGAATATCCCCGAGTTTGGATGCGAGAAGGCTCAAATCCAAACAATGTAAAATAGTGGTATGATTTTGGGGCACTAGCCTCAATTTATACTGTTGCACCAAGCTTCCCAGAACTTTCAAAACTGCCGGATTGGTTGGGGAAATCAATTTTTAAAGCATGGAAAAATAACTCGACTCTATCCAAAGGAGATGTACTAGAGCTTTACTTCACAAGTGCGGCACCAGAACCAGTTGAGAAAGGCAACCACGAAATCTTTCATTTCATCAAGCTAAGAAGACCCGATATTTCAGCATCAAACAAAGTCAATGAGTCTTTTGGAAAAGATCCAGTCCTGGTTTCTACGTTTTCTAAAGAAAAAATCTCTACGCGCAGAGCGAGAGGTTTGTACGCCTGCATTAAGGCAATAGTCGAGGTGAAATTTCCATTCAAGTTTGAATACAAGTCTTTGAATGGATCTTTTCTGTTAAGCACTTTAACACGGAAGAAGACGATATTTGCTGAGAGGGCCTTCCAAGAAAAACAAGACATTCTTTGGAGAAACAAGATTCCGGTGAGCAAATAAACTCATCAGAGATATTGTAACATGACCCATTTTAAGCAATGGACATACAAAATATTCACAAGCTGTTTCACCCAAACCAGAGTTTGGAAAAGGAATAAGGTTGGGCATAGGAATGATCAGAGTTGCTGAACCACCCCCAACAAAAGAGACACGTGGAAAGAAGAGGGTAAAATCTCTTCAGATTACCTAAGAGTCAGGAGAATCATCAGGCACCAAAGAGGACAAATGACTTTTCAAAAAAGAAAGAGCCAAATGACTTTTCTGAAGAGGTAAGGGACATGTGACCGACAAGAAGGATGGCCCACAAGAAGGCATCCAATAAAGAAAATGGACCAGTCAGCCACTAAAACTGGAATCCAATGCAGGTGACATAAGTGCTGACGCAAACATGGTAACGTAAGCAGTGACGTCACAGAGAACTAAGAAGATTTGAAATCCAGATTTCAAATCCGAAAGCCTCTATAAATAGCAAGGCTGAGAAAGCAGAAGGCATCAACCATTCCCATCTGTTTTCTCTTTCTAAATAAACAATGTATTCCTTTCTTTGTATGAGTGTTCTGAGTTCAGCTATAATAGGTAGCTAAAGGAGTTATCTCTTCTTGTTCTGTGAGGATGAGTGTGTAATAAATTCTCCATTCAATAAATAAATAATCTTGGGCTTTTGCCCGCATGTAGCCTTCCATTTTTTCTGCAACCTTAGTCTCCATACTTTCCGGTGAAAAATAGTAGCAGCATCCTGTACACCTAGTGTAGAAAACGAACAAGGATTGTGCTGAGGTCCGCTGAAGGAACGGGATTGAACCATCACACTAAGGGGAGCGTGGTTGGCTGTGAGGAGCAGCTGTAAAACCTCCCAGATACCCGATGGATCGACGGTCAAAAAAGGTATTGTTACTGGTACTAGTTGGTTAATTACGATATTAATATGGTTTAATTAACGGAAGCATGTTGGGTCTGATATGGTCGTAATGGACTATGTTTATTTTGAAGAAATTATTGATGAAAATCAGGATTAGAATAAAGTATTACACAAAAATAGGCATAATATTGGAATACTCTGGTAATAGCATGAATTGGACTAGTCTTAGTAAAACAAAAGTTGACTTAGTCAAGATAAATGCTGACTTAGTCAAAATAGAACTAAATGTGGACCATTTATGAACATATAGGACCAGAAATGGACTAATTCATACATAAAGGACTAATAGTGAGAATAGAAGAATAGATAAAGGACGAAAAATGAAAAGTCAATAATTAAAGGACTAAACTCGGAAAACGCTATACTTAGAGGACTAAAAATAATATTAACTCTAAATATTAATAGGGTATATAGGTATATATAGTGGAGATTTAAGGAGATTTATTAAATCTAAACCCTGAAAATTAAACTGTAATCAAATATCACCTTTATGATTTACACATTGCTATTCTAATTGAAGAATTCTCGTAGTTAATAGTATATATTTGTAGTGTATGGTATAATAGCGCCTAAAATCATACTTAATACATCATTCATCTTACTTTAAAAAATATATAACAATCATATTTTAACACGTTTTACAACTCGTTTCACATAAGCACTATTTCATAAGACATTTTGTCTCAACATTTATTTATTTTTTACACGAATATTAATAAATATAATATTTTAATATGCAGTGGGTTTGTATTATTTATATTTTTCCTTTTTACCTTTAATTTGAATTTGAATTTATAACAAATTATACTCCCTTTCCATCCCATAAAACCCTTTACATTTTCCACATTTGTTTGTCCTACAAAATCCTTCACTCCAAAAAAGGAAATATCAGAACTTTTTTCAATAATTTCAAAAGTTACTAAAGTTAATTTGCTCTCCTTCTCCGCACAAACTATTATTACTTAAAAATAATATAATACCCTATAAAATCAACAAAGTTTGTCAAAAGGAAAAGTAAAATAGTAAATGTAAAATGTTTTGTGGAATAGAGGGAGTATAATATTATAAATTTTTTAAAAAAATTAATTTTTTAATGTGTGATCCTTAATTACTTAAAAAAGTAAAATATAAATATTAAAATTAGACAATCGTATTGATAATATGTAAAGTATTTAGTAATATAAAAATTGTGTTATATTATTAAAAAGATAATAATACTTAATTTATGTGTTTCAGTGTTTGGATAGTGAATTAATTTGTTACCTTGAAAACAAAGGGTGATATAATTAAATAGAGAAATTAATGAGATGGCGCCATATGAGTACAAGTTTGCCTGCACAATGTGTTATGAATATTAATTTCACTCGAGTAGGGGTGTTGCTTAGCAATTAAATAATTATCCTTGTTTTTCATCGACTACTAACCTAATGAGATGTTTGGCCACCACATCCAAAATTATTCCTCCATCACTACGGTCTCTCTTGGAAGTATTTTGTATTTTATATAAGATACATTATAATAAGGGTTAATTGTTAGAAAAGTCTTCACCTTACTTAAATTGCAAATAATTTTAAACTTTTGAAATTTAGTAAAAAATTATATCACCTTTACAAAGGATTGCAAATTGATCCACCGGTCAGATTTTCACCAACTTTGACTGCCCTAATTCAACTTTTGAAAAATAAAAATAAAAAATAAAAAATCTATTCCTACCTATATCTACCAGATTTTCCTTCCCTTCTAACAAACACAACTCCAAAGTAGAAGAGTCGTGAGATGATCAAAATTCACCGCTAATCTAAATTCATAATCTCACTTGCACTATTCATCAATACTTTCTTTGAATTTTCTACTCTGATCTAATCTTATATCTGACATTTCTTAATAGAGAATATTGTGGGAGGCAGCACCAGCGCGCAGACCGAGATGGTTGGTTTCGACTTTCGACAGATCTGGAGCGACATCGACGGCGTATGATGGTGGTAGCGCGACGGGCTCCGGGCGGCTCGGCGTTTGTGACTGGACTGAGGCAACACGGGTCGGCTGCACGGTAGTGGCGGTCGACGGCGCTGAACTCCCTCCTGCGGTGAGCGACGAGTCTTCCCTGACCGGAAGCGGCCTCGACATTCACTGGATGGAGATTGTCAGGGCTTCTGGCGACGCGTGGTGGCACACAATGGTGAAGGCGTGCGGCGATTTTCGGCGTTGGCCTTCGTCCAACTAGAGGCTGAGCATGGAAACTTGAGAGAGGATGAAAAGTTGAGACAAGAAGGAAATTTGGAGAGAGAAATGGGATTGCACAATTTTTTTTAAACTTTATTTTCCACGTTGATTAGGGCAGTCAAAGTTGGTCAAAATTTGATTAGTTGTTCAATTTGCAATCATTTGTAAAGGTGATATACTTTTTTGCTAAATTTCAAAAGTTTAGACTAGGAGTATTTGCAATTTAAGTAAATGTGAGGACTTTTTTAGCAATTAACCCTTATAATAATATATATATATATATATATATTTTATGCACATCATAATATAATATTTCCTCAGTCCAGAGTAAAGGTCTAATTTGCCTTTCGTGCGTAAATTAAAAAGTATTATTATTTTATGTATAGTGGATAGTTGTAGTAATAGTGAGTGATCAGCCATATGTGAGACCTTTTTATTAAAAGGGGAATTAGACTTGTATGTCAATTTTTTAGATTTTTGAAATGGTTTTGAACTAATTTTGGTTTATTGTATGTGAGATTAATTAAATTGGGGTTTTAGATATCTACTCTTTATGATTCTTAATCTTCTAACTTAACATTCCTTATTACTCCTTCCCAAAGAAAATCGAACTTGGGTTATTTACCTTAGTGAGAAGCACAGTAGCCAAGTGGACTAGCCCACTTGATCATTATTCTTATTTAATTTATTTAATGTTTAAATTTTTAATATATATAATCAATTTTGAGAATTAAAAGATGTTATTAATTCTGCTTTATATTATTATCTTTTATTCTTACTCTCTTATTTTCTTTGAATTTTAATTGAAATATGAAAATACTTTTTAAACTTTATTGCTTTTTTTTTAGTTACATCATATAAGTTTTTTAAGAAATATAGTATACTTCTTTTCTTTATGAGAATTTCAATTTTATAATTTTTATGGAGTATTTTATTATAAAAATATATATTTAGGTTGGGTTTTCATGTTAAAATTATTGGTGTTTCCGTTTATTTTCTGCATATTGGTTTCTTACTTATGCTATATTTGAGTGAAAGTTTGGATAGTTGATATTATTGAGATTTCCGCGTTGCCAAATTTATATTTGCATACTTTATTTTGAGTGAATGCCTACAAAAAGAGGAGATGATTTTGGGCAGGTATAAATCACTTCTAATGTGAAATTTTGGCCCAATTTGGACCAGGCATGTATCGAAATTAGCTCAAATTTTAGCTTATAGACGCTAAAAATCTGCTGAATTTTCAATATATGCTACTCATTCCGTCTCAAACTCGTTGTCTTACTTTCCGTTTTTATTCATCCCAAACTAATTGTTTTATTCCAAAAAAGGAAATATCATATCAATCATCACCCCTAAAAGTTCATCTTAATTACAACTATACCACACTCACCTAACACACATAACATACTTTATAATTTATTTATTACCTAAAAATACCACAATACCCTAAAAAGTCAATAAAGTTAGTTAAAAAGCAATTTTTCTTAAACTCCGTATCTACAGTAACTAAGACAACGAGTTTGGGACGGAGAAAGTACAATTTTGTAGCTATTTTTTCAACGAAAGATAGTGCGCATATGAAAAAAGACACATTCTAAACAATGGAAAGTGAAAAAAAACTTATAGGATCAATAAATATTAGGTACAAAACATATTTAGATATTACTAATTCATACATTCGTTATAGAAAATTACGCACAAATACAAAATTTAATTTTGTTTTTCCCATATTACCCATACTTACTGAACATCAGTGTGCATCGTGTGAAACAAATTAAAAATAAAAACACGATTAAATATTTATATGTATATACGTCATTGTGCACTCATTTGAGATAAATAATTTTTGGGGAGAAAAAAATGAATAAACTATTTATATGAACATACATCAATGTACATGTGAGATAAATAATTGTCGAAGATTGAGTCATTGAATACAACCTTAATTTGTACACACGTGTGCACAATGTAATTAATCAATCTGAATTTTGATTAATTAATCGGAAACTTGTCACATAATGAAGAATGAAGTCGCAATTAGAAGAACGATGACGAATCTGTACATTGGCGTGCATTTAGAGAGAGAAATAATAGAAAGTGACTGCAGAGAGAATTAGTAAAACGATTTTTTCTAAATTATTTCTTTCAAAATCTATACATCAGCGTGCATTTAAAAAGAGGAATAACGCAGAGAGAATTAAGAAAATGATTTTCCTAAATTATTTCTTTCAAAATTGTACATCAGCATGCATTTAGAGAGAGAATTAAAATAAAGTGACCGTAGAGAGAATTAGGAAAACGATTTGTTTCCTAAATTCCCTCTCCTAAAATCTCGAGTGATAAGTATAATAGTAGTATACATCCATGTATAATAATAGTGTACATCGATGTTCAACGAAATTATTGTTCTGTATAAACGTTGAATATTAAACGTTGTGAACACGGATAATGGTGGAAGAAAAAAAATCGTTATGTATTCCGCAATAATTATATTAGATTAATGTGGAGTATTTATTAATAATTAGGTGGTAAATACACGTACCTATAATTAATAAACTCAACTTATAGTGGGGAGTAATTTATATGTTTCATAATACTATTTCACAAGTTTTTATTTTCTTAAAACTCCAAAATATGGGCTAAAGTTTCAAGTGTTAGCTAGACTTTTTTTTGTTGGATGAGAGATTTTCTTGTTTGTGTGTTCTACAGATGTTAACAGGCCTGCTCTAGTTCTATAGGGTTAGCCCTACAGAACCACGGATACTGCAGGTTAAATGATTAATGTTAATCGGGTCTTTATTTATGCAGACCTGACACTAATTCTCTCAGGTCTCGAGGTAACCATGCTAGAGAATTTAAAATAAAAAATATTAATACAATTTAAAATATAAATAAATGAATACAAGAATAGATACATTAAATGTTGTCCTAATATTAATAATGAAATAAAAATTTATAAGTTTAAAAGAAATTTTAGGATTTCAGGTACATTAATGTTGTTTGTGAATTGTGATAATTAATTTTCAAAATAAATTTTTAAAATGTATTTTATTATTACATTCTTAAATTGTTTTATTTTAAAATGACGAAATAACAAAACTTAGTAAGTTGGAGGGTAATAAATTACTAAGGGTAATAATATAATTATCAATAAAAAAATACATTTGTTAACAACATATAATTATTAATAATATTAATATTTTAATATATTATTAATTATTTATTTATAAAAAAATGTTAATCGGGATATTAGGGCCAGTCTATTTAATTAATGGGCTAGCTCTATAACTATAAGGCGGCGACCTAATTGGTTCAAGTCAAACTGTAAATCTAACTCTATATTTTTTAGAGTTAAATGGGCCGAAAACACTACCATATTAACATCTCTAATGTCCATTTATTTTAGTATGGGCTTGTTAATAAATGGGTTTGAATTGGAAAAACATCAATTATTTAAGCTGTACATTTTTTTTATTTTGGTGTTTTTAGTCTAATTGTGGATATATATAATGGTATTTCATTGTGTTTTTTTAAGTGATGGAATGCCCTCAAATAAATACTTTCTCAATGCCAATATAAAATACTATAGATGCGAAGAGTGTTATAGGGTTGTTGGATTTGAAAGTGTGAAGTTATTTATAAAACGAATAAAAATAGTTAGTATAAATTTATTTGAGTTAGTCTCTTATATATTGGTTTTACATAACAAATTTTTATAAATCCTGTTTTTCTTTTTGATTTAAACCCCTTCATCTCATGTTAATGTTGACGTTTACTTTTGGAACGGAGATTAAAAAAATAATATTTTAATGTTTAGTGAGGTGAGAGAAATAATATTAAATGTAAAATGGGTAATTGTATTAGTGTTGTGTGTGGTCCTACATGGAATAATTAATTGTTTTTGTGTGGGTCAAACATGACAAAAAAATAAAATATAAATCTTAACTTGGGACAACCCAAAATAAAAAACGTAAACCTTAACGCGGGATGGAGGAAGTACGATTTTTATGTTTTGTTTCACATAACATTTTTAAATGCACACAATACAATTCACACAACATTTGTTGCACACAAACTTTATAGTACGATAATGTCATCATATATTTATGTATTATCTAATAAGAATTAAGAAACAAATATTGTACTTAATATTCCACCACAAGGGTTTTGTTTCTTTTTTTCACGTAAATTAAGGGATATAATATTTAATGGGTAGATGAGGAAAGAGAAATAATATTTTAATGTAGAGAAAGACTTGTATGAGACTGTCTCACGTAACGTGAGACAAATAAAAAGTGATAACGTCATTAACGAAAAGTAATACTCAATCGATGAAAAATGATAATGGTATAGTGAATTATTTCTTGAACAATTTATAGTATAGATAAAAAGTGATAGCAATTTTTAGCGAAAGTAATAAAATTTTATGGCGAGAGTGATAATAATGTTATCATTTTTTATCGGTCAGACGTAAGGACTTATGTGAGACAGTCTAACATAAGATCTACCCTTTAATGTATAGTTGGTAAATGTATTAGTATGACGTGTGGGTCCTATTTATTCTGTGTGGGTCTTTATTAAAAAGGAAAATGTATCTTGTGTTATGACTAATGAAAATAACAAAATATACCTTTTACATTGGATTACAATTAGTATTAATTATGATCACTTACTTACATGAGATTATTTTATTATATACTCCCTCCGTCCCTCACTAAGGGTGCATTTTGATTTTTGGCACGTGGGTTAAGGAGTATTATTATTTAATGTGTATTGGGTGGTTGTATTAGTGGGAGTGTGAGTCACATATTTTAATTGTATTAGTGGGAGTGTGTGTGATCCATGTGTATAAAAAAATAAAGAAGACTCTTTGAGTGAGACACCCAAAATAGAAAAAAAGAACCATTTGGGTGGAGGAAGTACCACAGATTTCAACATGAGTAGAAATTAAAGTTGAACAACTAATTAAATTTTGTGAAATGGGTACACAATTAAAAAGTATATGATTTTTCATAAACAACAGTAAATGAAAAGGTAAGGAGTAATATTTTTAATAATATATATATATATATATATATATATATATATATATATATATATATATATATATATATATATATATTCAAACGACTAACGCTCATCTCAATAGTTACAAAATTTATTGTTGAATATTCATCGATCGAAATGAATAACGCATCTTGACCTGTTGAACCAAACAGTAATTAAATAAACAAAACGATCCGTTATCATCTACTTGTGTATTACACAAGTAATTGATCTCTTGCATGTGTATCCATGGCCATATATGTACAAGGATAATAGAAGGTATTATATTTTATTTTAAAAATATATTTATTTTAATTAATAATACTTATCTTTTTATTGAAATGTGTATTTTTTTTTTGTAAGAAAAGAGGTATTTTATTTTATTATATAATAATATCACTCAAGTACAAGGTGTACTATGGTGCCCCTACAAAATAGTAATTCCCTTTCGCTTTTAACATAATACTCTCATAAACATTCTAATGGATTTAAAAATCATTCCGCAAAACCATAGTTGAAATTATTTGGTGTCAATGTCTTTTGTCATGCTCACATCCTAAACTTTATTAGTTCGACAATGTCATCCAATGAAGTTACATTTTGTTTAAATATACTTGAATTCCTTGCGATCCACAAAGACTATGTAGTGCAATGTCACAACATTATCCAAAACACTTATGTTTCCTGTTTCATGACAATCCAAGATGAGCTTGAAATTGTCTACCAATTGAATCTTGCATACTACTTCAGATGCCAACCCACAAGAAGCATTTTTGCCGTACATTTGATGAAAATGGGCAAAGAATAAATAGATGATCAACATTTTCCACACTGCTTGCACAAAAAGCACACATCAAGTTGTTATCAGAAGCTAGCACTTTACGATTTCTAAGGTTTACCTGAAATGTGTATTTCTATGCAATAATTTTTCATTAATTAAGAAAATTAATTTTTTAAATTTAAAAGTCAATGATTTGAAGTTTAGTGTTAAAAAGCATTTAATTTAAGTATTGAAAGTATTACTTCTGTATTTGTTGGACGTACATTAGAATTAGCGATATTAGAAAAAGGCGCATAATTGTGTATTTAGTTAAAGGAAGTCAAAGACGTTGATCATCATTTTATTTGAATATTTGAGAATGCTATAGCCTTAATTAGTTGAACCACAACTTACCAATTTCAACAAATCTTTGTATGTGCCAACTAGCTAGTAAGACCTTCAGCAAATTAAAAATAAATTATCTCCCATACAAATTCTTGTATGAAAACTATATACTACTATTTTCTTATATATTTACTCACTAATTTAATTCTTTTTTCTCAATCTAATTATTTATGAATTTTAATTTTCCTGCTGAACGTGTATAAATCATGATCTCACAGAATTACACTTAAAAAAAAACCAACTCTGGAATTGAGATAGTGTAGTAATTATCAATGTATTACCAACAAAAAAAATTACATTTATATCATTTAGCAACAGAATATTAATAGATTTATAGTGTTTTTACCAATGAAATAATATCCATTCTATCATGAATATTGGACTTTTGTAGGTAAAAATTTACCGATCACCACTCTATCAATAAAAAATTTAGTATTTTGCTGTTAATTTAAATTTATACATAATCCATGTAAATCAATTAACATTTACATTGAAATAATTATTACTCTCAATTTATTTTATTTTTTCATTAATTCCTGAAAGGAAATAAATAGCAATAATATTAATCTTCCAACAAAATAAAATTACTACACTATTTAATACAATGATCACTAACCACCACACTCTTCCTAATTAAACAACCAATTCCACACTCCCCAAAACAAAGAACATGAATAGTAACTACACACACATTTTCTTTTTAATTTAAATTATGTGGATCAATTGATCCATCTATTAGTAACCCTAACCTTAAACCCATGTTTCATATAAAGAATAACAGATACATTAGGGGTGACAGGGTGTCCCTTAAGCAGTTCAATCTTATAATTGAAAATAATGGCAGCTGCCACAGATTTCAACTGTGTGAAGGCTACCTCCTTCCCCAAACAAGTCCTTGGCCCTGCATTGAACGCCAAGAACTTGTACGACGGCTCGTATTTCACCGTCCCTCGTTCCGTTATCCATCGCTCCGGCTTGAATTCCTTCGCGTCCTTACCCCATATATACTCCATCCGTCCCATCCCATATAGAGAGAACATGACCTTAGTCTTCGGGTCAACGTGGTGCCCGCTCGGGAGCACCACGGGACGAACCGGTGCCTTGTGCTGGAAAGGCACCGGAGGGTATAACCTAAGGCACTCGCACAAAGCACTGTGCAAGTACACTAGGTTACGAACCTCCTCCGACTTGAACACCCTCTTCTGGTGCTTCTCCCCTCCCACGTGGCTCATCAGCTCGTCTCTTATCTTTTTCTCCACCTCAGGGTGGGTAGAGACGAGCCAGATGAACCATGTGAGAGCGGAGCTTGTGGTGTCCCTCCCGGCTATCATGAAGTTTAGGATCGTGTCCCTCAAGAACTTGTCTTCTTCTTCTCCTCCTCCTACATTCGCCTCGTCTAACCCGTTTATGTACGAGGTTAGTAAATCGAGCCCCTGATCATCATCCCCTGCCCCGTCGTCCTTATCAGTGCAAGCTTGGAGCAATTGGCGCTTCATCGAGATGTACTTGTGTATTACATTGTCTAGAACCACCTTGGCTCGACTGAGTTTCTTCTCGTGTCCGATCCCGAGCCACCTTTCGAGCTTCCACAGGGTTTCGGGCAAGCAATGGCGCATGAATATAGCTTCCTCTGCTTCATCCATGGCCCTGGAAAACGGGACATCAGGGAGATCAACAGACAAGCACCCTGGATCGAACCCTGTAACAAAAACACAAGTAGTATCGAACGTCAACCTCTGGAACAAATCCTGCAAATCAACCACCAATCCTTCTTTACAAACATGATCAAGAACAGGAACCAGGCCCTGGTTCACTTTCTCCCAGGTGGTCCTGATCAAGAACCTGCGAAAGCTGTCGTGGTTCATCAACAACCGGGCCTGTTTCCTCTGCTCACTCCAAGAATCCGAATCCGAGTTAAAAATCCCATCTCCCAAAACGTCGAAGATCTTCTTGAAGTCGGCGCCCTTTGGGAAATTGGGGAAGTTTGAGCTCATAATAAAATGAACGTTAGCTGGATCACCAGTGGCAACAATGTCCATGTGGGCAAACCAGGGCCCCCTGAACCGGAAAGTCCCACAGGATCTTTCGAAGATCTCGACGCAGCGGTGGTGGACGCGGTGGACGTGGCGGAACAGGCTTGGGAGCATTCCGACAAAAGGCCAGTTCCATGGGAGGCCATCCTTGTCAGTGAAACAACACAGAAAGAGGAAACAAAGGAGTGATAGGAGGATTTCGAGATAGACCATCTTAATTGAGTGTTTGAAGATGGGATGTGATTGTGGTGATCATATGAATGGTGGAATTAAGGGTGTATTTGTAGAGAAGATGTATATGGCATGGAATGAGTGATGGAGTGGTGGAATATATAAAGCAAAGTCATAATGTGTTAATGATTAAATTAATGATGGGTTGGTTTCTAGATTAGCCAGGTAGCTTATCCGTTAATTTACATCATGCACAATTTTTATTCAAGCAAACTTCGGTTTTGGAATGTAAGATAGGTATTGTACCAGTAGAGATCTTAATAATTATTCTAGTTTTTATCTTATTTTATTATATACTACTCCCTCCCTCCCATAATTAAGTTTACCGATGCTATAGATACGGAGTTTAAGAAAAGTTGCTTTTTGACCAACTTTATTGACTTTTTAGGGGTATTGTAGAATTTTTAGGTAATAAATAAATTATAAAGTATGTTATGTGTGTTAGGTGAGGGTGATATTTTTGAAATTAAGATAACTTTTAAGGTTATTGGTTAATGTGAAGTTTCCTTTTTTGGATTGTGAAAATAAGTATGATACGGACGAAAATAGAAACTGTGAACATAAGTATGGGACGAAGGGAGCATATCCTAAATTTAAATACTCCTCTCCCATGTACCACATTAAATTATTGGCAAAAATTTGTGTGCACTCGGGCGCACGACGCATATTCCGTGCTGAACTTGGTTTCAATTTTAGTTTAAATTGATTTAGAGCAAGTGTACTCTATCGTGTATAGCACCTAAGTGACCAAGTGCAAAATTTATATAATATCGAACCCAAGGGCGAAAGTGGGTAGCCGTATTTGAGAAGTGTTTTACTCTAGTAGGACGAATCAAAGAAGGAAGGTTGATTATACTACAAACTAACAACTAGGAAATCAATGAAAGATAGAACATGTACAAGTGTGATGGAAAATGGATAAAGGTGAACAATCAAAGCAGTATGTAAGGCAAGCAACATTCATGGACAAGGTATATATAGACTCACACACACACATGCATTGATGGTTTTCATGTTATGATATTAAGGACAATCACGTTTGTACCCCTAACCCCTATGGCCAAGGTGATTAGGTTCTCAACTCTTTTACAAGTTTAGATCTCCTAAAATTGTTCTTACTCTCAATTCCCATGAAGGTACTATAATTATAAGTTGGGTTCCCCTCACTAGTTCATCACTAATGTTCTATCATGAGGTTCTAACCACTTAAAGGGTATGGCTTACCTCTCCTCACACTAACTAAGTCATCTCATGCAATCAATGATTCAATTAAACCATTAAGCATAATATTGGAATTGTCATCCTAACACTATGAATAGATAATTTAATCACACAAATCATACATAAAATGAGAATAAGCATTCATGATAGAAAATATTCATAACAATCATTTCATCAAACATGTGATGTCCAAAAATAGGCTTTAAGGGTCAAAGTGGTTAACTAGGGATGATGCATAAGGTAAGGAAATATATGGCAATGACTTTAAAGTAACAAGGATGGCCTAAGATCATATCACTAACCTCCACCAGTCGGGCTCATTCCCGTAGTCAATGAGCAAGTTCTAGTTTACCAAGGCTCAATCAATCCACTCATGAAAAACTAACCGTAGAGGCACGGTTGAGGCTCAAACGCTCACGCGATCCTCTCTTCCGTGGCTTTCCAATCATATATCACATGTTTAGTTTTGAGCTTCATATGAATACGGAAAAATTACACAAGTTGGACTTGCGTTTTCCAGCATTTTGCTTTGGCTCGTTCTTCCTCATTTCAACTCCGAATTGAGCTCTGTTTTTTTCACATCTTCTTTATCGTGTCTAGAATCCTTTTTTACCTGAAAATCACACAAATTACACTAATTTATTAATTCTCTAAATATTCACAAATGTAGCACAATTTAAGGCACTTAATAATGAAAATCACACATTTATCATTTCAAAGCACACATCTTCATATATTCATATAACACCACCAAATGATATACAAAATGAATAAAAACACACAAAAATATATAATAAAAGACACTAAAATCTTGGTGAAAATGACATCGATCAACCCCCAAACTTAAAGTGTTGCTCGTCCTCGAGCAACGAAAATGAGAAAACAAGAGGGGGAATTTTTACCTAGAAAAAGACCTAAAGAATATAAGCAACAACACATCATAAGTAACAAGGACTACAAATTATATCAAGTCACACTACAACATTAATATCATGACATAAAAAATTAATAAGTTCAAGTCTAAGAAAATTAAGAGTAATAAAGTCCCTTCCAGTCCAAACCTCACGTCGAATATCAAAATGCACTCAACACTCTATGAAGTAGGGTAATTTTCACTAATCAATTGATTGAACCCGACGCACCATAGGCTTGCTCACGGACTACATTCACAAGCCACCAAGGCTTCAAATAATGATCAAAAAGGACTTTACTTTTGGATGTAATATTAGGCTTTTTGGTAAGGGTAGGGAGATTATGGATAAGAGTGACTCATCGAGTGTACGTAATCGAAAAGATGATCAGCTTCTTCAACTTCTTCACATTTCTATCTTCCTTTCTTTCCTTTTCTCATCACAAGCACTAATCATTATCATTCCTTGGATTTCTTGAGCTTCTTTTAATTTGCATGCTTCCTTTCTTTCAACTTTTAAATTCCTCGAGCATATTTTTCTTGTTTTACTCCTTTTTTACTTTGAAGGTTGCATGTGTATTTAATTGAGCTCTTTTCATCCTTTTCTTGCTTGTTTACCATTTCCTTCTTTCTCTTGCACAATTCTCACATCAAACCTTGTAAACCATCATCTCCTCAATTACCCACACAAAGGTTATATATATAAGGCTTAAGTGGGTAATCATGGCTTGTAATGTGCTTATATCACAAAAATAGGCTTTAAGGCTAAAAGTGGTTAACTAGGGATGATGCATAAGGTAAGGAAATATATGGCAATGACTTTAAAGTAACAAGGATGGCCTAAGATCATATCACTAACCCCACCAGTCGGGCTCATTCCCGTAGTCCATGAGTAAGTTGTAGTTTACCAAGGCTCAATCGATCCACTCATGAAAAACTAACCGTGGAGGCACGGTTGAGGCTCAAATGCTTACAAGCTTTTGCTCGAACCCTTAGGAACTCTTTACACCTCAATTCATCACAAAATTGAACAAGTTAAATAGAACATGTCACAATTTTAAAGAGTAGAGATTCTCAAAATAGTTCTCCATCACTTATCACAAACAACATGTCATTACTCACATTCAAAAATGACTCACAACAACCCAAAACAAACCACCAAACAACCCTATACAAGAATAAAAAATACCAACAAAACAACACATGAGAAAAGACTCACCAAGCAAGAAACAACACAAAAATACATAACATACAACAACAAAAATTTCATCCATCAAAAGAAAATTAATCACATATTCTCCATCATCCAATAACATTTAAGCTCAAGATTTTGCCAACTTATTCAAAAATAAGAAAAACTAATAAAACAAGTAAACATCCCAAGTACATAATAAATTAAGTAACATGCCAATCCAATCAAATCAAATTGTCGATGCTAAGCAAATGGAAAAGATGAGTAGTAATGTGAACTCCCTGAAAAGGCATCTGGAGGTTGAAATGGCTAGCACGGACAAACGGACTACATACAAGACGAACTAACACCTTGGGATGCGTACAGAGTGAATAGGTGCGTCTGAAATTGTTCCAAAATTGGGCTTTTAAATTGTGCCTTTGAACACTACACGGGTCGTGCTCCGCTACACGGCCTTAGTCATGGCCGGTAGCGTTTTCTGATGCTCAAGCACGCTGCGTGTTACAGGGCCGTGTTCTGCACACGGCCCGTGTTTCTGTTTCCTGCACAGCTCGAGTTCAGAGCTCACCCTTGACTCTGGGCGAGTAGCCTCTTCTGATGTCAGTACACGGCCGATCCTTACAGGACCGTGTACTGAACACGACACGTGTAGCTACTTTACACTATTTTCCAAATTTCATACTTCACACCTCATCTTGTCCTGTTTTTGTACTTCCAATACACCTCATATATGCTCAAAATCTCATCAAAATTATTAGCACAACAATTACTATCAAATAATGAACTAGCATGCACTTCAACACAACCAAACTAACCAAAATCAAACCAATACTCGAGAGAATTTTTTTTTAAAAATTTACCCAATTTTACAAGAAGATCTCTCAGTCAACATAATAAGCACACTCAAGTGGTGAGTCACACCACGCACTCTCCCCCAAACTTAAATCGAAACAAGTTGAGAATTAAGTTTGCAAAAAGTGGTGGGAATTACCCTTGTAGATTCCACCAATGATCTTCTTGTAGAGAAGCATATGCATCACAACGATCAAGGTACGACACACCACGCACTATCCCCCCAAACTTAAATTGAAAAAAGAGTTTCGATTTAAGTTTGCAAACAAGAGTTTCGATTTAAGTTTGCAAAAAGTGGTGAGACGTCCTTTCACACTTCAAATCAAACACTTCTCGTATTTTCAATACGCATTCTTCTCATGAGTACAATCAACCTACATGCCAAAAATATAAGAAACTAAATCAAAGCAATTAAATGAAAGCATTAAAATAAACGATGGGTTGCCTCCCATCTAACGTTAAGTTTAACGTCTTTAAGTCGGACGGGATATGGAGAACTCATCAGAATGACCAAGGATATCGTTCGTTCTTGCCATCAAATTTTAATCTTTGTACTTCTTCCTCTATTAGGCATTTGTGGCAAGTAACGACCTCAGTAGCATCCTTCGAGATTGGCTTTAGAAATTCAATTCGCTTGAGCTTACATTCCATTAACCATTCTTTTCTCAACCACCACTTATTCCTTTTATCAAGTAAGTTCCCAACACTTCTTCAAGCTCTCTTTTGTACCTAAGGCATTGAGAAGAATCAATAGGTAAAACAAAGTCAATATAAATAATATTTTGAAATTCAATGCAACTTGAAGAGTTAAAAGATGTAGAAATGCTCATTTCACTCCCAAACTCATCATCAAGTGCTCTTAGACCTTGTTCCACTTCATCGAATTCATACTCATCACTTGATTCTTCATCTTCACTTAAATTTTCTCATCATCAAGAGACAAGAAATTATGAATAATTTCTTCATCCTCAAAGCTCTCTTCTACCTTAGGCTCTTTACTCATCTCACTTTCCTCCTCTAAACTTTCTTTTACCTTGTCTTCCTTATCCTCAATAAGCTCAACATCTCTTGAGTCTCCTTCATTATCCCCCGAACACTCTTCTACCTCCAAATTTTCTTCAATCTTTTCATCAAAATTCTCTATTTCACGAAGAGTGTTCCGTTCTCTTATCATTTGACTCATTCTATGTTCTAGGGCCTCAAATCTCCTTTCATTTTCCTCACTCATTTTTCTTCTAAATTCAATCATCTCATTCAACATACTCATGAGTTTACTATCTCTATCTTCTACGGTTGACTTTATCTCTTCACTCGGTGGTTGCCATCTTTGATCTTGGAGATGATTCCCTTGAGCATTATTTTGGAAACTACTCCCTTGCATGTAAGAAATATTCTCCACTTGAGGACTTGTCATCATCCACTCTTGTCGCACCGTAGGATAAGAGGTTGGCATACTTTGAAGATTTTGAGCCCCATAACTAGGAAGACTTGGTTGAAAACTTTGCCTTGCATTGCTCCCTTGAGCATATCTTCTACACATTTCAAGTAAGACACTATTTTCGGATAGAGGAGTAACCGTAGGAACGTGATTGTTGTAAGAAATTGGAACGGAATAGTGTTTCCTTGATACGGTTAGAATGTATTAACATTGTAGGCTCCTTGCCATCCCGCATTTATTTCATTATTGTAGCATTGATCCATGTTTAGCTCTTCTTCTCAAGATCTACTACAATCTTCTCCACTTACTATTTTTGGTTGCTCTTGCTCCCCTTCTCTTAAGGCTAGTGTACTATCAAGAAGAACAAGTTAGAACAACATTTTTCAAAGCAAACATAAAATGCAAAAAAATAAGAAAGAAATGTCCTAAGTAGAGCTAACAAATCCAAACACGTTACACCGAAGGCTTTCGCCCCGGCAACGGCGCCATAAACTTGGATTCAATTTTGATTTAAATTGATTTAGAGCAAGTGTATTCTATTGTGTATAGCACGTAAGTGACCAAGTGCAAAATTTATATAATATCGAACCCAAAGGCGAAAGTGGGTAGCCGTATTTGAGAAGTGCTTTACTCTAGTAGGACGAATCAAAGAAGGAGGGTTGATTATACTACAAACTAACAACTAGGAAAGCAATGAAAGATAGAATATGTACAAGTGTGATGGAAATTGGATGAAGGTGAACAATCTAAGAAGTATGTAAGGCAAACAACATTCATGGACAAGGTATATATAGACTCACACACACACATGCATTGATGGTTTTCATGTTGTGATATTAAGGGCAATCACGTTTGTACCCCTAACCTCTATGACCAAGGTGATTAGGTTCTCAACTCTTTTACAAGTTTAAATCTCCTAGGATTGTTCTTACTCTCAATTCCCATGAAGGTACTATGATCATAAGTTGGGTTCCCCTCACTAGTTCATCACTAATGTTCTATCATGAGGTTCTAAGCACTTGAAGGGTATGACTTACCTCTCCTCACACTAACTAAGTCATCTCATGCAATCAATGATTCAATTAAACCACTAAGCATAATATTGGAATGGACATCCTAACACTATGAATAGAGAATTTAATCACACAAATCATACATAAAATGAAAATAAACATTCATGATAGAAAATATTCATAACAATCATTTCATCAAATATGTGGTGTGCAAAATCTACATAATCCCTAACCAATCACATTGCTAGCCTCACATGAGGACTAGCCACTACAAATCATGATAAAATCAATACATTCCATAGCTTGCTCCAATTGAGCCAAATAATGAAGAAAATAACAAAATAAAGGTAAGTTGGCTCCCCTTTGATGATGAACTTCCTCCCCTTTGATCATGCTAAAATATTCAATCAATGATGAATTCCTCTTCTTAGATTGGTGGATGGATGGATTTATGGATGGATTTGAGGAGATCAAGTTGTTTGAATGGATGAAGTGAAGGGTGGAAGAGATGGAGATGAATGTGTGTGATTTAGGTGTTTAGTGTGTGTGGAAACTGATCCAAAATCATTCCTCTCGGACTTTGTGGTCAAAACATATATTTATACCCCCAAGCAAGCTTCTAGAACAAGTGGATATCATAAAACTGCCTTTTGCACCTACACGGGTCGTGTAGCAGCACACGGACCGTGTAGGGTCATCGCGTGCAGCGCAATCTCACCGTTTCGGGCATAACTTTCTCATCCGATCTCCAATTCGAGTGATTCTTGCGCTCACGCGATCCTCTCTTACGTGGCTTTCCAACCATATATCACATGTTTAGTTTTGAGCTTCATATGAATACAAAAAATTACACAAGTTGGACTTGAGTTTTTCAGCATTTTGCTTTGGCTCGTTCTTCCTCATTTCAACTCCGAATTGAGCTCTGTTTTTTCCCACATCTTCTTTATCGTGTCTATAATCCATTTTTACCTAAAAATCACACAAATTACACCAATTTATCAATTCTCTAAATATTCACAAATGTAGCAAAATTTAAGGCACTTAATCATGAAAATCACACATTTATCATTTCAAAGCACACATCTACATATCTTCATATAACACCATCAAATGATTTACAAAATGAATAAAAATACACAAAAATATATAATAAAAGACACTAAAATCTAGGTGAAAATGACACCGATCACGTGCGCCTTTAGAATTTTGTATACCCTTTATTTTCTAAAGAAAAATAAAAAATATTAATGAAAAGTGTATACCATTTACAACAAAATGGTGTACCCTTATTAATTAAAGTGTATACCCTTTAAAACAAAATAATATATAATTACCCATAATAATAAATTCTAAAGGCGCACGGTGTGCCCGGGGGGCACAAGAGCCTCACTCAAAATTACTCCATTTATGGAGTTTAAGAAGAATTATCTTTTGATTGATTTTATTAACTTTGAGAGAGAGTAATGTAGTCTTTTTAGGTAAGGGCCAATCTTGTGTGAGAATGAAATCATTTTATGCTTTCGTAATTAATTATCATTTTTTATTAGAGATGTTATAAATTTTCTTTTAAATCATTATTACTTTTCATTTATACTCATGAAATAGTTCAGAACATCATAATCATTTTTCATCAATTGAGTATCACTTTTCATTATAAATGATAATACTTCTTATCCGTCTCACAAAAGTATACTCTAAACCCAAACTCTTAGGATGAAATATACCCTCAACCATGAGGGTGAAAATGTAATTAAACCCTAAGGATAAATAATAAAGTCTAAGGATAAAATATGTTCTAAATCTAGAATACTTTAAATTAAAAGAATGAGATTACAATTATACCCTTATTTTTAAAATTTTTTAATTCTCAACTTTTACATTTAAACTAAAAATACAATTTTCTCTATTATACTTAATGTAGATAATTGTAATCATGGACTTTAATTTCCTAATTGCAAATATTGATGTATAGCTCACATATGTAAGTAAATTGGCGGCCGGGTATGCTTGAAGTTGATGTAAGTTTTTGAAGATTTGGCTTTAAACATCATGCTCTAATTTCATGATTATATATGTTTCTTCTGAATTTGTTTTAGGATAAATTTTAATTTTTATTTTAACTAATGTATAAGAGATAAATGGTAATATATATAACAGTATGAGTGAGAAGAAATTAAATTAAATAAGACAAAGAAAGAGAAAAATAGATAAAAAAAATATTAATCATAAAAATAAAATAAAAACGTGCGAAAAGTAGAGAAAAATAGATAACGCATATATATTAATTTTTTTTTTAAAAAAAGTACCATACGTATATTGTTTCTCTATGAACATGGAGTACATGCGTGTACGTAAGAGGATCATTAATTAAAACATAAAGAGAGCATGAGATTGGGAAAATAAATTAAATTAAATTAATCTAAATTAAATTAAACCATGCATAACTATGCAGAAAAAAGTGAAAATAAAAAGTTTCCCTAAATGTCGTAATAATCTTCTCTATCCGTTTTTTTTTTGTCATAAAATAATTTGTACGTACCATCCAAAATAAAAAAAAAAATCTTATCAATTCAATAATCTTAAAAAGTAATTAAATTTTAAAAAAATATCACTAGTATATAACATGTAGTTTGTACATTAAATTTAATAACTCAAAACACTAAAAAAAACTATTTTTTATCAACGGAATATTTCGTTGGTAAAAGTCTTAATTCCATTGTTAAATTGGCTTACCAAATGATTAGCAACGAAATCCGTTAGTAAAGTTCTGTTGGTAAAGTGGTGGTTGGTAAATTTTTAACAACGAAAAAAAATTTCGTTAGTAAATAATTCAGTTGGTAATCCGTTGCTAATAATTCCGTTAATAATTTATTATAATGATTCCCTTGTTAATTTGTAGTAATTACCAACGGATTGAATTTCGTTACTAAAATAGATAATAAATCCGTTGGCATTCCGTTGATAAAACAAAAATGTCATTTTCGTTGCTAATCCATTGGTAATTACCAACAGATTGAATTCCGTTGGTAAATTCGGTTGCTAAAAAAATACTTTTTTTTTTGTAGTGAAAGACTATATATATACCTCTCAAAAGTTAATTAATTAATTAGTAAAAATTATTTTTTCTCAAATTTCGTATCGATGATATTAGTACAATGTGTCCGAAGGTTTACATTTGTTTTTGCACGGAAAATTAAATGTAGTATTTTAATGTATAATAAGGTGAAAGATATAGGAGTAATATTTTAATGTATAATAGGTAATTATATAAGTGTTATGTGTGAGCCTAAAAAATATATATTCTTTTATGTTGCTCTCATAACTATATAGAAAAATATAAATCTTATGACGGGACGTCCAAAATAAAAATGCGTAAACATTGTAATTGTGACAGAGATAGTAATAGTTTTAAATTTGATAACAAGGTGACATTTATATGAGGCAAAAATTGCACTTATATAATTAACAGTTTTCTTCTTCTTATTTTTCCTAAACTATAATTTTTTCTGTAGTTTTGGTTTCAAATCTAAGTTGAAATGATCTTATTAAAAAAACAAAAAATCCAAATAAAAATTGTTACAAGTTGGAATTATTTGAAATAAACACAAATAGGAAGACAAAATCAAAATGAAAGGTCGCATCCAGTCACTATACAGTAACACTATTTTGGTTTCATTTCGTAACAAAATAACGTTTCTTAGTAGTGGAAGAATAAGATTATAACCATATATTTGATAAATACTAATAATGTTGATAGATTACGCAAAAAACAAAAGAATAGGAATATAGTTGAGTAGTCCCTTTCATAGAGCTTCACATTATTTTAATATTAAATTAGGGTGTTCAAGTTGCCAAGGGGTTGAGTTTGGTGATAGTTTGGTTAATATACATAACCAATTATTTGAATTTCTTTTTACCAAATATTAGTGTTAATTGATTACTAGCTATTTCTGGAGAGATTATCAGAACGTGACAGTAATATTTGCCAAATTAAGGCCAACAAATTTGGTAAAATTAATCAGATGGTTGTACCAAAGATCATAATTTCATGTAACATAATTTGACACGAAATCATTGTTGTTTTACGGGAGTCATATGGTCGAGGGTATTATTTCCTCAATGAAAAATTCAATTCTAATATGAATTAATGTTTGAGTAAGAAAAAAAATTATTTGAAAAAATTAAAAGTACAAGTTTTTATTATATAGGATACGATATTTAATACTAAATGGTACTCCCTTCATCCTACCGAAAGGTCCTCATTTCACTATATTGGGCGTTTCATCCAAATGTCTCAATTTTCCACTTTTAGTAAAAATGTACAACATTGATGAGTGTAGAAATCTCGTGAATTTAGGGTCCAATTATAGCATGGTTGCATACAATTATGCTTAGTTTGAGTGTTTAAGTGCTCTAAATTGAGCGATATTTTAAATATTTGGAGAATTTGTACTTTGGTAGAATTTGTGTGATTTTCAAGTATAAATGGATTCTAGAAGTGAAGAGGAAGATGTAGGAAAAAGTGAATCTCAATTCGGAGTTAAAACGAGGGAGAACGAGCAAAAACAGTGAAACAGCGCAAAGTTGTCACAAATATTCGACCGAGGCATGAAAATTTGGTCGAATTTTTGTGAAAAATAGGAGCAAAACAGAGCATCTAAGGCTA
Source organism: Pogostemon cablin (assembly GCA_023678885.1). Lineage (NCBI taxonomy): Eukaryota > Viridiplantae > Streptophyta > Magnoliopsida > Lamiales > Lamiaceae > Pogostemon > Pogostemon cablin. Next base: position 10,496,802 of record CM042964.1, on the reverse strand, counting down.
TGCATGCGGTAAGAAAAATTCGACCGAAGCACGAAAATTCGATCGAATTTTCGTGTATAATTTCCAGCTGTGAACTTTGAAATTAGGGCTTTTCAGGTGGTATGAATACTCAAAAATCCCAATCTCCCAGCAGACAGTAGGGGAAGCTGCTTCTCACACCATTTTCCACACACACTACAATGATCTCCATTCTCCATCCAAATTTCATCACATTTTCCACCATTTTCACACCTTCATCCATGGACCATCACATCTTTCATCTACCTATCACAAATCTATGGAGGATTGAGGCTTGAGGAGTGGGAATTGCATCTTGAATGGAAGATTCCACCCAAATTCAAATAGGGGAGAAGTTTACCTTTATTTTGTATTTTCTTTATTTTAGTTACAACAATGGATGTTTGTAAGCATTGTAATGATGTTTTCATGATGTTTGTTGTTGGTTAGACCTCTTGTGAGGCTAGCCACCTGATGGATTAGGAATCTTTGAATATGTTGAGTTTTTAATGGTTTAATTGATGTGATTTTGGAATTTATCTCATGATATATGATTACTTATTTATATTATGATTTGTGTGGTTGAATTCTCTATTCATAGTGTTTAGGATGGTTATTCCAATATTATGTCTAGCGTTTTAATTGAATCAATTGATAATATGATCATGTATGTTAGTATAGGGAGAGGTAAGTCATACCATTCTTGTGCTTGGGATTAGCGGAATATATGTGATTGTTTCTATCAGTGATTCGAAAACCGGACCGAACCAGCCGGTTGAACCAGTTCAACTGGGAACCGGTGCCGGGCCGGGTCCGAAATCACCCCTAAAACCGTTTTCCAATTGAACCGGAAAAAATCGGCTTGCACCGGTCAAAATCGAAAAACCGACCAACCAGATAGAACCGTAAAACCGCCGATTTTTTGCATTGCACACAAACAAATCTATCTTAACTCTGGTCAATTAATTAAAATGGTTGTGAAATCTTCACAAAATGACAAGAAATTTCACAGATCTTAAAAATCAAGAAAAATATTGAACATCCTTCCAAAGTCGAGTGTAAATTTACAAGAAAAAGTATATAAAAACCACTGCTCCTGCACCTCCAACCCCTACAGGAACAAGACGACAAGCCACCGTCTCCACGAATTTCTACAGGCTTCTTAAATAAGGTCGACGAAATTAAGAGTTAGATATCTTCTGCATACTTCTTGATTAAGGTCGACAAAGTTGAGTGTAGAGAAGAAAGGGAGAAGATAGAGGGAAGAGAACGGCGCCGTGACGAGAGCAAATTTGACAACCCTAATTGATTTGATGAATTTACTACCATATATATATTTTTGCAATCAGTTAGGATGGTAGGACTTGGGCCAACTTTTTTTAAACTTATAAAGTGGGCTGGGCTTTCATCAAATTTTATTAAATTAAATATAGTATTGTTAAATAATTATTTATTAAATATTTTTTTAATGATAATATTTTAAAACATAATTAAAAATAGATAAATTTAATTTTTTCGATTGGACCGCCCGGTTGAATCGGTCCGACCGATTGAACCTCAAATCATTGTCTCTTCCAGTTCGTTCTCCAGTTCGATTTTCTAATCACTGGTTTCTATTCCAATTATTGTTGATGTTTGCTATTTGAATTTAACAAATCCATGTTGTGTCATTAATCTTGATTGTGGTGATTTTTGCTCCTCTTTAGATTGTTACTTCATCCATCTCATATTCATCCATTCATCCCATTTGTATTTTTTTAAATTAATTGCTTTCTTAGGTATTAATTGTAGTTAATTCAATCTTCTACATTATTAATTAGTCCTTTTAAAGTGAAACATCTTTCAAATACGGATATACACTTTCTCCGATATTATAAATTTTGCACTTGGTCACCACGTCTACCCACAACGATAGAGTACACTTACTCATATCAATTTGTACCAAAATTGAGACTAAGTTCACACATGTGGCCTACCACTTACTACTAATACAACTACCCACTACACATAAAATAAAAATACTCCTTAATATATGCACAAAAAGTAAATAGCCACCTTTCGGCGGAATGGAGGGAGTACAACTTCTTGAGATCATTGAATCTAGGCCTACAGTGCGCCTCGGGGCATGCACTACAATAAAAAGTTCATTTTTAACAATAAAATTTACCAACGAAATTCAATCTGTTAGTAATTATCAACGGATTACGAAATAAAATTTTGAATGTTAACTGATTTATTAATTTTTACAAACAGAATAAAATCTATTGCTATTTACAAATGAATTATTATATAAATTGCTAATTAAAACGGATGACCGACATAATTACTCCATTTGTCAATGAAATTGTATTTTCGTTGCTAAAATTTTACCAACCACCACTTTACCAACAAAAAATTACTAATAAATTTTGTTGTTAGTTCATTAATAAATCAATTTAGCAATGAAATTAAGTTTTTAGCAACATAATATTCCATCAATAAAAATGAGTTTTTTTAGTTATGCAAGTTTTATTTTTTTAATATTTTAAAATTTAGATATGAGGATTAGGATTAGGATTAGGGCGGCCACTATAAAAAAAACTGTTTTTAACCAACGGAATATTCCGTTGGTAAAATATTTAATTCTATTGTTAAATTGGCTTAGCAGCGAAATTCGTTGGTAAAATTTCGTTGGTAAAATGGTGGTTGGTAAATTTTTAGCAACGAAAAATCAATCCGTTGGTAATCCATTGCTAATAATTCCATTGGTAATTAATATAATGATTCCCTTGATAATTTGTTGGTAATTACCAACGGATTGAATTTCGTTGCTAAAATAGAGAATAAATCCGTTGGCATTCCGTTACTAAAACAAAAATGTCATTTTTGTTGCTAATCCATTTGTAATTATCAACGGATTGAATTCCATTGCTAAATTTGGTTGCTAAAAATGCTTTTTTTGTAGTGGGCGCTATTGCCACCCGAACGTTTACTAAGAGCGCCCAATAATTTAAATTAAATGATTTGAAAATACTAATATAACCTTGATACAAATATACTTAAAATAACTCATCCAAATCCAAAATTTAAAAACTCTTTTTTTACTGTAAACACCCATGACCCAACTATGGCCGGTATTTCACCGAGAAAGGTAAAGGCAAAAGCTCCTGCGCCCCCGGTGACACACCGTGTCCCCATGTGAACACAACTCTCCCCCTTCATATTCTATTTAAACTTATGTATTACTAGGGAGTTTAAATTGCAAAGGGGCACGGAAATTGCAAAGGGGCACGGTATCCCCGGGGGCACGAGAGCCTCGCTCAATTATTTTTTGAAATATTAATTATCACTGTTTCATGAATTAAGCCCTCATATTCCACTAAGAGCGTGGCCCGTCTGTTAAAATAGAGTTGAAATGGTGCATCTTGCGTAGAAATTCTTCTCCAATAAGCAAAGGAGCTCTCGTAAGTCGTTGGGAATTTTTCTCCAATTTCCCCAAACAAATAAAAATAATAATAAAAAGATCATGTTAATATTACCAATAAATTTTGTCATACTTGAATTGATTGCGCACATTAATTTTGATAAAATTGAAGATCCTATAAATTTAAAAAGAAGAATTTTTTTTCGATGAATTCCAGAACAATTCGTCTTCCCTCACTTCTAAGGACCTTGCAACCATTAGAAAAGATTATGATACCAGTTTAGTACCTTTCCAAAGCTACAAAAAAAATCCAAGCGTAACCAAATGAAAATACAATTGAACACTAAGATTCTATCATCGTTGTTGGATGATGATCAGGATGTAAATATTGCACCGTTTGAAGATGATATGAATGTAAATATTGATGATTATCAAAACATTACATTTAAATGTATTAATTGGGTGGAGAATCCTATCACTTTACACTCCATCGGTGCCTCACTTGAAGAAGATATTACGTGAGAGTTAGGGTTTTGCGTGTGTAAAGTAAAAAAAAGTTTTTAAAATTTAGATTTGGGTGTGATATTTTAAGCAAATTTGTATTGAGGTTATTTTAGTATTTTCAAATCATCTAATTCGAATTATTGGGTGCCCTTAGTAAACATTTGGGTGGCAATAGTGCTGCCCTTAGGATTAATTAACTTGAAATTTAATAGTTCAAAAATCAAGGATGCCTTCAGTTAGACTTTGAAATTTTATGATTCATGCACTAATTTAAGATTTCTGTGAGAACATTTTATAAGAAACTTTTTTTTTAAAGAATAAGAAGTGATAATATTTTAATAATAAAAAGAGATAATTAGATTAATAAATAATAATAGTGGTGATAAAACACAAAAAAGTGATACTACTTTATAATGAAAATAATAATATACTATATATTATATAAAGTTTTAAAAATAATAATATATATATATCATATAAAGTTATAATTATTTAAGAAAAATTAAAATAATTTTATGTGAGACAGTGTTACATAACTATTTCTCATTTAATTATAGAATTTGATTTTTATACTATTTAAATTAATAACATAATTGTACTTTCAGCTTTTTTTTAAACTTTTGTACTTTCACCTTTGTAATTCATACTCCATCCCACCCAAAGAGTAGCTTTTACTTTTTGCACTTGAATTAATCAGTATTATTATTTAATGCGTAGTGGGTAGTTGTATTAGTGGGAGTGTGGGCCCATATTTTAATTTTATTAGTAGATGTGTGTGAGTCTCATGTGTTAAAAAAGGAAATAAGACTCTTTGGGTGAGACGCCCAAAATGAAAAAAAAATTGACACTTTGAATGAGACGGAGGGATATAATTTTGACTATGTCCCTAGAAATATCGTGTCCCCAAATCCCATATTCTTGGAAAATTTTACCATTATTAGTACTATTACATGTTATATTCTTTAGTATAAGAACTTATACTATTGACTTTGAGAAAAAAAAAAACCTACTTTTTAGTGAAACATTCATAGTATTTATGTTAGTCAATATTTTCAATAAAAAAATAAATCTTTATTAATTAAAGTGTATTACATTTAGAATAAATTATTATACCATATACACCTTGTGCACCGGACCCGGGAATACAAGAGATTAATTCATAATTTTTTTATGATTTATATTCTATTTTATTTTACCCTAATTTAAGTTTTATTTTGGATTAATATTAATTTATTGAACAGAATTGTGGTTTAGCCAATAATGATAGAGGTTCCAACGGAACTCTTTTAAAGGAAGATTGAAGAGAGTATGCTAATTAAATGAGGTGGAAGAAGGCTTGAGTAACACTTGCATGAGATGTATCACTATAAAACTGTTTTTATTTATTTTTAATTAATAATAATCAATTTTTATTAAATATAATTAATTTTATTCATTTCATGAAAAATGTGATGTCTCACAAGTATTTGCTAAAAAGAATTACTCTCTAACGTTTGTAACTAGATGTTTACTGTGAAATTTTTTCAAAAACTGGATTAATTTTTAGTTAGGTTTTATATAATTATAAAGGTTAATCTAGTGATAATTTATTTAGTTCTTTAATTTTGTGGAGAAGGATTCTTTTTTATAAGAAATCGCAGAATAAAATGAGCTATCTATAAGTAATTACAAAAGGCATAAAAAAAAAAGAAAAAAAAAGAAACATTCAGAATTAAAAAAAAAAAACTGAAAATTCAGCATTTAAAGCTTCAACCCATCAGCAGTTATTGGGCCCATTTTCATGCTTATTATTGGCCCAATTTGATTTAGACGATATAGTCGGTGTGGCCCAAGTGCAACTTAAAGTTGGCCCAAATTGACATAGGGAAGCAAGCAACGGTATAGTGCCTTTATAAATTACTTGGAAGCAATAGTGGGCCTTTTTTCCTCAATTTACAGCCCACTAGAGTTTTTTACCTTTTCCATCATCTTATTTACTTTGAAGGTTAGATATAATGTTTTTGACAAAATTACCCTTAACCCACATCACAATTCACAAATCACAGGGGAAATTCAATTTTTTCTTTTTCTTTTAACATATAAAATAAATTGTATTAGAAAGCTGGAATCAGCTCCAGTGGATCGGACCAAGAGTAATTACAAGAGGGAGCATTCTTAGCATAAAAAGTAAATTCATGAGCAGTGAGGTTCTCTGAATGACTTATCCAAAAAATGCACGGGCTAATGAAGTCTTCAATAATACCACAGATATCAACAAGGATAGGTGCAAATAGTGCATTCGGTTCAAGGTGGCCTAAAGCAGCAAGAATAATACGTTCAGCATTTCCCAAGAAAGAAACAGAGGTTAACTCCAACCGTTTAGACACATACAAACTCTCACGAAGAGTAAGGAATTCTGCTATATCGAGATCTTAAATGCCTGTGAATTTCTTACTCAACCCAAATACTCCCTCCGTCCCACACTAATGCTTACGCTTCCTTTGTAATTTACAAATGAAGCATAAGCATAGGTGTGGGACGGAGGGAGTATAAATTTGGTGTCGGCTATTCACACACACCATATTACTTTATACACCCAATTATATTTGCACATACAAAAATTATATATACACATACCTTTAAAAGACTAAATTACCCTTAATATAATACACTCAAAATACACTATCCCTCTCCTCCCACAACTCCCACACATACACCCACCTGAGGTAGAAAAAACAGAGCTTTGAACATGAGGAAGAAAGCCATATGAATGAGAACCCTCAATTAAATTTTTGTAAATTTGTGATTAAAACTCAACAAGAAATTCAAAAGTAGACATGGGGCATCTGCGAAAGGAAAAAAGAGGGAAGAAAGTGGAACAATTGTAGAGAGAGATCTTACCATCATTATCAAATTGCAAAAACTGAAATTCTGTAAAAATAATTAGGGCTGAAAAAGATGCAGCCCCATCATCAAATTGGAAGTGGAATTCTGCAAAATGATTGGGGCGTTCGACTCTGGTTTGCCGACAAAAGTTATTCTGTTCGACGAGTAACAGCTGACGAAAAATGAGTTTTTGTCCAATATTGGACGAAATTTTCACAATTTTCCGACTAACATCAGTCGAACAGAACAAAAAACTCTGTTTTTGGTCTGTCGAACAGGCATGAACGGATACAATGTGATTTTTTTAAAAACTAATTTTAAAGCTTTAAATCATGTATCCTTTTTTAGTTATTGAAGCTTTCTTGGAAGGTCAATAGGTGTGAATATTAATGAGATTATTAGAGTGCTCAGGGTTGAGATGCTTTACCTTCTTGATGTCGAAGTGTGTCCTGTGCATGGGGGTGATGGTGAGTTTTGTGGGTTTCTTCTTTGGTTTGGGTGTATACAAAAATCAGATTTGATTTTTTTTTTGCTTTTTTAAAACTACAAGGATATATAGGACTTTTCATTTTATGGTAATTTAGTAAATATGAAAATTTGGGTGTATTTATAAATTTAGTGTGTGTTAATAGCCAAAGCCTATAAATTTTCCATCTTGATCAGATACATAAACACCACACTCAGCACATGAAAATCTATTTGAGATAGCACCATCAAAAAATATACGAAAATTTGAATTTGATGGGGATCACCAATATGCTTTAAAAAGAGAAGGTAAGGCTCTTTCAAGCCAGAGATGAGAAGCTTGATATTCAACTTAGGCAGCCATCATAATGGAATGAGGATCTTGGGAGACGTCTTTCAAAAAGTTCCTATTTCTTGCAGACCAAAGAAAGTAACAAAGAACACAAAAAAATATGCTAACCTGTTTTCAATCGACACCAGGATGTCATGGAACCAAAGTGATGCAACTTGAGAGCAGCCATGTATAACATTGAGAAGACCAGAGATTTTCTAAGTTTCAATAGCAAAGGGGCATGTGAAGAACAAGTGACGAGCAGTGCCATCAGTTATCTTACAAAGGTAACATAAAGGATTGAGATCGATCCATTCCCAGACGCTGGAGATTTTCTTGTATAGGGAGGGTACCATTGCAACAACGCCATAAGAAATGGGTGGTGCGAGGAGGAATTTTAAGTCTTCATATTTTCTTCGAGATTAGGATTTGGACCAGTACTAGCATAGACTTGTGACTCAATCAACAGATTTATGCAAGTATGATATGCAGATTTAACCGTGAAAGAACCCGGATGAGTGAAGTGCCATATCCATCGATCAGCTGCAAGGGAGTTTCGAATATACACAGATTCAATAAATCATTTCCTTAAAATGTTCCTTTCCATTTCAGAAGAATTGAACTATAAGATCAGACAAAACATCATCAATGTCCAATAGAAACAAATTGCTAAATTTTCTCTCAGTTAGTTACAATGCACCTCCGCCGTGCAGCCACCGCAGTACTCTTATTCCTCTCTGTTCTCCTCCGCCACCACCGCCCACAACATCACCTGCATTCTCCAAAAATACCTCGAGTTGGAGATCTTCAACCACTATTTATTGGTGAAGAATCTCGTATTGAAGATCGACCAACGGGAAGCAATCATCGTCTGCATAGTTGACAACACCGGAAATGACAGATCTACAACATTTAGTGATTCAGATCTCTAATCAGTTCTTCTCGTCAATTTTGGAACCCAACGACAAATTATGTTTGGCCTCGGCTATTAACACCACCGATTTTACTCTATACACCCCAATAATAATATGGACTAAGTTATCCCTAAACAAAAAAACAAGCTTCATAACATATATGTAATAATAAATTAAAGGGTTAACTTATACTCTTTAATTAATCACAAATTTTCATGAATAAATTATATAACTATTTTAATTAATAAAAATTAAGACTCATTAAATAAAGAATATTTAAAATATTACATACATAAATTATACGTTATAAATACTTAAAAATAAAACAATTCATTCAAATTGTTTTAGCAATGCGTTACGCAATTCAATTATATGAAACAAATTAAAGGTTAAATTTACAGTGTGTTCAATTTTTTTATTTTTTCAGAATTTATTATTTTAATTATTATGAATTTATTTAAACTATGTTGTGTTGCGATGCAAAATTATTAATTTCAAAATTAAAACAATTATTATAATATAATTGCTTTAATTTTAAACCATAATGAATTTTTATGAATTGTTGTATAATTTTTTAATATTTATATTATTATATATTATATTTTAAATATTTAATGTATCTTTGATTTTTATTAATTAAGATAGTTATACTTTATAATAAATAATTTGTGATTAAATTCTAAATTTTTTAAATCATATATTTTTTTAAAAAAATATATGATTAAATTGAAAAATATAAAAAGATTGTGTATTTAATTGATTAAAGAAATTTCGTGATTAGATTAAGAAATGATAGAAAGATCATGTATTTTAATGCAATTAATCCTAAATTAAAATACATATATATAATTCTTCTCTTGAATTTAAGAAGTGAGAAATGTTACGTATTGTATGAAGTGAAGATTGGGGATTAGGGCTCCAAAATGGATATTTAGTAAGAGAGTAAAATTGTATTTTATGAGGTGTATAAAGTGGAAAATTAAAATTAAAAGAGTTAATTTGAGATGTATTTAGTTATGTGTGTATAGTGAAATCGGGGTGTTAATAGACGGGACCATTACGTTTTCTCATTCACGAAAAAATAAGGGTAATATGGTAAATTTGGTTATTAACCTTGGGTGGAGAATTATCCACCCAAATTGGGTGGTTTAATTACCCTTGCCAAATTGTATCTTCCTCAAGAAGCAATCAACACAATTGATTATACTCACGCAGATCGGTAGAATTATTCCCCAATTAATCTTTGCATTCTTATTCTTCCTATTATCTTGCAAAATTAGTCATTAAACACCAAATTTCATATTATAATTTTCAACACTTTCATCTTTGCTGCTTCTTTTTGAGTATCATTCGTCTGCTTTTTTATGGCTTTCCCTTCTTATTTTATAAATGTATTTTGGAAGATATGGATTGTATATAAATTATTTGAATGCCTATAATCTATTTGCTTTTGTCATCAATTTTTTTAGGAGTGATTCATTAACATTGCATATATAAGGTTCTATGGTTCATCGTTATCTTGTCTGATTTTTATTTTTAAACCTGATTTAGTTAAATATATGATCAAGAAAATATGAATGGGTAGTATAAGCTGGAAGAGTAATTGCACTTTGTAAATTATAATTATCATGCGAAAAGTTTTGATTATAGTATTACTTTATTAGTGAAATATTTTTATTACGAAGTTAAATAATATAAAGAAAAAAATTTAGGGCTCAATTTTTTATTTTGCCACGGCTCCTAAATAGTTAGAGCCGGGCCTGCCAATGGCTATTGCTCACACCTATTTCTTGGACAAGCAGTAATGGTGAAACCTTGGGAGGCTGAAAAGAATCTTGTTCAATCAAATACTTCTGCTGGTGGTTCAGGAGTTGCTGGGCCATATGGTGCAACAGACAGAAAGCTCTATGTTGGCAATTTACATTTCAACTTTACAGAGCTTATGCTTGAGGAGGTATATCCTGTTTTTGGTGTCATCTACTTAATATGCATATGATTATTCTTGCATCACCTAAAGCTATTATGTGTAACTTTCTCTGTCTTTGTCTAGCTTTAGAATTATTATTTGATCTGTTCATTATGGGCTTTATAGATGTTTGTTTATCCTATTCTTTCTTTTTACTGCCTGCTTCATCGCTTTCCTGCTGTTTGTTAAAAATTCTCTTTATGAGGCTATTTCATTCTTATCTGTTATTTTGAATCTTATTTGTGTCATATAGTATGTGTTTTCAGCCATTCAATGTTCACAATGTTTTTAATATTCCTGTAGAATGCTCTGGCTTAGAGGCAGTTTGCCATTCTTTCCTATGTGTCCAGATATATTTTTAGATGTTCAGCTATTGATTTTTGACACTTCTGTAGATTTTTGAAGCATTTGGGCCTGTTGGGCTTGTGCAACTTCCAACAGATCCTGAGACTGGGCATTGCAAAGGTTTCGGGTTTGTTTAAGTGAGTATTTTTGGATGTAAATTGCTTCAATAGTTTAATATGTTTCTCTGTCAATGGGATATTTTTATATTCTCACAAATTTGTCTAATTTACCTTATATACCTATTTATGTCATTACAGTTTGTGAATCTTGAACATGCAAAGGCAGCCCAAAGGTTAAATGGGCTGGAGATTGGTGGTCGGACCATTAAGGTATCATCATAATATGATTTTTGGACAAATTCTTAAAAATGGTTTTGTATCCTCTTTGCACCTTGCTAGAGTATGAGCCAAGAGGACTTTGCTCGTCTTCACTCTTAATTTCCTTTTACTTGTTGCCTTCAGGTTTCATCGGTTACTGACCATGTTGCGGTACAAGATTCTGGGACTAAGACTGCCGATTTTGACGATGATGACGGAGGTGGTTTGGTGAGTATATATTTTTGAATTGCATTACTCAGATAACAAGCTGTTAAATTGTTTATTGTACTATTCGTCTTTCATTTACAGTATGGCCGCTAAAATTTTTATAAATGTCAGTGTTCTAAATGTGCCCGTACAGTATTTTTTAAGCATTTTATTTATTTATTTATTCTGAAATCTGTCTTGACTTTTTGGCTCATCGTTCTTAAATTTTATTGTTTGATGTTCCTTGATTGATCAACCCAGAACATTGGGTGTAGCCCTCATTAAGAAAACTGAACTCATGTTGAATGTTAAAAATGGTATTTACTTCTCCTGATATTACGTTGGTATCGAAAACCTGTATTATGTACTATATTATATTCTCCTTGTTTCTTGTCTGTTCTAATAAGTATGCTTGGAAAGTTTCTGCTAATTGCTTGTTGTATTGGAGACATCATTACAATCCACGTTCCTCTGTAGTTGGTGATATTTTCTAAAGAAGATAATGCCTGAGTCGAATTTTGAGTAAATTTGTGAAGAATATAATGCCCAAGTAGAATTTTGAGTTTTGGTTCATTTTACATCTCTCCAATTTTATGTTAAAAATTTTATTTTCAAGCGTACATCAGGGTAGACTATGCATAATGCAAGAACTTAGTAAGATTAAAAAATAGTATGTCATTGTTGCTTCATCTTACATCGAACTTAATCTCCCAACTGCAAAGCATTCTTGATTGACATTCTCCTTGTGTCTCACGTATCATTTGTCATGTCTGTATCTGCGCAGGCTCTAAATGCTCAATCCAGAGCAGCATTGATGGCGAAGCATATCCAAATTGGTATAGCTTCAAGGTTTGTGCATATGATTCTGTTGTATCCGTAGGTTTTAGAGTCCAAATTTCAATGGCTTCTCGTCAAGTTCAACCAAGGCACGCCCATAGGGCTTAATAGTAAATTGATAACTAAAATATGTTGTCGTTTAAAGTTAATATTAATCTATTAATCTTTTGATTCCTACTTTTACATTTACAATTTATGAAAGTATTCTCAACATACTAATTATTGGTTAATAATGTACTGAACAACTAGAAAAGAACTTGAAAAACAAGTTTTATCAGCGGAAACACTTGTTACAAGAGTCGCGCCTGGGGTAGACCATTTTCTCATGGCTTTTCGACAATGCTGATTTAATTGTCCTTTTGCAGCGTCTTGGGGACTCTTGGGGTGCCTCCAATGTATCCGCTAGGTGTTATTCCAAGTCCTACACAGGTTGCTTCCATGGCTCCAGAACCTATTGGAACCCCCAGTGAGTGTTTACTGTTGAAGAATATATTCGATCCAGCCACTGAGGTTAGTATTATTTCTTTATTTGCATGATTGTGCTACTATCAATGATTGGAAAAACTCTCTCGACCTCATCTTTTAGGTTAATGAAATAATTATGATCTTGCAGGATGAACATGATTTTGATTTGGACGTTAGCGATGACGTACAAGAAGAATGTTCCAAGTATGGCGGTGTGAAGCATATCTATGTTGACAAGTAAGAATATCTTCAATTTTTGCTTAAAAATAACATTAGCCTCTATAAATTTTGGCTGAATTATATTGCGTGGAATCTAATTAAGATTTTATTGAAATAACAGGAATAGTTCTGGTTATGTTTATTTGAGGTTAGATAGTGTGGAAGCTGCATCACGTGTTCAACAAGAAATGCATAAGAGATGGTTTCAACGAAGATTGATTTCAGCTATATTCCTGGTAATATACTTTTATACAAGTCTCTTATCTCTCTCCTCAATTCTAAAAGAATATAGCCTTATTAAGGGTGTAAAGGAGCCAATTCAAGTTGGAGTGCAACTCAAAGTTGACATGATGAGTATACTTAACTTGATGGAGAACTTTGCAAACTTGACTTCGATTCGGCTCGATGAGAAATCAAGCACATCCTTATTATATATTTTCTTGCTAAGAGATCCCTAGGTTGAATTTAATGAAATTACATTAACTCAACAGATTCCATAACTCTTAAGCTACCTATCGAGTCGAGTATTAAAGAGATGGAGCTCAAGGTTCAAGTTGATTCAATCGATTTAGAACCAAACTCTAGCTTGCTAGCTAACAAGTCTCACTTTTAGTGCTAGAGCTAATTTATGTTTACAAAATGAATCCAGATCGTAAATTTGTTATGAGTGTTTTGCTGGATAATCATAGATGAGTGAGCTAGCTTGCCAAATTCTAGGACTCGCTTTGTTAATTGGACTCAGTATACGAGGTGCGAAGGTTTGAGAAAGTAAGCATGTTTTCTAGCATAATATAAATGTAAAAACATCTTGAGCTCATTTATTTTCTGGGCTCTGCTTTCTTGCCTTTTAGCTGGTTACATACTGATAACAAGACTGAGTTATACACGTTAAGACAAAAGACAGCCAGAGCTTTATTATTAACTGCCAAATATTGAAACATTTTATGACACTGATTTTTGCTTAATTTGCTCTCATCATCTATACTATGTTAAATTGACAATTTATAATCTTTTGCAGAAACCACATGAATATGGTGCCAAATTCAAAGGCGCTGCCTGATTAAGGTGTTCGCAGGAGTATGAAACAACGAACGGTGTTCCCCACCTTGACGTACGGTGTTCTAGAGATCTTGATATGCTGTAATTTGCCAATGAGATATAAATTGAGTTTGCATGGTGACGTGATTTCATTTTCAGACTTAAAATTAGAGGTAGTTTTAGTTCTAAATGTCGAACATTTTCCTCATGTAAGTATGCATTCATGGTTTATTAGGGGTGACAATTCAAAACACGAAACGATAGCATAACACGATAATTGCGGGTTAGAATTTGGTCATATCGTGTCGTATTATTATCGTGTCAACTCGGTAAAAACACGAAAATTTTGTGTTCGTGGTTACCCATTAAATTTTGTGTCCGTCTTTTCAGTCCAACCATCTTATGAATGATGCAAAAGTCCTCATATTGTCTGTATACTACACTGAAGAAGTTAATAGTAAAGCAACCTCTGCTGTTGTATAACAAGTTATATATCCATTAGGAAGGTCAGTCTGATTCTTGTGTTTGCAATTCCATTTCTCTATTAATCTTAACATTGTTAGGCCATGTTCATCTAAGCACTTTAAATAGTAACGATTGGTTAACTTAAATTCAAAGGGAAAGGGAAGACCTATAATGATTTATAAACTAAAAGAAAGGATATACTCTCCTCCATTTCATGTAGAGGGGGTATTTTTGCTTTTTGCACGTGGATTAAGAAGTATTATTATTTAATACGTAGTGAGTAGTTGTATTAGTGAGTATATAAGCTTTATATTTTAATTGTATTAGTGGATGTGTTTGGATTCCATGTGTATAAAAGAGGAAATGAGACTCTATAAGTGGAACGCCCCAAAAAAAAAAACCATTTGAAGGGGACGGAGAGAGTATTAACTTTTGATAATGACTAATGTCTCACTCGAACACGATGGAATTATGAGATCCATGTAGTTGATCTTACATGATAAAGGTATAAATGCTTCATCATTTTTCGTTTCTTTCTTTCCATTTTAGGTTGATTTTATTGAGATGAACTGTTTAATACTTAATCATCAAGTCATTCTAACATGCCCCTTATATACACAGGTGATAAATTTTTGTCTCAAGCCTTGCATGTTGAATATTTTCATAAATAGATAGCAGTGAAATTCGAACCCCGGATTTTTATTAGACCTAAACTCTGATACCCATATATAGAATAATAGAGTAGGAAGACAATTGATTGTTCTATATTTTCACAAGAATGTATACACTTATATACGCGGCAGATTTCTATCTGTACAAGGAAAGAATCCTAAAATCAGGAAATCAATTATTAAAAATTATATTAGTGAAATATGTCTAATTAGTTATTATGTTATAGCATTGCTATTGGTAGTGGTTATGTTAATAGTTTCCGCTCTTCCAAAAGAAAATATCAAAGAACACTACCTATGAATATACCTAGAGCAAATCTTGAAAAAATGTTCTTGTACAAATAATTTTTACAGCTTGGGATGTTCTAACCAAAATTTGTCTACTCATAATTGGGATCTATCTGTATTGATATGAATTTATGCTTGTTACATCTCAATCATAAACTTTATTAAGAAAGTTTGGAGATGCATTGCCAATCTGTTTGTGCATGGATTAATTTGCTGCTATTGAATAACTATCATAATAAAAGCTTAAGTTGTAGTCATAAATATTTCGAACATTTATTTAATATATATTTTCAAGTTTCAACACATGCATGTGGAAAAATGTATGAAAAAGGCTGCATATCTTAATATATGTGTCAAATTTATACGAAGTTTGGATGCTTATATGACATCTCTAAAAATAAGTTGTCTACATGTCAAAAATATCTTCTTATATATTAAAATAAAATAATTTTCCCAATTTAGATTTGTAAAATGTGAGGTATTAAATTATGGTGAGTTATCATTTATGATTTTTATGAATTTGTGAGGTGACATAATGTAATTTGTTGGATAGTTTTGAGGAGGTCATATGTTCAAACCTCAATGAGTGTATTTATTTTAGTTTATTTATTTATGTATTTCCTTATATGATAATTTTAAAGTGGGCTATGACTGTATAATAGGTTTGACTGAAAATTTAACTAAAGAAAATAATAATAAATGGACTTTTTTTTTAAAAAAAAAGTTAACATTAGCCTAATTTTTATAATTACAAAATGGATTGGGTTGAAATCTTAAATAAGAAAATGATGTATGTACTTTTTTTTTAATTTTATGTCAATATAAATCTAAACTTTGCATTTATTCAAAATTAATAGTGTATATTCATGATTTTTTGAAACATCGTATATAAATTAATGTTTAAATTAAAATTATTACAAATAATCATATTAAATTAAATAAATTAATATTGCATAATACCATATTTATATCATTATTTTGCTATTTATTAATTAATTAATTAATCAATTTTTATTAAATATGTTTTAAAAATTTTTGAAATAAAAAATGCATCCTTTTACTTTTTCTTTAATTAAAGAAATTAATTAATAGAAGCCCAGTAATTTAATTATGGTTGTTTTTAAAAATTACTTTGAAAAATTCATATCTCATATAAATAATAATAATAATAATAATTAATTGAAAAGGATAATATATAGTTTTAGAATTTTTAATATTTCAAATGTTAACTGATGATTTACTAATTGAAATGTAACTAATTGAAAGGGATAATATAGAGTTTTAAAATTTCTAATCTTTCAAATGTTAACTGATGATTTGGTTTTTTTTTCTTTCTTTACTTTTCATGTAAATCAAATATTTTAGTTTTAACAATATAAAAAAAATGGTAATCAAACTTATTCAGTCCAAATTAATATAACTTTGTTTAGATTAAAAAAATGATCAATTAGGCATTTACCTCAACAATAAGATTGATTCTTTATTATTATTATAATTATTATAATTTTAATCGGCGAATTGATTGGACACTTAATTTTATATTTTTCTTTACGTACAAACTATTATTTTAGTTATAATCAAATTACAATAACTTAATATTTTTCTTTACGTACAAACCATTATCAATTTTAATTATAATCAAATTACAATAACTTAATACGTACTGCTAAATTAGATAAAAAAACATGATCAATAAAGCATTGAATCAACCAAAAACAAAATTAAAAATATTATTATTATTATTTTAATTGTGCATACCAATTATTAAATTATTCTTATTAGTACGATTACTCAATTATGAGTTTATGGAGTATATCCTAATTATAATATGTTATGATTCTAATAAATATTAGATGTTCTAATGCTCTATTACAAAAAATTAAAAAAATATAAAAACTTTCATTATCATAAATTAATAATATGATTGATTTCTATTAAAAAATATAAATTTTAAAATAATAAATAAATAATAAAACATGAATACCCGCGTCGTACGCGGACACTGTAATAGTATGTAATTAAATTAGATAATGCGTAACATTTATGTGATATTTAAATATTATGAAAATATTTATGTGTATTAAATATTTTCTATCATTAATATAAATTCTAAGAATATTATTTATTTTATTTTTTGTTACATTGAATATAATTAATTTATTTTTAATAAATACTCCCTCCGTCTAACAAAAATTTGCATATCTCTTTCGGCACAGAAATTAAAAAAAGCGATATTCCGGGTATTATGCATTTAACGTGGTCTCATTCTTCTTTCGCAGGGTCTAAAATCTAAGTAAATAGCCTCGTGTACGATAAGTCCATCTTGTTTCGGCAAACCATTTCGTTTTGATTCATATTGTTTATTTTGAATATACATATTTTCGAAATTACTTACTATGTCGTTTAGTTTCGACAAACTAATAAATATATATTCTGTCCATCAACCATTAATGTATTCATTTATTTTTTTTTACGTAAATTAGTGAGTATTTTTTTGACAGATAAATTAGGGAATATTAATACTTTATATAAAATGTAGTTGTATTAATGATGAGTAGTGCATTATATGTGGAATTCTTTTGATAAAAAGAGAAAATAAATACCTTTATAATGAATGGTAAAATGGTATCTTATCAGCGGATGGAGGAAGTACGATGGTTTTGGGTGGAACCGTCTCTAAGGCATTTTATATTTTTTTAATTAATTATTATTTTTATTAAAAATATTATTATTTTTCTTTTTAAATTTTATCGCTTTTATTTTTATCATTATTATCACTTTTATTGGTCACAAAATCATTAATACGTGTGGATCCAAAATTTGAGTAGAAATCTAGGGTTACTATGAGACTTGAGAGAAGCTCCTTACAAGAAAAAGCGTTCAGTTCTTACTTCTTACGTCTTCTTCGACATAGCTGTACGCTGCGTGATTCTCATCAAAGCAGAAAAGGATATGAATGGAGTCATTTTAGGCATGCCAGGGCCATGGGCTGAGAATAATCGTGAACCAGCTGATATATACACTACAAAAATCGGAGGAATTCCTGTATGCCCCTCTATTTACCTCACAATTTCATATCTTGCGCTGCTCCTAATCTTATGCTAATAACTTGATCAGGATTTGCCCTTTCCGATTCTTAAAGAGAAGCAGAATCTGCTTCAATGTACTAAGTGTGGGAGTAATCTTTGCCTGCTCGCACAGGTTTAGATCACGAACTTCACTTTTCCATCTAATTATCAAAATCGCCTCTTATTCTGGTTTAATTTCAGGTTTATGCCCCAATTACAAGTAAATCGTGTGCAATTGATGAGCGAGTAATCTATGTTTTCTTTTGTATTGTTCCTGATTGTGAGAGCCTCCTGTAAGGTCCTTCTTCAAATTTCTGTTTAATGTAGTGCCATTTGTTGGTCAATTGATCGGATTTAACCTGGTTATTTTCTTTCATTCTCTTAACTACTAATCTGTTGCAGATGGCTGGCTCTTCGAGTTCAGAAAGTTACGAGCAATGGAGATGTGCAGGTACCGGAGCCTTCTCCCTCTGTTTCCATTAGTAATTGGCAAGACAATCTATGGTCGTTTGATGATAAAGAAGAGGATGCACTTGTAACTGATAATGATATAGATTTAGATGAGTTGAGTAGGGCATTTTCTGAAGCTGCAAGTTTTACTTCTTCTGGGAAAACACAAACTAGTGAGGCTAAGTCCAGTAGAAAACCTCTGCCCAATTGTCAATCAGCTACTTCGATTGATAATTTTGATGATAAAATACCAGGTGAGCTTTAGGTTTCTGTTTACCATCGTTAAGTTTGGATTGAAACTTTAATATTTGTTTGTATGGGTGTGGTTTTGATTGCTTTTTCTGCAGATGTTAGGTTGAAATCGATCGTTGTTTAATATCGAAAAAAAAGCATAAGATGCACTTAGAATTTTATTTCACCATTGCTCTGGTTATATTGATTATATGATGCTTGTTGATAGGAAAATTTGTTAGCTCAATAACATAATGCAATGTCATTTTCTCAAGTAGATTATATTGCAAGATTATGGTATTATATTTAATAAGTAGAATTTATGAAATGATACTCTGTAGTGTGTTTGTGCTTGTGAGAAACAGTCAGATAAAATACCCATGTTTCTGTGTTACTAAATGACAAACATTTCAAACCGCCCCTCCCACTATGTATTCGCTGATAATAATATCTCCATGTTCCAGTCATGCCGTGTTTCTACATACACACTCAAGTAGAGAAATCATTCAAAAAAGCTACTGTAGATAGGTCAAAGTAATCAGTGATCTCTATCCAAGAGTGTGAGATCAATTCCGAGGATCATTCACTTGGGGAAACGTATGAAGAAGAGAGCTACGAATATGATAGAGCATTAAACGCTGATAGGACTTACCTTAAGTTCAAGAAGAAAATGGATGCTTACCCAGAGCAATGCTTCAGGTGAAAACCTCTGTAAAAGCTATGCTTTTAATGGAGAAAGTCTGCCCTTTAATTTGATATAAATATGTCAGTATCTTAAGGCCAAATTATCTTTATCTTTGATTAGCAGTTGACTTCTGTGTTGTCAATTTTTAATGGTGCTTTGTGTAACAGGTACTCCCATGGCGGAAAGCCACTATTGTCTTCTGAAGAGAAAGCAGACCCGGGGATCTGTAGGCTCTGTGGTGGACCAAGGCTTTTCGAAATGCAACTGATGCCCCCGTTAATTTACTTCTTGCTGGAAGAAGCTGATGAACAACAGAGGATATCTTTAGAAAAATTTAATTGGATGACTCTGTTGGTGTACACATGTTCCACAGTAAGTATCCTTGTGTATTAAAATTTTAGAACCGTACAATAGGATTGTGATAATTTCTACTCCATATAAGATTTTAATTCAGTACTTACCACCGAAATAGGTTACAAAGCACTATATATTGTATAACTGGTTTGACTATGAAGTTATTGATTGCTCTCAACTTCTTTGGGCAAAGAATTAATGATTGGAGAGACTTGTCTTTTTTTGGTTTTCTTCTCACTTTGTCGCTTAGTTTTTAGTCCTTTTAAATAAATGACGATGTTCTCTTTCCTTTCAGAACTGTGCAGAACTATTGCATCAAGTGAAATCTGGCAGTGAAGGCTGGATAGTTGCTGAGGAGGCCGTGTTCCTCCAACATGAGTAAATTTTCTCTCTTCTGCATAACATCATGCACCCTGAAAAGCTTTCTCATATTTCCAGGAGTGATTGTATCTTAGAAGTTAGAATGTGATTTCGTTATCCTGTTGGATTGCCCAAATCTGAGTTCTTCTAGTAAAGATTTATTAGCTCTTGAAATAGCATCTGGAAAAATGCATTGTAAACTTTCTGCGCAGTTCAACATCATAAGCTGTAAGTTTATTTTGTCCATGTGATTATGTTTAAAGTGTGGATTTATTTCTTAAAATATGAGTTTGAGTTTGTAATGAATTGAATAGAGAGTAGTGATTCGAGTGATAAGCTTTAATGTTCGCATTCCAAGATTTTGATGGGTTAGTATAGTTGAATTTCTTTTCTATTATGTAATATAGTGATATTGCATTAAAATAGCAATCGATCAATTTTCATTTCCACCTTGTAGCCCTTTTCAGCTCTTTGGCATTGTGATATTTAGTTGCGATTTCAAAAAATTAAAGGTATAAGTTTCAAAAAAATAAAGGTACAAGTTTTTATACTATCGAGTACGACATTTAAAATTAAAAGATAGGAGTATAACTTTCTGACACGGTCGGATTTGGGCATACGGCGCGTTCAGAGTCACTCAAGTTTTATAAAGTGTATGGTTTAATATTTTAAAAGTATGGTTATAAGTTTATAACGATGTAAATATTATGATTATTTCGTGATTGAAGTGTCGATAAATATATATTGAAGTCAAAATTATCTATGGCCATCATCTCTGTCAAACTCTTCCCAATTGATGACATTTCATCATAATTAATTTTTAAAATTGAGAAAGAGGGGTGTAATAAGTATGGTTCACACAATACGATTAATCCATCACCATATATGATTTCCATGTCACGGGAGAATGATGGTGTCTCACAGCTAAGTTAAATTGCTTTGGCAGTGCCAGTGAAGCAGCAGCACAAAGGCCAATCCGTGTGGAATTAATTCCCAGTGTCATTTATTGTAATTAACACAAAATTCAAACCTTATTTCATACACTATATCTTATATATATATTTTCCCAATCACAAGCCGTTGGTGGTAAGGCAGACGTGTACAACCTGTGATTAAGTGGTTCTTTTTTCCCACTTTTATTCCTGCTATTATTAAGCCTCTTTTCTCGATTTCTTTTGAATTATTCCTCACTTGATTTGGGAAATACGAAATATCTGTTCACTGGAACTATTTTAGAGGTGAAGGCGTTCTTAATTTTCAACGAATTAAGCTGATTTTTGTGTTATCTGATGGAAGATCGCAAGGAGGTATGGCTTTCAGTTTATGAATTTTTTTCAAGCTTATTTCATTTAAATCTAGTGTTTATTGCTTGTGTTTATCGATGATTGATGCGTTCAAGGAACGAAATTACTGCTCAAATCCAATCGAGTTGCTTTCCTGTATTCTACGGATTTATAGATTGTTTTAACTCTACATGTTTGTTGTTTTCCAATTATTGCATGCGTATTCTTATAAATCTGGAATATAATAGCAGTTCTTGTCCTGTCTTAGTTGTTGTTATTCTGTGCAAGACAAAGAGTTGATGATGTAGTGATAATTGTTATTAGGCAATGACATTGAAATGTGCTGATTTTGAAAGCTGGTTCATCAAGTTGAGATTTTCCATTCATTTAACATTTCTGGTTTGATGATGTTAGCTTTGGTGAGTTGTGGTCAATGGGTTGAATATCTTTGCTCATAATTTCTAAATTAAGGTTATTGAATAAGTCAAAGGAGTTATCATCTCTGATTTAAGTTTATTTTATTTGGAGGGAGAATAAGTCCAAGTTGTGTCTCCCCTGATAATACTTCTCCATCATTTTCATTTCTCTATTTTGAATAAGTGAAGTGTTGATTCATTATTATTTTGCTTTTGTTTATGTTTTGATTGAATGAGGAAAATTCTTGTTTGAAAACTTTACATTGTGAGTTGTCTTTTTAATAAACGTGTGCTTGTGAAATTCAGAAGTCAATAATGGAGATAACAACTGAATATGAGTAGGCATTGTATGAAGTTGAATATTCAAAAGAGAATATGTAATTCGTTGAGGCTTTTCAACATCTGTTTCTGATTTGACGAAAAATCTGCTTTTGATCTTTGCATGAATCAACCTTTAACATTAGCATGTGAACATTGAAGCAAAAGTCCAAACAACAATATGTCTATAGGAAGTTCTGCAATAGATTTTAATAATGGTGATTTAAAATTTATGTAATGACTAACTTTTGAAGAACTTTTGTCTAATGACTGTTTTAGAAGAATGAACCGTGGCTATCTGTACCACAATTTGGGGACTGGGACCAAAAGGGTGCATTGCCGGACTATTCTATGGATTTCTCGAAAATAAGAGAAATGAGAAAGCAAAACAAGATGGATCCATCACGAGCAAGTCTTGGTAATGAGGAAGAGCTGATCCCTTCAAGCACAAGAAATTCAAATAGTGCTCACATTAATATTCCGGACTGTCAACAGAACAACTCTCCAACAGTATGTCACTCTTAAGTTTAACTCACGCACACATATCAATATTCACTTCTGCCATTTAATTTCTTTTGAAGGAGGATTTTAAAATAATATGCCTTCGTCAAACTACCCCTATATCATCTCTTTAATCGGAAGAATTCTTTGCTTGAAGTTGTTCTTGCATCACTAGGGCATTGAATTGCACATATAAAATATTGTACAAACCTCAAAATGGAAGGGTTAAAAAAGATCTATAGTTTTGATTTAGAATTCAGGAATATAGGGCATCTCTTTGGATGAATGATGTCCATGAACTTCTTTTAAGATCTTGATAGCATGTGATGGTCATATAGATGCCAAATAATGAAATCATGTGTTTCAAATAAGTGGGGGTGGAAATTCTTGTCTTTTCTAAAGTACCATCGCACATGAAGTTGGAAAAACTAGCAAAGAATTGGTTTATAGTATTTATTAAGAAACCAATAGATTGTTCTTTTACATGTACCACTGCACATGCATAGGAATAATTAGGCAAGAATTGGTATGTCATTATGAAGAAAGTGATATTTTCTACTTGTTAAGTTCTTATTTCCGAGTAATCCTATCTTATTTGGAGCACATGAATCTACTTTTATGCACCCACTATGAACATGTTTTTTTAAAGATGTACACCAACAAACACTGGTGATTTCTTAAAGCCTACTTATTGTATTCTGGTCGATGTATCATTTTTGCAGGCGAGGAGGAGCATCTTCAGCTACTTTAACTGTTGCGCCAAGGCCTGATTCATGGTGGATAAATCAGGTGCATTTTCTAGTCATATGATTGATGGTGTAATGAAAAGTCCAACTTTTTTCCATGTTTTGACAACTGTTTATGGCCACTTTGAATTAGATCAATTTGTGAGTCCGACTCCATAACAATTTGTTCGTCTCGACTGCCAGCCCTTGTATGGAGTGCTCATATTTCTTTGCATGATGTAGGTTGTAAACATTGGAGTAGAGGAATTATATTCTGTTTCTGGTTATGATGAGAAATTTGATGCTATATGTTTTAGTTTTAAAATGTGATTGTGATATTCAGAAATATTTATTATATTTGTCATGATGATTTTACCTGTGTATAAATACTTAAATAGATCTAATTCATAAACGGTATGAGTATAAATAGATCAAGTTGAATCCAATAAACTGCTGCTTAGTTTGAATCTTTATCGAGAAATATTGTGTTGAACTTTTTAAATTATCAACTCATCGAATTTGAATTGAGTTTTTAATTAAGCCAACTACGCAATTGATTTTTTTTTTAGCTTATCCATAAGTGGATTGCTTTTTAAATAGTGGGCGTATATTTCTTAATAAATGTATACTAACTTTTTAAATTCAGTTTTTCGTTACAAAACTAATAGTAAATTCTTTATTTCTTAAGGAAAGTATAATTTTTTAAGTTTAGTTTTTCATTACAAACTTTGTTAAATTCTTTAACAAAGTGTATAACTTTTTATTTAGGCAAAAACTTGTGCGGGACCATTTCACGTACGAATAAAAAAAATGATAATAATATTATCACTTTTGTTATAAAATGTTCACTTAATAAAAAAATTAAGAATATTATCACTTTTGCTATAAAATGTTACACTTTTGCTATAAAATATAACAATATTGTGTGCCCTCGGACACCGTGCGCCCAGATACCTTTTAGTATTAAATGGTATATTCTTTAATATAAAGACGTGTACCTTTATTTTCTGAAAAAGATAAAAAATTTTTTGAATGAAAATGTATACCCTTTAGAACAAAATGTTGTACCCTTATTAATTAAAATGTATACCGTTTAGAACAAAATATTGTACTCTTATACACCTTGTGCACATGGGGATATAAGAGACCAACTCAAAATGTTATCACTTTTTAATTATACTATAAATTTTTTATGAAATAGTCATTGCACTATTATCATTTTTCATTAATTGAGTATCACTTTTCATTAATTATGTTATCATATTTTATCCGCATCACGTATACGTGAGACAGTTTAACACAAACTTGTCCTTTTATTTATTAGTGTTTATATTTTTATTTATGAAGATTTTTTTTATCCGACAAAGTTAGTTGTTACTCCCTCCGTCCCAAGAATACATTCATGTATTTGGTGGCACGAAATTTAAGAAAAATAACATTTTGTTGTAGTGATGTAAGAAAGAGGGGGTATTTTGGGTAATTGAATAGAATAAAGTGTATGGTATAGTTGACTTTGACTAGATTGTGTGTAGAAAGAATGTGACATTTTTGTAATATTGTAGTATTGTAAGATTATTGATATTGTGTATTGTTTACATTTGAAGGGTGTTCAAGTATTTTTGAGATGGATCAAAAATAGAATGTGTTTGGGATTGAAAGAGTATTAAGTAATTTTATTTATTAATTTAATTTAATTGTGAATATATAAGATAAAGAGAGCAGCTGGTATGTTACCCGTTACATCAGCAGCGATACCTAATTATTCCTTTAAAAGTAGTAATTTCCATATTACTGTTGTGAATGATAACTAAATATTACCGAATCCGTATAGAAATTAAACCAAAAAGTATTTCTCCAAACCAAATCAAACCAAAATATTTTATAGTATGGACTTAAATATCGTCTGATACACTGTACAAAAACTCAAACCGTATCCAAACCAATTAGAATATATTATATTCTATTTTAAATTAATATCTTCCTATTAAAATAATATTCATATTTTTTAATAATTCATAATCATATATTAATAAAAGATGGTCATCTTTTATTACTTTCGATAACAAAAATATTATTAATTATTTAATCTTTAATTTTTATAAATGCGTAAATTATTATTCCTATAAATTTATTTTCTTTATTTATATATAATATGATAAGGATAAGTATATTAATTTTAATTCATTTACTTAAATTACTTTAGCTTCGTAATTATTTGTATGGAGTATTAGTTATAATATTTTTAAATAAAAATTAAACTATATTTACATTTAATATTATAATTTATTTTAATTATACTTATAAAATCACTAATTATAAATTAACATTTACATTTTATTTTAAAAATAAATATTAAGAAAAATTAAACATTTTTGTAAATGCACGTGTTTCGTAAATTCGGTGTAATCGCACCTATTCGAACTGCACCGATCCAAATACAACTGAAATTCATTCTGAATTATACCGTTACCGAATTAAAATTCGGTACGGTATTGAATTTTCTATATATAAAAGTCCGTACTGAACTTTCAATATGAATTTTTAAAAATTTCGTACCATTTTTGGTACTGAAGACCCCTAATTTATATTTTAATGGTTAACCCTAAACTTTAAGAGTAAAATAGAATATAAAGCAATTAGATAAAATACACCAAAATCCACAAATGTGAAATTACAATTATATACTCTAAAATAAAAATACACAAATGTGAAATTACAATTATATGTTCTAAAATAAAACTATGTCTGTTAATAGTAGTATATGTTTGTTTTGAGTTTTTAGTTAATTTTATGTCAAATTAATGTGTATGACACATATAGTAATATGTGTATGTGTTAACTGATGTGAGAAAAGAGATGAGAGAGATAAAAAGAATGAGTATTAATTGAAGCAAGAAAATGTATAAAAGATGTGTGAGTTGAAGTATCTCACCTTGTCCTTAGACTCCTCACTGATTCCCCTTGGTACGTAATGAATCAAGAAATGATTTATAAGGTGATTTGGAGAAATTTTGGAGTATTTGAGCTTGATGAACTAACTTCTAACTACTAACAACTAACATTTATCGATAAAAAAAATGCATGTAGCTGTATATAGATTATAGGAGTGTTTCTGAAAATTTTGAGGTAAGTTTGAAAACGAAAAATTGAAAATTTCAAAATTAAATTAAAAAAACATAAAAAATATAAATAAACCAATAAGAAAATACAGATATAATTATCTTTAATTAATGAAAAATTAAAAAAAAATGTGTAAAGGTCACGATTCAATGATGGAACCGTGACACCGTAGTTATTGCTTAAAATTAGATTTTAATTAACAATTTAAATAGTTTTAATATATTCATATGAAGTGTAACGTAGGAAGATTCAGATGTCTTATCATCTACGGAAACAAAGAGTTTAGGAATGTAAATAATTCGAGTCAAGTCGAATGTAAAATTATTCACGCTTGTTTGAATGTTTTATCAAACTTCAAAATATATATGAGATCTTATTTGATAAAAAATTAAATAAAGCTTGAATGAGCATTAATCAAGTTAAACACGAATTGCACTAGAGTTGTTTGATAATTTTAACTTATATATTTGATAAGAATAGAAATATAATAAAGAAAAGAAAATCATATGGTAACACCGTTTGCCCAATCAAACGGTAACATTGTTTGCCTAATCAAATGGAGAACTCCGTTTGCCCAAAAGTCTCTAGGCTTCTTAATTCAATAATAATTTGATAAAAATCCATAAATCCTAATCACACCTTAAATAATACTCCCTCCGTCCCAAACTCGTTGTCTTACTTTCCGTTTTCATCCGTCCCAAATAATTGTCTTATTCCAAAAAAGGAAACTTCACATCAACCAATAACCTCAAAAGTTTATCTTAATTTCAAAAATATCACTCCCACCTAACACACATAACTAGAGCCGTCAAAATGGGCTGGCCCCGTCGGGCCGAACCACACCGCCTATATAATTGGTGGGTTGGGCCGAGTATTTCTAGCCCGCAACCCGCCTAGGCCCGCCCGCCTAATCCCGCCAAATGCACGGGTTGAGGCGGGTTTGGCCCGCCCCGCCACGCCTAAGCCCGCCACATGTCAAATTTGAGAGAAATGCCTAAAGTTTATCTTTCGTGTATTATTTTGTTTGGGGGTAATTAATATTTATGTTTGTATTTATATTCTTGCGGATTAGAAGAAAAAAATTATGGAGTTTGTTGATTTGAATTAAAGTAATACTAATATATATGATATTAAAAATACGAACTCAAGTAGTAAATATAAGTAGAGAGAATTTTCAAATGTTTGGATTTTTTTTTTTTGAAGAGAGTGGCTGGTAAGAATGCAGATCTATAGGTATCATGTTTATTTTGATATTATATTATTTTGTACCATTATTTTGGTATTTCATTTTAATAATATAATCTCTAATTTAAAAAAAAAAGAAAAAAATTCGCGGGTTGACCCGCCATAGCCCGCGATCCGCCTTTGAATGGGTTGGGCCGAACATAGCCCGCAACCCGCCTAAGCCCGCCAAATGCGCGGGTTGAGGCGGGTTTTGGCCCGCCCCGCCCCGCTGGTCCGTTTTGATAGCTCTACACATAACATACTTTATAATTTATTTATTACCTAAAAATACCACAATACCCCTAAAAAGTCAATAAAGTTAGTCAAAAAACAACTTTTCTTAAACTCCATGTCTATAGTAACTAAGACAACGAGTTTGGGATGGAGGGAGTAAAGGAAAGAAACCAAAACACTGAGGATCTAAATAAAAATATAATAAATAAGCACAACCCAGGAATAATGAGCTCAAGCCCTAAACATAAAGATAATTAAAATAAATAAGATCAGCTCAAGCCCTAAACATAAAGATAATTAAAATAAATAAGATCAGCCCACAGATAATAGACCTAAGCCCGCTCTCGTCGATCGTGAACCCTAATTTTGCTTTTTATCAATATTTCCTTGAATCAAGTTTGAATAAAGCTTCTAATTAAACACAAAAAATATTTATTTGATATTTTTATTCAATCATGAAGTTGATACGAATTTTTATTGAAATATCTCAAGACGATTACAAGTTGTTGGATTTGATTTTCAAAACTAGGAAAGTTTCGTTATTATCCCACTCGCTCTTTCAATTAGGGATAATTGTGAACAATCCATTATCACTCACTAATGAGTCATTTTCCAATAAGATAGACATTTTTCCATATATAGTTTTAACTTATTATTCCCACTCCCAAGTCCTTGGATGGATAAGACCGCACGCAATTCATGGCCGCCACAATATATATTTTATTGCTACGTTTTCCTATTAGCCCACGGAACATATTCCACAAATTAAAAGAATTATATCTACTGAACTTTTATTCATTTTTACTATTAGATGGTGTTACAAAAGTAAAGAAAAAAAAAAAATTTAAAACTACTTTCCGTGCACACTTTATTAAAAAAAAAAAAAAAAAACCCGACCAACACACTAAACAAACCTTATCAAATATTTAATAAAAAAATATTATAATACACTTAAAAATTATCATATTTCTTAATTTATTTGTAAAAACAATGTTGAAAATTATATTATATTGTTATTATTATTAGTATCTTAACTCATTTAGTAGGACAAATTAAAAATTATAATATTTTTTAACAAAAATTAATAAAGAGTGATGTATATATTTCATGAATGATTTATATATATATACATATATATAATATAAAAAAAGTAATTGATGACAATAGATGTATGCATGAGGGAGTTTCACACGTGGAGAGTGTTCATTGGCAACTAAATAATGTTCACAATGTGTTGCATGCAAGCTGGAAGCAAGCTAGGCAGTTGAAACAAGCCAACAAACTCAACTGCCAAAACTGCCATTCTGGTGCAGTGTGAGCAGCCGTTTTTGGGGCGGTTTTTGAGCGGGTTGTTGAGCTACTTGGAACCGGCTAGATGGCTGCATCTCAACTACTAAGTGGGGGCTATCTAGTGGAGGTTTAACCGGATCAATAGGTTAAGGGAGTAGGAAGATATAAAGGCTCAAAGTAGCTTGATCACAGCATGATTGCATTTTGTTGTTTACAGTTTCTGTTGCTTCGTTTTCATTCTTCTTGTTACAGATTGAGATCAATCCGATCTGGTGTGTAAGCATTGAGTAATAATAAGAGTTCTTCTCCTCAAAGTGGATGTAGGTTATTCAAAACCGAACCACTATACATCCTTGTGCAAGATTACAATTCATTTCAAGTTTATCATTTCATGTGTTTAAATTTTTGAGTGTTTGTGAGATTTTGAGTGTTCTTCACAACAATTGGCGCCGTCTGTGGGAAAGTTCAAATATACAGCAAGCATTCAAGATGAATACTACAAGATTTGATGTTGAAAAGCTCTCAGAAAAATCAGATTTCAATCTATAGAAGATCAAGATGAAGGCAGTCCTAATGCAGCAAGGTTTGATGGATGCTCTCAAACCTCCTCCACCAGTGAAGACTGAAATCATCAAAGATCCACAAGCTGCTGCAGGACCTGTAAGTGTACAGGTGGATGATCAGGTACTTCAAAAGGCATACTCTACAATAATTCTATGTCTTAGTGATAAGATACTCAGAGAAGTATCAAAGGAGACAACAGCTATTGGGGTATGGAACAAACTGGAAGCCTTGTTTATGGTTAAAACATCTGCCAACAAAATGCATCTGAGGCAAAGGCTTCATGCATTCAAGATGACTGATGAAAGATCATTAATGGAGCAAGCTGATGAATTCTGCAAGATCACAGATGATCTGGAAAGTGTGGATTTCAAGCTGTCCAGTGAAGACAAGGCTATCATGTTGCTATCAGCATTACCAAGATCACAAAGGCATTTTAAGGATGCTGTTCTTTATGGAGGGAAGGATGTAGTACTACTTGAAGATGTATTAAAAGCACTAAGATCAAAAGATCTAGAGGAAGTGGCTGACAATAAAGAAAAATCTGGAGCAGAAGGACTCTTTGCCAAGAAAGGAAATCAAAACAAGAAATGGAACAAAGGAGGTAACTTCAATCAAAAGAGGAATGCATCAGGTCAGTTAAATGGAAAGAAGTGTTACTTCTGTCATGAACCTGGGCATTTCAAGAAACATTGTGCAAAGTGGAAAGCTAGCAAGTCCAAAAGGGTTGATGCATCTACTGAAAACCAGAAGAATCAAGTCAATCAGGTTGGTGAATCTCAAAATAATGCTAATATGGAAGGTATTGAAGCTCTGGCCATCACATCATCAGATGTGTCTGTTGAGTGGGTACTTGATTCAGGGTGTACATTCCATATGACACCCATGAAGTATTGGTTTGAGGAATTCAAGCATCAAGAAGGAGGATCAGTATTATTAGGTGATGATCATTCTTGTGAAATAAAGGGAGTAGGATCCATCAGACTGCTCATGTTTGATGGAGTCCAGAGGCTTCTTAGGAATGTTAGATATGTTCCTGGATTGAGAAGGAACCTCATCTCCCTTGGGATGCTGGATACTCAAGGATATGATTCAAACCTGAGGAAGGGAGTTCTCACAGTGACTAAGGATGATATAATAGTCATGAAGGGAACTAAGAAATTTGACTTGTACTTCCTGGATGGGAGTGTTGTTGTAGGACAGATACACAACACTGATCAACAAGATAATGCCAAGATATGGCATGGTAGATTGGGACATGTTAGTGAGAGAGGGATGCAAGAACTGGCTAAACAACAGCTGATCAAGTTTAATGCTAATGATCAGATCAGGCAGTGTGAACATTGCATTCTTGGTAAGTCCAAGAGACTTAAGTTTGGTGAATCAGAACATACAACCATAGGAAGGATGGACTATGTTCATTCAGATCTCTGGGGACCATCAAAGACCATAACCAGAGGTGGAGGAAGATACATAATGACCATCATTGATGATTACTCAAGGAAATTGTGGATATATGTTCTGAAAACCAAGGATGAATCATTTTCTACATTCAAGGTCTGGTTAAAAGAAACAGAAAATAGCACTGGGAGTAGTTTGAAGTACTTGAGAACAGACAATGGATTGGAGTTTGTGTCTGAAGAATTCAATTCATACTGCAAGGAAAAGGGAATCAAGAGGCATAAGACTATTCCTGGAACTCCACAGCAAAATGGAATTGCAGAGAGAATGAATCAGACACTTTTGCAAAGAATCAGATGCATGTTGAGCAGTACAGGTTTAAGTAAGATGTTTTGGGGAGAATTAGCTGCAACTGCAGCTTACTTGATCAACTTATGTCCTGCTACAGCTTTGAATTTTAAAACTCCAGAAGAAGTCTGGTCAGGTAAGGTTCCAAGCTATTCTCATCTCAGAGTTATAGGCTGTCAAGCTTATCCCCATGTGAAACAAGATAAATTGGAACCTAGAGCACTTAAATGTGTTATGATTGGTTATCCAAAAGGAGTAAAGGGGTATAAACTGTGGTGTTATGAAGAGAACAGACTCTTGGTTAGTAGAGATGTTTTTATTGAAGATAAGATGCCTTTGATCAAAGATGATCAAAGAAGAGAGTCTGATCTTGAGGTGGAGCCTCAAAATATGAAGAGGTTAGGTGAAAATGAAGAGAACTTCAATAACAGAGATACAAATGAAGTATCAAGGGTTAAAGAACAACCTAATACCTATCAACTTGCAAGGGACAGACAGAAAAGGACTATACTGCCACCTGCTAGGTATGTTGAAGCTGATATAGTATCATTTGCACTATATACAGCTACTGAAATTGAAGCTTATGAACCAAGAAACTACACTGAGGCATTGGCAAGTCAAGATGGTAATAAGTGGTTGATAGCTATGGAGGAAGAGCTGCTGTCTCTGAATAAGAATGGAACATGGAGAATTGTTGACAAACCAAAATCTCAGAAGCTAGTTGGATGTAAGTGGATTTTCAAAAGGAAACCAGCATCTGTAGCTGAAGGTGGAGTCAGATACAAAGCTAGACTAGTAGCTAGAGGTTTTTCACAGAAGGAAAGAGTGGATTACAATGAGATCTTCTCACCTGTGGTTAAACATTGTTCAATTAGAGTATTACTAGCACTAGTGGCTCAATATGATCTGGAACTGCATCAGATGGATGTAACTACTGCTTTTCTACATGGTAAGTTGGAAGAAAGCATCTACATGAAGATACCAGAAGGTATTACAGTTGAGAAGGCTGACACTAAAGCCTGTTTACTACTTAAATCTCTGTATGGACTTAAACAAAGTCCAAGACAGTGGTACTTAAGGTTTGATGAATATATAATTGCTAATGGATTTCAGAGGAGTCTATATGACAGTTGTGTATACATCAAGGAAGAAGACAACTGTTATACATACTTACTACTCTATGTAGATGATATCTTGATTGCTTGCAAGAGCTCTCAAGGCATTGATGTAGTAAAAGAATTGCTCAAATTAGAGTTTGAGATGAAGGATCTTGGTGAAGCCAAGATGATACTAGGTATGGAAATAAGCAGAGACAGATCAGCTGGAACACTTGTGTTGAAACAGCAGTCTTATCTGATTAAAGTACTCAAAAGGTACAATATGGATCAGTGCAAACCTGTTACAACACCTGTTAAGCAAGGATTAAGTCTGTCTCTACTTGATGGAGCTAAAACAGATAGAGAAGTAGCTGACATGAGTAGAATTCCATATGCAAGTTCAGTGGGCAGTCTCATGTATGCTATGGTTTGCAGCAGGCCTGATCTTGCTTATGTAATGAGCTTGATTAGTAGATTCTTAAGCTGTCCAGGTAGACAACATTGGGAGGCAGTCAAATGGGCATTGAGATATGCAAAGGGGACTGAACAAGTTGGTTTAAAATTCCAGAGAAGGGAAGCAAAATCAGATGTTATCATTGGATATGTTGATGCTGATTTTTCAGCAAACTTGGATTCTAGAAAATCTCTTACAGGGTATGTGTTCAATATGTTTGGTACATCAGTGAGTTGGAAAGCAAGCCATCAATCTGTAGTAGCACTGTCAACTACAGAAGCTGAATTCATTGCTTTGACAGAAGCAATTAAGGAAGGAATATGGCTTGTTGGTTTGCTGAAGGAATTAGGAGAATATCAGGATGCTGTAGTAGTATATTGTGACAATCAAAGTGCAATACACTTGGCAAAGCATCAGGGGTATCATGAGAGAACCAAACACATTGATGTCAAGTTATACTTTGTAAGAGATATGGTGGAAAGTAGACTTGTAGAAGTGAGGAAGATTGATACAGCTGTGAATCCAGCAGATGGTCTTACTAAAGCATTGCCAGCAGCAAAGTTTGAGCTGTGCAAAACTTTAGTGGGCATGTGTGGAGACAAAGAGGTTGCTGCACCTTAAAAGCAGCAAGATGAGGAGGAGAATTCAAGTTTGATCATGCATCATCTAAGGTGGAGATTGATGACAATAGATGTATGCATGAGGGAGTTTCACACGTGGAGAGTGTTCATTGGCAACTAAATAATGTTCACAATGTGTTGCATGCAAGCTGGAAGCAAGCTAGGCAGTTGAAACAAGCCAACAAACTCAACTGCCAAAACTGCCATTCTGGTGCAGTGTGAGCAGCCGTTTTTGGGGCGGTTTTTGAGCGGGTTGTTGAGCTACTTGGAACCGGCTAGATGGCTGCATCTCAACTACTAAGTGGGGGCTATCTAGTGGAGGTTTAACCGGATCAATAGGTTAAGGGAGTAGGAAGATATAAAGGCTCAAAGTAGCTTGATCACAGCATGATTGCATTTTGTTGTTTACAGTTTCTGTTGCTTCGTTTTCATTCTTCTTGTTACAGATTGAGATCAATCCGATCTGGTGTGTAAGCATTGAGTAATAATAAGAGTTCTTCTCCTCAAAGTGGATGTAGGTTATTCAAAACCGAACCACTATACATCCTTGTGCAAGATTACAATTCATTTCAAGTTTATCATTTCATGTGTTTAAATTTTTGAGTGTTTGTGAGATTTTGAGTGTTCTTCACAACAGTAATATTCACCCAATCCCACAATACAATTTACTTTCCCTAAACAATATCTTAGAATAGAGGGAAACACAGAAAATCCAGTTACATTTAAGCATACCAACATAAAAATATAACAAAAAATTCAATTACAAAGAGAATACTATATACTGATTCTTTATAGGTACAATTTTGAGTGAGACAGCTCCTAGTAAAACCATTTTACACTTTAATTATAATTTTTTATTAGAAATGTTATCATTTTTTTTTATATATTGTCACTTTTTATTTATATTATAAAATATTACTGTACTTCTCATCAAAATATTATTACTTCTTTCTCGTCTCACCGGCCATAGCCATTTGGTGCGTCCGTCTGCCATTTACCTTCCAAAAATTAAAATCTAATCTTCAAAAACTTGTGTAAGCATTAATTATACTAAAATCAAATCTTCAAAAAATTTGTAAGCATAAATTATATCAAAATCAAATCTTCAAAAACTTGTAAGCATGAATTATGAAAAAGTAGTATAATTAATATATGGTGAAATAGTTAGGTAGACAGAGAAACCAAATAAAAAATATGGCAAGTTGGGTGATTTAATAAGCAAGTGAAGATAGCTTTTACATTTAAAACTCTCATTTCTCATTTAGCCAAAACTGAAGATGAATTCGAGGTTACGGGGTATTTGGAACCATCCGGCGGGTCCGAAGACGATCCATTTCTGGGCACCCACCTTCAAGTGGGGCCTCAGCATCGCCAACGTCTCCGACTTCTCGAAGCCGCCGGAGACGTTGTCGTATCCTCAGCAGGGCGTGATCGCCGTCTCCGGGATCATCTGGTCTCGCTACTGCTTCGTAATTACTCCATGGAACTGGAATCTCTTCGGCGTTAACTCCGCCATGGCTTGCACTGGCTTCTACCAGCTTGCCAGGAAGCTCCGCCACGACTACCTTGCTCCGCCTCCGCCCACCGCCGATGACCACGAATAACGCCTCTCTTTATTCTTGATTGTAGTAGTATATTTTGTTGAAGAAGAAAAAATTCCACTTTAATGAAGAAGATATATGATGAATACCACTGCCTTCACTCTTAATTCTGTCTCTATTTCAGCTTTGAGGTTCTAATTACTCGCTCATACAATTCTCTCTTATAACTGTTGTTTTAATTTTGGGGGTATTCTCTGTTTTCTCCTCTGTTGTTTGTTGGGGTTTGGTTCTCTAGACTCGTTCTTCGATATATATTGAAATCTTAGGCAAATTTGATGGTCATGTTGGAAATTATTAATCTTTATTATAATCTAATTGTGGGCAATATATTATTATGCAATTATATTAGCTATTCAATTATATTATGGACTTAATTAAGTGATCCAATTAAGGTTAAAGGTCCATGGGCTATAATAATAATTAATATGAGCCAAATGAGTAGATACCCAATACTACGTGATTAGGTAATTATGGGTGGTCTAGTCAAGTAGTATATAAAGGTTACCCGGTTATGGTCCCCAATATACTAAGCCGCACATGGTCTTCCCTTCTCCTACGGTCCCCATAAAGGAATTAGGAGGGCTTAATTGAGGAATGTCATATAACCACTGATCCTGAGTTCGTGTTCCGCCTATAGACTCATTGGATCAGGTACGCTTCCGCTTTACACTTTGAATCTCAGTTTATTATAATAGGGTTAAGGTCATAAGGATTTGTTTCCTACAAGTGGTATCAGAGCCACCCTATTTATGATTCTTTGAGATCTGTATAATTGATGATTAGTAGTTGAGACTTTGATTAAATTTTGATTGTTGAGAATTAAATTAAAATTCAGTCTTTCAGAACTTGAATTCATTATTTTCGAAAAGCTTATGAATTCATATGGATATTTGATTAATGTAATTATAAAATCAAGATGACTGGAGAATTAATATTATTATCATCAATTACTTTGGATTGTAAATAAGTTTTATCATATTATTAAATTCAATCCTTGCCCATAAGTTTTGTTTTCGAAATCCGTGCATATATGACATTATGAAATTTGGTGAAATTAATCCATACATCAATTTTCGTTGCAATCGCCTAGTGGTTTTTTTTTTATTTAAGAATTTGGAATCATATGGAGTTATTTAAAGATTTTAATTATTTTAGATCCTCTTTATTTGATAATGGGATCAGTATATAAAATTGACAAAGACCAAAGAAATATTACCTTTTTTTTGGTTTTGGTGGGGGTGTTGAGGTTCTGATGACAACATATTGGTCTAATTAAATTAATTTTTATATGTATCATTGACTATGTCAACCACTACAGTGAAACTGGTATTATGACAATTTGGTTGCATGTGTGAACACGTGTATGTTTTTTTTGTGTAGCGGCCATGTGCACCTATATCTAAATATTTTGATTGAATATCTTCGCTTCAGTTATGTATTCCTTTGGAAACGATAATTATTCTTATTTAAATTATTTCATATGATTTGTAGGATATTTGTTCTAAATTAGAATTCATAATCAATTAAATTATGAGATCTGATTATTAAAGGCTCATGAAGTATGCATCAATGTTTAATTGTAAATTAAGAAATCCTCATACAAATTATATTGGATTTAATAATTTATGTGCATAAAATAATGCAGAGTATGATTTTACTTTCGATGTTAAAAAAGTTGATATATTTAATGAATTTTAATTGTGGGATTTTATAGAGATACACAAGGATTCATTTAATCATGATTTATATGGTTGTATCTCTCCTTTAATTCGTAAATTAAATATTTTAATATTTATTTAATTAGTCTAGTAAACCTTCAATCTAGTCAATCGAAGCACCATGTTGCCACAGCAATATCGTGTGTGGAGAAAAGCTTTATTGAAATTACATAGATGGGTGTGTTATTATTTGTGTGTTCTGTGTTCGGCCCACAGGTAGGCACAGTTTGACAGAATAATAACACACATGTGATAATAAATATGTGATAATTATTTGGATTATTCATGTGAACATGAGTCGGTCCACATATAGACTCTTGTTTGACAGAACTTATTTTCAATACTTGATTGTTATACTAAGATTACCCCTGCAATTAATTTTTGTCCATAGACGAGTTTAATGTTGCACAAGGTGTCTTGTGATGGGTCCCTAATTAATAATGTTTTGCAAGTATATCTTCATGCGGGTATTGATCGGCCCATAGGTAGATTAATATTTGGCAGAAATACACAAGTACCTGTGGTGGTAAATATGTGACGATTATTTGTTTAACATGTGAGTAATAAGTCGGCCCAAAGGAAGACTATTGCTTGACAATTTTATTGTCAGTATTTGACTACTAAGTAGAGAGTGTCACTTACAAGTTAATATTGATACTAATGATGTGATAGATTCCTTGAGATGATTCTAAACTATTTAAAATTTGAAAGATTATAAAGTTTAGTGCAAGCATGATAATCATTATGGATTAATTCTCTGTACAATTAAGAAGTCTGTTAATTAAGTTTAACCTATGTCAACAACAAAATTATACATGATGAGAACTTCAACAATAAGAATGAACTAATAAGTTTCTAACAAACTCTGTCTCAATAAAGTATAAGGGCAACAAAGAAAAACCCGTTTGGAAAGCTGTTAAAAAGAAACTAAAGTATAACCTTTTGTTTTCTCCTAAAGGCTTGTGGAATTGTTTTATAATACACCACATTAAGACTGCTTAGTATGAATGGTGTTGTGGTGTAGTTAAAAGACAAAAATAGTACTCCACAATATATGGTTACTAATTGGAGAAATACTAAAGATTGCAGCTTATGGTCTCAATAAAGTTCCAACCAAACTAGTTGTGAGAACTCTTTGAGTTTCACATATGGTGATATCCAACTAAGGCTAGATCATTGGGATCTACTAAAGAAAATTGGATTCAAATATATACAAGCTACTTTATTGGTATTAAATAAAGATAATAACTTTATGATCCAATTGATCGGATCATATTTGAGACGGGTAATACGGTATTATGTGAGGATGTTGATTTTGGGGGAAGAATAATATTAGAGACATTGTCCGTAAGGGGAGTCGATTCGATCCCCACTTATGCTTTAAAGAATTGGTGCAAATTCAGAATAACGATATGACAATGTCAATAATATTTAAGGAATAACAAATTCAACAACCTCAAGAATTAATGTCACTAAGAAAACCACTAGAGTTGGGTGAAAGACAATTCGAATGATTATGTAGTTTTTCTCTTAAATAATGAGGACACTATAGAATTAATGGTAGAACATTCAAACAATGTTCATCAAACCATGAATGGTCTAATTACTCCAAAGTGTGTTAATACTATAAGTTATGAGTATAAATCAATACAAGATGATTAGGTTTGCATCTTGATATAGGATTATACTCAAAAGGGAAGGAAGTCATTATTATAAGATAATCGTGACATTAGTAGCACATTTTGATCTTGAATCATATTAGATGGATGTAAAGATAAAGTTCCTTGATCGCAACATTGATGATACGATCTAAATGGTTTAAGAACTAATAGGAAATTCATCTATGCATTCAAGCAAATTTTTTTCGTAAAGGAATCACAAGTATCATCATGAAGTAAGTGTCTCATTTGGTTTTGAGACAAATGTAGATGATTATGTGATTCAGTGGGAGAATGTTTAAGTTAAACTAAGGGAGACAAGTGCAGTCTCAATCAGGTGCTCTAAAATTAAACTAAAGATTTAAGAAATGTAAACATTTCATATTCATTGGTTGTTGGAAGTTGTTGTATGATGAGGTCTCTACAAGACCTAATTTGGCTTATGTTGTTGGTATATTAAGTAGACATTTAAGTAACTCTAGTATGGATCTTTATAAAGTATGTATAGAGAACTAAGAATAATATGTCTGTACATCAGAGATCAGATTTGTTAGAGATCATGAGGAATTCTAATTCTGAGTTTGTTGGATGTCAATACAGTATAAGATCCACTTCAGGCTATATTTTCTGTTGGTCGGAGAGCTATACAAGTAAAAGTATTAAGCAAACACTTTAGCTCATTAACCATGACAACAGAATTAATAGCACACTAAGGGCATTCAAATATGAAATAAAGATTGCGAAGATTTGTCACATAAAGTTCATTGTGACAGTTAGTTCGCAATAAAGTATTTATAACAAGAATACTTATAAGTCAAACAAATTGACATAGAATTCTTGGTTGTTAAAGAAAGTATTTTGTGTAGATAAAATTTTAGAAGAGCATATTATGATAGACTCTAAATATGGATCCACCAATTATGTATTCAACACCCTGCAATTTTATGAGCTAGCAAATCATGTGGGTGTTATATGGTTTTAGAATACATTAGTTCAGTGGGAGTCTATATTTATTGTTCTTTAAAGTTTTCAAAACACTTTGATTTGGAAAATTCAGTTTTCTGCAGAATAAAGTTCATGGCTTTGAATTCATTGTGAATTCACTAAAGCAATAATTTCATTTTGTATTTACATTTTGAATTGATCTCAATAAAGACTAAAATTGGACCAGTTGAAATAGACATGATGTTGATCATATTTGACATGTAATTTCCATGCTACTCACCATATTTGATTTATGTCATTGAGTATATTGATATGGTGATTGTCGGGGTTTAATCACGATTTATAATGTGGTGAATGCCGCGATAGTTCAATATTAGTATATGAGATGGACCAGATTGTTAAGTATAGCCTGAAGAGGAATAACATAAAGTTGCGCAACTAAGGACTCTTGATATAATTGCTAACGGAAAATATATAGCCCAAGTGGGAGATTATTGGAAATTATTAATTTCCATTATAATCTAATTGTGGGCAATATATTATTATGCAATTATATTAGCTATTCAATTATATTATGGACTTAATTAAGTGATCAAATTAAGGTTAAAGGTCCATGGGCTATAATAATAATTAATATGGGCCAAATGAGTAGATACCCAATACTACATGATTAGGTGATTATGGGTGGTCTAGTCAAGTAGTATATAAATATTACCCGGTTATGGTCCCCAATATAATAAGCCGCACATGGTCTTCCCTTCTCCTACGGTCCCCATAAAGGAATTAGGAGGGCTTAGTTGAGGAATGTCATATAACCACTGATCCTGAGTTCGTGTTCCGCCTAGAGACTCATTGGATCAGGTACGTTTCCGCTTTACGTTTTAGATCTCGTTAATCGTAATAGGGTTTAAGGTATTAGGATTTATTAATTTATTTCCTACACTCTAGACTCGTTCTTCGGTATATATTGAAATCTTAGGCAAATTTGATGGTCATGTTGGAAAGCAGTAAAATGAAAATGGGACGAATAGAATAAAATGGAAATGAACCGCATGACACAAAATGAAACTGAGACAAATAAAACAAAATGAAATATGAACTAAATAGAACAAAATAAAAATGAGACGAATAGAACAAAATGAACAATAGATGGAATAAAAATAAAATAAAATGGGACGAATGATAGAAAATGAAAATAGGATGAACAGAACAAAATAAAAATGGGACGAATAGAACGAAATGAAAGAGATCGAATAGAGTCAATATGACTTTAATAAGCTGAACAGAAAAAATGAAATGAAAAAACTAGGGGGAACGTTATATATAGAATGATTAATGAAAAATCACAAAGTTTCTTGTAATACGGTATTTATGTGAGACGTGTTAAATTATATACTCCTCATTTAATTAAAGTATGTATATTGATAGTTAAATAAGTAATGTTTTTCCTAATATGATAATATGCATTAAAGTATGATTTCAAAGTGTTATAATATAATTTATTACTAACATATTTTGACTATCAATAAGCATACTTTAATAATTAGTCGACTCGTCTCACAACACATCTCATATATATCCGACTCACAAGAGAGTGCCTTATGAAAAATAGGAAAAAGAAAAAGAAGAAGATAATTTAAAAATTGATAGGTGTTTGGGTATTTTTCAACTCACGAGCAAGTGTACCCGGCCGTCGTTGAGAAATACCCAAGCAGTACTACAAATAAAAAAATAGAGAAATTTAAAGTATGCTCATACTTTAAATTTAAGTTTGGATTGAAAGAATACGTAAACTCATACTTTTATCATTTTTATAAGGACGACCCAAGATGATAATAATTAAAAAAATCAAATAAAAGAAAGCAAGATAAAAAAAAAGAAAAACGAAAATAGAGAAATGATGTTAAAGGGAAAGTAGTAAGATATGTAACTAGAAACAATTAAAGTGCCTTAGAATTCATTTTAATATGTAAAAGGAATAGACTAGATAAGCCTTAGACTAGAGGCGATCGTGAATATATTCAAAACTCCCTTTCGGATTACTAAGGTTGTAGGCCTCCACATAGACTCCCAAAAGTGTTGGCGTTCGATCATTTGGTTAACGTGAACCGTTAGAATTCCATACGTTTCTAACATTCAGTAGAAGCATGAAAACAAGAAACGTATTACCTTTCACCAGAGTATGTTGGAGAAGATGAATTTTCGCTATCAGCCTGAGCAGCCTCACCGTTTTGAGCATAACTCTCTCATCTGATCTCCGAATCGAGTGATCTATGCGCCAAAACGATCCTCTCTTCCTTGGCTATCTGTCAGTATATTCATACATTGAATTTTGAGTACTATACAATTTTATAAAAATCGTGCAAGTTGGTGGACAACAGCAGAAAACAATCTTCTGGTCTTCTGCTGTATTCCCAAGTCCAATCTCGACGTCGTGTGGGCGACGATCCTCGAGATCTTCTCAATCTGCTATTTCGTCTACCCTCTTCACGTGTTAGGCGTGTCTCATCTAGGGTTAGAACAATTGAGATGACTTATATATGAGCTACAGTAGGGACCTAGAGGAGAAATTAGAGTAGGGCCTTCATTGGGCTTAAGTATTAAAGTTTAGCCCAAAGCTTATACTTAAGTCTAATAATAATAATATATTCTACTAAAATATTATTACTGCACTATCGTTCTAATCCCATAATTACGTTATGGGCTCCTTCTTATTATGAGCCCGATAGTCTCCCCGTGTTTAAGATATATAATGCCCATTAATTAATTAAGTTACTGACAACTCCATTAATCATGCCGGAATAAATCCACCTGTAGGGTTTACATGATAATCCTTTTGAGCTCCTCAAGGGGACATCATCAACATATAACGGACACGGATTCCTTCTACAATCAACAACACACCATATAGACAATTCCCAACTCACCGAGTTTGTTGATTTAATTACATGTAAATCTCACCCATTGATGAATCAAAGAAATACATACTGCCTTCGTGTCGAGGTTATTGTATAGGGATTAAGAGCACGAACATCCATAATAACTGAGATCAAGTTCTCCTATAAGTCAGTATAAGTCAAATAATCTCAAGCAGTCCTGCTCAATACACACAAAGCGCACTAATGTGATTCTATAATCAAGAAAAACTAATACCAAATCACACTACAACCATCCCGATAGAGAGTCTCTGTCTATCTCGGTTGTGAGCTCTGTTTATACTTTATAAGGAAACCGATAATATGATCTTCTGCGTGTTGTCGCACAATATATTATCTACAGTATAAAGTAAGTGGACTATTGCATCGAACATATAAATAAATTATAAGACGCAATAATTTGATCATATGATTCTCATTTCAAATAAATTATAATAACGTTGTTCATACTAATGCTAGACTTTTAGTATACAATCCAACAATCTCCCACTTATACTAAAAGAGTCATGTCTTCTGCCATACATCTGATTCCCACTCCCACTACATGACCATCAAAAGCTCTCGTCTTAAGGTCTTTGTAAAATGATTTACTAGGTTATCATCCGATGCATTCTTGGCAACAACAATCTTCCCCTCATCATACGATTTCTCTTATAAGATGGTACTTGCTCTTAATGTGTTTAATTGCTTTATGGGCTCATGATTCCTTCACGTTTGCAACTGCACTATTATTATCACAATGAATTGTGATAACCTTTTGGACAAACTTAGAAACACTTCCAAGTCCATCATGAAGTTTCTAGAGTCATACAGATATTTTGGCTGCCTTAGAGGCTCCAATTTATCATCTTTCCATGGTGGAGTTCGAAATATATTTCTATATAACACTCCTCCATCTTATGACTCTACTTCCTAATATTAAACAAATAATCTTTGAGGTTGATTTATTGTCGTCCCTATCTGATTTGAAAAATCTGAATCTATGTAACCCCTAAGAAGCAGTGAATCTGTCCGGTAAGCCCCCATATAGTATCTAGTCCTTTTCAGGTACTTCAAAATTATGTGTTACCACAGTTCAACATTCTTATTTCGGATTACCTTGATACCCACAGTACATGCAATT
The DNA here is from genome assembly GCA_023678885.1 of Pogostemon cablin. Taxonomy (NCBI): domain Eukaryota; kingdom Viridiplantae; phylum Streptophyta; class Magnoliopsida; order Lamiales; family Lamiaceae; genus Pogostemon; species Pogostemon cablin. The sequence goes on along the minus strand of CM042964.1, from coordinate 10,452,784 downwards.
AGTAAAACAGATATCCAATCTCATGCATAACATTCTTTAGATTAAGCTTCCTTATACGCCAAAGCATAAGGAACCACTTTCATCACCTTTATCTTTTTTTTGTGTCTCAAGACACATTTCCTTAGATAAAGTCACATGCTAAACAAATAAGGATCGTATCATCTCATGAAGCTTGAGACAAGCATAACATCCTTTCTTGTGATCCATATTATCGTGATCAAAAAGATATTTTTGCTTCTCTTAAGTCTTTCATCTCATAACGCTTTATCAACTATACCCACACGTCCGATAATACTCTTTCATTGTCTCCAATGAGCAATATATCATCTACGTACAGTACAAGAAAAACCACCACGTTTTCGTCACTCTTTACAATACACAAGACACATCCGCGCATTGAATGAATCCATATCTTTGGATTTCCTCATCAAAACGGATGTTTCATGATCTTGAAGCTTTCTTTAATCCATCGATGGACACCTTTAAGCTTACAATCAAAATGATCTTAGTCATTTGCACTGAACTCCTCTGGTTGCTTCACATAGATGTTCTCCTCAAGATTTCCAGTTCAGGAAAGCTGTCTTGACATCTATTTGCTATTCCTCATATTTTGTATGAGTAGCAACAGATAAAAGAATCTGGATCGACAAAGGCATAGCTACCGACGAAACATGTTTTCTCATAATCGAACCCTTTTTTTCTGAGTATACCTCTTCGCAACAAGCTTGCTTCCAAGGTTTTCACCTTACCGTATGATCCTCTTTTATTTTGTATGACCACTTCCAATGGCTTTAACACCATTCGTTGTTCTATAACCAGCCAAATCTAATTTAGAATCCATCGATTCTATTCCAAAAATCATTGCAACTTTGCTAAGATTCTGCATTTTCATCTTGTAGTGCTTTGTTGTATTCATGGGTCAATTTCATGTTTACTAGGGACCAAGTCTCATTACTCTCCCAAAATATAAATCTTTCAGGTTGTAAAACAACCCTCCCACTACGACAAAGCGCTACACACAATTGTGTATCAGATGTGACACGCGATGCAGTTTACCTTGTGATATATCCTCTTGTACATTTGGTACTATACTTTGTGTTTTTCCTCTCACTTCCTTTAGAACAATTTATACATAGGTTTTTGATTTATCACTTAGTCCTTTTCCAAAAATCTAGTGGTTGTGTTAACAATCACCCTTCGATCTTTTGGACTAAATAAATCACCCTTAATTTTTCTAGGATATCCCTCAAACAGACAAACATTCATACGAAATACTGTTTCTTAGGGCATATCCATAAAATAAATTTAATAATTCCAAATAACTCATCATTTATCTAACCACTTCCATAAGAGTCCTTCTCTTATTAGGTTTAGAAGACGCGTTATTAATTTCAATTCGTTGCATCAGTGGGATAAACATGATTTAAGAGTGTACAAATTGTCCACCAACGTACCTCAACAGATTACAACTCTATCTCTCATTACTATGACCATGTCATTTAAATGAAATAGAGTATCCATCCGTAAATGCATAGAAACTGAAATCAAATTCTTTCTATGAAAACGTACGTAATGACAATTTCTCATAATCAAATGTTTATTCATATCGTAAGATAAATAAACAACTCCCACTGCAACAGCCACTACTTTCGTAGTTTTACCCATGTCTATAATGATCTCATCATCACTTAGTTGCAGGCTTTTAGTGATTCCGGTATCTACACACAACGTGTCAGTAGATGCCATCCCTAATCATGCTTCAACAACTAGCTAATGAGATACTAACCTTGTTCACATCTTGATGAAATTGGATTTCCTTCGCCAAATGTTTTGGCAGAAGTTCCCCAACATATACAACCACTCATATTTCAGGTAGAACTTGCTCAAAATATCCAGGCAATTATGGAGAATAAATTGATTTAGGTTTTCCCTTCAATTTCTACTAGAAGCATTCCCAATTCATTCATCAACTTATCCATGACCTCTTGTCTTTCTAACTTACTCAAGTATCTGAAGAGTCGCATGAGACCATATATTTCTATGAACCTCTCACCTCTCCACAAGAGACTTTGATTAATAGGCATCATATGACATCCTTAGTGAGAACACATTTCATTTTCCTAAGCAGTAAGAATTAAAACCTAGATTCTTTTCAAATCATCTATTCTGGACAAGTAAATATGATTCCTTTTAATAAACAATAAGCAAAATAAAACCATTTGAAAATCCTGAGAATCATAAATAAATACACCGATCAAATCTTCGAATTTATCCATTTATATTGATTCCCTCAAAATAATACTCCCCCCGTCCCTCGGTAAGAGTCCAATTTTACCATTTTTGTTGTCCCACCCAAAGGATTCCATTTCCTTTTTTGGACATATGGGACCCACCCACACCTACTAATACAATTAAAACATGAGGCCCACACACTCACTAATACAACTACCACTACACATTAAATAATAATACTCCTTAATCCACGTGCTCAAAAGTAAATGATGTTGGATTGTATATTAGAAGTCTAGCTTTTTATATGAACAATGTTATAACAATTTATTTGAAATGAGAACCATATGATCAAATGATTGCATCTTATAATTTATTTATATGTTCGATGCAATAGTCCACTTACTTTATACTATAGATAATATGTTGTGTGACAACACGCGGAAGATCATATTATCGATTTTCTTATAAAGTATAAACAGATGCTCACAACTGAGATAAACGAGGACTCTCTATCGGGATGATTATAGTGTGATTTGGTATTAGGCTTGTCTTGGATATAGAATCACATTAGTGAACTTGTGTATATTGAGCAGGACCGCTTGAGATTGTTCGACTTATACTGAGTTATAGAAGAACTTGATCTCAGTTATTATGGATGTTCGTGCTCTTAATCCCTATACAATAACCTCAACACGTAAGGCAGTATGTATTTCTTTGATTCATCAATGGGTGAGATTTACAAGTAATTAAATCAACAAACTCGGTGAGTTGAGAAATAGTGCTGTCTCTATGGTGTGCTGTTGATTGTAGAAGGAATCCACGTCGGAAATATGTTGATGATGTCCCCTTGAGGAGCTCATAAGGATTATCATGTAAACCTTGCAGGTGGATTTATTCCGGTATGGTAATGAGGTTGAGTGGTATTACTCTTGGATGCGATATTAATTAATGGAGTTGTTAGTAATTTAATTAATTAATGGATATTGTATATCTTAAACATGGGGAGACTAACATGCTCATAATAAGAAGGAGCCCATAACGTAATTATGAGATTAGAACGGTAGTGCAGTAATAATATTTTAGTGGTATATATTATTATTATTATTGGACTTAAGTATAAGCTTTGGGCTAAACTTGGATACTTAAGCCCAATGGAGGCCCAACTCTAATTTCTCCTCCTGGTCTCTATTTTAGCCCATATATAAGTCATCTTAGCTGTCCGAAAACCCTAATCTATGAGATTAATCACGCGTAACACTGTGAGGAGGGTGAAGGAATCACAGATTGAGAAGATCTCGAAAATCGTCGCCCACACGACGTCGAGATTGGACTTGGGAATACAGCAGAAGACTGGAGGTTGTTTGCTGCTGCTGTCCGCCACATTCTATGACTTTTATAAAATTGTACAGACTTTACAACAGAATGTGTGATATACTGATGGAAAGCCACGGAAGAGGGAATCGTTTTGGCATGTAGATCACTCAAATCCGACATCGAATGAGAGAGTTATGCCCAAAACGGTGAGACTGCACAAGCTAGTGGCGAGAATTCATCGTCTTCAACATACCCTGGTGAAAGGTAATACGTTTCTTGTTTTCTTGCTTCCGCTGCATGTTAGAAACATATGGAACCCTAATGGTTCATGTTAACCAAACGATCAAACGCCAACAAATTAGACTTTTACCAAGGGACGGAGGGAGTATAAAAATAAAATTCACCGACATCTCAAGCACTGTGAGTCTGCAAGCCACGATAGTGCGGATGTTTACAAACCCGAACATTTACAAGAGAAGGTTTTACCCATTAATTTTATTTGTCAACCTAACCTCCTGACAAAATAATTAATAGTCGGTTCCTCTTTAGCCATGCAAATAATAGCAGTGACTTCGATTGGGAGGATACTTATTATTTGCACCTATGTGTTCACCATTATTTGACCCCAAGTCCATTGCTCAAGCTTATGTGCCTTACAGATGGAAAAGTACACACGCACTCGGATAACTTCCTATAGTCATCAATTATAAGTTTGTACCAGTGAACCACATATAAACTTATCCGATGAGGAGGAAGGTCAAAGCCAACACGCAAGTTCATGTGCATCACATTACAAACAATAATTATTTAATGAAGTCTGTACCAGTGATCCATGAATAAACTCATCCGACGGGGAGGAAGGTCTACGCCAACATGCAAGTTTACTCACATCACTTACAAACGAATAATGGAGGCCGCGAGAATTAATTACCAATTCCCTCTCCCACTTAGTTATTTAACACTGATGGTTTTTACATGCATATAATATTCAAAAATAAAATACGCAACCTAGCATGCTCCTATTACGCCAATTAAGACAATAAATCACAGAGAATTATGTAAACATATATAACAATAATCAGATAATTAAATTAAATTATGAACAATTATATATCAATAAATTCGATTGTTCGCCTCCAAGGACGAATGTCGGCAAAGACCTCTAGATTATTAAACTTTCGAAAATTTCAGATTATCAATTTTTCGAAACTATCGATATCGACCATCAATATCGTCCAAATTTTTAAAATCATCGATATCGACCAAATTATCAAATTTTCAAAAATTTGAGATTATCAAATTTTTAAAATTATCAATATCGACCGTCGATATCGTCCAAATTATCAAAATCATCGATATCAACATGCAACCATATATAATAATAATAGATAATTAAATCAATTATGATAGTTATATATCAAGAAATAAATACAAAAAACGAAGAAACACATAAACTAGCCCAACTGCCCGCGGAAACACCTGCATGACTAGTGCAGGGTATCCGCACGAGTCGTGCTGCCATCACAAGCCTGCAGCTAGTCTATCGCGCACAGCAACGTACGAGAAAATGCGCGCATGGCCTAAACTTCGTCCGCATGATTCGTGCAGAGTCTGGGCACGAGTCGTGCCGTCACACGCCTGCCAGCAAGCTGACTGTCATCACGCTTGATGCCCTGCTCAACTCGCCCAGAATGATGCTGACTTGCCCAGAACACCGTCAACTCACCCGGAACACATGTCAGCTATCCCAAAATTCTCAAGGGAACTCACGATTTAGTTACATGTAAATTTCACCAATTGATGAATCAAAAAAATACATACTGCCTTACGTGTCGAGGTTATTGTATAGGGATTAAGAGCAACGAATATCCATAATAACTGAGATCAAGTTCTTCTATAAGTCAGTATAAGTCGAACGATCTCAAGTGGTCCTGCTCAATACACACAAAACACACTAATATGATTCTATAGTCAAGACAAACTAATACCAAATCACGCTACAACCATCCCGATAGAGAGTTCCCGTCTATCTCGGTTGTGAGCATCTGTTTATACTTTATAAAAAAACCGATAATATGATCTTCCGCGTGTTGTCGCATAACATATTATCTACAGTATAAAGTAAGTGGACTATTGCATCGAACATATAAATAAATTATAAGACACAATCATTTTATCATATGACTCTCATTTCAAATAAATTTTTATAACGTTGTTCATACTAAAACTAGACGTTTAGTATACAATCCAACAAAAAGTACATAGGATCAAATCCCAACACTAACCCCTTCAGTCTAGTTACTAATTATTCTCTAAATCTCTCTTAGAAGGTAATATCTAGAGGTAATTCTCATTTTTGTACGTAATAAAGCCTACGATAGATTGATTACTCTCATCGGGTTCAAATATTCCTTCGATCAAACCTAAACCCGATGTCTTCTCATGCTAAATCTAATACTTTGAAGGGTCGTTTCAGTCACACCTCAAGCAATACCTACATAAATTAATATGATGACACTTAATTAATTAACATGAGTAAAAAATTAATTAATAATTTATTAAATTAACATGTTACCCCATAATTAATAAATCATATTAACATACAATTCATACATCACAAAGCCCATGAGAGATATCAAATAGTCATAAAGTCCAAACCATATTTAATTTGTATAATCAAATAAACATTAAGCACAAGCTAATCATGTCTCTAACTTCACAAGAAGGATTAGCCAAGCATAATTTTTTTTGGAAAAAGCCAATATTTTATTAAAATGAGTATAGCATAAGAGGTGCTCAATATGGTGCAAAAATTACAAAATAAACTTATAGGACAACTTACGTGAAGCAACAAACATTTTCCCCTCACATTCTTTACAAAGTAATGCATGTTTGGGGTTCTCTCATCCATTCACTAAGAGGGTATCCTGATCTTATTCTCTCCTTATGTTTGATCCAAAGTCATGTGTTGACTTTAGTCTTCATCACTATATTCTCACAATCAACGGTCCTTCCATTAAACAGTTTATCATTTCTTGTCCTCCAAATTTTCCATATCACATTTTTTTTCAAGAATACCTTCTCACTGTGATTAGCCAAGCATAATGAAAACAACAAAATAAAAATATACTTCATTACAATAATTTATGGGAGCTAAAATTCAAAGGAAATTACAAAAATAATTAAAAACTCTCCTTCAATTTCTTCTTCAAAATTCCACCTCTTGCGTTAATTCCAAGTAGGCTTAAAACATCAATAGTAAATGAGTGAAAGATTAGAAGATGAACTATGGAATGAATGAAATAATTAAAAAAAAAAGAGAAAAAGAAAGAAGAGAGAATATGTGTGGAATGAGGCTCTGTTTTATGGAATGATAAAAATCTTATAAATGGAGTATTTATAGTGAAGAAAAATTAAGTTAAAATGAGGAAATATTTGGACACATGTCATATTCTGGATAGATCAAACAACCCAACACGACCTTAGAGTGGGCGTGTAAAGTGGTGCTTAGCCATGTAGAATGTTAAGTAGGCGTGTAGTGTGTGATGGTGACTTAGTAGGGGTGCTTGTGCATTGGTTGGTTGGCTTGGTTAATTAATCACATACCCTTAGCATTTTTATATGCCCAAGAGATGGGCGTGTACTCCCCATTAGCCCACTTGAATACTAAACATGCCATGGTTGGGCGTGTGACATCTTGAGGCTGTATTTCTTCTGTCTACTTTCTTCCTTCACTTGTTTCATTCTTTCATGTCTAATATCACACTAAATTATGAATTTCTACAAGAAAAATAACATGATTCTGATAAGAAGCAAAATTAGGGTTCACTATTGACGGAAGCGGGCTTAGGTCCACTATTTGTGGACTAACCTTATTTATTTTAATTATATTTATTATGTTTAGGGCTTGAGCCCATTGTTTGTGGGCTAAGTTTATTTATTTTAATTAAGTTTAGGTTTTTAGGGTTTTGATTTCTTTCCATTTTGATATTAGTGAGTAGTAGTATTTAAGGAGTTGATTAGGGTTTATGGATTTTATCACATTATTATTGAATTAATTAAGGAGCCTGGAGGCTTTTGGGCAAACATAGTTTTCCTTTTGATTTGGCAAACGGTATTTACCCGTTTGATTGTTTTTATTTTTATTTTTCTGTTCTTATCAGATTCACACACTTTACCCCGTATAATACAAACAATAAAAAAATATGGAATAAAATACTAAGAATAACAAAAAATACATAAAAATCACATGAACAAGACTCTAAAATTTAGCAAATTTTCACGGTAAATAAACCCCCAAACTTATAGTGTTGTTTGTCCCAATACAACGAAAAATTAAAGAAAAAAATTAGAGAGTAAATTTGCGTATGTAGATATTAGAGATTAACAACAAAAATAATGTAAATATTAACCATAAATAAAGAATCACCAACAAATTAAAATATTACAAGTGGGAAACTTTAATACTTTACCTTTAATGTCCTAACCTCACGGATAGTGTATCACTCCACTCATTTTATTTTAGAGGGTATTTCTCATCAATTGATAATAACATACTCACCATTAGAAACTCAATTAATCACTACAAGAAATTTAATCAATACCTAAATATAAAATGCCCACACATGAAATGTGTGATTAAATTGTGACACATAATATTTTTATGTGTGGGTAATGTAACAAATCTAAAATATTTAATTGTGACATTTAAAATGTGTCACTAAAAATCAATAATAACATTTTAATTTTACGGATTATTTTAGATATTAAGAATTTCCACACATGAGTATAGATATTATAATTGTGTAACTAATAATATATTACTTAGCTACACATAAAATTTATGTGTGGCTAAAAAAAATCACATATGATGATATAATATTTTATTTGACAAAAATAATTAAGTAATAGAAAATACAAATTTAAAAATATATTACTAATAAAGTATTATAAAATATAATAATATTTAGATAAAATAGCTTATTTTGGAAACATATCTATAAGCAATTAAAATTTACGGTCCAATCAGATGGCGACACGTGGATTTTCTTGATTAAATATCAATTTTAATTTATTTTGGAATTTAAATAAATTAATTCCTAAAAATAAATTGATAATTAATTTGTCCAACAAATTAAATGGGGCTTAAATTAAAAGAGGTCTGGCCTAAGTCAAACAAGCCCAACTTAAACGTGTCCTGATCCAAGTTAAATAAGGCCCGACTCAAGTTAGATAGGTCCAGACAAATTAAATCAGGCCCAAGACAAATAACCTTGACTTAACGCCTAAGCAAGCGGAAGGCCCAAGCCCGCATAATTAGGTCAAAACAACCTTGGACTAATCAGAATGCGAGTTATTTATAGGGCATCCTCATCCTTCACCTTTATAAGGAGCCCTCCTCCATTCATTACACACATATTCAAGCACTCGAAGAAGACGACGCTCTTGAAGAGATCAAGAACATGAGCAATGCTCCCTCAAGATCTTCAAGCTTCAAGCGAAGAACAAATCGAGGATCTTCAAGCAATCTTCAAGTCTTCAAGCTCAAGATCTTCAAGCAATCTTCAAGTCTTCAAGCTCAAGGTCTTCAAATCTTCAAAGCTTCAAGCGAAGAACAGTCGAAGATCTTCAAGCAAGTCTTCAGATCTTCAAAGCTTCAAGTGAAGAACAAATCGAAGATCTTCAATCATCTTCAAGCTTCAAGTCAAGATCTTCAAGCAACTCTCAAGATCTTCAAGCTCCAAGCGAAGAACAAGTTCAAGCATCTTCAAGCTTCAAGTCAAGAGCGGCCTTCGATCTTCAAGCTTCAAGTCAAGAAAAACTTAAGATCATCTTCAAGCAAGCTTCAAGTCAAGAACGGCCACCAATTCGGGATCAAGACTCCAAGTCCCCCAGATCAAACGTTCTTCGCGGAAAGCTCAATCAATGTTCAATCCGAACAAAGGTTCAATGCCTCCGGATCAACGTTCAAGACTACACACCTGAGTGCGGACAAGCTTCGTTTGAAGATCCAGCTCAACACACACGCTGTCAACACAGTCAGCATACACTCCAATAAAAAAAGTCAAATTCAACATACACAAGTCAAGTCAAAGTTAAGTCAAGCCAAATTGGTTCGAGAGAAGAATCAGAGGATTGATTGAGATTGTAACCCGCTTACATACTCTTTCATATTAAATCCATCTGAAACTATCTTTGTACTCAATTTGTATCTATTTTATTATAAATATAATATTTGTTGTTACATTATCATATATATATATATATATATATATATATATATATATATATATATATATATATATATATATATATATATAATTATCAAAAAATTAAATGAAATAAATACCTATATAGCCTAATGGCTAAAGCTTCCTTTCACGCGTTCGCAGGTTTGGGTTCGAATTTTACAAGGAACAAAAAATTATATGCTTCAAATTTCCATAAAACCCAAATCTAAAAAATTATATACTTCAAATTTCCATAAAACCCAAATTTCTTGTAGTGAATGTCCATAAAAGGTGAAAGAGGTCTAATATTTGGGTGTAATGGAAAGTCCTTTGGTAAGGAACGATAATTATAGGACTAAAATGACTGAAAATATGGAAAGATCTTATTGAAAGAGTCGTCACCTTTATAATTTTTCTATTTTCTCCTTTTTTTCTTGCAATTCTTTTTTTTTTTCTTCAAGCATTCTTCCTCTATATTCTAACACACAAGCTCATTTTTTTTTTAGCTTTTCAAGAACTTGTATGGATAAGACCATGACGGTTCAAGTTCTTATATATATATATATATATATATATATATATATATATATATATATATATATATATATATATATATATATATATATATATATATATATATATAAATCTCACATCTCACTTTTTTTTCAACATATTTTTTTCTTTCATATGTATCTTTCTTTTCTTACTACTTGTGCTTCAAATTATTTAACTTCCCTTTCTCTAATCAAACTCTTTCACATAATGTTCTTTTTAGTTTAAAGCGGTATCTTAACTAAAGAATATGCTCATGAAATATTCTTATATGGTTCAAATTGTTTTTGGCTAGAAAAAGAGTATGGTAAGTAACTTATTATAAAATACGGGATGCTACTGTTGGAGAGGGGTGTGTTGCATTGAGATGCACTTAGAATTGCATTGTGCATGAACATTTGTGTCTCAACCACCCTTCCGGTAGACAGTGGAGTATGCCGCCTTTTTTTTTAATAATAATTTTCTCTTTTACATTAAAATGAGAGGGACTGGGGTACTTCTTAATTAAATCATGCTCTTTCAATGAAAGTTTTTGATTCATCTATCATTATAAATGGCACGAACGAAGAAAAAGTGACGGGCATATAAATGAAATGTTGTTTTTTATTTTATTTTTTAAATGGAATTTTATCAATACAGGGCCTGAAAAATGGGTAATCTATCAGTTCAGGGTTTGAATTATGTATACTATCGATTTGGGGCCTGAATTATGTAAAACTATCAATTCAGGGCCTGAACTTAGACCCTAAATTGATAAAATAGGTGATAATATTTGACAAATTCAGGTCTTGGATTGATAGTTTTACATATTTCTGGCATTGGATTGATAGAAAAAATAATACAGGCCCCTAATTGATAGTTTACCCATAATTCGGGCCTTGAATTGATAAAAGCCCTTTTTAAATTTATTTTATTTAAATAACTATTATACCCTAAACCCTAGGAATAAATTATACCCTAAACCAGAAGAGTAAAATTATAATTATACCCTAAACCCTAAACCCTAGGGATAAATTATACCCTAAACCACAAGTGTAAAATTACAATTATACCCTAAACCCTAAACCCTAGGGATAAATTATACCCTAAACCCTAGGGATAAATTATACCCTAAACCACCTAAACCACAAGGGTAAAATTACAATTATACCCTAAACCGTAGGGATAAATTATACCCTAAACCACAATGGTAAAATTGCAATTATATACCTAAAATTAAATAAATATTAAAAAAACAGTAAGTTAAAAAAAAGAGGAAAACACACACTGAAGGTGAAGGAAGGAGGTTGTACCAGGGGTAGTACCAATTGGAGGTTGTACACAAGTCTTTATCCAATAGAATAATTATATTTATAAATATTTCAAATATATTTTTATTAAATATCAAATTCGTATTTTTAAAATGTAATACCTTGAATTTTTTTTTGTGATTTTAGTTGCACTTGATGCACCGATACTTACGTACCCCTATGTTTATAGCTTAAAAATGGATTAGTGGTAGTTATTTATAAAACAATATTAATTATAATTTTATTTAATAGTAGAAATTATGTTAAAAATCAATCTAACAGTTAACAGTTAAAATCGTCGGTGTATTACATCTAAACTCTTTTTGCAGGTTTAATAAAGGGTGATATAATATTTAAATAGACATATTAATGAGATCGCGCCATTACCTGCAAAATGTGTATGAAGATTAATTTCACTTGACTATGGGTCTTGATTAGCAATAATTATCGCTGTTTATTGATTTATTATTTTAAATCTACAACCACCCGACCTAATGAGATGTGTAGCCACGAGATGCTAAAATGATAATAAATCCTTATATTAACTACTACTACTAATAATAAATCCTTATGTATTAACTTCTTTTAATATATTTACATTTACATACTGTAAAGTTATAAAATTTTGGATTATTAATAGGAAATGAAGGTCAATCCTTTAAAAAAAAAACTTCTGAAATAGAGATACAAAATCACAAAATTGATATATATTCTGGGATGAATTAATGGAGGGAGTGTGTTTTTAGTTAAAATTAATATTATACAAATGAACTTGTCATGTGTAAATCTGTTAATAGACACCAAAAATTTAATTATTCTTCATAAACTAAATTATAAAAAATAAACTGGAGTATAGTTTTCATTAAGAAAAAGTCCCCCCCCCCCCCCCCCCCCCCCCGTTTTTACTTTTGATTTCAAAAGCAAAATCTAGATACTTTAAAATATAAATAAAAAGTAAAGTATATTATGGGTTAAAAGTGAATGATAATTTTAAAATTAATATATATATATATAGACCCGACTCGACTGACAGATAATCCGACGTTAATAGCAGGTCTAATTCCGCGATAAAAGAGCTCTGTTTCCAAACAGATTTGTCCATCAGTAATGGAAATTAAGTAAAGTATATTATGGGTTAAAAGTGAATGATAATTTTAAAATTAATATATATATATATATATATATATATATATATATATATATATATATATATATATATATATATATATATATATATATATATATATATATATATATATATGTGATGAGATGTTATGTTGAGTGCATTTTTTTTCATTGTATTAATTAAATAAAAAATGACTTAAATGCCACAATTAATAAATTGTTTTTAAAAATGTGATCTAATTTTTTTTAATCGTAATTTTTTGACCTTTTTTCACTTTTTTTTATATAATTAATATATATATATATATATATATATATATATATATATATATATATATATATATATATATATATATATATATATATTTATATATAGTTTCATGTAGAGTTACACATATAATCGCTTGGAGCATTAAAAAGCCCATTTATAATTGCATATATATTCATATTTAGTGTTGCATGAGAAATTGTATATGAAATCGCATGCTTAGCTGCAGACGTAATCTCACGAAGCGTCATGTAATTTTTTTTATAAAGTAGAACTATTTTAGAAAAAAAATTATAGTGTGAAAGTGTGCGTGGTTGAAAAACCAGCATGACATGTGTCGTTCCTAGTGCTGCAACACTCTGAATGACACTAATTGCAAAGAACAGAAACAACAACAAAAAATATAACGAGACAAGACTAACTCTTTCACAAACTTACGTTTGTGGCGGCCTCATGACTAAAACTTCACTAAACATGGAAAATTAGTAAATACAAAGTTTTCAAGAATACAATCTAGCTCTCTAGAATATACCTATCTAACTCGTAAAGTAGACCTATTATAAGATCTAAAAACGTGATATGAAATCACAAAACTACTCTCAAAACGAATATTGTAATTAGACAATTATATTCTTCTAGCAAGAGACCTCTCATCTCTCCAACGCTCCAAAGAGAATAGGCAAGTGCGGCCCTGGGTGTGGTAACACTTGAACTAGCATCCAAAGAATATCTTTAATGTGTGGATATTTATCTGATCTTCTTCGCTCTTAGTATGAAGACACTAAGCGTGTTTTTATCAGTCCAAAATACGCCTGCTTCAAAACCAGTAATGAACCTGCCTTTATCAGTTTATCTTGAACACAAATATCTCAAATGCAATCTCCATCACTTTCTTAAAAATAGGAAATTTGTAACCTCTCTCTTTACGTTCTTATCATGATTTCCTTCAAATATCCAGAAACTCTTTCTCCCATGTTCAATTAGTTATCTTAAAAATCAACACAATAACAACCAAGACAACATGACGCAATTAATTGAACACGTGATGTGGAGAGATGAAATTCAGAGTGTGACTTCAAGTGTGACAACATCATCAGTCACACGAACATAGTGGATGACGTTTTTTTCAAATTGAAAGATTAATAGTATTCTCTCTATTTATAACTCAATTTTTACACTTAATATTTTTGTCCATCTACTATCTTCTTCACATTCCATATAAGGAAAGAACTTCAAATCAAATAATCTTATTATAAAATTTAATTTCAAATTTATTATCTACTTTTTACACACATAACATTCATTACATTTTATTTATTATCTAAAAATACCACATTACCCCCTAAAAATAAATTTTCTCAATACCCACAAAAATAAAAGTGCGAAAACGAGTTATAAATGAGAGAGATAAACATTTTTTCATATGCCCCTATTATAAATTTATAATTTGTTCACTAGGCAAAAATGAAAATAATTCAGAAATAGTCAAATTATCAAAAAGTAGTATAGCTAGTATATGGTGAAATAGGCAGGCAGACTGGAAAACAATAATGTCAAAGTTGGGTTATTTAATAAGCTAGTGAAGATAGGATTGCAAAACATTTATAACACCCATTTGTGTTGAGACACAACAGCGGAGAGATGAGTTCGAGGTTACGAAGTCTTTGGAACCATCCGGTGGGTCCAAAGACGATCCATTTCTGGGCACCCACCTTCAAGTGGGGCCTCAGCATCGCTAACGTCTCCGACTTCTCGAAGCCGCCGGAGACGCTGTCGTATCCTCAGCAGGCTGTGATCGCCACCACCGGCCTTATCTGGTCACGCTACTGCTTCTGCATCACTCCCTGGAACTGGAATCTCTTCTCTGTCAACGCCGCCATGGCTTGCACCGGCTTCTACCAGCTCGCCAGGAAGCTCCGCCACGACTACCTTGCTCCGCCGTCCACCGATGATGACCTTGCTCACCCTTCAGTTGCAGTGGAATAATATTGATTTATCTCCCTAGCTCTTTACTGCTTTTATTTAAATTACATGATATTGTTGAAAAAGAAATTATTCAACTTCCCTACAATCTTCTTTTAGTCTGTTGTCAAATCTATTTGTGTTTCGTCAGCCTTAAGATACATTGCATCTTTTAATATTACATATTCCCTTTGTCCCATCTTAATGGTTACATATTTTTTTTTGAGCGCCCTAATACTTACATTTCCCTTTTTAGCATATGAGACCCACACAAATTAATTATTTCTCTTTCCATGGACCCACACATCACATTAATACACCTACACACTTTACATTAAAATATTATTTCTCTCACCTCAATACACATTAAAATACTATACTCATTAATTCACTTGCAAAAGAAAACGTAACCTTAAAAACAGGACGGAGGAAGTATATTATATAAATGACAAGTGTGGAGAAAGATTTCAACCTTTTATTAAGGTTCATATTTTTTTCAGCATATACTCCCTTCGTTCCACATTAATATTTATATTTATTTTTTGCACGTAGATTAAGAGATATAATATTTTAATATGTAGTGAGGTGAGAGAAATAATATTTAATGTGAAGTGGATAATTAAAATAGTATTGTGTGTGGGCTCTATATGGAATAGTTAATTGTTTTGTGTGAGCCCAATTTGACAAAAAAATGAAACGTAAACTTTAACTTGAGACAAATTAAAATGAAAAATGTAAACCTTAACATAGGACGGAGGGAGTACTCTCTCCGTCCCCCAAATTTGTTCACCTTTATTGTACCACGGAAATTAAGAAAATGTTGCTTTTGGATTAATTTTATTAACTTTTGGGGAGATAATTTGATATTTTTAAGTAATAAATAGTAAAATATAAAGTATGTTATGTGTGAAAAGAAGGGATGACATTTTTTAAATTATTGTGTACTTTTAAAGTATTAGATTATAATGATATATATTTCTTTTTTTTGGTGAACGATTATGTGGGACGAATAAATAAGAAAAAAAAGTAAATGATTTTTAGGGACTGGAGAGTAGATTTTATGCATTATGTTGTTGCCTTATTGGATTTAATTCTTATTATTATATTTTGGTGTTATATCAGCTATTATACATTTTATATAAATGACACCAATGCGGAGAAAAATCTAAAAAAAATAAAAATTTAAGGTTCATATTATTTTTAAGGTATAGAGTTTATGTATATTTTATGTGTAGCTTGTCAACAGTTAGTAATAGGAGATAATCCCTCCATTTTAGATGACACACTTTTCTTTCTAGATTGTCCCATTAAAATTGATATATTTTTTTAATTATATGAGACCCACACAAATCAATTAATATATTTACATGGATCTCACACACTACTAATATAACTATCCATTAAAATATTATATACTATTCATTAAATTATTATACTCTTTAATTTTCGTGCTAAAAAAGTGATAACTTTCTTGGAGGGAATATATACTCCCTCTGTCCCAAGCTAAGAGGACAATTTTTCCATTTTGGTCGTCTCACCCAAAGAGTCCCATTTCTTTTTTTACACACATGGGACCCACATATCCCTTCTAATACAATTAAAATATGGGACCCACACTCCCACTAATACAACTACCCACTACACATTAAATAATAATACTCCTTACTCTACGTGTAAAAAAACAAATGAGCCTCTTACATCGGTACGAGGGGAGTATATTATAGTATGAAGTTTAACGAGAGGTTCGATCTGTGGTAGCTTGGTTGCCTCTTACATTTTAGAAATTTGCAATTGTTCCACTTTCTACATTTTTGTAAGTGGTGTGATATGTATCACCCAGTGTTTGGATCTAAGATCATGTAATCAAAATTTTATCCGGCCCACGGATACATTTAGTATTTTTACATATTACTCCCTCTGTCCCAGTTCGATTCTTCTATTACATTTTGATGTTATATCTCTTATTGCGCATCGTTGGATGATTGACATGTATGATATAATAAAATATATATCCTAAAGGGAAAGTTTAAACCTTTGGGACAATGGTTGAGATTTTCTTCTCCGTACACATGTCATTCATATAATGCGTGTAACAGGAGATGTAACATCAAATGTAAAAGAACATCCAAGATCCCCTCCGTCCTATACCACCCTTCACACTTTCCTTATTCGTTTTTCCCACACCACCCTTTACACTTCAAAAAATGAAATATCACTTTATTCAATAACCTCAAAAGTTACTTTAATTCCAAATTTGCCACTTCTTTTTCATACACATGCCATTACTTTATACTCCATCTGACCCGCGTTAAGGTTAACGTTTTCCATTTTGAGTTGTTCCAAGTTAAGGTTTACATTTCTTTTTTTTGTCATGTTGGGCGCACACAAAACAATTAATTATTTCATGTAGGGACCCCACACACAACACTAATACAACTACCCAATTTACATTAAATATTATTTCTCTCACCTCACTATAAATTAAAATATTATATCTCTTAATCTCTGAGCAAAAGTACAACGTCAACATTAACACGGGATGGAAGGAGTATTTTTTTACCTAAAAATACTATAATATCCTCAAAATTTAACAAATTCAAAAGAGCAATTTTTTAAACAAGGTGATACAATAAATGGGGAGTGTGGTCCGAAACAGGAGTACAATATTTTATAATAAATTTATCAATATCTTATGATCATTTTTCTCATAATACATGGTAGTAATATATTATCTCACAAATATATAGATATGCAGTATAATATTTGATTTTTTTATTATATTATGTGAAATTGCATAGAAATGGCCATTTTAAAATTATAAAAATCCTCTAAAGAACCATGACAATTACACATTCTTATTCAGCGTGTTTCTTGAAAAGGCTTACGTTTTCCTTTATGATGGATAAAATTTACCGAAAATAATTATATACTCACTCTGTCCCACAATAATTTGCACCACCAAAAAAAAATCACATCAATTCCTGACCTCAAAAGTTAATCTTAATTACAAATTTATCACTTCTACCTAACGCACATAACATACTTTATAATTTATTTATTACATAAAAAGTCTACATTATCCTCTAAAAGTCAATAAAGTTGGTCAAAAAGTAACTTTGCTTAAACTCCGTGTGTACAGTAACGGTGCAAGCTTCTCTGGGACGGAGCTAGAGGACTATATTTCTATGAGATTTATAAAGTTAAATTCATTTTTTGCCCTATAACTAAGTAACACTTCGATTTTTGCCGTAAAAAAGATAAGTGATTTAATTTTGCCCTATAACTAATGAATTGTTTCAATTTTTGCCCAATTTTTGCCGAAAAATACAAATTTCGTCGGAATCCACCACGTAATACAAATTTTTTTATGTCCTCTAGTTTTAGGGTGACTATTTCCCGACAACTTTTGTGGATATATCTACCATTAATATTTATATTCCTTCTGCTAATAAGGATAATCTAGAATTGCATGGCTATAATTGAATGTTTTTTTTCCTTTGGCTAATAAGGAAATTTCTGTTAACTATTGGATTAGTTTGCCGTGGCAGAAATTAATGGCAGTATGGATGACATGAAAGAATTTATATATAGTTGATAATGAAAAGAACATTTTAGCAACAAAATGTATTTTTCTCATAAATTTTAAAAGTAGTGCAGAGTTGGAAAAATACAAATACGATGCAGAATTGATTAGGATGAATATTCAGACGCATGGTGATTGAATATTGTTTATTGATGAAAGATCCATGGATCGATTTTATTATAATCTTAATTACTCGATCCTAATGGACAGGGGCGACGAGAGCCGTCAATGGAGTCTTCATTTGGCAAGAGAGCTTAAGCAGCTCGGTGAAGTCGATGGGGTTAGCCTTGTCCTCCGCCCACTGGAAGCTCTTCACCAGCTGAGCCACCCACAGCTCCACCGTGGCCATTCCCAGGTTTTTTCCCGGGCAGACCCTACGGCCAGCCCCGAAGGGAGCGAGCCTGAGGTCGCAGCCACGGACATCAACGTCGGCCCCGCCCATATCTTATGAATCATATTCAATTCGAATATTATTCGAACTAAAATATTTATTCGAATTCGAATTTTTCGAATTCGAATACTGATATTCGAATTCGAATTATTTGATTAATTTACAACCCTATTTGGGCCAGTGCTGATATGGGCCACACACATGGATCAAAAATGTTGTCTATTTGTGGAAACACGCCAGTGCTGATATGGGCCGCACGCACATGTTGGGCCAAGGCTTGAGAAAAGTGAGCATAGACAACAGCTAAAAGCGTTGTCTATTATGGATCAGAAATGTTGTCTATTTGGGAAAACAAGCATAAGCCACAAGAGATATTCGATCGAGTTTTCTTCTCCTCGATCAAATTTTTAGGATATGCGCCACGTCACCATGTTCTCCCGTTCTGTTTTTCACGCAAGATGCGTGCTGATGGGCTAGTAGCCAGCTGATGGGTCCACGCATTTGGGCCAGTGCAGATATGGGTCGCATGCAAATGTTGGGCCAAGGTTGAGGAGGGCCCCCTTTAATTAAAAATAGAAAAGGATTTAATTTTGCAGAGGCTGGGACTCAAACCCGCGACCTCTGCCTTGTGGAGCCCGCATGCAATCCGCTGTGCTAGGATCGGCTTTTGTTTATAAGCCGTACGGAATTCCTTTTAAACTCGGTTTCTGGAATCGAATTTTATCAAAAAAAGCCCATTTCCACCCTTAATCCCATTTCCCCACTTAAGCCCATTACCCAATTTTTTGTCCTAATCCTTCATACATATAAATACCTCATTTTCATCTTTGGAGGCCTCCCAACTCCCACAATTCCCATTCCATCATTTTTTGAGGCAACACCACACCTTTCTTCTTCATCCATTAAATTCTCTATTAATTAGTTGAGAGAGCTTTTTAATTAAAGATCTCCATAGTTGAGATCCCTCCCCCTTTCGGGGTGAGGGATCCATAATTTTAATGCTTTTCTAGATTAGGAATTTATTGCTTTCAAAGAAGGTGGAGACACCAAGGAGGAGATAATCTTCATGAATGTAACACTTCATTAAGGTGTAATCTAATCCTACTTATTATCTTTCTATTTTCTATGTTTTGGTGGTTGATTGAAGTCATGATTATTGATTAATTTATGAAAATGTCTTAATTGAATTTCCGGCTTTGATTAGATTTTATTTATGAAATTCACATGCCTTGTAGTAATATGAGATTTATGTCTTTGTTATTAGTGCATTGTGATTAAGTTGTGTATTGTGTATCGGCATGTCTTGTCATTGTTTTACCCTTAGTTGTTTTGCATGATTATCATATGCGAGTTTCTTCCATTTATTACATGTGAGTTTAATATAAGGGGAGATTAGCCAAGGAGTCCTTATATTTAAATTGATGTCTTGTC
Source organism: Pogostemon cablin (assembly GCA_023678885.1). Lineage (NCBI taxonomy): Eukaryota > Viridiplantae > Streptophyta > Magnoliopsida > Lamiales > Lamiaceae > Pogostemon > Pogostemon cablin. The sequence goes on along the minus strand of CM042964.1, from coordinate 10,432,407 downwards.
ACTTGTTTTGATTGAATTGAAATGGTTTTAAAATGACTCAATCTCATTGATATCTTGATTCAATTCTAGGTGAATTCCCCTCCTCGTTCTTTCTTTTCTTTCGTTACTCGGGGACGAGCAACACTTTAAGTTTGAGGGTTTGATCGGCGTGAAATTCACCTAGAATTTTAATTGCATGAATTTACTTGGATTTATTTGGTTTTAATTCAATAATTAAGCATGATTTTAATGAAAATATTATTAATTGCTTGATTAGTTTGAGAGGTATTCCTGTTTATTTTGCAGAAAAATGGGTGTTTTGAGCTTGAAAGAGCGATAGAAGAAATGAGAATTAAATTGGGATTAAAACAAGAAAAAAAGGATTGCAGCTAAAAAGACAACATAGCTGAAGAGGGCTACGACAACACTTTTTTTGGGTGTTAAGAAAAGTGAGCATAGACAACAGCTAAAAGCGCTGTCTATTATGGATCAGAAATGTTGTCTATTTGGGGAAACAAGCATAAGCCACTGTAAGAGATATTCGATCGAGTTTTCAACTCCTCGATCGAATTTTTAGGATTGATCGAATTTTTAGGATATGCTTCACGTCACCCTGTTCTCCCGTTCTACTTTTCACACAAGATGCGTGCTGATGGGCTAGCAGCCAGCTGATGGGCCCGCGCATTTGGGCCTAGGGTTGTAAACGAATTGAATCGAATCGAATACTAAGATATTTGAATGATATTTGGTTATATATTCGAATATTCGAATTCGAATTCAATTATAAACGAATTTAAAATCGAATTCGTATTCGATACGAAAGCAATAAATGAACTATTCGAATATATTCGAGTATTCGAATTTGAACATTCGAAATTGAATATTTGAATTCGAATTCGATTCGAAATTGTAAATTCATTTTTTTAAAATATTTTTTTAATTTCTTGTACTATTAATAAATTTAAGAAGAAATACTCATTAAATACATCAACCATTAAATTATTATAATTTATATTCAAATAATTAACATTATATATATAAAAAAAATAAAAATATGTCTTTTCCTAAGATAGTAATAAATTAGATAATATACATATTTATTTATATTTATAAAACAAAATATTTAAATATATAAAAATATATAATAATTTAATATTAATAATATATAATTAATATATATTAAATATTAATATTCGAATATATTCGCGAATATTCGAATAGAATATCTTAAAAATCATATTCAATTCGAATATTATTCGAACTAAAATATTTATTCTAATTCGAATACTGATATTCGAATTCGAATTATTTGATTCATTTACAACCCTATTTGGGCCAGTGCTGATATGGGCCACACACACATGTTGGGCTAAGACTTGAGAAAAGTGAGCATAGACAACAGCTAAAAGCGTTGTCTATTATGGATTAAAAATGTTGTCTATTTGGGGAAACACGCCAGTGCTGATATGGGCCGCAGCTAAAAGCGTTGTCCATTATAGATCAGAAATGTTGTCTATTTTGGAAAACAAGCATAAGCCACTGTAAGAGATATTCGATCGAGTTTTCTACTCCTCGATCGAATTTTTAGGATATGCGCCACGTCACCCTGTTCTCCTGTTCTGTTTTTCACGCAAGATGAGTCTGATGGGCTAGTAGCCAGCTGATGTGCCCGCGCATTTGGGCCAGTGCTGATATGGGCCGCACTCAAATGTTGGGCCAAGGTTGAGGAGGGCCCCCTTTAATTAAAAATAGAAAAGGATTTAATTTTGCAGAGGTCGGGACTCAAACCCGCGACCTCTGCCTTGTGGAGCCCGCATGCAATCCGCTGGGCTAGGATCGGCTTTTGTTTATAAACCGTACGGAATTCCTCTTAAACTCGGTTTCTGGAATCGAATTTTATAAAAAAAAAAAGCCCATTTCCACCCTTAAGCCCATTTTCCCACTTAAACCCATTACCCAATTTTTTGCCCTAATCCTTCACACATATAAATACCTCATTTTCATCTTTGGAGGCCTCCCAACTCCCACAATTCCCATTCCCTTGTTTACGTGATATACTTATTTGCCAAATTTAAAAGGTTTAATTTGCAATTAATGTAAAGGTGGAGGCTTTTTACGCAATTAATCATTTATCTAACCTCACTACATATTAAAATATTATATTTCTTAATTTTCGTGCAAAAAAAAATAAATGTCAACGTTAATGTGGGACAGTGAGACTAAAATATTGTAGATGGAATAAAAAAATGGATGCAAACTTTATATGTGGAAAAATTTATAGTAAGTTAATTTTTTTTAAGTCCTCTAGTTTTAGGCTGACTATTTCCCGACAACTTTTGTGGATTTATCTACCATTAATATTTATATTCCTTCTGCTTTTCTAGATTAGGAATTTATTGCTTTCAAAGAAGGTGGAGACACCAAGGAGGAGATAATCTTCATGAATGTAAAATTTCATTAAGGTGTAATCTAATCCTACTTATTATCTTTCTATTTTCTATGTTTTGGTGGTTGATTGAAGTCATGATTATTGATTAATTTATGAAAATGTCTTGATTGAATTTCCGGCTTTGATTAGATTTTATTTATGAAATTCACATGCCTTGTAGTAATATGGGATTTATGTCTTTGTTATTAGTGCATTGTGATTAAGTTGTGTATTGTGTATCGGCATGTCTTGTCATTGTTTTACCCTTAGTTGTTTTGCATGATTATCATATGTGAGTTTCTTCCATTTATTACATGTGAGTTTAATATAAGGGGAGCTTAGCCAAGGAGTCCTTATATTTAGGACAACGTTAATGAACACTAGTGTGATCACTTGTGCCCGATGATTAAACTAGTGAAAGAAAATCCATACGAACATAGTACCTTGAAAGGAATTGCAAGTATGATCGATCCTAGGAGCTTTTTAGGGGTTGTGAAAATAATCTACATCCTATTCACCATAGCCATTGGGGATAGGTGGAAATCGTGATCGCTCTTACCATGATTTGCTTAAAAATGGAAAACAATTAAAGATGTTAGATGATTGATTATATGAGAGTATTATGAAAACTACTATGACATTGAAAATCTAAAAATATTGTAATTAGATTTACTTTTCCATCCATCTTATTAATATTATTTTATTTATAAACCTCCTTTTCGATCGTCCCTAACTAATCACGATACTATACCTAAAGGCCATGAATCTTAAATTCCCTTGGGTTCGATATTTTGTTATTTGGTCGACCCAACTATAACAACCAATCAGCGACGAGTCTTCTCTGTCTGGAAGAGGCCTCGACCTTCGCTGGGCAGAGTTATCGAGGCTTCCAGCGATGAGCGGTGGCGCACGATGGTGAAGGCGTGCGACAGTTTTTGACTGTCGGTCTTTTCCGGCTAGAGGCTGAGCGAGCGTTGAGAGGATGAAATGTTGAGACAGAAAATTTGGAGAGGAAGCAGCATTTTTTTAATTTAATTTTATTTTCAACGTTGGAATTGGACAGTCAAATTTGGTCAAAATCTGATCGATGACTAGATTTGCAATCCCTTGTTTACGTGATATACTTATCTGCCAAATTTAAAAGGTTTAATTTGCAACTAATGTAAAGGTGGAGACTTTTTACGCAATTAATCATTTATCTAATCTCACTACATATTAAAATATTATATCTCTTAATTTTCGTGCAAAAAAAACAAATGTCAACGTTAATGTGGGACAGTGAGACTAAAATATTGTAGATGGAATAAAAAAATGGATGCAAACTTTATATGTGAAAAAATTTATAGTAAGTTAATTTTTTTTAAGTCCTCTAGTTTTAGGCTGACTATTTCCCGACAACTTTTGTGGATTTATCTACCATTAATATTTATATTCCTTCTGCTAATAAGGATAATCTAGAATTGCATGGCTATAATTGAATGTTTTTTTTCCTTTGGCTAATAAGGAAATTTCTGTTAACTATTGGATTAGTTTGCCGTGGCAGAAATTAATGTCAGTATGGATGGCATGAAAGAATGTATATATAGTTGATAATGAAAAGAACATTTTAGCAACAAAATGTATTTTTCTCATAAATTTTAAAAGTAGTGCAGAGTTGGAAAAATACAAATACGATGCAGAAATGATTAGGATGAATATTCAGACGCATGGTGATTGAATATTGTTTATTGATGAAAGATCCATAGCATGCAGGATGGATCGATTTTATTATAATCTTAATTACTCGATCCTAATGGAGAGGGGTGACGAGAGCCGTCAATGGAGTCTTCATCTGGCAAGAGAGCTTAAGCAGCTCGGTGAAGTCGACGGGGTTAGCCTTGTCCTCCGCCCACTGGAAGCTCTGCACCAGCTGAGCCACCCACAGCTCCACCGTGGCCATTCCCAGGTTTTTTCCCGGGCAGACCCTACGGCCAGCCCCGAAGGGAGCGAGCCTGAGGTCGCAGCCACGGACATCAACGTCGGCCCCGCCCATCTCTGGGACGAACCTCTCAGGCTTGAACTCAATAGGGCTCTCCCAGACAGCGGGGTCGTGGGTGATGGCCCACATGTTGACCATGGCGGTGGTGCCAGCAGGGACGAGCATGCCGTTGCTGAGGCTGACGTCGGCGGTGGAGAGGCGGGCCCAAGAGAGCAGTGGGCCAGGGGGGTGAAGCCTGAGAGTCTCCTTGACGACGGCCTGCACGTAAGGCAGCCTGGCCATGTCGGCGTCGGTGACGGTGCGGTTGCCGACTGCTCGGTGGAGCTCCTGGCGCATCTTTGATTGCACTTCCGGGTGGAGGACCAGCTCGGCCATGACCCACTCGGTGAGCAAAGCGGTGGTGTCGGTTCCTCTGAAAATCATCTCCCATAAAACAGCGATCATGTCGTCCTCACTCAGCTTCTCCTCACCTTCTAGGGACAGCAAAACGTCAACGAAATCAGCACTGTCAGAAACCACATTAGTCTGATTCTTGGTCTTGTGGTCTTCAATGATGGAGGACACGAGGTTCCTGACTCGGGGGACCAGGGCCTCGCAGCGGGCAACAATCCGGTTAGGGTCGTAGAAGTAGGACATCCAGGGCAGATGATCCGACCAGTTGAAAGCACCCAACAGCTCGAACCCTTCTCTCACCATCGACTTCAGCTCTCGGAGCTCCGAACCCTCCTCGGTCGGGTCGTACCTCTTTCCAAAGACGCTGCCCATGATGTTGTTCAAGGCAGCAGCCTGCAGGTGCTTCCTCAAACTCACAGCTCCATTGCCGCTCTGCTCATTCTCGATGTTCTTCAGCATGGCTGCGCTGTCCTGCTGCCGCCCCGCCTCGTGTGCGGCCACCCGTCGGGGTGCGAAGAGGTGGGAGGCGGCGATGCGGCGGAGGTTGCGCCAGTAGGTTCCGTTGGGAGCGAAGCCGATGGCGCGGCTGAACATGAGGCTGCGGGCGGACTGCTTCACGGGACGGTCTGCAAAATGGGGAGATGTAAGGATTTCCTTGGCCACCTGAGGATCAGAGGAAACCACCACGGGCGTGTTGCCGAGGCTGAAAGCCATCAGCTTCTTGGCATTGTGAACCACAGCCATGGAGGCTAGGGAGCGGTGAGCCAAACCCCGGCTCAGAGTGAAGAGGCTTCCCAAGACGGGAAGCCCCCGTGGGCCGGGAATGGCCACCGCACCGTTTCTGTTGCGGCCGTTCTTCCAGGCGGTTCCGCCAGGGGAGAAAGCCCATGTGAGAAGAGCTAAAGAGATGAAAGTGAAGAAAATGACGATGATAACGTATTCATCGACAAGTGTTTTAGAGCCCAGAAAAGCAGGAAGGGTGAAAACCCACCAGCTTGAATCTTTGCTACCAATTCCCATTACATCCATGTTTACTTAGGCTGAGAGAGGAAGAGTGATTGATGAAGTTGTCAAGGACATGAGCTGCTTATATAGTGCACCATCAACCTCGTATCTAATTAATTCATAATCCAAAACTCGGATTTTTTTAATTATTCATACCTTCTATATTTTGATTATGGAAGGTAAATATTCAATGACGCTTCTTCATATAGTAAATTTTTAAACAAATTCGTATCATATGGCAAGCATCACAAAATTTTACATATATCATGTCTACTTGCATCCCCTGTTTTAATTTAATTTGGTGTTGCATTCTATATTTTATTCTTTGCTAGTTCTACATGTTTCAAATGATATTTTGAGAGCATAATTTTTTACGTTATCTAATACTTCCTCCATCCCATAATACTTTTCACTGTCCCACGTTGTTTAAGAAAAATTGCACTTTTTGACCAACTTTATTGATTTTGGAGGATATTGTATTATTTTTAGCTAATAAAAAAGTATAAAATAATGATATGTGTGTGAAAAAGTAATGACAAATTTTTAAATTAAACTAACTTTTGAAGTTATTAGATAAAGTGATGTTTTATTTTTTGGAGTGTGAAAGGTTTTATGGGACAAACTATGTAGGAGGGCGTAATTGTTAAAAAACGTGATTTCGCACGCTTGACACCCAGCACTCTGGCTCAATTGAATTGGTACCCCCTTTGTTCCACACCCTTCTTAATTAATTCCTGTTCCCACATTAATATTGTTTTTATTTTATTTTTAAATTTATTATATTTAAATGACTATTATACCCTAAATCCTAAACTCTAGGGATAAATTATACCATAAACCACAAGGTTAAAATTACAATTGTACCCTAAACCCTAAACCATAGGGATAAATTATACAATAAACCACAAGGGTAAAATTACAATTATATCATAAACCCTAAACTCTAAGATATACTCTAAACCACAATGGTGAAATTATAATTATATCCCTAAAATTAAATAAATAAATAAAAATAAAAAAATGAGAAAAATGAACTAAAAGAAAAAAAAAAACAAAAGAGCAATAAAAGAAAAAAAAAAAGAACGGAAAATAATAATAATAATAAAAAGAAGGAATTTTATCAATCCATGTTTCCACTTTTTGTTGATCCTATTTCATGAAATACTCGCACTTTTTTTTTAATTTGGGACATAATAAAAAATATCATATTGTTATGGGACCAAAAATAAATATAACTCTAGTGATAAACACGGATTTTACATTTTAATATATTCTCTCTGTCATGTTTTAATATTTACGTTTGTTTTTTGCACGTAAATTAATAGATATAATATTTTAATGTATAGTGAGGTAAGAAAAATAATATTTAATATAAAGTGGGTAGTTGTATTAGTGTTGTGTGTGGGTCCAACTTAGAATAATTAATTATTTTTAATTGTTTTGTGTGGCCGAACTTGACAAAAATGGAAACGAAAACCTTAACTTGGGAGAACCCAAAATGAAAAACGTAAATTTTAACGCGGGATAGAGGTAGTACGTCGTTCCATTATTGATTATTGCTTGATTTCAGCTTATTTGTGGAGTTTTATGCTTAATTGTTACTCCATATGTCTCAACTTCAACCTCACACTTTTTATTTTGGTCCGTCTAATTTCAACTGTACATTTCCATAAAAGGAAAAATAACTAACTAATATCCTTCCAGTATACTTTATTTTTAAATTTGTCATTACCTTTTTAATATACATAACATACTTTATCATTTATTTATTACTCAAAAATACCAAATTATTTTTAAAAGTAAATTAAAAAGTAACTTTTGTTAATATCCATGCATGCATATAGTAAACGCGAAATAAATTTGGGACAGAAGAAATATATAATAGAACTTTATTATTATTTTTAGTTATTGAAGATTTTAAGCTTATTTAAAGATAAAAAGAGGTAGTATTTCAGATTAAAGAATAATTTGGATTTAATGACATAGGCACGAGGAAATGAAGATTATAATATACTCCCTCCGACTCATTTTAGTTTGCACCATCGGCATGAATATTAAGAAAAAAGTTTATAAGGTATTATGATATTTTTTGATAAATGAATAAATGATAAAGTATGTTAAATGTGTTGGGTATAAATGCTTTTTTTTAAAAAAATATAATGAATGAGAATGATGGTTATTTTGACTCTTGTTTTTTAAGAAAAATGTAAATTTTTGTAAGAATACATCTTTTGGAAAGTTTGTAAAAGAAATGTTTGAACTTTGAGGTAAAAAACGCCTAAAAAAAGTGGACACATGGCATGCCACTTGTGAGCATATATGTGCACGATGGTATAAATATAATTAACGAAAGTGTAGTGAGTGCCGAAGGTGATCGTCATCACTTTCACCTAGATTTTAGTGTCTATTTGTTGATTTTCGGATGTTTTTATCCGTATTTGTGTGACTTTTTAGTGAAGTTATATGTAATTGGGAGAAATGTGTACATGTTGATAAATGTGTGGAAATGAGTTTAAATGTATATAAAACAGGTAAAAAATGGAGTCGGGAGCTAAAACGGAGTAAGAAGGACAGGGCATGCTCGGACACGCCCCGTGTGCGGAACACGAGCCTGTCTGAGATGGCCATGCGCCGTCGTCAGAACATGCAACACGCCCAGGAAGAAGGCCATGTGCAGTGCACGAGCCGTGTCCGGGAACACGCCGAACTGTGTTTGCAGCGCACGAGCCGTGTGCTGCTACACGAGCCGTGTAGGTTTAGATTCCAGATTAAGTTGGCACATGTTCTAGAAGATTTCAAGGGGTATAAAAACCCAATTGGTGCGAAAAATTAGGGAGAGAGCCACAATTAGGAGCGGTTATCAAGATCAAACACACAATTCCTCATCATATTTTCACACACACATTCTAGATCATCCATTTCCATACTTTTCATCCATTCAGTTCATTTGCTCTCCCAAAATTCATCCATCACTCCATCATTCCATCAATTTGGAAAGAAAAGATCATCATAGATTGAAGAATTGAACATGTTGAAAGGAAGGGAGGCCATCTTCACAAAAGGGAAGCCAATCTACTTTTTAATTGTTATTTTTCTTCATATTTTGGCTCAAACAGAGCAAGCCATTGGATGTATTGATTTGAACATGATGTGTAGTGGATAGTCCTATAATAGGGCTATTCATATAATTAGTTGAGAAGAATATTAAAAATGTAGGATTTTAGATGTTGAATTGAGTTAATTTTGGACTTTCTTTTATGATTAATAATTCATGCTTCATTACTCTATTGTGTGATTAAATTCCTAGTTCAATATGTTAGAATGGCCATTCCAATATCTTATCTTAGGATTTAATTGAATCGTTTACTTGAATGAACATGAATGTTAGTGTGAGAGGAGGTAAGTCATACGCTTCTTATGCTTAGAACATTCATAAGGGGACACTTAAGAAATTGAGTGAAAAGAACCAAATTTATGATCATAGTACCTTAAGGGAATTGAGAGTAAGAACAATCTTAGGAGATTTAGACTTGTCAAAGAGTCGAAAACCTAATCATCTTGGCCATAGGGGTTAGGGGTATCAACGTGATTGCTCTTAGTCCTTGATTAATGAAATTCAATGTTGAAAGTCATTCATATCTACCTAGTTTCTTAACCATGAGTATGGTTAGCCTTGCTCTCTTCTTAAATACATTTTATCCATTTTATCCATTTCCATCTTGTTACGTGGACAATTGTGATAATATTAGTTGTTAATTGATTTCTTTAGTTAATTGAGTAGCTTAATCATTAGTATAACACCAAACCTCAAACTTGATCACTCTTACAAAGCATGGTTGAATATAAATCAGGATACACCATGATTTTGCTTTCCCTTGGGACGATAAAACTATAAATTTTATTACTTGATCATTACGTGCTACACACGATAGATTTCTCTTACTCTAAACATTTTACCAAAAATGAGACTAAGAACATGGTTGTAACGAATTTGAATTTGATTAGTTTTGATAAGAGTATATCTTTTATTTGTTTACTTGTCTTGGTTATTTGAGGAGCAAATTTGGGAATTGTTGTAGGTACATGCAAACTCGTTCGAGGTCTCAATCTATTGAACCTTTGAACTTGGAATTGGAAGCTACCTTAAGAAGACAAAGAAGAGGAGTGTTAGATCCTACGGAGAAAATTATGGAAAATGTAATGGATAATGCCAATATTGTTGATAAAGAAGGTCATATGAGGAATTTTCAACAAAGGGGTGATGATGTTCGAGGAGGACATGTTAATCCGGAGTTTGTGCCACAAGCTAATGTTCAACAAATGCACTTGCAAAATCAACAATTGCAAGCTATTATTCAACACTTGATGGCACAACAGGAAGCTAGATATAATCAACAAGTTCCTCCGATAGTGCAAAATTAACCTCGAGGCCATGGATATAAAGGGAGTGGGATGAATATCCGAGATCATTTCCAACCTCAATATGGGAATTATGCTATGGGGCCGCCATTGAATGTGAATAATTTTGAGATAAAGACGGGGTTGATTAATATGGTGCAAACGAATCAATTTGGTGGTGGTGCAATTGAAGATCCAAATGCTCACCTATCCCAATTTACGGAGTTAGCTAACACCATCAAGATTAACGGAGTGAGTGAGGATATTGTCAAGATGAAGTTCTTTTCCTTCTCTTTAAGGGATAAAGCTAAAGTTTGGTATCATACTATACCTCAGGGATCTTATACTACATGGAGAGAGTTGGCTCAAAGGTTTTTAAGCAAATATTTCCCACCATCGAAGATGTTGCATTTAAAAGGTCAAATCTTCCAATTTAAACAAATGCCTCTTGAAACTTTTAGTGAGGCTTGGGATCGATTCAAAGAAATGCAAAGGAGGTGTCCACAACATGGATTCCCTTAAGATCAACAATTATGCCGGATTGAATGGAAGTGAGAGAATTCCTGTTGATACTTATGCGGGAGGTTCTATATTGGGCAAACTCCGGAAAGAGCTATTGCTATATGTGTAGAGATTGCATTGAATATGGGTCAATGGCCTATGGATCGTTCACCGGGTTGTATGAAAGGGAGAGAATTGCTAAGATGGAAGAAGTATTCATGCAACAAGTGAAAAAGGTGGAAGCACCAAAGGAACATGAGACCGACAAGGCGATCACGAAGATACTTAAGAGGATGAATACTAATTTTCAAATGTCTCTGGATCCTTTGTTTAAGCCTATTGTGAATCAACAAGTGCTTCTGAATCCTCAACAAGTGTTTTTTAATCCTCAACAAGGCATGTCCATGCCTAACATGGGTCAATCTTCTCAAAGTTGTTAAGTGCTTACACCTATACCTCAATAAGGTATGTCTCATAACTTTGGATGTCAAGATACTTGGTACCAACTGGAAATGTCACTTGAGGAAGTTACCTTCATGCAAGGGAGGAATTTTCAAGGAAATTATAGTGGTAACTTTGGTAACCATAGAGGGGGATATCAACAAAGGTAAGGAGGATGGGGGCAAGGTAATTTTCAAGGAAATTTCAATCAACCTCGTAGGTATGAGAATTTGTCATATGGGAATCAAGGGAATGCCCTTACTCTTCCACCGAGCACTAATCCAGGGAAGAAAGCTCAAAATGGTGAAGGGAAGCCTACAATGGAGGATCAAATGACCAAGATGTTTGACTTTATGAAACAAGAAAAAGAGGCGAATGATAAGAGATTTAAAGCATTGGAAACACAAATGAGTCAAATGGCAACTGAGCTAGGTGAAATGCATCATAAGGGTAAGTTTCATTCTACAACCATTACTAATCCTAAGGAACAATGTTTGTATGTTACCATGTGTAATATGGAAAGCAAGGTGGAGAAAGGGTTGGTGCAAACAACAAACATTGTTTCAAAGGTTGAAGAAGTGGTTTGTGATGAAGTCGTGTTAAAAGTGGAGGAGGAAATTACCATTGATGATGATTTGTCTTTTGATGATGAGAGGATTATTGGTGAATTTTTTTCTTCATTTGTTGATGAAAGTAAGTGTGATAAAAAGTTGTGGTTGGAACAAGATCATGAAATACTTGAAGTTGATGCTTCATTAAAGGTGGAAGACCCCAGTAAATTCGTTCTTACTTGTAAAATTGAAAATGAGGAATATTTTAATGCTATATGTGATCTTGGTTCAAGTATTAATGTGATGTCGTTGGAAATTTTGAAAAATTTGGTATTGGGAGGTTAAAGGATCGGAATAATGGATGGTTCAATGATAAAGCCCATGGAGTTGTGGAGGATATGCTTGTGAAAATAGAGGATTTTATCTTTCTGGTGGATTTTATGATAGTTGAGAAGCAAGCAGATCCTTTGATGCCATTGATTTTTGGAAGGCCATTTTTGGCAACCGGAAGAGAAAAATTGGACATGGATAAGAAGGAACTCACACTTTGTTCAAATGAAAGAGAATTGGTGTTATCAAGTAAGAATATAAAAGGGGGAGATCTTCATTTGAAGCCACCCATTAAGCCTCCGGATGATCGAGATCGAGTGGTAAGTGAAATTCTAAAATATGAAGATTTAACTAACTTTTTACTTAACTTTGCAGGAAATTTTTCTTCAAGGAGGAACAAGTTCGGGGATAATTCACATGTTGATTGGAAGATTGATAAAGGGTCTCCGGAATTTGAAAACATGAGAAAAAAGGCAATGAATTGAGTTCAAGTGTTAGAGGAGCAAGAAGTGTGGATTAGAAAGTTATTAAAGAAATGTTTAAAGTGAAGATGAGGCCCGATATGATCTTGGATTTCTCCGACTGTTAAGAGCTTAAATGTGTCTAACTCGACGACGTTAAATCTAGCGCTTGATGGGAGAAAACCCATTTTAGTAAGTTTTCTTGTTTAGTTTTATTTTTCTTTTAAGTTTGGTATGTAGGTGGAAAAGCTCATTGAGGAAAAGGCATGTGAAGACTGTCACGGCCCGACCCCAGACAGAGCGCGACAACCGCCACGTTAACCATAAATTTCGCGGAATGGGTGCACTCTACTCCACAAAATTTATAGAAAATGTAAGGCTTGCTATCAAGTACCTATAGAACTAAATAACCGATAACAACGGGTACAACCCGAGGACATCATCTCATAAAGTATCAACAAGGATTTACAAAGGTACAAAATACAACGGTGTAACTTAGTTTAAAGAAAATATACATGAACGATATAACATCGCTAGAGTACCAAAAAGAACATCAAGGGGGTCACCAAATATAAACTATACAATCTCGCCAATGAATCCGTCAATTTACATAAAAGATAAAGTACCCAAAACACTGATTGGATGACGAGCAAACGATAGGAAAACCTCCAACCAAAATGATATCAACAGCCTGAAAAGGAAAGAATGATGAGGGTGAGCAAAAACACTAGCTCAGTGAGGTGATAATCCGGTCACCCCGACCCTTATACGAAGCATGTATTCCCACTCGCGGTTCATAATATAAAATCCAACATTTCGTCTCACAATAACTATTTCTCACTCAGTGTACATATTAATGAAAATAAAAACCTTAGTGCACATTTACGAATAACACAATTAGTTCAAACAACGTGTTATCACATAAAAGACGCGTGGATAGTCAATATCCTCCTCGAACTGAGCTCTCCGTCGAGAGACAGTCCAAGCCCATCACCGTTACTCTAGATAAAATGCACATTAATATTCTTTCTCAACACGCCAAGTGCTAAAGTTCACAATTCAATATCGACGTGAATACTTGAAATGATCGAACATATAAACATATATGACATGCATGTCCCACACCGGTGACGTTGACTGAGCCTATAATAGACTGATCCATCTAACGATCACCCTCCAGAGTATCAGTATTTGGCAAATGGACAGGTGCCCCGTTAGATCTAACTCACCCGGGTTTGCCAATCCCGGGCAACTTGGTTGTCACTCTAACTCACCCGAACCGCGACAATTTGGGCTACTTAATCAATGTCGCTCCAACTCACACGAACCGTGACCAATTCGAGCTACTTAACCTTCGTACCAGACATACATATGCATACGCATCATAAGATGAATAACGACTCAAGTTAGAGTCTTAATTGGCACACAAGAATAACCAGAAATCAATTCTCAAATAATTCACAATAAATGCTATCAGATATCGAGCCGGCAAGACTCTTCAACATAAGTTAAAATCAATAATACTCATAAAATGGCTAACAGGACTCTAACCAGAGCAATCGAGCCAATCAGGCTCTTTACCACATAACACAATACCAAATAATTTTCTTATCAATTAACTAAAACTAAAATAAATGCACATTTATCGAGGGTCCACACTTCCCACAAGAGAAGGCGTTTCCGAATTATCAACTCACAAGGAAGTGATTAACTCTCTCCGGAATCTGAAGTCGGTCCCTTGCCCTTCGTTGATGGTTCTTTACCTAGAAAGGAGATGGCAATTAAAGACAAATTAAATATAACTAACTATTAGCGGTAACATCCCTTTCATTGCTAAAAACAAATCCTAATCAAGTTCGAACGAGTCGATATTAAATAAAAATGGCATGTAACTCCTTAACATCAGTTCCCAATCCCACATAACCCGTTTCAATACATTAACTAAATGAAACGATAGAAAATAAGTTTGAATTCGACATAAAAATTCTAAAATTTTCCTGCTAGCAGCAGTTTACGAGAAAAATCATAACTAATTGTAGAATAATCGGATTGAGGCGTTTCAAGTGGCTACAGAAAGCTAACGAGTTCAGCTACGTACAGAAATTAAGTTTACAAAGTTTCGAGGGCAATAGCTATGTAAAAATCAGTTCGAACAGTCTGCGAATTACCCACATACCAAAAAGAAAAACACCACAAAATTACAAAACCATGGAAGAAGGAAGCTTAATTCACACACCACTTACCTCAAAACAACTTAGAAACCACCAAGGATGAGGGTTGTAAGGGAGAATTTGATCAACAAGGGTTTCTCCTCTTCACTCTTTTCTTTCCCCTCTTTTGCTTTTCTTCTCCCGTTCTTCTCTCTCTTTTTTTTTTAACTTTAGCCTTACTAATTATATATCAGGCCATTTAAGTGGGCTGAAACTTTGGGCCACAAAATAAATAAATAAATAAGTTTGGGCTTTCTAAAAAAATTCTAGTTGGGCTAAGATAGGGCTGGCCTTTTGGGCCATAAAATAAATAAATAGGTTTTGGGCTTTCTAAAAAAAAATCTAGTTGAACTAAGATATTATAAAGACACAACTCTTTACAAACTTAAATTTTAACACTGGTGTTAATTTAAGTTTTGGGGTGTGCATGGTGGTCATATTTGGATTTTGGAAGTACACATAAGTCATTACAAGGTAATCTCGTGAGGATCATTGGTACAAACTACAAGGGTAATTCTCACCACTTTTGCAAACTTAATTCTCAACTTGTTTCGATTTAAGTTTGGGGGGTGAGTGCGTGGTGTGACACACCACTTGTATATGCTTGATGTATCATGTGTGATAGATTATCTTGTGCAAAATAGGTAAATTTTGAACTTTTTCTCATGAGTTAGGTTTGTTTTGGTACGTTTGGTGGTGTTGAAGTGCGTGATAATCTATTATTTGATCATAAATTGTGGAGCTGATGTTGTGAGGAATTTTGAGCATAAATAGGATGTATTGGAAGTAAAAAAATAGGCAAATGAGGTTTGAAGTTAGAAATTGGAAGAAACAGAGAAACAGCTACACGAGCCGTGTTCAGTACATGGCCCTGTAAGGATTGTCCGTGTACTGACATCAGAATTCGCTACTCGCCCAGGACCAAGGGCGAGTTCAGATCTCGAGCTGTGTAAGAGGCAGAGGCACGCCCCATGTACCATGCACGGGCATGTAAGTGATGACAATGTATGAGCATCAGAAAACGCTACACGCCCATTACTGAGGGCGTGCATGGAACACGAGTCGTGTTCTGTTCAAAATCAGATTTTAAAAAGCCCGATTTCAGAATAGTTTGAAGCATCCACTTACTCCGTACGCAATGTAAATTCGTCTTTGAGTCCAATTACACCTCATCCTTCAACCCATTGTTCGTAAATCTCCATTAGTAAGGTTAGTTTGAGTGATTGAGAATGAATTTCTTCAAATTTCCACACCAAAAATGTGACACCCGAGCTTCTCACTACTCATGTGTCAATATAATTTAATTTGTGTTATTTGCATTTTATAATTATGTGATAATAATGTGGTAATTATGTGATAAAAATGTGACAATTATGTGATAATTGTTTCTACATTTTATTTTTCTTTACATTTTTGTTTAAGACGTATGTGATAATAATGGTGACAATATGTGAATATATGTGTGCATAAATATTTATGTGCATTAATTTGAATAGATAATTAAATTATTTTATGTGTATAAATATATTATTTCTTAATTATTAAGTATCACACGTGTTCTCGTAATAATAATAGTGGTAAGAAAATGTACACGTATGTGTTTTAATTTATAAATATATCATATCTTAGTTATTAAGTATTGTACGTATATTCGTAATAGATAATAATAATAATAATAAAGAAAAATTACTGCAGCGGGTCAACACACGTATGGCATGCATGGCTAATTTACAACCATGAATTTTGTTAAGTTATTAATATTAAAAAAATAGATTATTATTGATTTTGGGAAGCGGTGGATTTAATAACCCCAACCCCAACTTTTAGTATAAATACCACATTTGGGGGAAAGGAACAATGACGAGTTCGCAATAAAAAAAATTAGAGAGAGAGAGGTAGAAAGGAAAGAAGAAAGGAGCGTGCCAGAACGGGAAGAAAGGAATTAGTGACAGTCCTTCATGGGTCTATAGTGTTACTATTGTCGGAGTCCAGGTAAGTACAAGTCAAACTATAATGCATAAACATGTTGTGTGTGAATTATTTGTGATTAATATGTAACAATTATGTTATGAATTAGTTGTGATTAGTTTAATTACGTTATGAATTATTTGAGATTAATTTGTGATACAAACTGCGGATTTATATTATTTGAGGTAAGTAGGTGTTGATGCGTGTTCTTGGCTCGTTAATTTATGTTTAGGAGATAAAAATTATTACGTAACGGAACCAAGAACGATCACAATCAAACAAGATAAATCCTCAAACAAGAGATCGTAACCAATAGAAAACAGAATTTCCACCAAAGAACTATACCAAATTTTATTACCCTCCCCTATAACAACACTCATAAAATTCTCCCTCTTTACAAGTGCAATATCTAAAGTGAGTATGAGTAACCTGCCTCTCTAATGTGAGAGAGGCTATTCATACTATCTATAAACCCTAATCCGGAGATAATCACCTTGTGCCACTTAGATGAAGACAAGCCATCTTTAATGAAGTTATCTGGTACGCCGACCAACTTGGGGAGGAGTCCGGGTGCTACAGGTTGCTTTTGCAGGGTTTCACAGACCGCTTCTGTCCTTTTCTGGCTTTCCATTGGTAGTCAGTGGAGGATGCGCCAGTTGCTTGTTGTCTTTTAGTTAGGATTGCAGTCCAAGACATCCCATCTTCCTATTAGCATTGTCTTCTAGCCTGCTGCACTTGTCAGTCTTCATGATGGAGTCTGTGCTTTGTTCTTCTGCTTCCGTTATCCATCTGATCCTCAGACATGTTTACTTCCAATGTCGTGATGTTCGTCCGAGCTCCCGAGTGGGGGGGGAGGGATGTCGCCGAGGTTCCCTGCCGAGGGTGGTGGGCTTCTGTCCCTTTAATGGGTTCTCTCTCTGCCCTTTCCCTAACTGGGCATTTGGGCTGGTAGTGATCTCTTTGAGCTGTCTTAGCTGTCCATTCAGCACCTATCCTTCAATTGGGCCACCTGAAGACTGGATCTCCTTCTTCAAGTATTTAAATCTTATTTGGCCTTGGGCCTACTAAGCATGGAGGATATAATACCCATAACATTAGCCCCTCGAGCCTGAATAATATCATGATTTGAGATTGTTCAGGATCGAATCGCACTTCACAGGTTATATCCCTCATGCTTGGTACTTACGATGCCAGGATTCCTCCATCTTGGCCATTGTTGCTTCCGCTTGCTATCTTTATTTCTAGATTATCGGGGGCTCCGAGATATTTTCGCAGGGACGGGGGGGGGGGGGGGGGGGGGTATTTCTGTCATTTGGGTGTAACTGTCAATTCGAAATTTAAAATTTGAACATTCTGCTAGTTTCCCTTTCTCATCTCCATCTTTTTCACCTTTTGATTCTGTAGGCGGTTGGCATTCCTCTTCTACGGTGCGCTTATTCTCTTCCTCCAGGTACCATTCTTCTTCTCTCTTTTCCTTTCCTCTGCTAACTCTATTGCTCTGTGTCTCTGAATTTTTCACTGTTGTCGCTTAGGGTTCCCTTCCTTCTTTCTCTCAATATCTTATCCTCCTCCCTTTACAATTTCGCAAGATATGGCTTGCGAGGGTTCTGTTTCTCTTTCTAGGTCTCCTTCTAGTTCGACTGATTCTTCACTTGGGAGTTCAGGATCTTCTTCTCCCCTTTCGGAAGAAGGTTCGGGTTCCCACTCTTCTTCCAGACTTGCTTTTGATCAGAGGGTTGCCAATTTTGTTTCTAATTTCAAGTTGGAGCATAATCCCCAGATTGTCGATGCGGGTCCTGGATTATTGGCTCATCTCGGGAAACTTTCGCGATGGGAGACTGGGTTTCCTTTTCCGCGGCCGAGGTCTCTTCTACTATTGATGATTCTTGGTTAAAAAAAGTACTGTTATTGCTCTCAGCAAATTTCAATGTTGGGAGGGCATTGATTTCTTCCTTCCTTCTTCTGATGTCTGAATGTGTTACGCTCCGCCGAATGCTGTTGCTGCCTATGAATTGCAACTCGAGCTTGGCCTTCGGCTTCCCCTCCATCCTTGTATTTGGGATATCTCCAAGTTTTGGGGTATAGCCCCTGCTCAATTGACTCCCAATGGCTGAGCGGTATGTCAATCTTGTGCTCTTGAGATGTTGTCGGCAGGGTTTCAGGACGCGTTCTGTCGTATTTGCAAGCTTTCCGAGGAAAAATGCCACTACCAGCGTGTTCTTACTGGAAAAAATCTTTTTCGAGCTGGTTTTACTCATTTAGCTATAGCTATGCCAGGTGGTTTTCTCCTGTTATCTTCTCTATTGCGGCATTCGTAGTGTGTTTCTTCTTCCAATATAGTTCTTTCTTTGTATTAACCTTTCTTCCTTTCTGCTATGCTTAGGGAAAGAGAAGAGCCTTATGACCGACATTGCTTGCATTGCCACTCTTTCTTCCGCCCGCCAACGAGCTACTCTCAACAATGGAAAGAAGAAGGCTTCTCCTACTTCTTCCGAAAACTGCCAGGATCAGCTCTTGCAGTTCAGTCCCTTACGTCTATCAGGATTGAAGAGCCTTCGGCCCTATTTCTTTGAGATTGGATACCAATATCATCCAGAGGTCGGCTATGGGTCTCGGGGAGAGAGTCTCCAAGAAAGCCCCTCGAGCCCCGAAGTCTAAGAAGGGGGCCTCGAGGCCATTGCTGCTAAATCTGTCACCCCTAAACGAAAGTATAAGTTGTTAGATGAGAGTTCTGAGGAGGGTACCCGTGATAGTACTGCTTTCATTGTACGTCCATCGAAGAAGGTCAGAGACGATGATATTGGTGTTGCTGTTGGCGGTTTCTCCATTAGCTCTTCTCCCTCTCCTGAAGCCTTTGCTAGGTCTCCTTTTGTCATTTTCGGTCAACCAGGGTCCAACCTTCAGCAGACTCCTGGTGGTACTTCCAGTGACCCGGCCTCTTGTTGTTCCCCTTCCAAGATGTGGTGATTCTATCGGGGGAAAACCCCTTGCATTTTTGGGAACACGGTGGATCTTCTATTGAGGGTGTCTTTTCTGCTCTGCCCTTATTGGATGATGCTACTCTGTTTCTTCCAATAGATTCGATAGCCGCCCGGGAACTCCTACAAAAGTATGGGCACTTGGATGAGGCTGGGAAAACCTTCCTCCATACTCAAGAGCTTCTGTTTGACTTTGACGCTCCAGCATGTTTGGCTCGTTGATGAGTGTGTTAATTCACAAATCTTAAGCCTGTATTTGTGCTATTATAGAGTGTTTGAAGATTTAAATCTGTTGTAAACCGATATATATTGTGAAAAGGCATGAATTTGGTGTTGTTGGAGCTATTTGAGTGGTTTTTCGAAGGAAATCAGAGTGAAAGTGTTGAAAACTAAAGAAAGAAAGTCGAAGCCATCCGATTCGACGAAGCAGAAATGCGATTCGACCGGAAAGAGATCAATTTGACCAGCCCTTCAGGTCGAATTGGTAGCATAATATGTACAGAAGGTGGATTCGACCACGACAGGGGGATTCGACCTGGGCATCAGGTCGAATCGAGGTCGAATCGATTGGCAAAAATGCCGATTCGACATCATCACTTTAATTCAACCAGGGCAGTTGGTCGAATCGAGCATCTGAGGCATACAGTGTGTTGATTCGACCTGCGATTTGACTTGGAGGAGTCAATTTGACCTGTTGCTAAAGTCGAATTGAGGCTCGGGAACTTACCATATCCGTGTTCTTACACCGTCAATGCGTGTGATCACTTAAAAAGCCCATTCAAAGCATATGAGACACGATTAAAAGTATAAAAGAAGGCTTGTGCAGCATTATAGAAAAGATGACTTGATCAAGAAGACAAAGAGACGTAGAGTTGAGAGGAGATCGATTATCCATCCTCCGGAGGGGCTGTGACTGAGGTTCCGCTAGAGATTCAAGTAAGAATGGTCCAACTAACCATGATTGTTCTTAGATCAATCATGGGCTAGAGCAAGTTCGGTAGTTCTAGGGTTATGAAGGTTTCATGAGTCAATTAGTCTTTCGTGTGTAAACTCCGTACAACACTACTTGTGGTTTATTTTATAAGATTGTGCATTTTTAATCCATACTCACGGTCGTTTTGTGCATCAATAATTGTTGTGTAGAGTCTGAATACATAACTTGGTTAATGGTTGAGTGCGTTCACTGCTGAGCAGGGTTTTATGTTATAATTCAAAGTGAAGGGATTCCGAAGTCTTATTAGAACTATCTATATGAATACTTGTTAATTGAATCATATTCGGGTTAATAAGTAGAATAAAAAGTATAATTTTAAAGTACCTATAAAGGGAGATCAAATCGGGTTAGAGTACTAAGTGCACGGGAAATAATTGATTATGATAGTACCTAGAAAGGGGTAAAAGTATACATATTGCTCTGAGGATATTCACGTATCATACTCATATTTACTTGTGTCTATAGAGTAGATTTGCATGGTTTAGTGATGCGTCCATAAACCACAAGGCAGAGTCGGACACCGTCACACGAAAGTATGAATTAATAAGTAGAACTGGATTACCTGATGAACTACATACTATCTTACTTGATCACAACCTACTATCTCTTCTTCTTGTTATCTTTATTTGCTATTTCAATTAATAGTTGTTACTCAATTTCGATATCAAAACCATTATAATTTCCAACATAGTCTTAGTTTACTAGAGTGTAATTAAATTGATATATATTTGTCCTTTGGGTTCGATATATAACTTGGTCACCTTCGAAACTACGATTGATACCCTTCATATTGAGGATTAAATTGTGCGTTGAGAAAACACCTATCAAGTTTCTGGCGCCTTTGTCGGGGACGACATAAAATATCTTTTTGTTATTTCTTGTTTTATTAGGACAATTTAATTCTTGTTTAACTATCTAACTCTTATTCTTTTCAGGTGTATGCTCACAAGATCAAAGTAAGGTGAATTAGAGCCATATAATCCTGAGATCGGAGCATCATCGAGGAAGAAAAAGAAGAAGAAGAGTAAGAGTAAGAACATTGATCCAACTGAAGCTCTTAACCTTGGAGTTGAAGTTGACGTGCTAAATTCGCAAACGATTGAAGCAGTAACCGAAGGTAATTTGGAAGTAGAGACAGTCAACATGGCTGCGAATCCAGACAATCTAGCCATCCGTGAAGTCTTCAAGAATAACAGGACTGGACACTCTGGGCTTCTAGGAGCAATAAGGGCTAATGCGGATTTCGATCTTCACCCCACTCTTATTAGCATGATAGAAAGGAACTCCTTTTCAGGAGGGACTTTTGAGGATCCACAACAGCATCTAAACAAGTTCTTGGGCTATGCAAGTACTCAAAAAGATGCAGGGGAACATGAAGATGCTAGGAAGATCCTCTTGTTTAAATTCTCGTTTACTGAAAAGGCGAGAGATTGGTACAAAAATATTAACGTAGCTGAATGCACTATATGGGAGCAATTGAAGTTGAAGTTCTTGGAAAGATACATGCCACATTCGAAGGTGTTCAAGATGAAGCAAGACATTAATCAATTTGCTATCAGTGGTGGAGAGAAGTTTCATAAGGCTTGGGACAGATTCAAGGACATGCTTCGTAAGTGTCCACAACATGGGCTATCTAAAACTTAATATATCAGTATATTCTACAGTGGATTGGACTGTGATTCTCGTGTGTTATTGGATGCTTCTTCTAATGGAGCATTGCTTACTAACTCATCCGTAGAGGCCGAGAAATTTTTTAAAGATATTTCAATGAACTCAAGAGATTGGCCAACTGATAGAGTGAGTGGCACTTACGTCCTTGGAAAGGTGGCTAAGGTTGAACATGCTATGGTGAAAACAAGTAGAGAAGATGATATCGTCTCTAGCTTGTCGAGTATCAACAAGCTACTTGAGTCCCAACAAAAGCAACTCAGTGATATATCTCAGCGCGTGCCAATCATGCATTAAGATGTTATGAATGATGGAACGATCCAAGAGGAGATGGAAGAAGCTAACTATGCTAAGGGCCAAAGTATTCAAGGAACGAGGTATCAAAATCAAGGCAACCAAAATTATCAGGGAAACTACAACAATTGTGGTCCCCCGGGTAATTATCAACAGCCTAGGAGGCCGGAGTTTTCATGGAGTAATCCTAACAATGCAATTCAATCTCCGACGGGTGTTGATCTGGGTGCGAAAGTGGAAGAAGGAAAGCCAGGTTTTGAGGATACGGTGAATAGGTACATGGCTAGGAATGATGCTAGAGTGGATCGTCTTGAGGCCAAGTCAGAGAAGAAGATTGATGTAACCATAAGGATTTGACTACACAAGTGAAGGACCTTACATTGTTGATGGGGGAGATGGCAGAAAGTGTTAACAAGCTCACTTAAACTATTGAGAAAGAGAAACTCCCGTCACAAAGTATTGAGAATCCAAAGTCCTGCAACGCCATCACATTGAGATCTGGAACACAATACGAGGGACTGATGAGGCCAAAATCGAAATTGGACACGTCGAGGGCTCAATTCGACCCCAATTCAACCAACATCACAGGTCAAATTCAACAGGGGAGGTCGAATTGGACTACTGGACGTGATTTGGAAGCATCAGAGCCTCGATTTGACAAAAACAAATTCAATTCGACCTGGGGACTAGGTCGAATTGAGGTTGAATCCACCCTTCCGAAGCACTCTGTTTTATCAGAAGCCCGATTCGACCAGCAGCAATTCAATTCGACCAGACCTTCAGGTCTAATTGAGGTCGAATCGGAGGGCAGAAATCTAACAGTGAGCCGATTCGACCATGGGGACTTCAATTCGACAAGACCTTCTGGTCGAATCCAGGTTGAATAAGATATACAGGGTGAGAATCGTGTTCCAAATGTGCAATTCGACCACTATGTGCCCAATTCGACCAGAGTACCTGGTCGAATTGAGGTCGAATCATCCCATACTGCACATGTTTCTTCACCGAACACTTCTCGTGATGTGAACATTACTCCATTGGTTCCGAATGAGCAGAATACTGAGATCATAGCAGAGAAGAAGTGGGAAAGAGCCAAGAGGTTGAGAGCCGAAAATGATAAAGCAGAGAAGGTCGAGTGTGATGAATGGGGTATTCCCAAAACAAAGATACCTCCGCCATTTGCTTATAAGCTGGTTAAGAAGGGATTGGAAGAAAAGTTCAAGAAGTTTTCAGATATCATAAATAAGATAAGCTTGAGTATTCCTTTCTCTGAGGCAATATTGGAGATGCCATACTATGCCCGATTCCTTAAGGATATACTGTTGAAGAAGAGAAGCTTGAACGGAGTTGAGACGGTGAACTTGTCTGAATATTGCAACTCGATTATCCAAAGAAAACTGCCAAAGAAGGTGAAGGATCTAGGAAGCTTCACTATCTTTTGTGAGATTGGAAAAGGGCCGGCACGACGAGCCTTGTGCGATCTTGGGGCAAGTATCAATTTGATGCCATTGTCTATCTTTCAAAGGCTTGGTTTGGGGGAGTTATCTACTACACCAGTTGCTCTACAATTGGCGGACAGATCGATGACGTTTTCGAAAGGTATCATTGAAGACGTTCATGTCAAAGTGGAGAAACTAGTCTTTCCTGTGGATTTTCTTGTACTTGAGATGGAAGATGACAAGGATAACATCCCTCTTATCTTGGGGAGACCTTTCCTTGCTACTGCTGGGGCCATGATCGTTGTTAAAAAGGGGAGCTCAGGTTGCGGATGGATAAAGAAGAGGTCCTATTCAACCTTGACAAAGCAATGAAGATGCCTATAGAGTCACAATGTCATAGTATTGATGTGGTGGAGGAGATTGTGAAGGAAGATATGTCTTTGATCCTGTCTAAGGACCCACTACGGAGTTTGATGATCTCTCCAATGAGGAATGTATTGAATATCTTGAGAACTTACTTGCTTTGGGTGATGATAGGTATGAATTGAAGAAATCTAAGGTTGAGGAAGTGAAGTGGACTAGGAAGTACTTGCCATTGGATAGAGAGAGCACTCTGATGGAAGAAAATAAAGATGAGCTGAATCCGTTACCGGAACACTTGACGTATGCCTTTCTTGGTGACAATGGAAAATACCCGACAGATAATTCTAAATTTTAATGAAAGATTGATGAGGAGGTGTCTAGACAGCCATGGGAAGAAGGAAATTCTGAGGATCATATACTTGTGACAAAAAAAGGTGAGGTGTTGAGTGTAGCTAAGAAGAGGGAAATAAAGTATTTGAAGGTGAGGATGCGAGAAGACCATTTTCCGATCAAGTAGTCTACTAAGTGATAATCCGTCGTGACTCTCCGATGTTAAACAAGAGTGCCTGTTGGGGGCTTTCCCTCCCGTTTTGAAGTTCTTACTTATCGACAATTACATCTCTTTGCAAACTTAGTTTCGACTATAGTTTCTACTAAGTTTGGAAGGGTGTGATGTATTTACCTCAATAAGCACCGATAGTATAATCTTTTCTTTGTAACGTTTGTTAGGGGAGTTGATTTTTGCAGCATATTTAAACTTTAATCGGTTTTTATGTGTCGATTTTTTTGCAACTTGCGTAATGTTTATTGGTGTTTTGTTCCGTGTTTTGAGTTATTTGCGGAGTTACTCATGAATGTTGAGTTCTAGGATAGATTATGATGCATGCGCTGGGATTTATTGGAAATGCTTGTATGATTGATTTGATATATGGGTTCATGGATTTTGTGCATTCATATATTCATGTGTTAATTTTCGTTGATGAGAGCATGTATAATTTGATAAGTATGTGGAGTTCTTATGAAATTGATCTTGATTATGTGCTATGAGGAGTACTTATGATTCTATTTACCCATGTGAGGATTTGAGCCTTTTAATCATGTTTGATCATGATAGTTTATTCTTGAGAGAATTATTGATATGGACGTATCCTAGAACTTGGCTTGGAGTTTTGTGTGAGACTTACAATTGGTGAATTGCTAGGATATGATCTTAGGTCATTCTTGATTATTTGAGCTACTTAGCCAAATTTTACCTTCCCATTAATTATGTATACCTTTGGTAGCCCCGTTTGAGCCTTAAAATCTTTTTCTTTGGCAAGCCGAATAAAAGAGCCTTATTTAACCTTTACTTGAGCTTTGTTGAATACCCTATTCATTAGTAGAGAGTTGAGGTGAATAAGTGTTGCGAGAAGAAGAAGGAAGATAGAATGATGGTTAAGTGAGTATAGGAAGAAGAAGTGTATGGTTAAATATTGTTTAGGGGTAGTGCCTGAAACTAGTGCCCCGATTAAAAAGGGTAGTGCCTACAACCGGTACCCGAGTTATCAAAAGAAGAATGATGTTGATGCAAGGAAGAGAAGGAAATCAAAAATTGCAACTGCAAGAGAAGAAATTGGAGGAGAATATGTAGCCGAACGAAGAAAGCAAGAACCTCCAAAGTAACTCTCTACTAGTGTTTGAGTTACTTTATCTAAAATTTTCTACCCTTTCCAAGCTTATGGTTACGCATGAGTATGGATTAAGTATGAGTGTATATATTAACCTTTTAAGTGCAACTAGCACTTAAGTGAGAGAGTAAACACTTATCTTGTGAGGTTGATGACTTAGTACTCCGAATAGTAATATGATTGAGTGATGTTTTGCATGAATGATATGTATGATGCAGGACATACTTGTCTTTAATTAATGAAATTGAATGTGTAATTTGTGTTGTACTTGGTGATCTTGTGAATTATACACGACTCCTTAGTTTGATTACGTTTCCTCGGGACGGGCAACATGTAAGTTTCGGGGTTTGATGAGTGTGTTAATTCACGAATCTTGCACTTGGATTTGTGCTATTATGGAGTGTTTGAAGATTGAAATCGATTGTAAACTGATATATATTGTGAAAAGGCATGAATCAGGTGTTGTTGGAGCTATTTGAGTGGTTTTTCGAAGGAAATCGGAGTGGAAGTGATGAAAACTGAAGAAAGAAAGTCGAAGCCATCCGATTGGGCGAAGCAGAAGTGCGATTCGACCTGAAGGAGATCAATTCGACCAGCCCTTCAGGTCGAATTGGCATCATAATATGTATAGAAGGTAGATTCGACCATGACAAGGGGATTAGACCTGGGCATCAGGTCGAATCGATTGGCAGAAATACCGATTCGACCTCGTCACTTCAATTTGACCAGGGCAGTTGGTCGAATCGAGCACCTGGAGCTTACAATGTATTGATTCGACCTGCAATTCGACTTGGAGGAGTCAATTCGACCTGTTGCTGAAGTCGAATTGAGGCTCGGAAACTTACCATATCCGTGTTCTTACACCGTCAATGCGTGTGATCACTTAAAAAGCCCATTCAAAGCCCAGGAGACGTGATTACAAGTATAAAAGAAGGCTTGTGCAGCATCATAGAAAAGACGGCTTGATCAAGAAGACGAAGAGACGTAGAGTTGAGAGGAGATCGATCATCCATCCTCCGGAGGGGCTGTGACAGAGGTTCCGCTGGAGATTCAAGTAAGATTTGTCCAACTAACCATGATTGTTCTTAGATCAATCATGGGCTAGAGCTGCTTCGGTAGTTTTAGGGTTATGAAGGTTTCATGAGTTAATTAGTCTTTCGTGTGTAAACTCCGTACAACACTACTTGTGGTTTATTTTATAATATTGCGCATTTTTAATCCATACTCACGGTCGTTTTGTACATCAATAATTGTTGTGTAGAGTATGAATACATAACTTGATTATTGGTTGAGTGCGTTCACTGCTGAGCAGGGTTTTATGTTATAATTCTAAGTGAGAGGATTCCAAAGTCTTATTAGAACTATCTATATGAATATTTGTTAACTGAATCATATTCGGGTTAATAAGTAGGATAAAGAGTATAACTTTATAGTACCTATAAAGGAAGATCAAATCGGGTTAGAGTACTAAGTGTACGGGAAATAATTGATTATGATAGTACCTAAAAATGGGGTAAAGTATACGTCTTGCTCCGAGGATATTAACACGTGCCATAAACATATTTACTTGTGTCTATAGAGTAGATTTGCATGGTTTAGTGATGCGTCCATAAACCACAAGGCAGAGTCGGACACCATCACACGAAAGTATGAATTAATAAGTAGAACTTGATTACCTGACGAACTACCTACTATCTTACTTGATCACAACCTACTATCTATTCTTCTTGTTATCTTTATTTGTTATTTCAATTAATAGTTGTTACTCAATTTCAATATCAGAACCATTATAATTTCCAACATAGTCTTAGTTTACTAGAGTATAATTAAATTGATATTTATCCGTCCCTTGGGTTCGAAATATAGCTTGGTCACCTTTGAAACTATGATTGATATCCTTCATACTTGAGGATTAAATTGTGTGTTGAGAAAATGTCTATCACTCGTGCCGCCACTTTTCCTTTCAAAGGTTGTACCCGAGAGCTTCTTGGTCATATGGAGAATATGTCTGCTAAGGATTCTCTCTATAGTATCGCCAGCTACCTTGGTCGGCAAGCGCGTCACGCTGCTAATGCTCTACACCACATTTTTTAGTTGGAACGACGTGACTCCCATTTGCAAGACGAGGTTACTTCGCTTATTCAGAAGGTGTAGGATCAGGAGAAGAAAGCATTAGAGGCGAACACTGCCGAGGCTCTAATTCGGGGTAAGTTGAGGATTGAGCTGGATAAGAAGGCTGAGCTCCAGAAGAATTTCGAAGCCCTCCGTGCCCGGTATAATAGTCTGTTGACTAATTCCGAAAAAGATAAGAGTGCTCTGGGGTTCCAAAATAAGGTACTTTCGGACAACCTAGATATCATGTAACAAATTCATATGTGTCAAGGGGTATAAGACTAAGGGCCAACACTAAGTTCACCTAAACTCTCTCTCGGAATAAATAGGATATGGAATAATCCCAACATAGCTCAAACTATTGGTTCTCAATCAATTCCAACTAGTACTAAGCTTGAAATGAGAGTCCCTTCACACGATTAATCAACCTCTCGATCAAACCAATCGGATGTCCTATCAAAGGGTTCTAAATCATAAAGGACTTCTCAATCTCTTTACAATTTATAATGCACATGATGTGTATGACAAAATAATTCAATTAATTATCCTAAATATGCAATTGACTTCTCAATCTAATCACATGTTTAAAACAACGAAACACACAAATCATCATAAACATCAAGATCTAAAGCATCAATGATAGAAAATCAATTAACCCAATCAATATAATCATTTTATTGCAAATACCCAAAATTATCCAACACAACTCATATTGTTAATCTCACAAGGGAGATTAGCCTACCATATTCAAAAGAAAATCAACATAGACATTAATATCCTTACAAAACATGATAAACAATAAGGTTTCAATACAAAGTGTAGATGAAAACTCCCTTGGATGTCTCCAATGGTGATCTTCTTCTTCCATTTGCAATCCTCCTCTCTCCCTTGCTTCTCTAACTACTTGGATGGAGGATTTGATGGTGGGATAAAGGTAGATGATATGGATGAAGAATGAATGAAGATGAAGGTGTAAAATGGAGGAAATGGTGTGTGATTTAGGTGTAGGGGTGAAACCCTTGTGTGGAATCTCCAATCTCCTTTGAAATGTTGAACTTGAGGCTATTTATACCCTCTCCAAGTTGGGCCACGAATTTAACATCAAATGGGCTTTTTACCCACACTTACAAATATTGGCAGGTGAAAATCTAGATTTTTAGCCTAAGGGACCTTACTCGACTTGGCCTGTCTTACTCGAGTTAGCAGCTCGAGTCAGGTTGCATTACATGCAACTCGAGCTGACCCAACTCGACTCGTGTTGGCTACTCGAGCTCTCACCTGTTCGGTCGTGCTGCGAGACTCTGAAACTGATCGGATCTCGGGACCCTACTCGACTCGAGTTGCAAAGTCGTGTTGTGACTTGCAACTCGAGTAAGCACACTGCATGATTTTTGAACTTTGCCCTGCTCCGCACGACTTGCTGCTCAACTTGGTGAGACATAGATCTACTCGAGTTATAAGTTGAGTTGGCTCTCCCAAGTCGAGTTAGCTCACTATATGATTTTGGATTTCTTTCGAACTCCGACTCGAGTTGGCAACTCGAGTTGTACCCCGTGAGTCCATTTCTTGCTCGTTTCAGCTCCTGTCTCTATTTTTGCTCCGTTTTCACCTGTTTTACATACGTTTAAGCTCATTCACACATATTTTCATGAAAACACATAACACAACCAAATAATATATAAAATATAGATAAAATACTATGAAAACAGACATAAAAGACACTAAAATCTAGGTGAAAATATCACTCATCAGAAGCCTTGGATGCTTTGTCTGCTAAGAAGATCAGGGCCGCTGAGGATGTTGTTGCCGAGGTCCTAAGGGAGAGTGATAAGGCCATGGCCGATTTAGATCGTGCGAAGGATGCGGTCCTCTTATCAGAGGCTGATAACCTCTGTTATAGAGAAGTTATTATTTCGAAAGCTAAAATCTTCTATTTCTGCTCTTCTGCTGCCGCTCTAGCCAAGGCCTCTTCTGAGAAACCCTATCCTGATTGTCTTAATGACATGCGTAATGTTCTTCGCCGAGCCCTTAGTGAAGAGAAAATGCCTCCGGGGGAGTCTTTGAAAGGTGATCTTGATTTCGGGGTACGTGGTGAATATTCTGACTTTATTACTGATATCCCCAAGGAATCTTCCGAAGAGTTTGAGGAGCATGGGTCCGACGAGGAATTCACCGATGGTGTCTTGGATCTCGCTGACGTTTATTCCCAGGCTGAAGAACCTCTTGTCGAACTTCCCACCGAGTCTGTAGGGGTACATGTCGGAGAGGCATCCATTGAGGCAGAGCTCCCCGAATCTGTTGATGCAGGCATTCCCAGTCAAGTTGCTATTGCAGCGGCTTTCGAATCTCTGCCCTCCGAGACTACTATGGCTCCCCAAGTTCTTTCAACCTTGGAGGCTACTCTTCCTTCGAGTGGCACCGGGGTGGTTGATATCTCATCGGGGCCGTCGATCTCCGAGGTCCCTTTAGGTATCTCTGAGGATGCGCCGCCTCAAAGTGGGAGCTCAAAGTCTACAGATGCTGCTGATTTCGAAACCCTACTGGCAGATTGACGAAGTCTTACCAAGCACCTAGTGTTAGATCAGATGTATCTTTCTTTTAGAAGTTTATTTTGACCCTCCTTTTATTTTTCTCTTTTTACAAGTAGTATGATTTTTTGTGATTCCCCTTACATTTGCAATCCGTCTTTTATGAAATGGAATATTTTTCTTCATTATCGATGAGTCTCATGGGGGTATTCTGGTAACTTACCTTTATTTTAAAGCATAACCGTCATTTTCTGTTGTGGGTTGTCACGTCTTTAGTCAGGCGCTACATGGGTTGATCTGGATCGTCCATTTTCCTTGGAAGTGGTAAAGTCTCTGTGTCCTAGCCGTCTGATCTTAGCCATTTTTGATCCCTTATTTCCAGTAATAATGCGTGTTACTCTCCAATTTTGTCAGACAACTTCCGTTCTGGTTTTTCAAAACTCAAATCTTTTGTATCCTTTGCGTATATCCTTGTATCTTCTTATAACTGTTTCCCCCAAAATTCTGGCCCTTTCTGAAATCTTACTTATCTCCTCATTATGCTAAACCCTAGTTCTCGCGTCTCCTGTTAATAGAAAATGTCTGGTGAAAGTACCCCACCCCTGTCCGACGTTCAGAAGGTGAACACCTCCGATTCTATACATGTGTGCCATGTGCGGCCCAGCGTCCATAGTTCAAATCGTCTTCGTAGGATGCCGTGTCCTAATTTTAGGGACTTGTCTACTTCATCTTCTTCAGATGGTAACTAGGCTTCCATTCCCTCTGCCGATCAGCAGCCGGTCCCCGTCATGCCGGTTGTAGGTCCTGGTGATGCATCGATACTCATCGATGAGGAGTTGGTGCTCTTTTGCCTTAAAATATGGGGGATTATCTTCCAGTTCGCCGGGATATCGATGATTTGGAGGCAGCTCTTCGAGGGGTGGCTCAGCGGCTCGACTGGGTGCCACCCTCTAGGTTATCCGCTGGGCGCCCGGAAGAACTCCACCAGTTGTATGGTAATCCCAATGTTTCTTTCGAGCCTCCCTTGGACGGTGTTCCTATTTCTGATCCTCCCCCTGGTAGTACCGCTTTTTATTATTCCATTTTTCTTACTGGACTGCGTCTTCCAATCCCTCCTGTTATTGGTTTGTTATTACAGAGGTGGGATATGGCCATAGGTCAGTTATTGCCCTCCTCCTAGTTACGTTTGATATCCACTATGTCATTGTTTCATATGCTGGGTCATACCATTCGAGACCCTTTCGAACTTGAATTCCTTTTCTTTTATGCTCTGTCTGGTCGCTCCGGTGGCTTCTACGATTTGCTTCCTCGCAATAACCATCATTTCGTGGGGGCTTCTGACGTCATCGGTAGAAGTTGGAAGCAAGTCTGGTTTGGCTAGGTGGTGATTATTGTGTCCGCGTGAATGGTGTCCCCACGACTTTTCCTACCCGGTTCCTTCCTTTGGACAAATGTATGGTCTTCTTTGTCCTCCGATCATTGGATTACTTCATGCGATTATTAATACTCTTTTAATATATTGTGCAGGTCCCCCTCGTCATCCTCTCACATGGTTAAGCAATGGGTTTCGTCGCGTTTATGAGATCTTATCCCGCGGGGAGAACTCTTACCGCGTCTCTCCTTTGCTTCAAAAGCCCATTCTAGTTTAAGCTGGATTGTCCACCCTCGGCAGCCGCGCAATAGTCGGTACTCCTTTTTTTGGTCCTCTGACTATTCCTTTCGCTTGTTCTGGTTCCTTTTATTTTAAGCTTGACCCTCCTTTCTTATTCTTCCACGTGAGCTCCAAAGTGCCTTGTCTCCTGTAGGGCCTACCACTTCCGTGGCCGATTTATTATTAACTCAAAAAAACATGTATACCAGTTTTCTGACGAGTAAGCTGACTCTGACTATTCTGCTCGTTCTCCCTCTCGTGATGAAGACGAAGAAATGGATGACTTATCTGTTGGGTCCGAGGACTTTAAACTCTGGGAAGATCTTTTGGTTCAACAATTTACTGAGAGTAGGATCTTGCCCCCTTTGTCTCTTCCCCATGATCGGTTGTGGCATTCTATTATTGCCCCTCCTGGTTTTTCTCCTGTCGTCGGTTCGGGATCTACTTCTGCCTCATTACTCGGAAAGTGGGGAAGAGGTGTTTACGAACATGGTGGGCCTTCACGGCCAACTGGAATTAGCTTCGTACCTCGCTAGTCCCTATCTATTGGTGAGTTTGTCCTTATCGCGAACAGGTTGAGAGGGATAATTACGTCAGCTCGTACTTCCTTACCCTTTTTGTGTCCATTGCATTCTCACCAGTGGTGTCCTTCTGCAGATCCTCCAGTTGATGAGTCTGAAGGTGAAGAAGATCCAAAAGAGGATCCCGAAGAGGATCCTAAACGGATGGAAGCTCCTGACATTGAGGTGGGAAGTGGTTCTGAGGCTGAGAATTATGATATGATGGTTGGGCCTAGGGTGAGGTCTGCTCCGGATGTTGTTTCCGAGAAAGTGGTTGATGCCAGTTCTGCTCCTTCCAGTCCTCAGGTCGTCCCGACAGTTTCTCCTGTTAATCCAAATCCGGAAGGTGTTGCCGCTACCACCAATCCTGCTGCCGTTGATCCCGAAACCAAAAGGTTGGCCACCGAGAGGGCTCGTGCTCATGGCAAGAATGTTGTCGAGGAAGTTGAAAAACCCGATTTGTCCAAATTGTGGGGTTGGGAAGTTTGGGGTTCATCCAGGGTGCCTCTTGTCGTTTCCCTCACCGTGCTTCACTCGTTATTGACCCCAGTTCTCTTTTCCAAGATACCGGCTTGGCTGCGATGGTCGGGGCTGCTGTTGTTTCCCTTTCCTCTTTTTTGCAAATTATGAAACAATACCGTTTATTTGACAGTCGGCTAGTCGATAGGTCCGAGTGGTCCTCTGTTAGTTTTGAGGAAAAGTTGAATGCTTTGGAAGTTGAGAATGTCAAACTAACTTCCCTTGTTGGGTACTAGAAAGAACAGTTGGATGTTTTGGACTTTGAAGTTGGGGTGGGGCGAGCCACCCTTGAGTCCATAGAAGTGAGTCTAACCGAAGCCGAAATCGGCAGAGATGCCGCTAGGGTTGAAGCTGCCGAAGCCCAGGCTAGGTTGGCCGAAGTTGAAGCTCGTGTCCGAGCACTGGAGGATCACGTTATCCACCTTCGAGCCGCCGAGGAAAGGGCCGTCCGAGCTGAAGCGAGACTGAAAGAGATGTAAGACAAGATGGCTAATCTTTTCCAATCCCTCAGTAGGCATAAAAAGGGCTGATTTTCCTTTTCTTAATTTCATGGGTTGTTATTCGTTTCCGATCCTCATGTGGGTTAAGACTTTTTTGTTAAGCTGACCTGTATCTCTGGGCTCTAGATTTTTTTTCTCTCTTATTCTCACTTTTACTGGGTAATTGTTGTGATGTACTGCATTCTTTCTTTACAATTTATAAATGATCGTGTCGTCTGTTGTTTGCTTTTGAATTTATGAGCATGTTTTGACTTGTGCTTTTGAAGTCTTGTGTACCTTTATCTTTGCTCGCCAATTACGTATACGATTGCGCTCCTTTCTGAAACCCTATCTCCATGTCTACACATCCATTGTTCTAGTGCTATTAAAGTTGCATTCGGTCGATCCTTGTCTGCTTTATTGAAATTTATTCCCTTCTCTTGAGACCCGAGATATCTCTCCCTCGTAGGCTCCAAAATTTATTCTTTTGTTCCGATTCTGACGACTTTTATTCCGAACTCCCTTTTAATTTCCAGCTCATCCCCAGCCGATGAGGCTTCAAAATTTGCTTCTTCATTCCGATTATGATATTTTTAATTCTATCCGGAATGACCCATTCCAATTTCACCGAGGCTCCCCATTTGGCCTTTCAACTCTAATTTGATATCCTGACTTTTGTTTTAACCTCCAATTCCGAATGTTTCGAGTTTGTTCTGATCCTCAAAAGGGGCCCAAAATTAGCTTCTTTACTCCGACTCCGATGTTTTGGCACCTTTATTTCGATATCCCTGAGGTTCAAAATTTAGCCTTTTTAGTCAGATTCTGATGCCCTCATCTTTATTTCGAATTGCTTTTTTACTGTTCCGACTCCATTTTTTTAATTTATCCCCTATTTTTCCGCACCGATGTTATATCTTTTTATCACTATATCAGCGTTTGCCCCTCTGTTTCAGAATGCCTTCCATTTTCAACTTTTATTATTTTCTTCTGGAACCACATCTTCTTTAATTTCAATTCTATTTCAGATGCTGTGCGTTCCAAGGATGAGGTACCTTCTTGCCATCAACCTCCTCCTAGTTTTGACCATTGCCTTGAGCCGCTGGGGTTAATACCTTCCGAAGCACCATCTTTCCTCCTTTGAATCTCCTAAATTTCACCCTTGAGTTGTAGAACCGTTCCGCTTTTTGCTTGTATATAGCATTGTGCATTTATGCTCTCAACCTCTTCTCTTCTAGTAGGTCTAGTCTATCGGGAATTAGCTTGTCATTTTCTTCTTCTCTATGGAAGGCCATTCTCGGACTAGGTTCTCCAATTTCCAATGGGATCACCGCCTCGGTGTCAAAGGCCATTGAGAAAGGAGTCTCGTTGGTGGATGTTCGCGTTGTTGTCCTGTACGACTATAAGCGACAATTCTTCTGGCCACTTCCCATCTAGCTTTTCCAATCTCGCCTTCAGAGTACGTTTAATTATCTTGTTTATGGCTTTGACCTGGCCATTGGATTGGGGTTGGAAAGGTGTGGAGGACCATTTCTTGATGTCATAGTCTTCACAAAACTTCTTCAGCCTCGCATTGTCGAACTATTTGTCGTTATCTGTAACGATGGCATATGGAATGCCGAAACGATAGATAATATTTTCCCAAATAAATTTCTCTACAAGAGCTTCTGTGATTGTTGCTAAGGCTTTGGCTTCCGCCCACTTTGTGAAATAATCCACAGCCACGATTGCGAACTTGACTCCTCCCTTTCCTACCGGTAAAGGGCCAATCAAGTCAATTCCCCATTTAGCGAAAGGCCAAGGCCTAAAAACAGAGGTCAACTGTTCCGGCGGTACCTCATGATCGGCGCCAGTCTCTGACATATAGTGCAACCTCTTGCATATTGAGTAGCGTCTTTTTTCAGTGTTGGCCAGAAATATCCCTGTCTGATCACTTTATGGGCCAAAGCAATTCTGCTAGTGTGGTTTCTACATATACCCTCATGTATCTCCGCCAACACATACTTAGCCTCCTCCAGGTTCAGGCATTTCAGAAGTGGAGATGAATATCACCTTTTGTATAACTTCCCTTCAATCAATACATATCTCGCCGATCTTAGTCTTACATGGCGGGCTTCATTCTTATCCGAAGGGGTTAATCCTTCTTCTAAATAATTCCTGATTGGGGTCATCCACGACTCTTCGGGAGGTAGGTCAGTTAAAACCCAAACGCTGGTATTTAATGGCTTTTCTTGCCTCACAATGTTGATGTTGTCGAGGTCTTCTGCTTTTGATTCTGTGGCCAGCTTGGCTAATGCATCTGCTCCCATGTTCTCCCTCCGATCAATGTACTTTAAAAATACATGTTTGAATCTCGAAATCATATCAGCGGCTAACCCTCGGTAGTAGCACATATGGTCATCTTTAGCTTCGTACTCCCCTCGTACCTGATTCACCATCAACCGAGAGTCGCTGTAGACCAGCAACTCGTCAGCACCCATAGCTAATGCCATTCTCAACCCGTTCAATAAGGCTTCGTACTCTGCTTCGTTGTTGGTAGCCAAAAAACCGAACCTGACTGTTGTTGAGAATGTCTCTCCCGATGGGGTTTGGATGATGACCCCGGCTTCCGAAGCCGATGCGGTAGCGGACCCATCCACGTGCATTACCCATGGTTTTCTTCTTTCTATCCTGTTGGCATGGGGAATGTGAGCTCCACTATGAAATCAGTCATCACATGTCCTTTGACCGCGTTTCTCGGTAGGTATGCAATATCGAACTGTCCCAATTCGACGGACCACTTGAGTATTCTTCCAGCTGCATCCGGCCTTTGGAGCATTTGTCTCAATGGGAACGTCAGCAGCACCTTTATGGTATGCTCCATGAAATACGGCCTTAGCTTTTTCAAACTCATAACAAGATAGTAGGCTATTTTCTCCATTACTGGATACCTAAGTTCCGTTTCCCTCAAAGATTGGCTTACGAAGTACACCGATTTTTTATTCTTCTCTTCCATTTTGACCAACACCGAACTGATTGCCATTTCAGATACTGCCAGATATAGTTGTAATGTCTCACCTGGTGAAGGTTTGGAGAGAATCCTGGGATCTGATAGTTTCTTTTTGATCTCGTCAAATGCTTTCCTGCACTCTTTCGTCCATTGAAACTTAGCCTTTCTGATGACGTCGAAGAAGGGCTTACATTTATCTGACACTTTTGACATGAACCTATTTAAGGCAGCCAACCTACCCATTAGGTTCTGAACCTCTTTCACATGCCTCGGTGGGTCTATCCTTAGGATCGCTTCCACTTTCTCCGGGTTCATTTCGATCCCCCTCGAGCTGACCAAGTATCCATGGAAACTCCCCTTGCTCACTCCGAACGTACATTTCTTTGGGTTTAACTTAATTTCGTAGTGTCGAAAGATTCTGAATACCTTTTTTAGATGGCCAAAATGATCCATTCTTTTCAGACTTTTCACCACGGTATCGTCCACGTAATCCTCAACTATCTTCCCGATCTCTTCTTCAAACATCTTGTTTACCAGTCTTTGATAAGTTGCTCCCGCATTCCTTAGACCGAACGGCATGTTGTTCCATTCATAAACTCTATTTCCACAGAAGAATACTCCCTCCGTCCCATTTCAATATTTACGTTTCTATTTTGCGCGTCTCATTTCAATGTTTACGTTTTCCTTTTTGGAATATGAGACCCACCTAAAACAATTAATATATCATCCAACACTAATACACCTACCCACTTTGCATTAAATATTATATTTTTCCACCCACTATCTATTAAAATATTATACTCCTTAATCAACGGCAAAAAGCAAACGTAAATATTGAAATGGGACGGAGGGAGTACCGTATTTGCATTGTCGTCCGGGTGTATAGAGATCTGATGGTACCCTGAGAATGCATCCATGAAGCTTATAACTTCATGTTTCGCCGTGGCATCAACCAGCTGGTTGATTGATGGGAGAGAGTAGTTATCCTTTGGGCATGCTTTTTTAGATCGGTGAAGTGGATGCATAGTCTCCACTATCCTTCCTACTTTTTCACCATAACCGAATTTTGTGCCCTTATCGGATATTTACATTCGCTGATTCTTTCACTCACCAACAGCTTATGCACTTCCAATTCCATAGCCGCGTTCTTCTCAGGGCTAAATTTCCTCTTCTTCTGGTGAAATGGTGGGATGCTGGGGTCGATGTTCGATCTGTGATAGACGTACTTTGGGTGCACTCTCGGTGTTTCGTTCGGGTTCCAGGCGAATACATCTAAACTCTCTTTTAGTAGTTGGGTTAGCTCTTCCTTGAATTCATTTTCCCATTCCGTCCCAATCTTAGCTTTGATGTCTGCGTTCTCTTGGTCTAGTTGTACTACCTCTATTTTTCCTGCTGCCGAGGCTCCTTTCCGTAGTTTCATCATCGGATCCTTATCAGGTGTTACTGGCTTTCACCCCGGCTCCTTCACCACTGTCTCTCCCTTTTTACTTTCCTGATCAACAGGATTTGGATGTACTTCGGCTATTGCGAGGAACACGTTATTCCCTTGTTCCTCCTCTTCTTTCCTTTGTTCCATTTCCACAATCACATCAGGTTCGTTCTCCTTTTGCTCCTCTTCTCGCTGTTATTTGATTCCCGTTTATATTTCATAACTCTCCTCTTCTTCCATGATATCTTCAAAACTTAGCATCTCGTAATCCATGTTATGATAACTCAAGCCCTCTACCTTTTCTATATATGAATGAACACTCTTTTACTCTTCTTTGATTTCCTATCACCGTTGCTACCCTGTCGTCTGCTGTGATAAATTTGAGGCATTGGTGAAGGGTGGACGGAATAGCTCCTAAGGCATGGATTAATGGATGCCCCAATATACAGTTGTAAGTAGAGGCTTGATATACAACTTTGAATGTTAGCTGTTTCTATATCCTGGTTTTTCCATCCGAACCCTCCAATTGGATAGATAGATCAACCTCCATGGTTGGCCTGGTTAACGCATTACCAAATCCTTTGATTTCATCACCACAAGGTCTCACCTTGTGGTGACCTTCTCCTCCCAGATTTTAACTACCTCCTTAAAGATGATATTGGCATACGCCCTATTATCTACCAAACATCTATGAACTTTGACTCCTGACAGTATAGGTGAGATGACTAGAGGATCAGAATGTTGAGTACTTATCCCGTAGAAATCCCCTTCCGTGAAAACGATGTCGGGGTTTGTTATCCCCTTCGTCTTCGAGGTTAACGACCATACTTGAGGGATTTGCTAGCTTAGATCATTCAGTTCTGCCCTTCTTCTCTTTTTTGATGCTGTGGTAAATTCCTGGGAGGTTCCGACATAAGGAATCTCTTCAACCGGTTCCACCATGTATATTTCTCCGAGTCTGTCTCCTCTCAGGGCTTGTCCTCCTATCCTATCGAACACTGGTGGCCGTCCTGGAGACGGAGGGGGTAGAGGCATCGCTTCTTCATTCCGTCCTCTATCCAGGGACCTCTGTCGACCTGAGGCAGGGGGAAGATTAGCGTCCTCGGCCTCGGAGCCTGCAACATTCCTCTTAACTTTTCCTCCATAAACAACTTCTACATTTCCGTGATTAAATCTCGGCATTGATCTGTATTATTCCCATGCATCAGATGGTACGTGTAGTACTTCCGAGGATTGGTGAGCTCCGATATTCATAGGACGGGTCTCGGCGTCCGAATGATATGTTGATCCTTAATGTAGTAAAAGACCTCGGCAACATTTAGATTGGTCCCCGACTTTAGTTCCTCGTACATCTATTATACCTCGGTATCCTCTGTGAAAGGCTTGAACGTAGCATGTGCTTTGTATTCCTTCGCCCCTCCTGTGCTCGTTTTCTTCCTGCTCGGCTCTGTGGAGGTGCTTTGATTGCTGCTTTCTTTGCCATCTTAGAAATGTCTTCAGCTTGGATGTATTCATTTGCCATGACCATGAAAGCCGCGTAGGATGTGGGCAGTTTAAGTTGTACCGCTTTCCATAAGCTAGTCTCAGGGTGAAGTACTCTCATCACCGTGATGATGCAAGTTTCGTCCTCCATAACTTCTCCCATTGACATCTGTTCGTTAAACCTTTTCAGAAAATCTCGCAAGCTTTCCGTCGAACCCTGACGAATGTTAGCTAGCTTATGCTTCGGCTTCTTCAGTGCCCCAAGATATGAATGTTGCATCAGGAACACCTCCATCAGCTCTCCCCAGCTTTTGATGGAGGCTGCTGGGACTGCTCTAAACCAGGTGTGGGCCTTATTTCCCAGGGTCAATTGGAACATCCTACATAAGGTGATCTCGTTTGCACCTTGTGCCCTCATCCACTTCAGGTATTTTTCAATGTGAGAATAAGGATCATAATCATAATCGAAAATCAAGCTATAGGGAAACTTGATTCCTTGCTGCCGAGGGGCATTCCTGATTTCCACTGTGAAGGAGGGAGCCACCGAGGATTGGAGGACTCCTCCTATTCTGGACATCTTCCTTTCCAGATCGGCGAAATGCTTGTTCACTTCTTCGTTTATCAAGTCATGTAGATCTCTGGTTGGGGCCTTCAGAAAGACTTCTCTATTCTCCGACCATATTTTTATCTGGGTCTCCCTCCGTCTCATCCCTCTTCATGAGGCGGGTCACTCGTTCCACCTGTTTTCGAGTAAAGATAGCTCAGTCGTGGGTAGATCTTCCCATGAAGGATCTCGGCTCTCCTGTGAGTATGGTGCCGAAGATGAGTGGGATCTTTGGTTCCTTGGCCTTCTGTATCTTTTGTGCCTCCTCTGAGAGACAGACGAGGTTCTTTATGGGGCTTCGTCCTCTGCCGGTGCTTCCCTAGTTGCGGGTCGATCTCTCCTCTGATTTTGTGAGTAAGGTTGGTGAGATCCTTCTTCTCTCGGCCTTTCCTTCGGTGGAGGGTTCCCAGCCTCTTGATTCCGTCCAAGCTGTGGTTACCTTCGATCGTCATCTCCTATGGACACTTCTGGGGTGGAGGATTCCTCATCCCTTGATTCCTTCCTGGTTCCGATTACCTTTGAGCTCCCATTTTCGATCAGCAAAGGTATTCATTACACCTTTCTTCTGCCGGAGTTTCTTTCACACTCTCCCTTTCTCCGACGTTCCTCCTCCGTATAAAGTTGATAGTTTCTCTCGCATCTCCTCCGCTGTGTTCTTATCTGGCCTCATTTCTCCTCTTGAGATCCTCTCGCAGATCGTCATGGCCTCCCCTGTGAGGGCCGCTAAAGCTCAACCTTGCCGGTTGAACCGGGGGAGCTTCTACGGCGTACTCGTCAATCACTCTTCAAATCTTTTCATTCATCTCTTTCATTTTCTGAGGGTCGCCCAGATTTGGGACAAGAATAGACCTCGCCGGAGTGGGTATCTCCATGACCGGTGCGCTGATTTGGACATCATTTCCACTTCTCGTCACATTTCGTTGGGCTCTGGAACAGTCTCCCCTCTCTTCATTTCCATAGGTTGTAAATCCTTCACCTCCCATCTCGAATTCAAGAAACAGAACAAAAACCCAAAATTTTTTCTCACAGAATTAAACCAAGAACTTAAGAAAAATAGAACAGGGGTGGATAATCGTAGCATTCCCACATACGGCACCAGATGTTGATGCGTGTTCTTGGCTCGTTAATTTATGTTTAGGAGATAAATATTATTGCGTAACGGAACCAAGAACGATCACAATTAAACAAGTTAAAACCTCAAACAAGAGACCGCAACCAATAGAAAACCAAATTTCAACCAAAGAACTATACCGAATTTTATTATTCTTCCTTAGAACAACACTCATAAAATTCCTCCTCATTACAAGTGCAATGTCTAAAGTGAGTATGAGTAACCTGCCTCTCTCATGTGAGAGAGGCTATTTATACTATCTATAAACCCTAATCCAGAGCCAATCACCTTGTGCCACTTGGATGAAGACAAGCCGTCTTTAATGAAGTTGTCTGGTACGCCGACCAACCTGAGGAGGAGTCTGGGTGCTACGGGTTGTTTTTACAGTATTTCACAGACCGCTTCTGTCCTTTGATGGCTTTTCATTGGTAGTTAGGGTAGGATGCGCCAGTTGCTTGCTATCTTTTAGTTAGGATTGTTGTCCAAGACATCCCATCTTCCTGTTAGCCTTGTCTTCTAGCCTGCTGCACTTGTCAGTCTTCATGATGGTGTCTGTGCTTTGTTCCTCCATTTTCGTTATCCATCTGATCCTCGGACAGGTTGACTTTCGATGTCGTGATGCTCGTCCGAGCCCCCGGGTAGGGGAGATGTCGCCGAGGTTCCCTGTCGAGGGTGCTTTGGGCTTCTTCCTTTAATGGGTTCTCTCTCTGCCCTTTTCCTAACTGGGTCTTTGGGCAGATAGTGATCTCTTTGGGCTGCCTTAGCTATCCATTCAGCACCTATCCTTGAATTGGGCCACCTGAAGACTGGATCTCCTTCATCAAGTATTTAAAGCTTATTGGGCCTACTAAGCAAGGGGGATATAATACCCATAACAGTAGGTATTTATATGTCACTAAATATTATTTTGTAAATTATTTATGATAAACTTGTGATACAAGTTGTGGATCTATGTGATTTGAAACAATATCATTGTCCTATATAGATTTGTGTGAATAGAAATTGTTGAATATAGATCTGTATGATATGAGAAGATATTGTTTATAAGGATCTGTGTGATCTGAGATGAAGTTATTATTCTAAAAAGGGATCGTATGATCCAAGGTGAAGTTATTATTCTTTAAATGGATTTATGTGATTGTGATGAAGTTGTTAATCCAGAAGTGGATCTGTATGAATTGAAGTTAAGTTGTTACTTTATTGTAATTAAATATTGATAATGATGTCGTAATGGTTTATGATGCATAATTAATTGCCCTGATTGCATACTATGCATAATCATGAAAACTGTTTTTTCCAAAATTAATAAAATACTAATGGTGTATGCGGCCACTATATATGCACTCAGTCAGGGTGCATATCATAAGTGTGTCGTGGGAATCCCGCAACGTGAACAGTTTTCAAAATAAAAGAGATCAACTAGAAAGATTAGGAAATAAGCGATAGAAAACAAAATGCATTTTCATGCACTGACATGCATGATTTCTACTTACTGAGATTTTTGTCTCACTAGTTTATGCATTGTAGTTGAGCCTATTGATGATTGAGTTTGTGATGTGACTGTGCAAGCTGTGGAGCTCCTACAGGATTTTGAGCGGATGTACATAGATAACGACCTGTTGGGCTAGGCCGTGGGTTTATTTTGTTTCCGCTGATGTTTTGTTATATAATATAATAAAT
Source organism: Pogostemon cablin (assembly GCA_023678885.1). Lineage (NCBI taxonomy): Eukaryota > Viridiplantae > Streptophyta > Magnoliopsida > Lamiales > Lamiaceae > Pogostemon > Pogostemon cablin. Next base: position 10,389,220 of record CM042964.1, on the reverse strand, counting down.
ATTGTCATGAGTTTGTCTGGATTGATCTGGTGTCAGAAACTGATGACGCATGTTAGACTATGGATTTAAATATATTATATGGAAAAAAAATATATGCAGTTTTTATAATGATGATATTTATGTTAATTAGTATTTGAATTAAAAGTTATGTAAGGTGGGTCGTGTCAGAGTGGTATCAGAGCACGGTTTAGGTCCTGCAGAATGTCAATGTACATGAGCTCATTCCTTAGGAGCACAACTTTGTATGCAAGTGTTATTTCTTTCTGTGTTGTTATGTGTTTTATAAATTATATTGGTCATGTGATATGACTGTACAAGTTGTGGAGCTCCTACATGATTTTGAGCGGATGTACATAGATAACGACCTGTTGGGCTAGGCCGGGGTTTATTTTGTTTCTACTGATGTTTTGTTATATAATATAATAAGTATTGTCATGAGTTTGTCTGGATTGATCTGGTGTCAGAAACTGATGACGCATGTTAGATTATGGTTTTAAATATATTATGTGAAAAAAAAATATATATATATAGTTTTTATAATGATGATGTTTATGTTAATTAGTATTTGAATTAAAAGTTATGTAAGGTGGGTCGTGTCAGAGTGGTATCAGAGCACGGTTTGGGTCCTGCAGACTGTCTATGTACATGAGCTCATTCCTTGGGAGCATAGCTTTGTATGCAAGTGTTATTTCTTTATGTGTTGTTAGGTGTTTTATAAATTATATTGGCCATGTGATGTGACTGTGCAAGCTGTGGAGCTCCTACATGATTTTGAGCGGATATACATAGATAACGACCTGTTGGGCTAGGCCGTGGGTTTATTTTGTTTCTGCTGATGTATTGTTATATAATATAATAAGTATTGTCATGAGTTTGTCTGGATTGATCTGGTGTCAGAAACTGATGACGCATGTTAGACTATGGTTTTAAATATATTATGTAAGTTTTATAATGATGATGTTTATGTTAATTAGTATTTGAATTAAAAGTTATGTATGGTGGGTCGTGTCAAAAAACATTCTTCCAAGTCAAAGATCGCAGGTATGAACCCCAACTTTTGAATTGATAGAAATGGAGCAAATTGATGCATGGGCTTTGTGCTATAGTGAGTTTGGAATATGTTTATGATTGATGAACATACATTTGCCAATTTAATTGTTGAACTGAAATGGAATTTAGGGTTCATGAGATGTAAATTTGGGAATTTTTTAGTTTGGATAAATTGTATGATTGTAATATTGCACATTGATTGGGAATGCTTGTATGATGAAATTGAAATGAAATAGGGCTTAGGTGTGTAGGATTTGGGCACAAGGCTATGCGGATTTTATTTTGAAAGCATATTAAAATGTTGTGCATGCCAAGTGTTCGATGAAATGCCTAAGTGATAATTTTGTGTAATTTTGAAGTCATATTTGCATTATTGATTAGTGATTGTTTAATTGAAGATTTATATGAGAAAAATATGTGCAAAACATGATATGGATATTTGTTGGTGATGTTTGAAACTAAGATGATGAAATTATGTATTACTTTGGAGTAGAGTTTGAAGAGTATTGGGGAAAGTATGTATTTTGTTGGCAAACACTTTGTCCTAAAATTAAGCCAACCCGATTCCAAGACACCGCAACAATGGAATGGCTAGGAATAGAGGGAGACTTGAGGAAGTTGTTTAGGTTTGCACACATAGAGGCATTTTTCGATAAGAGGCCACCTACATATCTACATCTCACTGCTGAGTTCATGTGTACACTTCATGTAAAGAAGGGTAGAAATAAGTTTCCCATTTTCATTACGTTTCAGTTGGATAATATGATGAAAAGAGAAATCCCTCTTCCTATTTTGAATGAATTCTTTGGGTGCCCGCCATGTGAAGGCCATAGCAGCTTCTTTGAAGGCGGAGGCTTTAATCAGCAAGATTGATAAATGATGGGACAGAACAGGCAGGATACGTTCCTAGTACTTCAAAAGGAACTGCAATAAGGAATCCGGTGATGAGATACCTGGAGAAAATTATCTCTGACACTGTTTTAGGAAGGTTTGAAAGCGGAGCAGTGGGTGAGAAGTAGTTATACATAATGTTTTGTCTATATAATGAGCTTCCACTGAACATGGCGGCGCATTTTGTTCAACATGCGGAGAGAGTTGCTAAGAGACAGACATCTCAAGGATTAATGTTAGAAGGGATGATCACCATGATAGCTCAAGGCTTGGGAGTAAATCTTGCAGGGATGGAGAATAGGATGGTAAGTGAAGGGTTGAATTATGAACAATTGATGAGAATGGAATTTTTATCTGTGGTTGCGAACCAATATTACCTAAGGCAAGAAAAAGAGGCTCATTTCCTTTACCAGCTCCGGAGCTCACTACAGTTTACACTCGAAGGAAGTTTGCCAATTTGGAAATGGCTAGTACCCACCACTCCAGGGTTTTGAGAGCATTCTACAGGAGAAATAGAGAGAAAGTGGAGGTTCTCCGGCAGATGAGGGTTGAGGAGAACCTTGAGCTAGCCAACTTGCGAGCAGAGCTAGTACCAATGGAAGGAGATGAGGAAGAGCCTTCACATCATCAAGTTGAGTTCGAAGAGTAATATCTTGAGCCACCACAGTTCAAAGAGGAAGAGCAACAACAGCAGCAACCAAGGGGTCCCGAATATGGGAATGAGAGATGGAATTATATGTTGGACGAGGTGAGAGAGATAAGGCAAATTCAATAGGTGCACGGAGCACTGATGAGAGAGATTCGAGAGGTACAGCAGATGCATGGGACGTACATCCAAGAGCTTCGAGATGGACAGCGTCATCGTGAGTATTATGAGGAGTAGTCTCGTGTGCACTCTAACAACATGGAGGAGATGATGACGATGATGTTCAATTTTCAATTCTCAGCATCTCCTCGTGCATACTGATTGGTCGTTAATAGTCCTGGCAACCAAGTAACAAAATATCGAACCCAAGGGAATTTAGGATTCATGGCCTTTAGGTATAGTATCATGATTAGTTAGGGACGATCGAAAATGAGGTATAAGAAATGAAAGAAAATAAAATGCATGGAAAAATAAATCTAATTACAATATTTTTGGATTTTCAATGATACGGTAGTTTTCATGATGCACTTATATAATCAATCATCCAACATCTTTAATTGTTTTCCATTTTTAAGCTATCATAGTAAGAGCAATCACAAATTCCACCTAAACTCTCTCTCGAGATGAAGATGATATAGGCCCTTAAAAAGATCCAAAATAACACATAAGATCGAGACCAAAGTCAACACTTCCCAATAGGTACTAATTACACATACGAGTTCCCTAAAAGGTACTAAATCATATGTAATATTCCCTTTATAGGTACTATGAATTCACTAAGTTATGGTCCCCTTCACTAACTCAATTACAAGTAACCTCGCTGGTGTTCATTTATGTAGTTCTAAACATAGGAAGGTTTTGGCCAAACTCCCCCCATATTAATCCTCATGCAATAAATGGAAAAAAACTAACATATGATAATCATGTAAAGAACTAAGGTGAAAGCAACAACAAGACATGATGATACACAATACACAAACTAATCACATTTGAACTAATATCAAAGACATTTATCCCAAATTAAAGCATGCATACATATTCTATTAACAAAACCTAATCATAGTCGAAAATTCAATCAAGACATTTTCATAATTTAATCAATAATCATGTCTTCAATTAACCACCAAAATATAGAAAATAAAAAGATAATAAATAGGATTAGATTGCACCTTAATGAAATTTTTACATCCATGAGGATCATCATTTCCTTGGTGTCCCCACCTTCTTGGAAAACAATAAATTTCTAATTTAGAAAAATATTTAATACTAATCTACAAAAATATTTAAAGAAATGGATCCCTCCCCCTAAGGGGAAGGATCTCACCTATGGAGATCTTTAGTTAAAAAGCTCTCTCAACTATTTAATGGAAGGAGGAATGGGTGGAGAGAATGGTGGTGTGGTGTAGCCTCCAAAAATGAAGAAAATGGAAATTTTTTGGGAGTTCCAAAGATGAGAAGGAGGATATTTATATGTATGGAGGCTCAAAGGGATTGGGGCAACATTTTGGTAATGGGCTAAAGTGAATAAAATGAGCTTAAGTGGAGAAAATGGGCTTTTTGGCTCAAAATTCGATTCCAGAAGACCGGTTTAATATCAATTCCATAAGGTTTGATTACCAAAGTCATGTCTTGTCCCAGCGGTTTAGCACGCTTTCATCCATGCGAGCCCTCAACATGTGGAGGTCACCGTTAGAACCCGACCTCTGCGATTTAATTTTTTTTTAAATTAAAGGACCAAATGCGCCTAGCAACCCATCTAGCAGCGACCCAACTCGCTCCAGCCATATTCATGCGAGAAAATTCGATCTTGGGCTAGAAATTCACTCGAATTTTAGAAATCTGTTGTGTTTTCAACTGCATCCATTTTTTCTCATTTTCATCCCGATTTAATTCTCGTTTCCTTCTTCGCTCCTTTAAACACAAAAATACCCTTTTCTGCAAAATAAATAAGAATACCTCTCTCCAAGTAATTAAGCAATTAATAATATTTTTATTAACATCATGCTTAATTACTGAATTAAATCCAAATAAATTCAAGTAAATTCATGCAATTAAGCCCATAATTCTAGGTGAATTTCACGCCGATCACATACATACCATGGTGTTGGCATTCGATCATTTAGTTAACGTGAACCGTTAGGGTTCCATACGTTTCTAACAGTCAGCGGAAGTAAGAAAATAAGAAACGTATTACCTTTCACCCTGGTATGTTGGAGAAAATGAATTCTCGCCTGCAGCCTGTGTAGCCTCACCGTTTTGGGCATAACTCTCTCATCCAATGTCGGAATCGAGTGATCTACGTGCCAAAACGATCCTCTCTTCTGTAGAGTCGAATTTCAAGGTCTGTACAATTTTATAAAAATTGTACAAGTTGGCCAACAGCATTAGCAAACGACCTCTTGATCTTCTGTTGTATTCCCAAGCCCAATATCGACGTCGTGTGGGCGACGATCTTCGAGATCTTCTCAATCTGCTGTTCCTTAAACCTCGCTCACATGTTAGGTATAATCAATCTCATAGATTAGAGTTTCCGGGCAGCTGAGATGACACATATATGGGCTACAGCAGGGACCAGGAGGAGAAATTAGAGTTGGGCCTCAATTGGGCTTCAGTATCCAAGCTTAGCCCAAAGCTTATACTTAAGTCCAATAATAATGATATATACCACTAAAATATTATTACTGCACTATCGTTATAATCCCATAATTATGTTATGGGCTCCTTCTTATTATGAGTCCGTTAGTCTCCTCATGTTTAAGATATACAATGTCCATTAATTAATTAAGTTACTGACAACTCCATTAATTAATATATCATCCGAGAGTAGTACCACTCAACCTCATTATCATGCCGCAATAAATTTACCTGCAGGGTTTACATGATAATCCTTATGAGCTCCTCAAGGGGACATCATCAACCTATAACGGACACAAATTCCTTCTACAATCAACAGCACACCATAGAGACAACACTATTTCCCAACTAACCGAGTTTGTTGATTTAATTATATGTAAATCTCACCCATTGATGAATCAAAGAAATACATACTGCTCTACGTGTCGAGGTTATTGTATAGGGATTAAGAGCACGAACATCCATAATAACTGAGATCAAGTTCTCCTATAAGTTAGTATATGTCGAACGATCTCAAGTGGTCCTGCTCAATACACACAAGTGCACTAATGTGATTTTATAGTTAAGACAAATTAATACCAAATTACACTACAACCATCCCGATAGAGAGTCACCGTCTATCTCGGTTGTGAGCATCTGTTTATACTTTATAAAAAAACCGATAATATGATCTTTCGCGTGTTGTCGCACAACATATTATCTACATTATAAAGTAAGTGGACTATTGCATCGTATATATAAATAAATTATAAGATGCAATCATTTGATCATATTATTCTTATTTCAAATAAATTGTTATAAAATTGTTCATACAAAAAACTAGACTTTTAGTATACAATCCAATAATCTCCCACTTATACTAAAAGATTATGTTGTCCTGTCTTCCGACATACATCTGATTCACACTCCCACTACACGACCATCAAAAGCTCTCGCTTAAGGTCCTTGTAAATGAATTTACTAGGTTATCATCCGATACAATCTAGGCGACAACAACCTTCTCCTCATCATACGATTTCTCGTAACAGGTGGTACTTTCATTCCATGTGTTTAATTGCTTATGGACTCGTGATTCCTTCAAGTTTGCAAATGCACTATTATGATCAAAATAAATTGTGATAATCTTGGGCAAACTTAGAAACACTTCAAAGTCCATCATGAAGTTTCTAGAGTCACACAGATACTTTGACTGCCTCATAGGCTCCAATTTATCATCTTTCCATGATGGAGTCCAAAGTCTGAAATATATTTCTATATAACACTCCTCCACATTATGACTCTACTTCCTAAAATTAAACACATAACCTTCGAGGTGGATTTACTGTCGTCCCTATCTGATTTAAAAAATCTGAATCTATGTAACCCTTAAGAAGCAGTGAATCTATCCGGTAAGCTCACATATAGTTTCTAGACCTTTTTAGGTACTTCAAAATTATGTGTTACCACAGTTCAACATTCTTATTTAAGGTTAACTAGATACCCACTGTTCATGCCTTCGGCAAAATAGTTATCCATACTTGTGCATAGCATTCCTTAGATTAAGCTTCCTTATTCGCCGAAGTATAAGGAACCGCTTTCATCACCTTTATCTTCTTTTTTTGTCTCAAGACACATTTCCTTAGATAAAGTCACATGCTAAACAAATAAAGATCATATCATCTCATGAAGCTTGAGACAAGCATAACATCCTTTCTTGTGATCCATATTACCATGATCAAAAAGATGTTTTTACTTTTCTTAAGCCCTTCATCTCATACCGCTTTATCAACCATACTCATACGCCCGACAATACTCTTTCATTGTCTCCAATGAGCAATATATCATCTACATACAGTACAAGAAATACCACCACGTTTCCATCACTCTTTTTCAATACACAAGACACATCCGCACATTGATTAAATCTATATGACTGGATTACCTCATCAAAACAGATGTTTGATGTTCTTGAAGCTTGCTTTAGTCCATCATTGAACACTTTTAAGCTTACTATCAAAATGTTCTTAGCCCTTTGCAATGAATCACTCTGGTTGGTTCACATAGATGTTTCCTCAAGACTTCCAATCAGGAAAGCTGTCTTGACATCTATTTGCTATACCTCATATTTCATATGAGTAGCAACAGATAAAAAAGTCCAAATCAACATAGGCATAGCTATCGGCGAACAGGTTTTCATCACCAAGCTTTGCTTCCAAGGTTTTCATCTTACTGTATGATCCTCTTTTATTTTGTATGACTACTTCCAATGGATTTTACACATTTAGTGGTCCTACAAGCTCCCAGACTTGATTTAGAATCCATCAATTCTATTTCAGAAACCATTGCACTTTGCTAAGATTTGATATTTCTATCTTGTAGTGCTTCGTCGTATCCATGGGTCAATTTCATGTTTACAAGGGACCAAGTCTTACGACTCTCCCAAAATAAATATCTTACGAGTTGTTGAACAACCCTCCCACTACGACAAGGCGCATGCAATTGTATATCAGACGTGACATGCGTTGCAGTTTACCTTGTGGTATATCCTCTTGTACACTGGTACTAATACTTTGTGTTTCCCTCTCACTTCCTTTAGAACAATTTATACATGGGTTTATGATTTAATACATAGTCTTTTTCCAAAAATTTAGTGATTGTGTTAACAATCACCCTTCGATCTTTTGGACTAAATGTGTTATTAATTACTATTTATTGCATCCGTATGATAAACATGATTTAAGAGTAAACAAATTGTCGCCAACGTACAACAACAGATTATAACTCCATCCTTCATTACTATGACCATGTCATTTAAATGAAATGGAGTATCCATCCGTAAATGCATAGAAACTGAAATGAAATTCTTTCTATGAAAACGTATGTAAAGAAATTTCTCATAATCAAACATTTATTCATATCCCTAGATAAATAAACAACTTCCACTGCAATAGCCACTAGTTTTATAGCATTACCCATATATATAATAATCTCATCATCACTTAGTTGTAGGCTTTTAGTGATTCCGGTATCTACACACAATTTGTCTGTAGATGCCATCACTAATCATGCTTCAATGACTAGTGAATGAGATATTAACCTTGTTCACATCTTGATGAAAATTGATTTCATTCGCTACTTGTTTTGTCAGAAGTTTCCCACCGAATACAACCTCTTATATTTCAGGTAGAACTTGCTCAAAATATCCAGGCAAATTATGAAGAATAAATTAATTTAGGTTTCCCCTTCAATTTCTACTCCAAGCATTTCCAATTCATTCATCAAGCTATCCATGATCTCTTGCCTTTCTAACTTACTCAAGTGTCTGAAGAGTTGCATGAGACCATCATATTTCTATGAACCTCTCACTTCTCCACTACAGACTTTAATAGATATCACAGAACATCCTTAGTGAGAACATATTTTTATTTTCCTAAGCAGTAAAATTTAAAACCAAGATTCTTTTCTAATCATCTAATTTTGGACAAGTAAATATATTTCTTTTAGTAAACAATAAGCGAGATAAAATCATTTGAAATTACAGAGAATCACAAATAAATACACCGATCAAATCTTCGAATTTTATCCATTTATATTGATTCCCTCAAAATAATATAAAAATAAAATTCACCAACATCTCAAGCACCGTGAGTCTGCAAGCCACGATAGTGTGGACGTTTACTAACCCAAACATTTACAAGAGAAGATTTTACCCATTAATTTCATTTGTCAACCTAACCTCATGACAAAATAATTAATAGTCGGTTCCTCTTTAGCCATGCAAATAAAAGCAGTGACTCCGACGGGGAGGATACTTATTATTTGCACCTAAGTGTACACCATTATTTGACCCCAAGTCCGCGGCCCAAGATTATGTGCCTTACAGATGGAGAAGTACAAATGCAATCGGATAACTTTCTACAGTCATCAATTATAAGTTTGTACAGTGATCCGCAAATAAACTCATTCGATAGGAAGGAAGGTCAATGCCAACACGTAAGTTCACGTGCATCACATTACAAACTATAATTATTTAATGAAGTCTGTACCAGTGATCCGTGAATAAACTCATCCGATGGGAAGGAAGGTCTATGCCAACACGCAAGTTTACTCACATCACTTACAAACCAATAATGGAGACCGCGGGAATTAATTACCAATCCCCTCTCACACTTAGTTATCTAATACCGAGGGTGTTTACATACATACAATATTCAGAATAATATACGCAACCTAACATGCTCCTATTACGGCACATAAGACAGTAAATCACAGAGAACATGCATACATATATAACAATAATTAGATAATTAAATCAAATTATAACGGTTATATATCATGGCGAATTCGATTGTTCACCTCCTAGGTCGAATGCAGGCTCATGCTCACTGCACACCCGGCACCTTGTGCCATGCCCGACACACCTGGACCAGCAACAGCCAACAACAATCTATCCACCGCCATATTGCATGCCAACATGCCAACCTCCGCGGCAGTGTGCACCCCAAGCACACCAGCGCCCGACAACGTGTACCACAACGCCCGCCAGCAAGTGCCATCATATGGCCTTTAGCTGGATGTACAGAGCACATGCCTGCTACAGCTGTCAACGCCGTGCAGTCATCAACGAGTTCCGCCAGACTGCGCCGTGATTTGTGTGGCCTTCCAAAACAGCGGCGTTCACCCATGCCACCGTCTGCTTGCAATGCCTCATCCCGCTGACTCCAGTTCCGGCAACACCGTCAAGTCACCGCTCGGAGCTTCGCTGAATACTCGCTGGAAATCACCACAGAACCGCCCCAGCCGCTGGTCAGACTCGCTCGGAATAGATGTCTGCCCGATCTAAACCACGCTAGGTTCGATCAGAACACCGCCAGCCACCTGCTTACCGCCGAGTGGCCTTCCGTGCGCCATGCCCAGCAACTCAGGGAGCTTCGCTCGCCTGCTGGTGCAACACCCGGCAGCACTCCGCCCTGCACCGCCACACCCAGATGCCTGTGCCATCAGCGCTGGTCTCATTGGCTTTCTTCACGTTGTCCATAGAGCCACTTGCTGAGTCTCATCCAGGCGAACAACCTCGCGCATCCGGCACCGGCAGCGTGATCGTGCAGTATCTTGTCAACGTCCGGCAGCGTACGCGCCCGTCAACAACTTTCAGCTAAGAAGACCTCGTGCCTACCGACTCGCGCTGCACGCCACCCGTGAACACCCGTGCCGCTCACCACCACCATTCGCGCCACGCATCACCGTCTGGCCGTGGATCTTCTGCCATGTCCAGCCTCTCCCGCAAGCAACCCGCAATCCACCATCGTGCTGCCATCGAAGTGCAGCCGCCAAGCAAATTGCGCCGCAAGATAGCCATCGTCAGGCCTAGAGTTTCAGTCTTCAAACTCCGACACGAAGTGCCATTGGACAATCCTTCCTGGCCTCATGCCGTCGTGAACCAACCGTAACACGAACCGCCGATGTGTATGCCATCGTGTACAATTAGAGTATCCAAAAAGTCCTAATTCATGTACACACACATAAACCCTAGCCTAACGTTTCACGCTTCACCACGAAACAGAAGCTCTAATACCAATTGTTGGCGTTCGATCGTTTAGTTAACATGAACCGTTAGGGTTCCATACATTTTCAACAGTCAGTAGAAGTAAGAAAATAAGAAATGTATTACCTTTCACCCTGGTATGTTGGAGAATATGAATTCTCGCCGGTAGCCTGTGCAGCCTCACCGTTTTGGGCATAACTCTCTTATCCGATGTTGGAATCGAGTGATCTATGTGTCAAAACGATCCTCTCTTCCGTTGTTTTCTGTCAGTATATCACACGTTGAATTCCAAGGTCTGTACGATTTTATAAAAATCGTACAAGTTGGTGGACAGCAGCAGTAAACGACCTCTTGATCTTCTGCTGTATTCCCAAGCCCAATCTCGACGTCGTATGAGCGACGACTTCGAGATCTTCTCAATCTGCTGTTCCCTAACCCTCACTCTCATGTTAGGCGTGATCAATCTAATAGATTAGGGTTTTCGGACAGCTGAGATGACTTATATATGGGCTACAACACGGACCAGGAGGAGAAATTAGAGTTGGGCCTCCATTGGGCTTAAGTATCCAAGCTTAGCCCAAAGCTTATACTTAAGTCCAATAATAATAATATATACCACTAAAATATTATTACTGTACTACCGTTCTAATCTCATAATTACTTTATGGACTACTTCTTATTATGAGCCCATTAGTCTCCCCATGTTTATGATATACAATGTTCATTAATTAATTAAGTTACTGACAACTCCATTAATTAATATCTCATCCGAGAGTAGTACCACTCAACCTCATTATCATGCCGGAATAAATCCACCTGCGGGGTTTACATGATAATCTTTATGAGCTCCTCAAGGGGACATCATCAACCTATAACGGACACGAATTCCTTCTACAATCAACAGCACACCATAGAGACAACACTATTTTCCAACTCACCGAGTTTGTTGATTTAATTACATGTAAATCTCACCCATTGATGAATCAAAGAAATACATACTGCTCTACGTGTCGAGGTTATTGTATAGGGATTAAGAGCACGAACATCCATAATAACTGAGATCAAGTTCTTCTATAAGTCAGTATAAGTCGAACGATCTCAATTGTTCCTGCTCAATACACGCAAGTGCACTAATGTGATTCTATAGTTAAGACAAACTAATATCAAATCACACTACAACCATCCCGATAGAGAGTCCCCGTCTATCTCGGTTGTAAACATCTGTTTATACTTTATAAAGAAACTAATAATATGGTCTTCCGTGTGTTGTCGCACAACATATTATCTACAGTATAAAGTAAGTGGACTATTGCATCGTTTATATAAATAAATTATAAGATGTAATCATTTGATCATATGATTCTCATTTCAAATAAATTGTTATAACATTGTTCATACAAAAAACTAGACTTTATTATACAATCCAACACATGGAACATGTATCATCCACCTCCACCTCCGGAGCCATGAAGGGAGTTATTTTAGTGCTAGGCACTTCATTTAGTCTCTTGGATTATGTTAGGAATTTGATTTGACAATTATGGATTGGATTGTACTTAAGTGTTTTGAATGTTGGGAGGTTTTACTTTTCGTTTTTATTTTGGTTTTATGCGATTTATTTTTCTTTATTTTTTGATATTTTGGTTTGCTTTTTATAATTTGGATGTGATGGGTATTTGAGCTTATTTGTTATGAATGTTGAATTGATGAGCTTTAATTTCTTGAGATTGATGATTTTTGGTGATGCATGTTATATGTTTGTGCTATGTTTTGGCTTGGGCAAAGTTTTGCTTATGTGTTGTGATTGAGATTTCATTCTTGTATAGGTTTGGATTGGTGGTATGTTTTGGGAAAGTGTAAATGTTTTTGAATATGATCTATGATGCATTATTTGTGATAGGTGATCACAAGCATGTTAAAGGTTCCTACTAGTTGAAATTATGACATGAATTACATAATTTGTTCAATTTTGAGAAGTATGAAGGTTAATTAGGTTTTTTTTGGTCCAAGCAAGAGCTTGTGAGACTTGAGCATCAACCGTGCCTTCATGGTTAATTCTTGATGAGAGGACCGGTTGAACTTAGATAAACTAGAATTTGCTCATGGACTATAGGAACGAAGCCCGAATAGTGGATCTTTGTGAAATGATCTTAGGTCATCCTTGTTAAATGAGTCACAGTAATAAAAATTCCTTACCTAAACATCATCCTTAGTTGGCCATATTGAGCCTATAAGCCTATTCTTTGTTATTTGAGCACAATACAAGCCTTAAACACCCACTTAAGCATTTTATATATAACCTTTGTGTGGGTAATTGAGGAGATGATGGTTTAGAAGGATTGATGTGAGAAAAATGCATGAAAAAGAAGGAAAATGGTGAATCAAGAAAAGGATGAAAGAGCTCATGCTAAATGCATGTGCTACTTCAACAAAAGGAAAAGGAGCAAAAATCATAAAAATATGCTCAAGGAATTCAAAAGTCAAAGAAAGTGAGTATGCAATTCAAAAGAAGCTCAATGAATCAATGGTATGATGATGTTTAGTACTTGAGAATATTTGAAAAAGGAGAGGAAGAATGAGAAGTGGAGGTAATAAAATAGATTATCATCTCTTTGATTACTTATACTTGTTGAGTCACTATTATCCATATTTTTCCTACATATCCTAAGAGCCTAACATTACATCCAAAGATAAAGACCTTTTTTATCACTTTTGAAACTAAGGTGGCTTGTGAACATAGTCCATGAGCAAGCTTATGGTGAGTCGGTTCGATTGGTTGATGAGTATTGATATACCATACTTCATAGAGTGTTGAGTGCAATTGATATCCTATGAGTGGCTTGGACTGAAAAGAACTTGATTACTCTTTTGATGTTTTAAAATTGAACTTTCTAATTCTTGATGTTATGAGTTTGATGGTGTAGGGACATTTAATATGATTTTGTAGTTCTTATTATTTGTGATATGTTGTAGTTTATGTTCCTTAGGTATTTTCTTAGGTGAAAATTTCTCCTCTTGATTATCATTTTTAGTTGTTCGAGGACGAACAATACTTTAAGTTTGGAAGGTTGATCTTCGTCATTTTCACTAGATTTTAGTGTCTTTATTTGTTGATTTTCGGATATTTTTATCTGTATTTGTGTGACTTTTTAGTGGAGTTATATGTAATTGGGAGAAATGTGTACATGTTGATAAATATGTGGAACTGAGTATAAATGTGTGTAAAACAGGTTAAAAATAGAGTCGGGAGCTAAAACAGAGGAAGAAGGATAGGGCATGCTCGGACACGCCCCGTGTGCGGAACACGGGCCTGTCCAAGATGGCCGTGCGTCATCGTCAGAACATGCAATACACCCAGGAAGAAGGCTATGTGTGGTGCACGAGCCGTGTCCGGGAACACGCAGAACACGCCGAACTGCGTGTGCAGCGCACGGGCCGTGTGCTGCTACACAAGCCGTGTAGGTGCAGATTCCAGATTAAGTTGGCACATGTTCTAGAAGATTTCAAGTGGTATAAAAACCCAATTGGTGCGAAAAATTATGGAGAGAGCCACAATTAGGAGCAGTTATCAAGATCAAACACATAATTCCTCACCACATTTTCACACACACATTCTAGATCATCCATTTCTATACTTTTCATCTATTCAATTCATTTGCTCTCCCAAAATTCATCCATCACTCATCATTCCATCAATTTGAGAAGAAAAGATCATCATAGATTGAAGAATTGAGCATGTTGAAAGGAAGGAAGGTCATCTTCACTAAAGGAAAGCCGATATACTTTTCAATTGTTATTTTATTCATATTTTGGCTCAAACGGAGCAAGCCATTGGATGTATTGATTTGAACATGATGTGTAGTGGCTAGTCCTATAGTAAAGCTAATCATATGATTGGTTGAGAAGAATGCTAGATATGCAGGATTTTAGATGTTGAATTGAGTTAATTTTGGACTTTATTTTATGATTAATGATTCATGCTTCATTTCTCTACATGTGTGATTAAATTCCTAGTTCAATGTGCTAGGATGGCCATTCCAATGTCTTGTCTTAGGATTTAATTGAATCATTTAGTTGAATGAACATGCATGTTAGTATGAGGGGAGGTAAATCATACCCTTCTTATGCTTAGAACATTCATAAGGGGACACTTAAGAAATTGAGTGAAAAAACCAAACTTATGATCATAGTACCTTAAGGGAATTGAGAGTAAGAACAATCTTAGGAGATTTAGACTTGCCAAAGAGTCGAGAACCTAATCACCTTGGCCATATGGGTTAGGGGTATCAACGTGATTGCTTTTAGTCCTTGATTAATGAAGTTCAATGTTGAAAGTCATGCATATCTAGCTAGTTTCTTAACCATGAGTATGATTAGCCTTGCTCTCTCCTTAAATACATTTTATCCATTTCATCCATTTTCATCTTGTTACGTGAACAATTGTGATAATATTAGTTGTTAATTGATTTCTTTAGTTAATTGAGTAGCTTAATCATTAGTATAACACCAAACCTCAAACTTGATCATTCTTACAATGCATGGTTGATTACAAATCCAGATACACCATGATTTTACTTTCCCTTGGGACGATAAAATTATAAATTTTGTTATTTGGTCATTACGTGCTACAAACGATAGAGTTCTCTTACTCTAAATATTTTACCAAAAATGAAACTAAGAACAACAAGCCACCGCTTGTAAGTCCATTTGGCTTGTAGTTAAAATTGATTCATAGCCGAAGAAAAATTTTTCAGCATTTTTTGTTGTCTTTTTTAAAATTTAAATTTAAAAAGAAAAACAAATTTGAAAAAAGAGTATCAAAATTAAAAAAGGATTTGGGTTGAGTATATATATATATATATATATATATATATATATTCCACACTATTATGTAATAGTATTCCTACAAGAGTTACATTTTATTAATTAGAGCGTCCTGTTACAAGAATTATATTTTCTTTTTGCAATGACTTTGGTGGAGTTAGTACACCAAATCCAAATTTTACTACATCCTTCCTTCACCTTCAATGTGTGTTTTGTTGTTTCATCTAATTTTATTTTTATATTATAATTACTTTTTTATACGGGTACTGTTGTGTTTTTTAGGGATATAATTATAATTTTTACTCTTGTGGTTTAGGGTATATTTAAATCTTAGAGTTTAGGATTTAGGGTTTAATTGTAGTTTTACCCTTGTGGTTTAGGGTATAATTTATCCCTAGGGTTTAGGGTTTAGATTGTAATTATAATTTTACCCTTGTGGTTTAGGGTATAATTTATTCATAGGGTTTTGAACTTAGTCTTAATTTTTGCCTTAATTGATTAGAGCAAGCGTAAGGGCTAGAGTCTAAGCGATCTTAAATTTATCGTGATTTTATAAGGACGATAGAAATGGTAGATAGATAAGCATGAAAATAAAAGCAATTAAAACAAATAAATTACTCCCTCCGTCCCGGGCATATGTTCGCCGACACTTTAGATACAGAGTTTAAGAAAAATTACTTTTTGACCAACTTTATTGACTTTTTAGGGGTATTGTGGTATTTTTAGGTAATAAATTAATTATAAAGTATGTTATGTGTGTTAGACAGTAGTAGTATTTTTTAAATTAATAAAACTTTTGAGGTTGTTAGTTAATGTGAAGTTTCCTTTTTTGGGTGGTGAAGATAAGTGTAGGACGGATGAAAACGAAAAGTGTGAACATAATTGTGGGACGAAGGGAGTACAAAATAAAGGTAAATTTCTCCCCTATTTTGATTTGGGTTGAATCTTCCCTTCAAGTTGCAAATCCCACTCTTCAAGCCTCAATCCTCATTAGATATGTGATGGGTAGATGGAAAGTGTGAAGATCCATGTAAATTGAAGAGTGATTGGGTGAAAATTGGGTGGAAAATGAATTGTAGATGGTAATGTGTGAGAAAATGGTGTTGGAGTGTGTGTGGGGCGAATTTAGAGTTTATCCCATTTTCCTTCAATCAAACTAAGGAAAAAGAAGCCAAAAATTTGACTTTAAACTGATTTTCTGGATAGTTGGCAAGTGCATAAAAATTCGATCGAATTTTTGTGAGTGACATCGAATTTTTATGTCAGTGTGCGCAACCTCCAAAGCTTTGTTTCGCCCCTATTTTTCCTAAAAATTCACAAAAATTCTTTCGAATTTTTGTGACATGATAGCTTCGTGCAGCTTCACATTTTTGACTCGTTCTCTCTCGTTTTAATTCCGAATTGAGATCCTTTTTTTTCCTACATCTTCCTCTCACTTCTAGAATTCATTTATAACTAAAAATCACACAAATTCTATAATAGTAAAAATTCTCCAAATATTTACAAATATCGAGCAATCTAAGTCACTTAAACACTCAAACCAAGCTATAATTGTAATTTTACCATTGTGGTTTATATGATATAATTTATCCCTATTGTTTAGGGTTTAGGGTATAATTGTAATTTTAACCTTGTGGTTTATGGTATAATTTGCCACTATTTTTTCTTTAAACTAAGTTACACCGTTGTATTTTGTACCTTTGTAAATCCTTGTTGATACTTTATGAGATGATGTCCTCGGGTTGTACCCGTTGTTATCGGTTGTTTAGTTCTATAGGTACTTGATAGCAAGCCTTACATTTTCTATAAATTTTGTGGAGTGGAGTGCACCCATTCCGCGAAATTTATGGTTAACGTGGCGGTTGTCGCGTTCTGTCTGGGGTCGGGCCGTGACAGTCTTCACATGCCTTTTCCTCAATGAGCTTTTCCACCTACATACCAAACTTAAAAGAAAAATAAAACTAAACAAGAAAACTTACTAAAATGGGTTTTCTCCCATCAAGCGCTAGATTTAACGTCGTCGAGTTAGACACATTTAAGCTCTTAACAGTCGGAGAAATCCAAGATCATATCGAGCCTCATCTTCACTTTAAACATTTCTTTAACAACTTTCTAATCCACACTTCTTGCTCCTCTAACACTTGAACTCAATTCATTGCCTTTTTTCTCATGTTTTCAAATTCCGGAGACCCTTTATCAATCTTCCAATCAACATGTTAATTATCCTCGAACTTGTTCCTCCTTGAAGAAAAATTTCCTGCAAAGTTAAGTAAAAAGTTAGTTAAATCTTCATATTTTAGAATTTCACTTACCACTTGATCTAGATCATCAGGAGGCTTAATGGGTGGCTTCAAATGAAGATCTCCCCCTTTTATATTCTTACTTGATAACACCAATTCTCTTTCATTTGAACAAAGTGTGAGTTCCTTCTTATCCATGTCCAATTTTTCTCTTCCGGTTGCCAAAAACGGCCTTCCAAAAATCAATGGCATCAAAGGATCTGCTTGCTTCTCAACTATCATAAAATCCACCAGAAAGATAAAATCCTCTATTTTCACAAGCATATCCTCCACAACTCCATGGGCTTTATCATTGAACCATCCATTATTCCGATCCTTTAACCTCCCAATACCAAATTTTTCAAAATTTCCAACGACATCACATTAATACTTGAACCAAGATCACATATAGCATTAAAATATTCCTCATTTTCAATTTTACAAGTAAGAACGAATTTACTGGGGTCTTCCACCTTTAATGAAGCATCAACTTCAAGTATTTCATGATCTTGTTCCAACCACAACTTTTTATCACACTTACTTTCATCAACAAATGAAGAAAAAAATTCACCAATAATCCTCTCATCATCAAAAGACAAATCATCATCAATGGTAATTTCCTCCTCCACTTTTAATACGACTTCATCACAAACCACTTCTTCAACCTTTGAAACAATGTTTGTTGTTTGCACCAACCCTTTCTCCACCTTGCTTTCCATATTACACATGGTAACATACAAACATTGTTCCTTAGGATTAGTAATGGTAGTAGAAGGAAGCTTACCCTTATGATGCATTTCACCTTGCTCAGTTGCCATTTGACTCATTTGTGTTTCCAATGCTTTAAATCTCTTATCATTCGCCTCTTTTTCTTGTTTCATAAAGTCAAACATCTTGGTCATTTGATCCTCCATTGTAGGCTTCCCTTCACCATTTTGAGCTTTCTTCCCTGGATTAGTGCTCGGTGGAAGAGTAAGGGCATTCCCTTGATTCCCATATGACAAATTCTCATACCTACGAGGTTGATTGAAATTTCCTTGAAAATTACCTTGCCCCCATCCTCCTTGCCTTTGTTGATATCCCCCTCTATGGTTACCAAAGTTACCACTATAATTTCCTTAAAAATTCCTCCCTTGCATGAAGGTAACTTCCTCAAGTGACATTTCCAGTTGGTACCAAGTATCTTGACATCCAAAGTTACGAGACATACCATATTGAGGCATAGGTGTAAGCACTTAACAACTTTGAGAAGATTGACCCATGTTAGGCATGGACATGCCTTGTTGAGGATTAAAAAACACTTGTTGAGGATTCAGAAGCACTTGTTGATTCACAATAGGCTTAAACAAAGGATCCAGAGACATTTGAAAATTAGTATTCATCCTCTTAAGTATTTTCGTGATCGCCTTGTCGGTCTCATGTTCCTTTGGTGCTTCCACCTTTTTCACTTGTTGCATGCATACTTCTTCCATCTTAGCAATTCTCTCCCTTTCATACAACCCGGTGAACGATCCATAGGCCATTGACCCATATTCAATGCAATCTCTACACATATAGCAATAGCTCTTTCCGGAGTTTGCCCCAATATAGAACCTCCCGCCGAAGCATCAACAGGAATTCTCTCACTTCCATTCAATCCGGCATAATTGTTGATCTTAAGGGAATCCATGTTGTGGACACCTCCTTTGCATTTCTTTGAATCGATCCCAAGCCTTACTAAAAGTTTCAAGAGTCATTTGTTTAAATTGGAAGATTTGACCTTTTAAATGCAACATCTTCGATGGTGGGAAATATTTGCTTAAAAACCTTTGAGCCAACTCTCTCCATGTAGTATAAGATCCCTGAGGTATAGTATGATACCAAACTTTAGCTTTATCCCTTAAAGAGAAGGAAAAGAACTTCATCTTGACAATATCCTCACTCACTCCGTTAATCTTGATGGTGTTAGCTAACTCCGTAAATTGGGATAGGTGAGCATTTGGATCTTCAATTGCACCACCACCAAATTGATTCGTTTGCACCATATTAATCAACCCCGTCTTTATCTCAAAATTATTCACATTCAATGGCGGCCCCATAGCATAATTCCCATATTGAGGTTGGAAATGATCTCGGATATTCATCCCACTCCCTTTATATCCATGGCCTCGAGGTTAATTTTGCACTATCGGAGGAACTTGTTGATTATATCTAGCTTCCTGTTGTGCCATCAAGTGTTGAATAATAGCTTGCAATTGTTGATTTTGCAAGTGCATTTGTTGAACATTAGCTTGTGGCACAAACTCCGGATTAACATGTCCTCCTCGAACATCATCACCCCCTTGTTGAAAATTCCTCATATGACCTTCTTTATCAACAATATTGGCATTATCCATTACATTTTCCATAATTTTCTCCGTAGGATCTAACACTCCTCTTCTTTGTCTTCTTAAGGTAGCTTCCAATTCCAAGTTCAAAGGTTCAATAGATTGAGACCTCGAACGAGTTTGCATGTACCTACAACAATTCCCAAATTTGCTCCTCAAATAACCAAGACAAGTAAACAAATAAAAGATATACTCTTATCAAAACTAATCAAATTCAAATTCGTTACAACCATGTTCTTAGTCTCATTTTTGGTAAAATGTTTAGAGTAAGAGAAATCTATCGTGTGTAGCACGTAATGATCAAGTAATAAAATTTATAGTTTTATCGTCCCAAGGGAAAGCAAAATCATGGTGTATCCTGATTTATATTCAACCATGCTTTGTAAGAGTGATCAAGTTTGAGGTTTGGTGTTATACTAATGATTAAGCTACTCAATTAACTAAAGAAATCAATTAACAACTAATATTATCACAACTGTCCACGTAACAAGATGGAAATGGATGAAATGGATAAAATGTATTTAAGAAGAGAGCAAGGCTAACCATACTCATGGTTAAGAAACTAGGTAGATATGAATGACTCTCAACATTGAATTTCATTAATCAAGGACTAAGAGCAATCACGTTGATACCCCTAACCCCTATGGCCAAGATGATTAGGTTTTCGACTCTTTGACAAGTCTAAATATCCTAAGATTGTTCTTACTCTCAATTCCCTTAAGGTACTATGATCATAAATTTGGTTCTTTTCACTCAATTTCTTAAGTGTCCCCTTATGAATGTTCTAAGCATAAGAAGCGTATGACTTACCTCCTCTCACACTAACATTCATGTTCATTCAAGTAAACGATTCAATTAAATCCTAAGATAAGATATTGGAATGGTCATTCTAACATATTGAACTAGGAATTTAATCACACAATAGAGTAATGAAGCATGAATTATTAATCATAAAAGAAAGTCCAAAATTAACTCAATTCAACATCTAAAATCCTACATTTTTAATATTCTTCTCAACTAATTATATGAATAGCCCTATTATAGGACTATCCACTACACATCATGTTCAAATCAATACATCCAATGGCTTGCTCTGTTTGAGCCAAAATATGAAGAAAAATAACAATTAAAAAGTAGATTGGCTTCCCTTTTGTGAAGATGGCCTCCCTTCCTTTCAACATGTTCAATTCTTCAATCTATGATGATCTTTTCTTTCCAAATTGATGGAATGATGGAGTGATGGATGAATTTTGGGAGAGCAAATGAACTGAATGGATGAAAAGTATGGAAATGGATGATCTAGAATGTGTGTGTGAAAATATGATGAGGAATTGTGTGTTTGATCTTGATAACTGCTCCTAATTGTGGCTCTCTCCCTAATTTTTCGCACCAATTGGGTTTTTATACCCCTTGAAATCTTCTAGAACATGTGCCAACTTAATCTGGAATCTAAACCTACACGGCTCGTGTAGCAGCACACGGCTCGTGCGCTGCAAACACAGTTCGCCGTGTTCCCGGACACGGCTCGTGCACTGCACATGGCCTTCTTCCTGGGCGTGTTGCATGTTCTGACGACGGCGCATGGCCATCTCAGACAGGCTCGTGTTCCGCACACGGGGCGTGTCCGAGCATGCCCTGTCCTTCTTCCTCCGTTTTAGCTCCCGACTCCATTTTTTACCTGTTTTATATACATTTAAACTCATTTCCACACATTTATCAACATGTACATATTTCTCCCAATTACATATAACTTCACTAAAAAGTCACACAAATACGGATAAAAACATCCGAAAATCAATAAATAAAGACACTAAAATCTAGGTGAAAGTGATGACGATCACCTTCGGCACTCACTACACTTTCGTTAATTATATTTATACCATCGTGCACATATATGCTCACAAGTGGCATGCCATGTGTCCACTTTTTTTAGGCGTTTTTTACCTCAAAGTTCAAACATTTCTTTTACAAACTTTCCAAAAGATGTATTCTTACAAAAATTTACATTTTCCTTAAAAAACAAGAGTCAAAATAACCATCATTCTCATTCATTATATTTTTTTAAAAAAAAGCATTTATACCCAACACATTTAACATACTTTATCATTTATTCATTTATCAAAAAATATCATAATACCTTATAAACTTTTTTCTTAATATTCATGCCGATGGTGCAAACTAAAATGAGTCGGAGGGAGTATATTATAATCTTCATTTCCTCGTGCCTATGTCATTAAATCCAAATTATTCTTTAATCTGAAATACTACCTCTTTTTATCTTTAAATAAGCTTAAAATCTTCAATAACTAAAAATAATAATAAAGTTCTATTATATATTTCTTCTGTCCCAAATTTATTTCGCGTTTACTATATGCATGCATGGATATTAACAAAAGTTACTTTTTAATTTACTTTTAAAAATAATTTGGTATTTTTGAGTAATAAATAAATGATAAAGTATGTTATGTATGTTAAAAAGGTAATGACAAATTTAAAAATAAAGTATACTGGAAGGATATTAGTTAGTTATTTTTCCTTTTATGGAAATGTACAGTTGAAATTAGACGGACCAAAATAAAAAGTGTGAGGTTGAAGTTGAGACATATGGAGTAACAATTAAGCATAAAACTCCACAAATAAGCTGAAATCAAGCAATAATCAATAATGGAACGACGTACTACCTCTATCCCGCGTTAAAATTTACGTTTTTCATTTTGGGTTCTCCCAAGTTAAGGTTTTCGTTTCCATTTTTGTCAAGTTCGGCCACACAAAACAATTAAAAATAATTAATTATTCTAAGTTGGACCCACACACAACACTAATACAACTACCCACTTTATATTAAATATTATTTTTCTTACCTCACTATACATTAAAATATTATATCTATTAATTTACGTGCAAAAAACAAACGTAAATATTAAAACATGACAGAGAGAATATATTAAAATGTAAAATCCGTGTTTATCACTAGAGTTATATTTATTTTTGGTCCCATAACAATATGATATTTTTTATTATGTCCCAAATTAAAAAAAAAAGTGCGAGTATTTCATGAAATAGGATCAACAAAAAGTGGAAACATGGATTGATAAAATTCCTTCTTTTTATTATTATTATTATTTTCCGTTCTTTTTTTTTTTCTTTTATTGCTCTTTTGTTTTTTTTTTTCTTTTAGTTCATTTTTCTCATTTTTTTATTTTTATTTATTTATTTAATTTTAGGGATATAATTATAATTTCACCATTGTGGTTTAGAGTATATCTTAGAGTTTAGGGTTTATGATATAATTGTAATTTTACCCTTGTGGTTTATTGTATAATTTATCCCTATGGTTTAGGGTTTAGGGTACAATTGTAATTTTAACCTTGTGGTTTATGGTATAATTTATCCCTAGAGTTTAGGATTTAGGGTATAATAGTCATTTAAATATAATAAATTTAAAAATAAAATAAAAACAATATTAATGTGGGAACAGGAATTAATTAAGAAGGGTGTGGAACAAAGGGGGTACCAATTCAATTGAGCCAGAGTGCTGGGTGTCAAGCGTGCGAAATCACGTTTTTTAACAATTACGCCCTCCTACATAGTTTGTCCCATAAAACCTTTCACACTCCAAAAAATAAAACATCACTTTATCTAATAACTTCAAAAGTTAGTTTAATTTAAAAATTTGTCATTACTTTTTCACACACATATCATTATTTTATACTTTTTTATTAGCTAAAAATAATACAATATCCTCCAAAATCAATAAAGTTGGTCAAAAAGTGCAATTTTTCTTAAACAACGTGGGACAGTGAAAAGTATTATGGGATGGAGGAAGTATTAGATAACGTAAAAAATTATGCTCTCAAAATATCATTTGAAACATGTAGAACTAGCAAAGAATAAAATATAGAATGCAACACCAAATTAAATTAAAACAGGGGATGCAAGTAGACATGATATATGTAAAATTTTGTGATGCTTGCCATATGATACGAATTTGTTTAAAAATTTACTATATGAAGAAGCGTCATTGAATATTTACCTTCCATAATCAAAATATAGAAGGTATGAATAATTAAAAAAATCCGAGTTTTGGATTATGAATTAATTAGATACGAGGTTGATGGTGCACTATATAAGCAGCTCATGTCCTTGACAACTTCATCAATCACTCTTCCTCTCTCAGCCTAAGTAAACATGGATGTAATGGGAATTGGTAGCAAAGATTCAAGCTGGTGGGTTTTCACCCTTCCTGCTTTTCTGGGCTCTAAAACACTTGTCGATGAATACGTTATCATCGTCATTTTCTTCACTTTCATCTCTTTAGCTCTTCTCACATGGGCTTTCTCCCCTGGCGGAACCGCCTGGAAGAACGGCCGCAACAGAAACGGTGCGGTGGCCATTCCCGGCCCACGGGGGCTTCCCGTCTTGGGAAGCCTCTTCACTCTGAGCCGGGGTTTGGCTCACCGCTCCCTAGCCTCCATGGCTGTGGTTCACAATGCCAAGAAGCTGATGGCTTTCAGCCTCGGCAACACGCCCGTGGTGGTTTCCTCTGATCCTCAGGTGGCCAAGGAAATCCTTACATCTCCCCATTTTGCAGACCGTCCCGTGAAGCAGTCCGCCCGCAGCCTCATGTTCAGCCGCGCCATCGGCTTCGCTCCCAACGGAACCTACTGGCGCAACCTCCGCCGCATCGCCGCCTCCCACCTCTTCGCACCCCGACGGGTGGCCGCACACGAGGCGGGGCGGCAGCAGGACAGCGCAGCCATGCTGAAGAACATCGAGAATGAGCAGAGCGGCAATGGAGCTGTGAGTTTGAGGAAGCACCTGCAGGCTGCTGCCTTGAACAACATCATGGGCAGCGTCTTTGGAAAGAGGTACGACCCGACCGAGGAGGGTTCGGAGCTCCGAGAGCTGAAGTCGATGGTGAGAGAAGGGTTCGAGCTGTTGGGTGCTTTCAACTGGTCGGATCATCTGCCCTGGATGTCCTACTTCTACGACCCTAACCGGATTGTTGCCCGCTGCGAGGCCCTGGTCCCCCGAGTCAGGAACCTCGTGTCCTCCATCATTGAAGACCACAAGACCAAGAATCAGACTAATGTGGTTTCTGACAGTGCTGATTTCGTTGACGTTTTGCTGTCCCTAGAAGGTGAGGAGAAGCTGAGTGAGGACGACATGATCGCTGTTTTATGGGAGATGATTTTCAGAGGAACCGACACCACCGCTTTGCTCACCGAGTGGGTCATGGCCGAGCTGGTCCTCCACCCGGAAGTGCAATCAAAGATGCGCCAGGAGCTCCACCGAGCAGTCGGCAACCGCACCGTCACCGACGCCGACATGGCCAGGCTGCCTTACGTGCAGGCCGTCGTCAAGGAGACTCTCAGGCTTCACCCCCCTGGCCCACTGCTCTCTTGGGCCCGCCTCTCCACCGCCGACGTCAGCCTCAGCAACGGCATGCTCGTCCCTGCTGGCACCACCGCCATGGTCAACATGTGGGCCATCACCCACGACCCCGCTGTCTGGGAGAGCCCTATTGAGTTCAAGCCTGAGAGGTTCGTCCCAGAGATGGGCGGGGCCGACGTTGATGTCCGTGGCTGCGACCTCAGGCTCGCTCCCTTCGGGGCTGGCCGTAGGGTCTGCCCGGGAAAAAACCTGGGAATGGCCACGGTGGAGCTGTGGGTGGCTCAGCTGGTGCAGAGCTTCCAGTGGGCGGAGGACAAGGCTAACCCCGTCGACTTCACCGAGCTGCTTAAGCTCTCTTGCCAGATGAAGACTCCATTGACGGCTCTCGTCACCCCTCTCCATTAGGATCGAGTAATTAAGATTATAATAAAATCGATCCATCCTGCATGCTATGGATCTTTCATCAATAAACAATATTCAATCACCATGCGTCTGAATATTCATCCTAATCATTTCTGCATCGTATTTGTATTTTTCCAACTCTGCACTACTTTTAAAATTTATGAGAAAAATACATTTTGTTGCTAAAATGTTCTTTTCATTATCAACTATATATACATTCTTTCATGCCATCCATACTGACATTAATTTCTGCCACGGCAAACTAATCCAATAGTTAACAGAAATTTCCTTATTAGCCAAAGGAAAAAAAACATTCAATTATAGCCATGCAATTCTAGATTATCCTTATTAGCAGAAGGAATATAAATATTAATGGTAGATAAATCCACAAAAGTTGTCGGGAAATAGTCAGCCTAAAACTAGAGGACTTAAAAAAAATTAACTTACTATAAATTTTTTCACATATAAAGTTTGCATCCATTTTTTTATTCCATCTACAATATTTTAGTCTCACTGTCCCACATTAACGTTGACATTTGTTTTTTTGCACGAAAATTTAGAGATATAATATTTTAATATGTAGTGAGATTAGATAAATGATTAATTGCGTAAAAAGTCTCCACCTTTACATTAATTGCAAATTAAACCTTTTAAATTTGGCAGATAAGTATATCACGTAAACAAGGGATTGCAAATCTAGTCATCGATCAGATTTTGACCAAATTTGACTGTCCAATTCCAACGTTGAAAATAAAATTAAATTAAAAAAATGCTGCTTCCTCTCCAAATTTTCTGTCTCAACATTTCATCCTCTCAACGCTCGCTCAGCCTCTAGCCGGAAAAGACCGACAGTCAAAAACTGTCGCACGCCTTCACCATCGTGCGCCACCGCTCATCGCCGGAGGCCTCGATAACTCTGCCCAGCGAAGGTCGAGGCCTCTTCCAGACAGAGAAGACTCGTCGCTGATTGGTTGTTATAGTTGGGTCGACCAAATAACAAAATATCGAACCCAAGTGAATTTAAGATTCATGGCCTTTAGGTATAGTATCGTGATTAGTTAGGGACGATCGAAAAGGAGGTTTATAAATAAAATAATATTAATAAGATGGATGGAAAAGTAAATCTAATTACAATATTTTTAGATTTTCAATGTCATAGTAGTTTTCATAATACTCTCATATAATCAATCATCTAACATCTTTAATTGTTTTCCATTTTTAAGCAAATCATGGTAAGAGCGATCACGATTTCCACCTATCCCCAATGGCTATGGTGAATAGGATGTAGATTATTTTCACAACCCCTAAAAAGCTCCTAGGATCGATCATACTTGCAATTCCTTTCAAGGTACTATGTTCGTATGGATTTTCTTTCACTAGTTTAATCATCGGGCACAAGTGATCACACTAGTGTTCATTAACGTTGTCCTAAATATAAGGACTCCTTGGCTAAGCTCCCCTTATATTAAACTCACATGTAATAAATGGAAGAAACTCACATATGATAATCATGCAAAACAACTAAGGGTAAAACAATGACAAGACATGCCGATACACAATACACAACTTAATCACAATGCACTAATAACAAAGACATAAATCTCATATTACTACAAGGCATGTGAATTTCATAAATAAAATCTAATCAAAGCCGGAAATTCAATCAAGACATTTTCATAAATTAATCAATAATCATGACTTCAATCAACCACCAAAACATAGAAAATAGAAAGATAATAAGTAGGATTAGATTACACCTTAATGAAGTGTTACATTCATGAAGATTATCTCCTCCTTGGTGTCTCCACCTTCTTTGAAAGCAATAAATTCCTAATCTAGAAAAGCATTAAAATTATGGATCCCTCACCCCGAAAGGGGGAGGGATCTCAACTATGGAGATCTTTAATTAAAAAGCTCTCTCAACTAATTAATAGAGAATTTAATGGATGAAGAAGAAAGGTGTGGTGTTGCCTCAAAAAATGATGGAATGGGAATTGTGGGAGTTGGGAGGCCTCCAAAGATGAAAATGAGGTATTTATATGTATGAAGGATTAGGACAAAAAATTGGGTAATGGGCTTAAGTGGGGAAATGGGATTAAGGGTGGAAATGGGCTTTTTTTGATAAAATTCGATTCCAGAAACCGAGTTTAAAAGGAATTCCGTACGGCTTATAAACAAAAGCCGATCCTAGCACAGCGGATTGCATGCGGGCTCCACAAGGCAGAGGTCGCGGGTTTGAGTCTCAGCCTCTGCAAAATTAAATCCTTTTCTATTTTTAATTAAAGGGGGCCCTCCTCAACCTTGGCCCAACATTTGCATGCGACCCATATCAGCACTGGCCCAAATGCGTGGACCCATCAGCTGGCTACTAGCCCATCAGCATGCATCTTGCGTGAAAAACAGAACGGGAGAACATGGTGACGTGGCGCATATCCTAAAAATTTGATCGAGGAGAAGAAAACTCGATCGAATATCTCTTGTGGCTTATGCTTGTTTTCCCAAATAGACAACATTTCTGATCCATAATAGACAACGCTTTTAGCTGTTGTCTATGCTCACTTTTCTCAAGCCTTGGCCCAACATGTGCGTGCGGCCCATATCAGCACTAGCGTGTTTCCACAAATAGACAACATTTTTGATCCATGTGTGTGGCCCATATCAGCACTGGCCCAAATAGGGTTGTAAATTAATCAAATAATTCGAATTCGAATATCAGTATTCGAATTCGAAAAATTCAAATTCGAATAAATATTTTAGTTCGAATAATATTCGAATTGAATATGATTCATAAGATATGGGCGGGGCCGACGTTGATGTCCGTGGCTGCGACCTCAGGCTCGCTCCCTTCGGGGCTGGCCGTAGGGTCTGCCCGGGAAAAAACCTGGGAATGGCCACGGTGGAGCTGTGGGTGGCTCAGCTGGTGCAGAGCTTCCAGTGGGCGGAGGACAAGGCTAACCCCGTCGACTTCACCGAGCTGCTTAAGCTCTCTTGCCAGATGAAGACTCCATTGACGGCTCTCGTCGCCCCTCTCCATTAGGATCGAGTAATTAAGATTATAATAAAATCGATCCATGGATCTTTCATCAATAAACAATATTCAATCACCATGCGTCTGAATATTCATCCTAATCAATTCTGCATCGTATTTGTATTTTTCCAACTCTGCACTACTTTTAAAATTTATGAGAAAAATACATTTTGTTGCTAAAATGTTCTTTTCATTATCAACTATATATAAATTCTTTCATGCCATCCATACTGCCATTAATTTCTGCCACGGCAAACTAATCCATTTTGTTACTATAAATTTTTCCACATATAAAGTTTGCTCCAACTGTCCCACGTTAACGTTGACATTTATTTTATTTTCACAAAAATTAAGAGATATAATATTTTAATATGTAGTGAGGTTAGATAAAGGATTAATTGCGTAAAAAGTCTCCACCTTTACTTTAATTGCAAATTAGTCTAAACCTTTTAAATTTGGCAAATAAGTATATCACGTAAACAAGGGATTGCAAATCAAGCCATCGATCAGATTTTGACCAAATTTGGCAGTCCAATTCCAACGTGGAAAATAAAATAAAATTAAAAAAATGCTGCTTCCTCTCCAAATTTTCTGTCTCAACATTTCATCTTCTCAAACGCTCACTCAGCCTCTAGCCGAAAAAGACCGACGGTCAAAAACTGCCGCACGCCTTCACCATCGTGCGCCACCGCTCGTCGCCGGAAGCCTCGATTACTCTGTCCAGCGAAGGTCGAGGCCTCTTCCAGATAGAGAAGACTCGTCGCTGATTGGTTGTTATAGTTGGGGCGACCAAACAACAAAATATCGAACTCAAGGGAATTTAAGATTCATGGCCTTTAGGTATAATATCGTGATTAGTTAGGGACGATCGAAATGAGGTTTATAAATAAAATAATAATAATAAGATGCATGGAAAAGTAAATCTAATTACAATATTTTTACATTTTCAATGCCATAGTAGTTTTCATAATACTCTCATATAATCAATCATCTAACATCTTTAATTGTTTTCCATTTTTAAGCAAATCATGGTAAAGGCGATCACGATTTCCACCTATCCCCAATGGCTATAGTGAATAAGATGTAGATTATTTTCACAACCTCTAAAAAGCTCCTAGGATCGATCATACTTGCAATTCCCTTCAAGGTACTATGTTCGTATGGATTTTCTTTCACTAGTTTAATCATCGGGCACAAGTGATCTCACTAGTGTTCATTAATGTTGTCCTAAATACAAGGACTCCTTGGCTAGGCTCCCCTTATATTAAACTCACATGTAATAAATGGAAGAAACTCAATACATGCCGATACACAATACACAACTTAATCACAATGCACTAATATCAAAGACATAAATCCCATATTACTACAAGGCATGTGAATTTCATAAATAAAATCTAATCAAAGCCGGAAATTCAATCAAGACATTTTCATAAATTAATCAAAAATCATGACTTCAATCAACTACCAAAACATAGAAAATAGAAAGATAATAAGTAGGATTAGATTACACCTTAATGAAGTTTTACATTCATGAAGATCATCTCCTCCTTGGTGTCTCCACCTTCTTTGAAAGCAATAAATTCCTAATCTAGAAAAGCATTAAAATTATGGATCCCTCACCCCGAAAGGGGGAGGGATCTCAACTATGGAGATCTTTAATTATAAAGCTCTCTCATCTAATTAATGGAGAATTTAATGGATGGAGAAGAAAGGTGTGGTGTTGCCTCAAAAAATGATGGAATGGGAATTGTGGGAGTTGGGAGGCCTCCAAAGATGAAAATGAGGTATTTATATGTGTGAAGGATTAGGGCAAAAAATTGGGTAATGAGCTTAAGTGGGGAAATGGGCTTAAGGGTGGAAATGGGCTTTTTTTGATAAAATTCGATTCCAAAAAATGAGTTTAAGAGTAATTTCGTACGGTTTATAAACAACAGCCGATCCTAGCCCAGCGGATTGCATGCGGGCTCCACAAGGCAGAGGTCGCGGGTTTGAGTCCCGGCCTCTGCAAAATTAAATCCTTTTCTATTTTGAATTAAAGGAAGCCCTCCTCAACCTTGGCCCAACATTTGCGTGCGTCCTATATCAGCACTGGCCCAAATGCGCGGGCCCATCAACTGGCTACTAGCCCATCAGCACGCATCTTGCGTGAAAAACAGAACAGGAGAACGGGGTGACGTGGCGCATATCCTAAAAATTCGATCGAGGAGTAGAAAACTCGATAGAATATCTCTTACAGTGGCTTATGCTTGTTTTCCCAAATAGACAACATTTCTGATCCATAATAGACAACGCTTTTAGCTGTTGTCTATGCTCACTTTTCTCAAGCCTTGGCCCAACATGTGCATGCGGCCCATATCAGCACTGGCGTGTTTCCCCAAATAGACAACATTTTTTATCCATAATAGACAACGCTTTCAGTTGTTGTCTATGCTCACTTTTCTCAAGCCATAGCCCAACATTTGTGTGTGGCCCATATCAGCACTGGCCCAAATAGCGTTGTAAATGAATCAAATAATTCGAATTCGAATATCATTATTCGAATTCAAAAAATTCGAATTCGAATAAACATTTTAGTTCGAATAATATTTGAATTGAATATGATTCATAAGATATTCAATTCGAATATTCGCGAATATATTCGAATATTAATATTTAATATATATTAATTATATATTATTAATATTAAATAATTATATATTTTTATATATTTAAATATAATATTTTGTTTTATAAATATAAATAAATATGTTTATTATCTAATTTATTACTATCTTAGGAAAAGACATATTTTTATTTTATATATATATATATAATGTGAATTATTTAAATATAATTTGTAATAATTTAATGGTTGATGTATTTAATGAGTATTTCTTCTTAAATTTATTAATAGTACAAGAAATTAAAAAAAAATATTTAAAAAAAATAAATTTACAATTTCGAATCGAATTCGAATTCAAATATTCAATTTCGAATGTTCAAATTCGAATACTCGAATATATTCGAATAGTTCATTTATTGCTTTCGAATCGAATACTAATTCGATTTCAAATTCGTTTATAATTGAATTCGAATTCGAATATTCGAATATTTAATCAAATACCATTTAAATACCTTAGTATTCGATTTGATTCAATTCGTTTACAACCCTAGGCCCAAATGCGCGGGCCCATTAGCTGGCTGCTAACCCATCAGCACGCATCTTGCGTGAAAAGTAGAACGGGAGAACAGGGTGACGTGGAGCATATCCTAAAAATTTGATCAATCCTAAAAATTTGATTGAGGAGTTGAAAACTCGTTCGAATATCTCTTACAATGGCTTATGCTTGTTTCCCCAAATAGACAACATTTCTGATCCATAATAGACAACGCTTTTAGCTGTTGTGTATGCTCACTTTTCTCAACACCCAAAAAAAGTGTTGTCGTAGCCCTCTTCAGCTATGTTGTCTTTTTAGCTGCAATCCTTTTTTTCTTTTTTTCATCCCAATTTAATTATCATTTCTTCTATCGCTCTTTCAAGCTCAAAACACCCATTTTTCTGCAAAATAAACAGGAATACCTCTCAAACTAATCAAGCAATTAATATTATTTTCATTAAAATCATGCTTAATTATTGAATTGAAACCAAATAAATCCAAGTAAATTCATGCAATTAAAATTCTAGGTGAATTTCACGCCGATCAAACCCCCAAAACTTAAAGTGTTGCTCGTCCCCGAGTAACGAAAGAAAAGAAAGAACGAGGAGGGGAATTCACCTATAATTGAATCAAGATATCAATGAGATTGAGTCATTTTAAAACCATTTCAATTCAATCAAAACAAGTGACAAGACATCAATTTAAATGTATACAAGTTAAGCCTAGAAAATATGCAAGCAAGTGAGATATTCACTATTTCTCTCTAGATTTTGCATTACTCTCACACTCAAAAAAAGTGTACGGGAGAAGTTACTCTAAAAAATTGATTCAAATGTATGGATCATTACCATATGCTTGCCAAAAGTCTAAGCTCTCCACCACTTGTATGTGTGTTGATTATTGGATCAAGATGGTCTTTATATGGTGTTGTAATGTAGGCTCTTGGGTATTGGGTAGGAAAAATATCAAAGAAAAGTAAGCTCAAGATTAGTAGAAAATTTAAATTGACAGCCATTATCAACTCTCACTCTCTCTTTTCTCAAATTAGTGAAGAAATTTTATCCATCATAAAGGAAAATGTAAGCCTTTTCAAGAAACACGCCGAATAAGAATGTGTAATTGTTATGGTTCTTTAGAGGATTTTTATAATTTTAAAATGGTCATTTCTATGCAGTTTCACATAATATAATAAAAATAAATAAATATTATACTGCATATCTATATATTTGTGAGGTAATATATTACTACCATGTATTATGAGAAAAATGATCATAAGATATTGATAAATTTATCATAAAATATTAGTACTCCTGTTTCGGACCACGCTCCCCATTTATTGTATCACCTTGTTTAAAAAAATTGTTCTTTTAAATTTGTTAAATTTTGAGGATATTATAGTATTTTTAGGTAAAAAAATGCTCCCTCCATCCCGCGTTAATGTTGAGGTTGTCCTTTTGCACGTAGAATTCAAAATTTTCATCATTTTTCGTGATTCATTTTTAAGTTTAAATTTAAAAAGAAAAATAAATTTAAAAAGAGTATCAAAATTAAAAAGGATCAAATATTGACCATGCATGCATGTATATATTCCATATTTCATTATGACAATGACTTGTATGGCACAGTGACGCCGAGTCAAATTGGTAAAACCTTTGACTATTCTTTTTTTTGTTCTGGATAATGGGTAAATTATCGATTCGGAGCATGAATTATTTTTTTATTATTCGGGGCCTTGATTTTCATCTAATTCACCTAAATTTTGTGTCGTTTTTGTGTGTCTTTTTATTACCTTATTCCGTATTTTTGCATCTTTTGTATATAGTATTTTGGAAAATTGATTATAATGATTTTCATGTCTTTGAATAGGTGATTATGAAGATATGTGGTGATAAAAAGCATGAAGAAAGGAGAAAGTTGAAGAAAATACCAAATTGGCCAAAATACATAAAAATACGCACGTGTTTATATGTATTGCCCGTGTTTTTCTGCAGGGACCAAAATATACCAAATGCTGAAATTTTGTAGAAAAACACAGTCAAGTGCAGGAAAACACGCCCGTGTTTTCTTGCACTTTGGCCAAAAGTCGCGTTTTTCTCCTTTATGGTGTATTGGGGGTATAAATACCCCCAACATCAACATTTGGAGGGAGATTTTTGGAAGGGGGGGATTCCAAGAACACACCACACACACTGTTCTCTACATTTTACACTTTCATCATCATCCATCCACCATCCTACCATCATCCTCTTCATTTTCTTCATCTCTTCACCACTAGTCTATTGAGGATTGAGGATTGAGATTTGGAGCTTGCAAAGTGAAGGAAGACATCCAACCTACCTCAAGAAGGGAAGATAGCTTGCTTTTTTTTTTTGTAATATTTTTGGTTTATGATGAAACAATGAATATATTTGAGCATTTTGGGGATGTTTTGATAATGTTTATTGTTGGCTAGACCTCTAGTGAGGCTAGCCACAAGAAGGATTAAGGTTTTGTGGATTTGTTGGATTTTAAATGATAGTTGATATGATATTTGGTTTTTCATACATGACTTATGATTCACTTTACTTGTATTATGACTTGTGTGATTGAAATTTCTATTTATGATGTTAGGAAAGCCATTCCGATATTATAACTAGGGTTTTGATTGAATCATGTTATAGTATGAATAGTGTATGTTAGTATGTGAAGTATGTGGTAGCATCTTTATATACTTAGAACATTCATGTGAGGACACATAGTTAATGGATCTAGATAGGTTATTAATTGAGTGAGAGGAACCAACCTTATAATCATAGTACCCTTGAGGGAATTGAGAGTAAGGGACAATCTTTTGTGCTTAAAACTTGTAATGAGTTAAGAACCTAATTACCTAGGCCATAGGGATTAGGGGAACCTTTGTGATTGCTTCTAGTCCATTTATCATTGATACTTGTCATTTGAATCTAACAAGTCTATATAATACCCTTAATCTTGAATGTGGTTAGCCTTGCTCCTCTTTAGATTACTCACCTTTCACTTCATTTTCATTCTTGGTTATTTGTCTCTTGCATCAATCTCTTTTAGTTGTTATTTAGTTTACTTGCTACTTGAGTAGATAATTTGTCTTTTCATTCTAAAACTCACAATCCCGATCATTCCTATAAAGTATGATTAAAAACGAATAAGGATACACCTGGGATTGAACTCTCCATTTGATCGATATTAAACTGGGTCAAACTACACACGATAAGGTACGCTTACCATGTGCAATTATAGCAAAATTGGCTCTAAGTTCATGGCGTCGTTGCCAGGGAGAGTTAAATCTTGAGAGTAACGAGCTCGAGTTTAATTAGCTTTGCTAGGAATACTTTTACTTGCTTTCTTTTTATTTGCTTTTATTTTGGTTGTTTTGTGATCTAACTTGGTAAATCTTGTAGGTGCATGCACACTCGTTCAAGGTCTCAATCTATCGAGTATTTGTATTTAGAGTTAGAGGCTACCTTACGAAGAAGAATGAGAGAGCTGTTATATCCAACGGAGGAAGAAATGAATCACGGATTGGAAGAAGCTAATGGCAATGGTGTTGATGAAGAGGGGAATAGACAAAATTTCCAGCATGGTGTGGAAAATGCTCAAGGTGTTCAAGTAAATCTGGAGCCTATGCAACAAGCAAATTTCCACCAAATGCATTTACACAATCAACAATTGCAAGCAATTATCCAACAATTGCTAGCACAACAAGAGGCTAGAAATATTCCACAAGCTCCTTCGGTAGTGCAACAACCTCAAGTTCAAGGACATCATGGAGGCATGAATATTAGAGGTCATTTCCAACCACAAGTGGGAAATTATGCTATGGGGCCACCATTGAATGCCAACAATTTCGAGATCAAAACGGGATTGATCAATATGGTGTAAGCAAATCAGTTTGGGGACGGTGCAACGGAAGACCCAAATGCCCACTTATCTCAATTTGTGGAGGTAGCCAACACCATCAAGATCAATGGAGTGAGCGATGATGTTGTGAAGATGAGGCTTTTCTCTTTCTCTCTCTGTGACCGTGCACGAGCTTGGTATAACACAATCCCTAGGAGAGCATGTAATACATGGAATGATCTAGCCCAAAGGATCTTAAACAAATACTTCCCACCATCTAAGACGCTATATTTGAAAAACTTGATCATACAATTCAAGCAATTGCCAATGGAGACATTTAGTGAGGCATGGGATAAATTCCAAGATATGTTGAGACAATGTCCTCGACATGGGTTTCCTCTTAATCAACAAATTGGATCTTTTTATGCGGGATTAGATGGGAATTCGAGGATTCTACTTGATGCATCCGCAGGGGGGTCTATCTTGGGGCAAACACCGAAACGAGCCATGGCTATATGTGAGGAGATTGCTTTAAATTCGGGACAATGGCCTATGAACCGTGTAGCGGGAAGTTATGAGATGGAAAGGATAGCTAAGATGGAGGAGATTTGCATGCAACAAGTAAAATAAGTGGAAGCACCGAAGGAAGATGTGATGGAGAAGGCAATCACGGAGATACTTAAGAGAATGAAAGTCAATATGCAAGTATCTCCAAGTTCGTTGCCTATGATGAATCAACCTACTCAAAGCTCAATGAGTAAATTGCCTCTCCAAATGCCTCAACAAGGATCTTCGTCTAGTATGGGAGGTCAAGAGAATTGGGTCCAACCCGAGATGTCACTTGAGGAAGTTGCCTTCATGCAAGGAAGGAACTTTCAGGGAAATTATGGAGAGAATTTTGGGCACCAAGGAGATGGATACACACCTAGGCAAAGTGGATTTGGTCAAGGGAATTTTGGTGGCAATTATCAACAACCTCGGAGGTTTGATAACTTGTCATATGGAAATCAAAGTAATACTCTTACGCTTCCACTGAGAATCAATCCGGGAGCTAAGGCTCATAACAATGAAGGAAAGCCTACGGTTGAGGATCAATTGAGCAAAATATTTGAATTCATTAAGCAAGATAGGAAAGAGAGAAGGCAAAAGAATGAAGTGAATGATAGGAGGTTTAAAGCACTAGAGACACAAATGAGTCAAATGTCAAGTGAAAAGGGAGATGTTCATCAACAAGGAAATTTCCGTCTACTACCATTACCAATCCTAAGGAGCAATGCAAGGCTATCGAGCTTAGAAGTGGAACAAAATATGATGAGCCTCCGATGCCAAAGGAAGATGATGAGGTAGATTGTGAACAAAAGCCCATGGTAGTTGAGGTAGAAAAAGGGAAAGAGAAAGAGACTCATGATGCTAAGAATGATGAAGCGATCCCTCCACTTGATAAAGAGGAAGTGAAATCTCCTAAGAAATGGGAAAAGTGCAAGGAAGCAAAGAGAAAGAGAAAGAAGAATGGATTGAAAGAGATGAATGGAGAATTCCAAAGTTGCCCGTAGCTATCCCATTTCCACAAAGATGTTTGAATAAAGGCTTGGATGAAAAATTTGCCAAGTTTGTGGAAATGTTGAAAAAGATACACATCAACATCCCCTTCGCGGATGCACTTCTACAAATGCCCAACTATGCAAAATTCTTGAAGGATATCTTGGAAAAGAAGAGGAGCTTGGGTGATCATGAAACGGTGAACCTCACGGAGGAGTTTAGCGTCATCTTGCAAAAGAAGCTCCCTCCTAAGTTAAAAGATTCGGGAAGTTTTACTATCCCGTGTGAGATGGGCAAACATGAAAGCTACAAGGCTCTATATGATTTGGAGGCAAGCATCAACTTGATGCCCTTATCTATCTTTAAGAAGTTGGGTATTGGAGAAGTTAAGCCTACATCGGTCACCCTTCAATTGACCGATAGATCTATGACATATCAAAAAGTGATTGTGGAGGATGTATTGGTGAAGGTTGGCAAATTTGAGTTTCCCATTGACTTTGTGGTGTTAGATATGGACGAAGACTCAAATGTTCTATTAATCCTTGGACGTCCATTTTTAGCCATGGAGAAGGCGTTGATTGATGTGGAGAGGTGGGAGTTAACCCTAAGAGTTAATGAAGAAAAAGTGATCTTCTTGTTGAAGGAAGCTATGAGGTATCCTAGGGGGGAAGGAAAGTGTAAGCGAGTCGATGTGTTGAATGATCTTGTTGAAGAACATCTACATTACTTCCATTCCAAAGATCCTTTGGAGTCAATAATGAGTCATTCTTACTCTCTTGAATTTTCTAACTCTTCTTGTTGCTTTAATGATGATGAAATAATTGATAATTTGCATTATTTGAATTCTTGTAGTGAACTTACATCGAAAGAAGCAAGAGAAGCACTTGAAAAGAAGCTTGATGATGGGCCCAAAGAAGAGGAAAAAGTTGAGAAAAAGGTGTAGCTAAAGCCTTTACCGGATCACTTAAAGTATGCATACATGGGAGAGAATGACACATATCTGGTAATTGTATCCTCATCTTTGATTGATTTGGAATTGGAGAAATTGTTGAGAGTCTTGAGAGAGCACAAATCTTCCATAGGTTGGTCCATTAAGGACTTGAAAGGTATAAGCCCATCTCTATTCATGCATAAAATCCATTTACTTGAAGAGGACAAGTCTTGTGTGCAAAACCAACGTCGTCTTAATCCTATAATGTAAGATGTTATAAGAACGGAAGTGTTGAAATGGCTTGATGCGGGTATAATATTTCCAATTAGTGATAGTCCATACGTAAGTCCTTTACATGTGGTAGCAAAGAAGGGTGGTATGACCATCGTGAGGTCCGATACTAATGAAACAATTGCCACGAGGACTATCACCGGTTGGAGAGTTTGTGTTGATTATAGAAAGCTCAATGACAACATCCAAAAAGACCATTTCCCACTCACATTCATTGATCAAATGCTTGATAGATTAGCGGGACACAAGTACTATTGTTTCCTCGATGGTTACTCCGGGTACAATCAAATTTTAATAGCCCCGGAGGATCAAGAGAAAACAAACTTGCCTCTGTGGCACCTTTACATTTAGGATGATGCCATTTGGTTTGTGCAATGCTCCGGCCACGTTTCAACGTTGTATGATAGCCATTTTCGGTGGATTAATTGAGAACATCATGGAGGTTTTTATGGATGATTTCTCCATTTATGGATCTTTATAGGACTTGTGCTTAACTAACTTGTCTATTGTGTTGCAGCGTTGTGAGGAAACAAACCTTGTACTTAACTGGAAAAAATGTCATTTTATGGTCACGGATGGAAATGTGCTTGGGCACCACATATCGGAGCATGGTTTGAGGGTAGATAGAGCAAAGGTCATAGCCATAGAACGTCTTCCTCCTCCTACTAGTGAGAAAGGAGTTAGATCGTTCTTAGACCATGCGGGCTTCTATCGCCGCTTTATTAAAGATTTTTCAAAAATTGCAAAACCTCTTTGTAAGCTTCTTGAAAAGAAAAGTACATTTAAGTTTGATGAAGAGTGTCTTACTTCTTTTCAGGTACTTAAGGAAGCTTTAATCTCATCCCCCATACTTGTAGCTCCGGATTGGAGTATGCACTTTGAGTTGCATTGCGATGCGAGTGATCAAGCCATCGGGGTTGCACTTGGGCAAACAAATGAGAAGAAGTTTAGAGCTATCTATTATGCCTCAAAACATTGAATTCGTGCCAAGTCAACTATACAACCACCGAAAAGAAGTTTTTGGCGGTGGTCTACGCCTTTGAGAAGTTTCGCCCCTACCTAGTTGGCACACGAACAATAGTATTCACGGATCATGCGGCCATCAAGTATCTAATGAACAAAAAGGATGTTAAGCCAAGATTGATTCGGTGGGTATTGGTTTTACAAGAGTTCGACGTGGAGATCAAAGATAAGAAAGGGGTTGAAAATGTGAAGCGATCACTTAACGAGACTTGAAAGAGAAGAGGGGGATGAAGATGTGACTCCGATTAGTGATGTGTTCCCGAACGAGGAAATCCTTAAGGTGGAGGTTGAACAAGTATGTGCTCTAATGATAAACTCGTCTCCTTGGTACGCCGACTATGTCAACTATTTTGCATACGGAATTAAACTCACACTTCTTAATGAGTACAAAGTGAAGAGATTCTATGTTGAGGTGAAGAAGTATATGTGGGATGAGCCCTTCTTATTCATAATTTGTTCGGATGGAGTCATTAGAAGGTGTGTTGCCAATGAAGAAAAAGAGGGGATTTTAGAGCTTTGTCATTCATCTCCTTGTGGTGGGCACTTTAGCCATCACAAGACGGGAGCAAAAGTTCTTCAATCGGGTTTTGTTTGTCCCACCTTGTTTGGAGATGCCAAGAAATTTGAGGAAAGATGTGATTTATGCCAAAGGGTTGGAGGAATAAGTAAAAGAGATGAAAAGCCCATGGGATTAAGAATTGAAGTGGAGATTTTTGATGTTTGGGGCATTGAATTTATGGGTCCGTTTCCTTCGTCTCAAGGGTATCTATACATATTGTTGGTAGTGGACTACGTGTCCAAGTGGGTGTAGGCGATCCCTGCCAAGACTAATGATGCATTTGTAGTGCAAAAATTCTTGAAAAAGAACATCTTTAGTTGATTTGGAGTCCCAAGAGCTTTGGTAAGTGATGGAGGTTCACACTTCGTGAACAAATTGATGGAGGGACTCTTGAAGAAATACGAAGTTAAACACCAGATAGCCACTCCCAACCACCCTCAAGCAAATGGTTTGGCGGAAGTCTCAAACCGCCAAATCAAGTTAGTGTTGGAAAAGACGATCAATGGGGGAAGGAAAGATTGGGCGGAAAAGTTTGATGATGCCTTATGGGTATATAGGACGGCTTTCAAAACTATTCTTGGTGTTTCTCCGTACCAATTGGTGTATGGGATGGCTTGTCACCTCCCCGTTGAGTTGGAGCATCGGGCGTTATGGGCAATCAAGAGGCTCAACATGAATAAATGGGAGGCCGGATAAGAAAGGTTGCTAAAAATGGTGGAGTTGGAAGAATTTCGTGAAAGAGCATACGAAAACTCCACCATTTATAAAGAGAAGGTAAAAAAGCGGCACGATGCCAAGATTAAAGAGAAGACATTTGCCCCCGGAGATAAGGTTAATTCAAGATTGAAGTTGTTTCCGGGAAAGCTTAAGTCAAAATGGATGGGCCCATTTGAGGTGTTGGAGGTCATCGGAGGACATACATTGAAACTCAAAGGGCCAAATGATAAGTTTGTAGTTAATGGGCAGCGGTTTAAACATTACCTATCTCCTTCTCAAAAGGAGATAGTGTATGTGGATACCCTTCACTCCTAAACTCATTTTGATTGGTAGTAGAGTAGAATTTTCTTTTGTTGTTGTTTTCATGCGTTGTTTGTGTTTTGGTGGTGTAGGGTTGCACTCTAGTGGAGGGAATGAAGAATGTATTACGAGAAGCGCTACGTTGGATGCGTCAAGGATAAGTTTCACTACTTTCACAAACTTAATTCTTTCCTCTAGTCAAGATTTAAGTTTGGGAGGATGCGTCGTAGCGTAACTTGTATGTGTTTGTTGGTTGAATCCGTTGAAGTGCATTTGTGTATTGTTAATTTGTTGTGTTCTTGTTGTTTTTGTTGATTATTTGTGGTTGTTGTTTGTTCTTTTTGTGATCTTGTTATTTGATTTTTCATGAGAGTATTGAGTTATGCTTCATTATTTATATTGGATTTGAGCATAAATCATATGCGTATGTGCTTGGTGAAAGTATGGTAAGGTAAGAAAAAGTGAGGAAATTTGGCTAAGTATTGAAGGGAAGGTGAGAAAAAGCAAAAAAATTGGCTAAGTATGGAAAAGGAGAAAAACTTCCAGAGAGTTGGAAATTGGCAAAAAAACACGGACGGAAGCATAATAACACGATCGTATTTTTATGAAGTTGAATTGAAGAAAATTTTGATCCAGGTAAATCGAACCGGAAATTCGCAGAAAAACACGGGCAGATGCATAAAAACATGCTCGTGTTTTCATGCAAATTGCGGGCTCTCTTTCATTTTCTTTCCCTTTCTTCTTTTTCTACTTATTCTTCCCCATTTCACTCCTCACACACTCCCGTCTACTCCTCTATCCTGCTCCCCACTTCCCACCGCCTCCGGCCGCCTGAAAAAACCACCGGAATTCTCTCTCCTATCTCTTCTTACTTGTTAAGTGAAAATGGTAAGTATTTCTCCACTTCCCCCTAATTTCTTTGAAGTTAAATTTCTAGGGTTTATGTGTAAGAAATGTTTGGAGTTTCGATTCTGAATACTAATAAGCATGAAGTTGATTAGAAGTTTTGTTATTTGAAACTTTGAATGTGAAATTAGGAAGGGCTTGAGTTCTATTTATATGAGGAGAATTTTTGAAAGAGAAGAGGAATTTAAATTTTTCTGTTAATAAGAAGTGTTGAATGATGAAATTGATACACTTGATGAATATTCTACATGTATAGACTGTATGATGAGAACTTTTGGGATGATTGTTCAAGAAATGTTTGAAAATTTGTACTTTGAAAAATCATGCCCACCAAGTGTTTGATAAAATGCCACTTAGAAAAATTTTCAACTTTTTGAGATATAAAGTGCTTGATTATGCATGTCATGATTGTCATTAGTTGTGTAAGCTATGAAACACATGAGAAGTTGTGCTCATATGATTTAAGAAGCATGAGATGGCTTACAATGATCTAGAAAAAGACATGATTGGTGCATTGTTGAGTATACCTGAAGAAGAGTTGAAATTTTTTCTAAAATAATTATTGATGCAATTGTAGAATATTCACTTGTGACTAATTAGTACTTCTTACTTGAGATAACACTTCTTGTTGGTTCTGTAGGATCATGATGAAGATGAGCAGTTGGGCAATATTGAATAAGTGTTAACGAGAGAAAGGTTTACAGAAATGGTGGGATAAAGTTCAAAGATTGCAGAAATGCAATGTTCAAAGAATTGGTGTGATAAAGGTTTACAGAAATGCAATGTTCAAAGATTGCATCCGGATAACTTTGGGGTAAAGTTTGGAGAGGAATGGTGGGATATGTGCTTGAAATGGAACAAGTTGGCCCCCAAAGTCATCAAAACATGATATGCTGATCCGGAGGCAATGGAAGTGTTGGGAATTACTCGAGACATTGAAGGGATGTTTGAGAGAGTTGGAATGAGTGAGTTCTTAGGAAATAGGGCCGAAACCTATGTAGGACTAACATTGGAGTTCATGTATTCACTCACAGTAAAAAATTTCTTAAGGACGTCTTTTCCACAGGAGATCACTTTTCAAATGATGAACGAGAAACTAAGGACAGAGACTCACGTGGTGAATGAATTCTTGGGATGCCCAAGTCTTAAAAAGATGCAAGATTTTGCCGGATAAAGAGAATTGGAAAAGACAAGATTTTTGGGGAATGTTGACTCTTCGAGAGGATAAAGGTAAGCAACTGCGGTACAATCCCTCATCATCCAAAGCTTCAAGCATCAGGAATCCAGCCCTCCGCTATCTCGAAAAGATGTTGTCGAATACTATTTTTGCTAAAGCAGAGGTAACCGTTGGGGCACGCGAGTTATATGTGCTCAAGTGTTTCCTCGAGGGTAAAGGGTTCAATACTGCAGGATACTGGATCCCAAATGTTTTTAGGAATGCTAAGAGAAAGAACCCTCAAGTGATTGCGGAGGGAGGTATG
This sequence comes from Pogostemon cablin, assembly GCA_023678885.1. NCBI lineage: Eukaryota > Viridiplantae > Streptophyta > Magnoliopsida > Lamiales > Lamiaceae > Pogostemon > Pogostemon cablin. The sequence continues at coordinate 10,345,440 of CM042964.1, read as the reverse complement.
ATCACATTGCTTGCTAGAGGGATGGAAAAAGACCTTTCTGGATTGATACCCTTGGATGGGCCCAATCTCGGGCTGGAAGAAATGAAGAAAATGAGAATTTTGGAAGAAATTGGGCAAGACTGGGTGTTTGTACTCCGTCAAAAAGAGATCTTTCCTGTACCAAATGTAGAATTGACAAAGATATATCCAACTAGGCAAAAGAAGAACATCACTCTACTGAGCAAGAACCATACAGCTAAAGTGAATGAGTTCAAGGCTAGTCATCAAATTGAGTTGATGGGCAGGGAAGTTCCTAAATATGAGATGACTCGTGAGCCCGAGTTTGAGGAAGGTGATGAAGGGGCAGGACCTTGCACTGGAGCAAGCGGAGGAGGGGTCACTAGAGAAGAGTGGGCTGAATTGAGAGGAATGGTGACTGAAATGCGACGAGATCAGTAATGGCTTATAAGAGAAGCCATATATTCTAGAGAGCGTGGAGATCGGGTGGAGCACACGGTCAACAACATTGGGAGGAGTCAGGAAAACGTCGAAAGAATGATGACGTACTTTTACAATCAGCACAACCCTTCTGACCCTCGTGTTTTCCAACCATGGGCTCCATTCCAGCCGCCTCAAGAGCCACAGTACCCACCACACTATCCTCCATATCCCTCAGAAGACCCAAACAATCCACCTTCTCCATGATTGGAAATTTCTGCTCTTCCCTACTCTTACCTTATCTTTGATGAACTTTGATGTGAATTGTGGTGTTGCACTTGACTTAGTAGTCTCTTATTTGGTTGTTTGATTTTATTGTTAGATTGTTGCATTCATAGTTGAAGGATTTGATGCTTGGTTGAGGATTTGGGATATTTTAACTTTTCTATGAATGTTTAATCTTTGTATTTGCTTTTTGTTGATGTGTTTTTATGCATTGTCTGTGTTTGATCGTCAGGGAGGGTATATTTTATTTCTCTCTTATTTTATTTTATTTCGTTCTCTCTTGAGCTTTGATATATTTATTTGCAATGGTGATCAAAAAAATTTTTTAGGACATTTTACTCTAGGAAATTGAGATATAGGTTCTTAAATTGCTCAAGATAAAGATGGATAAAATACAATAATATTCTAAGGCCATAAGCAAAATCTTAGTGAGATTTGAGCCTCAAACCGTGCATTTCATGCTGTTTAAATTCCATTGAAGAGAGGATTGATCATTAGAAGATGAGTTAGAATTTGCTCGTGAACTCCGCAAGTACGCCTTTTGATGAAGCACTTAGAAATGATTTTAGGCCATGTTTGATTTAACAAGTCACTAGCCAAAAGAATTTCCTATCTTGAACATTTATCCCTTGTTAGCCAAAATTTGAGCCTTAAAGCCTATTTTATTGATGAGCACGTTACAAGCCTAATAATCCCACTTGAGCCTATACATAAAACCATGATGCGTGGAGATTATATAAGAAGGATAACAAAATGTTGAGTGTAAGAAATAAAAAGAAAAGAAAAGCAAAACAAGAGCAAAAGCTAGTGAATGAACATAATTTGGAAAGAAAAAAAAAAGAAAAAGGATGTAAAGTTGAAAAAAAAGAGCAAGATTCTAAGAAAAATGCATCATTGATGATCAAGCTCTCATAAGAATTCAACAAGAGCTCTTAAGTTTTGAAGTACACATGGAAAGGATAAAAAGTGCAATAAAGAGGAGATGGAGTTTGAAAGAAGAAAACACACGAAAGGCCTTCTCTATGATCATAATACTCATTAAAGTCACTTTTATCCATATTTTCCTACCCTACCAAAGAGTCATCATTACATCCTTACTACAAGTCCTTTATGATCTTTGAGTGACATTAAAATTGGCAAACAAGCATGAGTTCACTTGCAAACCTATGATGATTCGACTATGGTCAATTGAATGAGGGATCGTAACCTTTTTAATCACAAGAGTGGAGTGTTATGCTCATCCGTCAGGTTTATGGTTGAGGGTTATAATTATGTTGCTTCCTCTTCATCTTGAGCGGTTTAAACTCCACATATGTTAATTTCTATTTTAGTAAGGTTTCCTAACAAAAATTTGCGATCTCTAATTGCTTGTAGATATGTTAGCGCTCATGTTGTTTTGTAGTTTGTATCTAGGTGAATTGTTACTCCTTTATTCTTTTACTTTCGTTGCTCGGGGACGGGAAACACTTTAAGTTTGGGGGGTTTGATTGTCGTCTAATTCACCTAGATTTTGTATCATTTTTGTGTGTCTTTTTATTACCTTATTCCGTATTTTTGCATCTTTTGTATATAGTATTTTGGAAAATTGATGATGATGATTTTCATGTCTTTGAATAGGTGATTATAAAGATATGTGGTGATAAAAAGTATGAAGAAAGGAGAAAGTTGAAGAAAATAGCAAATTGGCCAAAATACATAAAAACACGCCCGTGTTTTTATGTAGTGCCCGCGTTTTTCTGCAGGGACTAAAAATATACAGAATGCTGAAATTTTACAGAAAAACACGGTCAAGTGCAGGAAAACACGCCCGTGTTTTCTTGCACTTTGGCCAAAGTCGCGTTTTTCTCCTTTGTGCGATTTCCAGGTGTATTGGGGGTATAAATACCCCCAACATCAATATTTGTAGGGAGATTTTTGCAAGGGGGAGATTCCAAGAAGACACCACACACACTATTCTCTACATTTTGCATCTTCATCATCATCCATCCACCATCCTACAATCCATCCTCTTCATTTTCTTCATCTATTCACCACTAGTCTATTGAGGATTGAGGATTGAGATCGGGAGCTTGCAAAGTGAAGGAAGACATCCAACCTACCTCAAGAAGGGAAGATAGCTTGCTTTTCTTTTGTAATCTTTTTGGTTTATGATGAAACAATGAATATATTTGAGCATTTTGGGGATGTTTTGATAATGTTTATTGTTGGCTAGACCTCTAGTGAGGCTAGCCACAAGATGGATTAAGGTTTTGTGGATTTGTTTGATTTCTTACATGATTTATGATTCACTTTACTTGTATTATGACTTGTGTGATTGAAATTTCTATTTATGATGTTAGGAAAGTCATTCCGATATTATAACTAGGGTTTTGATTGAATCATGTTATAGTATAAATAGTGTATGTTAGTATGTGAAGTATGTGGTAACATTTTTATATACTTAGAACATTCATGTGATGACACTTAGTTAAGGGATCTAGATAGGTTATTAATTGAGTGAGAGGAACCAATCTTATAATCATAGTACCCTTGAGAGAATTGAGAGTAAGAGACAATATTTTGTGCTTAAAACTTGTAATGAGTTAAGAACCTAATTACCTTGGCTATAGGGATTAGAGGAACATTTGTGATTGCTTCTAGTCCATTTATCATCGATACTTGTCATTTGAATCTAACAAGTCTATATAATACCCTTAATCTTGAATGTGGTTAGTCTTGCTACTCTTTAGATTACTCACCTTTCACTTAATTTTCATTCTTGGTTATGTCTCTTGCATCAATCTCATTTAGTTGTTATTTAGTTTACTTGCTACTTGAGTAGATAATTTGTCTTTTCATTCTAAAACTCACAATCCCTATCATTCATATAAAGTAAGATTAAAAACGAATACGGATACACCTCGGATTGAACTCTCCCTTTGATCGATATTAAACTGGGTCAAACTACACACGGTAAGGTACGCTTACCTTGCGCAATTATACCAAAATTGGCTCTAAGTTCATGCCTGAAATATGTAAAACAATCACTACAGTGCCTGAATTTATCAAATATTATCTCCTATTTTATCAATTTATGGCATAAATTCAGGCCCCGAATTGATAGTTATTTCAAGCCCTGAATTGATAGTTATACATATTTCAGGCCCCGAATTGATTGAAAAAATAATTAAGACCCCGAATTGATAGTTTATCTATTTTTCAGGCCTTGGATTGATAAAATTCCTTCTTTTTATTATTATTATTTTCCGTTCTTTTTTTGTCTTTTTTCGCTCTTTTGTTTTTTTCTTTTTATTCATTTTTCTTATTTTGTTTATTTTTATTTATTTATTTAATTTTAGGGATATAATTATAATTTCACCATTGTGGTTTAGAGTATATTTAATTCTTAGAGTTTAGGGTTTATGATATAATTGTAATTTTACCCTTGTGGTTTATTGTATAATTTATCCCTATGGTTTAAGGTTTAGGGTACAATTGTAATTTTAACCTTGTGGTTTATGGTATAATTTATCCCTAGAGTTTAGGATTTAGGGTATAATAGTCATTTAAATATAATAAATTTAAAAATAAAATAAAAACAATATTAATGTGGGAACAGGAATTAATTAAGAAGGGTGTGGAACAAAGGGGGTACCAATTCAATTGAGCCAGAGTGCTGGGTGTCAAGCGTGCGAAATCACGTTTTTTAACAATTACGCCCTCCTACATAGTTTGTCCCATAAAACCTTTCACACTCCAAAAAATAAAACATCACTTTATCTAATAACTTCAAAAGTTAGTTTAATTTAAAAATTTGTCATTACTTTTTCACACACATATCATTATTTTATACTTTTTTATTAGCTAAAAATAATACAATATCCTCCAAAATCAATAAAGTTGGTCAAAAAGTGCAATTTTTCTTAAACAACGTGGGACAGTGAAAAGTATTATGGGATGGAGGAAGTATTAGATAACGTAAAAAATTATGCTCTCAAAATATCATTTGAAACATGTAGAACTAGCAAAGAATAAAATATAGAATGCAACACCAAATTAAATTAAAACAGGGGATGCAAGTAGACATGATATATGTAAAATTTTGTGATGCTTGCCATATGATACGAATTTGTTTAAAAATTTACTATATGAAGAAGCGTCATTGAATATTTACCTTCCATAATCAAAATATAGAAGGTATGAATAATTAAAAAAATCCGAGTTTTGGATTATGAATTAATTAGATACGAGGTTGATGGTGCACTATATAAGCAGCTCATGTCCTTGACAACTTCATCAATCACTCTTCCTCTCTCAGCCTAAGTAAACATGGATGTAATGGGAATTGGTAGCAAAGATTCAAGCTGGTGGGTTTTCACCCTTCCTGCTTTTCTGGGCTCTAAAACACTTGTCGATGAATACGTTATCATCGTCATTTTCTTCACTTTCATCTCTTTAGCTCTTCTCACATGGGCTTTCTCCCCTGGCGGAACCGCCTGGAAGAACGGCCGCAACAGAAACGGTGCGGTGGCCATTCCCGGCCCACGGGGGCTTCCCGTCTTGGGAAGCCTCTTCACTCTGAGCCGGGGTTTGGCTCACCGCTCCCTAGCCTCCATGGCTGTGGTTCACAATGCCAAGAAGCTGATGGCTTTCAGCCTCGGCAACACGCCCGTGGTGGTTTCCTCTGATCCTCAGGTGGCCAAGGAAATCCTTACATCTCCCCATTTTGCAGACCGTCCCGTGAAGCAGTCCGCCCGCAGCCTCATGTTCAGCCGCGCCATCGGCTTCGCTCCCAACGGAACCTACTGGCGCAACCTCCGCCGCATCGCCGCCTCCCACCTCTTCGCACCCCGACGGGTGGCCGCACACGAGGCGGGGCGGCAGCAGGACAGCGCAGCCATGCTGAAGAACATCGAGAATGAGCAGAGCGGCAATGGAGCTGTGAGTTTGAGGAAGCACCTGCAGGCTGCTGCCTTGAACAACATCATGGGCAGCGTCTTTGGAAAGAGGTACGACCCGACCGAGGAGGGTTCGGAGCTCCGAGAGCTGAAGTCGATGGTGAGAGAAGGGTTCGAGCTGTTGGGTGCTTTCAACTGGTCGGATCATCTGCCCTGGATGTCCTACTTCTACGACCCTAACCGGATTGTTGCCCGCTGCGAGGCCCTGGTCCCCCGAGTCAGGAACCTCGTGTCCTCCATCATTGAAGACCACAAGACCAAGAATCAGACTAATGTGGTTTCTGACAGTGCTGATTTCGTTGACGTTTTGCTGTCCCTAGAAGGTGAGGAGAAGCTGAGTGAGGACGACATGATCGCTGTTTTATGGGAGATGATTTTCAGAGGAACCGACACCACCGCTTTGCTCACCGAGTGGGTCATGGCCGAGCTGGTCCTCCACCCGGAAGTGCAATCAAAGATGCGCCAGGAGCTCCACCGAGCAGTCGGCAACCGCACCGTCACCGACGCCGACATGGCCAGGCTGCCTTACGTGCAGGCCGTCGTCAAGGAGACTCTCAGGCTTCACCCCCCTGGCCCACTGCTCTCTTGGGCCCGCCTCTCCACCGCCGACGTCAGCCTCAGCAACGGCATGCTCGTCCCTGCTGGCACCACCGCCATGGTCAACATGTGGGCCATCACCCACGACCCCGCTGTCTGGGAGAGCCCTATTGAGTTCAAGCCTGAGAGGTTCGTCCCAGAGATGGGCGGGGCCGACGTTGATGTCCGTGGCTGCGACCTCAGGCTCGCTCCCTTCGGGGCTGGCCGTAGGGTCTGCCCGGGAAAAAACCTGGGAATGGCCACGGTGGAGCTGTGGGTGGCTCAGCTGGTGCAGAGCTTCCAGTGGGCGGAGGACAAGGCTAACCCCGTCGACTTCACCGAGCTGCTTAAGCTCTCTTGCCAGATGAAGACTCCATTGACGGCTCTCGTCACCCCTCTCCATTAGGATCGAGTAATTAAGATTATAATAAAATCGATCCATCCTGCATGCTATGGATCTTTCATCAATAAACAATATTCAATCACCATGCGTCTGAATATTCATCCTAATCATTTCTGCATCGTATTTGTATTTTTCCAACTCTGCACTACTTTTAAAATTTATGAGAAAAATACATTTTGTTGCTAAAATGTTCTTTTCATTATCAACTATATATACATTCTTTCATGCCATCCATACTGCCATTAATTTCTGCCACGGCAAACTAATCCAATAGTTAACAGAAATTTCCTTATTAGCCAAAGGAAAAAAAACATTCAATTATAGCCATGCAATTCTAGATTATCCTTATTAGCAGAAGGAATATAAATATTAATGGTAGATAAATCCACAAAAGTTGTCGGGAAATAGTCAGCCTAAAACTAGAGGACTTAAAAAAAATTAACTTACTATAAATTTTTTCACATATAAAGTTTGCATCCATTTTTTTATTCCATCTACAATATTTTAGTCTCACTGTCCCACATTAACGTTGACATTTGTTTTTTTGCACGAAAATTTAGAGATATAATATTTTAATATGTAGTGAGATTAGATAAATGATTAATTGCGTAAAAAGTCTCCACCTTTACATTAATTGCAAATTAAACCTTTTAAATTTGGCAGATAAGTATATCACGTAAACAAGGGATTGCAAATCTAGTCATCGATCAGATTTTGACCAAATTTGACTGTCCAATTCCAACGTTGAAAATAAAATTAAATTAAAAAAATGCTGCTTCCTCTCCAAATTTTCTGTCTCAACATTTCATCCTCTCAACGCTCGCTCAGCCTCTAGCCGGAAAAGACCGACAGTCAAAAACTGTCGCACGCCTTCACCATCGTGCGCCACCGCTCATCGCCGGAGGCCTCGATAACTCTGCCCAGCGAAGGTCGAGGCCTCTTCCAGACAGAGAAGACTCGTCGCTGATTGGTTGTTATAGTTGGGTCGACCAAATAACAAAATATCGAACCCAAGGGAATTTAAGATTCATGGCCTTTAGGTATAGTATCGTGATTAGTTAGGGACGATCGAAAAGGAGGTTTATAAATAAAATAATATTAATAAGATGGATGGAAAAGTAAATCTAATTACAATATTTTTAGATTTTCAATGTCATAGTAGTTTTCATAATACTCTCATATAATCAATCATCTAACATCTTTAATTGTTTTCCATTTTTAAGCAAATCATGGTAAGAGCGATCACGATTTCCACCTATCCCCAATGGCTATGGTGAATAGGATGTAGATTATTTTCACAACCCCTAAAAAGCTCCTAGGATCGATCATACTTGCAATTCCTTTCAAGGTACTATGTTCGTATGGATTTTCTTTCACTAGTTTAATCATCGGGCACAAGTGATCACACTAGTGTTCATTAACGTTGTCCTAAATATAAGGACTCCTTGGCTAAGCTCCCCTTATATTAAACTCACATGTAATAAATGGAAGAAACTCACATATGATAATCATGCAAAACAACTAAGGGTAAAACAATGACAAGACATGCCGATACACAATACACAACTTAATCACAATGCACTAATAACAAAGACATAAATCTCATATTACTACAAGGCATGTGAATTTCATAAATAAAATCTAATCAAAGCCGGAAATTCAATCAAGACATTTTCATAAATTAATCAATAATCATGACTTCAATCAACCACCAAAACATAGAAAATAGAAAGATAATAAGTAGGATTAGATTACACCTTAATGAAGTGTTACATTTATGAAGATTATCTCCTCCTTGGTGTCTCCACCTTCTTTGAAAGCAATAAATTCCTAATCTAGAAAAGCATTAAAATTATGGATCCCTCACCCCGAAAGGGGGAGGGATCTCAACTATGGAGATCTTTAATTAAAAAGCTCTCTCAACTAATTAATAGAGAATTTAATGGATGAAGAAGAAAGGTGTGGTGTTGCCTCAAAAAATGATGGAATGGGAATTGTGGGAGTTGGGAGGCCTCCAAAGATGAAAATGAGGTATTTATATGTATGAAGGATTAGGACAAAAAATTGGGTAATGGGCTTAAGTGGGGAAATGGGATTAAGGGTGGAAATGGGCTTTTTTTGATAAAATTCGATTCCAGAAACCGAGTTTAAAAGGAATTCCGTACGGCTTATAAACAAAAGACGATCCTAGCACAGCGGATTGCATGCGGGCTCCACAAGGCAGAGGTCGCGGGTTTGAGTCCCAGCCTCTGCAAAATTAAATCCTTTTCTATTTTTAATTAAAGGGGGCCCTCCTCAACCTTGGCCCAACATTTGCATGCGACCCATATCAGCACTGGCCCAAATGCGTGGACCCATCAGCTGGCTACTAGCCCATCAGCACGCATCTTGCGTGAAAAACAGAACGGGAGAACATGGTGACTGATGCCCTCGAAACTGATTTTGACATAGCTATTTCCCTCGAAACTTTGCAAACTTAATTTCTGTACGTAGCTGAACTCGTTAGCTTTCTGTAGCCACTTGAAACGCCTCAATCCGATTATTCTACAATTAGTTATGATTTTTCTCGTAAACTGCTGCTAGCAGGAAAATTTTAGAATTTTTATGTCGAATTCAAACTTATTTTCTATCGTTTCATTTAGTTAATGTATTGAAACGGGTTATGTGGGATTGGGAACTGATGTTAAGGAGTTACATGCCATTTTTATTTAATATCGACTCGTTCGAACTCGATTAGGATTTGTTTTTAGCAATGAAAGGGATGTTACCGCTAATAGTTAGTTATATTTAATTTGTCTTTAATTGCCATCTCCTTTCTAGGTAAAGAACCATCAACGAAGGGCAAGGGACCGACTTCAGATTCCGGAGAGAGTTAATCACTTCCTTGTGAGTTGATAATTCGGGAACGCCTTCTCTTGTGGGAAGTGTGGACCCTCGATAAATGTGCATTTATTTTAGTTTTAGTTAATTGATAAGAAAATTATTTGGTATTGTGTTATGTGGTAAAGAGCCTGATTGGCTCGATTGCTCTGGTTAGAGTCCTGTTAGCCATTTTATGAGTATTATTGATTTTAACTTATGTTGAAGAGTCTTGCCGGCTCGATATCTGATAGCATTTATTGTGAATTATTTGAGAATTGATTTCTGGTTATTCTTGTGTGCCAATTAAGACTCTAACTTGAGTCGTTATTCATCTTATGATGCGTATGCATATGTATGCCTGGTACCAAGGTTAAGTAGCTCGAATTGGTCACGGTTCGTGTGAGTTGGAGCGACATTGATTAAGTAGCCTAAATTGTCGCGGTTCGGGTGAGTTAGAGTGACAACCAAGTTGCCCGGGATTGGCAAACCCGGGTGAGTTAGATCTAACGGGGCACCTGTCCATTTGCCAAATACTGATACTCTGGAGGGTGATCGTTAGATGGATCAGTCTATTATAGGCTCAGTCAACGTCACCGGTGTGGGACATGCATGTCATATATGTTTATATGTTCGATCATTTCAAGTATTCACGTCGATATTGAATTGTGAACTTTAGCACTTGGCGTGTTGAGAAAGAATATTAATGTGCATTTTATCTAGAGTAACGGTGACGGGCTTGGACTGTCTCTCGACGGAGAGCTCAGTTCGAGGAGGATATTGACTATCCACGCGTCTTTTATGTGATAACACGTTGTTTGAACTAATTGTGTTATTCGTAAATGTGCACTAAGGTTTTTATTTTCATTAATATGTACACTGAGTGAGAAATAGTTATTGTGAGACGAAATGTTGGATTTTATATTATGAACCGCGAGTGGGAATACATGCTTCGTATAAGGGTCGAGGTGACCGGATTATCACCTCACTGAGCTAGTGGTTTTGCTCACCCCCATCATTCTTTCCTTTTCAGGCTGTTGATATCATTTTGGTTGGAGGTTTTCCTATCGTTTGCTCGTCATCCAATCAGTGTTTTGGGTACTTTATCTTTTATGTAAATTGACGGATTCATTGGCGAGATTGTATAGTTTATATTTGGTGACCCCCTTGATGTTCTTTTTGGTACTCTCGCGATGTTATATCGTTCATGTATATTTTCTTTAAACTAAGTTACACCGTTGTATTTTGTACCTTTGTAAATCCTTGTTGATACTTTATGAGATGATGTCCTCGGGTTGTACCCGTTGTTATCGGTTGTTTAGTTCTATAGGTACTTGATAGCAAGCCTTACATTTTCTATAAATTTTGTGGAGTGGAGTGCACCCATTCCGCAAAATTTATGGTTAACGTGGCGGTTGTCGCGTTCGGTCTGGGGTCGGGCCGTGACAGTCTTCACATGCCTTTTCCTTAATGAGCTTTTCCACCTACATACCAAACTTAAAAGAAAAATAAAACTAAATAAGAAAACTTACTAAAATGGGTTTTCTCCCATCAAGCGCTAGATTTAACGTCGTCGAGTTAGACACATTTAAGCTCTTAACAGTCGGAGAAATCCAAGATCATATTGGGCCTCATCTTCACTTTAAACATTTCTTTAACAACTTTCTAATCCACACTTCTTGCTCCTCTAACACTTGAACTCAATTCATTGCCTTTTTTCTCATGTTTTCAAATTCCGGAGACCCTTTATCAATCTTCCAATCAACATGTGAATTATCCCCGAACTTGTTCCTCCTTGAAGAAAAATTTCCTGCAAAGTTAAGTAAAAAGTTAGTTAAATCTTCATATTTTAGAATTTCACTTACCACTCGATCTCGATCATCCGGAGGCTTAATGGGTGGCTTCAAATGAAGATCTCCCCCTTTTATATTCTTACTTGATAACACCAATTCTCTTTCATTTGAACAAAGTGTGAGTTCCTTCTTATCCATGTCCAATTTTTCTCTTCCGGTTGCCAAAAACGGCCTTCCAAAAATCAATGGCATCAAAGGATCTGCTTGCTTCTCAACTATCATAAAATCCACCAGAAAGATAAAATCCTCTATTTTCACAAGCATATCCTCCACAACTCCATGGGCTTTATCATTGAACCATCCATTATTCCGATCCTTTAACCTCCCAATACCAAATTTTTCAAAATTTCCAACGACATCACATTAATACTTGAACCAAGATCACATATAGCATTAAAATATTCCTCATTTTCAATTTTACAAGTAAGAACGAATTTACTGGGGTCTTCCACCTTTAATGAAGCATCAACTTCAAGTATTTCATGATCTTGTTCCAACCACAACTTTTTATCACACTTACTTTCATCAACAAATGAAGAAAAAAATTCACCAATAATCCTCTCATCATCAAAAGACAAATCATCATCAATGGTAATTTCCTCCTCCACTTTTAACACGACTTCATCACAAACCACTTCTTCAACCTTTGAAACAATGTTTGTTGTTTGCACCAACCCTTTCTCCACCTTGCTTTCCATATTACACATGGTAACATACAAACATTGTTCCTTAGGATTAGTAATGGTAGTAGAAGGAAACTTACCCTTATGATGCATTTCACCTTGCTCAGTTGCCATTTGACTCATTTGTGTTTCCAATGTTTTAAATCTCTTATCATTCGCCTCTTTTTCTTGTTTCATAAAGTCAAACATCTTGGTCATTTGATCCTCCATTGTAGGCTTCCCTTCACCATTTTGAGCTTTCTTCCCTGGATTAGTGCTCGGTGGAAGAGTAAGGGCATTCCCTTGATTCTCATATGACAAATTCTCATACCTACGAGGTTGATTGAAATTTCCTTGAAAATTACCTTGCCCCCATCCTCCTTGCCTTTGTTGATATCCCCCTCTATGGTTACCAAAGTTACCACTATAATTTCCTTGAAAATTCCTCCCTTGCATGAAGGTAACTTCCTCAAGTGACATTTCCAGTTGGTACCAAGTATCTTGACATCCAAAGTTACGAGACATACCTTATTGAGGTATAGGTGTAAGCACTTAACAACTTTGAGAAGATTGACCCATGTTAGGCATGGACATGCCTTGTTGAGGATTAAAAAACACTTGTTGAGGATTCAGAAGCACTTGTTGATTCACAATAGGCTTAAACAAAGGATCCAGAGACATTTGAAAATTAGTATTCATCCTCTTAAGTATCTTCGTGATCGCCTTGTCGGTCTCATGTTCCTTTGGTGCTTCCACCTTTTTCACTTGTTGCATGCATACTTCTTCCATCTTAGCAATTCTCTCCCTTTCATACAACCCGGTGAACGATCCATAGGCCATTGACCCATATTCAATGCAATCTCTACACATATAGCAATAGCTCTTTCCGGAGTTTGCCCCAATATAGAACCTCACGCCGAAGCATCAACAGGAATTCTCTCACTTCCATTCAATCCGGCATAATTATTGATCTTAAGGGAATCCATGTTGTGGACACCTCCTTTGCATTTCTTTGAATCGATCCCAAGACTCACTAAAAGTTTCAAGAGGCATTTGTTTAAATTGGAAGATTTGACCTTTTAAATGCAACATCTTCGATGGTGGGAAATATTTGCTTAAAAACCTTTGAGCCAACTCTCTCCATGTAGTATAAGATCCTTGAGGTATAGTATGATACCAAACTTTAGCTTTATCCCTTAAAGAGAAGGAAAAGAACTTCATCTTGACAATATCCTTACTCACTCCGTTAATCTTGATGGTGTTAGCTAACTCCGTAAATTGGGATAGGTGAGCATTTGGATCTTCAATTGCACCACCACCAAATTGATTCGTTTGCACCATATTAATCAACCCCGTCTTTATCTCAAAATTATTCACATTCAATGGCGGCCCCATAGCATAATTCCCATATTGAGGTTGGAAATGATCTCGGATATTCATCCCACTCCCTTTATATCCATGGCCTCGAGGTTAATTTTGCACTATCGGAGGAACTTGTTGATTATATCTAGCTTCCTGTTGTGCCATCAAGTGTTGAATAATAGCTTGCAATTGTTGATTTTGCAAGTGCATTTGTTGAACATTAGCTTGTGGCACAAACTCCGGATTAACATGTCCTCCTCGAACATCATCACCCCCTTGTTGAAAATTCCTCATATGACCTTCTTTATCAACAATATTGGCATTATCCATTACATTTTCCATAATTTTCTCCGTAGGATCTAACACTCCTCTTCTTTGTCTTCTTAAGGTAGCTTCCAATTCCAAGTTCAAAGGTTCAATAGATTGAGACCTCGAACGAGTTTGCATGTACCTACAACAATTCCCAAATTTGCTCCTCAAATAACCAAGACAAGTAAACAAATAAAAGATATACTCTTATCAAAACTAATCAAATTCAAATTCGTTACAACCATGTTCTTAGTCTCATTTTTGGTAAAATGTTTAGAGTAAGAGAAATCTATCGTGTGTAGCACGTAATGATCAAGTAATAAAATTTATAGTTTTATCGTCCCAAGGGAAAGCAAAATCATGGTGTATCCTGATTTATATTCAACCATGCTTTGTAAGAGTGATCAAGTTTGAGGTTTGGTGTTATACTAATGATTAAGCTACTCAATTAACTAAAGAAATCAATTAACAACTAATATTATCACAATTGTCCACGTAACAAGATGGAAATGGATGAAATGGATAAAATGTATTTAAGAAGAGAGCAAGGCTAACCATACTCATGGTTAAGAAACTAGGTAGATATGAATGACTCTCAACATTGAATTTCATTAATCAAGGACTAAGAGCAATCACGTTGATACCCCTAACCCCTATGGCCAAGATGATTAGGTTTTCGACTCTTTGACAAGTCTAAATCTCCTAAGATTGTTCTTACTCTCAATTCCCTTAAGGTACTATGATCATAAATTTGGTTCTTTTCACTCAATTTCTTAAGTGTCCCCTTATGAATGTTCTAAGCATAAGAAGCGTATGACTTACCTCCTCTCACACTAACATTCATGTTCATTCAAGTAAACGATTCAATTAAATCCTAAGATAAGATATTGGAATGGCCATTCTAACATATTGAACTAGGAATTTAATCACACAATAGAGTAATGAAGCATGAATTATTAATCATAAAAGAAAGTCCAAAATTAACTCAATTCAACATCTAAAATCCTACATTTTTAATATTCTTCTCAACTAATTATATGAATAGCCCTATTATAGGACTATCCACTATACATCATGTTCAAATCAATACATCCAATGGCTTGCTCTGTTTGAGCCAAAATATGAAGAAAAATAACAATTAAAAAGTAGATTGGCTTCCCTTTTGTGAAGATGGCCTCCCTTCCTTTCAACATGTTCAATTCTTCAATCTATGATGATCTTTTCTTTCCAAATTGATGGAATGATGGAGTGATGGATGAATTTTGGGAGAGCAAATGAACTGAATGGATGAAAAGTATGGAAATGGATGATCTAGAATGTGTGTGTGAAAATATGATGAGGAATTGTGTGTTTGATCTTGATAACTGCTCCTAATTGTGGCTCTCTCCCTAATTTTTCGCACCAATTGGGTTTTTATACCCCTTGAAATCTTCTAGAACATGTGCCAACTTAATCTGGAATCTAAACCTACACGGCTCGTGTAGCAGCACACGGCTCGTGCGCTGCAAACACAGTTCGGCGTGTTCCCGGACACGGCTCGTGCACTGCACATGGCCTTCTTCCTGGGCGTGTTGCATGTTCTGACGACGGCGCATGGCCATCTCAGACAGGCTCGTGTTCCGCACACGGGGCGTGTCCGAGCATGCCCTGTCCTTCTTCCTCCGTTTTAGCTCCCGACTCCATTTTTTACCTGTTTTATATACATTTAAACTCATTTCCACACATTTATCAACATGTACATATTTCTCCCAATTACATATAACTTCACTAAAAAGTCACACAAATACGGATAAAAACATCCGAAAATCAACAAATAAAGACACAAAAATCTAGGTGAAAGTGATGACGATCACCTTCGGCACTCACTACACTTTCGTTAATTATATTTATACCATCGTGCACATATATGCTCACAAGTGGCATGCCATGTGTCCACTTTTTTTAGGCGTTTTTTACCTCAAAGTTCAAACATTTCTTTTACAAACTTTCCAAAAGATGTATTCTTACAAAAATTTACATTTTCCTTAAAAAACAAGAGTCAAAATAACCATCATTCTCATTCATTATATTTTTTTTAAAAAAAGCATTTATACCCAACACATTTAACATACTTTATCATTTATTCATTTATCAAAAAATATCATAATACCTTATAAACTTTTTTCTTAATATTCATGCCGATGGTGCAAACTAAAATGAGTCGGAGGGAGTATATTATAATCTTCATTTCCTCGTGCCTATGTCATTAAATCCAAATTATTCTTTAATCTGAAATACTACCTCTTTTTATCTTTAAATAAGCTTAAAATCTTCAATAACTAAAAATAATAATAAAGTTCTATTATATATTTCTTCTGTCCCAAATTTATTTCGCGTTTACTATATGCATGCATGGATATTAACAAAAGTTACTTTTTAATTTACTTTTAAAAATAATTTGGTATTTTTGAGTAATAAATAAATGATAAAGTATGTTATGTATGTTAAAAAGGTAATGACAAATTTAAAAATAAAGTATACTGGAAGGATATTAGTTAGTTATTTTTCCTTTTATGGAAATGTACAGTTGAAATTAGACGGACCAAAATAAAAAGTGTGAGGTTGAAGTTGAGACATATGGAGTAACAATTAAGCATAAAACAACACAAATAAGCTGAAATCAAGCAATAATCAATAATGGAACGACGTACTACCTCTATCCCGCGTTAAAATTTACGTTTTTCATTTTGGGTTCTCCCAAGTTAAGGTTTTCGTTTCCATTTTTGTCAAGTTCGGCCACACAAAACAATTAAAAATAATTAATTATTCTAAGTTGGACCCACACACAACACTAATACAACTACCCACTTTATATTAAATATTATTTTTCTTACCTCACTATACATTAAAATATTATATCTATTAATTTACGTGCAAAAAACAAACGTAAATATTAAAACATGACAGAGAGAATATATTAAAATGTAAAATCCGTGTTTATCACTAGAGTTATATTTATTTTTGGTCCCATAACAATATGATATTTTTTATTATGTCCCAAATTAAAAAAAAAAGTGCGAGTATTTCATGAAATAGGATCAACAAAAAGTGGAAACATGGATTGATAAAATTCCTTCTTTTTATTATTATTATTATTATTTTCCGTTCTTTTTTTTTTTTCTTTTATTGCTCTTTTGTTTTTTTTTTTCTTTTAGTTCATTTTTCTCATTTTTTTATTTTTATTTATTTATTTAATTTTAGGGATATAATTATAATTTCACCATTGTGGTTTAGAGTATATCTTAGAGTTTAGGGTTTATGATATAATTGTAATTTTACCCTTGTGGTTTATTGTATAATTTATCCCTATGGTTTAGGGTTTAGGGTACAATTGTAATTTTAACCTTGTGGTTTATGGTATAATTTATCCCTAGAGTTTAGGATTTAGGGTATAATAGTCATTTAAATATAATAAATTTAAAAATAAAATAAAAACAATATTAATGTGGGAACAGGAATTAATTAAGAAGGGTGTGGAACAAAGGGGGTACCAATTCAATTGAGCCAGAGTGCTGGGTGTCAAGCGTGCGAAATCACGTTTTTTAACAATTACGCCCTCCTACATAGTTTGTCCCATAAAACCTTTCACACTCCAAAAAATAAAACATCACTTTATCTAATAACTTCAAAAGTTAGTTTAATTTAAAAATTTGTCATTACTTTTTCACACACATATCATTATTTTATACTTTTTTATTAGCTAAAAATAATACAATATCCTCCAAAATCAATAAAGTTGGTCAAAAAGTGCAATTTTTCTTAAACAACGTGGGACAGTGAAAAGTATTATGGGATGGAGGAAGTATTAGATAACGTAAAAAATTATGCTCTCAAAATATCATTTGAAACATGTAGAACTAGCAAAGAATAAAATATAGAATGCAACACCAAATTAAATTAAAACAGGGGATGCAAGTAGACATGATATATGTAAAATTTTGTGATGCTTGCCATATGATACGAATTTGTTTAAAAATTTACTATATGAAGAAGCGTCATTGAATATTTACCTTCCATAATCAAAATATAGAAGGTATGAATAATTAAAAAAATCCGAGTTTTGGATTATGAATTAATTAGATACGAGGTTGATGGTGCACTATATAAGCAGCTCATGTCCTTGACAACTTCATCAATCACTCTTCCTCTCTCAGCCTAAGTAAACATGGATGTAATGGGAATTGGTAGCAAAGATTCAAGCTGGTGGGTTTTCACCCTTCCTGCTTTTCTGGGCTCTAAAACACTTGTCGATGAATACGTTATCATCGTCATTTTCTTCACTTTCATCTCTTTAGCTCTTCTCACATGGGCTTTCTCCCCTGGCGGAACCGCCTGGAAGAACGGCCGCAACAGAAACGGTGCGGTGGCCATTCCCGGCCCACGGGGGCTTCCCGTCTTGGGAAGCCTCTTCACTCTGAGCCGGGGTTTGGCTCACCGCTCCCTAGCCTCCATGGCTGTGGTTCACAATGCCAAGAAGCTGATGGCTTTCAGCCTCGGCAACACGCCCGTGGTGGTTTCCTCTGATCCTCAGGTGGCCAAGGAAATCCTTACATCTCCCCATTTTGCAGACCGTCCCGTGAAGCAGTCCGCCCGCAGCCTCATGTTCAGCCGCGCCATCGGCTTCGCTCCCAACGGAACCTACTGGCGCAACCTCCGCCGCATCGCCGCCTCCCACCTCTTCGCACCCCGACGGGTGGCCGCACACGAGGCGGGGCGGCAGCAGGACAGCGCAGCCATGCTGAAGAACATCGAGAATGAGCAGAGCGGCAATGGAGCTGTGAGTTTGAGGAAGCACCTGCAGGCTGCTGCCTTGAACAACATCATGGGCAGCGTCTTTGGAAAGAGGTACGACCCGACCGAGGAGGGTTCGGAGCTCCGAGAGCTGAAGTCGATGGTGAGAGAAGGGTTCGAGCTGTTGGGTGCTTTCAACTGGTCGGATCATCTGCCCTGGATGTCCTACTTCTACGACCCTAACCGGATTGTTGCCCGCTGCGAGGCCCTGGTCCCCCGAGTCAGGAACCTCGTGTCCTCCATCATTGAAGACCACAAGACCAAGAATCAGACTAATGTGGTTTCTGACAGTGCTGATTTCGTTGACGTTTTGCTGTCCCTAGAAGGTGAGGAGAAGCTGAGTGAGGACGACATGATCGCTGTTTTATGGGAGATGATTTTCAGAGGAACCGACACCACCGCTTTGCTCACCGAGTGGGTCATGGCCGAGCTGGTCCTCCACCCGGAAGTGCAATCAAAGATGCGCCAGGAGCTCCACCGAGCAGTCGGCAACCGCACCGTCACCGACGCCGACATGGCCAGGCTGCCTTACGTGCAGGCCGTCGTCAAGGAGACTCTCAGGCTTCACCCCCCTGGCCCACTGCTCTCTTGGGCCCGCCTCTCCACCGCCGACGTCAGCCTCAGCAACGGCATGCTCGTCCCTGCTGGCACCACCGCCATGGTCAACATGTGGGCCATCACCCACGACCCCGCTGTCTGGGAGAGCCCTATTGAGTTCAAGCCTGAGAGGTTCGTCCCAGAGATGGGCGGGGCCGACGTTGATGTCCGTGGCTGCGACCTCAGGCTCGCTCCCTTCGGGGCTGGCCGTAGGGTCTGCCCGGGAAAAAACCTGGGAATGGCCACGGTGGAGCTGTGGGTGGCTCAGCTGGTGCAGAGCTTCCAGTGGGCGGAGGACAAGGCTAACCCCGTCGACTTCACCGAGCTGCTTAAGCTCTCTTGCCAGATGAAGACTCCATTGACGGCTCTCGTCACCCCTCTCCATTAGGATCGAGTAATTAAGATTATAATAAAATCGATCCATCCTGCATGCTATGGATCTTTCATCAATAAACAATATTCAATCACCATGCGTCTGAATATTCATCCTAATCATTTCTGCATCGTATTTGTATTTTTCCAACTCTGCACTACTTTTAAAATTTATGAGAAAAATACATTTTGTTGCTAAAATGTTCTTTTCATTATCAACTATATATACATTCTTTCATGCCATCCATACTGACATTAATTTCTGCCACGGCAAACTAATCCAATAGTTAACAGAAATTTCCTTATTAGCCAAAGGAAAAAAAACATTCAATTATAGCCATGCAATTCTAGATTATCCTTATTAGCAGAAGGAATATAAATATTAATGGTAGATAAATCCACAAAAGTTGTCGGGAAATAGTCAGCCTAAAACTAGAGGACTTAAAAAAAATTAACTTACTATAAATTTTTTCACATATAAAGTTTGCATCCATTTTTTTATTCCATCTACAATATTTTAGTCTCACTGTCCCACATTAACGTTGACATTTGTTTTTTTGCACGAAAATTTAGAGATATAATATTTTAATATGTAGTGAGATTAGATAAATGATTAATTGCGTAAAAAGTCTCCACCTTTACATTAATTGCAAATTAAACCTTTTAAATTTGGCAGATAAGTATATCACGTAAACAAGGGATTGCAAATCTAGTCATCGATCAGATTTTGACCAAATTTGACTGTCCAATTCCAACGTTGAAAATAAAATTAAATTAAAAAAATGCTGCTTCCTCTCCAAATTTTCTGTCTCAACATTTCATCCTCTCAACGCTCGCTCAGCCTCTAGCCGGAAAAGACCGACAGTCAAAAACTGTCGCACGCCTTCACCATCGTGCGCCACCGCTCATCGCCGGAGGCCTCGATAACTCTGCCCAGCGAAGGTCGAGGCCTCTTCCAGACAGAGAAGACTCGTCGCTGATTGGTTGTTATAGTTGGGTCGACCAAATAACAAAATATCGAACCCAAGTGAATTTAAGATTCATGGCCTTTAGGTATAGTATCGTGATTAGTTAGGGACGATCGAAAAGGAGGTTTATAAATAAAATAATATTAATAAGATGGATGGAAAAGTAAATCTAATTACAATATTTTTAGATTTTCAATGTCATAGTAGTTTTCATAATACTCTCATATAATCAATCATCTAACATCTTTAATTGTTTTCCATTTTTAAGCAAATCATGGTAAGAGCGATCACGATTTCCACCTATCCCCAATGGCTATGGTGAATAGGATGTAGATTATTTTCACAACCCCTAAAAAGCTCCTAGGATCGATCATACTTGCAATTCCTTTCAAGGTACTATGTTCGTATGGATTTTCTTTCACTAGTTTAATCATCGGGCACAAGTGATCACACTAGTGTTCATTAACGTTGTCCTAAATATAAGGACTCCTTGGCTAAGCTCCCCTTATATTAAACTCACATGTAATAAATGGAAGAAACTCACATATGATAATCATGCAAAACAACTAAGGGTAAAACAATGACAAGACATGCCGATACACAATACACAACTTAATCACAATGCACTAATAACAAAGACATAAATCTCATATTACTACAAGGCATGTGAATTTCATAAATAAAATCTAATCAAAGCCGGAAATTCAATCAAGACATTTTCATAAATTAATCAATAATCATGACTTCAATCAACCACCAAAACATAGAAAATAGAAAGATAATAAGTAGGATTAGATTACACCTTAATGAAGTGTTACATTCATGAAGATTATCTCCTCCTTGGTGTCTCCACCTTCTTTGAAAGCAATAAATTCCTAATCTAGAAAAGCATTAAAATTATGGATCCCTCACCCCGAAAGGGGGAGGGATCTCAACTATGGAGATCTTTAATTAAAAAGCTCTCTCAACTAATTAATAGAGAATTTAATGGATGAAGAAGAAAGGTGTGGTGTTGCCTCAAAAAATGATGGAATGGGAATTGTGGGAGTTGGGAGGCCTCCAAAGATGAAAATGAGGTATTTATATGTATGAAGGATTAGGACAAAAAATTGGGTAATGGGCTTAAGTGGGGAAATGGGATTAAGGGTGGAAATGGGCTTTTTTTGATAAAATTCGATTCCAGAAACCGAGTTTAAAAGGAATTCCGTACGGCTTATAAACAAAAGCCGATCCTAGCACAGCGGATTGCATGCGGGCTCCACAAGGCAGAGGTCGCGGGTTTGAGTCTCAGCCTCTGCAAAATTAAATCCTTTTCTATTTTTAATTAAAGGGGGCCCTCCTCAACCTTGGCCCAACATTTGCATGCGACCCATATCAGCACTGGCCCAAATGCGTGGACCCATCAGCTGGCTACTAGCCCATCAGCACGCATCTTGCGTGAAAAACAGAACGGGAGAACATGGTGACGTGGCGCATATCCTAAAAATTTGATCGAGGAGAAGAAAACTCGATCGAATATCTCTTGTGGCTTATGCTTGTTTTCCCAAATAGACAACATTTCTGATCCATAATAGACAACGCTTTTAGCTGTTGTCTATGCTCACTTTTCTCAAGCCTTGGCCCAACATGTGCGTGCGGCCCATATCAGCACTAGCGTGTTTCCACAAATAGACAACATTTTTGATCCATGTGTGTGGCCCATATCAGCACTGGCCCAAATAGGGTTGTAAATTAATCAAATAATTCGAATTCGAATATCAGTATTCGAATTCGAAAAATTCAAATTCGAATAAATATTTTAGTTCGAATAATATTCGAATTGAATATGATTCATAAGATATGGGCGGGGCCGACGTTGATGTCCGTGGCTGCGACCTCAGGCTCGCTCCCTTCGGGGCTGGCCGTAGGGTCTGCCCGGGAAAAAACCTGGGAATGGCCACGGTGGAGCTGTGGGTGGCTCAGCTGGTGCAGAGCTTCCAGTGGGCGGAGGACAAGGCTAACCCCGTCGACTTCACCGAGCTGCTTAAGCTCTCTTGCCAGATGAAGACTCCATTGACGGCTCTCGTCGCCCCTCTCCATTAGGATCGAGTAATTAAGATTATAATAAAATCGATCCATGGATCTTTCATCAATAAACAATATTCAATCACCATGCGTCTGAATATTCATCCTAATCAATTCTGCATCGTATTTGTATTTTTCCAACTCTGCACTACTTTTAAAATTTATGAGAAAAATACATTTTGTTGCTAAAATGTTCTTTTCATTATCAACTATATATAAATTCTTTCATGCCATCCATACTGCCATTAATTTCTGCCACGGCAAACTAATCCATTTTGTTACTATAAATTTTTCCACATATAAAGTTTGCTCCAACTGTCCCACGTTAACGTTGACATTTATTTTATTTTCACAAAAATTAAGAGATATAATATTTTAATATGTAGTGAGGTTAGATAAAGGATTAATTGCGTAAAAAGTCTCCACCTTTACTTTAATTGCAAATTAGTCTAAACCTTTTAAATTTGGCAAATAAGTATATCACGTAAACAAGGGATTGCAAATCAAGCCATCGATCAGATTTTGACCAAATTTGGCAGTCCAATTCCAACGTGGAAAATAAAATAAAATTAAAAAAATGCTGCTTCCTCTCCAAATTTTCTGTCTCAACATTTCATCTTCTCAAACGCTCACTCAGCCTCTAGCCGAAAAAGACCGACGGTCAAAAACTGCCGCACGCCTTCACCATCGTGCGCCACCGCTCGTCGCCGGAAGCCTCGATTACTCTGTCCAGCGAAGGTCGAGGCCTCTTCCAGATAGAGAAGACTCGTCGCTGATTGGTTGTTATAGTTGGGGCGACCAAACAACAAAATATCGAACTCAAGGGAATTTAAGATTCATGGCCTTTAGGTATAATATCGTGATTAGTTAGGGACGATCGAAATGAGGTTTATAAATAAAATAATAATAATAAGATGCATGGAAAAGTAAATCTAATTACAATATTTTTACATTTTCAATGCCATAGTAGTTTTCATAATACTCTCATATAATCAATCATCTAACATCTTTAATTGTTTTCCATTTTTAAGCAAATCATGGTAAGGGCGATCACGATTTCCACCTATCCCCAATGGCTATAGTGAATAGGATGTAGATTATTTTCACAACCTCTAAAAAGCTCCTAGGATCGATCATACTTGCAATTCCCTTCAAGGTACTATGTTCGTATGGATTTTCTTTCACTAGTTTAATCATCGGGCACAAGTGATCTCACTAGTGTTCATTAATGTTGTCCTAAATACAAGGACTCCTTGGCTAGGCTCCCCTTATATTAAACTCACATGTAATAAATGGAAGAAACTCAATACATGCCGATACACAATACACAACTTAATCACAATGCACTAATATCAAAGACATAAATCCCATATTACTACAAGGCATGTGAATTTCATAAATAAAATCTAATCAAAGCCGGAAATTCAATCAAGACATTTTCATAAATTAATCAAAAATCATGACTTCAATCAACTACCAAAACATAGAAAATAGAAAGATAATAAGTAGGATTAGATTACACCTTAATGAAGTTTTACATTCATGAAGATCATCTCCTCCTTGGTGTCTCCACCTTCTTTGAAAGCAATAAATTCCTAATCTAGAAAAGCATTAAAATTATGGATCCCTCACCCCGAAAGGGGGAGGGATCTCAACTATGGAGATCTTTAATTATAAAGCTCTCTCATCTAATTAATGGAGAATTTAATGGATGGAGAAGAAAGGTGTGGTGTTGCCTCAAAAAATGATGGAATGGGAATTGTGGGAGTTGGGAGGCCTCCAAAGATGAAAATGAGGTATTTATATGTGTGAAGGATTAGGGCAAAAAATTGGGTAATGAGCTTAAGTGGGGAAATGGGCTTAAGGGTGGAAATGGGCTTTTTTTGATAAAATTCGATTCCAAAAAATGAGTTTAAGAGGAATTTCGTACGGTTTATAAACAACAGCCGATCCTAGCCCAGCGGATTGCATGCGGGCTCCACAAGGCAGAGGTCGAGGGTTTGAGTCCCGGCCTCTGCAAAATTAAATCCTTTTCTATTTTGAATTAAAGGAAGCCCTCCTCAACCTTGGCCCAACATTTGCGTGCGTCCTATATCAGCACTGGCCCAAATGCGCGGGCCCATCAACTGGCTACTAGCCCATCAGCACGCATCTTGCGTGAAAAACAGAACAGGAGAACGGGGTGACGTGGCGCATATCCTAAAAATTCGATCGAGGAGTAGAAAACTCGATAGAATATCTCTTACAGTGGCTTATGCTTGTTTTCCCAAATAGACAACATTTCTGATCCATAATAGACAACGCTTTTAGCTGTTGTCTATGCTCACTTTTCTCAAGCCTTGGCCCAACATGTGCATGCGGCCCATATCAGCACTGGCGTGTTTCCCCAAATAGACAACATTTTTTATCCATAATAGACAACGCTTTCAGTTGTTGTCTATGCTCACTTTTCTCAAGCCATAGCCCAACATTTGTGTGTGGCCCATATCAGCACTGGCCCAAATAGCGTTGTAAATGAATCAAATAATTCGAATTCGAATATCATTATTCGAATTCAAAAAATTCGAATTCGAATAAACATTTTAGTTCGAATAATATTTGAATTGAATATGATTCATAAGATATTCAATTCGAATATTCGCGAATATATTCGAATATTAATATTTAATATATATTAATTATATATTATTAATATTAAATAATTATATATTTTTATATATTTAAATATAATATTTTGTTTTATAAATATAAATAAATATGTTTATTATCTAATTTATTACTATCTTAGGAAAAGACATATTTTTATTTTATATATATATATATAATGTGAATTATTTAAATATAATTTGTAATAATTTAATGGTTGATGTATTTAATGAGTATTTCTTCTTAAATTTATTAATAGTACAAGAAATTAAAAAAAAATATTTTAAAAAAATAAATTTACAATTTCGAATCGAATTCGAATTCAAATATTCAATTTCGAATGTTCAAATTCGAATACTCGAATATATTCGAATAGTTCATTTATTGCTTTCGAATCGAATACTAATTCGATTTCAAATTCGTTTATAATTGAATTCGAATTCGAATATTCGAATATTTAATCAAATACCATTTAAATACCTTAGTATTCGATTTGATTCAATTCGTTTACAACCCTAGGCCCAAATGCGCGGGCCCATTAGCTGGCTGCTAACCCATCAGCACGCATCTTGCGTGAAAAGTAGAACGGGAGAACAGGGTGACGTGGAGCATATCCTAAAAATTTGATCAATCCTAAAAATTTGATTGAGGAGTTGAAAACTCGTTCGAATATCTCTTACAATGGCTTATGCTTGTTTCCCCAAATAGACAACATTTCTGATCCATAATAGACAACGCTTTTAGCTGTTGTGTATGCTCACTTTTCTCAACACCCAAAAAAAGTGTTGTCGTAGCCCTCTTCAGCTATGTTGTCTTTTTAGCTGCAATCCTTTTTTTCTTTTTTTCATCCCAATTTAATTATCATTTCTTCTATCGCTCTTTCAAGCTCAAAACACCCATTTTTCTGCAAAATAAACAGGAATACCTCTCAAACTAATCAAGCAATTAATATTATTTTCATTAAAATCATGCTTAATTATTGAATTGAAACCAAATAAATCCAAGTAAATTCATGCAATTAAAATTCTAGGTGAATTTCACGCCGATCAAACCCCCAAAACTTAAAGTGTTGCTCGTCCCCGAGTAACGAAAGAAAAGAAAGAACGAGGAGGGGAATTCACCTATAATTGAATCAAGATATCAATGAGATTGAGTCATTTTAAAACCATTTCAATTCAATCAAAACAAGTGACAAGACATCAATTTAAATGTATACAAGTTAAGCCTAGAAAATATGCAAGCAAGTGAGATATTCACTATTTCTCTCTAGATTTTGCATTACTCTCACACTCAAAAAAAGTGTACGGGAGAAGTTACTCTAAAAAATTGATTCAAATGTATGGATCATTACCATATGCTTGCCAAAAGTCTAAGCTCTCCACCACTTGTATGTGTGTTGATTATTGGATCAAGATGGTCTTTATATGGTGTTGTAATGTAGGCTCTTGGGTATTGGGTAGGAAAAATATCAAAGAAAAGTAAGCTCAAGATTAGTAGAAAATTTAAATTGACAGCCATTATCAACTCTCACTCTCTCTTTTCTCAAATTAGTGAAGAAATTTTATCCATCATAAAGGAAAATGTAAGCCTTTTCAAGAAACACGCCGAATAAGAATGTGTAATTGTTATGGTTCTTTAGAGGATTTTTATAATTTTAAAATGGTCATTTCTATGCAGTTTCACATAATATAATAAAAATAAATAAATATTATACTGCATATCTATATATTTGTGAGGTAATATATTACTACCATGTATTATGAGAAAAATGATCATAAGATATTGATAAATTTATCATAAAATATTAGTACTCCTGTTTCGGACCACGCTCCCCATTTATTGTATCACCTTGTTTAAAAAAATTGTTCTTTTAAATTTGTTAAATTTTGAGGATATTATAGTATTTTTAGGTAAAAAAATGCTCCCTCCATCCCGCGTTAATGTTGAGGTTGTCCTTTTGCACGTAGAATTCAAAATTTTCATCATTTTTCGTGATTCATTTTTAAGTTTAAATTTAAAAAGAAAAATAAATTTAAAAAGAGTATCAAAATTAAAAAGGATCAAATATTGACCATGCATGCATGTATATATTCCATATTTCATTATGACAATGACTTGTATGGCACAGTGACGCCGAGTCAAATTGGTAAAACCTTTGACTATTCTTTTTTTTGTTCTGGATAATGGGTAAATTATCGATTCGGAGCATGAATTATTTTTTTATTATTCGGGGCCTTGATTTTCATCTAATTCACCTAAATTTTGTGTCGTTTTTGTGTGTCTTTTTATTACCTTATTCCGTATTTTTGCATCTTTTGTATATAGTATTTTGGAAAATTGATTATAATGATTTTCATGTCTTTGAATAGGTGATTATGAAGATATGTGGTGATAAAAAGCATGAAGAAAGGAGAAAGTTGAAGAAAATACCAAATTGGCCAAAATACATAAAAATACGCACGTGTTTATATGTATTGCCCGTGTTTTTCTGCAGGGACCAAAATATACCAAATGCTGAAATTTTGTAGAAAAACACAGTCAAGTGCAGGAAAACACGCCCGTGTTTTCTTGCACTTTGGCCAAAAGTCGCGTTTTTCTCCTTTATGGTGTATTGGGGGTATAAATACCCCCAACATCAACATTTGGAGGGAGATTTTTGGAAGGGGGGGATTCCAAGAACACACCACACACACTGTTCTCTACATTTTACACTTTCATCATCATCCATCCACCATCCTACCATCATCCTCTTCATTTTCTTCATCTCTTCACCACTAGTCTATTGAGGATTGAGGATTGAGATTTGGAGCTTGCAAAGTGAAGGAAGACATCCAACCTACCTCAAGAAGGGAAGATAGCTTGCTTTTTTTTTTGTAATATTTTTGGTTTATGATGAAACAATGAATATATTTGAGCATTTTGGGGATGTTTTGATAATGTTTATTGTTGGCTAGACCTCTAGTGAGGCTAGCCACAAGAAGGATTAAGGTTTTGTGGATTTGTTGGATTTTAAATGATAGTTGATATGATATTTGGTTTTTCATACATGACTTATGATTCACTTTACTTGTATTATGACTTGTGTGATTGAAATTTCTATTTATGATGTTAGGAAAGCCATTCCGATATTATAACTAGGGTTTTGATTGAATCATGTTATAGTATGAATAGTGTATGTTAGTATGTGAAGTATGTGGTAGCATCTTTATATACTTAGAACATTCATGTGAGGACACATAGTTAATGGATCTAGATAGGTTATTAATTGAGTGAGAGGAACCAACCTTATAATCATAGTACCCTTGAGGGAATTGAGAGTAAGGGACAATCTTTTGTGCTTAAAACTTGTAATGAGTTAAGAACCTAATTACCTAGGCCATAGGGATTAGGGGAACCTTTGTGATTGCTTCTAGTCCATTTATCATTGATACTTGTCATTTGAATCTAACAAGTCTATATAATACCCTTAATCTTGAATGTGGTTAGCCTTGCTCCTCTTTAGATTACTCACCTTTCACTTCATTTTCATTCTTGGTTATTTGTCTCTTGCATCAATCTCTTTTAGTTGTTATTTAGTTTACTTGCTACTTGAGTAGATAATTTGTCTTTTCATTCTAAAACTCACAATCCCGATCATTCCTATAAAGTATGATTAAAAACGAATAAGGATACACCTGGGATTGAACTCTCCATTTGATCGATATTAAACTGGGTCAAACTACACACGATAAGGTACGCTTACCATGTGCAATTATAGCAAAATTGGCTCTAAGTTCATGGCGTCGTTGCCAGGGAGAGTTAAATCTTGAGAGTAACGAGCTCGAGTTTAATTAGCTTTGCTAGGAATACTTTTACTTGCTTTCTTTTTATTTGCTTTTATTTTGGTTGTTTTGTGATCTAACTTGGTAAATCTTGTAGGTGCATGCACACTCGTTCAAGGT
This sequence comes from Pogostemon cablin, assembly GCA_023678885.1. Lineage (NCBI taxonomy): Eukaryota > Viridiplantae > Streptophyta > Magnoliopsida > Lamiales > Lamiaceae > Pogostemon > Pogostemon cablin. Next base: position 10,316,359 of record CM042964.1, on the reverse strand, counting down.
CTCAATCTATCGAGTATTTGTATTTAGAGTTAGAGGCTACCTTACGAAGAAGAATGAGAGAGCTGTTATATCCAACGGAGGAAGAAATGAATCACGGATTGGAAGAAGCTAATGGCAATGGTGTTGATGAAGAGGGGAATAGACAAAATTTCCAGCATGGTGTGGAAAATGCTCAAGGTGTTCAAGTAAATCTGGAGCCTATGCAACAAGCAAATTTCCACCAAATGCATTTACACAATCAACAATTGCAAGCAATTATCCAACAATTGCTAGCACAACAAGAGGCTAGAAATATTCCACAAGCTCCTTCGGTAGTGCAACAACCTCAAGTTCAAGGACATCATGGAGGCATGAATATTAGAGGTCATTTCCAACCACAAGTGGGAAATTATGCTATGGGGCCACCATTGAATGCCAACAATTTCGAGATCAAAACGGGATTGATCAATATGGTGTAAGCAAATCAGTTTGGGGACGGTGCAACGGAAGACCCAAATGCCCACTTATCTCAATTTGTGGAGGTAGCCAACACCATCAAGATCAATGGAGTGAGCGATGATGTTGTGAAGATGAGGCTTTTCTCTTTCTCTCTCTGTGACCGTGCACGAGCTTGGTATAACACAATCCCTAGGAGAGCATGTAATACATGGAATGATCTAGCCCAAAGGATCTTAAACAAATACTTCCCACCATCTAAGACGCTATATTTGAAAAACTTGATCATACAATTCAAGCAATTGCCAATGGAGACATTTAGTGAGGCATGGGATAAATTCCAAGATATGTTGAGACAATGTCCTCGACATGGGTTTCCTCTTAATCAACAAATTGGATCTTTTTATGCGGGATTAGATGGGAATTCGAGGATTCTACTTGATGCATCCGCAGGGGGGTCTATCTTGGGGCAAACACCGAAACGAGCCATGGCTATATGTGAGGAGATTGCTTTAAATTCGGGACAATGGCCTATGAACCGTGTAGCGGGAAGTTATGAGATGGAAAGGATAGCTAAGATGGAGGAGATTTGCATGCAACAAGTAAAATAAGTGGAAGCACCGAAGGAAGATGTGATGGAGAAGGCAATCACGGAGATACTTAAGAGAATGAAAGTCAATATGCAAGTATCTCCAAGTTCGTTGCCTATGATGAATCAACCTACTCAAAGCTCAATGAGTAAATTGCCTCTCCAAATGCCTCAACAAGGATCTTCGTCTAGTATGGGAGGTCAAGAGAATTGGGTCCAACCCGAGATGTCACTTGAGGAAGTTGCCTTCATGCAAGGAAGGAACTTTCAGGGAAATTATGGAGAGAATTTTGGGCACCAAGGAGATGGATACACACCTAGGCAAAGTGGATTTGGTCAAGGGAATTTTGGTGGCAATTATCAACAACCTCGGAGGTTTGATAACTTGTCATATGGAAATCAAAGTAATACTCTTACGCTTCCACTGAGAATCAATCCGGGAGCTAAGGCTCATAACAATGAAGGAAAGCCTACGGTTGAGGATCAATTGAGCAAAATATTTGAATTCATTAAGCAAGATAGGAAAGAGAGAAGGCAAAAGAATGAAGTGAATGATAGGAGGTTTAAAGCACTAGAGACACAAATGAGTCAAATGTCAAGTGAAAAGGGAGATGTTCATCAACAAGGAAATTTCCGTCTACTACCATTACCAATCCTAAGGAGCAATGCAAGGCTATCGAGCTTAGAAGTGGAACAAAATATGATGAGCCTCCGATGCCAAAGGAAGATGATGAGGTAGATTGTGAACAAAAGCCCATGGTAGTTGAGGTAGAAAAAGGGAAAGAGAAAGAGACTCATGATGCTAAGAATGATGAAGCGATCCCTCCACTTGATAAAGAGGAAGTGAAATCTCCTAAGAAATGGGAAAAGTGCAAGGAAGCAAAGAGAAAGAGAAAGAAGAATGGATTGAAAGAGATGAATGGAGAATTCCAAAGTTGCCCGTAGCTATCCCATTTCCACAAAGATGTTTGAATAAAGGCTTGGATGAAAAATTTGCCAAGTTTGTGGAAATGTTGAAAAAGATACACATCAACATCCCCTTCGCGGATGCACTTCTACAAATGCCCAACTATGCAAAATTCTTGAAGGATATCTTGGAAAAGAAGAGGAGCTTGGGTGATCATGAAACGGTGAACCTCACGGAGGAGTTTAGCGTCATCTTGCAAAAGAAGCTCCCTCCTAAGTTAAAAGATTCGGGAAGTTTTACTATCCCGTGTGAGATGGGCAAACATGAAAGCTACAAGGCTCTATATGATTTGGAGGCAAGCATCAACTTGATGCCCTTATCTATCTTTAAGAAGTTGGGTATTGGAGAAGTTAAGCCTACATCGGTCACCCTTCAATTGACCGATAGATCTATGACATATCAAAAAGTGATTGTGGAGGATGTATTGGTGAAGGTTGGCAAATTTGAGTTTCCCATTGACTTTGTGGTGTTAGATATGGACGAAGACTCAAATGTTCTATTAATCCTTGGACGTCCATTTTTAGCCATGGAGAAGGCGTTGATTGATGTGGAGAGGTGGGAGTTAACCCTAAGAGTTAATGAAGAAAAAGTGATCTTCTTGTTGAAGGAAGCTATGAGGTATCCTAGGGGGGAAGGAAAGTGTAAGCGAGTCGATGTGTTGAATGATCTTGTTGAAGAACATCTACATTACTTCCATTCCAAAGATCCTTTGGAGTCAATAATGAGTCATTCTTACTCTCTTGAATTTTCTAACTCTTCTTGTTGCTTTAATGATGATGAAATAATTGATAATTTGCATTATTTGAATTCTTGTAGTGAACTTACATCGAAAGAAGCAAGAGAAGCACTTGAAAAGAAGCTTGATGATGGGCCCAAAGAAGAGGAAAAAGTTGAGAAAAAGGTGTAGCTAAAGCCTTTACCGGATCACTTAAAGTATGCATACATGGGAGAGAATGACACATATCTGGTAATCGTATCCTCATCTTTGATTGATTTGGAATTGGAGAAATTGTTGAGAGTCTTGAGAGAGCACAAATCTTCCATAGGTTGGTCCATTAAGGACTTGAAAGGTATAAGCCCATCTCTATTCATGCATAAAATCCATTTACTTGAAGAGGACAAGTCTTGTGTGCAAAACCAACGTCGTCTTAATCCTATAATGTAAGATGTTATAAGAACGGAAGTGTTGAAATGGCTTGATGCGGGTATAATATTTCCAATTAGTGATAGTCCATACGTAAGTCCTTTACATGTGGTAGCAAAGAAGGGTGGTATGACCATCGTGAGGTCCGATACTAATGAAACAATTGCCACGAGGACTATCACCGGTTGGAGAGTTTGTGTTGATTATAGAAAGCTCAATGACAACATCCAAAAAGACCATTTCCCACTCACATTCATTGATCAAATGCTTGATAGATTAGCGGGACACAAGTACTATTGTTTCCTCGATGGTTACTCCGGGTACAATCAAATTTTAATAGCCCCGGAGGATCAAGAGAAAACAAACTTGCCTCTGTGGCACCTTTACATTTAGGATGATGCCATTTGGTTTGTGCAATGCTCCGGCCACGTTTCAACGTTGTATGATAGCCATTTTCGGTGGATTAATTGAGAACATCATGGAGGTTTTTATGGATGATTTCTCCATTTATGGATCTTTATAGGACTTGTGCTTAACTAACTTGTCTATTGTGTTGCAGCGTTGTGAGGAAACAAACCTTGTACTTAACTGGAAAAAATGTCATTTTATGGTCACGGATGGAAATGTGCTTGGGCACCACATATCGGAGCATGGTTTGAGGGTAGATAGAGCAAAGGTCATAGCCATAGAACGTCTTCCTCCTCCTACTAGTGAGAAAGGAGTTAGATCGTTCTTAGACCATGCGGGCTTCTATCGCCGCTTTATTAAAGATTTTTCAAAAATTGCAAAACCTCTTTGTAAGCTTCTTGAAAAGAAAAGTACATTTAAGTTTGATGAAGAGTGTCTTACTTCTTTTCAGGTACTTAAGGAAGCTTTAATCTCATCCCCCATACTTGTAGCTCCGGATTGGAGTATGCACTTTGAGTTGCATTGCGATGCGAGTGATCAAGCCATCGGGGTTGCACTTGGGCAAACAAATGAGAAGAAGTTTAGAGCTATCTATTATGCCTCAAAACATTGAATTCGTGCCAAGTCAACTATACAACCACCGAAAAGAAGTTTTTGGCGGTGGTCTACGCCTTTGAGAAGTTTCGCCCCTACCTAGTTGGCACACGAACAATAGTATTCACGGATCATGCGGCCATCAAGTATCTAATGAACAAAAAGGATGTTAAGCCAAGATTGATTCGGTGGGTATTGGTTTTACAAGAGTTCGACGTGGAGATCAAAGATAAGAAAGGGGTTGAAAATGTGAAGCGATCACTTAACGAGACTTGAAAGAGAAGAGGGGGATGAAGATGTGACTCCGATTAGTGATGTGTTCCCGAACGAGGAAATCCTTAAGGTGGAGGTTGAACAAGTATGTGCTCTAATGATAAACTCGTCTCCTTGGTACGCCGACTATGTCAACTATTTTGCATACGGAATTAAACTCACACTTCTTAATGAGTACAAAGTGAAGAGATTCTATGTTGAGGTGAAGAAGTATATGTGGGATGAGCCCTTCTTATTCATAATTTGTTCGGATGGAGTCATTAGAAGGTGTGTTGCCAATGAAGAAAAAGAGGGGATTTTAGAGCTTTGTCATTCATCTCCTTGTGGTGGGCACTTTAGCCATCACAAGACGGGAGCAAAAGTTCTTCAATCGGGTTTTGTTTGTCCCACCTTGTTTGGAGATGCCAAGAAATTTGAGGAAAGATGTGATTTATGCCAAAGGGTTGGAGGAATAAGTAAAAGAGATGAAAAGCCCATGGGATTAAGAATTGAAGTGGAGATTTTTGATGTTTGGGGCATTGAATTTATGGGTCCGTTTCCTTCGTCTCAAGGGTATCTATACATATTGTTGGTAGTGGACTACGTGTCCAAGTGGGTGTAGGCGATCCCTGCCAAGACTAATGATGCATTTGTAGTGCAAAAATTCTTGAAAAAGAACATCTTTAGTTGATTTGGAGTCCCAAGAGCTTTGGTAAGTGATGGAGGTTCACACTTCGTGAACAAATTGATGGAGGGACTCTTGAAGAAATACGAAGTTAAACACCAGATAGCCACTCCCAACCACCCTCAAGCAAATGGTTTGGCGGAAGTCTCAAACCGCCAAATCAAGTTAGTGTTGGAAAAGACGATCAATGGGGGAAGGAAAGATTGGGCGGAAAAGTTTGATGATGCCTTATGGGTATATAGGACGGCTTTCAAAACTATTCTTGGTGTTTCTCCGTACCAATTGGTGTATGGGATGGCTTGTCACCTCCCCGTTGAGTTGGAGCATCGGGCGTTATGGGCAATCAAGAGGCTCAACATGAATAAATGGGAGGCCGGATAAGAAAGGTTGCTAAAAATGGTGGAGTTGGAAGAATTTCGTGAAAGAGCATACGAAAACTCCACCATTTATAAAGAGAAGGTAAAAAAGCGGCACGATGCCAAGATTAAAGAGAAGACATTTGCCCCCGGAGATAAGGTTAATTCAAGATTGAAGTTGTTTCCGGGAAAGCTTAAGTCAAAATGGATGGGCCCATTTGAGGTGTTGGAGGTCATCGGAGGACATACATTGAAACTCAAAGGGCCAAATGATAAGTTTGTAGTTAATGGGCAGCGGTTTAAACATTACCTATCTCCTTCTCAAAAGGAGATAGTGTATGTGGATACCCTTCACTCCTAAACTCATTTTGATTGGTAGTAGAGTAGAATTTTCTTTTGTTGTTGTTTTCATGCGTTGTTTGTGTTTTGGTGGTGTAGGGTTGCACTCTAGTGGAGGGAATGAAGAATGTATTACGAGAAGCGCTACGTTGGATGCGTCAAGGATAAGTTTCACTACTTTCACAAACTTAATTCTTTCCTCTAGTCAAGATTTAAGTTTGGGAGGATGCGTCGTAGCGTAACTTGTATGTGTTTGTTGGTTGAATCCGTTGAAGTGCATTTGTGTATTGTTAATTTGTTGTGTTCTTGTTGTTTTTGTTGATTATTTGTGGTTGTTGTTTGTTCTTTTTGTGATCTTGTTATTTGATTTTTCATGAGAGTATTGAGTTATGCTTCATTATTTATATTGGATTTGAGCATAAATCATATGCGTATGTGCTTGGTGAAAGTATGGTAAGGTAAGAAAAAGTGAGGAAATTTGGCTAAGTATTGAAGGGAAGGTGAGAAAAAGCAAAAAAATTGGCTAAGTATGGAAAAGGAGAAAAACTTCCAGAGAGTTGGAAATTGGCAAAAAAACACGGACGGAAGCATAATAACACGATCGTATTTTTATGAAGTTGAATTGAAGAAAATTTTGATCCAGGTAAATCGAACCGGAAATTCGCAGAAAAACACGGGCAGATGCATAAAAACATGCTCGTGTTTTCATGCAAATTGCGGGCTCTCTTTCATTTTCTTTCCCTTTCTTCTTTTTCTACTTATTCTTCCCCATTTCACTCCTCACACACTCCCGTCTACTCCTCTATCCTGCTCCCCACTTCCCACCGCCTCCGGCCGCCTGAAAAAACCACCGGAATTCTCTCTCCTATCTCTTCTTACTTGTTAAGTGAAAATGGTAAGTATTTCTCCACTTCCCCCTAATTTCTTTGAAGTTAAATTTCTAGGGTTTATGTGTAAGAAATGTTTGGAGTTTCGATTCTGAATACTAATAAGCATGAAGTTGATTAGAAGTTTTGTTATTTGAAACTTTGAATGTGAAATTAGGAAGGGCTTGAGTTCTATTTATATGAGGAGAATTTTTGAAAGAGAAGAGGAATTTAAATTTTTCTGTTAATAAGAAGTGTTGAATGATGAAATTGATACACTTGATGAATATTCTACATGTATAGACTGTATGATGAGAACTTTTGGGATGATTGTTCAAGAAATGTTTGAAAATTTGTACTTTGAAAAATCATGCCCACCAAGTGTTTGATAAAATGCCACTTAGAAAAATTTTCAACTTTTTGAGATATAAAGTGCTTGATTATGCATGTCATGATTGTCATTAGTTGTGTAAGCTATGAAACACATGAGAAGTTGTGCTCATATGATTTAAGAAGCATGAGATGGCTTACAATGATCTAGAAAAAGACATGATTGGTGCATTGTTGAGTATACCTGAAGAAGAGTTGAAATTTTTTCTAAAATAATTATTGATGCAATTGTAGAATATTCACTTGTGACTAATTAGTACTTCTTACTTGAGATAACACTTCTTGTTGGTTCTGTAGGATCATGATGAAGATGAGCAGTTGGGCAATATTGAATAAGTGTTAACGAGAGAAAGGTTTACAGAAATGGTGGGATAAAGTTCAAAGATTGCAGAAATGCAATGTTCAAAGAATTGGTGTGATAAAGGTTTACAGAAATGCAATGTTCAAAGATTGCATCCGGATAACTTTGGGGTAAAGTTTGGAGAGGAATGGTGGGATATGTGCTTGAAATGGAACAAGTTGGCCCCCAAAGTCATCAAAACATGATATGCTGATCCGGAGGCAATGGAAGTGTTGGGAATTACTCGAGACATTGAAGGGATGTTTGAGAGAGTTGGAATGAGTGAGTTCTTAGGAAATAGGGCCGAAACCTATGTAGGACTAACATTGGAGTTCATGTATTCACTCACAGTAAAATATTTCTTAAGGACGTCTTTTCCACAGGAGATCACTTTTCAAATGATGAACGAGAAACTAAGGACAGAGACTCACGTGGTGAATGAATTCTTGGGATGCCCAAGTCTTAAAAAGATGCAAGATTTTGCCGGATAAAGAGAATTGGAAAAGACAAGATTTTTGGGGAATGTTGACTCTTCGAGAGGATAAAGGTAAGCAACTGCGGTACAATCCCTCATCATCCAAAGCTTCAAGCATCAGGAATCCAGCCCTCCGCTATCTCGAAAAGATGTTGTCGAATACTATTTTTGCTAAAGCAGAGGTAACCGTTGGGGCACGCGAGTTATATGTGCTCAAGTGTTTCCTCGAGGGTAAAGGGTTCAATACTGCAGGATACTGGATCCCAAATGTTTTTAGGAATGCTAAGAGAAAGAACCCTCAAGTGATTGCGGAGGGAGGTATGATCACATTGCTTGCTAGAGGGATGGAAAAAGACCTTTCTGGATTGATACCCTTGGATGGGCCCAATCTCGGGCTGGAAGAAATGAAGAAAATGAGAATTTTGGAAGAAATTGGGCAAGACTGGGTGTTTGTACTCTGTCAAAAAGAGATCTTTCCTGTACCAAATGTAGAATTGACAAAGATATATCCAACTAGGCAAAAGAAGAACATCACTCTACTGAGCAAGAACCATACAGCTAAAGTGAATGAGTTCAAGGCTAGTCATCAAATTGAGTTGATGGGCAGGGAAGTTCCTAAATATGAGATGACTCGTGAGCCCGAGTTTGAGGAAGGTGATGAAGGGGCAGGACCTTGCACTGGAGCAAGCGGAGGAGGGGTCACTAGAGAAGAGTGGGCTGAATTGAGAGGAATGGTGACTGAAATGCGACGAGATCAGTAATGGCTTATAAGAGAAGCCATATATTCTAGAGAGCGTGGAGATCGGGTGGAGCACACGGTCAACAACATTGGGAGGAGTCAGGAAAACGTCGAAAGAATGATGACGTACTTTTACAATCAGCACAACCCTTCTGACCCTCGTGTTTTCCAACCATGGGCTCCATTCCAGCCGCCTCAAGAGCCACAGTACCCACCACACTATCCTCCATATCCCTCAGAAGACCCAAACAATCCAGCTTCTCCATGATTGGAAATTTCTGCTCTTCCCTACTCTTACCTTATCTTTGATGAACTTTGATGTGAATTGTGGTGTTGCACTTGACTTAGTAGTCTCTTATTTGGTTGTTTGATTTTATTGTTAGATTGTTGCATTCATAGTTGAAGGATTTGATGCTTGGTTGAGGATTTGGGATATTTTAACTTTTCTATGAATGTTTAATCTTTGTATTTGCTTTTTGTTGATGTGTTTTTATGCATTGTCTGTGTTTGATCGTCAGGGAGGGTATATTTTATTTCTCTCTTATTTTATTTTATTTCGTTCTCTCTTGAGCTTTGATATATTTATTTGCAATGGTGATCAAAAAAATTTTTTAGGACATTTTACTCTAGGAAATTGAGATATAGGTTCTTAAATTGCTCAAGATAAAGATGGATAAAATACAATAATATTCTAAGGCCATAAGCAAAATCTTAGTGAGATTTGAGCCTCAAACCGTGCATTTCATGCTGTTTAAATTCCATTGAAGAGAGGATTGATCATTAGAAGATGAGTTAGAATTTGCTCGTGAACTCCGCAAGTACGCCTTTTGATGAAGCACTTAGAAATGATTTTAGGCCATGTTTGATTTAACAAGTCACTAGCCAAAAGAATTTCCTATCTTGAACATTTATCCCTTGTTAGCCAAAATTTGAGCCTTAAAGCCTATTTTATTGATGAGCACGTTACAAGCCTAATAATCCCACTTGAGCCTATACATAAAACCATGATGCGTGGAGATTATATAAGAAGGATAACAAAATGTTGAGTGTAAGAAATAAAAAGAAAAGAAAAGCAAAACAAGAGCAAAAGCTAGTGAATGAACATAATTTGGAAAGAAAAAAAAAAGAAAAAGGATGTAAAGTTGAAAAAAAAGAGCAAGATTCTAAGAAAAATGCATCATTGATGATCAAGCTCTCATAAGAATTCAACAAGAGCTCTTAAGTTTTGAAGTACACATGGAAAGGATAAAAAGTGCAATAAAGAGGAGATGGAGTTTGAAAGAAGAAAACACACGAAAGGCCTTCTCTATGATCATAATACTCATTAAAGTCACTTTTATCCATATTTTCCTACCCTACCAAAGAGTCATCATTACATCCTTACTACAAGTCCTTTATGATCTTTGAGTGACATTAAAATTGGCAAACAAGCATGAGTTCACTTGCAAACCTATGATGATTCGACTATGGTCAATTGAATGAGGGATCGTAACCTTTTTAATCACAAGAGTGGAGTGTTATGCTCATCCGTCAGGTTTATGGTTGAGGGTTATAATTATGTTGCTTCCTCTTCATCTTGAGCGGTTTAAACTCCACATATGTTAATTTCTATTTTAGTAAGGTTTCCTAACAAAAATTTGCGATCTCTAATTGCTTGTAGATATGTTAGCGCTCATGTTGTTTTGTAGTTTGTATCTAGGTGAATTGTTACTCCTTTATTCTTTTACTTTCGTTGCTCGGGGACGGGAAACACTTTAAGTTTGGGGGGTTTGATTGTCGTCTAATTCACCTAGATTTTGTATCATTTTTGTGTGTCTTTTTATTACCTTATTCCGTATTTTTGCATCTTTTGTATATAGTATTTTGGAAAATTGATGATGATGATTTTCATGTCTTTGAATAGGTGATTATAAAGATATGTGGTGATAAAAAGTATGAAGAAAGGAGAAAGTTGAAGAAAAAGCAAATTGGCCAAAATACATAAAAACACGCCCGTGTTTTTATGTAGTGCCCGCGTTTTTCTGCAGGGACTAAAAATATACAGAATGCTGAAATTTTACAGAAAAACACGGTCAAGTGCAGGAAAACACGCCCGTGTTTTCTTGCACTTTGGCCAAAGTCGCGTTTTTCTCCTTTGTGCGATTTCCAGGTGTATTGGGGGTATAAATACCCCCAACATCAATATTTGTAGGGAGATTTTTGCAAGGGGGAGATTCCAAGAAGACACCACACACACTATTCTCTACATTTTGCATCTTCATCATCATCCATCCACCATCCTACAATCCATCCTCTTCATTTTCTTCATCTATTCACCACTAGTCTATTGAGGATTGAGGATTGAGATCGGGAGCTTGCAAAGTGAAGGAAGACATCCAACCTACCTCAAGAAGGGAAGATAGCTTGCTTTTCTTTTGTAATCTTTTTGGTTTATGATGAAACAATGAATATATTTGAGCATTTTGGGGATGTTTTGATAATGTTTATTGTTGGCTAGACCTCTAGTGAGGCTAGCCACAAGATGGATTAAGGTTTTGTGGATTTGTTTGATTTCTTACATGATTTATGATTCACTTTACTTGTATTATGACTTGTGTGATTGAAATTTCTATTTATGATGTTAGGAAAGTCATTCCGATATTATAACTAGGGTTTTGATTGAATCATGTTATAGTATAAATAGTGTATGTTAGTATGTGAAGTATGTGGTAACATTTTTATATACTTAGAACATTCATGTGATGACACTTAGTTAAGGGATCTAGATAGGTTATTAATTGAGTGAGAGGAACCAATCTTATAATCATAGTACCCTTGAGAGAATTGAGAGTAAGAGACAATATTTTGTGCTTAAAACTTGTAATGAGTTAAGAACCTAATTACCTTGGCTATAGGGATTAGAGGAACATTTGTGATTGCTTCTAGTCCATTTATCATCGATACTTGTCATTTGAATCTAACAAGTCTATATAATACCCTTAATCTTGAATGTGGTTAGTCTTGCTACTCTTTAGATTACTCACCTTTCACTTAATTTTCATTCTTGGTTATGTCTCTTGCATCAATCTCATTTAGTTGTTATTTAGTTTACTTGCTACTTGAGTAGATAATTTGTCTTTTCATTCTAAAACTCACAATCCCTATCATTCATATAAAGTAAGATTAAAAACGAATACGGATACACCTCGGATTGAACTCTCCCTTTGATCGATATTAAACTGGGTCAAACTACACACGGTAAGGTACGCTTACCTTGCGCAATTATACCAAAATTGGCTCTAAGTTCATGCCTGAAATATGTAAAACAATCACTACAGTGCCTGAATTTATCAAATATTATCTCCTATTTTATCAATTTATGGCATAAATTCAGGCCCCGAATTGATAGTTATTTCAAGCCCTGAATTGATAGTTATACATATTTCAGGCCCCGAATTGATTGAAAAAATAATTAAGACCCCGAATTGATAGTTTATCTATTTTTCAGGCCTTGGATTGATAAAATTCCTTCTTTTTATTATTATTATTTTCCGTTCTTTTTTTGTCTTTTTTCGCTCTTTTGTTTTTTTCTTTTTATTCATTTTTCTTATTTTGTTTATTTTTATTTATTTATTTAATTTTAGGGATATAATTATAATTTCACCATTGTGGTTTAGAGTATATTTAATTCTTAGAGTTTAGGGTTTATGATATAATTGTAATTTTACCCTTGTGGTTTATTGTATAATTTATCCCTATGGTTTAAGGTTTAGGGTACAATTGTAATTTTAACCTTGTGGTTTATGGTATAATTTATCCCTAGAGTTTAGGATTTAGGGTATAATAGTCATTTAAATATAATAAATTTAAAAATAAAATAAAAACAATATTAATGTGGGAACAGGAATTAATTAAGAAGGGTGTGGAACAAAGGGGGTACCAATTCAATTGAGCCAGAGTGCTGGGTGTCAAGCGTGCGAAATCACGTTTTTTAACAATTACGCCCTCCTACATAGTTTGTCCCATAAAACCTTTCACACTCCAAAAAATAAAACATCACTTTATCTAATAACTTCAAAAGTTAGTTTAATTTAAAAATTTGTCATTACTTTTTCACACACATATCATTATTTTATACTTTTTTATTAGCTAAAAATAATACAATATCCTCCAAAATCAATAAAGTTGGTCAAAAAGTGCAATTTTTCTTAAACAACGTGGGACAGTGAAAAGTATTATGGGATGGAGGAAGTATTAGATATCGTAAAAAATTATGCTCTCAAAATATCATTTGAAACATGTAGAACTAGCAAAGAATAAAATATAGAATGCAACACCAAATTAAATTAAAACAGGGGATGCAAGTAGACATGATATATGTAAAATTTTGTGATGCTTGCCATATGATACGAATTTGTTTAAAAATTTACTATATGAAGAAGCGTCATTGAATATTTACCTTCCATAATCAAAATATAGAAGGTATGAATAATTAAAAAAATCCGAGTTTTGGATTATGAATTAATTAGATACGAGGTTGATGGTGCACTATATAAGCAGCTCATGTCCTTGACAACTTCATCAATCACTCTTCCTCTCTCAGCCTAAGTAAACATGGATGTAATGGGAATTGGTAGCAAAGATTCAAGCTGGTGGGTTTTCACCCTTCCTGCTTTTCTGGGCTCTAAAACACTTGTCGATGAATACGTTATCATCGTCATTTTCTTCACTTTCATCTCTTTAGCTCTTCTCACATGGGCTTTCTCCCCTGGCGGAACCGCCTGGAAGAACGGCCGCAACAGAAACGGTGCGGTGGCCATTCCCGGCCCACGGGGGCTTCCCGTCTTGGGAAGCCTCTTCACTCTGAGCCGGGGTTTGGCTCACCGCTCCCTAGCCTCCATGGCTGTGGTTCACAATGCCAAGAAGCTGATGGCTTTCAGCCTCGGCAACACGCCCGTGGTGGTTTCCTCTGATCCTCAGGTGGCCAAGGAAATCCTTACATCTCCCCATTTTGCAGACCGTCCCGTGAAGCAGTCCGCCCGCAGCCTCATGTTCAGCCGCGCCATCGGCTTCGCTCCCAACGGAACCTACTGGCGCAACCTCCGCCGCATCGCCGCCTCCCACCTCTTCGCACCCCGACGGGTGGCCGCACACGAGGCGGGGCGGCAGCAGGACAGCGCAGCCATGCTGAAGAACATCGAGAATGAGCAGAGCGGCAATGGAGCTGTGAGTTTGAGGAAGCACCTGCAGGCTGCTGCCTTGAACAACATCATGGGCAGCGTCTTTGGAAAGAGGTACGACCCGACCGAGGAGGGTTCGGAGCTCCGAGAGCTGAAGTCGATGGTGAGAGAAGGGTTCGAGCTGTTGGGTGCTTTCAACTGGTCGGATCATCTGCCCTGGATGTCCTACTTCTACGACCCTAACCGGATTGTTGCCCGCTGCGAGGCCCTGGTCCCCCGAGTCAGGAACCTCGTGTCCTCCATCATTGAAGACCACAAGACCAAGAATCAGACTAATGTGGTTTCTGACAGTGCTGATTTCGTTGACGTTTTGCTGTCCCTAGAAGGTGAGGAGAAGCTGAGTGAGGACGACATGATCGCTGTTTTATGGGAGATGATTTTCAGAGGAACCGACACCACCGCTTTGCTCACCGAGTGGGTCATGGCCGAGCTGGTCCTCCACCCGGAAGTGCAATCAAAGATGCGCCAGGAGCTCCACCGAGCAGTCGGCAACCGCACCGTCACCGACGCCGACATGGCCAGGCTGCCTTACGTGCAGGCCGTCGTCAAGGAGACTCTCAGGCTTCACCCCCCTGGCCCACTGCTCTCTTGGGCCCGCCTCTCCACCGCCGACGTCAGCCTCAGCAACGGCATGCTCGTCCCTGCTGGCACCACCGCCATGGTCAACATGTGGGCCATCACCCACGACCCCGCTGTCTGGGAGAGCCCTATTGAGTTCAAGCCTGAGAGGTTCGTCCCAGAGATGGGCGGGGCCGACGTTGATGTCCGTGGCTGCGACCTCAGGCTCGCTCCCTTCGGGGCTGGCCGTAGGGTCTGCCCGGGAAAAAACCTGGGAATGGCCACGGTGGAGCTGTGGGTGGCTCAGCTGGTGCAGAGCTTCCAGTGGGCGGAGGACAAGGCTAACCCCGTCGACTTCACCGAGCTGCTTAAGCTCTCTTGCCAGATGAAGACTCCATTGACGGCTCTCGTCACCCCTCTCCATTAGGATCGAGTAATTAAGATTATAATAAAATCGATCCATCCTGCATGCTATGGATCTTTCATCAATAAACAATATTCAATCACCATGCGTCTGAATATTCATCCTAATCATTTCTGCATCGTATTTGTATTTTTCCAACTCTGCACTACTTTTAAAATTTATGAGAAAAATACATTTTGTTGCTAAAATGTTCTTTTCATTATCAACTATATATACATTCTTTCATGCCATCCATACTGACATTAATTTCTGCCACGGCAAACTAATCCAATAGTTAACAGAAATTTCCTTATTAGCCAAAGGAAAAAAAACATTCAATTATAGCCATGCAATTCTAGATTATCCTTATTAGCAGAAGGAATATAAATATTAATGGTAGATAAATCCACAAAAGTTGTCGGGAAATAGTCAGCCTAAAACTAGAGGACTTAAAAAAAATTAACTTACTATAAATTTTTTCACATATAAAGTTTGCATCCATTTTTTTATTCCATCTACAATATTTTAGTCTCACTGTCCCACATTAACGTTGACATTTGTTTTTTTTGCACGAAAATTAAGAGATATAATATTTTAATATGTAGTGAGATTAGATAAATGATTAATTGCGTAAAAAGTCTCCACCTTTACATTAGTTGCAAATTAAACCTTTTAAATTTGGCAGATAAGTATATCACGTAAACAAGGGATTGCAAATCTAGTCATCGATCAGATTTTGACCAAATTTGACTGTCCAATTCCAACGTTGAAAATAAAATTAAATTAAAAAAATGCTGCTTCCTCTCCAAATTTTCTGTCTCAACATTTCATCCTCTCAACGCTCGCTCAGCCTCTAGCCGGAAAAGACCGACAGTCAAAAACTGTCGCACGCCTTCACCATCGTGCGCCACCGCTCATCGCTGGAAGCCTCGATAACTCTGCCCAGCGAAGGTCGAGGCCTCTTCCAGACAGAGAAGACTCGTCGCTGATTGGTTGTTATAGTTGGGTCGACCAAATAACAAAATATCGAACCCAAGGGAATTTAAGATTCATGGCCTTTAGGTATAGTATCGTGATTAGTTAGGGACGATCGAAAAGGAGGTTTATAAATAAAATAATATTAATAAGATGGATGGAAAAGTAAATCTAATTACAATATTTTTAGATTTTCAATGTCATAGTAGTTTTCATAATACTCTCATATAATCAATCATCTAACATCTTTAATTGTTTTCCATTTTTAAGCAAATCATGGTAAGAGCGATCACGATTTCCACCTATCCCCAATGGCTATGGTGAATAGGATGTAGATTATTTTCACAACCCCTAAAAAGCTCCTAGGATCGATCATACTTGCAATTCCTTTCAAGGTACTATGTTCGTATGGATTTTCTTTCACTAGTTTAATCATCGGGCACAAGTGATCACACTAGTGTTCATTAACGTTGTCCTAAATATAAGGACTCCTTGGCTAAGCTCCCCTTATATTAAACTCACATGTAATAAATGGAAGAAACTCACATATGATAATCATGCAAAACAACTAAGGGTAAAACAATGACAAGACATGCCGATACACAATACACAACTTAATCACAATGCACTAATAACAAAGACATAAATCCCATATTACTACAAGGCATGTGAATTTCATAAATAAAATCTAATCAAAGCCGGAAATTCAATCAAGACATTTTCATAAATTAATCAATAATCATGACTTCAATCAACCACCAAAACATAGAAAATAGAAAGATAATAAGTAGGATTAGATTACACCTTAATGAAATTTTACATTCATGAAGATTATCTCCTCCTTGGTGTCTCCACCTTCTTTGAAAGCAATAAATTCCTAATCTAGAAAAGCAGAAGGAATATAAATATTAATGGTAGATAAATCCACAAAAGTTGTCGGGAAATAGTCAGCCTAAAACTAGAGGACTTAAAAAAAATTAACTTACTATAAATTTTTCCACATATAAAGTTTGCATCCATTTTTTTATTCCATCTACAATATTTTAGTCTCACTGTCCCACATTAACGTTGACATTTATTTTTTTTTGCACGAAAATTAAGAAATATAATATTTTAATATGTAGTGAGGTTAGATAAATGATTAATTGCGTAAAAAGCCTCCACCTTTACATTAATTGCAAATTAAACCTTTTAAATTTGGCAAATAAGTATATCACGTAAACAAGGGAATGGGAATTGTGGGAGTTGGGAGGCCTCCAAAGATGAAAATGAGGTATTTATATGTGTGAAGGATTAGGGCAAAAAATTGGGTAATGGGTTTAAGTGGGAAAATGGGCTTAAGGGTGGAAATGGGCTTTTTTTTTTTATAAAATTCGATTCCAGAAACCGAGTTTAAGAGGAATTCCGTACGGTTTATAAACAAAAGCCGATCCTAGCCCAGCGGATTGCATGCGGGCTCCACAAGGCAGAGGTCGCGGGTTTGAGTCCCGACCTCTGCAAAATTAAATCCTTTTCTATTTTTAATTAAAGGGGGCCCTCCTCAACCTTGGCCCAACATTTGAGTGCGGCCCATATCAGCACTGGCCCAAATGCGCGGGCACATCAGCTGGCTACTAGCCCATCAGACTCATCTTGCGTGAAAAACAGAACAGGAGAACAGGGTGACGTGGCGCATATCCTAAAAATTCGATCGAGGAGTAGAAAACTCGATCGAATATCTCTTACAGTGGCTTATGCTTGTTTTCCAAAATAGACAACATTTCTGATCTATAATGGACAACGCTTTTAGCTGCGGCCCATATCAGCACTGGCGTGTTTCCCCAAATAGACAACATTTTTAATCCATAATAGACAACGCTTTTAGCTGTTGTCTATGCTCACTTTTCTCAAGTCTTAGCCCAACATGTGTGTGTGGCCCATATCAGCACTGGCCCAAATAGGGTTGTAAATGAATCAAATAATTCGAATTCGAATATCAGTATTCGAATTAGAATAAATATTTTAGTTCGAATAATATTCGAATTGAATATGATTTTTAAGATATTCTATTCGAATATTCGCGAATATATTCGAATATTAATATTTAATATATATTAATTATATATTATTAATATTAAATTATTATATATTTTTATATATTTAAATATTTTGTTTTATAAATATAAATAAATATGTATATTATCTAATTTATTACTATCTTAGGAAAAGACATATTTTTATTTTTTTTATATATATAATGTTAATTATTTGAATATAAATTATAATAATTTAATGGTTGATGTATTTAATGAGTATTTCTTCTTAAATTTATTAATAGTACAAGAAATTAAAAAAATATTTTAAAAAAATGAATTTACAATTTCGAATCGAATTCGAATTCAAATATTCAATTTCGAATGTTCAAATTCGAATACTCGAATATATTCGAATAGTTCATTTATTGCTTTCGTATCGAATACGAATTCGATTTTAAATTCGTTTATAATTGAATTCGAATTCGAATATTCGAATATATAACCAAATATCATTCAAATATCTTAGTATTCGATTCGATTCAATTCGTTTACAACCCTAGGCCCAAATGCGCGGGCCCATCAGCTGGCTGCTAGCCCATCAGCACGCATCTTGTGTGAAAAGTAGAACGGGAGAACAGGGTGACGTGAAGCATATCCTAAAAATTCGATCAATCCTAAAAATTCGATCGAGGAGTTGAAAACTCGATCGAATATCTCTTACAGTGGCTTATGCTTGTTTCCCCAAATAGACAACATTTCTGATCCATAATAGACAGCGCTTTTAGCTGTTGTCTATGCTCACTTTTCTTAACACCCAAAAAAAGTGTTGTCGTAGCCCTCTTCAGCTATGTTGTCTTTTTAGCTGCAATCCTTTTTTTCTTGTTTTAATCCCAATTTAATTCTCATTTCTTCTATCGCTCTTTCAAGCTCAAAACACCCATTTTTCTGCAAAATAAACAGGAATACCTCTCAAACTAATCAAGCAATTAATAATATTTTCATTAAAATCATGCTTAATTATTGAATTAAAACCAAATAAATCCAAGTAAATTCATGCAATTAAAATTCTAGGTGAATTTCACGCCGATCAAACCCTCAAACTTAAAGTGTTGCTCGTCCCCGAGTAACGAAAGAAAAGAAAGAACGAGGAGGGGAATTCACCTAGAATTGAATCAAGATATCAATGAGATTGAGTCATTTTAAAACCATTTCAATTCAATCAAAACAAGTGACAAGACATCAATTTAAATGTGTACAAGTTAAGCTTAGGAAATATGTAAGCAAGTGAGATATTCACTACTTCTCTCTAGATTTTGCATTACTCTCACACTCAAAAGAAGTGTACGAGAGAAGTTACTCTCAAAAATCTATTCAAATGTATGGATCATTACCATATGCTTGCCAAAAGTCTAAGCTCTCCACCACTTGTATGTGTGTTGATTATTGGATCAAGAAGGTCTTTATATGAGGTTGTAATGTAGGCTCTTTAGTATTGGGTAGGAAAAATATCTAAGAAAAGTAAGCTCAAGATTAGTAAAGAATTTAAATTGACAGCCATTATCAACTCTCACTCTCTCTTTTCTCAAATTAGTGAAGAATTCAAGTTGGTTGGTAGCCTCAACTCTCATTCCCACTTTTTTTCATTTTTCACCTTAATCAAAAATAGAATTTATTCATCCAACAAATTAAAGAACATTTTTCTTCTCTTCTTCCACTATTGAGTTTTTTTCTCTCTTTTCCCCAAGGGCTCTCTTTCTATTTTTCTAGTAGAGCTCCTTTATGCTTCTTTTATACAAGCTTCACTCAATTTTTCTTTTCACACAACCCCCATTTTTTTTCATATTTTCTCCCTCTTTTCTTGTACTTTCACCATTTTTCTCTTTCTAAACTCAATTGTAAGCTCAATTAAAACATTTCATCCCCATTAATCCTCTATTAATCGACAAATGTGATTAGGATATTAAATATGGATAAAAATAGCTAAATTTGTAAGGATAATAAGCTCAAAGGGGCAAACTACGAAATAATTTCATTTGGTAGGATTAATTTGGCTAAGTGACTTGTCAAAACAATGATGGTCTTAACTCATTTCTAACAATCTTCACACACATATAGCTTCAAGAAGACATAATGACAAGTTCTAGAATGCACACAAAAGAATTATGCACACACAAGAAAGGAAAAACCATTTGATTTAATGATTTTAAGGCTCAAAAACTCACGGGCTTATAGTAGTGAAAGACAACACAAAACAAGCATAAACCATAGCTCAACAAGTACACAAACAAAAATCCATCAAGTCACAAGTTCCAACCAAAAATCATAGTCTAAAAAATTCTCACAATGAAGCACAAGAGAGCCAAGAAATATTTTCTCCTTATTGAAAGCAAGAAAAAGTAAGAAAAGCACAAAAAAATCAAAAACAACAAAAAAAGGAGAAAATATGTGCCAAAGAAAAGAGTAATGACTTATACATGCACGAGTTTGGTATAACACAATCCCTAGGAGAGCGTGTAATACATGGAATGATCTAGCCCAAAGGATCTTTAACAAATACTTCCCACCATCTAAGATGCTACACTTGAAAAACTTGATCATACAATTCAAAAAATTGCCAATGCAGACATTTAGTGAGGCATGGGATCGATTCCAAGATATGTTGAGACAATGTCCTCGACATGGGTTTCCTCTTGATCAACAAATTGGATCTTTTTATGCAGGATTAGATAGGAATTCGAGGATTCTACTTGATGCATCCGTAGGGGGGTCTATCTTGGGGCAAACACCGGAACGAGTCATGGCTATATGTGAGGAGATTGCTTTAAATTCGGGACAGTGGCCTATGAACCGTGTAGCGGGAAGTTATGTGACGGAAAGGATAGCTAAGATGGAGGAGATTTGCATGCAACAAGTAAAACAAGTGGAAGCACCGAAGGAAGATGTGATGGAGAAGGCAATCACGGAGATACTTAAGAGAATGAATGTCAATATGCAAATATCTCCAAGTTCGTTGCCTATGATGAATCAACCTACTCAAAGCTCAATGAGTAAATTGCCTCTCCAAATGCCTCAACAAGGATCTTCGTCTAGTATGGGAGGTCAAGAGAATAGGGTCCAACCCGAGATGTCACTTGAGGAAGTTGCCTTCATGCAAGGAAAGAACTTTCAAAGAAATTATGGTGAGAATTTTGGGCACCAAGGAGATGGATACCCACCTAGGAAATGTGGATTTGGTAAAGGGAATTTTGGTGGCAATTTTCAACAACCTCGGAGGTTTGATAACTTGTCATATGGAAATCAAAGAAATACTCTTACACTTCCACTGAGAATCAATCCGGGAGCTAAGGCTCAAAACAATGAAGGAAAGCCTACGGTTGAGGATCAATTGAGCAAAATGTTTGAATTCATTAAGCAAGATAGGGAAGAGAGAAGGCAAAAGGATGAAGTGAATGATAGGAGGTTTAAAGCACTAGAGACACAAATGAGTCAAATGACAAGTGAAAAGGGGGATATTCATCAACAAGGGAAGTTTTCGTCTACTACCATTACTAATCCTAAGGAGCAATGCAAGGCTATCGTGCTTAGAAGTGGAACAAAATATGATGAGCCTCTGATGCCAAAGGAAGATGATGAGGTAGATTGTGAACAAAAGCCCATGGTAGTTGAGGTTGAAAAAGGTAAAGAGAAAGAGACTCATGATGCTAAGAATGATGAAGCGATCCCTCAACTTGATAAAGAGGAAGTGAAATCCCCTAAGAAATAGGAAAAGTGCAAGGAAGCAAAGAGAAAAGAGAAAGAAGAAGGGTTTGAAAGAGATGAATGGGGAATTCCAAAGTTGCCCGTAGCTATCCCATTTCCACAAAGATGTTTGAAGAAAGGCTTCGATGAAAAATTTGCCAAGTCTGTGGAAATGTTGAAAAAGATAAACATCAACATCCCCTTCGCGGATGCACTTCAACAAATGCCCAACTATGCAAAATTATTGAAGGATATCTTGGCAAAGAAGAGGAGCTTGGGTGATCATGAAACGGTGAACCTCACGGAGAAGTGTAGCGCCATCTTGCAAAAGTAGCTCCCTCCTAAGTTGAAAGATTCGGGAAGTTTTACTATCCCATGTGAGATGGGCAAACATGAAATCTACAAGGCTCTATGTGATTTGGGCGCAAGCATCAACTTGATGCCCTTATCTATCTTTAAGAAGTTGGGTATTGGGGAAGTTAAGCCTACATCGATCACCCTTCAATTGACCGATAGATCTATGACATATCCAAAAGGGATTGTGGAGGATATATTGGTGAAGGTTGGCAAATTTGTGTTTCCCATTGACTTTGTGGTGTTAGATATGGACGAAGACTCAAATGTTCCATTAATCCTTGGACGTCCATTTTTAGCCACGGGGAAGGTATTGATTGATGTGGAGAGGTAGGAGTTAACCCTAAGAGTTAATGAAGAAAAAGTGATCTTCTCGTTGAAGGAAGCTATGAGGTATCCTAGGGGGGAAGGAAAGTGTAGGCGAGACGATGTGTTGAATGATCTTGTTGAAGAACATCTACATTGCTTCCATTCCAAAGATCATTTGGAGTCAATAATGAGTCATTCTTACTCTCTTGAATTTTCTAACTCTTCTTGTTGCTTTAATGATGATGAAATAATTGATAATTTGCATTATTTGAATTCTTGTAGTGAACTTACATCGAAAAAAGCAAGAGAAGCACTTGAAAAAAAGCTTGATGATGGGCCCAAAGAAGAGGAAAAAGTTGAGAAAAAGGTGGAGCTAAAGCCTTTACCGGATCACTTAAAGTATGCATACATGGGAAAGAATGACACCTATTTGGTAACCGTATCCTCATCTTTGATTGATTTGGAATTGGAGAAATTGTTGAGAGTCTTGAGAGAGCACAAATCTTCCATAGGTTGGTCCATTAAGGACTTGAAAGGTATAAGCCCCTCTCTATGCATGCATAAAACCCATTTACTTGAAGAGGATAAGTCTTGTGTGCAAAACCAACGTCGTCTTAATCCTATAATGTAAGAGGTTGTAAGAGCGAAAGTGTTGAAATGGCTTGATACGGGTATCATATTTCCAATTAGTGATAGTCCATACGTGAGCCCTTTGCATATGGTAGCAAAGAAGGGTGGTATGACCATCGTGAGGTCCGATATTAATGAGACAATTGCCACGAGGACTATCACCGGTTGGAGAGTTTGTGTTGATTATAAAAAGCTCATTGACAACACCTAAAAAGACCATTTCCCACTCCCATTCATTGATCAAATGCTTGATATATTAGCGGGACACAAGTATTATTGTTTCCTCGATGGTTACTCCGGGTACAATCAAATTTTAATAGCCCCGGAGGATCAAGAGAAAACAACATTTACTTGATAGTAATAAATTATTCTGATAGTAATAAATTATTCTCACTCCACCATTTATAAAGAGAAGGCAAAATTAAATCCTTTTCTATTTTTAATTAAGAGGGGCCCTCCTCAACCTTGGCTCAACATGTGCGTACGGCCCATAGCAACACTGGCCCAAATGCGCGGGCCCATCAGCTGGCTACTAGCCCATCAGCACGCATCTTGCGTGAAAAGTAGAACAGGAGAACAAGGTGACGTGGCGCATATTCTAAAAATTCGATCGATCCTAAAAATTCGATCGAGGAGTAGAAAACTCGATTGAATATCTCTTACAGTGGTTTATGCTTATTTTCCCAAATAGACAATATTTCTGATCCATAATAGACAACGCTTTTAGCTGTTGTCTATGCTCACTTTTCTCAAGCCTTGGCCCAACATGTGCGTGCGGCCCATATAAGCACTGGCTTATTTCCCCAAATAGACAACATTTTTTATCCATAATAGACAACGCTTTTAGTTGTTGTCTATGCTCACTTTTCTCAAGCCTTGGCCCAACATGTGCGTGCGGCCCATATTAGTACTAGCCCAAATAGGATTGTAAATGAATCAAATAATTCGAATTTGATTCGGTATTCGAATTAGAATATCAGTATTCGTATTCGAAAAATTCGAATTTGAATAAATATTTTAGTTCGAATAATATTCGAATCGAATATGATTCATAAGATATTCGATTCGAATATTCGCGAATATATTCGAATATTAATATTTAATATATATTAATTATATATTATCAATATTAAATAATTATATATTTTTATATATTTAAATATAATATTTTATTTTATAAATATAAATAAATATGTATATTATCTAATTTATTACTCTCTTAGGAAAAGACATATTTTTATTATATATATATATATATATAATGTGAATTATTTAAATATAATATTGAATAATTTAATGGTTGATGTATTTAATGAGTATTTCTTCTTAAATTTATTAATAGTACAAGAAATTAAAAAAAAATATTTTAAAAAAATGAATTTACAATTTCGAATCGAATTTGAATTCAAATATTCAATTTCGAATGTTCAAATTCGAATACTCGAATATATTCGAATAGTTCGTTTATTACTTTCGAATCGAATACGAATCTGATTTCAAATTCGTTTATAATCGAATTCGAATATTCAAATATTTAATCAAATACCATTAAAATACCTTAGTATTCGATTAAATTTGTTACAATCCTAGGCTCAAATACGTGGGCCCATCAGCTGGCTGCTAGCCTATCAGCACGCATCTTGAGTGAAAAGCAGAACGAGAGAACAGAGTGACGTGGCGCATATCCAAAAAATTCGATCAATCCTAAAAATTCGATCAAGGAGTTGAAAACTGGATCGAATATCTCTTACTGTGGCTTATGCTTGTTTTCCCAAATAGACAACATTTCTGATCCATAATAGACAACGCTTTTAGCTGTTGTCTATGCTCACTTTTCTCAACACCCAAAAAAAGTGTTGCCGTAGCCCTCTTCAGCTATGTTGTCTTTTTTGCTGCAATCCTTTTTTTCTTGTTTTCATCCCAATTTAATTCCCATTTCTTCTATCGCTCTTTCAACCTCAAAACACCCATTTTTTTGCAAAATAAACAAGAATACCTCTCTCAAACTAATCAAGCAATTAATAATATTTTCATTAAAATCATTCTTAATTTTTGAATTGAAACCAAATAAATCCAAGTAAATTCATGAAATTAAAATTCTAGGTGAATTTCACACCGATCAAATCCCTCAAACTTAAAGTGTTGCTCGTCCCCGAGTAACGAAAGAAAAGAAAGAACGAAGAGGGGAATTCACCTAGAATTGAATCAAGATATCAATGAGATTGAGTCATTTTAAAACCATTTCAATTCAATCAAAACAAGTGACAAGACATCAATTTAAATGTATACAAGTTAATCTTAGGAAATATGCAAGCAAGTGTCACTACTCCTCTCTAGATTTTGCATTACTCTCACACTCAAAAGAAGTGTACGGGAGAAGTTACTCTCAAAAATCGATTCAAATGTATGGATCATTACCATATGCTTGCCAAAAGTCTAAGCTCTCCACAACTTGTATTGTGTTAATTATTGGATCAAGAAGGTCTTTATATGGGGTTGTAATGTAGGCTCTTTGGTATTGGGTAGGAAAAATATCTAAGAAAAGTAAGCTCAAGATTAGTAGAGAATTTAAATTGACAGCCATTATCAACTCTCACTCTCTCTTTTCTTAAATTAGTGAAGAATTCATATTGATTGGTAACCTCCGGAGGAAAGATTGGGCGGAAAAGCTTGATGATGCCTTATGGGCATATAGGACGGCTTTCAAAACTATTCTTGGTATTTCTCCGTACCAATTGGTTTATGGGAAGGCTTGTCACCTCCCCGTTGAGTTGGAGCATTGGGCATTATGGGCAATCAAGAGGCTCAACATGAATGAAGTAGAGGCCGGACAAGAAAGGTTGCCAAAAATGATGGAGTTGAAAGAATTTCATGAAAGAGCGTACGAAAACTCCACCATTTACAAAGAGAATGTGAAAAAGTGGCACGATGCCAAGATTAAAGCGAAGACATTTGCCCCCGAAGATAAGGTGCTAGTGTTTAATTCAAGATTAAAGTTGTTTACAGGAAAGCTAAGTCGAAATGGAGGGGCCCATTTGAGGCGTTGGAGGTCATCGAAGGACATACATTGAAACTCAAAGGGCCAAATGATGAGTTTGTAGTTAATGGGCAGCGGGTTAAACATTACCTATCTCCTTCTCAAAAGGAGATAGCGTATGTGGATACCCTTCACTCTTAAACTCTTTTTGATTGATAGTAGAGTAGGATTTTCTTTTATTATTGATTTCATGTGTTGTTCGTGTTTTGGTGGTGTAGGGTTTTACTCTAGTAGAGGGAATGAAGAATGGATTACGAGAAGCGCTATGTTGGATGCGTCAAGGATAAGTTTCACTACTTTCACAAACTTAATTCTTTCCTCTTATCAAGATTTAAGTTTGGGGGTGTGGCGTAACTTGTATGTGTTTGTTGGTTGAATCCGTTGGAGTGCATTTGTGTTTGGTTAATTTGCTGTGTTTTGTTGTTTTTGTTGTTTATTTGTGGTTGTTGTTTGTTCTTTTTGTGATCTTGTTATTTGATTTTTCATGAGAGTATTGAGTCATGCTTATTATTTATATTGGATTTGAGCTTAAATCATATGGGTATGTGCTTGGTGAAAGTATGGTAAGGTAAGAAAAAGTAAGGAAATTTAGCTAAGTATGGAAGGGAATGTGAGAAAAAAAGCAAAGAAATTGGCTAAGTATGGAAAAGGAGAAAAACTTCCAGAGAGCTGGAAATTTAAGAAAAACAAGGACGGAATCAGAATAACACGACCGTATTTATGAAGCTGAACCGAAAAAAAACCGGGTCTAGGTAAGTCGAACCAAAAATTTGCAGAAAAACACGGGCAGGTGCATAAAAACACGCCCGTGTTTTCATGCAAATTGCGGGTTCTCTGGCCTTTTCTTCACCTTTCTTCTTTTTCCACTTATTCTTCCTCATTTCACTCCTCACACACTCCCTCTACTCCTCTATCCTGATCCCCACTTCCCACCGCCTCCGGCCGCCGAAAAGGCCACCAGAATTCTCTCTCCTCTCTCCTCTCACTTATTAAGTGAAAATGGTAAGTATTTTTCCACTTCTCCCTAATTTCGTCGAAATTAAATTTCTAGAGTTTATGTGTAAGAAATGTTTGGAGTTTCGATTCTGAATACTAATAAGCATGAAGATGATTAGAAGTTTTGTTATTTGAAAATTCGAATGCGAAATTAGGAAGGGCGTGAGTTCTATTTATATGAGGAGAATTGTTGAAAGAGAAGATTATTTTGAATTTTTGTTTTAGTAAGAAGTGTTGAATGATGAAATTGATACATTTGATGGATATTCTACATGTATAGACCGTATGACGAGAAATTTTGGATGATTGTTCAAGAAATGTTTGAAAAATTGTACTTTGAATGCCCACCAACTGTTTGATAATAGCCACTTAGAAAAATTTTCAACTTTTTGAGGTTTAAATTGCTTGATTATGCATGTTCATGATTGTCATTAGTTGTGTAAGCTATGGAATACATGAAAAGCTGTGTTCATATGATTGAAAAAGCATGAGATGGCTTACAATGATCCAAAAAGAGACATGATTGGTGCATTGTTGAGTATGCCTGAAGAAGAGTTGAAAATTTTTCTAAAATAATTAAAGATGCACATGTAGAATATTCACGTGTGACTAATCAATACTTCTTACTTGAGATAACACTTATTGTTAGTTATGTAGGATCATGATGAAAATGAGCAGTTGGGCAATGTTGAAGAAGTGTTAACGAGAGAAAGGTTTACAGAAATTAATCATCAATTAAGGATTCAAATATTGCATCCGGATAACTTTGGGGTAAAGTTTGGAGAGGAATGGTGAGATATGTGCTTGAAATAGAACAAGTTGGCCCCCAAAGTCATCAAAATAAGATATGCTGATCAGGAGGCAATGGAAGTGTTAGGAATTACTCGAGACATTGAAGGGATGTTTGAGAGAGTTGGAATGAGTGAGTTCTTAGGAAATAGGGCCGAAACCTATGTAGGACTAACATTGGAGTTCATGTGTTCACTCACAGTAAAAAATTTCTCAAGGACGTCTTTTCCCCAGGAGATCACTTTTCAAATGATGAACAAGAAACTAAGAATGGAGACTCACGTGGTGAATGAATTCTTGGGATGCCCAAGTCCTAAAAAGATGCAAGATTTTCCGGATAAAGAGAATTGGAAAAGACAAGATTTTTGGGAATGTTAACTCCTCGAGAGGAGAAAGGTAAGCAACTGCGTTACAATCCCTAATCATCCAAAGCTTCAAGCATTAGGAATCCAGCCCTCCGCTATCTCGAAAAGATGTTGTCGAATACTATTTTAGTTAAAGCAGAGGCAACCGTTGGGGCACGCGAGTTGTATGTGCTCAAGTGTTTACTCGAGGGCAAAGGGTTCAATGCTGCGGGATACTGGATCCCAAATGTTTTTAGGAATGCTAAGAGAAAGAATCCTCAAATGATTGCGGAAGGAGGTATGATCACATTGCTTGCTAGAGGGATGGGAAAAGACCTTTCTGGATTGATAACCTTGGATGGGCCCAATCTCGGGCTGGAAGAAATGAAGAAAATGAGAATTTTGGAAGAAATTGGGCAAGACTGGGTGTTTGTACTCCGTCAAAAAGAGATCTTTCCTGTACCAAATGCAGAATTGACAATGATATATCCAACTAGGCAAAAGAAGAACATCACTCTAGTGAGCAAGAACCATACAGCTAAAGTGAATGAGTTCAAGGCTAGTCATCAAATTGAGTTGATGGGTAGGGAAGTTCCTAAAGATGAGATGACTCGTGAGCCCGAGTTTGAGGAAGGTGATGAAGGGGCAGGACCTAGCACTGGAGCTAGCGGAGGAGGGGTCACTAGAGAAGAGTGGGCTAAATTGAGAGGAACGGTGACTGAAATGCGACAAAATCAGCAATGGCTTATAAGAGAAGCCATATATTCTAGAGAGCGTGGAGACCGGGTGGAGCACACGGTCAACAACATTGGGAGGAGCCAGGAAAACGTCGAAAGGATGATGACGTACTTTTACAATCATCACAACCCTTCCAACCCTCGTGTTTTCCAACCATGGGCTCCATTCCAATCGCCTCAAGAGCCACAGTACCCACCTCACTATCCTCCATATCCCTAAGAAGACCCAAACAATCCACCTTCTCCATGATTGGAAATTTCTGCTCTTCTCTACTCTTACCTTATCTTTGATGAACTTTGATGTGAATTGTGGTGTTGCACTTGACTTAGTACTCTCTTATTTGGTTGTTAGGTTTTATTGTTAGATTGTTGCATTCATAGTTGAAGGATTTGATGCTTGGTTGAGGATTTGAGATATTTTAACATTTCTATGAATGTTTAATCTTTGTATTTGCTTTTTGTTGATGTGTTTTTATTCATTGTCTGTGTTTGATCGTCGGGGAGGGTATATTTTATTTTATTTCGTTCTCCCTTGAACTTTGATATATTTATTTGCAATGGTGATCAAAAAATTTTGTTAGGACATTTTACTCTAGAAATTGAGATATAGGTTCTTAAATTGCTCAAGATAAAGATGGATAAAATACAATAATATTCTAAGGCCATAAGCAAAAGCTTAGTGAGATTTGAGCCTCAAACCGTGCATTTCATGCGGTTTAAATTCCATTGAAGAGAGGATTGATCATTAGAAGATGAGTTAGAATTTTCTCGTGAACTCCGCAAGTACGCCTATTGATGAAGCACTTAGAAATGATTTTAGGCCATGTTTGATTTAACAAGTCACTAGCTAAATGAATTTCCTACCTTGAACATTTATCCCTTGTTAACCAAATTTGAGCCTTAAAGCCTATTTTATTGATGAGCACATTACAAGTCTCATAATCCCACTTGAGTCTATACATAAAACCAAGATGCGTGGAGATTATAGAAGAAGGTTAACGAAATGTTGAGTGTAAGAAATAAAAAGGAAGGAAAGAAAAACAAGAGTAAACGCTAGTGAGTGAGAATAAATGGGAAAGAAAAAGAAAAAGGATGTAAAGTTGAAAAAAAAAAGAGCAAGATTCTGAGAAAAATGCATCATTGAGGATCAAGCTCTCATAAGAATTCAACAAGAGCTCTTAAGTTTTGAGGTACACATGGAAAGGATAAAAAGTGCAATAAAGAGGAGATGGAGTTTGAAAGAAGAAAACACATGGAAGGCCTTCTCTATGATCATAATACGCATTAAAGTCACTTTTATCCATATTTTCGTACCCTACCAAAGAGCCATCATTACATCCTTACTACCAGGCCTTTATGATCTTTGTGTGATATTAAAATTGGCAAACAAGCATGAGTTCACTTGCAAACCTATGATGATTCTACTATGATCAATTGAATGAGGGATCGTAATCTTTTTAATCACAAGAGTGGAGTGTTATGCTCATCCGTGAAGTTTATGGTTGAGGGATATAATTGTGTTGCTTCCTCTTCATCTTGAGTCGTTTAAACTCCACATATGTTAATTTCTATTTTAGTAAGGTTTCCAAACAAAAATTTGCGATCTCTAATTGCTTGTAGATATGTTAGAGCTCATGTTGTTCTGTAGTTTGTATCTAGGTGAATTGTTATTCCTTTGTTCTTTCACTTTCGTTGCTCGTGGACGAGCAACACTTTAAGTTTGGGGGATTTGATTGTCGTCTAATCCACCTAGATTTTGTGTCATTTTTGTGTGTCTTTTTATTACCTTATTCCGTATTTTTGCATCTTTTGTATATAGTATTTTGGGAAATTGATGATGATGATTTTCATGTCATTGAATAGGTGATTATTTGGATAAATGGTGATAAAAAGCATGAAGAAAATAGAAATTTGGCCAAAATACATAAAAACACGCCCGTGTTTTTATGTTGTGCCCGTGTTTTTCTGCAAGTGCAAAAATATACAGAATGGTAGAATTTTGCAGAAAAACACGATCAAGTGCAGGAAAACACACCCGTGTTTTCTTGCTCTTTGGCCAAAAGTTGCGTTTTTCTCCTTGTTGCGATTTTCAGGTGTATTGGGGGTATAAATACCCCCAACATCAACATTTGAAGGTAGATTTTGCAAGGGGTAGATTCCAAGAACACACCACACACACTATTCTCTACATTTTACACCTTCAGCATCATCCATCCACCATCCTACCATCCATCCTCTTCATTTTCTTCATCTATTCACCACTAGTCTATTGAGGATTGAGGATTGAGATTGGGAGCTTGCAAAGTGAAGGAAGACATCCAACCTACCTCAAGAAGGGAAGATAGCTTGCTTTTCTTTTGTAATCTTTTTGGTTTGTGTTGAAACAATGAATATATTTGAGCATTTTGGGGATGTTTTGATAATGTTTATTATTGACTAGACCTCTAGTGAGGCTAGCCACAAGATGGATTAAGGTTTTGTGGATTTGTTTGATTTTAAATGATAGTTGATATGATATTTGGTTTTTCTTGCATGATTTATGATTCACTTTACTTGTATAATGACTTGTGTGATTGAAATCACTATTTATGATGTTAGGATGGACATTCCGATATTGTAACTAGGGTTTTGATTAAATCATTTTATAGTATGTATAGTGTATGTTAGTATGTGAAATATGTGGTAGCATCTTTATATATTTAGAACATTCATGTGAGGACACTTAGTTAATGGATCTAAGAAGGTTATTAATTGAGTGAGAAGAACCAATCTTATAATCATAGTACCCTTGAGGGAATTGAGAGTGAGGGACAATCTTTTGTGCTTAAAACTTATAATGAGTTAAGAACCTAATTACCTTGGCCATAGGGATTAGGGCAACCTTTGTGATTGCTTCTAGTCCATTTATCATTGATACTTTCACTTCATTTTTATTCTTGGTTATTTGTCTCTTGCATCAATCTCATTTAGTTGTTATTTAGTTTACTTGCTACTTGAGTAGACAATTTGTCATTTAATTCTAAAACTCACAAACCTGATCACTCCTATAAAGCATGGTTAAAAACGAATCCGGATACACCTCGGATTGAACTCTTCCTTTGATCGATATTTAAACTGGATCAATAATTACACGATAAGGTATGCTTACCTTGTTCAATTATACCGAAATTGGCTCTAAGTTCACCCCCAAACTTAAATTAGACAAAGTCGAATTTAAGTTGAGAAGATGTTTGTTACCTCAATTTGCACCACTCATTTGCTCTTCAAGGCCAATACCATGGCTCCACGCTTTAGTCCCTACAAACACAACCATAAAACGAAAAACAAATCAAAGCAAAAAAAAATGTCCCTATCCTAACCACTCACAAACCCAAAGTCACAAATACAACTAAATTCCCCGGCAACGGCACCATTTGATTGGTCGTTATAGTCGGGGCGACCAAGCAACAAAATATCAAATCCAATGGAATTTAGGATTCATGGTCTTTAGGTATAGTATCGTGATTAGTTAGGGACGATCGAAAAGGAGGTTTATAAATAAAAAAATTAAAAAAAATAATAAGATACATGGAAAAGTAAATCTAATTACAATATTTTTAGATTTTCAATGTCATAGTAGTTTTCATGATACACTCATATAATCAATCATCCAACATCATTAATTATTTTCCATTTTTAAGCAAATCTTGGTAAGGGCGATCACGATTTCCACCTATCCCCAATAGCCATGATGAATATGATGTAGATTATTTTCACAATCCCTAAAAAGCTCCTAGGATCGATCCTACTTGCAATTCTCTTCAAGGTACTATGTTCGTACGGATGGGGTTTTTTTCACTAGTTTAATCCTCGGGTACAAGTGATCTCACTAGTGTTCATTTACGTTGTTCTAAACATAAGGACTCCTTGGCTAGGCTCTCCTTATATTAAACCCACATGTAATAAATGAGTTAAATTTATTTTTTACCATATAACTAAGCAAAACTTCGATTTTTTCCCTAAAAAATATAAGTTGTTCAATTTTGCCCTACAACTAATGAATTGTTTTAATTTTTGTCCAATTTTAGCCGAAAAATGCAAATTTTGCCTAAATCCGCCACGTCATGCTTCAATTTGGGGATTCCCGGCTGGTCAATCCGACGTGGCAATTTTGACTTTTTTTAACCAATGAATCTGTCACGTCATATCCACCTATTTATTTATTTATTTTAGTTTCCAAATCAACATAATATTTTATTAAATTAGAAAAAAATTAAAATTAAAACCTATAATCGGCTGTGTCGTTGGGACTTTCGACGTGTCGTTGTTGACGATCGAAGAATGTTTTAGGTGAAAGCCACCACCGGCGACACCCATCTTGGCGGAGAGGACTTCGATAATCGGCTGGTGAACCACTTCGTGATGGAGTTCAAGCGGAAGCACAAGAAGGATATTAGCGGCAATGCCAGAGCACTCCGGCGGCTGAGAACGACGTGCGAGATGAAGACACTATCGTCGATGGCGTAAACGATGATCAAGATCGATTCGCTATACAAAGGAATCGATTTCTATGTGACAATTACCAGAGCGAGATTCGAGGAGATGAACATAGATCTGTTAACGACAAGAGTCAAGAATTCACGACATTGTTCTAGTCGGAGGTCTGACCAGAATTCCCAAAGTCCAGCAGCTTCTGCAAGATTTCTTCAACGGGAAAGAGCTCTGCAAGAGCATAAGCCCCAACGAGGCAGTGGCGTACGGCGCCGCCGTACATGCGGCGATCCTGAGCGGCGAAGGGAATGATAAGGTTCAAGATCTCCTTCTCCTCGACGTCACTCCTCTCAGCCTCGAAATTGAGACCGCCGGCGAGGTGATGACGGTGCTGATACCGAGGAACATCATAATTTCGACGAAGAAAGAGAATATATTCTCCACCTATGCCGACAACTAGCCGAGGGTGTTGATCCTGGTGTACAAAGGTGAACGGCAGATGACCAAGGACAACAACCTTCTTGGGAAATTCGAGCTCGCCGGCATCCCACCGGCGCCACGTGGGACACCGGCTGTGGCTTTATTTTTTTTAAAATTCATTTTACAAGTTTTGATTTTTATTTTTTATTTTTCTTTTTTATTTTATATTTCTAAGTAAAATATTATGTTGATTTTGAAACTAAAAATAAATAAGTGGATATAACGTGGCGGATTCATTGGTTAAAAAAAGTCAAAATTGTCATGTCGGATTGACCATTCGAAAATCCCCAAATTAAAGCATGACGTGGCGGATTCCGGCGAAATTCACATTTTTCGGCCAAAATTGGGCAAAAATTGAAACAATTCATTAGTTATAGGGCAAAATTGAACAACTTATCTTTTATAGGGCAAAAATCGAAGTTTTGCTTAGTTATAGGGCAAAAAATAATTTAACTCTGTAATAAATAGAAGAAACTCACATATGATAATCATGCAAAACAACTAAGGGTAAAGCAACGACAAGACATGCCGATACACAATACACAACTTAATCACAATGCACTAATATCAAAGACATAAATCCCATATTACTACAAGGCATGTGAATTTTATAAATAAAACCTAATCAAAGCCGGAAATTCAATCAAGACATTTTCATAAATTAATCAATAATCATGACTTCAATCAACCACCAAAACATAGAAAATAGAAAGATAATAAGTAGGATTAGATTACACCTTAATGAAGTTTTACATTCATGAAGATCATCTCCTCCTTGGTGTCTCCACCTTCTTTGAAAGCAATAAATTCCTAATCTAGAAAAGCATTAAAACTACGGATCCCTCACCCCGAAAGGGGGAGATATCTCAACTATGGAGATCTTTAATTAAAAAGCTCTCTCAACTAATTAATGCAGAATTTAATGGATGGAGAAGAAAGGTGTGGTGTTGCCTCCAAAAATGGTGGAATGGCAATTGTGGGACTTGGGAGGCCTCCAAAGATGAAAATGAGGTATTTATATGTGTGGAGTATTAGGGCAAAAAATTGGGTAATGGGCTTAAGTGGGGAAATGGGCTTTTTTTGATAAAATTCGATTCCAGGAACTGGGTTTAAGAGGAATTCCATACGGTTTATAAACAAAAGCCAGTCCTAGCCTAGCGAATTGCATGCGCGCTCCACAAGGCAGAGATCACTGATTCAAATCCCGGCCTCTGCAAATATAAATCCTTTTTTATTTTTAATTAAAGGGGGCCCTCCTCAGCCTTGGCCCAACATGTGCGTGCGGCCCATATCAGCACTGGCCCAAATGTGCGAGCCCATCAGCTGGCTGCTAGCCCATCAGCACGCAACTTGCATGAAAAGCAGAACAAGAGAACAGGGTGACATGGCGCATATCCTAAAAATTCGATCGAGGAGTTGAAAACTCAATCGAATATCTCTTACAGTGGCTTATGCTTGTTTCCCAAATAGACAACATTTCTGATCCATAATAGACAACGCTTTTAGCTGTTGTCTATGATCACTTTTCTCAACACCCAGAAAGAGTGTTGTCGTAGCCTTCTTCAATTATGTTGTCTTTTTAGCTGCAACCCTTTTTTTCTTGTTTTCATCTCAATTAAATTCCCATTTCTTCTATTGCTCTTTCAAGCTCAAAACACCCATTTTTCTGCAAAATAAACAAGAATACCTCTCTCAAACTAATCTAGCAATTAATAATATTTTTATTAAAATCATGTCTAATTATTGAATTGAAACAAAATAAATCCAAGTAAATTCATGCAATTAAGCCCAAAATTCTAGGTGAATTTCACGTCGATCAGTCGCTCACCACAGGAAGGAGTTCAGCGCCGTCGACCACCACCACAGTGCACAGTCGGCATGCGTTGCCTCAATCCGGTCGCGAATGATGAGCCGTCTGGAACCCTTTATGCTACCACAACTACGTGCACCGTCTATGTCTTGTCAGATCTGCCGCTTCACTTAACCCTTCTTTAGTACCTGGTTTTGGTGAAGACTATTTAAAGGGATTTTCACAATCTGATAACATGAGACTATTGAGGGTATTTGAGACAATCCATGATAGAGATACCTTAATTACAACTCTTATCCATTGACAGAGTTGTGTTGCACCTCCTGAGATTTGGATGGATGGATTCGACCTTCGCTGGGGGGAGAGTTGTCGAGGCTTCCAGCGACGGGCGGTGTCGCATAGTGGTGAAGGGGTGCGGCGGTTTTCGGCATCGGTCTTTTTCGGCTGGAGGCTGAGCGAGCATTTGAGAGGATGAAATGTTGAGACATAAAATTTGGAGAGAAAGAAGGATTTTTTTAATTTATTTTCTTTTTCACGTTGGAATAGGGCAGTCAAATTTGGTCAAAATCTGACTGATGGCTTAACTTACAATCCCTTGCAAAGGTGATATACTTATTTCCCAAATTTCAAAGGTTTAGACTAATTTGCAATTGAAGTAAAGGTGGAGACTTTTTACGCAATTAACTCATAGATAAATAATATTTAATGTGAGGTGGGTAGTTGTATTATTATTGTGTGTAAGCCCTATATCGGCTTGGATTCTCTATGCTATTGATCGACGCTATAACAACAAATTTTGTATTTATAATGAAATAAACACAAAATGAAGTACAAAGTTAATCCAAACGAATTTAATTAAAAGAAATGTAAACAGGTTACAATCTCAATCAATCCTCTGATTCTTCTCTCGAACCAATTTGGTTTTTGCTTTGACTTGTTGACTTGAAGATGCTTGGATCTCATAGAAAATCGAAGAACTTGATGTGAAGAACGCTTGATCTGAAGGGTTCAGCACCTTAATCCCGGATCGCAGGCCGTTCTTGACTTGAAGATGCTTGAAGATCTCGAAGGAGCGTTGCTCGTGCTTTCAATCTCTTCAGAGCGTTGGTGTCTTCAGATTTTTTCGTCCTCCCCCAGAATGAATAGAGGAGAGCCCCTTATATAGGTGAAGAATAAGGTGTTTTAACCTAATTTAAGGTGTTTTAACCTAATTTAGCGGCTTGGGCTCCAACTTGATTGGGCCGCAATCAGGCTTATTTTACTTGGGCCTGATTTAATTTGTGTGAGCTTGTTTTAACTTAAGTTAAGCTTCGTTAAATATGGGCTTATTTAACTTGGGGCAAGCCTCATTTAATTTGGATTTTTTAATTTGTTGGGCTCAAATTAGTTATCAATTATCTATTAATTTATTAAATCCCAAAATAAATAATAAATTAAAATTGATATTTTTATAATGAAAATCCACGTGTTGCCATTTGATTGGACTGTGAATTTTATTTGCTTACAAATACCCCTTGCGATTTGTTCACGGATGTCGTGTCTTGTTGTGAAGTAATCGCAAAATATCTTCAATCTCAAAATTTTGTTTCAACATTTACAATGCAAACTTTCTGGACAAGACACTTATTAGGCCCAAACTGCTTTCAAGCTTTTCTAGGCTCAACGTATATTTTATTTCTTAATGGCCCAATCCAACTTTTCAATTTATAACCATTCTGAGTTACACAGGAAGGAACAACGTTTGGCCTTTTCTTGATAAACAAGATTTCTTGATGAACAAGATTTCTGCCAATATATGCACATTCATCCCTATATAATATGGATCCATGGCCTCTTTTTTTTTTACCACTGATACACTGCAAGCTCTTGGCTTCCTTTATTTTCTGAAGCTACTTTAAATTTTGATTCTTATTTCTCCTTTCTGAACAGGCATCGGATGGGTGGAGGGGCTGAACGGAGCTACTGCAGACTTGCAAGGATGGCCCTTCCTCGGATGAGGTAGACCAGCTGCCATCACTTAGCACAAGCATCAGCAGAGGTAAGCTCTTAATTTGATTTGGGTAGCTTCATATCTGTCTTCCTTTTATTATTTTACCTTTGTGTCCTGCATTTTTTTCTTAGTTTTTCCTCTCCAATATGCATATGAACTTTGATAAAAGAAGGATGAGAACATACTTGTTAGCAGTACGAACAGAACCACCGACGATGAAATGGGCAGTCGAGACTAGAGTTGCGCATTCCTGGCGACTTGAAATTTTATTTCAGTCGAAGGTCGCGACAAGTCCAATGTCCTCACCGAGTATCAAGCACTAATTTTCGGCGAGTTATCTCTCTGATCGCAGCGGTGGTTGTCAGTGTTAAAAACTAGAGGTGACGCCGTGCGTCGATCCTTCAAGTTTTCCGCAGCGACATGCCGCAATGGCGATGGAGTTTTCGGCGGTAGATCTGACCGGACTAGGTTCGGAAGCAGATCTGACCGGGCAGACTTACTAGATCTTGGCCATAGCTGTCAATGGCGTTGGTACGTAGTGAGTGGAGGTGGCCGTTGATGATCGACGGACAACGAGCGGTGCCTTCGATGATGGGCAAATGGCGTGGTGTTTCCAACGATGGATCTGACCGAGCTCAACTAGGCAGCAGATCCGATCGGGCGGGCATACTTCATTTTAGCCACAGCTGTCGGTGGTGCCGGGAGTGAGCGGCTATTGCAGTGAAGATTTTTCGTCAGCCGTTCTCGAATTTGTTGTCGCGACACTGTTGTGCATGGTGGTTGCATCTCCGGTGGCGAGCTGCAACACTCTTCGATAGTGATCGGCTGTTGACAGCGGGTTGAGTTTCCGTCGAGCGTAAAGATCCTCTTGTTAGAGAGAGATGGAGTATTCTATTTTCAATTTTTTTGGAAGGAGTGGGAGAACTTTGATTTGGAAAGTGCAATTCACGTGATTTTTTTTTAAAGAAAAGAAGAGAGAAGTTTCCCTTTTTTTCTTCTTTTGGCAGCCTAGTCGTTATCTTCAAAGATAGATTGGCGCCAGCCACTCGTGGATTATTTGAAGTATGATAAATTATCAAAGAGAGTCATTGCACGTGCAAAAAATTTTCGGAACCCTAGTTCCAAAATTTTTGCTCTCTCAAAACTTTTCGCGCAAGTCACCTTGCAGCCGGCGGCGCCTCCTGCCTACGGCTTCGGTTCACGGCGGCGACCAGTGTCCAACGACGGTCGGTCACCCTCACGGTGCCGGCGACATTTTCAGGCCACTATCGTCGGCGGCTTCCGGTCACAACTCCTCTCTACGGCGGAATATTCGCTTTTCTTGAGCGACAAGTTTTCCCTGCGGAGGTGTTTGTCGTGCAGTTTGTTCTCGCGGCCGGCGGTGTCTCGTTCGCGGCCAAGGCACTCGCGGCGACAACACCTGTTCTGGCTACGTTCGTTCATTCCCACTGCATCCGACGCCTCTCATCGTCGACAAACAGGTACTTGATCACTCCTCTCGTTAGGGTTTTGTTCTTGCGCTGCTTGTTTTTGTTGTGGATTGTGATATCTGTCCACGGCCTGTTGTTCATCGTCGCACCCGTTTCCCTCCATCGTCGGTGGCGCTCCCCGCCATCGGCAATCGATTTGATCGCACCGCTCCCCACGGCGGTGTAGAGTGACCCCAGTTGTTCATGTAATCCGCCTCGTTCAATCCTCTCATGGGGAAGAAGACGAGGAGCGTCACGCCCTCTAAGGCGTCGTCGGAATTGCGTGTGAGTGAGGAAGCGTTTAAATCGGTCAAGGATCGGGCGAAAGATATCGAAAGGAAGAAACACTTGAAGGAGGCTGTTCTTGTGGAGAATCCGCAACTGGATGATGGCGCTGCCCTGGCGCGATCCATCGCTGCTGATCGAACGGAGATGGAGGCTGAATCCGATGTCGGGCCCTTGGCCATTGTCGCGGTCGACGAGCCAAGCGCCCATGCAATCGGTAGCCCCACGCAGGGCCTCGTCGACTCGGCTGTGGTCGACGCCACCCCGGATGCGCCTATCGATCGCAATCCCATCGTCAAGCACAAACCCTCAGCGGAGAGACGTCATAGCACAACCCCGGGCACTAGGCGTCGGCTAGACGTCGCTACCCCCCTGTCTCTCCCTCTCGGAAGGTGGGTGGCACGTCTCGGCAGAATAGTGGCAGCCCTCGGCAGGATCAGGATATGGTGGATGTGTCTCGGCAGGCTGCCGAGACAACTGGTAGTGCCGAGGTCACTCGGCAGACGGGTGGCTCTTCTTCTCGGCAGGGACTTCAGCGCAGCCCGACGCGCGCGCCCAGCTCTCCCTCTTCGCAGTCTACGCCGAGGTCGAGCGTCACTGCTGGGCGAGGCCCAGGCGGCACAGGGCAGCTCTCGGGCGCGCCGACAGTAGGCGCCAATGCTGGGCGAGGCCCAAGCGGCGCGGGGCAACGACAGGGCGGGCCGACTGCGCCTCGGCAACAGGGCGGCCAGCGCGATCAGCGCGCAACAGGATGTGGTTCTGCTCCCAAGGAACCCGTCGACTATTCCAAATTCGTCAACAAAAATAATATTGATCCGAATAGGAAACTCGAGTACATCGCACCATGCGATGGGGTGGCCTATTTGGATCCGAAAGATGACTCAGACGAATGGAAACACACGCTAGTGGGCTATTTCTCGGGGAGGTTTCCGGGTATGCAGGCTCTCTATGCCATCTGCCGGGCGTGGGGCGTCAAGTATACCATAGTCATGCACCAATCGGGATGGATCATATTCCGGCTCTGTTCGGAGGAGGATGTGCGCAAGGTGTTGGATGGTGCTACCCATTCTATTTGGGAGCGTTATCTTATGCTTGAAAGGTTGCCACGGGCCTTTCAGTTTGACGACCGGGAAATCTCCCATGTTCCGGTCTGGATTCGTCTTCCTTCGTTCCCCCTGGAACTGTGGTCGAAGAATCATATCAGCAAGGTTGCTTCATTGATCGGAAGACCGATTATGGTGGATGATACCTCTGCTAAGGCGGATAAGGTATCGTTTGTTCGTGTGAGAGTTGATATTGATGTCTCGCAGGAACTTCCGAAGGAGGTCACATTCAACTATCGAGGAGCCAACTTCACGCAGTCCGTCTTGTACGAACGC
Organism: Pogostemon cablin; assembly: GCA_023678885.1. Classification (NCBI taxonomy): domain Eukaryota; kingdom Viridiplantae; phylum Streptophyta; class Magnoliopsida; order Lamiales; family Lamiaceae; genus Pogostemon; species Pogostemon cablin. The sequence continues at coordinate 10,275,793 of CM042964.1, read as the reverse complement.
CTCCCGGCGTATTGTACTAAGTGCAAGAAATTTGGCCACCTTGTTAGTGATTGTGACGGTTCTATCAGGCGTAATAAGGAGGAGAAGAGTACGGAACAGCCTCCGGAACCCACACGTGTTGATGAAACAGTAGACAAAGATGGTTTCCAGCACGTAGGCACTCGAAACACATGGCCGAGGAAGAAACGAAATCGCAATGGAAAGAGAAGAGCCTCCGCCGGTCCTCCTCTGACCAAAGAACAGGCACACAAGGTCGCAACTGGGCGATACCAAATTCTGGACGAACTTGACCAGGATGATTGGAGGATAAATAGACGTGAAGGTAAACAGCCCGTGAGATTGAACACTAGGAAGACATGGGCTTCTGAAACGGAGGAGGAGGAAGACGCTGAGGCCGTGGGCCGCTCGGGTCGTTCCCCGCCCCCCTCACATACTCATAGGGCGGGAGGGGCTAGGAGAGGTACCGGCATAACCATTCAGGAGCCGCCGGACAGAGGAATCGGACAAGAAGGAGGCGGGGGCTCTTCCCCCACTGTTCGTCAATGAAGTGCCTAGCATGGAACGTACGAGGGCTTGCAGCTCCTCGTGCACAGCGAGCAGCCCGCAGGTTAGTTCGCAAGAAAAAAATATGCTTAGCTGGCTTTCTCGAAACTAAATTATCTGTTAGTAATGTGTTAGACGTTGTTGGTAGAATTGTTCCGAGTTGGAATTGTGTGCACAATATGGATATTGTTGAGGGTGGTCGAATTGTGATTGTGTGGGATCCCGCCCTGATAGCTGTTAGTAATGTTGTGCTCCACGAGCAATGTATTTCTGGTTTGGTGCGCTGTCTGATTTCACAACAGGAGTTCCTCATCAGTGTTGTCTACGCCCGTAATGGCGTTGTTGATAGGCGCAGGCTATGGACTCATCTCTCTTCGCTTGCCCCAGCAGTTAACTCTCCCTGGATGATCCTTGGAGACTTTAACTGTGTGAGGAAACCGGAAGAGAGATCTGAAATTGTTCCGTCTCAGCGGAATTGGCATAGGGTGGATTTTGAGGAGTTCTGTGTTGATAGGGGACTGGATGATGCCAAGTCCAAGGGGTGCTTCTTTACCTGGACGAATGGCAGAATATGGAGTCGCATAGATCGAGTTTTGGTGAACTCGAACTGGGACGCCACCTCAGGGGTAGTGGAGTCGGAGTTTCTGCCCATGGGGGCCACTTCGGATCACTGCCCCGTCCTAGTTTCCATCTTCCACGCCGAGCACTCGAAGGGGAGACCATTCAGGTACGTGAACATGTGGAAAACCAGCGAGGGCTTCCTGGATTCAGTTCGTGAAGTATGGGACTCGCAGGTGTGGGGCACGGCTCAGTTCAGTGTTTGTCGTAGGCTCAAGCTACTCAAACCGAAGTTAAGACAGCTTGGCAAGAGGGATTTCGGTCATATAGCTGAAAAAGCAGAGCGAGCTAGAGCGGAGCTGGACACTCTGCAGATGGAGAGCCACGCTGATCCCGGTAATATTGAGAAGTGGGACAGGGTTCGGGAGGCAGCCAAGAGGGTTGACTTCTTGTGTCACGCCGAGCATCTATTCTTCTCTCAGATGGCCAGAGCCGACTACTTGATCAGTCAGGATAAACCCACGAAATTCTTCTACAAGAAGATCAAGTCGAATAGTGTGAGGAATATCATCCCCTCCATACGCACGGAATCCGGGCATACTACCTCCCGTGAGGAAGTCGTTGGAGAATTCCTCTCATTCTACAGAGACTTGTTGGGTACTGCAGGGGAGTGTGAGGGCATAGATGACAGTGTGTTTGAGTGGGGAGCAGTGCTTAGTGATGAGCAGGCTCAGCTGCTTGAGGCGCCTGTCACGGATGACGAAGTGAAGAGGGTTGTGTGGATTATGAACGGGGATAAAGCACCTGGGCCGGATGGGTACACGGCGGCTTTCTTCAGGGATGCGTGGGACGTGGTTGGTTCGGACGTGGTGAAGGCTGTCCAGGAGTTCTTCCATTCCGGGCAGCTTTTGCGCCAGATGAACGCCACGTTTATTACACTAATCCCGAAAGGAAAGCATGATCCAACTGTCAGGGACTTCCGCCCGATTTCGTGCTGCAATGTGATCTACAAAATTATTTCCCGTATCATTGTGGCGCGAATGACGGATTTGATGGAGGACTTGGTGGCGGAGAATCACTTTGGATTTGTGAAGAACTGAAAGATGAGAGATTGCGTGATGTTCGCCCAGGAGATTGTGAAGAACTATGGGTAGGCTAGGCACCGTCAGTATAGGAGAATGGCCATTAAAGTTGATATCAAGAAGGCTTATGATTCGGTGGACTAGGAGTTTCTGCGTGGTGTGCTTACGGGGTTGAAGTTTCCTCAGCGTATGATAGGATGGATCATGGAATGTGTCACCACCACCTCATTCTCCATCCTTGTCAACGGCTCACCTGAGGGATATTTCGATGGTAAGAGAGGCCTACGTCAGGGTGATCCGCTGTCGTCCTTATTATTTGTTCTGTGCATGGATTACTTCTCTCGTCTCTTTAGGAGAATGACTGTGACGGACAAATATAAGTACCACTCTAGGCACTGTGCGAAGGTGGGAGTCACTCATCTGGCGTTTGCAGATGACTTGATCATATTTGCCTATGGTAACCGATCTTCGGCAGAGGTCGTAGCCAAGGCACTTGATCGATTCGCCCGAATGTCAGGTTTGGAGGTCAGCGCAGACAAGTCTCATCTGTTTATGGCTGGGGTTCCGGAGGATGAGGAGCAGGCCATTCGTGAGATTCTGCCTTTTCAGGAAGGCACCTTTCCTGTCCGGTATTTGGGAGTACCGCTACAGGGAAGCAAGCTCCGTGAATCTGCTTTCGAGCCGCTCATCACGCAGGTGACCAATATGTTTAGGGGATGGTCCACGCATTTGCTTTCTTACGCCGGCCGTTTGGAACTCATTAGATCGGTAGTGTACGGGCTGATGAATTTCTGGACGTCTATGGTGAAGATCCCCAAGGGTATTGTGGACAGGATTGAGAGGATGATTCGGTCCTTCCTTTGGGGCACTCCGAGAGGCGCAGTACGTTGGGAGGAGGTCACTCTCCCTAAGGAACAGGGTGGCCTGGGACTCAAGGGAATTGACCTTTTGAACGATGCGGCCCTCTGTGGTGTGTTGTGGGATGTGCATCAGGAGAAGAAGTCGCTGTGGGTTAAGTGGATTAACGCCATCTATCTTCAGTCTTCCTCGTGTTGGGATGTTGAGGTGAATTACAGTGCCTCAATCGTGTGGAAGGACATACTTCGTGCGAGGGATAGGGTGAGAGCACGGATTGGTGGTGACATCGTTACCACCTTAGCCTCGTGCTCGGAGATGGGGAAACTTCGAGTGGGCAGGTTGTATTGGCTCGTTTCGCACTCTATGCCGGTACTGCCTGTCTACAAGAAGTTATGGAGTCCATGGGCCCCGCAGAAGCATTCGTTCAGGATGTGGATCGCGGTGAGAAACAGGCTGCTTACCATGGACAGATGGAGACAGCATGAGGGCCCGATCGAGTGCGTGTTGTGCGTGGGGGCCCCCGAATCGAGAGACCATCTCTTCTTTGGGTGTCCGTTCACGAGGCATGTATGGAATCGGGTCAGGGATGAAGTGGAGTGGAAGCGACAGATTACCACGCTGAAAGCCGGCCTTAAGTGGCTCTGCAAGGACCGGCGTGTGCATGTTCGTGAGAGGAGGAGGTGGACGCTTGCTCTCTATGGAAGCGTCTTCTTCATATGGAAGGCTCGGAATGATGCGCTCTTCCAGGGTGTCCGACCTTCTTTGGATAGCTTGACTAATTCTATTCTTTTGCATGTCATTAGATTCGAGCATTTGCTTTCTAGATAGGCGTATTTTCCTTTGGTTGCTCCGCATGTGGAGTCTTTATTATTTGTACTTGTGACTTTGGCTTCGGCCTCTCGTTTTTGAATAATTAACATATCATTCATCTGTATGATAAATTATCAAACGATCCACGCCAAAGGGTTGATATTTGACGCCGAGCACCTCGATTCATTTACTTCAAAGGTACACTTTATAGAAGATCATTTGATGGAGTTTTCTTGAGATGTGGTGGGGCCTCTCACAAAATATTCTGGTGGTCATCTCTACATTCTTGCTGCCACCGATTACTTTTCCAAGTGAGCTGAAGTTGTTCATCTGAGGGAAGTGAAGAAAGAAAATATTGTTGATTTCATTCGGATCAACATCATTTATATATATGGTGTTCCTCGCTACATCATCACTGACAATGGAAAGCCGTTCAGCACAGCTGGATTGATAAATTTTATGAGAAGTTCGACTTCAAGCAAAGGAAGTCATCTATGTACAACGCAGCTACCAATGGTCTTGCTGAAGCCTTCAATAAAACCTTATGCAGTTTGCTGAAGAAAGTTGTCTCCAAATCTAAAAGAGATTGGCATGAAAGAATAAATGAAGCTTTATGGGCATATCGCACCGCTTATAGAACACCTACTCAAGCCACTCCATATTCTTTGGTCGATGGCGTTGAAGCTATTGTACCTCTTGAAAAGCAAATCCTGTCTTTGAGGATGGCCATACAAGAAGGCCTAACTGAAGAGGAAAATGCAAAGTTGCGTCTTCAAGAGTTGGAAGCATTAGATGAAAAGAGGTTGGAACCTAAAATTTATAACAATAAATTTTGTATTTATAATGAAATAAACACAAAATGAAGTACAAAGTTAATCCAGACGGATTTAATTAAAAGAAATGTAAATGGGTTACAATCTCAATCAATCCTCTGATTCTTCTCTCGAACCAATTTGGTTTTGACTTTGACTTGTTGACTTGAAGATGCTTGGATCTCGTAGAAAATCGAAGAACTTAATGTAAAGAACGCTTGATCTGAGGGGTTCAGCACCTTAATCCGGGATCGCAGGCCGTTCTTGACTTGAAGATGCTTGAAGATCTCGAAGGAGTGTTGCTCGTGTTTTCAATCTCTTAAGAGCGTTGGTGTCTTCAGATGTTTTTCGTCCTTCCCCAGAATGAATAGAGGAGAGTCTCTTATATAGGTGAAGAATGAGGTGTTTTGACCTAATTTAGTGGGGTTGGACATCCAACTTGATTGGGCCGCAATCAGGTCTATTTTACTTGGGTCTGATTTAATTTGTGTGGGCTTGTTTTGACTTACGTTAGGTCTCGTTTAATTTGGGCTTATTTGACTTCAAGCCTCATTTAATTTGGATTTTTTTAATTTGTTGGGCTCAAATTAATTATCAATTATATATTAATTTATTTTAGGTATTAATTTATCAAATTCCCAAATAAATAATAAATTAAAATTGATATTTTAATAATGAAAATCCATGTGTCGCCATTTGATTGGACTGTGAATTTTATTTGCTTACAGCCGCTATTTTCACCTAAATGTTAGTATCTTTTTATATGTGTTTTCGTATCAGTTTATCCGTTTTGTGTAGATTTTGGTAGTGTTTATGTGATATTGATGGATTTGATTAAATTCACTAATTAGAGTTTGCATTAATGTTAAATGTGTGTTTTGGAAGGAGAATCGAGCAAAAGAGGAGATGAAGTGAAAATCCAAAAAGTTGACAAGAACTCGGTCGAATTTCTCGAACTCGGTCGAATTTCTCGTGCCGCATGGATATGGAAAAAATAGTGGTTTTACGCACTCGTAAACTCGGTCGAAATTTTTATTTTTTTTACGCTTTTCTTATTTAATTTATATTTTTTTATTATTAAAAATTTAATAATTCAAATTTTATTATTCATTTAATTTAAATATTATAAATTTATAATAAAATGTGATAATATGTGATAACCTTTATAAAGTGATACCCAATTGATAAAATGTTATAATGGTGTTGTGAACTATTTCATAAAATTTATAGTATAAAAAAAATTATAACATTTTTAAAGAAAAGTGATAATATCTTTAAATAAAAGTGATAACTAATTACAAAAATGTATTGCACGAACAATTTATAGAATGAATAAAATGTGATAATATTTTTAATAAAAAAGTGATTCCTAATCAAAGAAATTGATATCCGTCTAATTGAATTATTATTATTTCACAAACAATTCGACGGTATAATAAAAGTAATAACATTTTTAATAAAAAGTGACATTATAAAGAAAAAGTGATAATTGTTTAATTAAATTATTTCATGAACAATTTGTAAAATGAATAAAAAGTAATAACATTTTTAATATAAAGTGATTTGATCAAGATAAAGTGATAACAGAATAGTTCAATTATCTAATAATTGATTATTAATAATATTATTATAATTATATAATTAATAATAATAATAAAATATAATAGTAATATTTACTAAAATTGAAAATTGCTTGATTTAAATTCCTTGCAATTAGCGCAGATGTCCTGACCGGCCGGTCGCCGATTTAATGTTTTAAGTAATATTGATTAACTTAAACCAAACAAGACCGTTGTTTTTCTTAATTCTTTTTTATTTTTTATTTTTATTATTATGTTAATTGATAGAATATGATCTATCTCACATAAGGGGATCTGTGAGACGGTCTAATCATATATAAATTTTGAATGTCACAAATTTGAATTAAAGGAGAATTTGTCATACTAGTTATAATGAAAAAAAACTGATATTCTTGTTTTATGAAGCTTAATGCAAATTAGGAGGGGAGACATTTTTTTTCAGGTTTCGGGTATCCGATCCGATCCGAAAAAATTAATTAAAACATCTGATTTTTTCGGATAATTTCAGATTTCGGGTTTACCCGAACACGAAGCTATAACTTCGATTCGGGTTTCAGGTATTGAAAATATACTCGAACTACCCGATCGGGTACCCGAAATTTATTTTTTTTTACACTCTTATATTAATTATAAAAAATAATTTGATTCCTAAAGTATTAAAATTTTGATGCATTCTTAATTTTTTAATCATAAAATAATTTATTATCCTTTAAACATTACTTAATTAAATTTATTTATTTTTTAAATTATCAATTATTTTTACATAATAAAAACACAATTTTGTATTATTGCATCCTTATTTTATCAAATTTAAAATTGAATTCTCCTTATATCATTAATTTTAATATGATTTAAGTTATCATATACTTTAATGTATAAATATTTTTAATTAATTAGATAAAAATAACATATAAAAATATATAAATTTAAATATCTCACAACATAATTAAAATATATTATCTAAATCCTAACATTAGTATAAAAGTTAATATTATTATAATGTGATTTGAATTTATTATATTCTTTTATAATTATTTAAAAACAAAGAAAAATGATAAAAGAGATCAGATAAAACATTGCCTCAAAGATTAAACATTAAAAAAATTATTTAAATCACACCTAATTAATTTATTATAAGAATATTTAAAAAAAATTAAAAAAAAGAAGAAAAGAGGTATTTTCTGATACCCGAATTTTCGGATTTAAGAAATTTCGGATCGGTTTCGAATAATGAAATTCCCAACCTGAATTTTCGGGTACCCAATCCAAAACCCGATCCGATGTCCACCACTAGGAATATCATAATAAATTTGAATAAAAAAATAATATTTTTAATATAAGTTGGAAAAAGTTGTTGATAAAATGAGAATTGATGCATTTTTTAATAAATCGTTAGAAAATCTTATTGTTCATGAATTTGCTATTTAGGCTAAAAATACTCCCTCTTATAATTACTCTAATGTCACGAATTTTATTTTGTCAAACAGTACATTCCAACTCTCTAATACAATTTATTTTAAATCTCAAGAAAGTATCCTCTCCCAATAAAATGTGTATCTTATCGTTTGCCCAAATTTCAAATTAATTTATAAATTAAACGGGAAAACAGTAACAAAAATAAAATTAAGAAAGCAGCGCTGCTGAATTTTGACCTAGGGTTTAAGGAAAAAGAAAAGCAGAAAGTGCGTTGTTCCTTCTCCACTGCCCGCCCCACTCGATTTCAACAGCCGACGTCCTTTGCCGCTGCCTCCACCCTCCTTTTGATCTGCAGGTACTTTATATTCTTTTGCACATTCTTCCGTGAATCTCGAGTTCTCAGCTCCGCCGTAATCCACCTATCGATTCCGACACCCTGTTTTTTCTCCGGCACCTCTCATGTTATGAATCTTATCCTTGCGAGAGCCCTATTCCTCAATAATTGGTCTAGGATTTTTTTTTTATTCCTCAATAATTGGTATAGGATGTTTATATTTATTTTTAATATCGGGTTCTTGATGATATGTTATAGTGTTTGTGTTCGAAATATCATTATTACTGAGTAAGGTTGATTGTGTTCAAATACGTCACTCGACCAATCAATTCCCTCATAGCATTTGTTCTTAATTTTCGGATGGTATTTTAGAATTCTCTCTTGATTGTATGTCTTCAGGGTAATCAATGGCAGATATACTTCAAGTCTCGGAAAATTTGGCAGGGGAGCACCCTGAAGACGCTGCTCAGGAGAAGAAAGAAACCCGTGAGGAGATGCTTTCACGACACAGGTACTTCAATTCGTTTATATGAAGAGATTTCTTGAACATATAATACGAATTGTATGGCTTTGTGATAACAAGTGCTATTATAAGTCTTTGAAGTTCGTGTTGGGTTGCAGAAAAGAGACTCGTGAGCTGCAGAACAAGGAAGTTTCACTGAAGAAGGCAGCTGCTAAAGGCAGCAAGGCTGAACAGAAAGCTAAAAAGAAACAGGTTGATGAAGAGATATCTCAGCTTTCGGCGAAGCTTAAGGAAACACAAGCTGAGGAATTGGCATCCTTGGGTTTTACCAGCAGTGAAGGGAATCAAAAAGGAAACCTTGATAACCTTGTGAAAGCAATTGCCGGAGTTTCAGTCACCAATCAACCGGAGCACCCAAAACTCAGTAAGAGCGCGAAAAAGCATAAGAAAAAAGCTCAGCAGGAAGCTAATAGGGAGCAGAGAATAGAAGAGGAGCAGAGCAAGATTGTAAGCGATCGAATGATTGAGGATGAGAGGTTAGAACAGAAGCTTGAACCTCTTGGATTTACCATTAATGAAATAAAGCCCGATGGTCACTGTCTTTACCGTGCTGTTGAGGATCAGTTGGCCACCCATTCTAGAGGCACTTCTTATACTTACCAAGAGCTTCGACAAATGGTGGCTGCTTATATGCGGGAACATTCTTCAGATTTTCTACCATTTTTCCTCTCCGAGGGTGTGGGAGATGGAGAGTCGGAGGACTCCCTTTCAGAAAGGTTTGAGAAGTATTGTAAAGAAGTAGAATCAACGGCAGCTTGGGGAGGACAGTTGGAACTTGGTGCTCTAACCCATTGTCTGAAGAAACATATCATGATATTTTCTGGTTCTTTTCCTGATGTGGAGATGGGGAAGGAATACAAATCTGGAAATGAATCCAATTCATCTAATTCAAGCATCAGGCTGTCTTATCACAGGCATGCTTTTGGGCTCGGGGAGCATTATAATTCGGTTGTACCCATTGCAGGTCAATAATTGTCTTGTATGTTTTAACAGCCTAAGTAATATTTGATATTTATGTGATGCGTTTTACTATGATCACCAATGACCATGGAGTTGAATGTTAAAGCTGAAGCTGGTTTAATTGTCATGATTTTGGGAATGCTAGGTTTTTCTGTTCTTACAGATTTTTGAGGATGGTTCTTTGTGATTATATCCATATACGTTACATCAAAAGTAATTCCTTAGACATGCATAGATTGTCTTGTAAATGGTAGTGAGTGGTTGATGGAGTAAAAGATGAAACCTGATGATGATTGTGTCCCATTTTGAAGATGAAAACTGTTGAAGTTGTGACATGGGTTTTTGCCTTCATAATATCTAGCAGTTCATTATCTATTAGTGCTAGAATGAGAATAGGATCTAAATAAAATATATTTTCTTTCTAGTTTCTTGGCTTCTTTCTTTGTTGGACACATCACTCGCTCTAATGTTTATTTGGCTGTTTGGAATTTAGAAAGACTGCGTCTTTATTCGGAGGATGCTAGGACTCGATCCTACAAATGATCTCGGATAAAGAATTAAGATCATAAGAATCTAATATGCGTTAAATGCTGTAATTGTAGCTAGAACTTTTTCTGTAGGAGCATCTTTCTAGTAATTTCAGATTTTAGAATATCTTAGCTGTATGAAAAAAGAGATCTAACTGATGATAACTTTGTCTACTTTTTACTGAGCTCTTTTCTAGATCTTATGCAGATTGATTTAAATAAATATGCCTATCTATCCCGGTAATCAAGTAGAATGTTAACCATTAAATTGATGATATCTCAGAATATCACAGTTGAAAAAGCTCTTTACTCATGTGGTTCTTCACATTCAATTCCTAGCCACTTTTCTTGATATTTAAATCAAGATTATACTAGATCGAGTTATGTTCCGTAAATGTTGATTCTTGTTAAGCTCAACTCATTTACAGTCAATCTAAAAACATATCTTAAAATTCCTCATTTGACTCGTTTATTCTTAGCTGATAAATGCTAATGGCATATGGAATATAGAGAAAGAGGAGAAAAGAATATTGCACTAGATATTGATTTATCTCTTTCCTACCAGTTCTGACAATGTGACCTTTGACGACCACTTGGGTTCTGACTTCTATTTGATTCAATTACTCGGAGTTGATCAAATGGGTTTGTGACTGTTCCTCTTTTATTGTAGAAAATATCGTTGAACCCAGTCGTGTATTGAGTAATGAGAATGAAATGATATTCAGCGTGTTTGATACAAGTAATAAGAATCGAAATTCTTCAATTACTCCTTATTTCAATACATATCTTGTGTTCTTGAGTTAACTTTATTCTTGTTGCCATTCCCTGTTTTAGTGATGCTCATTATTATTCTCATTTCTGGATTATGAGCCATAAGTGCTTCTAAGTGAACTTTGAGGTGCTAGCTTCTTCACTCAAATAATGGTCAATTAGAAAAGCAATATATGAACCGTTAAGCTATGAGATTTCCCTAGCAGTTGACTTCATTTTACAACTCCTTCATTTTCAAAATAAAGTTAACCCATTCAGTTCAGCACAGCCAGCTTCAAAATATAATTAATTAAATAGCTTATCTTTAACAACTAGCTTCAATATTTACCCCAAAATTTAAATAATAATATATTATTTTGATGAAATATTGTTTTCAGTTATTTATAATTTCAAATTAATTTTTCATTTTTTATTTTGAATTTTCAATAAAAAATAATATGATAAAAATATTAATATGTATAGAAATAAATGAATACAATCAATTAAAATTGTGTTACAATTAAATTAAATACTAAAACTAAGACAACACTTAAAAAAAAAATACTCGCGTTACAAAATACATAAACATAAAACGAAAATTAAAAAAACACGTAAAATTAAATTAAAACAACGCATATAGTAACTATTAAAAAATTTAAATACACATCATACATAAAAAAACAAAAAAACAAACTATTGTATGCTATATATGTATGTTACTTGGTAACTAATCCTAAAATATAGGATGCAATGGAGCACTGGTGAAGAGATGCAGGTCTCAACATCTGCTGGAGATGGCCTTATATCATTGCAAAAACTGTTATTAAGATAAAAATTTGCGGAGATGCAGGTGTCAGCATTTGTTGGTGATGGCCATTAGACAGAAATTTGTGTTTCATCGTCTCACATAATAATTCATGAAACATGATAGGAGGGAATAATATTTTTTAGTAATAATATGAGAAAAGGCTATACTTATTACACATTCATAGCTATTCAATTATACAAATTCAGTTGAGTTTTTATGTAACACTCATAAGAAAAAAAATGTGAGACCACAGTATGCATGTTATAAAAAGGATATATACATTCTTCATCCCATATTTATGCATTTATTCGGTAAGTATAACGTACTATTTCCTTTTATTCAATAAATAAAATTTATACATTTTTTTTTATTTGTAGTAAGTCTAAAAGATGCCACATTTCCAAAAGTGTAAAGGACTTAATACAATTAATTTCTCAATATAACACGCGTATTACACGGGATATGATATTTTATTTTAAATAAAAAGTGTACACCTATATATTTCAAGTCACCATCGAATCAAAGTTTGTATCGAATCAAATAAAAAAAATTGACTTCATTTATTTTTCTGAAAGATTAGAAAGATGACATGATAAACTTGATATTTTTTATTTGTATCTAGTCAATATCTTGGGTAATGGGCATTCTTAAACTTCTTACTAAAGTGTGGGTAAAAATGAAAATTTTAAACCTGATGAGCAACTTATAAAATCATGCTCTAAATGTATTTTGTTAATCTCCATGCGCATTTGCTGTAAACAAAGTTAAGAAGATGCAACCATTTCAAGGAAAGACAAGCAACAAATTGAGAAGAGAATAAGAAAAAGGAGACTTATTTTGAGGTGGAGTAGAAGAGATATTGATGGTGTGATTGATGACAACATGGAACACAAGTCAATAAAAAGGAATCTGATCAGGACGATAAGGGGTACGAAGTGCATGAGAATAATATCCTAATGAATTTAGTTGAGCAATCGAAGAGAATATTAATTTATGGAAGAAGATGGCGTTGCTCGAGAATGCGACATCACATATACGGGCATACGTACGGAGAGGAAAGGGGAGAGGGTGTTGATTGAATTGTTGGTATTTGGGTAGCCTCAAGAGTCATATGTAACTCGTTGATAATATTAATATGCTTCACTACCTTATTTCGTTTTCTGTTTTGTTCTAATATTCGAATCTCATTTGCTGGATGGACAAAAGGTGGCTAGCTTAGATAAACCTTTGAGATTGATATTTGATACGTACATCTTCAGCATATCTCTTGATTTGAGTTGTTAATCTACACTCCATGGTGAATTTGGGGGGTGATGTAACCACATTGGATGAATTAGGTTAATCATGAATGAGCTCAAATGGTAAAAATAAAAAATACTCCATCCGTTTTATTATGGATTTCATATTTTCGTTCCATTACAATTTTAACACTAAAAATAAAAAAAAAATGTTAAAGGAAGCGGCTATTAATTGCTGAATGTACACCCAAAATTTTAAATTAATATATTCTTAATTAATATGACTTAAATATCCTTGTAAGAAATATATTACTTAATTTATTACTAAACATATCCCTAAAATTAAATTAAATGAAGAAATATTAAATGGTTACTTCAAACTCCGGCGACACCAGGTTTCCGACCCGACCCTAACATCTATGGGTATTCACCCTCCTTCTAGGTTTGTGCAAATTATACTTGTATCATTTCACTTTGATTTCTCCCATTTCTTAAATGTTATTTGGGGACCATTCTCCGTACAAATATTGCTTCTGTCTTAAAATCCAGCAGTTTTTGGTTGGGTTTGTGATGTTTTAGAATAAGTTTGTTCGCTCCTTTCTCTTAATCTGTAAGTAGAGCAATGAATTGGTATTTTCTTTGATTAATTTTTTACATCTCTTGTAATTTTCTGTTGCTAATCAATCATTTTGACATTTTGTTTACTTCGTCTCTCCGCTCAAATCTTTAGAATTAGTAGCGTAAAATTCTTCTTCTTTATACGTTGTTCTTGCTTTGAGTTGCCGATTTGTTTTCAACTCTCAATAGGAATCAATTAGTGATAGGAAGGAGAGAGAAAGTTTTTGTATCACCATGAATTCCAACATTCTTCAATTAAAAAGATTAAATTCTAAAAGTATAAATTTACGTATGTTTAGTAAATCAATACTAACACTAATTTTATAAGGGTATTTATTTTAAATTATTTTAATTTAATATATTTTTGGGGTTTGTTCAATAATTTCGAGGGTTTAATAGTCATCCCTATTATTAAATACAAAGAACATTTTTGATGCACTTTATTTTTAAAAGAGTAATGTTAAATACACACCTTTTTTTTATTGAATACACACCCTTTTTTAATACACACCCTCATTTTAATGGTTTAAATCTTAATTTTATGATATACACACCCCCTAAAAATTCAAAATTACCCTTTTTAATTTTAAGATTATTATTCCCCCTTAATAATATTTTTAATTTTATAGTTTATATACACCCCTTCATACACGCTGTACACTATGATAAATTTTTTGTTTGATTCCAGATTTTGGAAAAAGAAGAAGAACTCAGGACCGCTGCACGCAACGATTTGGAGTTTTGGGATGATAAAATTCATTCCTAAAATTGATGAAATTGTAATATTTAAAATAAACGTGTTCCACTTAAAATCCCCTATTTCTCAATTTTAAAATTCTACACAAATATGGAATAAACAGGTTTTTTTAATTTTCCTCTTTGATATTTCTTTTTTTTTTCTTATTTTTTCTCACTCTCCAACATACTCTGCGATTTTTTTTCTTTTTTTCTTATATTTTCTCACTCTCCAATATTCTAACACATTGAGAGGCCACCAACACAAAACCGCAAAACTACGAAAGACATATTTCCTCCGTCCCACACTTATTTTCACCATTCAAAAAAGGAAACTTCACATTAACCAACAACCTCAAAAATTATCCTAATTTCAAAAATACAACTCTCACCTAACCCACATAACATACTTTATAATTTATTTATTACCTAAAAATACCACAGTACCCCTCAAAAGTCAATAAAGTTGGTAAAAAAGCAACTTTTCTTAAACTCTGTATCTACATTACCTGTGCAGATAAGTATGAGACGAAGGGAGTATAAAATATGAGTATTAAATAATACACTAAATTAAAATTTGATAATTTGGGTTTATAACACAAACATGAAATTGATAAATTTGTTCATAAAAATAATAAATTAATTTACATTAACTTGCTTTCCTGTATTTGTCACATTATATTCTCCGTCTTTTTTTTCATTTTAATTTCTTTCTCCATCTTTTTCTCCATCTCAAAAAGTAGTAGAATTCACGTGTTTATCGATTTAGATTGATTAAATTATTATAAAATATATAGGAGTGTATATTTAATAAATTAAGAATAATTTAGATATTTTGAAATTATATACTTTAATTATATATTAATTAATGGGCGTGTGTATTTAATAATAAAAATGAGTGTGCATTTAACAGAACCCTTTTTAAAAATGTCACAACCACCTTATATACATAACTTACTTATACTTTATTTAATACCTTTAAAAAAAGACTACATTATTTCCATTATTTTAATAAAGTTAGTCGATAAGGTAGTTTTTCTTAAATAACGTAGTATAAAACTTACGATAAAACGATTGGAATGGAGGGAGTACACTTTTTTTAATTGTCAAACTTTGTGGGCAACAATTAGATGAGATCGTTTTTTCATTTTCTAAAATACTATACTCCCTCCGTCCTGGGTATTTTTACTCATTTGTACGAGCACGGAGATTAAGACGTTTTATTTTTTTAATATATAATGTAAGAGAAAATAGAGATAAATTAGTAATTTAAAAAGAAAAAGTAAATAAAGTTGTTGGGAATGATGAATAAAGTGTAAAAAAGTAATTAAAGTTGTTGGGATTGTAAAAAGTAGGTAATAAAATATTATGTATTTTTGCCAAATATGGAATAGGTAAAAATACCTGGGACACCCCAAAATGGAAAGTGGGTAAAAATACGTGGGACTGAGGGATTATATCACTTTTTATTAAAGATAATACTCCCTTTTTATTAAAAATTTATCACTTTTTATTATACTAGCTTAAAAAATAATCAGGAGAGCATCATTTTTCTATAAGAAATGACATAATTGTGATACAATTTCACACATACTTGTATAACTCTAAGAAACTCGTTGTGATACAATTTACCACACGTCATGTCCTTATTCAAAAAAGAGAATGATTACCCTGAATTTATTGAAGTCGTAGTACATTAAAAAAATTATACTCTTGCATATGATAATTTGTTTTGTTATACCCGTCAAAATATATTAGACCAATAAGGCCAACACAGTTATGCTAAAACCCATCCCACAAACAACTAATACTAATATAAGAGCAGCTCCAAACAGCACTTCATTATAGAATTGGAGCTCACTCCGAATTATGCTGCATTTTAGAATAATCCACTAGCAGCTAAAAAATCCAGACATTTGTTTTATCTTTTATTATTATATTTTTTAAATAATGTGTACCTGTATATTTTTCTAAAAAATGTTTGTGTGTATATTTTGTTTAAATAACTAGAAATAATATTAAAAATAAAAAATATATTATTATTTAATTTTTATTTAAAACGGTTGAAAATAAACTATTGGATTGATTGCATTTCTGTACTCTCTCTATCACTCCATCCCACTAAAATGTAAGCATTTCTCTTTCTGTTAAAAAAAACCCACATAAACTAATTATTTTTATTTTTTGGGTCCACACATTATACTAATACGTATTTAATAGGCATGTGATATAAAATGATTGTGTATAATGAAATTTATTTGAATTGTGATTAATTGTATTATTGTTTGGTATTATAAAAAAATGAAATTGTTGATAACTAGGTATTAGTTATTTTATGTTTGTTATTAAGTATTAACAAATAGAATAATAAGTAAAATGACATATTTATCCCTTTTTCTTCTTATTATCATTATTTATTATTATCATTATTTATTATTATTGAATAAGGATATAATAGTAAAATTACATTTAATATCTCGATATTAAATTGTGGTATTGTATATCCCACCTGGATACACAATACCAAGGAAAAGGTATTGTTAATATTGGGTCGAAATAATATAAGGTCATAAGTGTATTATAAATACACCAAAACAAACGTGATATTACGTAGTATACTGCATTGGTTTCTTAAAAAATGAATTGATACAAGTTATGGATCAAGTAATATTTTAGATAACATATATTTTTATTTTACTTTAGTTTTTATTATAAAATTCATATAAAAATATCAAAATTTGATACACAATCTGCACCGCACACCTAATAACCCGACATATTCCAACCCACCAAATCATAAGAACAAATCAACAAAACCCACAAACCCAGCTTACTGGTTTTTCTGTGTTTGCTTTTAAGCTGAATATATATCTGGCTAAATGATAATGGCTCCAAGAAGTAATTCGTATTCGAACTGTATTCAGACACATACGAGTATAGTATATACATATATATACATACATGTATACAATTTCTAATTTGATTAGTAAGGGTTACACAGCACTTTCATGCAACAGGTTAAATGGAAGTGTTTGCCTTTGATCTAATACACGACGTATGATAGTATTCCAAGAATAAGATTTTATGTTATTATTTCTGAAATAGAGGGTGAGAGATGTCCAAGCATCATTGTACCACACAAAAGATGGGGCAATAATATTTTATAACTTGACTACCACAGACTTATAACATTTCGATTAAATATATGTCATAAAGGAAATATAGAAGCCAATATTCCAAAAGCCAACAATTTTAAAATATATATATATATATATATATATATATATATATATATATATATATATATATATATATATATATATATATATATTCCAGCATATCATAAAGGTGAAATCAACCCTTTTATCCTCCCAACCCCCCACCTTCAATTTTCTGCATATCTAATTCCACTACAACTTGCCACTGATGAAACATCAGACACAATCCAGTCAACCCACCTCTTCTACCTCTATATATAGAGCTTCCAAAAGGCTCAAGTTTCTCAAGTTCCAACACTTTTTCAACACACTTACAAATTAAGTATCCCTATTTTGACAAAAACATGGGATTGGTGAAGGAATTAGGGACTGGGAATCCGGTCGTGATTTTCAGCAAAACCAGCTGCTGCATGTCACATGCAATTGTCCAGCTGATACGAGGGTTTGGGGCAAACCCTATGGTGTATGAGCTTGATCATCACCCTGATGGGGTTCAAATGGAGAAGGAGTTGATGGGGCTAGGGTGTAGCCCGAGCTTGCCTGGGGTGTTCATAGGGAAGGAGTTTATTGGTGGTTCTAATGAGGTTATAAGCCTCAATATCAAAGGGAAGCTCAAACCATTGCTCATCAAGGCTAATGCTATATGGATGTAGAGGAACAATAATAAATATAATTAGTTAAGTTTTGAGCATTTAGAATTATAGCGAGGCTCTTTAGTATTTTATGGGAGCAGCTTAGTCATGTGTTATAATTATGTGTTATACTGCAGTTTTATGTGCTGACTGTAGATATTCCATTTTCTGAACACTGATCTTCAAGAAAACCATCATCATTTCCAAGCAAGAGATATAAATCCAAGCATTTTGAGTTTTAAAAAAAATACTATATAAATCTATCACTTAATAAGAGTTCCATCTCCTGTATTATTTATTTGAAACTTGTGTTATAGCCGTAGGTTCTCATGAACATTCACAACTCGAACAAACTGGAAGGAAAATCTGAAAAGATAATGTTAATGGATCAATGTGAACTACCAACCTCGATTGTTATGATTGGTTATAGCCGGCCATACATCTCAAGCATGTCCCTAAGTCTCTTTGCTTCAGATGTCAAGCTATCAAACGCCCTTGATTCGGGTACCCTCCAACTCCAGTTCCCATACTGCCAATAATAACATTAAAAGAGATCAAGAATAACTCTTAAGAAGTTTTCTAAGATTAATCAAGTGTGTGCTCATGTGTCATGTCCCCAGCATTCTGTTTTTATTTCAGAATTTCAAATCTCTTGGATTAAACAAGTTCCTAAAAACAATTTCCAGTTCTCTTACATTTATGTCAACTTCTGTTAACTGTTTTTCAGATATAAAGTCATCGGTCAGATATTCCAAATATTTCTGTTTTGCATAAACGAGACTTACAAAGATACGTACTAAAAATAAACCATCTCAGTATGCAAATCAATGATAAATCAGAAACAAATTCATCCCATCTGCCTATAAAGTCATCTTAAACATTTTCTGTTCTTTTTGCATAAATGTGACATGCAAAAATTCATAGACAAAAAACCATCCAAATACGCGAACAAACAAAAAGGACTTCATACAGATATGTAACTGGTCTGCCAATGAAGTAATCTAGAAAGTTTTTGACAGAATCACAGGATAAGAAAGTCGATAGTATTTTCATAAACCAGTAAGCAAAACAATACAGCCACGAGTACAATATATAGACAGATATGTGGGCGAGCAGCTTCACCAATATGAGCTAGACATAATCATGCAGAGATAATTATAAAAATAAAAATAAATAAAAATAAAAAACCCCACAAATAACTTTTTAGTGGCTCTTAAATTTTCTCTCTGTCAGTAGATGCACAAAGATCTCAAACAAAACTGGTGACTGCCAACATCAAACATGGACAAGCGTGGAGAGTTATTCACCTGAGTTGCTGGAGTATTCATCCGAGCTGAACTTCCCAAACTAAGAATATCCTGCATTGGTATGATAGCAGTTTGTGCA
Organism: Pogostemon cablin; assembly: GCA_023678885.1. Taxonomy (NCBI): domain Eukaryota; kingdom Viridiplantae; phylum Streptophyta; class Magnoliopsida; order Lamiales; family Lamiaceae; genus Pogostemon; species Pogostemon cablin. Next base: position 10,256,405 of record CM042964.1, on the reverse strand, counting down.
ACTGAGGAAAGTGCACCCTGTATTAGCCCCCACGAGATATCGTCTTCATCGATATTGCCGAGATATTTTATCACCTAAAAAGGAATTTTCCAATATATATGAAACAATCACATTCAATGACATTAAATTCTTCACAACCACATTTAAAACCTTCAATTGAGGGGGATTTAACCATACTCACATTAAGTTTCTCTTCTTGTGGCAAGACATCCCACCATCCTTGAATCTGAATACATAAGAATTGTAAAAACTGGTAAGTCCTTCCATCAACCTCCACCCCCATGGTAACCCCACTCAAAGGAATTACAGGAAAATAAAAGGACAATTTCTATTCGTAGACTAAATTTTTGACCCAATGGTTAAGTATAACCTAATTGTGTCTATAATACCCAAAACTAACCCAATTTAATTTATATCCATCAAAAAGTAATTTTTTCATTTAAAATAAAATCTTCCCCTTAATAAAAAAAAAAGTATTTTTTTCATTTAAAATAAAATCTTCCCCTTAATAAGTAGTTATTTTGGATAAATGTAATGTTAAATATTCAAGATATTTCATGTTAAAAAGACGAATTAAGGAAATATTACGTATTGTGAATTCTTTGGGAGTAAACTTGTATGTAAGCAAAAATTTTAGTAAAAATATCCCTATCCCAGAAAGGAAGAAAGAGTATCAGGAACTGGGAGGATATTCAAGCTACAAAAACTGCATGAAAGTAAATTTTGAAACTACTGCTGCAGCTAATAATGTTTTGCCATCATAACATCAAAAGTGCTCCCCACCACAGAAAAGAAGACGACGGTCCAAGGAAAACTATTCAGTTAAATGCAAATGCCAGAATCTTAGATGGCATAGGCACTGAAGGAACTATAACCTACTGTGTCATTGTCATGAGTGCCAGTGTAGACTACTTGGTTTTCTTCATGATTATGGGGTAAATGTGGATTTTCAGCATCACTTCCAAAGCCTGGATAGGGACCCAAAAATTAGATCAAGCACTCAAGTATCCATAATAAATGTGACTAAAATAAATAACTAGATACCAAACTGGAGGACTGCCATTCCTGGTGCCCCAATGGACTGCCTAAGCTGCACCACATCTTTAGTAATTACACCCTGGGGCCAAATACGCAAAATGAGACCTTAGAGAAAAAGATAAAATTATAGCAGAGTCAAGTGCTATTATACAGTGAGATAGGGGATGGAGAGGGGGGCACTCAGTTCTCAGAGCGGAACTTGATGATCCACCACTCATTTTTAACACTCTCACATGGTATGTGTGTGTGAAATATTAGGGATGGATGTAAACCCAGTGAGATGCAATGTGTAGGATTTTGGGGAACCAGATTGCAGTTTATCCAAGCAAAACCCATCACAGTATGGTCCTTTACAGTAGAGGAATTTGCCTTATTTGCTGAAACATACCAAGTCTTCAGCTATGATATTGATATCTCCCACAGCTCTAAAGATGGCATCAAAAAGAGATTTTCCAGGTCCCACCTACTGTCAATTAGAGTATCATTTAGGGAATGATCTATACATTGTTAATCAAAGATAATGGCAAAATGAGAGTTGAGAAATCTGACCTTCCATCGCCCAACCATAGCAACTTTTGCTTCTGCACGCAAAGAGGTGAAAATTATTGTTTCCAAAACAACAGCATTGAGTAAATTTTTCCATATGAAAGTTATCTCACCAGAAGGTACTGCCCAAAAACCAGCAAATCCTCTGAAGTGATCTATCCGAAATTCATCGAATAAGTTCTGAGCACGTCTTAGACGCTGTATCCACCATGAAAAACCATCTTTTTCCATCGCTTTCCAGTCATACAAAGGGCTTTTATTGAAGCAAAAGACCATCAATATGACATCATAAGAAATTAAAAAAGAAATTCAACGAATGCACATAGCATCGCTAAGGTTTAACATGTGTTACAGACCATGTTTGATTTACATTAAGTAATACATATGAGATCAAACAATCATGCAATCAAGTCAAGTTAAGTCAAACAAGTTGGGCTACGAAAATGAACTGCCACACAGCATCACTGTTTCATAGCCCCTGGTGATTTTAATTCACGTGCCAACCTTTTGCCCAGAATTTTTTTTTCGTGAACTGATTTTTAAGTTATGAACTGTACTGGAATTCAATATAATCAATATTAAAGTTATCTACCTAGTACACTCTGCTCAGCAATTTTTAGGCATCGACAGGCATAGGACCAATGTATCCAGATCAATGCACAGAAAAGGTGTGGCAGGAATAAAATAACAAAAATGATGAAATGTGGCTAATTCAACGCATTAAAAATAGGCATAATATGGTTATAGTGATAACAGTGAGTTTAGAAGATGATAAATTGAGTATGTTCAAAAGCTCGAGAATTGTGTTAACCTGTTCCAAAGCTGACCAGTTTCACTGAAGGCATCCGGGGGAACACCACTAACTAGAAGAGGAAAGCCACTACGGTTCTGAACAATGAATGCTAAGTTGAAATTATACCGAAGCTTTGAAGTATAGAATAATAAATTCCGAGTGTGAATAAAGGAGAGCTCACCAGCAAAAACTGTTTCTTATTAGCCCATACATCTGCACTATGATAACCAAAATATATAGGCATGTCTCCCATTATACTGATTCCCTTTGCCCGAGCATAATCATGAACTTTCTGCCATTGCCTTTGGAACAAGAACTGTTGGGCAACGAATATATCTATCTGCAAAAAGAGTGTGATTTGAAAATTGAAGAAGCACAAATCCAAATAGGTAAAAGAGGTAAACTGAACTTACAAATTCTCTTTTGCTTTGATAAATTTCTTCCAGAGCAGAAAGATGGCGATTTTTCAATGATTCAGGCCACTCATACCAACTAAATGTATTCACAGTGTCATCAATGGCAGCAAAGTATGCAGCATCTTCAAGCCAACCTGCACAATTACACAGCTTAGAGCTGCAGACTCCAAGATACACCAAATAAGGGAGACAATTATTTTACCCAAGAATTAGAAGTCACTTTTAAACAGTAAAGAGTAGAGTTGAAGCAATGAGTCTATGACCAGTCCTTTGAGAAAAGTAAACTAGCAACCCTATAAAAAACCTCGATATCTAGAGAAGGTTGATTGAAACCTGACATTAACCAAATATGAAATATTCCACGGGCCTAATTATGACTCAAGGAGGATTGCAAGGAAATAAGCTATAAGCATACTTTCGGAACAGGAAAAGAGAGTATTTAACTAAAAAGAGATAGAGAGTATTTAACAAAACTAGCACCATATCACTAGACATTGAAAATATTAACTTCTTATTCATCTTGGTCTTGTAGAGCATATATCATCAACGTCTGATTATTTACCTTTAAAAATGGATAAAGTTTTTAAAACGTACTCATTAAACCCCACTAGTGAGTAATCAAAACACAATCATCTAACCTGATATGTTTAACCTGAGTAATCAAATACAATCATCTAACCTAATATATTTACCTGAGTAATCAAACACAATCATCTAACCTGATATATTTGGATCCCTACGGAACTCTTGAAGTTGATCCTTTAGCTCTCCCTCACTTGCAATAAGCCTCTTTGCCGCCTATATCAATAATAAAAACGAGTACACTCATAAAAAATGATCTTCTGGGTTAATTATTAAAGCAGCAAAGAAGATGATATAAGTTTTATTTAATTGCAATGTAATGGAGAAAGGACAAAAAGAATATTGCATGATTTTCAATTGGTTAATCACAATGGTATTCCAGAAAATTAGGGGTGGCAATGGGATGCTCTATGGTGGGTATGGAGACGAGTTTGTGGGGCAGAATCTATAAAAACAATACGACCCAATTGACTGGGTTTAAGCCAGTCCTGTTAATTCAAGCTCCAGGTTTGAACCCGAACCATTTCCATAACAAAATTAAAGAATTATAACCACCAATAACTAGAAGCAGAAATAAGCACCCACTAAATAAAAATAGGATTTACAATTAAATTATTTATCATTTCTTGTATTCTTTATCTTTTCAATCATCTGACTCTATGATACCCTAAAGTTGTTAGTAAGCCATGGAAATGTAAAATAAAAATGCACATTAATGTACACAAGGTGTACAACAATAATGTAAAAAACTGAAAAGCATTGTCAAGGGATATCAATTATGTAAGCTTAATTCTTGAAGGCAATTGCCAGATCAACTCAGTGTTTGATCACACATGTTAAAAATTACAGTAGATAGTCATGAATACGCAGATCAACTTTCCCGGCAAGCTTTCACAAAGAAACAACTTGAACTGACATGGATAATCATTTACAGAACTACTTCTTAGAATCTAAAATAACAGTAACTGAAAGAAGAGGGTCCATATTTTACCTCAGCTACCAAAATATCCTTAACTTCAGCAACAGCTGTGAAATTCACAAGATCCATATCTCTGCATGTATCTCATAGAATTTAATAAAATCATCCCACACTGAAACCAAAGTTAAACAAACTTATTTCTCACAATGGTATTGGTAACTCTTCCTTTGATAGTAGACCATCTTTCACAAGTTCTTCAAGAGAAATCAAAAGTGTATTGCCACAGTTAGCATCCTGAAAAACCTCCATTAAATTCTAAGACACGATACAGAGCAAGAAGTACAAAAATCTTTAAATATAACTAGCATTGGGAATCACATTAGCCACATTGAACAATAATTAAGTCATAATTTAGATGCAGTTTCTTTGTATCATTTAACTGTTCTATTATAAATAGCAATGCATGAAGAAAATTATGGAACCTGTCCTGAGTAGGGAGATCCCTCTTCATTAGCCCTCCTCCCAGGAGGGACAAGAGGAAGAACCTGCCAAAAAATACATAAATATTGCATCAATCTACCAAAGTATTTCAGAAACCCATTCATTTACAAAATAATCCATTTCACATGCCAACACCAAAACTACTGGCAACATGAATATTGGTACAGAGCAAACAGTTGGTATTCGTTCTTCAATTTTGAACCATCCTATATAGTATGACTTAAATTCTCCTTCGCTGGATAGCTTTCTTAAAGTAATAGGTAAAGTTTGCAGAAACCAGTCTGCTCTACGCCTCTATCTATTATCATTAAATAATAAGAGAAATAAGAAAAATAATTACTATTTTCCAACCCAAAAGCTCTACTTCAGCACAAATAGTCAGCTACGGTACACGTATACATGCATACAGTACCGTACAGAGGAGGAAAATGTAAGTATAACAAAGAGAATCATAATATATTACATAAGCAAAGAATATTCCCCACATAACAAAACACAAATTTCAACATCACAGGCTTAAACGATGAATTCAAATGTTGAACCTGCCAAAGAGAGCAACCGGCATGGTGAAGCCAGTCAAGAAAGTGAAAGGCTTGGGGACCGAGATCGCCGATGCCATAAGGGCCGGGAAACGAAGTGGGATGCAGCAAGACCCCTGCTCTCCTCCGCTCCTTGGCGTCGCGTTTGGGGAGCCAACTCTCGTAGTCCAGCGGCAGGTCCTCACCGACATATAAGGAACCCCCATTTTTAAAGTGAGCCCTAATGCGATTGGGTGGAGAGGGGTTGGAAAACAGGGGGTTTGGAGGAAAAGAGATAAGTGAGAGAGAAGTGGAAATCGCCATTTCAATGGTTGGATGAATGCAGTAGAAGCATTAGTGTGTGTGGAATTGGGTTTAGGTTCAGAGAAAATAATGGCAGGGGTGTTATGGAGATGACAGTGGCGGAGGAGAGGAGAGGGAAGGAGCATGTGAAGAAGTAATATTTTGGATATTTTCTTGCTGGCTTATTACAGCCTAAATTACCACTTTTAGGAAATTAGGAGTGATCACACGCTCCAAAAGTATCGTTTCAACTTTTCAACTAAAGTAATGGAACTTTATATAAATTTTATAATTTTAAAAAAAATCTTTATTTTAAATCAAGTTTTAAGATTTTTTTTAAAATAATATTTTATTAAAACATAAATACCTTTGAATTAAACTTCTTGTTTTAAATGGAAATAAACTAAAAAAAAAAACTAAATCAAATTACTTCAATTGAAAATTTAATTAATTAAATAACATTATTTAGTACTCATTCCGTCCATCACTAACGTATCCAGTTTGCCATTTTGGGTTGTCCACTCTTAAAGTATCTATTTTCCCTTTTTAGTAAAAGGGCTCACACATGGTCCACCACTTTCAACCACTCCCCCTAATACAACTACCCACTTTATATAAAATAATAATACTTCTTAACCCACGTGCAAAAAGTAAACGGATACGTTTACGGTGGACGGAGGGAGTATCACTTATCGTCTCTCTCTACGCCAGCTCATTCATCTGAAAATGAAAGAGATAAAGGGGTGAGCGAACCACAATTAAGTGGAAAAACATTCATTGTTAAAAATTAAATATAACTCGTATTTGAAAATTAAATGCTCACATACTCGGATCTTTCATCATGTTGGTAGGACATTTTTTATTCATTACCCGTATCATATAATTTGGTAGGCCATTTTCGATCCATTACCCGTATCATATGTTTGGGTAGGACACCTTTCGGTCCGTTATCCGTATCATATAATTTGGTAGGGGCACTTTTCGATCCGTTAGCTGTATCATGTAATTTGGCATGGCACCTTTCGATCTGTTACCCGTATCATAACTTATAATTCATAAATTCATTCATTTTATCGCATAGATCATCACTTAAATCAAAATGTGTTAAGGAAATACAATTAATGTTAATTGGTAACTTTTCAAATTCAACACGCGTATATCGCCGCCAGCCAGTCGGCCAAGCCATGCCGTGAGCAGTGGCCTTGGCCTTAGGCTTAGCCCATATAATATTTTGGGCAACATTTGGCCCAACTAGTTCTCGAGTCCAATCGGATGAGAAGCACATAAGGCTTGGCAATCTCAGTAGATGAGTTTATTGGACTTAGCAAAGTCAAATGTCACGTGTGTAAATTGGCTCAATTATCATGAGTCAAGGGAAACAGTTTTGCAATTCCACAATCGACGTTTGTCTAACTTTAATGTCATAAGTCGTTGGAGGTATTTAAATATGACTCATCCCATGCATCTCCACACACCAATATTTATTTGCATTTTGAGTAGTCGCATCTGAACACATCACATAGTTCAATTCAGTCTCAGTCAATCTAAAGTTTGTTAGAGCTCCTACATTGTGGTGGTTACTCATGTTGGAGAGGAAATTGTCTTGTCTTTGGGGATATTACGTGTTTGAATTATAGCACTGTTGGAAGGTATTTGTCTTGCAAAAAAAGGTACAACAACCTCCACTTGATTTTTTTATTACTAATCATTCTTCTATTAGAGTGTTCTAGACAAGTGCTAGTCCTAAAATTTTGGGAAGATTTCAAATTTGGAACAAAATGAGGACTACAGATTCTGCACGATAGATTCACATTTCTATACAACAAAAGAATAATCCTCACAAGCGGAGTTTCAAAACTTTCTATATTGGAATTATTGTTTCAATTGCAATTTTATTATTTCTCATTATTCCTTAAATTTCCCAACTTTATAGTAATAATTGGTTGGTGTAACATAATCCCCAACATTTAATTATTAAAAAAAAAAAGGGCTTTTATGCATGGCTGGATTTGCCATTCACCTTAATGAACCACCAACACTATTAAACAATTATTGAATTTTGAATATGATAGCTACTCTCTCCATCCCAAATAAGTTAACACATTTACTTGAATATTTCAATATAGATTACTACTCCCTCCGTCTCAAAAAAATTAACACATTTACTTTATATTTATCATAAGGTAAATATGTTAACTTGAGGTAATATTATTTATGAAGTAATGTTTTAGGAAATAAGCCATCTTCCACCAAAGGAGAATCTAATTATATCCTCAAATACTTTATATACTAGCCTTCTAATGAATTTATCCTACAATTCAGAATTCTAAAGAGTAATTATCAAGATCCAATCCTCAGAAATGCAAACAGATAAGCAAAATATATATATATATATATATATATATATATATATATATATATATATATATATATATATATATATATATATATATATATATTTGTGTGTGTGTGTAAAAGAATTACATTTTCCCCTCAACTCAACTCATAATTTAACTCTAGTAAAATAACCACTAAACTTGATTGCAAACCTATATATCAAACATAGAGTAACAGGACTTTAAACGGAGTACTAAATATTTTTAAGTTGACTCCATCAATTACACATGATCATTACTATAAAAGAACTGAAAAAGAAAAAAGAAAAAAAAAAGTGAATCAAAAAACCAGCATGATATAAAATTAGGAAAAATAGCTTCTTGAAGGACCTATAATTAATGATGCTGAGCAGGTGGGGGTTTTGGTTTGCCTGCAACTGGTGCATCCCTTGCCATCACTTGTATTTTTCTCTGTTAATTACATGAAATAAAACAAAATCTTGCTAAATAAATGTATCATATAAGAGTTAAACTCTTATAAACTGGGTTTACGATGTAAACCATGTGATCCCCTTAATTTAAACACTCTAGCAATACATAGAGTATATAGTATTGGAAGGGGAGCACATGGTTTACACCGTGAACCTGGTTTACACTTGTGTTTGTGTCATATAATGCTGGAAAAGAAAGAGTGGCTGGCTAGGTATTGTATACCTCAACTCTGATTGTAGGTTCTCCATCAATTTTCTTCGCTGAAACATAGAGAGATAATCAATTTTTATGTATAACTACAAGGAAGAAGAAAGAAAAAATTATAGAGAAAAGAAAGATGTGAAATGAGTTGATGACATCTAGCTCTTACCACCTCTGCTGCCACAAGATCTAACTGATTCTAACACAAAAACCAACCTCTTTTTCATGTTTTTGACAATTTTCACCATCTTTTTTTTTTGTTGGGTTTTGGGGGGTGGGGGGAGGAGGGGTGTGGAGTACTAAGTTATGAGGTAGCTAGCTCTTTGAGAATTGAATGTATAGTTGTTAGGTGAGGAGGTGGTTTTATAGTATTCAACTTGGGAAACTCATCACCATGTGCTCACTCTTCTTTTTCATATTATATCATATTATAAAATGAAGTATAATTATTATGATCAATGTTTGTTTAAATGATGGATGTAGATGCGCCACCCAATTTTTACAATGTGGACTTTTTTACAGTATTACCACATTTTTCATGCACACACTGTTTTTATTAGTTTACTATATATGTAATATGTAACCATGATCAATAATTGTATAATTATCTTTTATAAGAAATAGTTTACATGAATATTTTGTTGAAAAGTCTGTATGGGGCCATCTCATGACGACGACACCGTTTCATTTTTATTTTTTTTCCTGACTTTTCATTAAAGATTGTATCACATTTTGTCAATTTTATGAAACTTTTTATGAAATTAAATGATTGGTTCACTTTTTTCTTTTCTGAGCATGTCATGGATATAATGATCGGTTCACTTTTTCTTTTTCTTTTTTAATCTTATCTTAGCAATTAAAATTTTTATTCTTATTTTAAAGATCAAAATTTTATTAATATATATATATATATATTTCGTGTTACGATAAATTGATATTTTTTCATATTTTTTTCTATTAAAACAATATTGAATATTATATTATTTTATTTTATTTTTACTCGTAAGTAAAAATAAAAAAAATGTGAAAAAATAAATGAATTGATTTATTATTAAATTATTAAAAAAAACTAATTTTACATATAATGCACCGTAAAGTTCAGTGTGTTAATTGGGTTAAGAGATACTCTTATATACTAAATTTCACACTTTTTGTTTTCGTCCATCCCACATTAAATTATATTACTTAAAAAAAACATCACATCAATTTCTAAATTTAAAAATACATCTTAATTATAAATTTACAAATTTCACCTAACACGCATTATATACTTTATAATTTATTTATTACCTAAAAATATTGCATTACTCTTCAAAATTAAAAAAATTAGTCAAAAACTAATTATTCTTAATCTTCGTATTTAAAGTAACGTTGTAAGTAAATATGGAATGGAGAGAGTATTATTTAAAAAAAACCAACATCACCCTTAAATTAATCACATGTTGAGATTATGGAGTATTATTCTTTTAGAAGTCAATAAGTTAATAAAAAAAATGTTTTGTAATATCCATAAAAAAGCAATTGTTCTTAGGTACAAGGTGGAATCACCACCTCATATATCCTCACACTCCGATCCAACAGGGTAGTGGAGAGGTTAATCATGATAACTCAACTGATTAATATAGGCTAGACTATGCCCACTGCATACAAGGAGTCCTCTTATCTTGAGAGGTTGCTCTCACACTGCGACTGTGAGTGGTGGAGAGATTAATCATAATGACTCAACTCATTAATATGGGCTATAGATCTATGCCCACTGCACACAAGGAGTCCTCTTATCTTGAAAGGTTGTTTTCACATTGCAATTGTAAGATTCGATTTTTGTTATATGTACAAGATGTCACCCTTATAATCAATTAAGCTATACGCAGGTAAAACAATTAATTGTTCTTGTTTAATAGGAGGGGGAGTAACATACAACGTGCTTGCTAGAATAATTCAAAAATATTATTAGCTAATATTTTAATAAAAATTATTAAACGAATAAATTAATTCGTGTAGCTCGCACAATTATAATAAGTAGATTGTGAGACTTATTTTCTCGATTTTATACATTTCATAGGATAGAGAAGATCGTCAATCGTCATTATTTCTTTTTTAATTTAACAACGGCTAAAAAAATAAGAGAAAGACATAATAAATGTAGGATTGTCAATTGTGTTGAAAAGTCAAGTACTCAAATAGACAATTCAAATTTTCTTGTAATTCTTTATTTTTTATTTTGAGAAAAAGAAGGGTTGGTGAAACGATAACACATTGACGATCACCTATCTCAATTTACTAAAGTGTTGGGTACAAATATCGGTACAATAATTAGTAGATTATAATTTATTCTACAATTATATTCATAACTTATTATTTTAATTAAGGATTTAAATAATTATATTTTTATGGTTGATGTAATATTATATATTTGTAATTCATGAACTATTTTAATCATAAGATTAAGGCTTATTTTTTGTTTATAATTTTTGTAATTATATTAAGTAAAAATGTAATAAGAAAAAATTATTTTTATTTATAAGTAAGTATATATATTTTATGCCACACATACAAAATATAAGTGGAAAAAAAATTAAGGTCTTTTTATTTGGAGAGTTACATGCCTACAATAACAGGGGAAAAAAAACATGCGAGATGAAAATTAAATTGAAAAGTTAACCGGACAAGAAAAAATAACTTTAAAAAGATAAATAACTGATGAGAGAAGAATGATGATGATATGATGTGTATCTAGAATATTTAATATAAAGATGTATATTTATTAATTTTCTTTTATTTATGTTTATTATTAATGTGTCATATCTTTTTATCACTAATAATGAGAGTTTTCTCTTTATCTTTTCTACAATATTCTTAATTATACTTTGAGTTTTTTCAATATTCTTTAGGAATCAACTGATTATATGATTTGTTCTATGTATTTTTATCTTTAATATATTCCTGCTATACCAATTGGTAAGCTAATTTACGATTCTCGATATTAGATTCGAGTTTTAAAGTGGTTTATGATATCGTTTATAATGATCAATCATCGTATGAAGATGATGTTTGTAGATCAATCAACAAAATGGTTTGTCGGTATCCAATGCCATATCATTTGATGGATATGACGGACCACCAAAGAAGACTTGGATGAATTTGTTGATAGTGGTTATGATGACCCATCGATCTTTGATAAGTAAGATGTTGGAGTTTCTACAGTGGCTATGATATTACCACCGATCTTTGATGAAGAAGATAATGAAATTTCCTATATATATATATATATATATATATATATATATATGGTGGCTATGATAGCCCACCAATTTTCGATGAGGAGTACCATGTAATTTCTCACGGTATTTTTCGATTAGGAGTACCATGCAATTTCTCACGGTATTTATGGTGACCCTATTTTGAATAAAGAGATGATCAAAGTTTTTGAATGATGCGTTTGATCAAAAATATTTATTTATTTATTTATTTTTGGATTTTATCATTAGCAATTATATTGAATATGAATGTGCTCTTTTCATTATTATTTAGAGTAACTATAAATGTTTTGATTTCTTTAATTATATTTAGGTTTTTCTTTATTGCAATAGTTTTTGTTATCTTCTATTAATAGATGATCTTATTATTTTATTAGAGGATTTGAATTTGATTTTAGAAATTGAGCTATTATCTTCTATTGTGTTTTATTTATATATTCTTCCGGCCCTCGAATCAACGAATGTAACACATTTATTCGCGTTATTTTGATATTATGTGTAGAATAACATATTAGCATTTGTGTTTTTTCGTCATTTGATACATTTATCATCAACTAGTTACGATCCTCAATGATGGCTTTGAGGTATTAATAGATATATAATACGATTCATGATGGGTAATCGTATGAAGACGATAATCTTTCTATATTTGATCTACTTTCCTCATTCAATTTTGAATTGGATAAGTTTGTTCATGGTGGATAAGAAGGCCTACCCAATATTTACTAGGAGATGACCAAAGTTGTTGGTATGATGCACTTGATCTAGAAGATTTGTTTAATCCAAAAGAATAACATTTTCTGAATATTATAATTAACAATAATACTGAATATGAACGTGATCATCTTCTAATGGATTAAAAAATGTTCACATATGTCTACACTTATTTTGTTCGTGATACATCTTGCACGAATGAGTGCAAATCATCTTGGAGGAGAACGATAAAGATATGATAGGTACAAAAAATTTAATAAAATGATCATGTATTTATTTGTTTCCTTTTATTTATGCTTATCATTAATATGTCAGATTTTTTATCACCTATATATTAAAAGGTGATCTTGTTATCGTTTTAGAGGAGTTGAATTTGATAAATGAAAATGAGTATTGTTAAAAAAATAAAAAAATCTTCTACGTAACTCTTTAGAAGAATCAACGTACTAGTTGTCTATTTTCGATATATTCTTTAAATATCAACAGAGTATAGGATTTGTTATACATATTCTTATCTTTGATATGCTCTTGCATCAATAACTCGAATAGCAATTTTGCCTACAATAAGTTATGTATGGTAAGTGATATAAATAAAATATGTAAGAGTTTATTTATATGAAGTGTTTTCATTAATGGTAGAGTGTGAAACTTAATTGTATTAAAACAAAGAAATGATCAAGACTCAAACTTACTAGTTTAGGGTGGCAATTTAGACATGACACAATAACATAATATGAAGGAAAAAAAAAAGAGTTAGGAGAGAAAATTGCAATACTAGTCCCACCCGTCACAGTCCCATTAGGGTTTGGTCCCAATAGTCTTGATTTCAGTTCCAAAAGTTTTTTTATGCAATAATGGTCTCGTACAATTTTATTTTTGCAATTTCCATCCCACAGCCGTCTAAATGTAACGGAGGCCCATCACGTGCAAGTCACGTGGCCGTTAAATTATGAGAATCGGGATTCTCTGCCAAATTTGGAACTAATTCCCCAAAATACTCGAGCCCTAAATTTGTTCCCCAAATCGTTTATGCCCTAATCTCCTTCCCAATTCGCTTTTCTCCTATAACGCCAAGGCTCGTCTTGCGATTTGCGAGTTCTCTCATCATCCATCTCCATTTCTGACCTCTTGGAATTAAAGCGCGTCCCTAAAACCTTGTGTTTCCCCATTTTCAATTAAATGAAGCTTGCAATTTGGCCTGAACTTCGAAACCCTTGCAGGGGGTGCAGGTTACGGAGCTTGTGGACGGCGTGTTCATCAGCTGCGCCGCCAACCACGCCGTCGTCGACGGCTACTGCATGAGCTGCTGCTTCAAGAACTTCAGCTTTCCAGATTTGGAAGGTATCAAGGTAAGATAGCCCGACTTTTTTAATTTTTTTATGCGGTTCACATGAATAATTGTTACTTGGTTGGGTAATGATAAGTAAATATTCGACAGGTCGATAAGTAGTCACTACACGGTTGCCATAAATCACAAAACAGTAATTTCTAAACCCTCTTTTCCTTTCACCCATTAATCTTTTGGGATGAAGACATCGGAAGAAAGCAGTCACCTCGTTTTTCATCATACGAGGCGCAACTGTTTAGTAATTAACATAGAGCGATGAGAATGTAGGACTACTAGACAATATATCCATGTATGTATTGTTCTTATGTGTACATAGTCTAAATGTTTATGGATTGTGGGCTTGCTCTAAGTGATTGGTTGAGAAATCTGCAAACAAATGAAGCTGTATTCACTCTTAGTGAGATATCAATTTCAGATAGTATTTGGAGTTATGATTTGAGGACATATTTTGGCCGTTTTATCATTATGTTCCTGGTGATATTTTTCTTAATCACGTTTGGTGTCTCCGGGATACTACTTGGTCTTCCGTTTTTATACTTATAGCGCATTTTAAGGTGTGTCCACACGTTTTTTTACTTGAATATTAAGTGTCATTTTCTTCACATCAAGCAATCATTTTTGAACTTCTGTGTTTGTGATTGCAGCACAAATTAATTTGGCCCAATTTTGAAGCACTTGCTTTGCTTATTCATTCCTATCAGCTACCTTCTTGACTTGGGTATTGACTTCTCGAAAGTAATCTCCATGAGTTCTTAGCTTTTAGTTAGCATGCTTCAGGGCTTACTATGTTAAGATTCTGTTGGTTAGTCTGCTAATGCGGCTTGAAGCTTTGTCATGTCTACTTAAAGAGATTGCTGGAGTCATTTTAATTAGTGATTTATGATGCTATTTTTGGTTAGTCATTGTCTACATTCATGAGTTTCCTCTTAAATTTATTTTAATGTCCATCATATTTGCCATCGTTTGATATTGAACGACGATGAAATATAAATTAACAAGTTTCCTAACCTGTTGGACCTTATAATTTCTACACAAGTTAGAGGTAAATTTTCTTAAGAGAAATCCAGCCAACCCAAATTGTTTAATGTTCTTATTTTCGTTACATTCACCATTGGTTTTCTTCCTGTACCTGACACAGTACTGTGTATTCAATGAAGCCTCTTCCTGGTTGGTGGAGTTTTTGCCTATTAATTGTTACATCATGTGATCGAGTCATTTGAAGTAAATGGGCCCTAATTCTGCACCTTAAATTGAAGCGAGCATAAAATGAATCTTGAGTCTCAGAACATTTTATTACAAGAAACATTAAATTTAGGATATGACAAAACAATGGTCAACAGCATTGTGTTCATATACTATCTTGTGAGTTATAAATTATTATCAAGATGAATCATTGGTTGAGAATGCTTTATTATATTTCTTCAAATATCTTTTTAACTTTTTGTCTGATTACGCTTTTCTCTTTTAATGATGCTGTATATATGTTATCCAGAGGTGTACAAGCATCTATAAAGGATGTTGGTGGCTTAACTGCCTTGGAAAGTGCCATGGAGATTGGAGCAATCACTGATGAGGAGCTCTTCATCTTGCTTGGAGAGAGTGAGTGAATTGGAAAAGTGTGAATTAGGTGAGCTAACTCTATTACTCATTATGTGCTCTTTGTCACTTTTCATCACTGATTATGTTCGATTTTGGTATGTTCTGTTTATCGATTCTAGATACTCTCTTCTCCACCTCCCATGTTTTTTCCCTGAGACATGTGGCTCTTTGTCTTCTGGCTTGGTCCTCTGTTTATTGTGTGTAGCTTCGTAGTTGGGGTAGCTTATGGCATTCTTACACCTAAAGTTTCTTATGTTTGCCACTTTTCAGGTAGTAGAGGAAGGGAAAATGGACATCTTTTGTCACTGCATTTGCGTATGTAAACCTTGGAGATTGTAAATCAAGGGAAGCTTTACTATCATTAGAGATTTCTTGGATGTATGTTACTATTCTTACTTTTTGATTATGGACGATGTAAGATGTCAAGGGTCTCCTGCAAAAATAGATTAAACAAGTGTTTTGGGACCAAAATGGAAGATTCTTGCATTTTTTGTCCCAATATTTAAGAATTGTCCAGTGGGACAAAAATTGATTAACGGGAATAACGAAAAACTTAACGGTGGGACCACTTTTGCTAAAAAAAGAGGTTTAGGACTGAAGTCAAGACTATTGGGACCAAACTCAAATGGGACCGTGACGGGCGGGACTAGTTTTGCAATTTTCTCGAGTTAGGACATAACACTCAATGTGTTAATTGTTATTGTGTCAATATGAGAAAGATATACATAAAATTTTTGTGCCATATTGTGTTCGTGTAACCCATTAAGAATAGGGATGACTATGGGTAGGATAGGGTATGGGTATGGCAAACCCACATATTACTCTATACCCTACCCATACCCTGCCCTATTACCCTAAAATAGAGCTTCGGGTAGGGTATGTGTATATTCACCGGGTATACGGATAATCCGCGGGTAAACGGATACCCGCAATCTTGGTAGATTTTGCGGATAATCCATGGTTATCCGAATCCACCCGACTCTACCCGGCCCAATTTTTTTTAAACTATAATCCACTAAAAAAATAGTTATAATAGATAAATAAATAACCTAAAATAAAACATGCAAATTAGAAAACAAAGTCAATAACAAAAGCGTCTAAGTTCATGTGTGTTAACAAAAAAAAAACATCATAAATTCATAGTTAGTCAAATAAAATTATAAAACAAACATCATAATCCAACAATTGTTTTCATAGTATGTGAGAACATTTTAAAATAAAGTGATAATATTTTTAATAAAAATTGATAACTTATTATAAAAACGGAAAGTATAATATGGTTTCTCCGCGAAACGCAAACAAGACAGTTCCTTTCTTAAATAGCTATTACTACGTTTTATCAAAGATATTAATATTATTTTTCATTAAAAATGTTATTACCTTTTATTTATACACATAGATTATTCATAAAATAATTCACCGAACCACTATCATTTTTGTTAATTTGAATATTATTTTTTTGTTAAAATATTAAAAAAATAAATATAATTCTCAATTATTGTAAATAAGTATTATTATATTATTTTTAATTAAAAATAATTATAAATAACACATAATATTATACCATAGAACAAGATTTATTATAATTCTTATTTATATTAGGACAAGAATATAAATTAAAAATATTAAACATATTATAATAAATAAATATTATATACATCATAAATTTTACATCAATAATATTATTATATTAAAAATAAAATATTAGATTTAGACATTTAATTAAATATATAATATTATTATATATATATATATATATATATATATATATATATATATATATATATATATATATATATATATATATATATATATATATATATATTCGGGTAAAATTCGGGTCGGGTACGGATCAGATACGGGTAAAAATAAGAGAACTCGTGCCCTACCCTTACCCGCATAGTTCCCTTTCGGGTTCGAGTACTACCCAACCCATTACCCAATTTTACCCGATTTTCTCATACCCGATACGCGGGTACCCGTCGGGTGACCCGACCCGTCGGGTAAAATTGACATCCCTAATTAAAAAATTATAGTGTAACATATACACATGCGCTTGTCGTATAATTTCATGTCTTTACAAATCGTGTTAAATTTTATTTTAAATTAATTTTGATTTTATTATTTATGTCATACTGTGCTTATTTTTATTATTAGATCATTTTTTTCTTTCCTTATCGCGTTGCTACTTTTTCGTGTCATAGCAATTATATATGTATTCATCGTTGTGTCGAAGTAAGTAAATCTTTATCGTATTGTGTTTGTATCTTTACCTATGCAGGAGAAATAAAGAGAGAAGAGGGGGTGGGGTAAAGGGGATTGGGATGGCGTTGTCATGCATGCAAGAGAATAGAATAGAGAGAGAAGAGATGAAAGAAAGAGGGGTACAGTTACATTCAACGTTCTGATTTGTAGCTTCATTAGCTTTGCAGCTGAACCTCATCATAATCAATGCAACAATAATAAACCATGCTATCCTCTACCCTGCATTCTTCTTTCTTAATTAATTGTTTAATAAGATATGATACTCCTAATTATTATTACTCTTATACATATATTATCCATATTATATACACATAGGATGTATCATTGGTGGAGTTTGAGGCAGGAAGAAAACAGACAGCCCACGTTTATTGGGCTCCCATCAAATGTTTGTGTCTCTTAATCTCACAAAACAGATTCTTTTTGTGCGGCTCGGATTCTCTGTGCCATTTTGGTACATCATTTCCTGTGTCAAATCGTTAGATGGACGACACGTAGAAGAGAGAAAACTATACTCTAAACCTTAAAGCCCAGGGGCAATGATTGGATTTATTGGCAAAGAAGATGATACACGAGAATGACGCAGAAGATTCGATGTGCTTTTTGTGAACTTCCTTAATTTATCAACAAGAAATATTATCCCCCAAGCTAGTTATGAGTTAAACTATATAACCACTTTATTTATTTATTTTTTAAAATTTTCATTTAATTTCATTATATTTTTCACTTATAATTGCATACCTTATATTTATTAAATGACCACTTCATCTGAAAGCTTAAGTTGATAGAGAGATGTATCGTTTAATACTTAATCAATCAATCACTCTAACACGCCACTCTAACAGTATTATTATTATATACATTATTGTTATATATTATTATTATTATTATATTTCATTTAAATAAAATCTCCCAACTAGAAATATATATATATATATATATATATATATATATATTTATATTGTTGTTGTAATTATTATTACTATTTTAACTTTCTATGTGCATGTCTATATATATCTATCCATCTAATATATGAGCTTTGAAATATTTTAATATATTGTGGATGATCCTAACCATTCTAGAGTCAGACTAACAAGAAACTAAGTCATTTTCAACTCGCATAATTCACAAGAAAAGGAGTTAATATGGAGTATAAAGTGAGCTTTACTACTTTGAGAATTGAATTAAAATTATCAATAAATCTTTTTATAATTAAGTCCCAACGAATCTTTTATGGTTGTTCCTAGGTACGAAATATAGAGGAGATCAGTGAATAGAATACATTCTCGCTATTTGTTGAGTTTTCCTGTTAACTGGAATTGATCGGTTCAAATCTTTTTCGTAAGGTAAATTCGACTTTAAAATTAACAAAAAAAAAATCAGTTTTTTTTTCCATAACTACTGACATTACTCGATATTGGCCAATTTTTTGTCTGAAAATTCAATTTATGTCGAGATTGAGCACATGAGGCTTAAAATTGGGAATTGTCAGTTGTGTTGTCCTATATGGCATTGAAGAGTGAGTTTTGACCAATCATGCTTGCCAAATCAATTACAATGTATAACATTACATTTTTACAAATTCCACCACCCTCCCTTTTAAAAATAAATGTAAAAATACACAATTTAAAATATAAAATAATTAACAAAATAAGTTTATTAAGATAGGGAATAAAAAAAAGATTAATTTACATAATACACCTTATTCTCAATTACAATCAAGAAACTCTTTTTCTAAAATACAATTACATGTTCTCATCTTAATCTTAATAATAATAATATATATAAAAGTAGAATAAATCCAATTTTGGTCATCTATTTCTAAAACGACAATGACTAGCTTGGGTCAGTCTTATTTTTAAATTTCATGGAACCGGAGCCCATTTTACGTTTGGGCCAAATTTTTGGATTCGGATCCAACTTAATTTAGTCCAATTCATTCCTGCTAATTAACGTTTAATATTTTTAAATCTTGGAAAACGTGAAAGGGCACCTTTAATTCCTCCCGATTCATTTCAGATTCTTCCTCGCGCACACGAACTGCATTTCTTCCTTATGACACACCTTCCGCCATCGGATTTCTTCGGCGATTTAGGGTTTAGGGCGGTTCTCTTCTTGTTTCTTCGATCTTCCAGCATTAGATTTCTAAGGTTCTCATTTTCTCTTTGCATGCAGTTTTGTGTTCATTTTTATATAATTTTGGTATGGGTATTTTGTTAATGAATTTTCCTTCCTGTTTTTCTTAATTTTGTTTCTATGTCTTACTTGTTCTACAGTTGTGCATCCTCAATTTCGATAATTCTTGCTACTCATCGGAATTGGAACGTAACCTTTTTTTGAAGGTAAATGTAGTGTAACGTGTTTCTGTAACATAATCCAACATATCAATGTGTTTTCATTAATTTTGGGTAATTTATTAGTTAATTTCAATCCTTCTCTACTTCCTGTAAAATGCGACAATAAAATTTTGTATTTACTTTTAATTCGATTTTATTTAGTTTTAATTGGAGAGGTTGTTGAATGATGTTGTTCAAAAATGATATGTGTGTGCTTTTGTTTTTTAATTTATAAGTCTATTGAAAGTGGAAATGGATTGTTTAAGAGTCAATATTCTTGATGTTAAGTTTGCATGGTTTGTATGATCCTAGTACACACTGTCAATGTCTGGAACAAGTATATATTTATTTTCCTCTCTCACACACACACTTACACTTAAGCATCTCTCTTATTTTCTTGTATTTTTGCACATTTTCCTGAGTGCTGAAAATACATAGTGCTATGCTTGCCTGATCTGATCCTTATTCAAGACATTTGAATTTGATGAGAAAACTTATTTGGATATTATGACTACTGGATTCAATGGCTTATGAGTAATTTACTGTTTTAGCTCATCTTTTGATTCGTGACTACCTGATTTATAAAAAAATAGTTTGATTTGATTTTATAAAATTTTTTTTGGAAATCATACATTATATTATATGCAACTAGTTTATTTGTGTATTAATTACTTGGATCTTGATTGTAGGTTTTTGTCATAGTATTGTAACGGATAGAAAACAATGTGTTCTTCCGGGAGAAGGTCCCAGGTCTCATATATTACGTAGAAATAAAGTTCAAACCCGTTCAAAATCTGCTAACATTTTAGAAGAATAGATAATGGATAAAAAAGAAAAAAGTGTGAGTGATAAAGAAAGTGATAAGGGGAAAAAGCAGAGTGCATATCAGGGAAGTGATATTATTGTCATATTTGATGAATCTGCACAGAAAGTTATGGATTCTGATGCTGGAACTTCAGTAAAAGTGTATGGAAGAAGAAATAAAAGAAGTAAAACTTTTATCCCTGAAACTTCCATTCATGAAACTTCTAAGAACAAGACTGCCGGGAGTGCAAGGAAAAGTAAAAAAATATCTGCCAATCTGAGAGATATGAGGTATCGTTTTTTGTGTTTAGATGGATTTATTTTTCTTGTTTAATTGTATTTATGTTTTGTTCATTTTGAAATTGTAGTAAAATACCCAAGAACAAGTCTGATGGAAGTGCCGAGAAAATCAAGAAAACAACTCCTAATCTGAGAAATATGAGGTATTGATTTGTGTTTCTAGTTTGGAAGGTTACTTTTTTCTACATATGAGGTTTCTCTGTATAATGATTTAGGTTACTATGTATATTTTGATTTATTTTATGATGTATGATATATGAGGTTACTCTTTCTAGTCAATTGAGTTACTTTGTATGCCTTCTTCTATTTATATATGTAAAGATGATCTTTTAAGTGTATTGATTTAGGAAGTATGATAATTGATTTCATAATCAAGATACTAGTATTGAGTTCTGAAACTATCATAGTTCATTGCTTCTATCTGTTCTTCTAAGATTGTCATGCTTCTATATTGATACATATAATCAATCCATTCACTACAAAGGATCTTTTGGCAATCTATTGAATCATGCAAGTGTAAGAGATGTGGAGTTTTGTTGTAGTGTATGCACTGTGATGTTTGGTTCATAAATTCTAGGGTACTTATTTCTGTTAGCTTGGTTTTTATTTATACTAATTTGATTTATTATGTCCTACTATTTCGATTACTCTTGTTGTTGAATTGGGTTACTACGTACCAGGTTTTAGTTGACTATTTGGAATCTTTATTTGTTTTCATTTGTTTATGTTTTGTGATGTTTGGTCAACAATTTCTAAGTTTCACTTTTCTATTAGTTATTTCTTGGAAAGAATTAGATGGATTTGTAATTATTTTGTATCAAACTTGACACTAAATTAAAAATTTTTTGATGTGAAATTCCTTTTTCTTAAATTATGTTGTATCATTACTTGTAGTCTTGTTGATGATGATAGTGACTTTGTGTCTGATGATAGTCCTCCAAGGTATGTAAATTTCAATACATTGTAACCAATTTTTTTGTTTGTTTTTTTTTTATGTTTAGTTATATTTATATTGTAGACAAGATCCTAAGAAACCTGTTACTAAGAAACCTGTTATTAAGAAACCTGTTACTAAGAAGCCTGTTACCAAGAAACCAAATAAGAGGTATTACATTTTTGTTCATATGTGACTTTTATATTATTTACTATAAACATTATTAATCATTATTGCTTTTTTTATTGCAGTGATAAGAAAGAAAAAAAGAGGGTTCATTGTAGACTAACGGAAAAGTAATTTTCATTTATTTATTTTTCTTTTTGATTTTCTGTGTTTTGTGTCATATAATTTATCATGCTTATAATTTTTTTTTGTTCAGTGGTTTACTTAGCCATTGCAGGCCTAATGGCCTTAACAATATTGTGCGAAGGTTCAATGAAAAATAGAAGTCTGATATTAAGGAAATTGGGTTTGGTACTTTATTGGAGTTACAAGTTGATAAATGCGTTAATATAGATCTCATGGAATGATTGGTTCAGAACTTCAACAGTGGGAGTAGGATGTTAACTGTAGATAATTATCAGAGCTTTTGTGTTACTCCCGATGATGTATATGATGTTTTTATGTTGCCAAGGAACGAGGGCATGAATGTGACAATGTTTACAACTCATGAAGGGTTAGAGTTTCTTAATTTCATCAAAGATGAATATGATATAAAGGTCAAAATGCATTCTGGTTGTTTGGTTGATGTTCTTTTGAACAATTTTGAGGATGGAGGTTTAGAATTTAAAAGGATATTTGTGTTATATGCTGTAAGTTCTTTCCTTGCACCTTCTGTAAATGGGTCCTTGAAGAGTTGGGTTGCTAAATACTTGGAAGATGTGAGTATGACTCCCAAACTTGATTGGTGCAAGTTTGTTTTGGATGAGTTGTGCTCTGCTATTTCCAAGTTTAAGGAAAGATCTAGTACACGCATTGGGGGATGCATTCTTCTATTGCAAATCATATATTTTCATCTCATGATTTGGAGGGGAATACTAGAACCTATATCCATTCCTCTTATACTGCATTGGACAGATAATAAACTGACTTCAAGAAAGAAGGAAGAACTACAAATTTGGTATGGGCAAATTCAGTGACAGATATCCTCTGTCTGTTAATGGAGTTGTCAAATCTGTTGACCTTGGAATCAGTTCATATGTTATTACAGATGATGAACAGACAAAGGTATTATATAATGCATTTCTTTAAATAGTTTTATACATGTTACTCATATATATCAATACAATTATTCTTTTATATGTCTTGGGTTACTCTTTAATATTTAAACTTGACTTTATGCGAATATAGAATTAATCTGTTGGTTTTGTTTTTTCAGGAAATAGACAGTTTTTTGCATAGCCTTAAGCGTGATGCTGATACTTTTCTCGAGAAATATCAATCAAAGCCTTAAGAGTTCTACTCCTGAGGAATCTGATTCCCAGAAGTTCTTTCGTGATGAGAAGGTGTTGAAGTATATTGATGATATTGTGAAGCACTTCAAAGCAACAAAAAAACTAGCTGCAGAAATGCCTAGTTATAAGTTTACCCCGTCTCCACCCATGCCTTCTGATCCAGAGAAAGACTACTTTGAGGCTGCAAAACAACATTTTAACTTTGAAGATGTTGAATTGGATGAAGACCTTGATGTTGAGGATGTGTCTCTTCAAGAATTAAGCGAAACAATAGATTCTATTCAAAGAAGAAGACCTCAGAGATATTCGAATCTGGACAATATGGTTGAAGATGTTGGTTATCTCTCGAAATTCATGACCCGAAACAAAAAGGTTTTTGAAAGCATACAGAAGGAGTTTAAAGAGGTTTTTGACTATATTTTCTATGATGCTGAAGTTTTAAGGGATCAGTAAGTGCATTTTTTCTTTATTAATATATTTTTTTAAATATAATTTTCTTTTAATTAACATTTTTTTATGTTTTATAATTCAAATAGGGATCGTTATTATCGAAGAGGGTTGTTCCATTTTATCGGAAAAGATGACATTCTTTCAATGAAACGGAATTGCCAAATATATGATACGATCATTTCTGCATGGATTGTGGAGGTGAATGCTGATTCATC
Organism: Pogostemon cablin; assembly: GCA_023678885.1. NCBI lineage: Eukaryota > Viridiplantae > Streptophyta > Magnoliopsida > Lamiales > Lamiaceae > Pogostemon > Pogostemon cablin. The sequence goes on along the minus strand of CM042964.1, from coordinate 10,232,084 downwards.
TCATGATGGGCACAAACCAAGATTTGTTTTCAATATTGATCATAGTGTAAGTATTTCTTTATTTTTTTAATTGTTTAAACTTTTTAAATAAATCTAATGCAGTTTATTTATATATTCTTTATTTTTTTTTTATAGAAATTGCTCCAACAAACAATTGAATCAGATGATCCAAAAGACAACTACAATGATTTTAAAGAATACTGGGATTTATGGCTGGAGTCATTCAAAGATATTTTGTTAAGTGCTGAATTGGTATGATATATTGTTATTTTATATATCTGATATTCTTTTTGGCTGATACGATTACTCTTTAAATAATAATGCGGTTACTCTTTAGAGTTAATTAGGTTACTCATATTGTAGAAAAACTTTTATTTTCCTATTATTAATAGGATTACTCTTTATATTTGTTGAAGTTTTACATTCTTTATTTAATAAACTTGCTTAATATTTTTTAATATTATTTTTATGTAGATTTTTGTCGCAATGTGTTTGGAAAATCATTACAATTTTGTAGTCATCAATTTGGTTGACTCCAAGATCCAATACTTGGACAACAAGAAGTGGTCAAATTCTGTAAAACAATACTACTATGAATCAACACGTTTTCTGGTAACATATTATTCAGATGCGGGCTCACTTCTTTCCATCAGGTATGTTGATCTATTTTTATTTCTTTAAATTTACCATTTTAAAGTTTTTTTTTTATTTTTTTATTCTTGTAGGTCCAATTGATGATTCAGTATTTGGGTGATATAAATCATCCCAAATCTCCTGAAATGATTGACTATGTGCATAAGCCAGTACGTTTAAATGGACTACATCAAAAGTTGGTAATGTTTGTGGTATTTATGTCATGCATCATATGAAGTACTTTGATGGATTTCCTTATACGACTCTGGATTTAAATAAGGTATATTTTTTCAGTATATAAGTGCCTTCATTATTTATAAGCACTTTCGTATTTGTTCCAATGTAGATGAAGGTTTTAATACTTAATAATTATTAAATGATTTGTTTCAATAAGTTTTGTTCCAATGTAGAAGTAACATGAATGATTTGTTCCAACTGTTGATCAGAAACAGTGGTTTTACTAATTTAGGGTACTCTTTTACAATTAATTGGATTACTTTTTCTGACAACCTAGATCACTCTTTAATAATATGCTGCTCTTTATTTAGATTCTTTAACTTTGTTGGTTTCTATTTCTTTCTTAATGTCTTCCACTACATTTTCCTATTTTCATTCGACAAAGATGTGGACATTTTAATAACCTATACCTATCATGAGTCTTGGCTTGGGGGGCTATTGGACTGTGAACATATTCCACCCTTGATTATTACATTTTGATAATTGCATCTTATTGCACTTTAATTATTCCATCCTCTGATATGTAGGCTGGCTTAAGGTTGAGGCTTCGGGGTGAAATTTCTGCCAATATAATATTATCAAACCTTAATGAGTTGAGGGATTATATTATTATTGAAACAAAAAAAAAGTCAGATTTGATAAAGAACATCTCTGAGCATAAGAAGGAAGACTTAATGCATAGAAAATTGGAGAAGAAGGCGTTGGCTGTCAATATGTTAAAGAGTTTAAATGAACATACATTGGGAAAGAGGAAAATGATTCCCAGAAAACTTTCTATATAATAGTTAATTAGATTTGGTTTAGATTATGAAACTCCTGTTTGTGTCATTGATTTGCAGGTTCTCGAAGTACTCTTCTAACGTAAATGAATTTTGATTACTGGTAGATAGACTGTTTGATTAACTGATTGTACAAGAAGTACTCTCCTTTTGATTCACTAATTTGTAAAATGTAGGATTACTGTTTGAACTTTGATATATGAAATTTGTGTATGTATTTTGAAATTCGTATTTGATTTCTATGAAATTAAAATGTTTTCTCATTTGTACTCTTCTCATTTGTTGTTTGATAGCTTATATTGTAATAAACCAATTCCAACAGGTGTTGTTGCAAAAGTAAAATGTTTATACTCAGCTTAAGGTTACTCTATCTAATTATTTGGGTTACTCTTTTTAATAATTTAGGTTACTCCTTTCTCAATGACAGATAATATGGTTTTGAATATGTGTAATAAGTACAAAAGGTGATCCCTGCTACAAAAATCACAAAATGATACAAACTATGGTTCTGGATATATTTTAAAAGTACAAAAGAGATACATATACAAAAAGTACATAAAGTGATCACTGCTACAAAAGTGAAATTTTTAATACTCAGATTTAGGTTACTCTATCGAATTATTTGGATTACTCATTTTAATAAACTAGGTTACTCCTTCCTCAATGATAGAGAATATGGTGGTGAATATGTGTAATAAGCAAAAAAGTTTATCCCTACTACAAAAATCACAGAAATCATATAAATCTTCAGTGACCAGGTAAAATGCTTATAATCAAATGTGTAAAATATTATATCAAGTGTTTTATTTTGTTTTGAACATTACAAAAGAAAACTAAATCAAATGCTTATTTCCTGTTTTCATTGCATTTGTGCTACCCTTCTTTTGTGCTTTTGAACTTTGTAGACCACTCTTTATTCTCTTGTTTCTTCCCTTTGTCTTTGCACGTCCAAGAAAAACAGCTGTGGATGATGTGGATTGTATTGTATCTTCATTTTCTTCATCAATCCTTACTAGTGTTTTCATTTTCTTCAAATCTCTTGTATAAGATTCTTCAATTGACTCCCCTGCTTGTTGATTATCATCACATAACAAGACCAAAGTATAATAATTCCGGGTCATTTGATACCTCCATAGTATAGCTTTATCTTTGTCCATTGTTGGAAGTTCCTTGTTAATTCTATCCCACACTTCAGATTTTGCAAGTTTTGTCCATCCTTTCATTATATAAGACTCTAGAATCAGCTTCACTGAATTTATGAATAGAACATTCAAACTGTGGTGGCACAAGATACCCATTTCTTCGAATTTCTTGCAGGTGCACTGTATGAACTTCAAATGAGTATAAAAAACAACTCTCATGAGCTTACCATCTTCAGGCTCACCAACATTGTATGCAATAGTGCAGTCTTTAAATGCACACACTTTAATGGTAACATTTAAGCATTTTAAGAACTCCTTTTCAAATTCTCTGAAAATTGACTGTGTGTAAACTTCTGTAGCATGTTTTATCAAGCCTTTTTTTTCCAAGAAAGTATAAGGTTCTGTTCTTGTCCCATTAAATTCATCCAACACTTCATTATTCCTGCAATTCTTGACTACGTCCTTGAAGATTCTGTAAATTCTGTCAAGTTTGTGTCTTTTCTTATATTGAACCCTATCACATAATTTGTACTCTCACTTCGTTGTGATGACAATATACCAGCAGAGAAGTAGTTTTTATTCAATGATGTGCACCACTTATCCTTCACACCATACATTTTCTTTAACTATGTGTGAGTTTTTAAATTATATTTTTTGATCATACTATCCCAACACAATTCAAAGTCTTCTTCATCAACACATCCTGACAAACATCTATTGAAAAGTTCAAGAAAATCATGGTTACCTTTTATTTTTCCAAAATTACCCTTAGCCTTTTCATATATGTGCCACAAACATAATATGTGTCTGGTTTCTGGAAATATCTATAAACATAGGAATATTAGGGTTACTCTTTTGCAGCAGCATAGATTACTCTATAATGTAATGTAGATTACTCAATGAATTTTAATATTAATGAATGAGTTTTCTAATCATCTTACCTTTGATATTGCAGAAGCAATTGCATTGTCCTAATCAGTGAAGATTGTTACTGGATATTTGTTTTCCGTTGATTTTATGAATTCTGTAAATAGCCACTCAAAGGTTCCTGTTCTCTCATCTGATATAAAAGCATACCCAAACATGACATTTTTCCTATGGTTGTTCACCCAACAAAAGACGCACATATTAGATCATATTTATTAATTATGTATGTTGTATAAAAAACAACCACATCTCCATATAACAAGTAATCTTCCTTCATTATTAGGTCTCTCCAAAAAATGCAAGCCAATCTGGACTGTTCATCTAGCACGAAACTATAAAAGAAGTTCAGATTTTGAGAATTTTCTTCTTTCAATTTGTTGAGCAATGTCTGTGCATCTCCCCCTTCAATAATCTTTTTTTTCATAGAATCAACAAGGTTTGTATGGTCTTTCATGGTATGACCTATTTTATCATGACCACCTGCTTCATTTGCCATGTAGTGATAAGATTCTGCTGCTCCCATTCCCGAATCTATAACATGCTCAATCACTGCTGCAGTTTCAGCAGTTATTTGTCTTTCCGAAGGGTGTAAGTGACCACATTCCTTTCTTGTTAGCTCATGATTGTATTCAGTGTTGTGTTTAATAACTACACAACCTCCCAATTCATTTATTTTCACTAACATTGATGCCTTGCAATCTGTTTTTGTAATACTTACTTTATATTTTGTTTTGTGTTTCCTTTTATGGTCTTAATCCTTCACATGAACACAAATAGACCTTTCCTATTGGATATCCTTTGGTTGAATATCTTGTAGTTCCTTTACGTGTACTAAATCCAACTAATCTAGCATGCTCATGATACAAATCATAAATCTCGGCCATTGTATCTCTAGTCATGCCAAGCAGACTTTCATTTATTTCCTCATGTTCTGCATTTAATGTTTAATAAAGTAAGACATGATTAATTTTTTAGATTGAGTGAATGCTATTGTAATAAGTAATATCAGATATAAGGAAATAAGAAATAAAATAAATTATTTTTTCTAACAATTGATGAGAAACAATTGTTTTAAATGCATGCACTCTTTATTCTAATTCAGGTTACTCTTTCCAATTAGCTGGATTACTCTCTTTGACTATCTAGGTCACTCTTTTATTAAATGACAGAAACTAGGTTCTGGATATATATATATATATATATATATATATATATATATATATATATATATATATATATATATATATATATATATATATATATATATATATATATATATATATATATATATAAAAGAAGTACAATAAGCTGACCCCTACAACACTTCAACTCCACATATTCTGTACTATAAAATTTTCATCTTTTCATGGTCTTGTAATTCCTTAATTTCATCCCGAATAGAAGTACAGTTTAATCTTCTATAGTTTGGCCAACAGGGCTTTGGGCAGTACAAGGAAGAAGCAAAATAAGTGCCACAATCAAGTGAAGTGCAAGAAACACATTTTGTTGAATCAAAGAGGCAAACTCTATCCTTGAAATGTACCCATATATATTGTGTGTCCAAGGTTTGAAAAATCAAATCAACAAACTCAACAAGAAAATGAGACATAAGGTTGATTTTAACCTTTTATTGCATATGTCAATCAGTCCTATACTGTAACATTGGAGATTTCCCAGAATTTTCCTCATTTATAAAATACATATATAAGCATATGCAGTAGAAATGATAGTTTGAGGAGTGTATTTAAGGATTTTGACAATATAGACATTGTTAACCTCCAAGCATTTAACCTCATATTTCCTAATAATTTACTATATCTGATTCCCAACTCAATCATGACTTCTACTGTTTAATTTTAATCTTTTGAAGAAGCAATTCAATCATGTAAAAATGAGTAATACCAGTTCAACTTTTTTCCACCTATTTAACAGCCCCTATGTGAAAAATAAACAATTCAATCATACAATGTTGTCTATATACGGTACTATTCAGTACTAAATTATACTAACAATTATACTCTTGAATCTCAATTGGGGATATACAGTACTGTACAACTACCAGTAATCTTCTACAAAGTTGAAATCACAGAAAATATCAAGGTATCGAAAACATTTACAATCTAATAACACAAAATTATCAGGAAATGGAAAATGTGTTTGAATTATCAAGAAATGGAGTACGCTGTTTTTTAGAAATTTCTTACCTTCATTCGAAGCATTGTTATTGTCTACAAATGTTTCTTATTCAATCACTCCTACGAATTTAAGAAAAATGATGAACAAATTAATGCAATCTAACATTCAACCTCTTATAGATTGACGGAAATTGAAAGAAATTTAACCTGAATTGAATTCAATTTCTTCTGGTAGGTTCTCCATTCTCAAATTCTCTTCAACCTCAAATCAAATTAAGAGTATGCTTGATTGCACGACATTCAAACAAAATATCCTTCAAAATCTATTTAATTCCAAATAAATTTCCTTTGATTTTTGTATAATACTCTCAATCAATAATCTAGGGCTCAATAATTGTAGATATACAGTAGAGATTTTGTAGAGATTCAACTTCAGACTTCACATTCAGCTTCGTGTGAGATTCCTCTGATTTTTGGCCGTTGTGTATGTAGATTCCTTTGATTTTCGCGTGAGCTTCAGATCTATATTCAACCCACACAATATATATTTTGTGTATGTAGGATCCGGTTCCATGAATATTTCATGGGACCAGTGGTTGCTCTTTTCTAAAATAAATATTAGCCACCCATTAAAATAATTAAATAATTATAATTATGATATTTTCAAATTAGAAAATAATTTAGTCAAAATTTTAACCATTTATTTCTCAAATAAATCTCAGCCACCCATTAAAATAATTAAATAATTATAATTATGACCTTTTCATATTAGGAAATAAGATATTATTTATTAAAATTTTAATAATATTAAATATATTATTTATTTTATTTTTAATTTAAATGAGGTTTACATTAAATGAGGTCTGACCCAAGTCAAATAAGCTCAATTCAAATGTGGCATGACCCAACTCAAATAAATCCTGGAAAGGTCCAAGTTTGTAGAATAGAGGTCAAATCAAATATTGATCAATCAAATTGCAAGGATGAAAAGGCCCAAGCCCTCAGAGTTAGGTCAAATCAGTCATTGATCAATCAAATTGCAAGTTATATATGGGGTTTCCTCACCCTTCACCTATATAAGGAGCTCTCCTCTATAAATTCTAGACACATCGAGAGTGATTCTCTACGAAGATAAAAGACTTCAAAGTTGTCTGAATAGTCTTCGAATTCTTCAACGAGAATCAACTCAAGAACGGAATACATCTAGGATTCATATTCTAAACTGCCCAGATTAAGCGTTCTACAGTCAAATTCTTCGGTGAATGGCTTATAATCAGGGGCTAAACCGTCCGAATTTAAGCGTTCTTAAGTCAAGTTCTTCAATGAACGACCTATAATTTGGGATTTAGGTTCTAAACCGCTTGAATTTAAGTCTTCTTAAAAAATTAAAAAAATATATTACAACTTTATAGCCTATAAATAAATAAATATTTTTTCGTGAAATTACATTACATTGAGATATTTAACTTAAAACTTTAATAATCTCATTAAATCTTTTACTAATATAGCAACGATAAAAACAAAAAAAATCAAAAAATAAATATATGCCAATTTTTTAATAATTTTATATGGCAAGAATATATATTCATTCTTTTTGTGAAATTACATTACATTGAGATATTTAATTTAAAACTATAATAATATCATTAAATCTTTACCAAGATAAACACAAAAACCAAATTTAAAAAAATAAATATATGCAATTTTGTAAAATATTGTTAATAATCTCATTACTATATATACACATCATTAACGTAATATTTACATTGCAGTGAAGTTTATTTCATAATTCTGAAAGTTTTTTAAGAACTTAGGTTTTACAATGGTTTCACAGTATACATCAATTAATTCTCTACCAACTAACAAAATAAATATTGCTGTCAAACTAAGATGCGTTAGATTGTTTGAGTCTCCTAATTATCAAATTCCTGGTTCAACCAATCTAGAAGGTGTTTATCACGATGTTGAGGTTTGTTAATATTTGTTACATTGTTGTTATTTATTTTCTTTTCAATCCTGACCATCTATTTCTTAAACAAATCTCAGCCACATATGAATAATTAAATAATTATAATTATGACTTTTTTAAATTAGGAAATAAGATATTATTATAAATCCAATCCTGACCATCTATCTCTGAAACATAATTATAATTATGACTTTTTCAAATTAGAAAATGATATTATTATAAATCCAATCCTGACCATCTATTTCTTAAACAAATCTCAGCGACCCATTAAACTAATTAAATAATTATAACTTTTTCAAATTAGGAAATAAAATATTATTTATTAAAAAATTAATAATATTAAATATAAATTCAATCCTAACCATAGGGCTTATGGTTTTAAGGTTTAGTGTTTAGAGTTTGTGGCATAATATTTCCAGAGGGCAAAATCCTGACCATCTATTTCTTAAATAAAACTAGCCACCAATTAAAATAATTAAATAATTATAATAATGACTTTTTCAGATTAGAAAATGATATTATTATAAATTCAATACTGACCATCTATTTCTTAAACAAATCTCAGTCACCTATTAAAATAATTAAATAATTATAATTATGACTTTTTCAAATTAGTAAATAAAATATTATTTATTAAAAAAATTAAAAATATTAAATATAAACCCGATCCTATTCATCAAATGGTTTAGAGTTTAGGGTTTAGGGTTTTAGGATTTAGGGTTTAGGTTTTAGGTTTTATGGCATAATATTTCCAGATAGCAAAATCCTGATCATCTATTTCTTAAACAAATATCAGCCACCCATTAAAATAATTAAATAATTATAATTATGACTTCTTCAAATTAGAAAATAATATATTATTATAAATTCAATCCTAACTATCTATTTTTTAAACAAATCTCAGCCACTCATTAAAATTGTTAAATAATTATAATTATGACTTTTTCAAATTAGAAAATAAAATATTATTTATTAAAAAATCAATAATATTAAATATAAATTCATTCCTAACCATCAAATGATTTAGTGTGTACGGTTTAGGATTGTTTAAGGTTTTAAGATTTAGAGTTTTAAAGTTTATGGCATAGTATTTCCAGAGGGTCAAATCCTGACCATCTATTTCAGAAACAGATCTCAACAACCCATTAAAATAATTAAATAATTCTAATTATTTTAAATTAGGAAACAATTTAGTACAAATCTTAACCATCTATTTCTCACCACCCATTAAAATAATTAAATAATTATAATTATGACTTTTTCAAATCAGGAAATAAGATATTACTCTCTCCATCCGCTGTCAATCTATCATTTTCACTATTATGGGCTGTCCATTTTTAATCTATCAATTTTCCTTTTTGGACTTGGGACTCACACCCTCCACTAATACAAATAAAATATGGGACTCATACCCTCCATTAATTCAACTAACTACTACATATAAAATAATAATACTCCTTAATCCACGTGCTAAAAGTAAATGAATATTGAACGGAGGAAGTATTTATTAAAATTTAAATAATATTAAATATATTATTTGAATATGTTCAAAATTTTCAAACAAATCTCAGCCACCCATTAAAATAATTAAACAATTATAATTATAATTATTTCAAATCAAGAAATAAGATAATATTTATTAAAAATAGAATAATATTAAATACATTATTTGAATATATTAAAATTTTCAAACAAATCTCAGCTACATATTAAAATAACTAAATGATTCTTTACACGAAACTTTAGATGAGTCTTTTAAATTATTTGCAATGGAAGTTTGGTTGAGTTAATTAACAGTAAAATATTTCATTAATTGGTTGATGTTTATAAATTAATAATATAGAATCTGATCTTATAATTTTTAAAAAAGAATATTTTGTTGTTGCATTTTAAATTGCTAAAATTCTGCATTTTAACCTCATTGCAAAAGATATTAGTAAACTTATACGAATTGATCAACTTAACAGGCTCGCAAGATTTTATAAGTATTTTTCCGATAACACCATTATACTATAATATTAAAATATTAGGTTAAATAAAATTCAAATAAATATTATTCGGTTCAGACATCATAAAATTAAGTGAAGTTGTTGCCCTAAAAGTAACACATCTCGTGCAATACACGGGTTCACTTACTAGTTTATACTATAATAATAATAATAATTTGTTCATGAAATAGTTAACTTAGTTTATTAGTACTTTTTATTATAATATTATCACTTTTTATCTGTCTCACGAAATTTACTCATGAGGAGACCTTACACAAGTTTTTGTCGTAAGAGACTCATGCGATGAACTCTGTTTTAAATAAATCCAGCTTTTTATTTGAAAATTATAAAAACAATTATACTTTTACATAGTGGCGGACCCAAGAAAATAATATTGGGGTGAGATACATAAGTAATTAATCATATATTTAAAATTTAAATCATAAATAAAAGTAAAGTAAATAAAAAAAGCATAAGTTAAATAAGTAATACAATTTACAATTGATTTTGTTGAGTTTTCATTTTTTTGGAAACAATCTAGAATGTCATCATCAGAAATTTGCATAAATACATCATTCTCAATAAAAGTAACTAAAAAATCATCTAATAATTGATCATCCATGATGCGCGTTTTCTTTGAACGCAAAATTAATCCCCAATCATTAAGGATATTAGTTGCAGCTTAAGCAAGCGACCAAGTGAATATCAAACCCAAAGGACGGCGTATTATCAATTTAATTATTTACTAAATTAATTAAGACGAAAGGCAATTAAGTTTATGAAATATAATTATAATCTACGAAACAATTAATTAAAATAACAATTAAAAGAAAAGCACTTAGAAGAATACGAAAGAGGATCAAGTAGGAGAATAGGTAGCTCTAGGGTAATCCAATTTTACTCATTAATTTTTCTTTCGTGTGTTGATGTCCGACTCTGCCTTGTGGAATATGGATGTATCACTAAACCATGCATATCTACTCTATAGACACAAGTAAACATGCGTGTAACACGTGTGAATATCATCGGAACAAGAGATATAATTCCACCCCCCTTTCTAGGTACTATCAGTATCAATTATTTTCCTGGCCAATTGATACTCTAACCCGTTATGATCTCCCATTATACGTACTATAAAATTATCTTCTTTATCCTACTTACCTAATTCATTCAATTAATAAGTATTCATATATGATAGTTCTAATGAAGTTTCGGAGTCCCCTCACTTAGAATCATAACATTGAATCCTGTTCAGCGGTGAATGCACTCAATCTACAACCAAGATATATATTCAGACTCTATATGCCAATTGAAGGTGAATAAAATGACCGTGAATATGGATTAAGAAAGCACATTCATATATAAAATAAATCCACAAGTAGTGTTGTACGGAGTTTACACACGAAAGATCAATTAATTCGTAAAAACCTTCACAATCCTAGTTCTACCAAAAAGTCTCTAGCCCATGATGTTATGAAGAACAATCATGGGGTTGGATAGATCTTACCCGGATGTCTGAAAAATTACAAGATAAATTAGGAAACGAAATAAATCCTAGATGTGGGAGTCGTCACGCCCTTCTCCATCTTGAATCCGCTTCTTGGATCTCCTCTTGGTTCCACAAACGAATCTTCAAAGTGATGGATGGATGGAGGAAAGGATGTGGATGATGGTTGGGGAGTGATCACCACAAGTAGTATTGTTGTGGCCTCTCTCTAATCCAATCTAATCTCTATGATATTAATGATGTGATCTACATCCCCTTTTATACTTGTAAGCTCTCCTTATAGGCCTTGGATGGGCTTTTACTTGAAACATACGCCAAATTTGGTAAAAGAAACCCAAAACTACCAAAAATAGCATCAGCGACATTCTGCTCGACCAAGCCTTCAGAAGTCGAACAAAGCCTCCAAGTCGAGCAATGGTCGAGCAAGCTCTCTGTAAGTTTTTGCACATTTTGCTCGACTTGACCTCTTTTGCTCGACTAAAATAATTCTGGTCGAGCAAGCTGCTTCCATTGGTAGAGCAAGCTTGCACTCTCACCGTTTCACGTATAACTTCCACATCCGACCTTCGATTAGAGTAATTCTTACACTCACGTAATCCTCTCTTCCTTGGCTTTCTATCCATTTAAAGAAATCTCTGAAAACCCAACATTTGAATGTATAGCAAGTCACACAAAGTGGCACAGCCGTTCTGTTCGGCATAGCTTGTGCGAGCCACCTCTTTAATAATAATTTTCTCGTTTGTAATCCGATTGAAATGTTCTTTATGCCAAAACGACCCTCTCTTCTGTAGCTTTCCAACCATATATCACACTTCAAATTCGGAGCTTCACACAAATACAGAAAAATTACACAATTTGGACGTGCGTTTTTCAGCATTCTTGCACAAATTGCACATTTTCTCCAACTTTGTACTTTTGATTCTTTTTCTACCTAAAACACAATAAAACACCTCAAGTGCACCTTTTTCTCAAATATATTGAATATAAGATACTTGTGCAAATATATAACAGTAATTCCCATCAAAGAGTGTTAGATTGGACACTAAAACATGCTTATTTTTACTCTCATCAATCCCCCAAACTTACTCGTTGCTCGTCCCGAGGCAACAAAATAAAAATAAAGAGAAAGAGAGTAAGAAAATTAGCAGGGAAACAAGGACTATGACTCATACCATATTCAAAATACAATTGTCCTCAACTTAGGTCATGTAACTCTCATTATATGTAATAATTAATTCATAGCATACAAGTTAAGACAATCACCACCAATTCAAATGCTCCATTGACATGTTCTCACAGGAAGTATATATCACTCGCACTCAAGTGTAAAAGATGTACACTTATGGGTTAAGGTGTTTACGCTCAGATTTAGTTCAAGTGCATGCGTAACCATAAGCTTGCCAAATATCTCAAACTCTACAACACTAAAAGTATAATTTGACAATGGGATCAAAAAGGACTTTTCTTTTGAATGTAATGTTGGCTCTTTGATTAAGGTAGGAATTATATGGATAAGTGACTCAATATTTGGATCAATCAAGCCTGCAGTCTTTCTCGATCTTTTATTTTTCCTCATCACTTCAATTAAGCACGACATCCTCCTCAACTCCTTCACTTTTTTTCTTCATCTAGCACAACATTTTTTTCCTTCTCTTTTATTTTTTCTCGAGGTACCAGTTTCGGGCACTACCTCACACATCCTCCATAGGGTACTAGATTTAAGCACTACCCTAGGGTGTTTGATTCAAATGAGTACTAGATTTAAGCACTACTCCATGATTCTCCTTAGATGCATTTTCAAGCTCAATCACTGTTTCAACACTAATTTCATTCCTTCCCAAGTTGTTATCAAGCTCCATCAACACACTTTGAAAAACCATTAATTCTCTTCTAGAAAGAAAATCAAGGGCCAAAAAATTCAGATGCTCAAAGTGGTTATTTCTCGAAGGCTGCCAAAGAATAAGATTTTAAGGTTCAACGGGGCTAACTACGGATAAACATTATTGGTAGGAAATTATTTGACTAAGTGACTTATATATTCAAGGATGGTTTAAAATCATCTCCCATCATCTAACACACATGTAGTTTCAAGTAAGACAAGAGGTAAGTTCTAGAATACACGCACAAGAACGATACTCACCAGAAAAAAAATATCATATGATTATGTACATGATCAACGAGGCTCAAAATCTCACATGGGTTTTAACAAGTAACAGAGCACTTTTCATGATAAACAATATCCCACAAGTACACAGAACTTCATACTAAATATAACTCAAGTACACTTCATCAATTCTAAAAGCATATGAATTTCAGGCACAATTTAAAAATATAAGCTCACATGTTTACCAAAATCATAAACTCAATCCTTTCACTCCTACAAATTAAAAGCACATATAGAAATTAGAATAAGGAAACGAGGGCACCTGATTTTTCTTCAATGTATGCATGAGCTCCTCGAGTTGTTCAACTCGGTCAGGTCAAAGCCTCAGTTTACCTATTTCTATCATCAAAGCTCAAGCACACCTCATCATCACAGATTCATCGATAATAAAATAAGAGAACTATAAGAAAGACTCTATTGACTATCTAATCGACTCCACACACTAGACACACCACTGAACACTAGGCAAATTGCAAAAAATCGACACATTAAAACCGATTAAAATTTCAACAAATAGCAAAAAATCAATTCCCCTAGCAAACATTACAAATAAAAGATTATACTCTTGGTGCTTCAATGAGGTAATAACATCACATCCCCCCAAACTTTGTAAAAACGTAAGTTGAAACTAAGTTTGCAAAGAGATATAATTGTCGATTAGTAAGCACCATAGAAATAAAAATTTCTTAATCACACGAAAGAAATAAAGTAATAAAACGGAAGGGAAAGCCTCCAATAGGTGCTCATGTTTAACGTCGAAGAGTCACGACGGTAGAGGACGGTCTTCTCGCATCCTCACCTTCAAATACTTTCTTTCCCTCTTCTTGCCTACACTCAACACCTCACCTTTCTTGGTAACAAGAATATGATTATCAGAATTTCCTTCTTCTAATGGTTGTCTAGACATCTCCTTATCACCCTTCCACTTAAATTCAGAATCATCTGTCTTATTAAAATCAAGATTAAACAAGTTAGAAATCACATCTATGCTCTTGCATGATTGAGTCTCTATGGGCATCTTCATTGCATGATCAAGAGAGAAAACCACATCTTCATTATCCATCTGCAGTCTAAGTTTCTCGGCTCTCAACCTCTTTGTTCTTTCCCACTTTTTCTCAACTATAAACTCAGTATTCTGCTCTTGGGATGGCTTTGGAGTGTTCTGAACAATAGGTGTAGCATTTGGTATCGAAACGGACACTGAACGAAACTGCTCGACCTCTGCTCGACCAAGTGAGTCTTGTCGAATAGACTGAGATTGGTCGAACGACAGCTCTAATCGCGGACTCCTATTTTCCAATTGTTGTTTGACCATCGTTCGACCAAATTGATCTGGTCGAACAGATGTGTGTTGGTCGAACGGCAGCTCTGATCGCGAAGTCATCTCCTCCCATTGTTGTTCGACGACCGTTCGACCAAGGTAGTCTGATCGAACGACAGTGCTCTGGGCGAACGACGGGGCATAAAATAGAACATCAGGATTCTATTTTTTCGAAAACTATTCGACCACCGTTCGACCATCAGTTCTGGTCGAACGGGAGCCCTGCCTTGGTCGTTTTCGTCCACCGACTTCATTGGACCTTCGTACTGCATCCCGAACCTCAATGTGATTGCATTATTCTCCAACATTTGTGTCAATTGATTCACATTCGCGGTAATCTGCCCCATAATTAAAGTAAAGTCCTTCAACTGCTTAGATAAATTTGCATGTTTAGCATTCATAGTAGCCTCGATGCGGTCAACCCTTACATCATTCTCAGCCATGTATTGATTAAAGGTATCTTCAACACTCTTCACTTCGTGCTGCTGCATACTAGGCCCCCTTTGTGTCAACTCTGTAATCTGCCTTTGTTGGGATTCTAGTAGCTTGTTGATGTTATCTAAACTAGAGATGATCTCATCATCCCTATTCGGCTTCACCACTTGATGTTCAATCTGCGCTACCTTGCCAAGTACATATGATCCTCTATCTCTCTCTACAGGCTAGTCACGTAAATTCATAGAGATGTGTTCAAACAACTTTTCTGCTTCAAGTGCTGTCTTAAATAACAGCGCTCCTCCTGATGATGGATCAATAAAAATACGCAACTCACAATCCAATCCATAGTAGAAGATGCTTATGTATTCAGCCTTAGACATTCCATGCTGTGGACACCTCTTGAGCATGTCTTTAAACCTGTCCCACGCCTCATAGAACTTCTCATCCTGATTCATCACAAATTGAGTGATGTCTTGCCTCATTCTTAAGATCCTTGAGGGTGGCATGTATCTATCTAAGAACTTCTACTCCAGTTGGTCCCATGTAATGCAATCTGTGGCATCAAGAGTCACATACCAAGCTTCCACTCCATCAATCAAATAAAATTTGAATAGGGCGATTCGTCTAGCATTATCATTAGCTCCAACACCCTTTTGAGTGTTTACATAACCAATAAATCTTTTGAGGTGCTGTTATGGATCTTCAAAACAACCTCCAGAAAAGGGATTCTTCTCCACCATGTTAATAAGAGCGGGATGTATCTCAAAATCATCGTCTTCCCCCTTGCTTCTATCAACCCCATGTTACTAATTCCATAGTTCGTGAAAATTTCACGTATGGAAATATTGTTCGGATTCTTCCTTGCTCCGGCTATGTTTAGCTCAATGTGTTATTCATTCTTTTCCTTCCTCTCCTTTTCCTAGTGTACAAGTATCTCAGAAAAATTCAAGGTTAGATAGAAATAAATAATCACAAATAAAAGTCTTAATCAACTAGGAATAATAAACTAATAATAACAGCCGTCCCCGGCAACGGCGCCAAGAACTTGATGTGAATTTTCTTTGCACGCAAAATTAATCCCCAAGTATTAAGGATATCAGTTGCAGCTTAAGCAAGCGACCAAGTGAATATCGAACCCAAAGAACAGCGTATTATCAATTTAATTATTTACTAAATTAATTAAGATGAAAGGTAATTAAGTTTGTGGAATTTAATTATAATCTACGAAATAATTAATTAAAATAAAAGCACTTAGAAGAATACGAAAGTGGATCAAGTAGGAGAATAGGTAGCTCTAGGGTAATCCAGTTTCACTCAATAATTTTTCTTTCGTGTGTTGATGTCTGACTAAACCATGCATATCTACTTTATAGATATAAGTAAACATGCGTGTAACACGTGTGAATATCCTAGGAGCAAGAGATATAATTCCACCCCTTTTCTAGGTACTATCAATATCAATTATTTCTCGGGCCAATTGGTACTCTAACTCGATATGATCTCCCTTTATAGGTACTATAAAATTATCCTTTTTATCATACTTAATAACCCGAATTCAATTCAATTAATAAGTATTCATATATGATAGTTCTAATGAAGCTTCGGAGTCCCCTCACTTAGAATCATAACATGGAATCCTGTTCGGCGGTGAATGCACTCAATCTACAACAAAGATATATATCCAGACTCTATATACCAATTGAAGATGCACAAAACGACCGTGAATATGGATTAAGAAAGCACAATCATATATAAAATAAATCTACAAGTAGTGTTGTACAGAGTTTACACATGAAAGATCAATTAATTCGTAAAAACCTTCACAAACCTAGTTCTACCAAAAAGACTCTAGCTCATGATGTTACGAAGAACAATCATGGGGGTTGGATAGATCTTACCCTAATGTCTGGAAAATTATAAGATAAATTAGGAAACGAAATAAACTCTAGATGTGGGAGTCGTCGCGTCCTTCTCCATCTTAAATCCTCCTCTTGGATCTCCTCTTGGTTCCACAAATGAATCTTCAAAGTGATGGATGGATGGAGGAAAGGATGTGGATGATGGTTGGGGGTGATCCCCCCTTGTGGGGTGTAATATTGTTGTGGCCTCTCTAATCCAATCTAATCTCTATGATATTAATGATGTGATCTACATCCCCTTTTATATTTGTAAGCTCTCCTTATAGGCCTTGGATGGGCTTTTACTTGAGACATATGCTAAATTTGGTAAAAGAAACCCGAAACTACAAAAATAGCATCAGCGACATTCTGCTCGACCAAGCCTTCAGAAGTCGAACAAAGCCTCCAAGTCGAGCAATGGTCGAGCAAGCTCTCTGTAAGTTTTTGCACATTTTTCTCGACTTGACCTCTTCCGCTCGACCAAAATAATTCTGGTCGACCAAGCTTCCATTGGTCAAGCAAGCTTGCGCAGTCTTACCATTTCTCGCATAACTTACACATTCGACCTTCGATTTGAGTAATTCTTGCACTCATGTAATCCTCTCTTACTTGGCTTTCTATTCATATAAAGATTTCTCATAAAACCCAACATTTGTATATATAATAAGTCACACAAATTGGCACAGCCGTTCTGTTCGGCACAGCTTGCGCGACGTCACCACTTTGATCATAGCTTTCTCGTTTGGAATCCGATTGAAATGTTTTTATGCCAAAAGGACCCTCTCTTCTGTAGCTTTCCAACAATATATGATACTTTCAATTTAGAGTTTCACACGAATATAGAAAAATTACACAAGTTTGACGTGCGTTTTTCAGCATTCTTGCACAAACATTTTCTCCAACTTTGCATTTTTGATCATTTTTCCACCTAAAACACAATAAAACACCTCAAGTGCATCCTTTTCTCAAATATATCGAATATAAGAGACTTGTGAAAATATATGACAATAATTCCCATCAAAGAGGTGTTAGATTGGACACTAAAATAAGCTTATTTTCACTCTCATCAATCCACACTATTACGCAATCTAATTTTGACATAAGTCATTCCAGAAAATATTATTTCCATTTGCGGTTGTAACTGGAAGAATAAACATCAACTTGATAAGCAAATAAATTGTAGTACAAATCACATGCTTCTTTGTCTTGACAAGTAGCATTGATAGGGCATCAAGATTATGCAAATCCTGAATTTAATATTTCTTCGCATATCTTCAACGAATACATCAAGTTGACAATCAATTGCCTGTTGGAAATAACACATTTAATCCAAATAATTTAAGCTCGAAAATGATTAACTAGATCCCACATATTATTAAAGAAGAAGAATATTTGCATCCATTTGATCTTCTTGTGTGGAATCCAAACTGAAGATCATTATGTATAAGATCTTCCTCAACTAAGTCTCTTGATATCCCTCAGAACCATCGTAATCTCTTCAGATGGGGAAAGAGAAAACTGCATGCGGCTTAGTGTCGGGGACCATAACCTAGAGTATTTATATATATTACTCAAATCAGGCCACATCTGATTACGTAATATTGGGTATCTACTCATTGGCCCATATCAAATAATGTAGCCCATGAACTTTTACTTTATATTAATCACTTAATTAAGCCCAACATATTATTTGAATAGCTAATATAATTGAATATTAATATATTGTCCATAATTAAATTATATAGGAAATATAAATTTCCTAACATTGCCATCAAATCAATACTAACAAACTAAGAAAGATAAATCATGGCAAGGTTAAGTACTTTATCTTTGTCAAAAGAAGAAAATCCATTAGGGTTTAACGAAGCCATACATATAAGTAACTCCATATGAACCTCATTAAACCTCTTATTGAACTCTCTAAGTTGAAAATTAATCATTGCTATCAAAATCTTAACTCGAAAATGGTGATGGTTCATTTCTTGCTCAACAAAATGTTTTGATATTACTCGTGGAACATACCAATCATCCATATTAGGAATAAGAATATCATTCTTGGTGCAAAATAGGTTGACCTTACTCAAGAGAGTTTCCCTTCTAGTATCTCTTATTTTTTTGCAATAATTCTTTAGTCTACGAAACAAGAGACATAGCGTTGATAATATCTTGATCTTTTCATTGCAAAGCAAGACACAAATCATTAGTATATCTAAATACATTCATCATCAATTATGCCATAAAAACAAAATTAAATGACACCAATGAGTAAAATATAGATTGAGTTTTAGTCCTATCTTCCGAACTTGAAGTAGTTTTCCTAATAATCTCAAGTACTTGGATAATCGTAGGAAATAAATGGATAACATTCAAAAGAGTTTTATAATGAGATCCCCAACTAGTATCTCCCCGACTCTTCAAGTCAAGTTCTTGATTCAAACACATTCCACTTTC
Organism: Pogostemon cablin; assembly: GCA_023678885.1. Lineage (NCBI taxonomy): Eukaryota > Viridiplantae > Streptophyta > Magnoliopsida > Lamiales > Lamiaceae > Pogostemon > Pogostemon cablin. Next base: position 10,212,495 of record CM042964.1, on the reverse strand, counting down.
AAGCTCTTAGATTTCTAAGGCCTCATCAACCTTTTTAATTTAACATTCTTTACTCATTTCTCTTCGCTTGCAAGAAACTCTAACCACATTCGACAACTTCGTAAGTGTTTCCAAAAGTCAACTACAATCATTGTTATTTTTTGCAACGACAACAAGTGTTACTTAAAGTTTATGAGCAAGACAATGAACATAATAAACAAATGGAGAATATTTCATAGTCAAAGTTTTAAGATCATAATTTTAGATGGACTTAGTAAATATATCAAGTAGAGACATAATTGCACTTTTAAGTGACAAAAAGTAGTATCACCTACATGTACAAGTCCAAGAAATCGCTTCATCACACTTCCCGATTTACCATCAACATAACGCAATCAAAGAGCTAATTGTTAATTTTGAGACACATCACTTGACTCATTGGCCAAAATATGAACTTAGTTGTCTCCTCAATACAACAATTGATAATATCTTTTTAAATTTTAGGAGATATCATTTGGCAATTACTCGAAGCATTTTCAAACGTAGCCTTTCAACACCCTAATTGTGTTCTCCCAACCATTTCAAAAGCTCAAGAAAATTCCCGTGTTATTTGATTCTTCATGTTTATTATGCCCCCAACATGCCAACCCTTGGCACAAAAGAAACCTTAAACAAGAAAGTGAAACTTTCAAATGGGTTTCATGCTCCCCTCCAAGCACATCACTTGCATTATCAAACACATGTACTCTGGATTTTTTATTTATGTTTTTACTCTTTTAAATTCACATATTTCTCGTAAGAAGGATTACATGAACTTCTAATCCCAACAACATGTTTCCCAAATCTATTCGGTTTATTTCATGCCCTAAATCCTCCATTTACAAAGGCATCTCCCTCAATTATGAGTGTAGAAATATCATGAATTTAGGGTCCAATTATAGCATGGTTCCATACAATTATGCTTAGTTTGAGTGTTTAAGTGCCCTAGATTGCGCGATATTTATAAATATTTAGAGAATTTGAACTTTGGTAGAATTTGTGTGATTTTCAGGTATAAATGGATTCTAGAAGTGAAGAAGAACATGTAGGAAAAAGCGGATCTCAATTCGGAGTTAAAACGAGAGAGAACGAGCCAAAACAGTGAAGCAGCACGAAGCTGTCACAAAAATTCGACCGAGGCATGAAAATTCAGTTGAATTTTTGTGCATTTTTTTGAAAAAACAAGAGCGAAATAGAGTATCGAAGGCTAGGCACGTGATAAGAAAATTCGACCGAAGCACGAAAATTTGGTCGAATTTTCGTGTAAAATTTCCAGCTGTGCAATTTGAAATTAGGGTTTTCCAAAGGAATATAAATACCACAAATCTCCCAATACTTCAGCAGAACAGCAGGGGGCTGCTTTTCACACACCACACATCCCATTTCATCCATTCTCATCTCCATCCATTTTCGATCACTATTCATTCTTCCATCTTCATCTTCATTACATCCAAATTTTATCCCATTTTCCACTATTTTGATACTTCCATCCATGAATTTTCACATTTTTCATCTACCCATCACAAATCTAAGGAGGATTGAGGCTTGAAGAGTGGAATTTTGCAACTTGAAGGTAAGATTCAACCTAAATCCAAATAGGGAAGAAATTTACTTTTATTTTGTATTTTCTTTGTTTTGTTTGAAAAAATGGATATTTGTAAGAATTGTAATGATGTTTTCATGATACTTGTTGTTGGCTAGACCTCTTGTGAGGCTAGTCATATGATGGATTAGGAATTTTATAGATTTGTTGGATTTTTAGTGGTTTAATTTATGTAATTTTTGGGATTTCCTATATGATCTATTATTTACTTAATTTGTATCATGATGTGTGTGGTTAAGTTCTCCATTTATGATATTAGGATGGTCATTCCAATATCGTGTTTAGGGATTTGATTGAATTATGTTATAATATGGATTTTGTATGTTAGTATGTGAAGTATGTGGTAGCATCTTTGTATACTTAGAACACTCATGCTAGGACACTTAATTGATTTATTATATTTGGTTGATTAATTGAAAGAGAAGACTATTCTTATGATCATAGTACTTTCTAGGGGAATTGAGAGTGAGATACAATCTTATGTGCTTGACACTTGTAATGAATTGAGAACCTAATTACCTTTGCCAAAGGGATTAGGAGAATATTTGTGATTGCTTTTATTCCAATTATCATTGATGTTAGTCATTTAAATTTAACAAGTCCATGTTGTGTTCTTAATCTTGATTGTGCTGAGCCTTGCTCCTTTTTAGATTGTTACTTCATCCACTCTTCCATCTTAAATGTTCATTTTATCTTTCTATCTTTAATTGCCTTCTTAGTTAGTTTGTAGTGTAATTTAACTCTCCCAATTTATTGATTAGTCCTTCTAGAGTAAAACATTTCTCGAATATGGATACATACACTTTCTCCCTTGGGTTCGATATTATAAATTTTGCACTTGGTCACTTACGTGCTACACACGATAGAGTACGCTTACTCTAATCAATTTGTACCAAAATTGAGACTAAGTTCACTCAACACTAATATCAACGTCATTCTTGAAAAAGTAACAAACAAAACAAAACGTCGCATCTTTCTCGATACTATACTCAAGACAATCAAAAATTTTAAACCGAATAGAACTAAATCGACGCATATCTCCAAGTTCCTTTAGAGGTTGTGAGTTTTTTGTTGACAATGCCCTTTAAGAATGTAGCTCTTCTCCTCATTTCGTTACTTTGAAAAATAATTCATTATATTTATTCTTTTTTCGGGATCATGAGGAAGAAGTTCACCATTATATATCAATTCTTCCCCCTCGGATGGTATATTAGTAGCACTTGAACTACATAAGTCATCTTTCATGTTTCCTTGGATATGGGAAGAATGAAGTATGAAGTATTGGATATGGGAAGAATGAAGTATTGAATCTGAAGAAAACTCTTCATTACGAGGAAAAATTTCTTTATCAATTGGCTTAGAACAAAGTATTCCTTGATATTTCATTTTTCAAACATGAATTGTTGAAGATCGGGTCGTTTTCCTGTCGTCTTGAATTTATTTGATTTAAGTTTGTCATTCTTCATCTCTTATTAAAATAATAATACTTAGAATAATTAATAGTTATCATTCTTAAATTCAATTTTACAATAAATTAAAAAAGGAAAAAAAAAGTAAAACCTCACAATATTAATGAATAATACAATTATAATTAATTTACTTTAATTTTTATAATAAAAAATAATAAAATTCCTAATTTATTAATTATGAAACGCAAATTAAATTTACAAATACATTATCAATTTATCATTATAATTAATATTTGACTCAAATAATAATATATAATATTCCACAATTTAAGCAAATAAACTTACTTAGGAATTGAGGAGTACCATCCAATTAATTATTTTAAAAGAGAAGGATATGAAAGATTAATAAATTGAATGTGGTTTTGAAAGGGATAAATGAATAATGGGAAGGGAGTTTTAGTTTGGGAAAATGCCGTGGAATTGTAGAATTGAATGGGAGGGAAGAAAGGATGACTTCCTCATAAGTTTTCTACATTAGTTAGGGGCACTATTGTAAATAAGTGAGCAAGTTCCAAAGTTTTTTATTTCCTTTATTCCATAAAACCTTTCATATTTTTTTTGGATTAATTGCAAAAAAAAAAAACCAACCTTTACTTTTATTATAAACAAATCTCAACCTTTGAGAAATAAAAAAAAAAACTCGACCTTTAAATTTCGTGCAAACGCACCCAACGGGCAGGAGAGGGTTGTCCGACGGCTGACGTGGCGTTGACGTTTGCCACGTCAGCTTTGAGTTTATTGCAAAAAAAACCTCAACCTTTACTTCTATTGCAAATAAATCCCAACCTTTGAAATTTTGGCAAAAATAACCATCAAATTTTTCATTTATTTTAAATTGCACCAATCTAATAAAAAAATTATATTTTATATTACAATTATATTCTCAAAAATTATTATGTACTCCATATTTAAAACTTACATTTCAATGCTTACGTTTGTTTCAATGCTTACGTTTGTTTTTTGCATGTTGATTAAGGAATAGTATTTTAATGGATAATGAATTTTAAAATATAATATTTAATGCAAGTGGGTAAGTGTATTATTATTGTTGTGGGTCTCATGGTAATATATTATTGTTTTAAGTGGGACATATGACAAAAAGAGAAACGTAAAGATTTAAATGAGACGCCAAAAATAAAAAAATATAAAGATTAGGGCTGTCATTTTATCTGTGGGTTCGGATACCCTGCGGGTAATACCCTATCGGGTAAGGGTATAGTAGAACATATTCGGGTACCGGGTAGGGTAGTACCCGTACCCGCTTGAAAATATTGAGGGTAGGTTTAGGATATGGTATTTATAAAATACCCGATTACCAGCTTACTTTATATATATATATATATATATATATATATATATATATATATATATATATATATATATATATATATATATATATATATATTTTATATTTATACATAGACATATAGATATATGTTTTTGTATAATCTGAAAAATGGTTTCATTTTATAACGCACATACTAGTGTACATCAATTGCTTATATGATTTAAGAAAGCAAATGGTTTCAATGGTAAGACTAATAAAATGATACCCTCTAATATTTTATATCAGTTTTTATTTTAATTATTGGGGGATTGAGGCAGGCTACTCATATCTCAATCTTCTTCTTCATTTTTTTTAAATCTTTTGTATTTACTTTGATTTTCTTACATCATTGTGTATTTTAGAGAGGTATATTGTTTGGTTGACTAGCGTAACCATTTAAAAATTTTGGATAACCGTTTATCTGCGGATTATCCATTACCCGATGAATATTATCCGTACCCTACCCGATGATACATTTGAGGATAATAGGGTAGGGTATTGGTAATAAAAATAAGATGTGGGTAGTATATGGATTGGGCGTACTCGTATCATACCCTACCTGTTTACAACCCTAGTAAAGATTGAAATGGGCGGAGGGAGTCCATGAAAATTTGGTTTGTATAAATTAAAACTTAACTAATACTATTTTTTGTCTGTATAAAACTATGAATTTGTAAATTAGTGTATGTCTTGGATGAGACCGTCTCACAGATCTTTTTATTTGAGATGGATCATATCCTATCCATTAACATAAAAAAAATATAAAAAAAACACGGGCCGTGTTTGGGTTTGCTTAATTAAGATTAATAGGTTAATTAAATTGGCGGCACGGCCAACGAGCCAATGCGAATTACAATCAGGTATTTCATGTTAATTATTTCTAATGTTATTATATTTTATTATTATATATTACTATTGTTATTTATTCAATTATAATAATATTATTAGTAATCAATTACTCCTTCCGTCCATCCCCAATCTACTCATTTGCTTTTTGCGTGTGGATTAAGGAGTATTATTATTTAATGTGTAGTGGGTAGTTGTATTAGTTATGTGTGTAGGCCCCATATATTTAATTGTATTAGTGGGTGCGTGGTCCCATGTGTCTAAAAGTAGAAATTGATAGATTAAGAGTGGACGATCCAAAATGGTAAAATGAATATATTGACAGTGAACGGAGGGAGTAATAGATAATTGAATTATTTTGTTGTCACTTTATCTTGATTGGATATCACTTTATATTAAAAATATTATCACTGTTTATTTATTTTACAAATTGTTCATAAAATAATAAACGGTTATCACTTTTTCTTTATCATGTATCACTTTTTATTAAAAATGTTATCACTTTTATTATTCTAGTGATCATTTGTTTGTGAATTAAATCAATTATACGGATATCACTTTTCTTTGATTAAGAATAACTTTTAATTAAAAATATTATCACATTTTATTCATTTTATAAATTGTTCATGAAATACACCCTGGTAATTAGTTATCACTTTTTATTAGAGATGTTATCACTTTTCTTTTAAAATGTTATCACTTTTCATTTATATTACCACAAAAATCCCGGCGCTTTCGGGTTATGACCCTATGCTGATGAAGAGGCTATTTGCGGTGCGGGAGTCAAGCAAGAATGAATGTTATAGTTGGTATTCGAAAAAGCCAAAGTCGTAGGGCTGAATTCGTATCTCTCTGTCTCAAGGCATTACCCTCAGCAGCAAGATCGCATCCTTCATTACGAGCTTTTACACAGCAACTCGGGCCTAGAACTCATAAGGAAAGGAAGGCTAGTCCAGAAACTGCTAGCTATCGACGAGGTTCCTTTAGGAACTCAACCTGAAAGCACCGGAACACTTTTCTTTAGCCTAAAAGGGGCGAAAGACGAAATACGAGGTGTAGAGAGAAAAGAAAGACTTTGATGAGTCCCTAAAAGGAGCGTCGTGGGATGGGTATTTTCTTCTTTCTTAAGTAAAGCTCAGAAGCTCCGTCGAAAGGGTCCCCCTATCTTGTCTTGCTAGAGGCAGATTTTCTAAAAAAAGCGACATCCTTCTCCTTGGAGTCCAAAAAGCACAAGAGATCTATTGGAAGCTTTATGAGATTGTTGTTCATGTAACAGTTTATAACACTGCTATCATTTTTCATCAATTGAATATCACATTTTATAAATTTATAATATTTAAATAAAAAACAAATAAAATGAATAATAATTTTAAATTAATAAAAAATTTAATAATAAAAATATAATTTAAAAAATAACATTATATACATAATATATATATATATAAAATCTAATTAATTTACTTTTATAATTAAACTAGATATTATCCATTCGTGCATTGCACGGAAATAATCATATCATTTTTTTAACGGTAACTGTTGTTTGTATTTTTTCGTTTTATTCTTTTTTTATTTTGTTTGTTTTTCTTTTTTTTATATTAAATTTTAGGGATATACTCCATGCGTCCCGTTCAAAGAGGGTTTTTTAAATTTTGATCGTCTCACCCAAAGGGTCCCCTTTCATTTTTTAAACACATGGACCCACACACCCCCTCAAATACAATTAAAATATGGGGCCCACACTCTCACTAATACAAATACCTACTACACATTAAATAATAATACTCTTTAATCTACGTGCAAAAAAGTAAAAGCCCCTCTTACGCCGGGACGACGGGAGTAATTATAATTTTCACCCTTGTGATTTAAGGTATATTTAAATCTTAGAGTTTAGGGTTTAGGGTATAATTGTAATTTTACCCTTGTGGTTTAGGGTATAATTTATCCCTACGGTTTAGGTTTTAGGGTATAATTGTAATTTTATCCTTGTGGTTTAGGGTATAATTTATCCCTATGATTTAGGTTTACTCCCTCTGCCCCGATCAAACTGCTATGTTTGACTGCATAAAGCTCTCACAAAAGCTACAATAAACGCATCTCTTTGTCCGGGACGGAGGGAGTAGGGTATAATTGTAATTTTACCCTTATGGTTTAGGGTATAATTTATCCCTAGGGTTTAGGATATAATTGCAATTTTATCCTTGTGATTTAGGGTATAATTTATTCCTAGGGTTTAGGGATTTGTTTTTCTATTTTTTTATATTAAATTTTAGGGATATACTATTGTGTCTCATTCAAAGAAGGTCTTTTTTCCATTTTGGTCATCCAACCCAAAGGGTCCCCTTTCATTTTTTACACACATGGGACCCACAAACCCCCTCTAATCCAATTAAAATATGGGGCTCACACTCCCACTAATACAAATACCCACTATACATTAAATAATAATACTCTTTAATTTACGTGCAAAAAAGCAAAAGCCCCTTGATGAGTGATATTTTCACCTAGATTTTAGTGTCTTTTTATATCCATTTTCCTATTATTTTATCTGTATTTATGTGTTATTTAGTTTTGTTTTGTATTTTTATGGAAATGTGTGAGAATGAGTTTAAACGTATGGAAAACAAGTGAAAACAGAGTAAAAATGGAGACAAGAGCTGAAACGAGAAAGAAGAACAGAGCTCGACCAAGCACGACTCGAGTGTTGAAGCTCGAGTCGAGCTGGTGCAACACGAGTCGTTCGTCGCGCACGAGCCTGTCCAGAATGGTCGTGTGCCGGTGCAAGAACAACCTACACGCCCATACTGTGCCCATATTCTGTACACGAGCTGAGTCCAGAAGCAGAGCATGAGTCATATTCTGAACTCGAGTCTAGCGTAGTTTGCTGCCGAATTCTGTCGAAAAATGTGACACGACTCGAGCCGTGCTACAGCACTCGAGTCGAGTCGTGTAAAATTCTGTGAAAAATCAAATACCTTCTAGAAGCTCCCAAAGGGTATAAATACCCAAATGTTCAACATTTGATGAGATTTTCATGGGTTTGAGGCTGCACACACACATCACACACCATTTCCTCCATTTTACACCTTCATCTTCATCCATTTGAGGAAACGAAGCAATGAAGAGAGGAGAATTGCAAAGGGAAGAAGAAGATCACCATTGGAGCCATCCAAGAGAGTTTTCATCCAACTTTTATATTAAAACCTTATTGTTTATCATGTTTTGTAAGGATTTTAATGTCTATGTTGATTTCTTTGTGAATATGGTAGGCTAATCTCCCTTGTAAGATTAGCAAAATGAGAGTTGTTGGATAATTTTGGGATTTGTGTATTTAAATTCATATGTTGATTGGGTTAATTGATTTTCTATCATTGATGCTTTAGATCTTGATGTGTATGATGATTTGTTGTTTTAAACATGTGATTAGATTGAGAAGTCAATTACATATTTAGGATTTTTAATTGAATCATTTTGTCATACACTCATGTGCATTATAGATCTTAATAAGATAGAGATGTCCTTTAGGATTTAGAACCCTTTGATAGGACATCCGATTAGTTTGATCGAGAGGTTGATTAATCGTGTGAAGGGACTCTCATTTCAAGCTTAGTGCCTTTTTGGAATTGTTTGTGTAAGAACCAATCAATTGAGCTAATTGAGATTCATATCCTATCCATCTCGAGGGGGAGTTTAGGTGAACTTACTGTTGGCCCTTAGTCTTATACACATGATTCATATGAATTTGATGCATTTATCCTAGGATTTCCACTTCTTAATTGTTGTTAATCTCACTTTTACTTAACTTGGAAAACCACTCTTCATTTATCTATTTTGTTTGTTGATCATTGCTTGCTTGCTTGCTTTGATTGATTTTATTTACTTGTTTGAACTACAACTCTATTGATGATTCGTCTCTATAAAATTACAAGAAACGTGAGATAGCTTAAGCACTAGTACATTCCTCTCTGTGGTACGATAAATTCATGAATTGATCATCCCGACTACAAGTTATGGCTAATCAAATGGCATCGTTGTCGGGGAGGCAACGGTTGCTAGTAGCTTGAAGAAGGATCGTTTCGAGTAATCTTAATAGGGATATTTTTTTAATTTAATTTTATTTGTTTATTGTTATTTGCTTTTGAAAGCTTTTATTCTAACGTCTCTTCTTTGTGAAGGTGTATGCAAACGAGGTTGAGGGGGACACAATCAGAGCCTATTGAATTGGAAATAGAACAAACTTTTTGAAGAAGGAGAAAAGAGAACAAATCAAAGAAGAGTGAGCTTATGGAGAATTTTCAAGGTGATAACCGTGTGGATATAGAGCATGATGGGGAAGGAGGACAACATGTGCACGTTCAAGACAACACACAAGCACCTCAATTCAATGTCAACCCTCCTCAATATGCCTATCAAAATTTCGGAGCTATAAACAACCAAGCTTTGCTTCAACAAATGGTACAACAAGCTCTAATTCAACAAGGCTTTCCACAAGCTTATGCTCCTCCACAACAAGCGTATGTGCCACCACCACCACCTTCGGTGCAACATGAAATTCATAATGATCAAAGGGTGATTCGGGATTTCTTCATGCCAAGAGCCATGCCATATATGATGGGTCCACCAATCAATACCAGCAACTTTGAAATTAAAGCGGGCTTGATTTCTATGGTGAGAAACTAACAATTTGATGGAACTCCGAATGAAGATCCTAATGCTCATCTCAATTTATTGAGATTGTCAATACCGTGAAGATGAATAGGGTGGGCGAAGATTGTATCAAGATGAGGTTATTTTCGTTTTCATTGAAGGATAGAGCTCGAACATGGCTATCTACTATTATTCTGGGTATGTGTAACACTTGGGATGAGCTTGCACAAATATTTTTGAATAAGTACTTTCCACCTTCTAAGACTCTTCAAATGAAGAGCTTGATCACTCAATTCAAGCAAATGCCTCAAGAGAGTTTCTATGAAGTTTGGGAAAGGTTTAAGGATATGCTTTGCAAGTGTCCACAACATTGTTTCCCAGAAAATCAACAAGTGGGGTTTTTCTACCAAGGTTTGGTTTATGGACAAAGTGCGGATGTTGATGCTTCGGCCGGTGGATCCGTACTTGGAGTAACTCCAGAAAGGGCGATAAGTATTTTTGATGAGATTGCTACAAATATTTATCAATGGCAATCGGAGAGAGTAAGTGGATGCTATGAATTTGAGAGTTATGATCAAGGGTAACAATTTAATGTCAAAAGTGTGAATGTTGAGCCACAAATGCCAAGTATTAAAATGATAGCAGCGGAAGTTTTGAGACAAATGAGTTTGAACCAAGGAGTGAACCAATGAGCTAATATGGTTGAAGGGCAAGTAGAGCAAGGTGAACTACCTCCAAATAGTATGAGTGGAGAGCAATGGGCTAAGTCTATGCCAAGGATAAAAGATGTACTCTACATGCAAGGAAGAGGTTACCAAGGGAATTTCCAAAATAATTTCCAAGGTAATTATCCATCTAGGCAAAGAGGAGGTTTTAACAATCGAAGTGGAGGAAGTTCTTATCCACAACAAATGAGGCAAAATAACTTTTCCTACTCCAACTCGAGCAATGCGGTTGCTTATCCTTGAGCTAAGGCACCGAACAATGAGAGAAAAATATCGATGATGAGATACTTGAAAAATTGATCGAATCGAAAAAGTTCAAGAGGAATCAAGAAGAGCTCAAGATGAAGTTTGGAGAAAAGCCGAAGAAGCAAATGAAAAGAGACTTAAAGCCTTAGAGTATAATGTTGTACAAATTGCAAGTGTTTTGAGTACTGAACAAAAAAGAAAGTTTCCTATCACAACTGAAGTCAATCTGAAAGCTCAATGTTTCTTTGTTGATATGGAAGAGGAACAAAATGATGGAGATGGGTTGGTGGAATGCAAGGTTGGTGAAGAAAATGAAGAGATAAGTAAGAAAAAAGAGAAGTGGCCTAAATGGATACCTAAGTGGAAAAGGGTGCAAGAGGAAAAGAAAGTGGAGGAAAAGGTTAAAGAAGAAGAGTACAAACGTGACTATTAGGGTATTACGATCACTCAATTTCCTATTCCCTATCCACAAATGTTTGTAAAGGAGGAGAAGAAAAAGAAGTTTGAAGAGCATGTCAAATCTTTCAAGAAAAAGTATGAGGAAAAAAAAGAGGAGCTACTCGAAGCAAGTGAATCGGTGCATAAGGAGAGGCCTACAAAAGTTGGTGATTCGGGTAAGTTTATAATCCTGTGTGATTTTGAAGGGAAAGGCACTCTTGATGCATTGTGTGACTTGGGGGCGAGCGCTAATGTGATGTCTCATGCTACTTTCAAAACCCTTGAAATTGGAAAGCTCAAGCCTACTACTATCCGTCTTGAGGTGGTGAATGGAGAAGTTGTGAAGCCAATAGGGGTTGTTGAAGACGTGGAGGTAAAAGTGAAGGGTCTAGCTTTTCCAGTTGATTTCATGGTGTTAGAAGTGAAAGAGGATCCTCAAGTTCCACTCATTTTGGGAAGGTCATTTCTAGCTATGGGAAGAGCAAGAATTGATGTTGGTAGAGAAGAGCTTTCATTGAGCTCAAAAGGAAAGTGTGTTACATTCTTATGTAATAAATAAAAAGGAATCAAGTCTCATTTGAAGCCTCCGAATGTACCTCCGGATGATTTTATGGATCATGACTCTATTCTCTTTGACAATTTAAATTCATTTCTTCATGATTATATGAAAATGTCAAATTCTAACCTGTTTTCTTGTGATGTTGATAGGATGAAAGCAACGGAGCTCGATTGGAAAATAGACAAAGGAGAAAGAGGGGAAGCCCACTAGAATCGCTTCTTGAAGATGAATTAATGCTTGTAAGCAAGAATGATGAAGTTGAACTAGTAGACAAGAAGAAGGCAAGGCAAATGTTCAAAGTGGGGATGTGAGGAGAAAGTGTGATGGACCAACATTTGGTCCAATGAGCGTAAAAATATGTCCGGCTTGAAGACATTAAACTTAGTGCTAAATGGGAAGCAACCCATTTTTTTTATCTTTTAATGCTTGTTTGTATTTTGGTTTTGTAGGTGGATTAAGCTCGTGAGAAAAAACTTATTGAAGATAATGGAAGTGCTTCATGGATTTGAGTAGGCATGTCTCACCACTTGCTGCAAACTTAATTCTCGACTCATGTCTCGAGTTAAGTTTGGGGGGTAATGCATGGTGGGCATAACTCAATTCGTTGGATGTGTATGCTTCGCCACAAGAAGATCATAGATGGAAACTACAAGGGTAAGTCCCACCACTTTTTGCTAACTTAAGTCTCAACTTATTTCGATTTAAGATTGAGGGAAGAGTGTATGGTGTGACTCACCACTTGAGTGAGATTATTGTAAATTAACCAAATTAAAAAAATTTCGCATGAGTTTTGGTATGATTTTGGTCCGATTGGTGGCGTTGAAGTACATGATAGTCCATATTTTTAATGAAATTGTTGAGCTAATATTTGGATGAGTTGTTGAGCATGTATGAAGGGTATTGGAAGCACGAATTGAGCTCAAAGCTAATAACTTCCACTACCAAATGCCTATTGAGGGAGTTCACTCTATACTCTACCACTTCTAGTTGCTTGACATGAATTTATGTTGATTTGGATTGTTGTGATTAACATGCTACTTCATATGTTATATTTTTGGGAGGTTTACTCTTCAATCAAAGATGGGGATGAATGTGAGCTTAATTGTTATGGATGATTTGAATGTGTGTTTCATTTTCTTATGTTGGTTATTTTTATTCTTGCATGTTATTTGTTTTTGTATTTTTTGCTTGTTTGGTGAGTCTTTTCTTATTTATTTTGAGTGTATTTTTTATTCTTGTGTAGGGATTGTTTGGCGGTTTATTTTAGGGATGTCGTGAGTCTTTTTTGAATGTGAGTGATGATATGTTGTTGTGATAAGTGATGACAAGTTATGATTAAGGATCTCTACACTTTCGAATTGTGACATGTTCTATTTAACTTGTTCAATTTTGAGAAGAATGTGGTGTGATAAGTTCCTTAAGGTCCAATACATAAGCTTGTGAGTATTTGAGCTTCAACTGTGCATACATGGTTTTCTTCATGAGTGGATTGGTTGTCTGTGCATACATGGTTTTCTTCATGAGTGGATTGGTTGTTTTTGATAAGCCCGATTAGTGGAGGTTAGTGATATGATCTAAGGTCATCCTTGTTATTCAAAGTCATTACCATATATTTTCCTACCATGAACATCATCCCTAGTCAACCACTTTGAGCCTATAAGCCTATTTCTTATGAATTTAGCACATTACAAGCCATGATTACCCACTTAAACTTTATATATATACCTTTTGTGTGATGATTGAGGAGATGTGGTTTGAAAGAATTTGATGAGATATTGGATAAAAGAAGAAAGGAAATGGTAAACAAGTAAGAAATGATGAAAAGAGCACCAACAAGAATTGACATGCAACCTCAAAACAAGAAAATGAGCAAAGCAATAACAATATGTTCAAGTAATTAAAAATCCGAAGAAGGAAGCATGATTTACAAAAAGCTCAATCTAAGGAAAGTTGATGAATAGTGCTTGTGATCAATTAAGAAAAGAAAGGAAGAAAGAGAAGTGAAAAAGTTGAGAAAGTTGATCATCTCTTCGATTACTTGCACTTGATTAGTCACTCTTACCTATATTCTTCCTACCCTACCAAAGAGTCTATCATTACATCTTTAATGAAAAACCTTTTTAATTATTAATTGAAACTTTGATGGTTTGTGAATGTAGTCCACGAGCAAACATATAGCGAGTCGAGCCAATCGATTGATGAGTGTTGATTTATCCCCACTTTATAGAGTGTTGAGAGAAATTTATACCCGTTGTGAGGCTTGGACCAAAAGAGGCTATATTACATTTTATTCTCCTTGAATTGAACTTGTTAATATTTTTTGCATGTTACGAGTTTAATGTTGTAGGATGACTTAGAATGATTTGTAGTTCTTATTGCTATTGATGTGACATTACTCATGTTCATTAAGTCTTTTCCTAGGTGAAAATCTCTCCCTTGTTTTTATCATTTTCGTTGTTCGGGGACGCACAACACTTTAAGTTTGGGGGTGTGATGAGTGATATTTTCACCTAGATTTTAGTGTCTTTTTATATTCATTTTTTTTATTATTTTATCTGAATTTATGTGTTATTTGGTTGTGTTTTGTGTTTTTACGGAAATGTGTGAGAATGAGCTTGAACGTATGAAAAATAGGTAAAAATTGAGCAAAAATGGAGACGGGAGCTGAAACGAGAAAGAAGAATAGAGCTCGACCAAGCACGACTCGAGTGCTGAAGCTTGAGTCGAGCTGGTGCAGCATGAGTTGTGCGCCGCGCACGGGCCTGTCCTGAATGACCGTGCGCCGGGGTCAGAACAACCTACACGCCCACACTGTGCCCGTGTTTCGTACACGAGCCGAGTCTAGAAACAGAGCACGAGTCGTGTTCTAAACTCGAGTCAAGCACAGTTTGCTACCGAAATCTATCGGGAAAATGCGACACGACTCGAGCCGTGCTACAGCACTCGAGTCGAGTCGTGTAAAATTCTGTGAAAAAATCAGAAACCTTCTAGAAGCTCCCAAGGGGTTTAAATACCCAATTGTTCAACATTTGTTGAGATTTTTGTGGGTTTGAGGCTGCACACACACATCACACACCATTTTCTCCATTTTACACCATCATCTTCATCTATTCTATATACATTCATCCCACCATCAAAATCATCATCCATTTGAGGAAAAGAAGTAAGGAAGAGAGGAGAATTGCAAAAGGAATGAGAAGATCACCATTTGAGTCATCCAAGGGAGTTTTCATCTAACTTTGTATTACAACCTTATTGTTTATCATGTTTTGTAAGAATTTTAATGTCTATGTTTGATTTCCTTTTGAATATGGTAGACTAATCTCCCTTGTGAGATTAGCAACATGAGAGTTGTTGGATAATTTTGGGATTTGTGTATTTAAATTCATATATTGATTGGGTTAATTGATTTTCTATCATTGATGCTTTAGATTTTGATGCATGATGATTTGTGTAGTTTGTTGTTTTAAGCATGTGATTAGATTGAGAAGTCAATTACATATTTAGGATATTTAATTGAATCATTTTGTCATACACCTCATGTGCATTATAGATCTTAAAGAGATAGAGATGTACTTTAGTATTTCCCTTTGATAGGAGATCCGATTGGTTTGATCGAGAGATTGATTAATCATGTGAAGAGACTCTCATTTCAAGCTTAGTACCTAGTTGAAATTGTTTGTGTGAGAACCAATCCATTGAGCTAATTGAGATTCATATCCTATTCAACTCTAGAGGGAGTTTAGGTGAACTTAGTGTTGACCCTTAGTCTTATTCCCATGATTCAATGCATTTATCCTAGAATTTTCACTTCTTAATTGTTGTTAATCTCACTTTTACTTAACTTGGAAAACAACTCTTTATTTATCTATTTTGTTTGTTGATCATTGCTTGCTTGTTTGCTTGCTTTGATTGATTTTATTTACTTGTTTGAACTACAATTTCATTGATGATTCGTCTCTATAAAATTAAAAGAAACGTGAGATCTCTTAAGCACTAGTACCTTCCTCCTTGTGGTTCGATAAATTCTTAAATTGGTCATCCCGACTACAAGTTATGGCTAATCACCCCTCTTACGCCGGGACGGAGGGAGTAATTATAATTTTCACCCTTGTAGTTTAGGATATATTTAAATCATAGAGTTTAGGATTTAGGGTATAATTGTAATTTTACCCTTGTGGTTTAGAGTACAATTTTTCCATAGGGTTTAGGTTTTAGGGTATAATTGTAATTTTATCCTTATGGTTTAGAGTATAATTTATCCCTATGGTTTAAGGTTTAGGATATTTGATAGGGCCTGCCTCTTCCAAGATAATTATTGGGCCCAACGCCATGAGCTCGTGATAGTGGGACGACCGAGCACGTTCACTCTACTCTCTGGGCCCAGATGAGTCTTCCATCGACCCCACTTGGGCACTTGCGCTATCTAACCCGTGAGCTATACAGATATCCCCTAGGATTCAAATACAGGGGATATCCTAAAATGAATCACCAGAATAGCCACGTGAGGCTATGGCATTTAATGCCTACAGTGTTAGCATTTAATGTGATGTGACCTGACGATAGTCCGGAGATTTGGATGATGTCAGTTCACCAATATATGAGGCTTGCCCCTAACGAATAGAGAACTACATTATTCACCTCCAAAAAGGCACAAGATCGCCTGGAGGGAACCCTCGAGTATTCACGGCATCCTAACAAAATTATTATGTTAGATTAGTACGAATAATCCCCCTAATCACCCTTAAAACAACCACATCTGTCACGCCCCAATTTTCAATAAATTAAAAGAAAGATTTATTCGCAATTCTTTGATAATATTAACCTTTAATGTGGGTGTGAACCCTAAAATAAAATTAATAAAATATCATAAACAATGGAAATTATATAAAAGTATATCATTAGAAATTATATAAAAAAATTTGTGGAGCGCATTTATATAAAAAGCTTTCACGTAATGCATCCGACTCTGGTACGTCGACGCAGCCTCAACCTAAAAAGGGTTTGGAGTGGAAGAGGTGAGCGTTTGAAATACACTCAGTGGGTTAACTTAAATGATTGCACAGTTAAAAATAAATATGCATGTCAAATATACCATAAGATGTAACACATACCAACTTTAATAAATTACTTTGCATATTGTCGTTCGATAACTTGTGTTATTGAACCTTCATCCGATAACTTGTGTTAGTTGGTCTGTGTGCACCGGGCCATCACCTCAGTACGATGTTAGCATACTTAGAAGTACATTTTAGTACTGAACCGACGTAGTCAGTAACTTGTGTTAGCTGATTTGTACGCATCGAATCGTCACCCAGTACGATATTAGTAGGAAAATATTTATCATCGAACTAAAAACATACATGACACATAACATGACATATAAGTAACGCATATCATATCTTAACATAGCAATCATGACATAAAATGTAGCACTCGGTAAAGAGTGAAAGTTACCCCACCTTGCAAGTGTACAAAATATTTTCTTCTTTCCTCATACTTTCCCTCACTCCTCCTAAAGTTGTGTTTGTAAAGAAATGAGGGGTGGGATTATATATATATGCATTAACCCACTTGCAACCAAACAATTATCCAAATAGTAAATATATATAAAAATAAAAATAACAACTTGGTGGCTACGTTTGCCATCCATATCCACTCTTTACTTAACTATATTTAATAATAATTGGAGTCCAAATATAATTAATCATAAACACCACATACACGTGCACTAAGTTTAAGTATATTATTATTATTATTATTATTATTATTATTATAATAAATATATATACATATATTATTATAATAATAAATATATACATATATTATTAAAAATATAATATATATATATACGTATATATACATATATTATTAAATATATTATATCTTTAATAATAATAAATATATATACATATATTATTAAAAATATAATATATATATATATATACATATATTATTAAATATATTATATCTTTAATAAATATACGTAGATATATTTATAATAATAATAATAATATACTTAAACTTAGTGCACGTGTATGTGGTGTTTATGATTAATTATATTTGGACTCCAATTATTATTAAATATAGTTAAGTAAAGAGTGGATATGGATAGCAAACGTAGCCACCAAGTTGTTATTTTTATTTTTATATATATTTACTATTTGGATAATTATTTGGTTGCAAGTGGGTTAATGCATATATATTATAAAATCAAGCACTATCTGAAAGTATAATAGGATATAAATCAGAGTGAATAATACATACGTGGCAAGGAATACTTAGGCTTCTGCTCTTGTTGAGTAGTGTAATCAATTTAAATATTTAATGGGAAACAATCCCACATTAATTTTTGAAAATATGAGCTAGTTAGAGATTTAAATTATGTAATGAATAATAAAACACTTCAAGTAGGTATAATTTTATAATATTGGGTTAGTTGAGATGAAGTATGTTTGAAACATATATTTCTACTAAAGATTCTAAAGTCTAAACCACAAATTTTCAATGTGTCACAAAAAATCTAAAACCTGAGTAAAAGTTGAGTGACATTTGTGCCATCCAAATAAATGGATTAAATAACCTTGAAACTGAATTTCAATCCAAAAAACAAACAATTAGTGCTAGTTAAAAATAAAAAGATATGTTTAGAATGAAGCCCCACCTACCCACCCTACTGTACAGTTGTAATTAAATTTCAATCCAAAAAACAATCAACTAGTGCTAGTTAAAACTACTTCATTTCAATCTTGATAATCAACAACCAATAAAATGAAAGTAAAATGAAATAAATTCTAGATTCATCGGAAAGGAAACTTTACTGAGCATTAACAGACAACTTGCGATGAGTTAGAGATAGAGTCTTGCTTCGGAATGTACACAGCTGTGTCTTTGCAAAGCACAAGGTTTAACAGCCGTTGGCCTTCGCAAAATCGTACAATATATTTTCTATTGAAGAGGTATGAAACAGCTTGCCCTAACATGCCCTCTTTTTACCACACATGGATAATGGGCCTGTTTTTGTTTTTGCTAGCCTTTATTATCTCAAGTCTTTTTTATCTCATGGGGGCTATAAGTGCCTATTACTCCTATAAGGGTCTGTTAGTATCAGGCCTAAAGCAGCTCTCACTTGGGACACTTATATTGCCACATACATGATTATTCCTTCTAATGCAGCCCCTAATAAAATATGAAGTAATGGTATGTCATATGTGTATAAAAAAGGGAGTGATAAATTAAAAATATAAAGTAATCGTATGGTATGTATATGAAGTTAAAATTAGTTGGATTTAATAAATTTAAATGTATCTTTATTTGGGTATTTAAGTAGGATAGATTTTAATTTTATGTTTAAACAATATGTAAAAGTTAAGGATAATGTGTGTGAAATTATAAAGTGTGTGTAGTGAGATGATAGGATGTCATGTGACACTTTGGTATAACATCTTCTTATAGAATAAGACGTGGCAGGATGAGTGAAGTCCTTACGCTAAGAGGTTGACTTAAGGTATAGTTAAAGTATCCCTCAATTTTTATACATGTCAATTATCCAATGCACTACATCAAAGTAGCACAAAAAAAATCTAAAACCTGAGTAAAAGTTGAGTGACATTTTGTGCCATCCAAATAAATAAATTAAATAACCTTGAAACTGAATTTCAATCCAAAAAACAAACAACTAGTGCTAGTTAAAAATAAAAGATATGTTTAGAATCAAACCCCACCCACCCCCACTGTACGGTTGTAATTAAATTTCAATCCAAAAAACAAACAACTAGTGATAGTTAAAAAATAATAATAATAATATACTTAAACTTAGTGTACGTGTATGTGGTGTTTATGATTAATTATATTTGGACTCCAAATTATATTAAATATAGCTAAGTAAAGAGTGGATAGGGATAGCAAACTTAACCACCAAATTGTTATTTTTATTTTTATATATATTTACTATTTGGATAATTATTTGGTTGCAAGGGTTAATGTGTGTGTATATATATATATATATATATATATATATATATATATATATATATATATATATATATATAATCACACCCCTCATTTCTTTACAAACACAACTTTAGGAGGAGTGGGGGAAAGATGAGGAGAGAAGAAAATGTTTTGTACACTTGCAAGGTGGGGTAACTTTCACTATTTACCGAGTGCTACATTTTATGTCATGATGCTACGTTAAGATGTGATATGTGTTATTTATATGTCATGTTATGTGTCATGTGTGCTTTTAGTTCGATAACAAATATTTTCCTACTAACATCGTACTGGGTGACGATTCGGTGCGCACAGACCAACTAACACAAGTTACTGACTACGTCAATTCAGTACTAAAATGTATTTCAAAGTATGCTAACATCGTACTAGGGTGACGACCTGGTGCGCACAGCCCAACTAACACAAGTTATCGGACGATGATTCGGTCTAAAATATTTTCAACGAGTTATCGAACGACAATGTGCAAAGTAATTTATTAAAGTTGGCATGTGTTACATCTTATGGTATATTTGGCATGCATATTTATTTTTAATTGTGCAATCATTTAAGTTAACTCACTGAGTATATTTCAGACGCTCACCCCTTCCACTCCAAACCCTTTTCAGGTTGAGGCTGGGTCGGCGTACTGAGGTCGGATGCGTTGCGTGAAAGCTTTTTATATTAATGTGTAGCGCAAAAATCTTTTTATATGATTCCAATGATATACTTTTATATAATTTTCATTGTTATGATATTTTATTAATTTTATTTTAGGGTTCACGCCCACATTGAATGTTAATATTATCAAAGAATTGCGAATAAATCTCTCTTTTGATTTATTAAAAAATGGGGCATGACAGATGGTATTAGAGTGGGTCTACGTTTCTGTGGACTCGTAATTTTAAATAAATATATCTTTCTATTTATTGAAAACTGGGGCGTGACTACATCAACCCATAATTAAAGGTGGATTAATTCTGCTATCTGCAGGGTATAACTGTAATTTTACCCTTGTGATTTAGAGTATAATTTATCCCTATGGTTTAGAGTATAATTGTAATTTTACTCTTGTGGTTTAGGGTATAATTTATTCCTAGAGTTTAGGATATAATAGTCATTTAAGTATAATAAATTTAAAAATAAAATAAAAATAACACTAATGAAGGAGTATGAATTAATTAAGAAGGGTGTGGACCACAGGTTCCACCCAATTCACACTCTAAAAATAAAAACAATAAGATTAATAAAATTATATAAAACAGGGTTTATAGAATACGAAGAATAAAAAAACAAAGAAAAAATATAAATTATAAGATAAACGAAAACAAAAAAGAAGAATGATACCTCAAATGGAATGATTGAACCTGAAATAAGATCAAATAAAAGTATAAAAGATAAAATAAATTAAAGTATATAAATAGGGTTTATATAATTATAAAGAAATACAAAAATTATAGAGAAACGAAAATAAAATAAAATAAAACTAAAAAAGAAGAATGATGCTTCAAATGAGAATGAATAAGATCAAATATGAGAATGATTTTATATAAAAATAAGATCAAATAATAAGATCAAATAAAAGTATAAAAGATAAAATAAATTAAAGTATATAAATAGGGTTTATAGAATTATTATAAATAAAATAAAAAATTGAAGAGAAAAATAAAAATTAAATTTGTTTTTATATATCTTTAATATGCTTAAAGGAAAGCTTAATTTTGATGATGTGTCATCTCCACAATTTTTCTCAATTATTTAGTTATTAATTAATATAGATAATTACATATATTTATTTAAGATTTGAATAAAATATGATCAAATCAAAATTAATTATTAGTTAAAATTTAATGCAGATAAATACATGTATTTAATTAAAGATTTGAATATGGATATCATCAAATCAAAATCAAATCATATTTGAAAGCAATATATATATATATATATATATATGTGTGTGTGTGTGTGTGTGTGTGTGTGTGTGTTTTATTACTGATAGGTACGTGTTTTCATAGACTAATTACTAGGAGAAGAGTTTATAATTTTTCTTAATTATTTAATTATTAATTAATATAGATAATTACATATATTTATTTAAGATTTGAATAAAATATGATCAAATCAAAATTAATTATTAATTAAAATTTAATGCAGATAAATACATGTATTTAATTAAATATTTGAATATGGATATCATCAAATCATATTTAAAAGCAATATATATATATATATATATATATATATATATATATATATATATATATATATATATATGGTTTATTACTGATAGGTACGTGTTTTCATAGACTAATTACTAGGAGATACAAAATCAAATTGAAGTACTAAGGAATACATTCTAATATTTCATTTTTCCAAGTTTACCCATAGTAAACTTAACATAGATATTAAACTTAACACTGATGTACAATTCAATTCAGTGAATAGCAATGTAGAATTTGGTGCACACAGATGCGAACACGGACACGGACGAACCATATCAACAACACGAATACACAATCGACTGTACATTAATGTTCAAAATACAACAATGAACACCAATGTTCAAAATACATCAATGTTAAGTAATTCAATAGACAAAAATACATGCATGCACAATCGTTTTCCTCCTATTTTTATTGTACACTGATGATAAAAAAATACTAACAGAATATTATACGCTTGAATAATAAGTAAGAGTATTTATGTACACCCATGTTCAAATATAAAATTTGTGAAAACTTCTCAACCAACAATTAAATTCTATCACAGTAACACTAAAATCATTAGATTCAACAAAAAATTACAACACCCGACCCAATTCAAAAAAATTGTTCAATTGTTACTTAGTGTAAATTGGTGTACAGCGAATTCAACATTTGTACATTGGTGTACACTGAATTCCCTAATTTCACAATCGTTGAAAACCCTAATTTAATTCATAATTTCGAAAGAAAGAGAAGAGAAACGATTACAGAAACAATCTCAAGATTTTGATTCTCACCTTTACTAGCCTCAGCGAATTCGCCCCGATTCTTCTCTTCTCCTCATCGTCTTGTCGGTCCTCCTTTTTCGATCTAACATTTCTCGATCTGGAATCCTTCGTGGTCGAATCTTGATCTCTGATAGCACCACGTCGAGGGTTTATCCAGTCATCCCGATTCTGAGCCAGACCAACCGAAAAACTTGGTGGTTTTCTTGTGCTTCTGAGGCGGTGGTGAAATGGGTGTCGATGGATGAAATGAGAGGTGGTGGTCTGAGACGGCGGCGAAATGAGTGTCGATGGATGAAATTGGAGGCATCGAAATAATCGTTTGATGAGTTTCTAAAATGGGTGTTTGAGATTGATGGAATGTGGTGGGGAGAGAGGAGGGATGGGAGTGCATATATATGTATGGATAATATGGGATCTACAGAATTAAAGTTTGTATGCGTGAGTAATTCTAAAAACTCAATGTACTATGTAGTAAATATGTAAATACTTTTGTACCTAGTAGTTACTGACCCATATATATATATATATATATATATATATATATATATATATATATATATATATATATATATATATAATTTTTCCTTTGCCTATAAATAAGACTTACTATTCATTCAAAATTCACACGCACAAGAATTATTATCTCTAAGCTTTCTTCAAGTTAGTATTCAATTTTTTATTAATTTTATTTAATTTTTTTATTAAATTTGTTGTATTTTATTTTTGATTTCTTTTGATTCATGCATATTTATTTCTTTTGAATTTGAATTTCTATTTCTTTATGCTTGATGTCCAATTTTTAGATATTATTTATTTCCTCTAATATTGTTATGATTTTGTTATTGAACTATTAGAGTACAAAAAAATTCTTTTTAAGCTCTCTTCATATTGTAAACCTTTTTATACACAAATTATTCTCTTTAATCTTTTTTTTTCCAAATTCTCAAGAATTGAAGATATCTGATTTATAATTTGATCCATTACTTATAGGTACAATTTATCTATCTATATTACTAGAAGGTACATTATCTAAATTAAATCTAAATTAAAATATTATCCACTACAAATTGAACCCATCAGATACCCTTTTTAACCCTATTATAAAATTTATTGTATTAAGAAATTAATTAATTAACCATTAATTTCTCCACAAAAATCGATGGAAAATTAATCAAATCTCTCTAAAATCCCTAAGAATTCAAAATTCGAAACAATATTACTGGATACATTGGTGAATATTTCTGAATACATGGTTAATATTTTTGAATACATAGTGCTAATGTATTTTGAATACATTAATGAAAAACCATATTATTGAATATATAGTGCTAATGTAATTTGAATACATTAATGAAAATTTCTGAATACATAGTGTTAATCTCATAAATTTGTTCGTATTTTGTATTTTGAAACAATATTATTGGAAATATTTCTGAATAAATGGTGAATTTTTTTGAATACATACTGCTAATGTATTTTGAATACATTAATGAAAATTTCTGAATACATAGCGTTAATCTCATAAACTTGTTTATATTTCGATACTTATAGGATGACACCAACGGAAAAAGATTTCGTTTATGGGCATTTATAGAATGGCACTTTTGAAGTATATGCAAATAGTGTTGAATCTTACATTTCATTATATAATTCATTATAAGACATTGAGAATCAAGAAACTATTTTTGCATGCATATCACAAAATACGTATATTTATATATCTGAATACATATCACATTCTGAATACATATTCAATATTATCTTTTAACTCCATCAATCATCGTCATCCTCATGTTAAACAAAATGAACCAACCCCACAAGTATCAACTGTAACCCACAAAGCAAACCTAAGAGAATCCCCAAATCAAAACATAATTCAATAAAGAAACAGATCTAAAAGAAGATAAATTCACCAGCCTTATTCACACAAAAACTCACCTCGAACAACAACTACAGCTAAATCCCCCAATTCATTTAACTACAGACCAATTTCGATAATCCCAAGAAATGAAATATAATTTTGAATTGAGAATGGACTTCCCTATGTTGAATCCGAGGGAGCACATAAGAGAATAGAGAGATGGGACCCACTATTACTTGCATAAGTGGGGAACATTCTGGTGGGAGGCGCTGGCGAAGCGGAAGAGGGCGGTGGAGTGGAACAGGAAAAAAAAGGTAGTAGAGGTGCGTGATTTCCTTGTCGTCGGAATAGATCTGGGATCCGAGGGAACAAAAAAGAGAATAGAGAGAAGGGGTCCACGATCGCTTGCACAAGTAGCGGTGGCAAAGAGGAGGAGGGCGGTGGAGAAAGAGAAAGAAGATGCAGTAGAGCCGCGTAATTTTCTTCCATGCTGGAAACGATCTGGGTTTTTTTAAGGAAGAGACAATGGAGGATGACGTCTTTAGGGTAAATCGTGGGTTGATGAGGAAATTGTGGGTTGGTTCCGGTGATATAATAGATTGGGTATAGGGCTTTTAATTCCATGATGGACCATGGTTATTTTGGGAAACTAATTTTATATTTTTGTATCCGTGAGTAATTTTATTTAAAGAATGTACTTTAGAGTAATAATATGTATGTGTGTATTAGGTAGTAATCATTCCTATTTAATTTTGTTAAATTTTGGTATAATTTTATTTTAAATTTCTTTTAACTTTTATTTTTTATTAATATAATTTAGTTTATTTATTTTTATTTTCTTTAATTTTGTGGTGATCTTTTTTAGCTTTCAAAATTGACTTTATTTATTTATTTATTTTTGTTAATTCCAATTTATTTTGATAAATTTTGGTATAATTTTGTTTTAAATTTATTTTACCTTTTTTTATTAATATAATTTTGCTTATTTATTTATATTTTCTTTAATTTTGTGACGATCTTTTTTTAACTTTTAAAATCACTTTATTTTTTTGTTTTTGATTCCATTATTTTTTTTATTTACACATTTATCAATTTTATTTATTTTATTTCTTAGATTTATATATTTATTTATTTCTGTTAATTATCACACACATATATGAATTTTATTATATTTTTTTAATAAATAGAAATATTAAATTAGTTATTTTTATTGTTATTAATAAATATATTGATTTATTCGTTATAATTGGTGATTTATTTTTATAAATTTTGATATAATTTTATTTTAAATTTCTTTTAGCCATTTTTTTATTAATATAATTTAGCTTATTTATTTATATTTTCTTTAATTTTGTGATGATCTTTTTTTAATTTTTAATATCAGTTTATTATTTTTTTTATTTACACATTTATCAATTTTATTTATTTTATTTCTTAAATTTATTTATTTATTTTATTTCTGTTAATTATCCCACACATATATATGGATTTCCTTATATTTTTTTAAATAAATAGAAATATTAAGTTAGTTATTTTTATTGTTATTAATAAATGTATTGATTTATTGTTATAATTGGTGATATTTATTATTATTTTAATTTTATAATTATTTCGTTATATCTTTTTATTTCTTTTTATTAATACATAATACTAAATTTATTTAATTTTATGGTGATTTGGCATTTACCTAGGTTTAATTGATTTATTTTAGGGTATAATAAATATTTAATTTTCACAATTTTCTCAATTATTTTAATTATGAATTAATATAGATAATTACATGTATTTTTTAAGATTTGAATACGAATATGATCGAATCAGAATTAATTATTAATTAAATTTTTATATACATTAAAGATTTAAATATGGACATGATCAAATCATATTTCGAAGTACAAAAAATATTTAATTTTCTCTTTACCTATAAATAAGAACTTTTATTCATTCACTTCACACATAGCACAGAAACTATTCTCCCGAACCTTTCTTCAAGTTAGTATTCAATTTTTTATTTTTTTATTTAAATTTATTTTGATTAATTATTTTTTCTTTTTAATTTCTTTATTTATTTTTCAAATTTATTTGATAAATTTTGGTATAATTTTATTTTAAATTTCTTTTAACTTATATTGGTTTATTAATATAATTGACTCTTAGTTTATTTATTTTAATTCTCTTTAATTTTGTGATGATCTTTTTTTAATTTTTAAATTCACTTTATTTATTTATTTAATTCCGTTATTTTTTATTAACACATTTATCTATTTTATTTCTTAAATTTATTAATTTAATTATTTTATTTCTGTTATTTAATACATATATATATATGTGGATTTGGTTATAATATTTTCATAAATAGAAATATTAATTTTTTATTTTTATTTTTATTAATATATGTATTGATTCTTTATAATTGGTGATATTTATCTTCTTTCTTTTTATAATAATTTCATAATATTTTTTTTCTTTTTATTAAAACGTAATATAAAATTTATTTACTTTTTGTGTGATTTTGATGTGTACTAGGTTTAATTGATTTATTTTAGGGTATGATAAAATATTATTTTTTTTAAATTTAATTTATTGAATTATATTTTTTAAAATTATAATTTTAAAACTCGTGTAATACACGGGATCCATACTGGTGAGTATATATAAATAAATTAAGCATATATTGATTAAAAATTAGTTAAATATGTAAAAAGTATCTCTCATATTTACCAAATTTATATTGTAAAATAAAAAAGTAAAAATTTAATAATAAAATGCATTATTAGTATAATTAAATTTTATGATTGAAATTAAAAGCATAAATTGGACAGGTCAAGATTAAAATAGAATTATTTCTAAATAGAGTAAAATTAAAAAAAAAATGAAAAGAAAAGTAGAAGTTTAGATTTGTTTTTATATATATATATATATATATATTATAGATTTTCAAATTTCTAATTTGATTACAACCAAACAAGGCCCTTAAAAATATAATCAATGGGTTAATGGGTGATCCGTCTCACAAAAGAACATCCGTGAGACGATCTCACCCAAGTCTTTTCCTATAAATTAAGTTTACATCCTATCCTAATCTTAATATATTAAAAGTGGCTTGAGTTTGTAAAACATTTTATTCCAATTTTGTCCTTATCTATTTTTCATTACTACATAAATACCCTACCCTGATAATTAACAAATAATTTTTTAAATATTATCAATTATTAGGATGACCCTTGAGCTCCTACCATAAATCCCATTTTATAGCTTCCGTCTTTTCAATTGTTAGCATTCTTCTATGCTCTATAAGCCACTTGAGGCACATCTTGCGATTTACCTCCTCCACCAATCCCCAGGACAGGGGCCGTGGGGGCTCTAATGGTGGGTACAATATTAATGAAAAAGTAGTTACAATAAAAAATTATAATTACGTGGCTATAAAAAAGTATGACATGGTGTCTTTTCAGTTCAAAATCATCTGTCAATCCCAAAGATTATTTGATGTTGGAGGTGATGCTTCTGCTTCTTCATCTGCAACCATTTTTCTTCCCGCCTTCATAGTCACCCACGTTGTAGTTCTAAAGAGCAAAATAATTTATAGATAAATGTGTAAAGATTAAAGATAAAATGTGTTGCTTCAATTAGTTGAAAGCCTTACTGTGTTTTCCTATTGCATCTTCTGGAGATTTTAACCCTCCACAATCCTTGCAGGCTACATGAGAAGCATCAAGAATGTAATTGAGATGAAGTCTTGAAGGCAGATGTTGATGCAAATGTTCAAAAATTTATTGAGTGGGCTCTTAGGCCTTTTAAGTATTCTACTATGAGATCATGGATTCTCCTGAAAGGTAACTAACCATTAGAATTTTAGTCAAGGTTCTATGCATCTTTCTTTCTATATATATTCAAATCATGTGTTTTGCAGGGCCAACTTAAAACCAAAAAAAAAAAAGAGAGATGCTGTGAGGATTGAAGCAAAAACAAGCAACACAAAAAATCTACATTTATTGTGACATGTAAGCTTGAATTCCTATGAACCTAAGTTTTACTTTTATATTCCTTAACTGCATTAGTACATCACTTTACCTTCCAGAATTCTGTTGATACGTTTAACCAAACTCTGAAATTTAATTTTTCATTGATCAACATCGTATAGGTATTTTTTTATTTGTACCTTTAAAGCATCATGTTTATTATTAATATTATCATCATGCTTTTCCTGTGTTGTTATTATGGTAAGTTATTCATGAAAATATATCTTTTGGTAGTTTAGATATTTCCCAGGATACTGAGTGTGTCTTTTCTTTGTTTGGTTCTTATACTGAGTTTAAATTACTGAATGGCCAATTTTCAGTTACAATTCACATTAAAGTTAGAAATTCTAGCAAATAGGATTGTTAGAGAGAGAGACAGTATCTATATGTCTTGGTCGTAGTCACTTCACTTAACAAAAGCCTTGAGAACCTGCAAGGTATGATTTCCCAATAAATGGACTATCAATCTAAGTTTATATCTGTTAATGAGAACATAAAAGTTCAACAACAGCACGAAAAGATACAGATTAAAAAAAAAAGATAAACAACTTACCATAATAACAACACAGGAAAATTTGACATGGCACCGGTTCATTCACAAGGATATATCAAAGTAGAAATGCAATATAGAGGCACTAGGAGTGAGACTACTATGATGATAAATCTACATTGCTCAAAGACTAAAAAATTCAAAATCACATGGTTATTTTTTAGGTAAATACTCAGCATAACATTTAATTAGAAGCCATGAGTCAACTCTACATTACAATAAAAGGGATCCAAATACATGAATATTTGGGGTAAAAAAACATGGAAGATTTTTTATCAACCCTGCAATTTTTTTAAATCAGACAAGGCCACAATTCCAAACGTTATTGTGTGATATATTGTTTAATATTAATGAATAGCACCTGCATTAAGATACGGGGAAACAAACTCTTATATAAAAACTAATAATCTTTACCTAAAATCCAACCCCACATTGCCATTATTCTAATTCTGGGTAAATAAACAATGCTTTATCTTATATCATACAAGTCAATAATAGTCAGTCTTTATGCCAGGAAGCTTCAAGCATATAAATGTAAGAGAACAATTAAATAAACCCAAGAAAAAACACAGATTAATCTTTGGCATGAATAAAGATCAGTTTCAGCAGAATAAACCAGAAAACTAATTAACCAGTATCCAGATTGGCAATAATGCAATCTTCTCAGAATTAGCCCTTCTTCCACAGAAACCCGGCCCTAATTTGTCCATTCTGCTCAATCCTCAGAAAGTCCCATGACCTGGTTGTGTGTAGTTTTGTTTCTTCCAAGAATATTGATAAAACATATGGGTGCTCAGCAAATCAGCCCATAGGAGACTAAACATTGTAAAACATAAGTATAAAACATTAATCTTTCCAAAAATCACTCAACAAGTTATTTGAAAAACTGCTTCATCATCAAGAGTTGCAGTAAATCCATTGATGTATTTGGTATAAAAGTAGATAATTGCACCTTTGGCCTTATCAAGAATACAGTAAAGAGCAAATATTAGGATTTTAGTAAGAAATCAATATCACTAAAAGGAACTCTGATAACTCTAAATTGTCATTACCCTCACAAAATCATCTGCTCTTCTAATTACAGCCTCTAAAGATCCTCAAACCTCATCAATTGAACAACTTCCTAAGACTTCTTACATAACAAACCTGTTTTCAGGTTGTAGTATCCTCCAAGCTAAGGGAGAGAATGACAGCTAAATTAGTAGGAATAAACCAACTCTCTTTCCTGGCATGAAGTAGCATGTTTACGGAAGGTTAGAGAAAGATTAATCATCAATGAAAATCAACATAAATGAAAAAATGATACATGCAAAAGTTCGTCTCATAACAACAAAACCCTGAATATAGGAGAAAGTAATGGAGAGTGAAAATATGGTCTGTATTCCAGAAATAGATATCTTCTTTATATCCTATTAAAAGGGGAAAACACACGTGCACACATAGATAGATCAATCAAACTCAATGCATGTTTAGTTCTATGGTAAAAGGGAGATAACAATAATGGGTTCTTTATTAAGTAATGAAACAATCAACAAGCCTTAAACCCTAAATCAATAAAACAAGAAAAATCAAATCAGATGACATACCCCATGCAAGCAAGGAAGTGATGGATCGAAGAACTAAGAGCATTATAGATCAAACATAAACATTCCTCCCAAATCAAGAACATCTCAACCATCAAATTCCAAAAAATGCATACAAGCCCTAATAATAATCCAACATATTAAGCAACAATTAAAAAAATAGTGATAATAATAAAAATTGAATCAAACTGTAATTTATTGTAACTAGCAAGAAATTAGAGAAACAGGGCAGCGCAGCAATTGCCTCCAACGCACAGTTCCACAAAAAATGCACGTTATGAGGCCGTGGTCGGCGGGGGGCAAGGACAACAAATTGGCAGGGACGACATTGATTGTGGGTAGGTACCATCCGTTGGGTTGAGAGGACGGTGAATTTGAGAAGGTTCCACCGCGTTTTAAGGTTACGATGGCTATAAGAGAGAGAAGTCGATGAAGGCATATATATACATACAGGATATTTCTTCTTCTAAAATGTGAGTAAAAATAAAATTATTATGATTCCTTTTTCATTTTTAAAAATTGTTTATTAACTTTTAAAACTCCCAATTTTATGAAATTAAGTTGAAACATATCACAAGCCAAGTGACAATTCTTTACGTGACAAGAAAAATAAAGTATTCAGTTCATCAAATTGTCATGATATTAAATACATCTATATTATTTCAATATTTTTGGAATATTTTCATTAAATTTTGGGTAATTCTGGTCAATGGTTTACCATGCACTTTAAATTTATTGATGAAATTTACAATATAA
Source organism: Pogostemon cablin (assembly GCA_023678885.1). Classification (NCBI taxonomy): domain Eukaryota; kingdom Viridiplantae; phylum Streptophyta; class Magnoliopsida; order Lamiales; family Lamiaceae; genus Pogostemon; species Pogostemon cablin. The sequence goes on along the minus strand of CM042964.1, from coordinate 10,180,867 downwards.
TTGTAATTATACATTTTATTTTTTATTTTTTAAATTTAAATTTAAGAACACAAGTACACCTGCTACATCATAGTATTGAAAAAAAACAACATAAATTAGTAATCTAGCACATAGTATTACATTTCTTTTCTATTTATTTTATTCTACTTTATTCAATTTTATTTGTGAAAAAAAAATATGAGTCATTAGATCCTTTCTTGAATCGATTGAACGAGCTTGCTGTTGAGATACTTAAAAATAGTTTGGAAAGTGCTTATTCACTAAAGAAAACCAAAGAAATGCATACAATGGCAAACTCGAAAGAGTGCATAATAAGAAAAGTGAAGTTTTCTTCGTAAATGGAACTGGAGGCACAGGAAAAACATATTTTTACAGGGCATCATTGGCAGAGATAAGATTATATTGGATAATTGCACTCACCACTACAACTTCAGAGGTTGCAGCTTCTAAAATACCAAGAGGCTAAATGACACACTCAAGATCCAACAATCCGTTACATGCTAATGAATAAACGATTTGTAATATTTCGAAGCAAAGTGGCCTGGAAAAATTAATAAGAAGAGTATCACTAATAATACTGGATGAAGCACCAATGGCAAGAAGAATTATATTTGAAGCAATTGACGGAACATTTCAGGATATAATGGATAATACCGAAACATTCGAGGAAAGGTAATAATATTTAGAGGTTATTTCAGAAAGGTACTCCCAGTTGTACCAAAGGCAACAAGACAACATGCAATAAGTGAAATTTGGCTTGATCGTATCTTTGTGAAAACATGGAGAAAATAATACTATAAAAAAAATATGTGAGCCACAGGGGATAAGGACTTCACAGATTCCTCTACTTCCTAAGGAAGGCATCATCCCGCAACACCATTTAATTAGTTCTATTTACACTGATATAGAGAGAAATGCAAGATCTTGTGAGTACATTACTCAACGAGCCATCTTAACTACAACAAATGAGAATGTTGATGAACTAAATGAGTTAATAATTGAGAAGTTTCTAGGAAAAATCACAGAGTTCATCAATTTTGATAAAGTTGTCGATGCCAGCCTAGGCTATGATTCCCAGATAGGAAGAAAGAGTTTCAGGAAATTAGTACCAAAATTTTAAATACCCTATTACCAAATGGAATGCCACCTTATCGTCTACTGCTAAAGGAAAATTGTCCAATCATGTTGTTGAGAAACTTGGATCCGCCAAATGGATTGTGCAAAGGAAGTCGATTGGTCTGCAAGAGTTTTACCAAGTATTTGATACAAGTCGAGATTGAAACTGGAGAACATACGAGAAAAGAGTATTCGTCCCCCCGCATATCATTGGGCCCAGCAAATGATGAGGGATATCCATTCAAGTTTATCAGGAAGCAATTTTCAATCAGACTTTATTTTGCAATGACAATAAACAAGTCTCAAGGAAATGTTGGATTGTATTTCCCACAACATGTATTCTTTAATGTATAAAAATAAATACACATAACACATAACAACTTAATGTATAAGTTAAAAAATCTTTAAAATAAAGGACAATCTTAGAAAAATTTAACACAACAAAACATGACTGCGACGTGCATCGCATGTCCAAAAAATCTAGTGAATATAAAACTATTTTTTGTATAAATTTCTTGTCATAAAATATATATATATATATATATATATATATATATATATATATATATATATATATATATATATATATATATATGGGTCATTCTGGGATGTATCCCCATATTTATATTGTAAAATAGGTTAGTAGATAGTTTTTTTTTTAAAAAAAAATTAATGATATTATTATATTTAATAGTGTAGATTATACTCCCTCTGTCCCGCTCAAAGGGTTATTTTTGTTTTTTGGCACGTGGATTAAAGAGTATTATTATATAATATGTAGTGGGTAGTTGTATTAATGAGAGTGTGGACCCCATATTTTAATTGTATTAGAGGGGGTGTGTGGGTAGGGATGTTAAACGGGTTGGACCTGAACCTACAGGGACAAACCTATAGGGCTACGGGCTAAACGGGCAACAGGTTAAGTGGTCCATGTTAAACGGGCCGTCATTTATGCGAACCTAACCTTAACCCTAGCGGGCATCGGGCTAAATGGGCCACTAACGGGTCGGTGAATAAAAAATAAATAAATATTAATTTAATTAGAAATATAATTAAACATTAAAAATACGTCAAATGTTATTCTAATATTAATAATGAACTATAAATTTATAAGTTTATACGTAAAAAATAAAAAAGAATTTTAGAATTCCAAATACGTTAATATTATTTGTGAATTAAAATAGTTTATTTTCAATATTATTTTTTAAAATATCTCACATACATTATTCTTAAATTATTTTATTTTAAAATGACAAACCAACAAAAATATAGTAAGTTAGAGAGTATTAAATTACTATTAGACATAATTATCAATAGAAATTATTTGTTAACATAAAAAATTATTATTGATTTTAATAATTTAAGTATATTATTAATTAATTTTTTATTATAAAAAATTTAATCGGGCTAACCGGGTCAGCCCTATTAACCTATGGGCTATCCCTATAGGGCCACGGGCTAATCGGTCCGGGCCAAAAAGGACCTGATTTAAACGGGCCACTACTTATACAAACCTAAACCTATATTTTTCGGGTTAAACGGACCGGACCTATGATCCCGGACCGTATTAACATCTCTATGTATGGGTCCATGTGTGTAAAAAAGAAAAGGGGATCCTTTGAATGGGACAGATGGAGTATTAAAAGTTAATCTAACGGTTAAGATTGTTCAGGTACACCACAGTCGGACTCTCTCTCTCTCTCTCTCTATATATATATATATATATATATATATATAGACCATCTTACGTGAGACCATTTTTCACTTTTTTAAAATAATTATCACTTTCGCTATAAAATGTTATCACTTTTTAGCCGTCTTACGTATGCACTTCGTGTGAGACGTGAGACGGTCTCACACAACTCTTTTGTCACATATATATATATATATATATAGTCATATTAAATATAATTAAAATTATGAAAAAATCTTAAGACATGTTCAAGAATACTTTGATTTATAAATTATAAAAATTTTATAATGCATAAATATTTTAAAAACTAAAATAAATTTATTATTTTATTTAATATTTTTTTAGAATTTAAATTTTAAATATAAAATAAAATATAATGGGTGTAATTTAAAATAAAAATAAAAATTTGATTTTTTTTGTCAAAATCTCAAAGGTTGGGATTAAATCGTAATTTAAGTAAAGGTTGGGGTTTTTTCTGCAATAAACTCAAATCTGACGTGGCTTTTCTGCAATAAACTCAAATTTGACGTGGCAAAGGTCAACATCATGTCGGACGTCGGATAATCCTTTCCTGCCTGTTGGGTGCGTTTTGCACGAAATCTTAAGGTCGAGGTGTTTTTTGCAATTTCTCAAAAGTTGAGATTTATTTGCAATAAAAGTAAATATTGGTATTTTTTTTTTTGCAATTAACCCTTTTTTTCATTTGTTTGTTTCACAAAACTCTTCATACCCTACAAAAGGTAACATCACTTTATCCAACAACCTTAAAAGTTAATTTATTTTAAATTTATCACTCATTTTTCACACAAATATCACTACTTTATACATTTTATTACCTAAAATTACTATTTCTTTTAAATAATGTGGAACAGTAAACGTTTAAGCGTTTTGTCAATCCACGGGAAATTATGTGAAACCTCGCCTATTTTAGTTTACTTTTTGTGATGGTGAATGCAACTAACACAACAAGTGGATCACCTATTACACCCCATGTTACATCTTATGTTACATGGGGTCTAATGCGGTTCGGATCTCCTGTTACATTTTGATGTTACATCTCATGTTACAAACCGTTGGATGATTGACACGTAGGATAAACTATTCCATACCCTAACAATCAACCCTAAGGGAAAACGTTGAAATTTCTCTTTCCGCATACGTATCACTCATCTAACGCATCTAACAGGAGATGTAACACCAAAATATAACAGGACATCCAAAATCGTCTAATGGGTGACAAGTGTCCCCTTTTACACTCAATTGTGTGTAAAAGGGGACACTTATTAACATGAGATGTAACATGGGGTGTAATAGGGAATTGAATTGTAACACAACTGTTTTATTTCTTTGTAGTTTCTTAATATATTTTCGAGAAACCGCTATTATAAGTTTATAACAACTATCTATTACGCACGACATTAATTTGGTCTACAAATAAACTAGGTGCAAGAAATTATTAAACCATGAAACCGAATTAAACCCGACCCGTATACGATTGAACTACACCCTAACAAAATAAATACTCAAATCGGGTCCCATATTAACCTTCCCGCTATCCGGACTCAACATGTAGAGCGTCTCCGAATCCTTGGACCCCACCACCCTCTCAAACTGCCACCGCATGTACGCCATCTCTCCGTCGCCTCCCTCCGCCGCAGGCGGCAGCACCCCCGTCCCCATGGACACCGCCTTCAGCACCTCCATCACGTGCAGATCCTCCTCCGTCGACTCCCGCCGCACGCTGTACCCGTTCTTCTTCCCGTTGGCGAACATCGTCCACACCGGCTCCTCCAGCAGACCGCGGCACCGGTCCTTCTCCGGTCGCTTCTCGCATTCGAACGCAATCCTCAACATTCCCACCTTCAATTCCTTCTGCAGCGCGTGCGTCTGCTCGCCAGCTCCACCACCACCATCGGCAGAGTTTTCGGATTCTCCTGAATTGACAGGCTGGCGCGCCATTTCGGGTACCCGAAGAGCGTGCCGGTGACCTTCGTAGTGCCGCCGGATTTTCCGTCGGGGAGGAGGCCGCCCGGGAGGGAGGGGAGCTTGCAGACGGGGGTTATGATGGGGAGTGATCGGAAAACGTTGCGGAAGGCGCGGATTACTTTTATGGGTTTGTGTTTCTTCTTGGAGGAGGGGAGTATGAGGGTGGTTGGGGGTGGGGGAGGAGGGTGAGGCGGCGGCGGTTGGGAGGCGTCGGAATTTGGTGGAGGATCTCCCATCACCGGATTAGCAGTGTAGGAGATTTTCGACCATGAGAAGAAGAATGCAGGGTGGTTTGTGTTGTGTGTGAGAGAAAAAGCGATGTAGAGAGAGGATTTGGGTTGGATTGTTTGAATGGATGTAATAAAATTTCCAGAATGGTGATATCCGGTGGATCGCGTTGGTGATGATGCCCATTGGTCGTGGACTATAGGAATAGGAATGACAACAATTTAAATTTCTTTCCCCTGTTAACCGAACTAATAATAATAAGGGATTATTACTTATCGGTAATGATCTAACTATTAATGTACAGTAATTTATTACTCCCCCTTCTATTTTAATCTTTACATTTTGAGCGTCTCATTTTAATTTTTATAGTTCAATATGAAATCACTTAAAACAATTACTCCCTCCGTCAGCTGGATAGGTGGACATTTTGCCATTTTGAGCGTTCGTATTAAGGGTATACATTTCTCTTTTTAAACACATGAGACCCACACACATCACTAATACAATAAATATATGGAACCTCCACACCCCACTAATACAACTGTCAACTACACATTAAATAATAATACTCCTTAATTCAATTGCAAAAAGCAAATGTCCACCTTCCAGGTGGACGGTATTACTATGGATCCTCATTCAACACTAATATATCTACCCACTTTACATTATACTTCCTCCGTCCGGTTCTAAGGTGTCCGTTTGCTTTTTGCACGTGGATTAATAAGTATTATTATTATATGTAAAGTGTGTAGTTGTATTAGATGGAAGTGGCGGGTCATATTGTATACTTTTTTACTAAATAGGGGAAATAGATACCTTTGAACCGGACGTAAAAAATAGTAAAATGTACACCTTAGAAGCGGACGAAGGGAGTATATTATATCTTTCTACCCATCATTCATTAAATTACTATAATCAACGTGCAAAAAACAAATGTAAGCATTGAAACGGGACGTAGGGAGTACATAATACTCTTTCCGTCGAGTTTGGATCCTCTGCGTCATTTTGGTGTAACATCTCTTGTGCTACTCTGTTGGATGAGTGATACGTAGGAGAGAAGAGTAAAACTATACTCTAAGTCAATCAGTAAACCCTAGGAGCAAATGATTGGATTTCTCCACCCCCACGTGTCATTCAACAAGGAGATGTTATAAGAGATGTCACACCAAAGTGTCACAGGACATCTCGTGCCCTCTCGGTACCCTAAAATCGTTCACCTATATTGTACCACGAATATTAAGAAAATGTTATTTTTTGACTAACTTTATTGACTTTTAGGGGTATTTGATATTTTTAGATAATAAATAAAATATGTATGTTATGTGTAGGAAGAAGGGATATGAAGACATTTTTGAAATAATGTTACTTTTTGAGGTTTTAGATTAAAATGATGTCTCATTTTTTGGGGGTGAACGATTATGTGGGAAGAACAAATGAGGAAATAATGAACGGTCTTCAAGGACAGAGGGAGTATTTTTTTTAAGCATTACTCTTATTAATGATTAATTTATAAACAAAAACTTGCGTGCCCCCGAGGACACAGTGTTCCCAAATCCTACATTTTTCGAAAGGTATACCCTTTAGTATTAAATAGTATACTCTTTATTTTTAAATTTTTTTTTTAATCAAACATTTATAATATTCATATTTCGATATACCTTTTCAATGAAAAAATTATACCATTTTTATTAAAGTATATACTCTTTAGGACAAAATTGTATATTCTTACACACCTTATGCATCCGAGGACATAAGAGACCAACTTTAATTTATATTCAAGATATGCACTTAATAATACTTTGGTTGAACACTAATGTGTACTAAATCAGATAAAATAGCAGACGCATATTTCTCTAATAGCAACAACCCCACTCTCTCTTAAGCCTCCAGCTATCAATACTTTGGTTGAACACTACTCTAAATCAGATAATAATGAATACCAATGTGCATTTCTTGATGAATGCCGTAGCTGGTTGATGCTATTTTGAAGTTGAAATGAGCAGAATTTTCTTTTATAACGATGTGTTCAATAAACTAATGCACACATGCATTCAGCAAAAAAGGTAACAAAAATTGCTCACCGTTCTCAAGAATATTTGCTTTATTGATACAACACATTTGACATTGAACATTACAAAATAGCATATTTCATAAATCACACGGACACACCTATTCGTGTTCTGCAACGCTACAGAATGCATATTAATTTTTGTTTATCAATTTGATCGGAAGAAAATGAGTGAGATATTTAGGGAAAGATTCAAATAATTATAATAAATAGTTTCTTAATACAATGCATACTAATGTAAGGATGAATATTATGGGTAAAACAAAATAATTTGTAATTTTTTGAAGACAATGTATCGTATAGTAATAATACTTAATAGTAACATAGTGTATTTAAGTATTACAAATTATCCTTTATACCCGGGTGCACTGTGCATTCACTTTCATAAATTTATATACTTTTGCATAAATATATATATACTAATGAATAAAAATGTATATATTTTATTAGTTAATTTTCTGTTAGTCTTTTTAATGAAAAATAAATGTAAAAAATTATATAATTATTAAGAAATATATACTCTCTCTGTCCTGTCCTTATGATTACGTTTTGCTTTTTGAACGTGGATTAATGAATATAGTATTTTAATGTGTATTGAGGTGAGAGAAATAATAATTTAATGTAAAGTGGGTATGTGTATTAGTGGGATGTGTGGGCCATGGAGAAAGAAGTAATTAATTTGTGTGAGTCTCATATGCTAAAAAGGAAAATGTAACCATTAGGATGAGAAGCCCAAAATGAAAATATGTAACCATTAGAATGAGACGGATGGAGTATACACTATTAAATAAAAATTTATACAGCACACATACAACCAGATGCACATGATATCAACTCAACTATTAATTACTATTCCCAATAATAATTATTGATAATTTATTTATTATTATTATTATACGTAAAACGGTGTGACTTAGTGACGGGTGCGTTAAGATGAATAAAAAAAGAGTGATAATATTTTAATAAAAAATACTCTAATACTATAGTAATAAAAGAAGTGATAGCGATTTATTAAATTACTTCATGAATTATTTAAAGTATAATAATTAATGAAAAATAATAATATTTTTGATTAAAAGTGATACTAATTAATTTAAAAACGTAAAATTACCTCATTGAAGATCTCAAGTGTTGCTTTAATAATAATAATTTCTTCCTTTGTTAAAAAAAGGAATAATTACTATTAAGTACACACTTAATATCTATTATTACTATGAGATACATCAATTTAAAATAATTAATCCTACATACAAAATATTAAAATCAATTACCCAATATATCTCCAACTTAATGTGACTTAACAACTTTTATGCTACACATACATAACATTAAATACTTTTTTTGCTGCACATAATATTTATGACTTTTTTTGCGGCACATAAAATTTTTTTCATAACATTTGCTACACATAAATTTTTTGTTGCACAATGATTGTGTAACTGTTTGTGTTTAGCCCAAATAGTAATTTTAGTCGAAATTGATCAAAATAATAATAAAAAAATATATTAACTTATATCAATATGCGACGTTATGCATGTACTCCTCCAAAATCACCCATATTTTTTTAGGGTGATGCTAAATTCCATAATATGGACATTCATATACTTTAAAAAATGTATTTTTACAAATTTACCATTTAATAAAATAACTCTAAACCCTACCAATATAAACCCTTAAAACTATAAACCCTAAATTATTATACCTTGAACCACAAAATTAAGTTTAGTTTAAATGGATGTTCAGAATATGAACAAACATTATTACCCATTTTTTTATGTGAATATTAGAAACGTCGTCCAAATAAAATTTTGTTTGTTGATAACCTTTTTCACTTTCTTCTGTTAATTAAGAATGCAACTGCTATGGATTATACCAGACGATTTTAACTATTAGATTATATTTTAATTCGATCTCCATCATCAAATAAAATAAAAATAAATAATTTTTTAATAAATAACTACCCACTAACCCCTATTTTTAACTCATTAACTCTATGTGCACCAATAGACCCGATGCACCAAATAATCACATGATATATATATATATATATATATATATATATATATATATATATATATATATATATATATATATATATATATATATATATATAAGTGGTATTTTTTTTAATTATTATTATTTTATTTTTTTTTATAAATCGTATTATAATACTATTTCTTTGGCTTTTTGTTAATAATAGATTTTGCCGTCGTTCTGAAACGCCGAAGAATCTACTAAGCTTCTCCAGCCTTCAAACCCAAGTCTTCCTTTTCTCTCCTGTTTGCTATTCTGTTGAAATACACAATTACTAGGGTTGCAGGCAACACTGAGAGATGCCGGATTTTGGGGATGAATTCATCTTCGAAAGCTATAAAATCCCATGGCTTATTTGGATCCAACTTCTTGTTATGATTCTTCTCATGATTCTCCTGTTTTTCGGCCTCACCATCTTCACTTCAGACGAATCCACCTCCTCCTCCGCTCGCGCGTCAACTGCCCAACCGACCAATCTCAACAAACCTACTTCTTCCCAAAGAAGAACCAAGGTTTGTTAATTTAATTCTTCAATTTATTTGCCCTTCAGAGTATAATGATTTTGGTTGCTAGCTATTGACAATTGGGGGAATTGAGATTGAAACTCTCGATTTAATGAAGTTTAGTGTTGGTTTGATAGGAATGCCTGATAATATTAGTAGTAGTGTGTGAATTAGATTGAAAATGGATGGTCGGATATAGGGACTTAAAATTTCATAAATCTTGGTTTCTTTGATAGTCTTTGATTGATAATCTTTTGGCTATAGTTGGCTGACTTAGTCTTTGATAATCTTTTTATCTTTTCGGTATCTTGCCTCGTTATACTGCTTTCAGCATTCAATGGAATTACATTTATCTTACATTATGAGAATTACATTAAATGGCAACTCGATAGGTAGCTTGTATCAAAGCATATACTGCATCTGTACCTTTGATTTCCACCCATAAGGAGCGTAGTTTCCAATGGTGTTTTCCATTTAACATTAATTTATGTGGTCGACCGGCTAAGGAAGGGAAGAAAGACTATGATTCTTCAATGAATCATCATCTCTCTCTTCTGTAGTCTTAATTTTCAAAATGCCATATATATAGTATGTCCCAATATATATATATATATATATATATATATATATATAAATATATAAAGATTTCTGGCTTTGTGTGGTGCAATGCTGCTTAAGGTAATCTTGCACCTGATTAGATATTGTTTGTATTGATTAAGAATTTAAACAGCTGGGTTCTGGTACCTAGCTCATGGATAATTATCTCTAATTCCATATTGAGTGCAGCTGATATATTTAATTAACTGAAAGCCCAATAGGTTGTTGTTAATGAGGATAATATGATTTGCGCAATCCTTAAATATACCTGTGTAATTTTATAACCTTCTGTCAGTTAGATGTTGGTTCCATTGAATATGCAAATTTGTATGATACATTTAAACTAGTTCAACCAGCTCAACGCTTGAATTCTGGGGCATACAGTAATGTTCTTTGTTTAAATTGTTAGAACAATAATGGCTTTAATCTCCTCTATTTTTCTGGGTTTTTTTTTTTAATTAAAAAGAAAGGATCTAATGTGCACCACTAAAGAATGGTTTAGTTTCTGTGCTGAGTATTATTTAAATTAGTTGTTTCTAATACCTATGGTTTCAAAGTTGATTCAAAGTTGAAGCCTAAATCTGTGGAGTCCTAGGAAGGAGAGTAAAAGTCTTAAGGTGTCCTTTTAAAATCATGTTACAGATTTATAAACAAATTAATTGTAAGATTTTGTATTTGTTGTCTTAATATGTGATCAGCTTTGCTGACAAGTAGTATGGACCTTGAAGGACATTGATGGGGGGTTGTGATTTGTTATCCCTTGGCAGGTAGAAGCCCAGAGAAGTAGGAGGGATGAAGGAGTTAGTGCAGAGGCTATTAGAGAAGAAGGTCAAGTTGGGGAGGAATCCCCTCCGAAGGACTCACCATTTATCAGAATTTTCGGACGTCCAAACCACCCCTGCAACTTTTTCGGGCTGGCAAAACGAGCAGTTTTTAAGTGTTTTGGCTTGGAATCCAGCTCTGAGCTACCCAACAGCCATCAACATGATAAACAAGATTGATGCACGGAAGAAAAGAAGTTAATTCTAGAGAGTGAAAGCGAACGAAGGTCTTAAATCTTCTGTAGATATTTCGTGTCTGATAGATGTACATTGTGCTATTAACAGCAAGGTAGTTGTTTGTTTTCAAGTGTAACTGAACCCACCATTGCTGATGGGCTCCAATTCTTTAACAAAGCTAGGCATCTACTTGGGTTTGTTTTGTTATGCTTTTTCCTCATCTTTTTGTACTAATGAATACCATTCATATTTCATGGATTCTGCACCTTTATCCCTCCATTTAACTCAATCTTGTCGATGACCTTATCTATTTTATAGAGTGGGTCGATTGATAATCGGATCAAACTACTCGATTCTTGATTGTTATTGTTTAAACATAACAAGTAAGATTAGGTTAGATGTATTTCTACATTTTGCTAAGATTTGAAATTGTTTTTGAGCTGAAGAACTAAGCTACAGAGATTGAATGGTGTGTAATGAATTGTAGTAGCGAAATTATGAATTTAATAGGGAAATTATGGAATGTAGTCTTCTCGCTTTACACAGCCACTAATGGGGCTAATTTATTAAAATATAGCAGTTTTGAAAAAAATTTAATTAAATATAGAAGTTGCATGAATCTTTAACGTATTAAGTGGTAGCGGCTTTCCCACGTGGAGGAGAGAGGGGGCATCATTTTTGAAGAAGCGAGGGTGCAGGATGTTTGACCTTCATTAATTACATCTAGCAATTAATGCTATTACCTGCCTCTTATTAATTACAACACATCACGTAGGGGATGAATTTTGATAATGATAAAGTAATGATTCTTTTATTATTAATAACCAGTAATAATTACTCAATTATATAAATAAATTATTAATTTAATAACAAATTTTAAAGTCAAACTTTTGTTATAATAATAAATAAAAGAGTTAGGTTTAATAACAAATTTTTAATTCACAATTGGAACTTTGATTATTAAACCCAACTTTTTTTAATAACATATTGACATTGTTATTTTTTTCGAAATTTAAAAAAAAAATTCATTTAAATAAAAAATTTTAAATTTTACTATTTGAAACCAAATTAAATGAGTCCAATTGCGGTGCACTTGGTACACCGGTATATCCGGACGATTTTAACCGTTAGTTTATCCTTAATCTAATTTCAACCATTAAATAAATTAATATAATTAAATTTATTTTTTTAAAAAAACACTCACTACCCTTATTTTACCCTATTAACATTGGGTGCGCCAGGTGGGTGCACCCCAAAATAACCCCAAATTTTAATAATAAATTCATAATTACGTTTTTTTATTTGTATAAATAATTTTACACCTCCTAATAAGAAAATAATACACAATCTAACAATTACAACTCACTTTAATTTCAAAATTGCAACTCCTTTAGAACTCACACAACACAATTAATTATTCTATATATGACACACACATAATACTAATACAACTACACACTTCACATTAAATATTATTTCTCTCACTTCACTACACATTAAAATATTAAATTTCTTAATCTACATGCAAAAAGCAAACGTAAATGTTAAATCGAGATGGATGGAGTATATATGAATTATAAAAAAATAATATTAAAAAAATCTAATATAATGTGTCAGTATTTAAATTTTATTTGAAAATATATAATTAATTTAATATTCGATGCAATGCATGGGCTTTATACTAATTAATTTATATGAAGTGATTAGTTATATTAACAATAAATAGTGTGCATATATGAAACCTTTTTTTCTAAAAAGTAAAATTGATACTTTCAAGTTGTGTAGACGAACCATAAAAATGACAAATGAAATAACATATTTTTATTTAAATAAAATTTTCATACTAAGAAGTTTACTATTAAATTATTTAAGATTAATAGGAATGTCTTACTTAATCTTTCAATTCTAGTATATATGGCCTCCTGTGCCACATCTAGGATGCTGTCTCTGCCTAGTGCTTCGACGTCTAATAGGCTCTTCAGGTTCATTTTGGGTCGTATTCTTATTTTTATTAATAGCAACAGACGATGGACCCTCGTGTTCTCTAGAACTCCAATAAAATTGAAGTTCAAAGGGTATAGCTGATACTGCATGTCGTGGAGGTTGATCATTTCCCGTTTGCAAAAGTGATGTGGATGATGACCAATATGGAGAAATACCCTGCAAATCAACATCTTCCTCTGTTGTTGATGGTACATAACAATCAGGTGTTGAGTAATCTGTCATATATAATAAAACAACAAAACATTAAAAATTAGAATTTCTATAATATTAATAATAATTAGCTAATTTTTTAAATATATACCATTTTGTGGGCGAGATGTGTACAGAAGATCTAGGCATATCAGGGTAAGATGATGTCTCTAAAGGTGAAATATGTGCACTTCTGCGCCTTCTTTGACTCCTTGTATTGTCTTGTTGTGCATTTTCATTTCTTTTTTGGCTTCTAGATGTAGACGGTCCAGCAAGATCAAAGTAGGTGTTAGTCCATCTCCTTTGGCTTGCAGTGATTTCATACACATGTGTATCGCCTAATGAGCGTGGATCTGTAAAATATGGAGGGCGTTGTACCATTAGTCTATCCAAATTTTTGATAAGTCATATTTTAACACGATTATTTGGTGGTAATTCAACTCTATTTAATTTAATTATATTTATTTATGTGCTAATATTGATTTATTTTGTATTTAACAGATTATTGCTTTAATTATTTGAATTGATGTGGAAACAGGTTATTAAAGAAGCAAATAAGGAAATAAATCAGCCAGCATATTTTTAGGATCGGATCTCCCCAAATCTGTATAAGGCTCGATCAAAAAGAAAATAAAAGAGAAAAGAAAAAGATCCTGGAGATATTTTTGGAAGAGAGAAATAATGAAAGAGATCAAGTAAGATTACTTTGGGATCAAGACACATTTATTTATGGGAGATATTTTATTTTTTTTGGGGAAACAGATTAACGTGATATTCCAGAGCAGAAGAGAACGTGAATTACACCAGAAAAGAACGGAAGTAGTGGTCTCTTCTCTACAGTGCAGTTTAGGCGTGAAATTCAAGAAGCAATCGACATCAATCGATTTTTATTATTTTTAATTTTATTTTTATTATGAACATACGGGGCTAATCCCCTTTTCTAGTTTAGGATTCGTGAACCTCCCGTTAAATTGTTAATTTAATTATTTAGGATTTTTATGTTGAATCTAGTGTGCAAGTTTATTCTATTTTATGCTTTGATATTCTTCATAGTAGTTTAATAATTATTTTGCTCTGATCAACTAATTTAATTATTTTATTGCTTACTGTTATTCCATGAACTATAATCCATAATTGTTGTAGGAATTGGATTAAGTAACAAATAGTTATTATCCCCTCTAGGTGTAATAGGATCTAGATTGTATGATACCTAGCTGGATTTCGTAGCCTAGTAATCATATGTTTAGAGTTTTAATGCGTTTATGAGTTCGAATCCATAGGGTCACTTATAGATAGTTCAACTTAGTGGTCGTACCCTAATTGATAAACTTAAGAACATTTGGGTTGATTGGTCGTACCGTCAATCTAGGGATTTGAGTTTGTGCATTAGACTAGACGTTTAATTCCTTTAATTAATTAATTTAGTAAACGGGAGGGGATCGTCATCCTAAACTAGGTTTTTATCACTTGATTAATTTAAATATTAATTTTAGTATACTTGATTATTAAAAATATTGAATTAATTTACTATTCGCGTAATTTACAATTTTTCACAATCAAAACCCCCCTCTATTTATTTTATGTGTTTGCAACACTTGAATTTAATTTAAATTTTATTATACTCTCTTGGGTTCGACCCGTACTTGCCACTATACTAAGTATAAGTGTAAGTCGGAATTAAATTATATTTTGGTAGGCAAGCGACAACTTATCAAATTTGGCGCCGTTTGCTCGGGGAGTAAAATTGAATTTTGTTAAATTTTTGTGTTTCTGATATTTTTCTGCATTTTTACAGGTTCTGGAATTTTTTCAAATTTTTCTGGAATTTTTTAAATTTCCAGTTACACTGACACTGAACCCTTCAGTGTCAGTTGTCCCCTGTTTTCAAAAATTTTTCTATGAATGATTACTCGATCTTCAGGTAAAAACAACTTGAATACATTCCAAAAATTGAGAGAACTGCCCGGAAGTTGAGAAAGGAATCCCGGAAGAGGAAGAAAACAAGTTCGTCCACTGACGGAACTGTCGAAAACTTACCGAACTTGAACTTGCAGCTGGTCCAGTTCATCTTGAAGAGGAGAATTCTGATTTCTCTGATTTGGAGGAGGAAGATACTGCAGACTCTGAGTCGGGAGAGGAAAACATGGCTGGAAATGAGGAAAAAACTTTGAATGAATTGGCAAATCCGGACGTAGTCCATCAGCCATTATGCATTAACTTTTCTGCAATTACTGATAATACTGTACTTGAATTGAAATTGAGATTGATTCACTTACTTCCTGCTTTCCATGGTCTTTCAGGTGAAAATCCTCACAAGTTCTTGAAGGAGTTCTCGGTTGTATGCATGAGCATGAAACCAACCGGAGTGATGGAGGAACAAGTCAAGCTTAGGGCATTTCCCTTTGCAGTAAAGGACATGGCGAAGGATTGGCTATATTATCTCCCTCCCGGATCGATAAATACTTGGGCCGAAATGGAGAAGCTTTTTCTCCAAACTTACTTTCCGGCCACTAGAGTTGTTGTCTTACGCAAGGAGATATCTGGAGCTCGTCAGATGCAAGGGGAGAGTTTACATGAATATTGGGAGAGGTTTAAACGCCTCACATCAGCATGCTCCCAACATCAAATAAGCGACCAGCTGCTATTGCAATATTTCTATGAAGGGCTGTCGATCATGAATCGAAACATGCTTGATGCAGCTAGTAGTGGAGCTTTTATGATGAAAACACCTACTGCTGCTAGAGACTTGATTGCTAGCATGGCTGCCAACACCAAACAGTTTGGCACACGTGATCCATCAGTTAGAGAAGTGAATGAGGTCCATGATTCTAAGTTGGAGGAAACTTTGAACAAGTTGACAATAGCTGTGGAGAATCTTGCTAAAGAAAAAGGGGTAAACCCTCTCTCTTGTCAATATTATTTAACTAATGATCATTCTACTCTTGATTGCAGGGTTACACCCAGTGAGGAGCAAGTTAACGCCATGGGGCGACCCTATGATCCCTTCTCTTAAACCTACAATTAGGGTTGGAGAGATCATCCTAATTTGAGGTATGGTAGTGGACAAGGAGAAAATAGGGGGCAACAGCAGTTTCAAGAGCAAAGAGTGGTGAATAGGCAACAAGATCACCATCAGGATGGTGGAAATCGCCAACAAAGCGGGGCAAGTTCCGAAGCTTCATTTGAGGAAATGATGAAAGAGATGGTGCCAACAATCTGAAATTCCAAGTGTCTACTCAGACGTCCATCTAAAACTTGGAAAATCAGATGAGTCAATTGGCTACAACTGTAGGCCAGATGCAAGCTCAAAACAGTGGAAAGTTGCCTTCACAAACGGAGGTTAATCCTAAGAATGTGAGTGACATTACACTGCGAAGTGGGAAACAGTTAGAGGAGGTTGTACCGCCCAAAAAGCCTGACCAAGACATGGAAAAAGATGATGTAAAACCTGCTAGAATAGTAGAGGATCAGACCTATCAGGTTGGGGTGGAAAAATCTGATGTGCAAAAACGTAACACTGACACTGAACCCTTCAGTGTCAGAAGGTCCAAAAAAAATCAGGTTAAAAATTCTGACCCTATTCCTTTTAATATTAACCATTTGTCTTTTCTAAGCAGGTTTAGGAAGCCGGACACCACTGGAAAGGATAAACAATTACTTGAAATGTTTCGGAAAATGGAGATCAATTTACCTCTCATTGAGGCGATTAAGCAGATTCCAAGATACGCCAAGTTCTTGAAGGAGCTGTGCACCAACAAAAAGAAGTTGAAAGGAAATGAAAAAGTGGTGATGAGAGAAAACGTTTCAGCTGTCTTCCAGCAAACGTTACCTTAGAAGCGCAAGGATCCTGGCATGTTTGTGGTTCCTTGTAAGATTGGAAGTTTTAAGGTGGAGAGAGCCATGTTGGACCTTGGAGCATCCATCAATGTGATGCCTCGATCAGTGTTTAAAAAATTGGGTATGGGAGAGTTGAAAAGACTGGAGTTGTCATCCAACTTGCTGATCGAAGCCAGGCATACCCAGATGGAGTCATTGAGGATGTTCTCGTTCAGGTAGACAAACTTGTATTCCCTGCTGATTTTTATGTGTTAGAAATGAATGAACACCCATCGAATTCCACTTCGATTTTGTTGGAGAGACCATTTCTCAACACTTCACGTACTAAGATAGATGTGAGTGAAGGTACTCTCATGATGGAATTTGATGGGCAAATAATTAAATTCAACATATATGATGCTATGAAATACCCTGATGATGTTAACATGCTTTCTGTTGTGAGTACTATTGAGCCTATGTTTAGAGTTTTAATGCGTTTATGAGTTCGAATCCATAGGGTCACTCATAGATAGTTCAACTTAGTGGTCGTACCCTAATTGATAAACTTAAAAACATTCGGGTTGATTGGTCGTACCGTCAATCTAGGGATTTGAGTTTGCACATTAGGCTAGACGTTTAATTCCTTTAATTAATTAATTTAGTAAACGGAAGGGATCGTCATCCTAAACTAGGTTTTTATCACTTGATTAATTTAAATATTAATTTTCGTATACTTGATTATTAAAAATATTGAGTTAATTTATTATTCGCATAATTTACAATTTTTCACAATCAAAACCCCCCTCTATTTATTTTATTTGTTTGCAACACTTGAATTTAATTTAAATTTTATTATACTCTCTTGGGTTCGACCCGTACTTGCCACTATACTAAGTATAAGTGTGAGTCGGAATTAAATTATATTTTGGTATGCAGGCGACAACTTATCAATTTTGAACAAGCTCTATACTACTTCTACGTAAGTTTTCAAATGAGTCTCTATTTTTGAATGTAGCCTCAGTACTACAGATTCTAAGTTGTTCCATTGATAGGATCTGCAAAGTCAGAGAAATGCAAACGTAAGCTAAAGGCATAACTGTCTGATCCGCATCAAGCCCGATTGCGATCAACAACTTATGTTTATACTTAGTATATAGGTGGTACCGTCAACACTAATGACCTTACGACAATGTTTAAAAGCTTCAATGTAAGGTCCAAATGCCCAGAAAACATACCCTAATGTGTAGACGTCTTGTTTGTCACAAGCCTTGTGCGACCACTCCACAATTGTCCCAGTATTGTATTTTTGCAAAGCTCCCATGTACTTAGGCAAATAACAACATGAGCTCTCCCAAGTTCCATACACATTCTCTCTAGCACGCTTTAATGCGTGCCATACTGTATGATATGAGACATCACAATTATACTCCCGATACATAAATTCTTTCACAACCTTGATCTCTAATGCTGGATTAATCTTGACCAAGCTCATTAAAGCTTTAGGAATTTGATTTCTACCCAAATTTTTATGACTTTTGGATACTGCATTCATAAGACAATTGTGTGGCGGTCATAACTTTGTGATTATCCATAACGAACATTTTTTGGAGTAAATTGCCCGAACATACCAGTTGCATTGATGCGACGACATGCTATCATCTCTATTCTCCACATTTTTCGTGATACATTCAACCTTCCACACTGTGGGGCAACTCTCCACAACTTTGAACTCACGTCTAGCATGATTTAATGAATAATCTTTTACAACAGACTGAACATGTTCTTTATCTTTGAACATCATTCCTCTTTTCAACTCTCCCATGTCAAAGTCATACACTGTAGCACCTCCTGATAAATCAACTGAATCCATAGGTACATGTATAAGAGATTCATCAAAATAAGGTACTTCTGATAAGTTAGGATGTGGTCGCACAAGTTCTACAATTGCAAACCCTCATCTTCTTTATCAAACAAATCATCGTTTTCTGAATCATCATTACTTGGTTCAGAGTACGGAGTTTCTTCTATACCATAATGATCAGAGGTCAAGTACGGAGACTCGATGGCATTTTCATTAGAATTTTCATCTTCACACGAAACACCATTGACTCTCAAATAAGGTGACCCACCATGAATATTCGCTTCACGTAATGTGGGCATTTCTAAGTCACCAACAATATATGATGCATATTGTGTCATCTCATTGCCAAATTCTACACGTGCTGCTGGTAATAATTTTTCTGCTTCAACCGTTAACTCAATAGATCTTAAACCATTACTCGAATCAAAAAAGAAATGAATGTCATTGTCATTGTTTATTGGAACCACTTGTGAGTTGCTATTGCATGTGTATCTAGTGGACACCTTCAGCGAATACTCATTCAAATCTAATCCAGTCATTTGAGACAACAATATTTGTAGACTATGCATATCAATTCTACGATCAACTGTATTCGCTCCGATCATTACTTCATCAAATAACACAATAATAGCAATTGGATTTGAACTTGCCATAACCCTAAAGATATTAATTGATTATTAGAACTTTATGTTAATTTTAACACACAAACATATAACTACAATATTATAATATATATATTAATACATTATTTAATAAATGCATTATTTAATAGATAAAATTACACATAAATATTTATTAATTTAATAATATATAATAATTAATTAAATAAAATTTAAATAATAAATAGAAAGTTTAATACATATAATTTGGAATTGCAAGTTTAGGTTGATAAATTCATCATAAAACATACAACTTTTAATAGTTCATTTTGAAAAAATGGCACCGGCTATGATTTTTCAAAATAATGTCATTTTTTTAAAAATATAATTAAATTTTAAATTAATATAAATATTAATGATTTGATTTAACTAATAAAATTAAATTAAACATAAAAATAAAAATAATGTAAAAAATTATTATATTAATAATCTAAATTATAGATATTATTTATCAAAATATAATAATTTAAAACAAAATTTATAAAAAAATAATTAATGAAGATCAATCGGCCACAAAATTGAATAAGTATTTTATCAAGCAAATCCATGCTCGAAATCTGATCGGAGCTGTTCACAACTTATACTAATTTAAATTATTTTGACTTTTTAATTATTATTAAATTTAGTAGTTTATTTAGTATATTTTACACTATTGTGTAGTGACACCTAAAAAATGTATTCATAATACTTATTAATGCATTGGCATATAATACATTTTATTAAAAAGTCACTTATTACTACAAGTTCATTATTTTTTTTAATGTTGTTTATACTATACTATTAATATATTCTGTTATTAAACTTTTATTTATTCAATAGTAGCAGGAGCTTAACTAGTAGATATATCCAATTGATCCAGAGAAAACTTGTATAATATTTTTTAATTATTTTTTATTAACGTTTTAACTTTGTTTACTTTTAATATAAGATTATTAGTTAAAATTAATACATAAATTGTATAATTTGAATTAAAATTAATTGATTCTATTTAAAATTATATTTACTGCATTATAACTTGATCTGTTACTATTTCGTGTTATTTTTATCTTTACTATTAAATATATTTTTTTAATAATTATATATTTTTTCAATCAAATTAATTTACATATATGCTTAATTTAATTATGTTATTATTATTAAAAGTAATTTTAATATTCATACTTTGAATAAGTCATTTAATTTTTATGATTAATAAAAAAAATTATTTTATTAATTTTTATTGTTATCGTACACTTATTACAATTATTTTTTTAAAAAAAACCAAAATGGTTACTTTATGATTATATAAAGTCTTTAAAAGTTGAAGACTTTTTTTTTCAATTTATTATAAAATTTTCAAAATTACGCCAATTTAGTTAAAATTTTCGAATCTTGCAAGTTTTTTTTTCGAAACATATAAATAAAATTTATTATATAAAATTTTATCATATAATGAATTTTACATGTTTTAGAAAATTTTCTAGTAGTGACCTATTATTACTATTTTATGAATGACATGTATCAATGTCATTAAAGCTTTTTCTAGTAATGACATTACTATAATTATTCCAATATTAACACATATAAATATCATAAAAGATTCAGAGTAGTGATTCAAAAACAATATAATAAATAACAACATAACGTATCAAATAATAAAACATTTAAGAATATTTAAATTTAAATGTATAAAGAAAGTGCGCACCTTAAAATTATCAAGTTCAAAGTTGAGAATGGTCCTCTAGAACACCACGTGGAATACTAATAATAGTACATTTGTATCACCTTTTCAAAATAAATTCAACCATCAGACTATTACAAGAACAATAATAATTGAAAATGTTAAAATTAAAAATACTAGAAAAATAGAGAGTAACAAAAATACTAATTAAACACTTCCCTTACACTTTATTCAAGTGTTGATTGTACAAAGAAAATAAAGTTTGTAGAGTTATGAAATAAAACTGAGGTGAAAAATTTTTTCCTAAGGAGAAGAAATTCTAATCACTCAACATTGAGTGGAGAAAAGTGATGCATGCTTGAAAGCTGTGAATATGAAATGAAACTATTAAGCTAATGCACTTCTCTTCTCTGTATATAAGGAGATAAAATTTGGTGAGATGATAATAAATTCACGTGAAAGTGTTACAGTTAAAAAAAAAAAAAAGTTTAACATGATCACACACATATATGTCCACTTTAACTGACTTACAATATTTTGTTGACCAAAACAGGTGGTCAAAATTACATTCCACTGATTACCAAGCAACCCATGTGATTATATACTCCTTTCAAAGGTTTGTAGCTGTTGGTAAAAGGAGGCGCCAGTGCAACTGCGCTTTTAAATAGCACAAATTATTATTATTATTTTAATTTAAGTACCGGCACATGCGCCACTTCCAGTGGCGCTTCTTCGGACATCCTGCACCCTCTCTCCTATATGTGGGAAAGGTATCAATGTTAATGGCGTTTCCACTTAATATGTTAAAGGTTCATGCAATTCCTATATTTAATTAAAAATCTTTCAAAATTGCTATATTTTAATAAATTAGCCCACTAATTGTGAGGTTTTTTTTTAAAGAAAATTTCAGTTGGTGACGTAGACGATGCATATATGGAACACACGAATTCAAATTTGTGCACTAATTACCGTATCCCCATAAGAACACAAGAGTTTTACAAAAACTCTTGTATTCCCATGGAGGGCACGGTGTGTGTCCGTGGGCACACGAGTTTTTGCCAAATATATTAATAAAAACATACTATACTAATGAAATAAGAATTTATAAAACACAATACACTAATAAATAAGAATTTATACATTTTGTTAATTTTTATGGCGAACATTTTATTAGCTTTTTAATGAAAATTTAAATATCAAAAAAGTAATATATTTATTAAAAAACTCATATACGCTAATGAATAAAACTAATACAGATATGAGTGCAAGAGATATGAACTCCTTATATATTACGACAATAAGTGAAATTGAAGATTTACTATGTTAGCAAATACTTTTTTGTAAGATCATTTTATGAAAAGATTTATGCGAGATGAATAAATAATATTAATAAAGACAATATGTAAAATTAGAGATTTACTATGTTAGCAAATATTTGTATGAGATCGTCTCATCATTTGTGTGAGATCGTTTCATGGAAGATTTATGTGAGAGTAATAAGAACGGATAACATTTTTGTGATACCCTGATTAATTGTAATATAAATAAGAAGTGATAATACTTTTAATTAAAAGTAGGGTTAATTACAACAAAGTCCAAACCCGAATTGCGGATTAGTCCAAACTTTTCAATATTTAGAAATAAGTTTTTGACTTTTTACCTGTTTTGCAAATCAAGCCACCGGGCATATACAACGACACGTCATCATTCGGGCATTCCTCCAGCTGCTCGGTAGTTAGAGTTGCAATACGAGCTTAAAGTCGGGTACTTATTTGCAAATATTCAAAAGTTTGGACTAATTCGCAATCAGCGAAAAGGTTGGAACTTTCCATACAATTAACTTTTTGACAGGTGAAAGACTGAAACAGCGTCGTTTTGTACATGTGGAAGGCGAAGTGTAAGAAAGATGACACGTCAGCCACCGGGCAGGCCCCAGCTGGCCAATGGCTTGATTTGCAAAACAGGTTAAAGGTCGAGAACTGTTCAGCACGAAAATTCGAGCTTTTCATAGGCTATTTTTGTTGGGTTTGTCAAAAATAAAAGAAGGGTTTTTTTTTTATTTTTTTGTCCCACATCGGATGAAGAATAAAAGGGGAGGGATCTTTGGTGCTATATAAGGAGGCCTTAGACTTTATGTAAGTGCACCAATCAAGTACACTTTAATCTTTGTGTTTGATTCTATTTAAATTCCTTTCTTGGATTCTCGGTTGTGAGAATGGGGAGAAATGTGTGAATTAGTCAAAGATTTGTAAGAGCGCAGTGATTGGGGTCAGGAGAGAGAAATTCTATGTGATTGTAAAAAAATTTCACACAGTGGTATTTTCTCCAAAAATTTTCACATAGTGGTATTTTCTCCGATTTTGGAGTCGTTTTTGGAGTTTTTCACGTAAATTCTTGTAAAAAATTTCACACAGTGGTATTTTCTCCGATTTTGGAGTCTTTTTTGGAGTTTTTCACATAAATTCTTGTGTTGCGCTTTTTATGCTCTTCTTTATTTGTCTCTTAGAAATGAATGGAGATCTGCTTATCCCAACAATTTTTATATAATTATTGAATAATTTTAACCTTATTTGTGGAGTTTATTATTATTATTATTATTATTATTTTTATAATTCTATGACTTTATGACTTCATTGAGTTTTTTTATAATTTCTATTATACATGCACCCCGGTTCGGAACCGCCGGTTCCGGTTCCAAGGTATGGGGAACCGGAACCGAACCGGGGTACGAAAGTTTCGGTTCCAGAACCGACGGTTCCGGTTTTAATTTTTTTGGTTTTAAGCGTAAAAAGTAAAAAAAATAAAAAAAATTGAAAAATTCACGGTTCGAACCGGAATCGCAGGTTCGGAACTGGAACCGTCGATTTTTTCCTGAACCTTCCCCTACAGGTTCCGGTTCTTTTTTTGGCGGTTCCGGAATCGGCGGTTCCGGTTCTGGTTAAAACCGCCGGTTCCCTAGTTCGAACCGCCGATTTCGATTTTTTTGTGCATGTCTAATTTCTATGACTTTATGACTTCACGAGTATTGTTGAGATCTTATATATTTTAAAATTATGGGGCGATATAAAAGAATGGAGTCGTTGGCAAGTTCGAAGCACTCTTACAGTCGTCAGTCCTCGTTACTCGTTAGCAGTGTGGCTTGTAGAATTGGAAATTAATTGAGTGCAAGGGCCACCAACTTATGCCACGTAGAATTTGAAATTATTATTTGTATATTAAGCAGTTAATAGAAAAGAAACAAGTAAAATGAGAAAAATGGAGCATCCCAAACTTCAAACCTTTATTTTGGTTTTTAAATGCAGATTTAAAATGATCTAAGTTTATATTTTAATTTGAATTTAGTAAAATGGAATTATATAAATCTCATTAACATTATTTCACACATATTACAACCTACTTTTACATATTAATTTGGCTAAGTTAAAATCTACTCTATTTAAATATTTCAGAACAAATATAAATTTGGATTTACTAAATTCAATTAATACGAAATTCACTAACTATTTCACACATATTACATCCTACACATTAATTTGACATAAAGTTAAAATATGTTTTACTTAAATATTTTCAAAACAAATATAAATTTGAATTTACTAAATCCAATTAATACTAAATTCACGATAAGGCGGATTTTGCATTTTATTATAATTTATATCCATATCAGAGACATTTTTATTTTAATAATATTTTCTTTTATTTTAATTATAGTTATATAATATCAAACTAAATATATTTTATTTCAAATCGTTATAATTATGATTGAAAAAATAATCCTTTTATGTATTTTATATGTAAAAATTAATGTGACCCAATTTTTTAAGTCATGTCTAGTTTGTACCCAAATTTTGAATTTCTCACTCGCAAAAAACATCCCTTCTCCTCGTTAAGGGCTAATTCAGATGTTGAAAGGTAATCGAATTTTGTGTTTCTTGTTGGGTGATTTTTTGTTTCTGTTTGTGTTCTTGATTCTTCATGTCTCTTGATTGCTAACAATCAATACTTGACAAGTTGCTAGCAGATGTGCATTTGCTAATTAATATTGTCTTGAGATAGGTTATGCAATACTTGCCTCTCATGCGATGGTGTGTTCAATGTTTTCATTCATATCATCAATGGCCAGTTTAATTGATTCAGTTCCCTTATTTTACTAGCATAAAAAGTGGTGGTGGTAGTGGTGGGGTTGACATTCTTTGTTGAATTTGATGTCATGCATTACGTTTATTCATCAGACAGAAGCGTTTCTTGAATGATGGTTTAGTCTTAATCTGCGGATTTTTGCATTTTATCACTCATCTTCGTCCGCTTGTAAGATATCTACTTTACTATTTTTGACATACACTTCAAATGTATCAATTTCTCCTATTTAGTAAAAAAGTATACAATATGACCACTTCCCTCGTACAACTATCCACTTTATATATAATAATACTCCTTAATCCACATGCAAAAAGCAAATGGATACCTTAGAACCGGACGTAGGGAATATAATTATATCTATATCATTATAATTATCTATACATATATAAAAGCAAACCTAAATTTCTATTTTTATTTTCAATTTTTTTTAATTTTACTCTATTTAGAAATAATTCAATTTTAATATTGACTGTCCAATTAATATTTTTGATTTCAATAATAAAATCTAATCTAATAATAATAATAATAATAATAATAATAATAATAATGGATTTTGTTATTTAAATTTTATTTTTATTTAACAATATAAATTTGGTACATATAATATATATTTTTGGCATATTTAACTAATTTTTACTCAATATATGCTTAATTTAAATTAATATATCCATCAATATTCATATATTATAATTTAATTTAATATACATATGACATACTCCCTCCGTCCCAATTTAAGAGTCTCATTTGCTTTTGGGCACGTGGATTAAGGAGTATTATTATTTAATGTGTAGTGGGTAGTTGTATTAGTGGGTGTGGGGGCCTCATATTTTAATTGTATTAGAGGGTGTGGGTGGGTCCCATGTATCCAAAAAAGGAAATGAGACTCTTTAGGTGGGACGACCAAAATGGTAAAATGATCATCTAAGCCTGGGACGGAGGGAGTATGATTTTCCTTTGATTTCAATAAATCATAAAATTTAATTATACTAATAATGGATTTTTTATTTTTTTATTATTTAAATTTTACTTATTGATTTAATTTAACAATATAAATTTGATTAATTTTTAATTAATACATGCTTAATTTCAATTAATATAATATCAATTTTTTATTTTTATTAGAATCGTCTCTATAAATATTCACGGTCATTTCATTCATTAAAATCATTCTATATAAATCTTTTCAATTCTACTCTTATATTATTTATAAGGGGGCGGCTATTTGCACCACCGGATTTGTTAAATGAACCCCAATAATTTATAGAATTAAAATATGATAATGTGATAAGACGTAAATAAGCTTTTATAAATAATAAAATAAAAATAATCAACACTGATCTGTTTTGTCTTTTATATTTTTATTTGATCTTATATGCAGAATCAATCATTCTCCTAGAGGTATCATTATACTCTTTAATTTTTTGTTATCTGTTTTTTTTTCTCTTCAATTTTTATTTTTTTAATAATTCTATAAACTCTATTTTTATAATTTAATTTATTTTATCTTCTTTT
This sequence comes from Pogostemon cablin, assembly GCA_023678885.1. Classification (NCBI taxonomy): domain Eukaryota; kingdom Viridiplantae; phylum Streptophyta; class Magnoliopsida; order Lamiales; family Lamiaceae; genus Pogostemon; species Pogostemon cablin. Next base: position 10,153,803 of record CM042964.1, on the reverse strand, counting down.
ATACGTACTTTTATTTGATATTATTTTTAGGTTCAATCATTCTCATATTTGATCTTAATCTTTTTGTTTTTTTTTCTAATGCTTCTTCTTTTTCTTATCTTTTACAGATTCTACTTTCATATTATTTATAATCTACTATAATTTATTTTGTCTTTTATACTTTTATTTGATTTTATATATAGGTTCAATCATTCACCTAAATGTATTATTATACTTTTTATTTTTTTGTTATCTTATTTTTTTCCCTTCGATTTTTGTGTTTTTTTAATAATTTTATAAACTCTATTTTCATAATTTATTTTATTTTATCTTCTTTTATACTTTGATTGATCTTATTTTTAGGTCCAATCATTCTCTTTTTGTTTTTTCTTTCTCTAATGCTTCTTCTTTTTCTTATTTTTTACAGATTCTACTTTCATATTATTTATAATCTATTCTAATTTGTTTTGTCTTTTATATTTTTATCTGATCTTATATGCAGGTTCAATCATTCTCCTTAAATGTATCATTATACTTTTTAATTTTTTGTTATATTATTTTTTTCTCTTCGATAATAATTCTATAAACCTTATTTTTATAATTTAATTTATTTTATCTTCTTTTATACTTTTATTTGATATTATTTTTAGTTTCAATTATTCTCATATTTGATCTTATTCGTAAGTCCAATCAGGTATCATTCTTTTTTTTGTCTATCTTTTTTTCTTCAATTTTTGTTTTTCCTTTATAATAATTATATGAACCATATTTTTATATTTTAATATTCTATCTTTTGTTCTTTTTTTTAATCTTCTTTTTATTTTTTCCCTCTAATGCTTCTTCTTTTTCTTCTCTTTTACAGATTATACTTTTATATTATTTATAATTTAGGTTCAATCATTCTCCTTAAATTTAAAGGTTCAATCATCTGTCCATATATATATATATATATATATATATATATATATATATATATATATATATATATATATATATATATATATATATAAACAAACCTAAATTTCTACTTTGATTTTCAATTTTACTTTATTTAGAAATAATTCAATTTTAATATTGACCGTCTAAATAATGATTTGATTTCAATCATAAAATTTAATTATATTAATAATAGATTTTATTATTTAAATCTTACTTTTTTATTTTACAATATAAATTTGGTAAATATAAGATATATTTTTGACGTATTTGACTAATTTTTAATAAACTTAATATATATATATATATATATATATATATATATATATATATATATATATATATATATATATATATATATATATATATATATATATATATATATATATCTTCAATTTTAATCTTGACCGTCTATTAATTTTGATCTCAATCATAGATTCTATTTAAGCTAATAATAAATTATTTATTTATTTTTTAATCAATAATATAAATTTGATAAATATGAAAAATATTATTGGCATATATTCTACTAATTGTCAATCAGTATACTACTTTTCATAATATTAAATATTTCAATGCTATCTTTGATAATTTTTCACCTTTTTTCCTACGTCGTTGATTACTTTCAATCACGATCGTTTATTCTTTCAAATCATTCTATATAAATATTTTCATTGTCTAATCAAATTCTTATTCTTTTTTTTCTTCTTCTTTTTCTTCTCTATTTCACTTTCATACTATTTATAATCTACTTAAATTTGTTTTATCTTTTACTTTGATTTGATCTAATGTGGAGGTTCAATCATTTTGAGGTATTATTATTCTTTTTTTATTTTTGTTATCTTTATTTTATCTTTTATACTTTTATTTGATCTTATTTTTATATTCAATTATTCTCATATTTGATCTTATGTGCAAGTTCAATAATTCTCATTTGAAGTATCATTCTTCTTTTATAGTTTTTTTATCTTATTTTCGTTTCTCTACGATTTTTGTATTTTCTTTTTAATTCTATAAACCTTATTTATATACTTTAATTTATTTGAACTTTTATACTTTGATCTTATTTTCATGTTCAATCATTACATTTGAGGTATCATTCTTCCTTTATTATGGGTGTGGGTAGAATGGGGTGGTGGGGGGTTTGGGGTGGGTAAGGGGTAGGTCTGGGTGATAATACTTTTATTATTTAAATATTAAAATCTAAAATTTTATTAAAAATTTTTTTTGGGAGTGGTGGTAGGTAGGGGCAGATTGGGTGGTAGAGTTTTCTCCACAAAAAATTGTTTTTATTATTTTTATTAATTTTAAATTTTATTATTTTTATTTATCATATAATCTTATAAAATTCTTTTTTAAAAATAATTTTTGAATTATGAATTTGAAATCCTTTAAAAACTCCTTAATTTATTTAAATAGTGGAATTCAAATGAATTGATTTAAATTTCAAGGAATTTAAATTTCACTCATTTTTATATCAATTTGATTTGAAATGACTCAATTCAAACACAACCTAAGAGACGCACGGATGCGTAATATCTAGTAATTATATAATATCAAACTAAATATATTTTATTTCAAATCGTTATAATTATGATTGAAAAAATAATCCTTTTTATGTATTTTATTTTATACTTCAAAATTAATGTGACCCAACTTTTTAATACCAACTTTTTAATACATAAAAAAATAAGTCCACTTACCTTCAATAAAACTAAATATAAAGAAATCAAAACGCTTACTAAATAAATATAAAGAAATCAAATGTTTACAAATTTGCATATAGTAATCAGTGGCTCGTAGTACAAAAACAGACTCCTTCCCTTATGGTAGAAGTTAGAAACAACTAACTTCTTGAAGTCGTTTTCAAAACAATATCATTTGATGGCAGTGATGTTCAAAACGGTGCCGTTTGCCTTTTCGATCATTCAAAGATGAGGAACACCAACAATGATTGACCCACTAGAAATAATGGTTACTTGTTGTCATCATTTCAATAAAATTAAATATAAAGAAATCAAACGCTTACTAAATATAAATAAATTAAACGTTTATCTTCATGAAAATCATTGAAGATGTCCTCTATAGACCTGTCCGTCATATTGCCTAATCAACATACCACCCGTCCGTCCATGTGCTTATTTTGAAAATAATTATAGTAACATTTTTATGGTAACATATTCTCATTATTGACCTATATGCTTATATTAGCCATTTATAATATACCTATATATGCGTATTGTAAATCTTATAACTTGTACAGATTCTTATTAAGGAAATTTAAATATTTTAAAATTTTTGCATTTTATTATAATTATATCTATATCATAGGCATGTTTTTCTTTTAATAATATTGCTTTTTATTTAATTGTAATTATAATTATATAATGTCAATTAAATATATTTTATTTGAAAATCATTATAATTATGATTAAAAAAATCCTTTTATGTATTTTATACTTCAAAATTTATATTACAAATTATTTATTTATGAAATAATATACTGACATGTTATTTTTTATTAACTCTTTTGACTCATTTAGTTACCATACATTATCTTTCCTAAATCTATATACTTTGTCATTATTTTTTTCATCTCTTAACCTACATAAATTAATTCTATCTCACTCATATGACTTAGACTAGTATCAATGTTTTATTATATTAATTTGTCATAAAGTTAAAACTCACCTTACTAAAATGGCAAAAGCTTGGGTGTGCCCTAACACACGGGAGCACATTTCGTGTGCCTTTAGAATTTTGTGTTAAATTGTATACCATTTAGTATAAAGATGTGTACCCTTTATTTTACAAAGCAAAAACTTGTGCGCGCCAGGCGCACGAAAGCACACTGCGTGTGACTTTAGAATTTTGTGTATACCCTTTAGAACAAAATGATGTACCCTTATTAATTAAAGTATATACCCTTTAGAACAAAATAATCTACCCTTATCCATAATATTAAATTTTAAAAGTGCACAGCGTACGCCCGGCTCACACAAACCTCACCCTACTAAAATTCAAAACAAAATATTTAAAACTTAAAACAAACTCTACTAAAATCCAAAACAAAATACTTTATAGGGATAGAATTTTACACATTATAGAATACCGATTTGAAATATAGAATCATAGTTCGGCCACCAGATCTTCAGCGTCATTTTCGTAAATAATTTTTTATGTCACATATTATATAATTGACACGTAAGAGTGAGAAGAAATTCAACTATTACTCCTAGGGTTTAACTTTTTTTAGGGTTTTTTTTAGGATATAGTTTCTTTATCTTTTTTATGTGTCATTCATCCAACGATATAACAGAGAGATGATATACTAAAATGACATAGAGAATCCGAACAGCTGGTTTGGATGGATACGCGTATAAAATTGGCAAAAGGTGCCATTTGGCAGATATCTATGAATGGTGTTGAGCTACAAAATTTTTGTTGACTTGTTGATAAAATACATATGAATGATGATACACTCTCAATTCATGGTTGAACTAAAAAAAACCTGTAGAAAAATAGTTTCTTTAATCAAATATAAAACCAGATTACTTAATTCATTTATTTTATTAATGTGTACAGATTTGGCAACAAAGGATTTGTTTTCCATCACAAAATAAATTAAAATTCAGCATGGTTTATTTTATTTCAATTAACTAATGGTTTAATACCCCCAATACAGAAAACAGCAAATATTCAACTCATACTAACACATTGGTGTCAAAATCATTAAAAACGGCCTTTCCACCATAGATTAATATTTCTCAAAACTTCTTCTTCACCTTCTCCAACAGCTTATAAACCCCAAAAATGATGAACAACAGTCACATATACTCCAAATAAGTCAATATACATACATACAATCAGATTAATGACAAGATCAAGATTAGCTCCAAGCAACAGTCCAACCCCATTAGAAGCAGACAGCAGCAAAGATGAGCAGGAGAGGCTGGTCCCGATCGCCAACGTGAGTCGAATAATGAAAAAATCTCTTCCTGCAAACGCCAAGATCTCCAAAGAAGCCAAAGAATGCGTGCAGGAATGCGTTTCAGAGTTCATAAGCTTCGTCACCGGTGAGGCCTCGGATAAGTGCCAGAGGGAGAAGAGGAAGACCATCAATGGGGACGATCTTCTCTGGGCTATGACCACGCTTGGATTTCAGAACTATGTGGGACCCCTCAGAGATTACCTCAGAAAGTATACAGAGACTGAGGGAGACAACATAATTAACTCCATGGCTGTACATGAAGGTGCCAATTTTACTACTCCAAATAGTTATTTTCAAGATGGAGATCATCATGTGCTTGGTAATCGGATCGAGTAATCGGGTTGTTTTTTAGTTTGGGACATTTGATGGGACTGCACCTAGTTAGTCTTGATCATGGTCATGGAGTTGGGGGGTATAAAGTTTAATTCACAAGAAGATAAATGTTCTTTGCATAGGTAAATCTAAACACATTTAACCATGCAAAGAATATTTATAATATACTAAATGTATGTTACATTATATCTATTCTATTCTTTTATACCATTACCTTATAGAGTGTGTTAAATCACTTAATTAACATGTATTATTATATATATTATGTGTATAATTATATAATTACTTTGGTGATGTATTCTAATGTTTATCTATTTATGCCATTGCCATTCGATGTTATCATTTATATATAAGCAAATATTTGTATATCTGGTGTCTCGGTTTACACATTACTATTAAGTATAATGCCTATCATTTTTTAATAGTAGCATACAAAATCATATGTAATAGCGACTAAAATTTATTTTGAACTCACTTCCTGAAGTATATATGACTAAGGAATTCACAAAGACATCCAAAAATATGTGTGTTGAGAAATGTTTTCTTTTAAGTGAATTCAAATAGTGTGAATTATGTAAATGTAAGATTCTATTTATAGATTTTAAGATGATTTTTCGTGAAAGAATATTTTTTAGAATGATGTTTATGTTGTGAAATATTTTATATGGACATTACTCCATATATCATTAGAATAGGAAGATAGTTTATTACTATTGTACCCTTTCTCTTCTCTATATAAAGATTAAGGGTTTTGTACCGACTCATATCAATGTGACTGCTAATGAAATCTCTCTTTCCCCATATTTCTTTATTCTTCTCTTATTCTTTATATTTCTCTTATTGTTCTTATTATTAAATAGTTTACAATTAAATAGTTCACAACACGTTATCAGCACGCTCTAATCAATTAAGCTATTGATCAAAGGGAGTCGAGAGCTGAAGTAATTAATGGACGAAACTCTAGAAAAGAATCGTGTTTTTTTTGCAAGGTATTTTTTTTATCAACGCATATAAATAAATTAATCACATGAGTATAACGAAAAGTTAGAAATCATTATGGTGGTTGAATTTTTTTTTTTAATTTATATGAATGTTGGGAATTTTTTCTCTAGTATTCATATATAATTCTTGTGATCTAATACTTGTACAGTTAAACATTAAATTTGTGGTTTATTTATTTATTTTTATTATTCTTAATCAAATTCAAAATATGCGATGATTATGTATATATATATATATATATATATATATATATATATATATATATATATATATGTGCACGATTTATTCGTCCCTCCACCATCCCATTACTGTCATTAATTTTTTTTCCGATGAGATGTTTGTTAACTTATAATCATTAATTATTAAAATAACATTGTTTATAAATGATTTATAGCTAGATTGGTATGACGGAATGGAATAACAGGGGAATTGAATGAATTTATGAATGGAATAGTAAAGGGAATGGAATAACTCAAGTAATAGAAGTTGTATTTCTTAATAACTTCAATCTCATTAATAGTATTTTTACGTTTAAATTTAATCTATTTAAAATATTAAATTAACTAAAATTTTAATGAAGATTTTATATATTTTATAATTACAAAAAAAATATTAAATTATAAATAAAATAAAATATTAATATTTTTTTTTAAAATATAAATAAAACTTAAAATACAAATAAAAAATTTATATATATATTAAAAAATATTAAACTATATATAAAAAATTATATTTATATTTATATTACATGTATATATTCAATTTAATTAATAATATTAAACTTTATATATAGTTTACTAATTTTTATTTTGAATAAATATTAAAATAATTATATACATTTATATTTAAAATTTTTAAGAATTTAATTTAATTAAGTATTTTTTACCGATTTGAGTATATAAAAATATTTAATTTTTTATTTAGATTTTAAATGATTTATTATTTTATTTTTTATTAAATAATTTAATACAAATGATTTTAATAAATATTACAAGTTAAGTAGAAAAATAGTAACATATTTATAATTATATAAATAAATGTTGTATAAATTAAAAGAATATTATATATATGTGTGTATGTAAGGGTAGGGTAGGGTAGGGTAGGGTGGGGTGGGGTGGGGTGGGGTGGGTGGGGTGGAGGAAAAGAGGAAATAAAATGGGCAATACCATGGGGTGGGAGGAATGTTCATTCCCACATGTAAGGGAATACACATTCTTTGGAATCGTGATTCGCACTATTACTAAAAACATATCAATAGCAGGAATGAGAATAGAATTAAGAATGACGATTCTATTCTCTCCCTAATCCATCGTACCAATCACGTCCTTAAGATTTTATGTTAATTAATTATTGTTCTCAAAGGCGTCTTGTATCTTTTTTCAAATTATTTGTTTTATGATGGAATACAGAATCAATTTATTTTAATATTTATGGCAGTTATAGCACACAATAAATATGCATTAATTAAAATTTGAGATCTATAATTTTTCTATCATTATTCTCGACAATTTTGTATGCAATTCATTGATTTTTTTAGTAAATATTTTATAGAAACTTATTGGACTCTGGAGATCACATAATTCATTATGTTTTATGTTTCTCATTCAAATGAGTCTATTCTACTCTGTATTTGATATATATGAATCTGCCTTGTACTGATTTACAAGAAGGCTTTAATTTCATGATATTATATCATGCATTTGTTAATAAATCCTGAAAACCTAATTGGAATCCAACGTAGCTACGCATATTTATTTATTATCCGATTATATTGAATTTTTTTGTTCAATTTTAAGTTTTAGACGATTTAATATTTTAATAAAAATCTGGAACAATATGTTTAACTTTATATAATTATGGTTCATTAAAAAATATCTCGACATCACTAAATGAGAATATGTCGAGATTGCCTTTGATATCAATAACTATTTAACATAGTAGCTTTAAACGTTTGAAATTCATCTCCTGTGATTTTAGTAAACTTAGCTACTACTTTAAAAGTTGAATGTACTCTTGCCCAGAAAGCTAAAACACTAATATTTCTTCGTCATCATTTGAACAAAGACATATAAAAAAAAGAATATCTTACAGAAAAAGATCCTCTAGTTTTATGTCAATCCCTGAAGGATCATTTTGATCAGCAAAATGTTATAATCCTCCTCGATTTGACTGGCTAAATTTTGGATTTCAAGATTTTAAGTCTATAACAAAATACAATTCCAGTTACTCCATATTGTCTCACAACTACACTCTGTAAATAGAACATTATAGAATGAATTGATTGAAAAATCATTTTTTCCACCTTCCACACTAGCAACCTTGTACTCTAACAGCAGTACATAGGTAAACATTGTACTTAGCAGTCAAGAACTTATTTATGCATTATTTGTAGGATAAAAACATGATCAATTTTTAATGAACAATCATAATGCTAGACCAGTTGGTTCAAAACATGTGCCTGAAGCAAATGGTACATTCAAGAAAATTTTTACTTGGCGTGGAAAGGATAGAGCAAGAGGTACTAAACGAGGGAATTTATATTGCACTCATCGTAATGGTCATGACAATATTAATTAGCCTCAAAGAAATGTTCGAGGAAACTCAAGTTCGTATACACAAGGTGGGCGAGGTCGAGGATTTAACGGTAATGATAGAGCTCAAGGTAGTGGAATGATTCAAAATAAAGCTTATGGACAAAATTCAAATTCCACTCAAATTTGCTATAGATGTGGATGCGAGGGTCACTTGTAACGTATTTGTCGAACATCAAAGTACTTGGTTGAGGCATATCAAAGAATGAAAAAAAATAAAATAAAGAAAAAAAAGTCAATGGTGAAACACATCATACACATTTGCAAGAAGCAAATAAGGATTTTGAACATGACAATGATGACTTATTAGGACTTGAGTTCGAAGATTATGGAGATCAAACATGATTTTAATTTTTTAAAAAATAATTTTTCTAAATGTTAGACACTTTAATTCTATTACTTTACATATTTTAAGATTTTTAGATATTTGCAACAATATTTGTTTCACATTATTTGACCATGATGAAATTTTTTTCTATGATACCATAATTTTAAATCCATTACAGAATACAAATTTGTTCTACACTTTATTTTTTAAAACTCTATAAGCATAACATTACAGAATTAGAATCTATTGATAAACCCATTTTTGTCTTCCATGCCAGCAAACTCATACTCCAGAAGCAATACAGAGTTAAAAATTATACTAAGTATTCAGAGCTTATTTTTGCACTATTGGTTGCAGAAAAATATAATTAATAGTAAATAAAAAAAATCATAATGTTAGACTAGTTTATTCAAAACTTGTGCCTGAAGCACATGATATATTCCAGAAGAACTATATTTTGCCTCCTTGTAGTGGTCAAGAAAATTTAAATTGATCTTATTAAGGGTCTTTTCAAAGTGGTTGAGGTAGTTCAAGTTGGACTCCACAAGGTGATAAATGTCGAAAATTTAAACAAACACTCCAATAGAAGCAAATTTGTCATTAATATTGATGAGAGGGTTTTTGGTCTTGTATTTATGGCACACCAAATCACTTGGTTGTGGAATATTAAAATATGTGAAAAAGGATATATGCGGAATAAAAATGGTGCAAATAAAAATATTTATTTGCCTGAAGCAAATAAAAATATTGACCTAGTCATTGACGACAATTTGAGACCTAAGCTCGAAAATTATTATGGCCAAGTATGTTGTATAATTTAGCTATATTCCTTTGCATGAAATTATTTGTTTAACATTATTTCTTTTCTAATACATTATATTATTGTTTTTGTGCTTATTTTGTTAGATTATATTTTTTAAATGATTTTGTTTAGATTATACATATTTTTGGAAGTTGATATCTATAATTGATATGTATTTGTTGTGATTTTGATATTTGAAACCCAACAATTTTAAAATATGACATGAGTTATTGGGTTACTTTGGGCAAACGAATGAGCCAGATAATTTAAATTCTTTTAATCATAAGATATTAAATGACACTGATGAATTTTGCGTAGAAATTTTATTGTATAATATTTACATACTAAAGTTGAATTATTTCTCTTGATATGTTTAAGAGATTCAAGAGAAAAATTGGTTAAATTTTTTAATGTGATGACCAAAATATTTTTAATGATGTATCCACTGAATAAATACCTTTTTATTCAAAGTGCTCTAATACAAATGAAATTTCATATGAAGAACTCAAATATTGAATATTTGATATATTCAATTGGAATTGATATCTACTGATAATATTGAAAAAGTAGAACATCTAATGTTTTATATTCACACTTAGTGAATATTTTATTATACAATTCCAACAATTAATAATTGGGGAACTGGGAATAACTTAACACAAATATGGTTCCTGCATATTATAATTATACCCCTTTATAACTAATGCTGCTCAATCATGGCCAGAAGCTTTTAACATTTCCCATCTGCAAATTTTTGAATTGTGCAATTAATATTTTATATCACCACTATGCGTACTTCAATGGGCATTCTAATGATAATTATCTATCAATTTTTATAAAGTTCAAATAGGGGATCAATATATATTTTAGTACGCTAACTGCACATTTAATAAAAATTATTTCACAACATTAGGGGGAGATTTAAGCCCAATATTTATGTGAATGCCGAGAAGTTTTATTATTTTGCACTAGATTGACTGAACAAGATGTTCATAAGATTATTGATTTGCAATAGCAAATAAACTGTCAAACTATTATGATGAAGTGACAAAGTCCCTTATATTTATAATCAATAGACCACTAGAAGTGGAGTTCCCCGAGGACATAATATTTTAAACAATTATTGTATCAACACTAGAAGCGTGAAAGACTTTATGATTTAAAAATTAAATATTCGCGAAAATTAATTTTAAGAATAGATAGTCACTTTCAAAATTATCTGAAGAGTTTGTTTTGAAAACGAAAACTCTCTTTAATAAATTTGTCCAGAAGACAAATACCCAGTAAATTTGCACGTGCATCAATATAACCAAAATATTGGGTATGCGAAACAGCTAGATCCATACGTATTAGGAAATGACGAGGAACTAGTCATACAAATATTGAAATTATTATAAAAATATTGGGATAAGAATATGATTTGAAAATGGAAAGTTGTCGACAACACATTTGTCTCTTTGATTGCTTTTACCGTCTTAAATAATAATGTGGATCCAAAACTTATATATGATATTAAAGTGCTAGAAGTACGAATATTTTGTAAGACAATAAAGCATTGAGATCGAGCTTTAACTCATTAAATATTTATTTAAATGTTCTTTAATGTGATATAAATATTTATCCAAGAAGGATATATGAATGATAAAGTGGTGATCAGTTAAAGCTCAAAGGGTTTTTGCAGAGGCCCAATATACAAATGATACATACTCTCCCATTATACATTATGTTTCGCTACTTAATTTATATGACAGTTTCAATACATTTTAGATATGCAGTAAATACACATATTATATGATTTACATGAAAATCCCCGAAGGATTAAATATTCTCAATTTGGATGAGAATAATATATCACAACATATAGCTACAATATTGGTCATTGTAAGACCTTGAAATAATTAATATGGATATGCTACTTTTAATTTGTTATGTCTTCCTGAAGAAGAATGAAAATTGTGTGTATTTTAATGGTTTAAGATTGGAATCGGTAAGAAATTCATATAAGTTATCTCATGTCAAGATGTCGAATTTTTCGGAATGAAAGAACTTGGATAAACCAAAGAGTTGTCTCAACCTGCAGTTGAGAATATTTTGAATTTTTAAATACCAGTTAATTTATTTTGATGATTGTTTTCAAATCAATTTTCGATATATCTATTCATTTTGTATGTCAATTGTCACTTTTATCCCTTGAAGTGGAAAACTAATGTCTATATACTTGAATTATATAGTGAGGATATTTTGGGCTAGAAGTCCCTCCATTCAGTGCTTTTAAAGCACATGTTTTTTCATAATTATATCAGACCTGATATGCACTTATGATGAAGTTGCTAGCAATATATTATAACTCTCTAATAAAGAGAAGTTACATGAAATTAGACGTATCCTTAAGTGTCTCATAGATACAAAATATATTTGTGTATTTATAAGAAACCAATATGACACATCGAAAAAAACTCGTTTTCCCTTCTTTCTCTCTAAACCTATTCTCTTCTTCCTCTCTCTACTTTTCTGGACAGTTTTCTCCGGCGAGGGGGCGAGTGCCAGCGTCGCCGACCCTCCACCTACCCCCCTTTCACCTCATCCTTTGCTGTCTTCGTTAACTATTGCTCACGTTGTTTCATTCCCGGCTAGCTACACTCCGGCAAGTTTTCTATTTTTTCGACGAGCTGCTCACCCCTCAAAGCTCTACTACATTAACTAGCATCTCGCCGGTCTTCATTTAGAAATTCTCCTTGTGGCAGTTTTGGATGGTAGAATTGAAACACCCGACGCTGTCGTGTGTCGCCCCCTTCTCCATTTTGGTCATCCGATGACCATCTTCGACCACCGGAGTCTCATCTAATGGTGGCAGCGCAAGCTTTATTCACACAAAGACCCATTCTGTCTTCACGAAGTACAAATTCTTCCCTCCATAGGATTGATGAATCATCCTTCATCCCAGTGGTCTCGGCAGCACCGGTATACTTCATCGTGAATGGCAGGCCGTGACTGCTTGCTTGGCCCCTTACCATCGATAAAATTGGAGGAGTTTTATCTTCAGCATTGGTCCCCCAGCTTTGCTCGGATCTTCGTTCGTCCTTGGCCAACCATTCAATAGAAAAAATTTAGCTCGGTTTCATACCCCGACGGTCATTTTCATCGCCGTCGTCACATCCAAAAGTGGGCCGCCAGTAACTAGTGAGGTGTTGAAGAGCAGATACCCGACCTGCTTCTGTTCTTTCTTCCATGGCGGACTTTCATTCCTATTCTCATGTAATGTTGCTACAAGGAGTTCAGTCCAAGCTGTCACCGTACCCGGAGCACCCCACTACGAGGATCGCAATTGTCTCCAGTCATCCTTCTCTCATCTGCTATGGTCTCCGACAGCTTCATTTGCCATCCTCCTTCATCACACTTCCAGCTAGTTGAGCGTCGTAGTATTCCTCTCTGGTACCTTTCGCCGGAAAGTTCTGCACTTCCGGCCGGTAATGCTGTAAATCGAGCGGCAGTGTTAGCTTCATTTTCTGCAGTAGGTAGGGTTGGTGGTGCTTCCTGATTATATTTGTTTCAGAAAAATTTTAGAAAAATAAATTCAAATTAATAAAGAAGACTAGAATGTGATACATCACAAAAAATCACTAATAACTAGATTATTGCCTTGGTTCATGGAAACTCACTAGGATATGTGATATGTAGCGGTGTGCGGAGAAGGAGGAATTCGCGCCTGGGCCGCTTCTGGTTTATCGGCGCTGGCATCGGCAGGGCCGGGCGGATGAGCCAGGGCCTGAATTAGCCCAAGTCTTTTAGTCCTATAACTTTGCTGTTTTACTTAATTACTTAGTTGGGCCCGTATCTTTGGGCCTAGGGCTGTTTGCTATTTAAACCTTGTGATGAACTATCTTGGATTATCATTGATCATATATTGAAATTGGGAGCCGTTTTGGCTATTTGGGCAAACGAATCTTTTGTTTGAATTCTAAGTGTTAACAATTGGTCCGACCTGCCGGATCTCTCACCCGCGATGACAATTACGCGTAGTGAACAAAAGATTGAGGACTTGGAGAAGGGGCAAGAGGAGATCGTCGAGACGTTGGGAAGGATGTTGGAGGAACAGGAGAGGATGAAGACCGAACAGGCAGAGATGGCGCGACAATTGAAGGAGATTGCTACCACCATGTCGGGGCTGACCGCGACGATGTCTGTACTGTCGGACTCAGCCTTTCGTTCGACAACTGGCGAGGCAGCGGGGGGTCTACTTCGAGGGCAGACCCACCCCTGAAAGAGACGACTAGGGCCGTCGAAGAGTCGGGGATCACTTTCGAGGCGGTGGAGGCGAAGTCGCCGACCCCGCCGACTCTTCCGCCATTTGAGGGCACTGATCCGATCGGTTAGCTTGCGAGGGCCAATCAGCAATTTAAATCGCATCACACCCCGGATGAATTGAAATTATCCGCTGCCATGGTGGCCATGGAGGACACGGCCCTGTATTGGTTTTCGTGGATTCAAACCAGGAAACCTAACATGACCTGGAACGAATTTACGGAGGCCCTTATAAGCCATTTTGACTCTCGATTTAGAGGGAGTCCATTTGAATATCTGTCTTCAGTCAGACAAATGGAGTCGATGGAAGAGTATGTGTCCGTGTTTGTGTAGCTGGCAAGCCAAGTACCGGGGCTCAGTGATGATCACTACCTTGGTTACTTTATGACCGATCTCAATGAGGAAATTTCCAATTGGTTGCGTCTTCTGCAACCCTCCGACCTCGAAAAGGAGATGGTTTTGGCACGCGACGTGGAGTTCAACCTCGGTGCATCCGGGGGCACCCGGGCCCCGAAACTTGGAGGAGTTTCGGCAGGCCGACCATCGTCTTACAACCATTTCTCCAATGTGCTAGTGTTGTCGGGGTTTAGCTCGATACCGCGGCCCTACAACTCGCCAGCAGGGTCATCGGTATCGTCGGCAACGAGGCCGCCATTTCGGGCTCAGCTAGGCAGATCCACCGCTGTTCGACAATCGGCGGATCCCCCTCGATTTGGCTGTATGTCTCCTCAGAAGATGTCAGAGCTACGAGCCAAGGGATTGTGTTTTCGCTGCAAGAAGACTTGGTTGCCAGGGCATTAATGTCCAATGCGACAACTTAATGTGTTGTTGGCCGAGGAAGAAGAAGCGCTTGACTGAGTTGTTTCGAATACTCTAAGGGTGCTGGTAGGGAAGGAGAGATGGCCGCAACTCTAGAGGAAAAGGAGGTGGAGGAGGGGGCTCAGCTGATCTACTCCATGGCAGGGTTGACGGGGCCGCGCACCATACGTTTCGGAGGGAAGCTGTTAGGAGAAAATATGACTATCTTTATGGATAGTGGAGCTAGTCACAATATCGTTTCCAGATCTTTGATTGCTAAACTGAATTTATTGCCTGACAGGTCAAGAAGTTTTGGAGTTCAATTGGGTGATGGACGGCGACAGGAATCTGAGGAGTATTGTCGTGATTTGGCAATTTCTATAGCTAAAATGTCTATAAAAGAGGATTTCCACGTGTTTGTGCTTAGAAGAGTGGATGTTATTCTAGGTGTGGCGTGGCTTTCTACTCTAGGGAATGTCAGCACAAATTGGGCCCGCATGATTATGTTTTTCATCATAAAGGGAAGCAGGTGGTCTTGAAGGGTGATCCAACACTGTGTTGGAGTCCAATCGGAATCAGGGAACTGATACAAATCCCGGATGCCGAACTCTGGGTTATGGTGATGGAGGTGGGCCGCTGACGCTGGGGGAGCCAGCACCTGACATAGGAGAGAACGACAAATTGGCGATAATTTTGCGGCAATTCAGTGAGGTTTTCGGTGAGCCCGAGGGGCTGCCGCCGCCGAGGGGAACGAAGCACCAGATTGAGTTACTACCAGGGATTGGTTCGGTGTCTGTGCAGCCTTACCGATACAGTCATATACAGAAAGACGAGATTGAATGGCTGGTGGTTGACATGTTGTTGGCACAAGTAATTAGACCGAGCTCTAGTCCTATTCCAGCTTGGTGTTACTTGTCAAGAATAAAGATGGTAGTTGGAGGTTCTGTATTGACTACCGTGAATTGAATAAGGCAACAGTGTTGAATAAATATCTAATTCTGGTAATCTAAGAGTTGTTGGATGAGTTGGCGAGGGCAATGCTATTCTCAAAGATCGATTTGTGCTCCGGCTATCATCAGATTTGGGTAGCTGAGGAGGATGTTCACAAGACATCCTTCCGAACTCATTGCGGGCACTATGCGTTTTTGTTTATGCCGTTCGGCCTAACTAATGCACCGACGACATTTCAATCTGCTATGAATGACTTGTTCCGGCCTTATTTGAGGAAATTTGTATTGGTTTTCTCTAATGATATTCTAATCTACAGTCGTTCTTGGCAGCAGCATGCAGATCACTTGAGGAAGGTTCTTCAAATCTTACAGGACAACCAGTATAAGACAAATCAGAAGAAGTGTTCGTTTGGTTGTCTGAGGGTGGAGTATCTGGGTCACATCATCTCGGCGGTTGGCATGGAGATGGATCCGGTAAAATTCAGGCGGTGATGGATTGGCCCCGTCCCCGTAGCATTCGGGAAGTTAGGTGATTCCTTAGGCTGACTGGATATTATCGCTGGTTTGTGAGGAATTATGGGTTGTTGGCAAGATCGCTAACGGCCCTTCTTAAGAAAGAGGAGCCCAAGGAGTTCGAGTGGCTGGCCGCCGCGGAGGAGGCTTTCCAGGCGTTGAAAGGAACAATGACGATGGCCCCGTTTCTCACAATGCCCGATTTTAAGAAACAATTTGTTATTGAATGTGATGCATTCGGGTCGGGACTGGGAGCTGTGTTGATGCAAGAAGGGAGGCCGATTGCCTATTTTAGTAAATCGTTGGCAGATAGAATGATTACTAAGTCGGCATACGAAAGAGAGATGATGGGGTTAGTTTTGGCAGTCCAGCACTGGCGCCCGTACCTGGTGGGATGCCATTTTACCATTCGAACGGACCATCGCAGTCTGAAATACTTGTTATCTTAGAAAATTGAAGTCTGGGTGGCTAAACTGTTGGGTTACGATTTCGAAATTGAGTACAAACTGGGCACGACTAATTCAGCCGCCAATGCGCTCTCGCGCCACGAGAAGGAAAAAAGTTTGTTAGCACTCAGCGGTCCTGATTGGGGTGAGATGACGGATATATTATCCTAGCAATCGACGAATGAGTTTATATAGTGTATGGTGAGGGATCTGCAGAGGGACCCGTCGAGTCGAGTGGGGTTTATGGTGGCTGGAGGGAAGTTGTTTTATAAGGGGAGGATAGTGCTAGCGGCTGGTTCGGAGTGGATACCGAGGCTGCTGCAGGAATTCCACGACACTCCTATCGGGGTCATTCCGGGGCCCTGCGGAAGTACCGTCGCCTTGCCGTCAGTGTTTATTAACGCGGCATGTTCCGCATTGTGAGGGAGTATGTTGCAAGCTGTTTAATTTGCCAAAAAGCTAAGTATGAGACAATGTCTCCCGCGGGGTTGTTGAAACTGCTGCCCATTCCGGAGTTGATGTGGGAAGATCTGTCTATGGACTTCATCACTGCGTTACCAAAATCTCAGGGTACTCGACGGTTTTGGTGGTGGTTGATCGGTTGTCAAAATATGGGCACTTTATAGCTATGAAGGGAAAGATGACGGCTTGGAGTGTGGACGAGGCATTCATGAAGGAAATCGTTCTGCTGCACGGTATTTCGGGGACTATCGTGAGTGATCGCGATTCCCTGTTTGTTAGCTCCTTCTGGAAAGAGTTGTTTAAGATGTCTGGTACTCAGCTCAAATTTAGCTCTGCATATAATCCAAAAACTGATG
This sequence comes from Pogostemon cablin, assembly GCA_023678885.1. Lineage (NCBI taxonomy): Eukaryota > Viridiplantae > Streptophyta > Magnoliopsida > Lamiales > Lamiaceae > Pogostemon > Pogostemon cablin. The sequence continues at coordinate 10,136,014 of CM042964.1, read as the reverse complement.
GGCAGACGGAGGTTTTAAATCAGGTGTTGGAGACGTATTTGCGTTGCTTCGTGTGTGAGCAGCCGCACAAGTGGGTTAGTTGGTTACCCTGGGCAGAATATTGGTATAACACGGCCTTTCAGACGGCAGCGCAGGTTACCCCATTCGAGGTTGTGTATGGCCGACCACCCCCGTCCTTATGGCGTTATTTGCCTGGCGAGTGTAAGGTAGCGGCGGTGGCAGAGATGCTCGAGAGTAGGACGGTGATATTGGCTAGGCTGCGAACGAATTTGGAAGTTGCAAGGAGTAGAATGGTTCGATTTGCCAATCGCCATCGTCGGGATGTAAATTTTGAGGTTGGAGACCGGGTGTTCTTAAAGGTGAGGGCTCATCTGCAACTATCATTGGCGGTAACCAAACATCACAAACTGACTTCCAAGTTCTATGGGCCATTCGTGGTTGAGGCGAGAGTGGGGCCGACCGCCTATCAACTTGAGCTTCCATCGGAGAGTCTTATACATCCAGTTTTTCATGTGTCCCAGCTTAAGCGAGTGGTGGGCGACCATCCAGTGGAAGCGGCATTGCCAGAGACTTTGGAATTGCCCGAGACGCCGGTATTTGAGCCGAAGAAGATATTAGCAAGGCGTAGAGTGACGGAGGGAGGCGATGAGATTGATCAGCTGTTGGTGAAATGGGAGTCACTACCTGTTGATGAGGCCAAATGGATGGATTTGGAGGATTTCTAGCGTCAGTTTTCCTGGTTCAACCTTGAGGAGAAGGTTTATTCTAAGGGGGAAGAAGTTGATATGGAGCGATGTACGGAGAGGGAGGAATTCGCGCCTAGACTATCTAGCAATTCATGATTCATGCAACAACACAATTTCATCTACCTAATTAATAAGAACTTTCAAGTTAAATATAAAAAATATTTTTATCAAAACCAAATCATGTCACATACCTAAAATTCTATCAGAAGTATTCAAGTTCATGGAGTAGTCAACAAAAAATTACGCTTTTTATATCACAACATGCAAACAATAACTCAACTCATAATATGCAATCACTCAAAAATTCAGCTCACTTACCTCTGCTTGCAATCTCCCTTGGCATTCTCTTCTAATCTCGAATGGACTCTTTCACGCGCTCCCTTGCTCACCACATTACAAAAGAATTTTCAAATATTCAGACGCACCTCCCCAAACTTATTTTTGATAAAGTATCGAAATAAGTTTAAGAGGATTATAGGACTCTTTGAAATATATAAAATAAAGAATAATTAACAAGGCAAGAAATGGGAGAATTTACTTTCCTGTGACAGCCGAAACGGGTCTCGGCTTATTTCTCTCTCGAAGCCGCAAATATGCATATATAGGTGCATGAGGAGGTGGGTTTCTATCAACATTTGATTCACCTCAATTAAAATCACATGGCCCCACTAACTAATTGATTGTCAAACTTGCCACACGACCTCTCCAGCTTGCAACACGGCTGGGCTTTTTTATTTCTTCTTCTTGACGGCCAAATTACGTGTCCATTAACACAGCCCAATTACATGTCCATTAGCTCCTCTTTTCATATTTTTATCAATTTCACCACAAATAGCCTGACAAAATTTTAATAATACCAGTGAAGTAATAAAAATATGAAAATAAGTAATAAACTCCACAAATAATGCTAAAATAATGCAATAATCATATGAAAACGACCTAAGAAAAGCGCGATTTTTCATGCCGAACACTTCCTATAAGCTGTTCACTCCTACCTACGCCTAGCAGTCTGCCCCACCTGCATTCCTTGCTGGGTGCTTGTTTTCTTTGCTGTGCATTTAATGCCATTTTGGCATTTTCTTATTTTTCTGCCTGCCCTTGTCTTCCTTTAGGCTGTGCAGCTCCTTCTTTTGGGTGGTAGTTTATAGACACCTATAGCATCACATGTCTATTTGTCTAGCCTCTACCCTCTCCCTTTTTTTGTCTAGCAGCTCATGTCCATTTCCCTTCCAACCACTTTATGCGCTGCTTTCCTTGATATTGGCTTTCCTACTCTCCAAGTTCGACGTAGAGCTACTCTACCTGCCCGCCGATTCAAATTACAAGCCTCATAGTTGGGGTCTCATGTCTCCAACAATCTACCATAGAGACTAGAACTCCTTAACTATTTTTTATTTTAACATGTTAATCTCTTATGTTAATTTAATCAGTCCCTACTTTGTTTATTAATTTAGTGAATCATCCGATGAGTAGGGCTGATATATGCCTCCCTTTGAGCTTTTATTTTTTCTTCTCCGTTTGGCTTTTCAACGGCCGTTCCCATCAAGCCACTTCTTGGCATTCATCTTATATGCACTTGGATCCTATTGCAATATCCCATTTCCATGCATCATCTCTCGAGTCCAGCGTAGCTTTTTTGAATCCGTATTGGCCACAACTTACATGGTGTTAGTGCTGATTGATAACAAATGGAGAGTAGGGCTATTAACTTTGACGCGGCATCCCACTTCCTATGGCTAGTTCTCCAACCTAAGCCGTTTCTGATCTTAAAGCCCGAGATCAGCCTCTTCTGTTTTAACTTAGTGTCTCCATCCATTGTTGGTTTCGGCCCATCCACTCGCCTATGCTCCAGGTTTTTCTCAAGAAAATAGTCGTGCTCCATTGTATAAGCCAATTTCTTTGTCTTCCTTGATGTACTATTTTATCATGCTTTATTTTATTTTGTTTCTCAGAGCCACCTGTTTAGGCTCTTTTTGCAAGTCGCTTGTTTTGACATTTTTCTTTTTTTTTCCTTCTCTTTTTTCTTTGTCACCCTTCATTTTTCTTTTAACTTTTTAATATTATATTGCATAGTTTGATAAGAAACCAACGTGATATTGACATATTGATTTGAATGTTACTTAAATGATCCCCATAATGTTGAAATTTCAATCTGGTGAAAGTATAAGTTTGTTGATATAATAATGTGTAGCCCATGAGGCATGATAAAAGATACATTTTCCTGTCTTTTATAGGCAATAAATTGTGTGTTGCATTGATGAGCAATTAATATATTATGAGAGACATGAAAAATTTATTTTATGTGTTCAATAAGAGCAGTGAGATATTACACATAGTATTTGCTCATATGGAAATTTGAATTATTTATCATTGTTTTGTTTACTCCCAAATTATATTTTGGTATGTTAAATACACACCACATTTTAAGAGTGTTGTTAAATACACACCCCATTTTGATGAATACACACCCTTTATTAAATACACACCCCTTCAATTTCTTTTCTTTAAATTTTATTAAATGTAAAATTTCAAAATTACCCTTTTAATTTTATTACATAGACCTCATGTAAAATTTCTTTTACTTAATAGTCACTTTCTATATCTTCCATACCAAATAACTGTACATCGACCACTGCTCTCTCTCTCTCTCTTCTTATTTAATTTTTTTATGTTTCATTTCTCCCTCTCCCAAACTCTCTCACTCTAGTTTATGTTCCTCCAAAATTTTCACGGTCGCATTCTCTCTTACCCAGTTAATTACAATTATTCCATACTTCTGATAATTTTGAGTAAGCTATAGATATAAATACAGGGTTTACAGGATTATTTTGGGAGTATTTTTTAAATTAACTTGCTTAAAACTAAAGGTCTTTTTCTCTCATGAATGATCATTGACACTGATCCTACAGAATATAATTTAGACAACATTTAATTATATCAGATTGGTTTCTATTAAAATTGCCCAATCTGTGATGAAAATAAGTTGATAGAAGGAAAAAAACTGTGAATTATACATATCAGATTTGGTTTGGGGCTGCACTGACATTCCCCACATCGGCCATCAAGCTGCCACTGATGTTTTGTTGGGATAATATGGGGTTGCACCAAACAATCCTTTTTACAATATGAGAACTGAAAAGTAAAAACAAGAAATGAATAAACGAGTTAAGTCTTCAAAACTTATATTTAGATTTGGATCTGGATCTTTAAACGGAACTGGCGCGGGAACTGGATCTGGATCTTGAACCGAGTCGATATTGGATCTCTTCCCGCAAGACGTAAAATGTCCCGATAGTGCTCCGGTTCTTGGCGGAACATCCCCAAAGGTAAAACTATTCTTCGTTTCTGGCTTAGCAACACCGCTATCATAGGAACTCCGACGAACTAAAGAGGATGTAGAACTAGATCGTCTAGACTATACACTATGCAAGTGTATGTAGAGGTGCTCGTTTGTGGTATGTTTGTTTTGTATAGAATGCATGATGAATGACCCTATTTATAGGCACACCATTCCACTCAGCCATAATGGCGATGAACGTGATTTATGATGAATTAATTGCTGATGACGTAATTTTCTCTAATCAGGAGTTATGACAAATTAATTGCTGATGACGTAATTTTCTCTAATCAGCAATTATGGATGGTTACTGCGTCTAGATTCAATTAACCTACTCTAAGTCCAATGAATTTTTACAAACAACGTGATTCGTCTTCATGACCCGACTTTTGAGGATTCTCCTCCCACATGTTCAACGTGGGATAGTAATTTCGTATTAATCTCCATTACGCCTCATTATGCTTCATATAACATCTCTAATAGATGAGCCAAATTACACTCATCCACTCCACTCATTTAATTGGTAATTAATTTAACAATTAACCCCTTACTAACCAATTAAATCTAATTAATTAAATTAATTAATTAAATTAATTCCTACAATCCCCCACATGAGTGGAATTTGGTGAACCCACATGAAATGCAAATACACAATCTAATCCTCGTGAGACACTAATGTATCCGGACAGGTAGCTTGGAACTTTGAACCTTCCGTAGTCCAACACTATCGAGTATACCGGTGGCTTAGTAAACACAAGGTCTTTGAACTACTCCTCCTTAGCATATATTTAGATAACAATGTGAATGCATCAATGCCTCTCATCATCCTTGTTCTCACGTTTTGGTTCGTTTCGGCCATGGACCCCCTTTGGATTCATAAGTATTTCACTTTGAAGCGGCCACTCACTTAACACTTACATATGTGATCTCCTATCTTGAGTACCCCGTTATACTCAATCAGACTCAACTTGACTTTTTAGGAATCATTAAAAGTCAAAGACTTAGCCTCACCACAATACGGGTTCCAACACTTGGATTTATTGATCTTATAAGGAATGGTAGGTACCAAGTGTTACTTGAACCTCCACAGTTTCGTTTTCCCATTGAACCAAGTTCTTGGGATCTTCAGTCATCATGGTTGGGTTTTCACTATTTTAGTTCTTACAATGTGGATTTTAATTACATTCCTTCTAGCTATTTTATTGATCTTGATTTTCACACATGTGTGAGTGGATCCACTTTCTTTTCTTCAAGATCAATTTATTGTGTATTAAACACAACCACTTTTTATCTTTAATTCAAACACCCCTACACTTGGAGCGTCACACTACATACTCGGGTAGCACCTCCTACACGTGAAGCATTAAAGTGCTTTCCAAACATTAATTAGTAATAATTCACATGACTATTACATGTTACAAGGCAAACTCTTTAATAGCAATTAAAGACTTTTATTCATGAATAATTAGCCTTCATGGCTTACAATGAAGGTTTGCCTTATTAGCAAATTCATTACATAACAATTATTAGGTTGATTGATAATCATCCATCAGCTCTCTAGCCTCAACCACATTTGTATAATGTTGTCTATCTTTCACTATGTGAAGATGACATTCTTTAGCTCTATGATTAGGCTTACCAAAATTATAACAATTGCCTTTGAATTTCTTTTTCTGAGTAGGCATCTTGTTATTATCATCAAGCCTTTTCCGCTTTTAATGTTCCATTAAGTTTGCCTTAGCCTCCATAAGATTGTAATAGTTATAATTGTAATTATTTTCTATCCTTCTATTGTCATCTTCAATTCTCAATTTAACAATCAAGTCTTCCAACGTCATTTCCTTTCGTTTATGTTTGAGATAACTTTTGAAGTCCTTCCACATTGGAGGTAGTTTCTCATTCACAGAGCCGACAATGAATGCTTCTGGAAGTAACATCCCATCGGAGAGGTTTTTATGCAGAATCATCTGAAATTCTTGCACTTATTCTATCACAGATTTCCTATCAAACATTTTGAAATCTAAGAACTTGGCTACCACAAACTTTTTGGTACCGGCTTCTTCTGCCTTGTACTTCTTCTCCAAAGATTCCCACAGTTCTTTGGATGTCTTCGTGTTTACATACACATTGAAGAGTGCATCACTAAGTCCACTCAGGATATAGTTCTTACACAAGTAATCAGCGGAGGTCCACTGATCCAAAACTATAAGCTTTTGCGTATCAGCCTCATTTTCATCCACCACTAGTGAAATCTCTTTCAAGAAACTCACCAAATTTAGTGTGGTGAGATAGAACAACATTTTTTGCTGCCATCTCTTGAAGTTTGCACCCTCAAACTTCTCGGGCTTCTCCGCTGGAACCAGAACCATGAATGGTCTCAACATCCCATTGGAGGATACTACCTTTAGGAATCAAACCCAACAAGATTCATATTTACTCTTTGAGAATCAGTCCCAACAGAGTCCCTATTGATTAGGGATGGCAATCTGGCCTGGCCAGCACTCGACCCTGTTGGCGTTCAATTGTTTAGTTAACATGAACCGTTAGGGTTCCATGCATTTCTAAATCAGCGGAAGCAAGAATAAAGAAACGTATTACCTTTCACCAGGGTATGTCGAAGAAGAACAACTGTAGAAAACAACCTCTTGATCTTCTGCTGTATTCCCAAGTCCAATCTTGACGTTGTGTGGGCGACGATCTTCAAGATCCTCTCAATCTACTCTCCTCCCTAATTCTCACGTGTTAGGCGCAATCAGATTAGGGTTCTGGGAAGTTGAGATGACTTATTTATGGGCTACAGAAGGGACCAGGAGGAGAAATTAGAGTCGGGCCTCCATTGGGCTTAAGTATCCAAGTTTAGCCCAAAACTTATACTTAAGTGCAATAATAATAATATATTCCACTAAAATATTATTACTGCACTGCCGCTCCAACCCCATAATTACGTTATGGGCTCCTTTTTATTATGAGCCCGACAGTCTCTCCATGTTTAAGATATATAATGCCCATTAATTAATTAAGTTACTGACAACTCCATTAATTAATATCTCATCCGAGAGTAGTACCACTCAACCTTGTTATCATACGGGAATAAATCCACCTGCAGGGTTTACATGATAATCCTTATGAGTTCCTCAAGGGGACATCATCAATCTATTTAATAGGACACAGATTCCTTCTACAATCAACATCATACCATAGAGACAACACTATTTCCCAACTCACCGAGTTTATTGATTTCATTACATGTAAATCTCACCCATTGATGAATCAAAGAAATACATACTGCCTTACGTGTCGAGGTTATTGTATAGGGATTAAAAGCACGAACATCCATAATAATTGAGATCAAGTTCTCCTATATAGTCAGTATAAATTAAACGATCTCAAGTGGTCCTGCTCAATACACACAAAGTGCCCTAGTGTGATTCTATAGTCAAGACAAACTAATACCAAATCACACTACAACCATCCCGATAGAGAGTCTCCGTCTATCTAGGTTGTGAGCATCGTTTATACTTTATAAGAAAATTGATAATATGATCTTTCACGTGTTGTCGCACAACATATTATCTACAGTATAAAGTAAGTGGACTTTTGTAATAATCATATAAGTAAATTATAATATGCAAAACATTTGATCATATGATTCTAATTTCAAATTCATTGTTAAAATATTGTTCATACCAAAAGCTAGACTTTTAGTATACAATCCAACAGACCCGCCCTGCCCCGCCCCGCTCCATGCACGGGCCATTCCGGGTCTGGATCCTAGCTTCGCCCCACCCTGCCCTGTATTAAAATATTAATTTTTTATTTAAAATATTTATTATACTCCCTCCGTCCCGTTTCAAACTTTACGTTTATTTTTTGTATGTAGATTAAGGAATGTAATATTTTTTAAAAATATGTAAAGATTGAAATGGGACGAAGGAAGTATTTATTATATAATATCATTTATTGATATATATTAAATATTATACATACATTTTTATTTAATTTAAATAAAAGAAATCATATATGGAAATTATATATAACTATTACAAAATACTTTATTACAATATTATATATATCATTAAATATATAATGTAATTTAAAAAATTTTAAAATCAAAATAAAGTTTAATTATTTAATTTAAAATTTAAATTCACTTCATTTTATTTTAATTTAAAATTTTCTATTTGGATGTGGAGTATAATTTATTTAAAAACGATTAAAAAAATGGGGCGGGGTGGGACGGACACACCCCGTACCGGGGCAGGTCTAGGTACTAAATATCTGGCCTGTACAAGGGCACGGAGCGGGGCGGGGCAGCAAAGTAAGCGTGCGGGGAGGGGCGGGTCAGGTACCCACCTTGGCCCGGCCCATTGTCATCCCTACTATTGATATTGGAGGTTTCACCCACTTTTGGGATTGATGCTCCGTCAATATTCATATCTTGATTATAGATACAGGGATTACAAAGGTTTTTACGTCTAGCGATTGTTGGGATAATATGGGGTTGCACTTAACAATCCCTTTTACAATATGAATACTGAAAAGTAAATACAAAAAATGAAGAAACAAGTAAAGTTTTCAAATCTTATCTTTAGTTCTGGATCTTCAAACGGAACTGGCACGGGAATTGGATCTGGATCTTGAATCGAGTCGAGATTGGATCTCTTCCCGAAAGACGTAAAACACCCCAATAGTGCTTCGGTTTTTGACGGGACGTCCCCAAAGGTAAAACGGTTCTTTGTTTCCTGTGAAACAGCACCGCTATCGCAGGAACTCCAGCGAACTAAAGAAAATGGAGAACTGGATCATCTAGACTATGCACTATTCAAGTGTATGCAGATGTGCTCATTTGTTGTGTGTTTGTTTTGTATGGAATGTATGGTGAATGACCCTATTTATAGGCACACCATTCCACTCAACTATAATGGCGATGAGCGTGATTTACGATGAATTAATTGTTGATGGCGTAATTTTCTCTAATCAGCAATTATAACAAATTCATTGCTGATGGCGTAATTTTTTCTAATCAGCAATTATGGATGGTTACTGCGTCCAGGTTCAATGAACTTGCTCTAAGTCCAACGAATTTTACACACAACGTGATTCGTCTTCATGACCCGACTTTTGTTGATTCTCCTCCCACATGTTTAACGTGGGATAATAATTTCGTATTAATCCCCATTATGCCTCATTATGCTTCATACATCTCTCCAATAGATGAGCCAAATTACACTCATCCACTCCACTCATTTAATTGGTGATTAATTTAACAATTAATCCTTACTAACTAATTAGATCTAATTAATTTAATTAATTAATTAAATTAATTCCTACATGTTTCTCAAACACCGATTACCCGAAAAAGTCGCAAGTGATGATGAAGTCCACGATGTTGGTGAGTGCTCCGCCGTATTTTGAAATGTGATCACGTATGATCCAAATTTATGAGATTAGGGTGTGCATTAAAAAAATATGAGTAATTTAGACTTTTTAAATATATAATAATGGGGTGTGCACTTAATAAAAATAAAAGGGGTGTGTATATAGTCAAATCCATTTATCAATTACATGTACAATTTGATCATATCTTCACCAACATTCTTTAATGTAATAGATACTACTATTTTAAGATGATTTTTTCGTTTACCTTAAATTTTCAACAACAATAACACTTTAAAATAAATATTTCTTAAAATTTATCTACACCTAATTACATACATAATCTACAATTATTTATTTAAGATATATAGTCATGCTAATCTTATAAACGTCAAATTATTTAAGATAGTCATGCTAATCTACAATTATTTAAGATGTCATGCTAATCTTATAAACGTCAAATTATTATATATATGATCTCCTAATATATTAAAGAAGATTTTTTATTTATTACGTGTCATCTCAAAATTTCTTCTCATCATATGAAGATATAGATAATTTGTCAGTTTCTTAATAATTTTTATTTATTATAATGCTTAATATATGAAAATTTTAATTAAGGCCTAAAATCATAAAATTATAGGTTTTTAGCGGAATTAACTGGTCACAAAGAAGTTTCCAGATAATCTTAATAACACGAGCTCAATAGATTACTTAAAATACAAGTCAATACCCACGTGTTGTAGTCCTACATAATATCATGCATTACAAGTCACTCATAGCTATACATGACAGCTATATATGTGGCAGTTAGGTGTCCCATAATGCAGTTCCACAGGACAGACTCCCATAGAAATTACTCTACGGCTTCACCAAGCAATCTGGCAGCTCCACATAAAAGCAACACTTCGCGACACGACAGTTGCGCCCCTTAGCACTCCTCCACAGGTTGGTATTCATATCATAGTAGACATGACATGCCGCAGAAGCCCAACCACCAACGCAGCTCGGCAGTCATATTCCATTAAAGTGTCACTGCTGTAGCTCTACCGCAACCCTTGGCCTAGCCTAGGTGATCACACGACACCCATGCTTCAGCGGCCCATCCGCCACTCATCACATCCATTCCACCGCTTTTTGCCTTTTATTTGGAGTACTGTGACTTCTAACTTCTTGTGGTAGCACAGTGGATACTCTCTAGGTGGGAAACATCAAATCTCCTAGATCTCATCGCATCAGGGAAAATATAGATAAAATTTTCGTAATAAATGGAAAGTAAGTCTACATCCTAGGTGCCTAGGTTCTCATGATTGCGCCGCATTTAATGTGTCCCCTGATATTCACCTATAAATAGCGTCGGGACCATCCGATAAAGATCATCTCACTTTCGTTACTAAAAATAGCAAGAATACTCTTCTTTCTCTCTTGTAATTTTCCATATAAGCTCAATGTTGTTATACTTTGTATATTTACTTACCAAAATAGAAAGAAAATAGAGTTTTAATTAATTTTAGTGTTGATCTCGTCGGTTTATTTATATTCTAATCCCAAAATATATTCCATAAAAACCACACGTCAACAGAGTGTTAATCCCTAAATTTGAAACTCCACTTCTGCTCGAGATTTATGCCCAATATCTCTTTGTAATGTGGTGTACAAAATATTGTCGAAGGTGCTTTACAACAGACTGAAAATCACTCTACCATTTTTGATTGACAATTCATAGCATGAAACGGAAAAAGGTTGTGAAGTTCGAGGATATTGCTGGCAAAATAGATATTAGCAAAGCGTAGATATAGTGGATTGGGGCTATTTAGAACTCATCCTCCTTAGGTTGGGCTTCTCTCATACATGCGTATAATGGATGATGATGTGTGTTCATATGGTGAAGTATTCACTCAAGATGAATAAGGACATCATATGTCCTATAAGTCATAATAGAGGTATTGGACAAGGAGATCCATTATCGTCGTATTTCTTTATCTTTTGTGCGGAAAGACTATCGGCACTTATCAATCAAGCCAACAAAAGAAGATTACTCCATTGAAGTAGAGTATGCAAATTTGCCCCTACTGTCACATATCTCTTATTTGCAGATAATTGTCTTCTTTTCTGCAGGGCTTCGGATGACGTATGTAACACACTCAAAGAAATTTGAGCACTTATGAGAGGATCTCGGGTCAAGTATTCAACTTTAGTAGATCTGGTATTTTTTTTAGTAAGAAATACAAATAAAATAGAAAAATACATTTAACATATACATGAATAAATAGAAATTACTCAAATTAGTAGTGTGTAGTTGTAATAGTAATAAGTGGTAAACCATATCTGCTCTTTTACTGAAAAGATAAATGACATTTGGAGCGAACACCAAAATAATAAAATGTGGACATTTGGGGTGAACAAGTGGATATTGCACAAATTACCATACACTTCTTACCTATTGATTTGATATAAAATTAAAATATAAACAAAAATAAAAAACAAACATGTAGCACTATTCAATAGTTTTCAAACCTCACATAAATTCAATAAAACTCGTGCACCAAGGTGCAAGGTAATTAACACCTTGCATAAGATGTTCCAAGGTATAAAATTTTATTCTAAAAGTTTTATATTTATATTAATAATTGTACTATTTGTTCATTAAATGTCGGTTGAAATATGATGTTCGAAGGATATTAATAATACCTAAAATAAATTATTAGTATATTTTTTTATAATAAAAAGTACAAAATTGTATATCAACAAATATGACATTCAATACATATGCGAATTGAACTCGATAATCATTTTTTAAAAAAATTACAATTGAGTCATTATTGAGTCAATGATTTTTATTATCATTTTGGGTATTTTTTACTTTTGCCTTAAAATCTTTGCAAAAAAGACTTTTTTTTACAATCGTGTCATTATCGAGTCAATTATTTTTTTTTGTCATTTTGGGCATATTTGACTTTTGCCTTGAAATCTTGGCAAAAAAGACTTTTTTTTTAAGTCTGACCGGACATTGTTGCCCATTATACCTTTTAGGCAATGAGGTTGGGAAAGGTCCACCAAATTGAATTGTTGGAACCTCATTCATTCACCTTCAATGTGTGTTTCACCGTTTCATCTAATTTCATTTTTTTTCTTTTTGCACGGTTTGCTATTTATATGTTTATTTATTTAATTTTAGGGATATAATTATATGGTTTAGGGTATACTATTAAAATTTTTTTACTAGTGTTTAGGGTTTAAGATATAATTGTAATTTTATTCTTGTGGTTTAAAGTATATTTTACTTTTAGGATTTATGATTTTAGGGTATAATGATTTTTTAAATATAATAAAATTAAAAATAAATTAAAAAATAATATAATTATAAGGGGACCACATATTAAATACTAATTATATTAAATACAGTGAGCCCTCCCTATAAGCCACTTGAGGCACATCCTGCGATTTACCTCCTCCACCAATCTCCAGGGCAGGGGCGGTGGGGGCCCCTAATGGTGGGGTACACCATTAAGAAGATGTGCGGACCAAAAGTTCCAACAATTTATTTGGTGAAACCGATTAACCCAATCGCTCTCTATCTTTTAAAAAAGGGGCCAATAAGTGAGACATTAAAAAAGTGAAAGTAAAAGTTCTTTTAAAAAAAGTTGGGTCAACAAAGTAAAATAGGAGTAAAATAAAGTACAGGAGTTGAAAACAGAGGAAGCAATTGTTGAAATTTTCTAAAATCGTTGTTAAATATATAGTAGTATTTAGTTTAGTATAACCTGTTTTAAATTAGGAATCCCTTTCAAATTCCCCCATGGATGCTCCTCTCCACCCCAACAATATTCCCACATTGCCGAACGGCAGCTCCTCCGTTCACCCGGCTGATGAAAACCCTCATTCGCAGTCAAGCTCCCCTGCAATTCAGTGCCCACAATCCAAGCACGGGAATGCTCAAAGAAAGAATAGGAAGAAAAAACAAGCCTTGGTTTCAGATTTTGCATCATCAGCTTCTTCGAATAATTGTAGCTGTTCGACGTTGTCTTCGCACAAGGGCATCAAACTTTCAAGAACCCCTAAAAGATTCCAGGTCGGGTCGATGACGAGGACCCGGAGAAGTGTCGGGTTAAGTGATGTGGAAGCCCTCGGCCTTCCTCTTGGAATGTCAATCGCCGCTGTATTTGTTCAGGTTCCTGTGTTTTCATTTGAAATTGAAGAAATTTTAATGGGGAACTCTGTTTCCTTATTTTATTTATTCATTCTTCAATCTTTTTATCATGGATTTCGTCTTCACTTTGGAATTTTGTGTTGCTCACGAGATGTAATCTTCCTTCTCCTTTCTGGTGCTATTTTTTTAATTTTATCAAGTTCTAATTATTGAAGTGTGGATTCTTGTTTTGTTAAGTATGCTGATGAGCCAGAAATTTATTATCGAACATATATGCAGGTGGCTCAGATTCTGTTGGTAGTTTTGATACGAATTGATGCTTTTGTGGAAAATTATTTGGTGTTTAGTGATACTGCATAGTTGAATGAATTTTATTTGCACTATGGTTGGTGATGGTGTATCATTAACCTGAGCGTTTGTCTTTTGCACAAAAAAGATTTTACTTTCCTCTTGTGTGATTAATGGCTTACACGGGCATATAGTTTGATAATGTCTGATTTCTTTCTACAAGTTTCAGTCTAAGTGAAAAGTTTTGATTTTTATACCATGTAAGGCATCTATGTACCATCCAAATATGTTCTTGAGAAGGGTGGTTTTCAATGATTTTATTAGCAGCTTATCATTGTCATTGCTGTTATATATATGCTGTATAACATGTTAAGAATCTGTGATTAGGAATTGTGTATATGTTTGTGTGGTGTATCACTTCCATTTTCACTATAAAGGCATTTTCTGAGAAAAAAATTAAACCATATAATTATGTATTTCTTGGTTAGCCAAGTGGACATTTTTTAAAAAATAAAATAAAAATAATAAACCACTTATTGTGATGAGCCAAATAGGCATGGTTGGTTGAGGCAAAAGGAGCTCAGGGGGGCTCCAAAGTTTTGCCCCTTTTGAAGCCAGATGTAGACGTGGTTCCTAAACTGCACGCTCCGTGGACCTTTTTTTACCCTCTTGATATGTGCACTCACTGGGTGCATTTTTATGCTCCTCAAACATGTGTCTCTGTTAAGTTATAACCTCTGATAACCTTTTCAGTTAGTATAAGAAGACAGAACATGCGGCAAAAGAAAAAGTGAAAAATATTTCCACATGGGGTTTTCATGTTTAACTGTAAAGAAATAACGGCACAGCTGCACAAATAACTTGCAACCTCTCACGATTCACTTTCAAATTAATAATTGATAATTTTCTAGACATGATATCAACACTACGATTATATAAATTCAGGAATATGTACTTCCGAAACCCTTAAATATTACGACTTAATATTCTTCAATATGTGTGTAGAATCTAGCCCATCTATCTGTACCCATATTCAAGATGCGCACTTCGGCTAATAGAAGTGCCCTTGCCCTGCTTTCTAAAAGAATGCATTGAATATGGGTTTGGTTAATAATATACTTTAAACTCAATGTGGTTTCTTATTTTATCATTATCATGATTGCATTTATATTTTCTTAATGCATTTTCGTAGGAGCTTATGACTTCTCAACACTTGATGTTTCCTTGATGTTCTCTTTTGCAATATGTGAGTTATATATTGTGGAAATATTATCATCAGTTTATTTGTATATTTATTTATATCTATCCGTTAAAATTAAAAAAAATGAGTCATTTAATGCTGTACATTTTTGTGAATTATTTGTAGGTTTTGGAGCAAAAAAGTGCAGCTGCAGGGAAACTGTCTGTGGATTATCTCTCTGAGGTATTTTCTTTATCCTTCATAATTGCATATTAGTTATTTAATTTATAGGTCAATCATTTTTCTAAATTCAGTATATCTGACATCTGTATAAACTTCTAAAAATCAATCAAGTTTTTAATTTTCCTTTATTCATCTATATGACTCACTGCCTGGATTGTGAAACAACCAATGTTCATCTTTGTTCGATAAATTGAGAAAGATTTTATGAATTTCTTGCAGATCTGCAACTTGGCTGTGAAAGAATCTCTAGGAAATGTAAGCCATGACTTAACTATGCACTAAATTCGGTGGTTTGTCTTTTAATTTGCTTTAGTACCCATCAATCTGAATAAGTCAAGTCAAGAATAATAATCGAACAGGAGGAGCTTGCCAAGTAATGCTCTTGTTTTCTTCCTTATATTGCTGGTCTTAAGCAGGTTTTTGGGGATAGATTTGATAATTTTGTGGCAAACTTTGAGACATCATTTCGGAGTACATTGACGACTTTAAGATTAATCAGCAGCTCATCTCAAATCGACGGTGAACAGCTCCAAAGAGCTAGATCTAGAAGGTGTTCTTGCTCCGCAACCAGTAACTTATTGTCTCCTGACCCTCTCATAAGCTCTGCATATCTTTCAGATGCTACTGAGGGAGAATCACTTCTGCATAGAAATATTTCCGAACAGCAGCATAAAGTTGGATATCGGGATAGTTCTTTAGATCCAAGTTGTCACTCATCCCATGATAGAACAAACAATTTGGCATGCCCTTCTGATGATACTGATGGCCCCATAGCATTTCCTGATTGTATCAGCAGTGATGGGGAACACCACACCCACTCACAAATGGAAAAGAATGTGAAGATGAAACCGCTTAGTCAACAGCTTGTTCTGCATGGTACACTGATAGAGCAGCAGTTGGCTTGTGCTTCTCCATGCACAAGCTCTTTTAATCCTGCCATCAACAATTCCATGCTAAGCACTATCGAGAAATCTCTCATGGAGCAGACTCGCTCTAATGAACTTAAGACATATGAGATAGGTCTCATCAAGAAAAGGTTGCAGCTTAAGGAAAGACAATTGGAGCTGAGTTCTAGTGCAAATCTTCTGGATAGATGGAAATTATCGATGGGTTACTCAAAGGCTTCCTTCAAAGCAGAAAAATTCAAAACGCAATTACAAGATTCAAGACAAATTGAGCTGCTTAAGAACTGCTTGGACTTTCTAGTGGCTGGCTTAATCATGATGTTGTTTTCTCTTTCCTATGGAACTTATATTTATTCTCATCGAAGAATAATTGAAGCTACCGAAGCTTGCTCTCCTTACGAGGTTCACATTACATTCTAAAAATCTAATCATTTTTTATGTGTATTGCTTAAAATTTTCAACTAGCTGCAAAATATACGTTTGGATTGCCTATATTACATGCTAGAAATGTATTGGTTTCCCATCTATGCATTTGCCATCAAAACCTCGGCATTTAGTTTTGTTAGGAACTAAAGCTTCTCTCACTATCTAATGCTTCCTTGTTTATTTTTATTAAATCTCATGTATTAATAGTTATCACTGCAGGAATTAGGTTATTCATTGTGCTAGCTTTATAGAGGGGTAGGTCAGCTTCTTATAGAAAGTTTGGTTTCATGCACCTACTTCAATGCCTTCTCATATGGTACTTGATTTGCTATATTAAGAACTAAAATGATTTACCCCTCCCCCTCACCTCCTTTCCAGATGAGCTCCCAGAAATAGAGAGGTTGTAATGGCCCTTTTAAGTATGCTTTGTTATTTTATACAATCTTCTATTTATTGCTTCTGCCGTATTGCAGTTGTGTGTTTAGATGGAAACCTTTTATTAGAAATGATTGAGGTGCATAAAACACTGATTCTCTGCTCATGTAGGGTGTTTTGATGCTATATAATACTTCATTTGATCCTTTCAGCTTCATATCATTCAGCATGCATTTTTGAATAGGAGTGGTCATTCTGTCTCTCTTTTTTGTATCAGGAATCCAAGTCTTCTTGGTGGATGCCAAAATCCATGTCAAATTTCAACTCTGGTTTCCAGTTGCTCAAATGTCAAATTCAAGTTCTGAGCCGTATGCTGTTTGGTGCTCTATTGATCGTGGCAGTTGTGTTTTTACTTGTTCGACGGTCAGCTTCATCACATCAGACAATGCCCCTGACTTTCATACTGTTGCTGTTAGCATTGGGATGCGGTTGTGCTGGAAAGTTCTGCATCGACACATTGGGTGGCAGTGGAAATGAATGGCTAATTTATTGGGAGCCCTTATGCTTGCTTCATTTCCTCTCGAGTACCTTCTATTCAACCTTGTATACTCTTCTCTACGGACCCATCACGGTTACTGGAAGGGTGGAGCTCAAGCCCATTTTTCCATATTGGGTGAGAAGAATGGCGTTCTACGCTACACTGCTGGTTCTGCCATTGCTATGTGGCCTCATTCCTTTTGCAAGCCTCACGGAGTGGTTTAATCATTTCTCAGATTTGTTAACATATGTAGATGATTGATGTAGATCCAAGTATGCAGAAAGCAGCATTCTTTGTTATGTATGATCTTGTTTACTGTTAGCTTTATTCTGTCCCTAATCTGTCACATTATTGTATCATAGTTTCTCAAAGACTCAAACCAAGTTTTTAAATGTGTAATTATTTAATTTAAATTCCGGATAATCTGTAATTGGTTTTCATCTTTGGAGATTTATGTAAGCATTTGTCGTTAGAAAAATGTATCATTTTTCTTCCCATACGTGTACAAAGCACAAGGCGAAGACACTGTCGTGTTTTTGTGAGGGAGGGACCATGTGGTGTGTTGGTGAAATTATAGTGTGATTCTTAGGTTAGTTAATAAAGTTTGAAAATGTCTTAATGAATGAGCACGAGAGTATTGTTTTATCTTCTTCTTACGGTTCTAATCTACAAGGCTCTCTGTTTATAACCCTTAAATTTAGGGTAATTAAGGGGTAATTCAGAGTAGGGTATAATGGTAATTATTTAATTTAAAAAGTTATTAATTAATGGCATCTATCTCAGTAATCAAGCCCATGGGCCATAATTCATTCACTAGTTTGGGCATGGTACAAATTTATCTACTTAAAGCCCATCTACTCATTGCTTGCTCCCCACCCGTTCCATTAATACGTAACAGATGTTGTAAAAATTAGGGGGTGAATAAAGAATTAGGGCAAGAATCAATCGACGATTGTGCACTCACCGCGAGCGAGGGAATTTGAAGGTGAGTTACACATAATTGTTTGGTTTTTCTTTGCTTGCTTCTGTGATCGTATTTCTGATATTACTTTAATCGATTTCTAACTGCGACTTGCTTCTGTGATCGTGTTTCTGATATTACTTTAATCGATTTCTAACTGCGAGTAGCTAGATTTCCAGCGGTGATTTTAATTGTACTGCACGGGTTTCATGGAAGAAACTAAAAGCAAATCTAGGAGGGAGGGAGATGATCGGAAGCGTGAAAAGGTGAGGCAGAAGGAGAGGGAGCGCGATGGTCGCCATGAGAGGGAGAGGAGTGTTGATGACAAGTATGGTAGGGAAAGAGAGAAACACAAGAGTAGCAAGCGTCGTGACAGGGAACATGAACATGAAAGTGACAAGGAGAAGGAAAGGGAAAGGGTGAGGGATAAAGCTAGAGAGAGGGAGAAAGAAAGGGAGAAGGATAGGGGAAGGCATGGAGAGAGAGAACGGGAGAGGGAGCGGAGGGAGAAGGGTCGAGAGAAAGAGAGAGAAAGGAAAGAGAGGGAGAGGAAACATGAAAGGGAGAAACGTGGAGATAGGGATAGGTCGCATACTAGTGATGATGATGATGTTAAAAACCACGAGAGAAAAAGGCGTAGGAGAGAGGAGGACCATCACCAGACAAAAGATTCAGAAGAAAATAGCAGCAAGGCCAATCGGCATAGAGATGGTAGTGAAGAGCGGAAAAAGGGTGCTAATCGGCATAGAGATGCTAGTGAAGAACGGAAAAAGGGAGATGCGGTGGATTTTGTCAGGAAAGAAAAGTCTCGAGAAGATGATTTAGCTGAAGAGCAAAAGAAATTGGATGAGGAGATTGAAAAACGGAGGAGAAGAGTTCAAGAATGGCAAGAGTTGAGAAGGAAGAAAGAGGAATCAGAGAAAGAAGAACTTGGAGTGCCAGTGAGTCATGAGCAACCTGATAATGGCAAGACCTGGACCCTGTCTGATGATGAAGAAGAAGCCGGCACTCAGGGAAGATCAGTAATGGACGTGGATGAGGACGGGGATGAGAACAATTCTGTTAAGCCCAATGGCGAGGATTTAAATGGCATGTCGGTTGATCTTGTTGGGAATGAGGTGACTCCCTCTGCAATGCAAAACGGAGGTGAACATGCTACTTTTGGGGATGAAGAAGAAATTGATCCGTTAGATGCATTTATGAATTCTATGGTTTTGCCTGAAGTTGAGAAGCTAAACAGTAGTATACCTCTTGTTACAAATCACTCTGGTCCTGAAGTGGCTGAAAGAAATGGTAAACCAAACTCTGGTTCCTCTAAAAACGGAAAGGGCAAGTCTATGGGAAGAATTATTCCTGGGGAAAATTCTGATTCAGACTATGAAGATTTAGAAAATGATGATGATCCTTTGGAGGATGAAGATGACGAGGAATTCATGAAACGAGTGAAGAAGACAAAAGTTGAGAAACTTTCAATAGTGGACCATTCAAAAATCGACTATCCTCCCTTTCGGAAGAATTTCTATATTGAAGTAAAGGAGATTTCCAGAATATCGCCCGAGGAAGTGGCTGCATATAGGAAACAACTGGAACTGAAGATTCATGGAAAGGATGTTCCTAAACCAATTAAAACTTGGCATCAGACAGGTTTGTCAACTAAAATTCTAGATACTATAAAGAAGCTGAATTATGAAAGGCCAATGTCCATTCAAGCTCAAGCTTTGCCTATAATTATGAGTGGTCGAGACTGCATTGGTATTGCAAAAACAGGATCTGGTAAAACTTTAGCATTTGTTCTGCCCATGTTGCGACACATTAAGGACCAACCTCCTTTGATGTCAGGGGATGGGCCAATCGGGCTTATCATGGCTCCCACGAGGGAACTTGTCCAACAAATTCATAGTGATATAAAGAAGTTTGCAAAGGTGATGGGTCTCAGCTGTGTGCCTGTTTATGGAGGTTCTGGGGTTGCTCAGCAGATCAGTGACTTGAAACGAGGGGCAGAGATTGTTGTTTGTACTCCTGGTAGAATGATTGATATATTGTGTACTAGTGGTGGCAAGATAACAAATTTGCGTCGTGTTACGTACTTGGTCATGGATGAAGCTGATCGTATGTTTGATATGGGTTTTGAACCTCAGATTACAAGAATTGTCCAAAATACAAGGCCAGATCGCCAAACTGTGCTATTTTCTGCTACTTTCCCCCGACAAGTTGAAATCTTGGCTCGTAAAGTGTTGAATAAGCCTGTTGAGATACAGGTTGGTGGTAGGAGTGTTGTGAATAAGGACATAACCCAACTAGTTGAGGTAAGACCGGAGAGTGATAGGTTCCTTAGACTTTTAGAAATACTTGGAGAATGGTATGAGAAGGGAAAAATATTAATATTTGTTCACTCACAAGATAAATGTGATGCACTGTTTAAGGATTTGCTTAGATCTGGATATCCATGCTTATCACTTCATGGGGCAAAGGATCAGACAGACCGTGAATCTACTATAGCTGATTTTAAAAGTAATGTGTGCAATTTATTGGTTGCTACAAGTATTGCTGCTAGAGGTTTGGATGTGAAGGAGCTAGAGCTGGTTGTTAACTTTGATGTTCCCAACCATTATGAGGACTATGTTCACCGTGTTGGTAGAACTGGGCGGGCTGGTAAAAAAGGATGTGCGATCACTTTTGTGGGGGAGGAGGATGCGAGATATGCACCAGATCTTGTGAAAGCCCTAGAATTATCAGAGCAGAGTGTTCCAGATGACCTTAAGGCTCTTGCAGATGGGTTCATGGCAAAGGTGAATCAGGGGCTTGAACAAGCACATGGGACTGGTTATGGTGGTAGTGGTTTTAAATTTAATGAAGAGGAGGATGAAGTGAGAAAAGCAGCAAAGAAAGCCCAGGCAAAAGAGTACGGGTTTGAGGAAGATAAATCAGATTCTGAAGATGAAGATGAGGGAATCAGAAAAGCAGGTGGTGAAATATCTCACCAAGCTGCCCTTGCACAGGCTGCTGCTCTAGCTGCTGTTTCTAAAGTGAGTGCCGCATCAGTCTCAACACAGATCACATCAGCACAGATCGTTCAGAATGGCGGAGTACCTGTTAATTTGCCTACTGTTCTTGGGGTGACAATATCAGGAGTGACGACAGCTGTCTCTGGAACTGTAGGAGGTGGTGATGCAGCAGCTAGAGCTGCCGCTCTTGCTGCCGCCATGAATTTGCAACATAACTTGGCAAAGATCCAGGCTGATGCCCTGCCTGAACATTATGAAGCTGAATTGGAAATAAATGATTTTCCTCAAAATGCTCGGTGGAAAGTGACACACAAGGAAACTCTAGGTCCCATCTCTGAATGGACTGGAGCTGCTATTACAACTAGAGGGCAATATTATCCACCCGGGAAGATTGCAGGACCGGGAGAAAGAAAGCTTTACTTGTTCATTGAGGGCCCTACAGAGCAATCTGTCAAGAGGGCAAAAGCAGATCTCAAGCGCGTGCTAGAGGAGATTACGAATCAAGCTTCATCTCTTCCAGGTTCAGCACAACCTGGGCGGTATTCTGTTGTGTAAGTGCACTTCATCATCTTGTTGCATCAGATGTTGATTTTGCCATTTTTCTTGGATTTTGTATAATGGATATGATCGATCATTATTTTTACCAGTGTAACTTTTATTTGACTTGATATTATAAAAAAATTATTATGATATATATTCTTAAAATAGTCATGATTTCTGGACACCTCCGCCATCCTTTTTCCTCAAATAAATTGTACTAGTTCTTGATGTTTCTTTCTAAAGTATGAGCATGAGAGTGAATAACAGCTGCTCTACTGAAATAAAGTGTATTTCTTTAATTGGATGGTGTTATGGATTTCACTTGTTGTCATCATTTTACCCTCAATGCTGCTATAGACCTGTCATTGTGTCGATCTTGAATAGATTGTTTAGAAAGTCATTTTGATGGTATTTAAATGTGAAATAAATTCTGCCTGAAGATCCTATTTTGATAGATTTTTAAACTCTTTACCCTGTTTTGCTGTTCTCCTTTTGGTTTCTGCTAAATTTTCTTTTGAGCATCAGATCAGGGTTCGTTTGATAGCGGGAATAACCGCTACCCCTTTTCAATATTGGTTGCAAACCCTCAAGGCTGGTGCTAAACCAACATCCATTGTAGTGCTAAGCCAACATCCGTTGTAAAATTACTGTAACTGTTTGGAAGTGGCATCAAACCACTACCTTCTGCA
This sequence comes from Pogostemon cablin, assembly GCA_023678885.1. NCBI lineage: Eukaryota > Viridiplantae > Streptophyta > Magnoliopsida > Lamiales > Lamiaceae > Pogostemon > Pogostemon cablin. Next base: position 10,113,255 of record CM042964.1, on the reverse strand, counting down.
AGCTCCAACAGTTGCTGGAACTACAATCTTTTTTTTTATCAGGAAAAATAGTTCACATTATTAAAAAGAGTTAGGTATGAGAAATACCTAACTCCAAAATAATTACATTACAGTTTACAAATATAAAGAGATACTATCAGAGATACAATATCTTAATTGATCTTAATTGATCTAACATCTGCTGGAACTACAATCTTAAGTTTACAAATTTGTCCCTTCCATGTTCTGGTTTTTATCTAACATCGCATGACTTGTTTTCGAATGTTGTCCGCCGACAATGCGCTTCACAGAGTAAGCAGCTATTCATAGTGAATTTTCTTGCAAATAAATTGGCACAACAAAAAATTTACGCTATTTGATGGTTGAAAATTTTCTGATGCTAGGTGAGGAGTGGCTGGTAGGTCAGAGCTCCTGGATCTCAATATCCACCTCCAAAATCGTAAGATATCCTAAAATGAGTTTATGATTTTAATTGTTTGGGACTTTTGTTCATCAATCTAAAGAAGGTCTGTTGTGGAGAATCTCCGTTTCACATAGTTATGGTATTAATATAATACATCTTTCCCTGTATGAGGATACATATAGATAAACTGCTCTCCTCAACTTTGGCTCGTTACTTTTGAGCTTTAGATCTAGTTTGTTTATGGTGATAATGTATAGAAGCAAAGGAAGCAATTGTGAAGGATGAGGTTCACAAGCTGTAGAAATCAAGAGGAAGAAGAAGCTCTGTATTAAAAAATGTTGGTTGAGATCTCTCAACTAAGTTGAAGAACAGCTTTTGATTATCATCATTGGACTTGAAACACTTGGTCACTTGGTTGTATGTTAGTGTTACTCTCCAATCATGAGAATGTCTGAGTTCATTTTGTTCAATCATGAGAGAGTGAGTTCATTTTGTTCACTTGGTTGTATGTTAGTGTTACTCTCCAATATTGATCATCCCATTCATCTTTTGTATAACAGGATTGAGGCGTCTGAGTTCCTTTTGTTCAATAGTTTTAGAGACAAGTCCCTTTTGAATAGTCAGGTGTATGGTAAACAAAGTATACTATTAATTCTAAGTTTTAAGAATAAATAATGCTCCTTCCGTTCCAAGTTAAATTATACAGTTATTGTAGATATGAATTTGTAGAGAAATTATTTTTTAACTAACTATATTGATTTTTGTAGGGTAATGTTGTATATTTAGGTAATAAATAAATTATAAATTATGTTATGTGTATAAATTTGTAATTAATATATATTTTTAAGGTTGTGGATTGATATGATGTTTTTTTTGGACGGTAAAATTTAATGTGAGACCAACAAAACGGAATGCATGAAATTTAATAAGAGACCGGGGGAATAATTCCTAATCAGTATTTGGTTTACTTGAGTTAATAATATTTGAACCTTAAAAAATTGCTAAAATAAGAGAGTTTTGTGCAATCTTTTGGGCTTATTTATTTTTAAAGTCCATTAATAAAAAGTAAGGAATCGATGGAACAAGCCTAGAGGGAAAGTGAATTTGATACCCTTAAAAATTAAGGGAATTTTAATTTCTATATCTTATTAATTACATGTTATGGCTTTATTAAAGCATATATTAACTAATATAAACCAAACACTCCCTATGAATATAGTAAGACAAATAATTAAGATGCATGTGGGAGAAAGAAACACTTTTCCATAATACTTAAAAATTAAAATAGGTATCAATTCACATCCGTCTCACTTTATAAATAAATGTTTATCAAGAGAATTATCTAAAAATATGTTTAAAATGAGAGTTCAACTATGGTGCACTCGTGATATCGGTACACTTGAACAATTTCAACCATCAAATCAAACTTTAATATAATCTCTACCATTAATTAAATTAAATAATTAAAAAAAAATACCCACTACTCCCCACTTCTAGCCTACAAGTCATGAGAATCACCCTTAAAATGAATACTCACCCGTCCCTAAAGTATTTCACACTTTTCTTTTTCATCCGTCCCTCAAAGTATTTCACACTTTACTTTTACTAAATTTGGTAAAAAATACGTTATAACAATACTAACTTTTTACACACATCCCAATATAATACATACTTTTTCACATCTCCAAACAACTTTACATACCTCCCACAACTTTACACACCTTTTTCATTAAATCAACTAAAATATATATTCTCTTTCTTACTTTATACATAAAAATACAAAATTTCTTAAACTCCGCGCACACCAATACGTGAAATACTTATTGGGATAGAGGAAGTATGTATTATAAATATGATAGAGTAGAATTTAAAATCAATTTTTATAATAACCAAACAAAAACATGGTTTTGGATTACTAAGTAAAATTCAAAACTGACATACCCTCAACAGAATTATGTACTAACTATTCATGTTTTTTAAAAGGTAAAAGTTTGTGTGTGCCCGGACACACGGGAGTACATTCCGTGTGTCTTTAGAATTTTGTGCTAAATTATATGCTCTTTAGTATAAAGATGTGTACCTTCTATTTTACAAGGCAAAAACTTGTGTGCGTCTGGGCGCACGGAAGCATACCCCGTGTGCCTTTAGAACAAAAATAAAAAAATATATTGAAAAGTGTATACCCTTTAGAACAAAATGGTGTACCCTTATTAATTAAAGTGTATATCCTTTAGAACAAAATAATGCACCCTTATTCATAATACTAAATTTTAAAGGGCGCACGAAGCCTCACTCTTTTTAAAATCCACAAAAACTTAAAATATTTAGATTTTTTCTCCCTCGTATATCTGTACTTGTCACATGAAATATAACACTTAAATGGAAGGGGGAGACATTATTTTTGCATTTAATGATCATTACCAATTTACATCCCCTATATAATAAATTAATAATCCTTTCATCAACTCCCTGCATCATCAACACTATCAAGCATGCTAGCTCGGGAGGCTTCTTTCGATTACCAGAAAAAATTGTTTTAATATGGTTTCGGAGGTGTAGGTGGTGGACTCGGTGGCGGTGGGGAAGGAGGTGGTGGAGGACTTGGTGGTGGTTACAGAGGGGAAGTTGGAGGAGGAGTGGGCATTGGGTGGAGGAGGTGGGGGAGCTGGTGGTGGATTTGGAGGAGAAGCTGGTGGTGGAATTGTAGTTGAGCTCCCATGATCCATTTAATCAAAATCATAAGCTATCACCTAAATATTTTCCCCATCCAAAAGATCCGCCGCGCCTTCGTCGCCATTCCACCACCCGGCCCGCAATTCCTTACAACATATTGAATATGAGATAGATTGAGTTAGTGTGAACCACATGGATTCAGATTAGGAAGTAGCAAGCTGGGAGCTTTCTGATCTGCAAAAGCTTCCATCTAAGTTTTAACCCTAACTGCTGTCCTTCAAAAGAGCAAAACCTCACAATTTACAAAATTCTCAAACACTCTAAAATTGTAAAGAGACATCATACTTTTATTTGAGATTAAACAAAGCCAACAAAAAGTTATCAAATAAAATCAAATAAAAGGAGAGAGTGAGGCATCACCTAACTATGAACTATGAATCATAGGGATAAAAACCTTTTTAGTCCCATAACTTTCCCCATGGTATTTTTTAGTCCCAAGAAAGATAAGTTTGTCAAATTAGTCCCCACCGGCGAAGAAATAGGGCCAAAAACCTCCTATTTTCGCCGGAAAAAGCTGACATCACCTGGAAATAGCCACGTCACAGCCGGAATCGTCGATTTCCAGCCGGTATGATGACGTGGCGCCCTGATGGCAGGTGAGTCAGCGAGATAAAAACCTATTTAGTCCCATAACTTTCCACATGTATATTTTAGGCCTAATAAAGATAAATTTGTCAATTTAGTCCCTCCAGTGTAGAAATAGGCCCAAACACGTCCTATTTTTGCCGAAAAATGCTGACATCATCGGAATCGCCGATTTTCAACCGAAACGATGACGTGGCGCCCTGATGGTAGGTAAGTCAACAAATTAATTGTTATTTTAATGCCAATAAGACATTTTTATTTAAACAATTCCGACCGGTGTCATGACTGATGGCGAAATTGTGGTCGGTGGTGAAGTTTTGGTGTTTGTGATGTGGGCCTTGGTGGTGGCGATTCCGTGACAGAAGAGTAATGGGTTGATGACCCTTATTAATTTTTTTTTCTAATTATTTAAAATTTTAGAAAATAAAAATGCCTTGTTGGTATTAAAATAACATTAATTCTGACTAACAATCGGCGATTCCGGTTGTCACTTAACAATCACATGCCATTTTTCGGTGATGTCCGCATTTTTCGGTGAAAATAGGACTTGTTTGGGCCTATTTCTACACGGGTGGGACTAAATTGACAAATTTATCTTTATTGAGACTAAAATAGAACATGAGGAAAGTTATGAGACTGAATATGTTTTTATCCCGTTGACTCACCTGCCATCAGGGCGCCACGTCATCATACCAGCCGGAAATCGACGATTCCGGCTGTGACGTGGCTGTTTCCAGGTGATGTCAGCTTTTTCCAGCGAAAATAGGACTTTTTTGGCCCTATTTCTTTGTCGGTGGGACTAATTTGACAAATTTATTTTTTTGGGATTAAAAATTACCATAGGGAAAGTTATGTGACTAAAAAGGTTTTTATCCCATGAATCATAAGAAAAAATCAGCACAAAGAAATTGTTGTATATGTTCCATACAGGGAAAGAAGATGATGAGAGGATATTAGCTTTAACTTGGTACTTAGTAGGGATATATTTTTTTTCTTGAAGATTGTTGAGTTGAATCCAATGGATACATCCTACAACTTAACATTAAACTAATTGCTCCAAGTCCATGCCCAACTCATCAAAGACATTCTCGTAATTCATCAGATTGATTGAAAAATTTTTCAGGAATAAGAAATTATAAACCTCAAACAATGATCTTGAAAAATAAAAATACAAAAATAATGATGAAATATAACAAAAGAAATAAGGAAATCTTTTTTACCAAATACTTTCAAGCAAAATCGTTTGTATGTTGGGTTTGCGCGATCACTTTAAATCCTATTTGTGTAAACAATTTTAGTTGTAATTGGCATACAGAAAGGAGCACACCGAATCTTTTGCATCAATTTAGTATATTACCGAATCTTATGCGTCATTTTAGTATATGTCATCTTTTATGCCACACGTTTACTGATTGACATGTAAAAGGGGAAATAAATCCAACCATTCTTACTAATGTTTAAGTTTTTTTATTTAGGGTATAGTTTCTCCTCTCTCCTGGGTGTTGTCCATTCCGATGTGGTACATAAATAATGTACAAAAATGATACAGAGATTCCGAACAGAAAAAGGAGAATATATCCTAAATATATCCTAAAATGTAAAATAGTTCTTATATTTTACACAATAACCAATATATAGATTTATATTTATTTATGTCACTAAAGAAACCAACTTCAATCATAACAAAGGTTTCAACACAATTTGTCAATAAACTAATATTATATTAATATATAAAAATATTTACCTCTTACAAAGATCATAATTAATACCTATTCACTAATCATCGTATAAATGGTGGGTTTATTTTATGGGCACTCTGACGAAGTACTTACTATTTTATAGGTACTCTATAATGTCATAGAGGTCTATTTTAAGTTTTCACAATTAATTACTATAACTTTTTATTAAAAATTATCACTTTTTTTAAAAATATTATCACTTTTCATTTAAACTATAAATATTCATCAAATAATTCATAATATCATTATCATTTTTTTTATCAATTGAGTATTATTTTTTATTAAAAAATTCATGATATAGTTCACAACATCATTATTATCTTTCACTAATAAATTATCATTTTTATTAAAATATTATAACATCTTTTCATTTCACAAATTGCTACTATTTTATTTTATTCTTTTCAATATTACACAATACTTTTGATTGAAAAATGCTTGTAAATAAAATTAAATTGTTCATTAAAAAAAGTTTTGACTCTCAAGTTAGCTTTGAATATTTAAAATATTAAAAATAGTCAACTTTAAGAAATTTTTAATCGTTAAAATTCCAAGCGGATAATTTATTTAAAGAAACAGTTGTATTCTTAATCAGCTGTTTAAAATAGCTTAATCCAGTAATATCAAATTCTCAAGAAAATCAGAATCATATCAAATCCACAAGAAAATCATATCAAATTCTTGTATTTGAGATTTTTAAAGATTTTTTTAGACAGTTAAATGTCTTACCTGTTATAACAATCACAATTAACTGAATAAGCCATCACAAAACTGAATAATCTTTCTACTTGCATGATTATTTTGGGATGTGAAAAGGATGGCGAATGATCTGGGGGTTTATGGTGATTTAGAGAAGACTGCAACTCTATTGAACTTGGGCCGAGCCGCAGGAATTGCCGCCGGTTCGATAGTTTGCTCATACTACAGGTATTTTTTGGAATTGAGGAACAAACTTCTTCATGCTCTTCCGCTGTTAATAAGTTCCACCAATTATGCCGTGTTTATAAATATGAACTCCAGTTTGTCATTTTTTTTATTTGTGTTGCTTACTTGTTTATTGTTTGTTGCCTCTTATTTACTTTTAAAATTTATAAAAGATTATTTATAAGAATGTTGATATATTTTGTTTTTTGGAAAAATAAATTTTAAAAAAATTATAGAAATTGATTTAAATATAAAATACATAGTAAAATAAAATATTAACATATCAAAAAAATAATTTGTCTATACTTTAATATATATTTTAAAAAAGAACAAAACCATGTTTAAAAAAGGGAAAGAACAAAACCATGTTTAAAAAAGAGAAAAGGCTAATTTTGTTTACTCTTGGATCAATCATGAGTACACAGCCATAGAACGTTTTGCTCCTCTATCATTGGGAGGTAGAAGCAAGTAGGGAAAGAACAAAACCATGTTTAAAAAAGAGAAAAGGCTAATTTTGTTTACTCTTGAATCAATCATGAATGTGTACACAGCCCAAACATCATTTAGAACAAAACCATTTTAAAGAAGAAAGAAAAGAGCTTGAATTCTCAATCGCATACAAAATTTAGTATAATCTGTCAAAGAGAAAAGGCTAATGTGGATAAAGTATAATAAAACACATCCTTTCCTTTGATATATATATATATATATATATATATATATATATATATATATATATATATATTCAATCTTGTCATGATCAGCCTATCCCAAAGTCACTGAATAGGTGAATCACATTCATGTTTATGGGTGAAGGGCCAATCTTCAATGCTTTCTGTGAGTGAATATTGTGGGTAAGTAGTTCAATTCCCATTCCTCATGATCACTGGGAGTTGCTGCTGTCTATAATAGACTTAAAGTCTAAGAATATGAACGTACAAACTTTCCAATATCGGATGTTGAGAATGTCTGATATAATTTAAGGTTACCATTACATGGTTTATTTGTTTTAGTTTGATAAAAATCCTTCTGATACGCTTGAAGTGAGTTTGGATACGTAAACAGCAAACATGTTTGATCACTAGTATAATTTTTTTTTTTTTTAATGCTGAAGCAAAACCAATAGTATTTACGTATAGTATTTACGTTCTCTATTACGTCTGAAAAATGTATTGAGGATTGCCTATCAGCTGTTTAGTTAGATACCTTTTGATGGGAAAGCATTCATCAAGTCACATGCATCCCCAAGTAGCAGAGAAAAGAATAACTCTTTTAAAATCTTAGAGAGCATAGATTGTCTCACCTTTCTTGTTCTTTTTGCTGGTTCTGCATGTTGCCGGTTGATATTGTTTGATTGTTACAGGATATCAATAATGGTCATGAAAGTAACGAAGGGTATGCTGCCATGAGAGACGTGTGCTTTAAGCAACAGATTAGAAGCTAAGTATGTTGGTGATGATTAGTCGAGTGCTTAAGATTTCTGAAGAGCTGATCATTAAATAGAGTTACTATCTGCACAATGATTTTGTCTACGTACGCATTTGCTTCTTGTTTGTAGTCCTATACCTTACTTTCAGTTGTTCGTTGTTTTAAGGTCGAACCCACCTAGGTTTAGAATAGGAATCATGTAGCTTTGGAAGCCGTCAAAACACGAATTCTTTTTGTTAATTACTTGGGTGGAAAAAGAAGCAATAAACAAAAATAAACCTTTTTATTAATGACATCTTAATCATTATTTCACTCAATCTGCTATATGATTATTACTCGTTACTTTGATTTTAAAGAAACACGAATTTTTTAATGGCATATTTAAGCTTACAATCAAGTCTCGTAAATTTATCAAATTCCCTATTTCACATATATACTTATTCTCACGTGTCTAGACTTGTCAAACAAATCTATTTCCCAAACAAATCGGTTCCAATTTCGGTCTAACTCAAGGTGTCTTAAGTAAATCAAATTCTTGATTTCTCTCGGAATCTTTTCTACATGCAATACCATAACATCAGAGTTTGCAAGTTAATTATAAAGTTTGAGAAATGATTTTAAGATAATTTATCTATCAAATACAATTTCAAGCTTCTCAAGCGAATGTTCTCGACAGCTATAACTTTTTACCAGGTAAGAAAATTTTATTTCTTCTCAGCTCTCATCTATGTTTCAATGGTATAAAATATTCATATCATCTGATAGTGTGAAATGCTGTGGAGATGTTTGATTTCACAATACTAGAGTTGGTAGATCTTGATAGATAATATTAACAATTTTTACGATTTGAACTTAAGGCCATATATAATTGATTGGAGTGTAACGATTGATAGTAGTTAATAGCCAGTGAGTTAACATATATCATAACATATCTCTATATAACTAAAGGAGGGTTTTTAACTGCTGAGGTGACGACTTGAGAGTGTTTCAAGGATGAGGTGGAATTTTCACAAATTTTTTTGGCTTTTTCTCCTATTTTGATCTCAATGAATTCTCGGTGCCCTCTTTATTATTTCAATCTCTCATAATTAATTAAAATCTTTATTAATTAAAAATATTTATATCAGCGCTTTTGCTATTATTGCATTGGGTTAATTTGAGCAACTCCAATTCAATTAAATCCATTAATTAAGTAACCGTGACTCATTCTACTACCTAAAAATTGAAAATTCATTTTCTTTCAACTTTTGATCATGTCGCCTGCCTTCATCTTCACCAAGACTATTTATCTTCTTCCAATATTTTTAGATAGATCCTAATAGTTGAAAGAGGTATTTATATGATTATCTATTTCTCAACCTTTTTTATATGATTATCGATTTTTGGGGTTTTTTTTTAGAATTTTCCTAATACTATCTTTTAATGAAGGATACTCTCGGATATCTGAGGATGGCAATCTCAGGGTACTCAAAAATGGCAATTCTGTTCACTTCTCATTGGATAATAAAACAGGTTCATTTTTCATTAAAAAATACATATGTTTTTTTTTTTAATTATTATTTGTTATTTTTATAATTGATATTGTAATTTAGGGCGAAATGTCCTGGAGATTGATGAATTTTTTGTTGCAAGTTTTCCGTTTGTATCACGAGACCTCAAAATCTATATTTATATATTCTTTTCTAATTAAATATAAACATCAAGATTTTGTAGGCATGAACTCAAGCAAGAGTGAAGAGAAGAATCGTTCCAATTTTATGCAATCATGGTGATATGGAAGATTCTCTTTCAATTCGTTGTTTTTCTCTCTTAAGAGTTTTTCTCTCTTAAGAAAATTGGCATTCGTCTTATCTAGGATTGGTTTCTTGATTTATTTTCGATATTTTCTTCTTACTATTTATTGGGTGCATAAAAATTGATCCATTAAGCTATACAAAGTGTCTTTGTAAATACTTTTTAATTGTTGCATTATTCTATTGTATTCACTATTGTTACCTAGAATTTAAATCGTTCTTTTTTTTTTTGTTTTTGTACTAATATAATAATCTCTTTTCCCTCTGTGGTGGAACGTGCCTTTCAATCCAAGGTACGTACTCTATTCTTCGTTCATCGTCTTCGATTTAATAAACAGTACTAATCTTAATTATATTATTTACCAAATCTTAATATGACCGAATTTGTTTGTTAATTTATACCCTTAATTTTCCAAGCAACTTTACTACAACTATTATCTATATGAGAAGTTCAATGAAACTCAAAGTTCTTTAGTATGATAGTTTTTTTTAGGAATGTTCAATTAAATTTAGTGGTCACACTATAAACTTATAACATTTTTTTTACCAATTCAAACACATTTCGCCACTTCATGAGATAGACAATGTTTATCTCTCACATATATCTCTGCTGAATTATTATCTCACTATTGTTGTTACAAGTATTAATGGTTTATTATTTTATATTAACTGTATTTTAATGCTTGCTTTTGTGCATGATTGTTCTCTTTTCTAAACTGTTAAAATTGTGACAATAAAATATTTCGGAAAAAGTGTGAGGTAGTGTTGGAATAGGTCTACCATTTTAAAACCTCATGTTGAAGAATAGTGTGTAAATCCTGACCCATCATATGAGTTTGGAGTGTTGCTGTGAAGCTAAGGGTTTGAAGTACTTGATGGACATGATGCATGAGTTATACACATGATGTTGAGTCGAATAGATCAGCTACTAGACAATGCACCAGCTTGTGATCACATGTGGAGCATGCTTCAGTTTGTTAGGTTGTTGAGGCGGTTACTTAGTTAGTTGTGAGCATGTGATCCTTTTCAGTTGGAGAACCAAGAAGCACGTGAGTTGTGATCATCCATTGGTGCACATGGCAGTCAATTATGAGAAGGGAATCGATATATAAAGCTCACACACTACACCTGCAGAAGTGATCATCTTCATCAGTTTACATTTCTTCTTCTTCATTTGTTTTGCAGTTGTTGTAAAGCTGATTCTGTAGTTTTCGAATCAGTTGTTCATCTTGTATTACATCTATCAATAAGAAGGTTATCTTTCCCTCACAGTGGACGTAGATCAAGAAGATCGAACCACTATAATTCTCTTGTGTATATTTCCTCTTTCATTTTGGGGTTTTGCTGGTTTCTTATTTTGTGTGTGTGTTGATCAACACTTCGACGTGCAACCATCAAGTGTGATCATCGTGAGTGATCAATTATCTTGTGGAGAATCAAGATAATCTATTAGCATCACAACAGGTGGCGCCGTCTGTGGGAAGCAAACCATCAAACAGCAACTGATCACAAGAAGATGAACACCACACGGTTTGATATTGAGAAGCTCTCTGAAAAAATGGATTTCAGTCTTTGGAAACTCAAGATGAAGGCGATCTTGACACAACAATGGCTCATTGATGCATTGAAGCCACCTCCACCTGTCAAGATAGAGATCATCAAAGATCCATCAGCAGCTGGACCTCCAAGAGTACAAGTAGATGATGAGGTACTTCGTAAAGCTCATTCTACAATCATTCTATGCTTGGGGGATAAGGCACTACGGGAAGTAGCTAGGGAGACTACTGCAATTGGAGTCTGGAAAAGGTTAGAATCTATGTTTATGGTCAAGACTTTGGCAAATCGACTTCACATTAGGCAGAAACTGAATGCATATAAAATGACTGATGAAAAGCCTATTTTGGATCAAGTTGATGAGTTTGTCAAAATCATGGATGATTTTGAAACTGTTGATTCAAAAATATCAGAGGAAGAGAAGGTTCTCATGTTGATGACAACTCTTCCAAGATCTTTTCAAAGCTTCAAAGATACCTTGTTATATGGTAATCAGAGCTCCATCAAGTTTAATAATGTTTTACTAGCACTTAAGTCTAGAGAATTATAATTAGTAACTGATAATACTCAGAGTTCTGGAGGAGAAGGTTTGGTTGTCAAGAAGAACAATCAAGCTAAAAGAAATAACAAGAAGAAAAGGGGTTCAGAAGGAAATAAACAAGACAGAAAAGAAGGAGAGCATGCTAAAGAAGGTGAAGTAAGGAAATGCTATCACTGTAACCAACCTGGCCATATGAGAAGAAATTGCTACAAGTGGAAAGCTAGCAAAGGTAAAGGCATTGAAAAGGGGAAAGAAACTGATCAACAAAACCAAGTAAATCAAATTGCTCCTCCACAAGAAGATACTACAAAATTTGTTGAAGTATTGACAGTCACTGCATCTGAAGTCTCCTCTGAATGAGTGATTGATTCTGGCTGTACTTTCCATATGACACTTGTCAAGCATTGGTTGATAGGATTTAAACATCAGAATGAAGGCTCTGTACTTCTTGGAAATAATCAAACATGTAAGATCATGGGAAGAGGATCTGTCAAGCTTGAAATGTCTAATGGTACAGTAAGAATGTTTTATGATGTAAGGTATGTCCCTGATCTAAGAAGAAATCTTATTTCACTTGGTAATCTTGATTCCATGGGATATAGTTTCCAATCAACAGATGGTTGTTTGACTGTCACAAAGGGAAATGATGTATTTTTGAAAGGTATAAGGAAACATGATCTATATTTCTTGTGTGGAAATACTGTCACTGCTCAAGCTTGTAGTACTAGTAAAATAGACAATTATATCCTATGGCATGGAAGGTTAGGTCATATAAGAGAGAGGGGTCTGCAAGAATTGGCTAAACAGAAGTTATTATGTGGCCACACTTCCATTACTTTGAATCAGTGTGAGCATTGTGTGATGGGGAAGACAAAGAGGTTGAAATTTGGAATTGGAGAACATAATTCCTCATTTATGTTGGATTATGTTCATTCTGACCTGTGGGGACCTGCCAAGAACATCACAAAGGGGGGTGAAAAATATTTCATCTCCTTCATAGATGACTATTCAAGAAAAGTATGGATTCATATATTGAAATCCAAGGGTGAAGCCTTCACTAAGTTCAAAGAGTGGTTGGTTGAGGTTGAAAACCAAACTGATAAGAGATTGAAATGTTTAAGGACTGACAATGGCTTGGAATATTTGTCAGATGAATTTAATCAGTTTTGTAAGGATAGAGGAATTAAAAGACATAAGACTGTTCCATTAACTCCACAACAAAATGGAACAACAGAAAGGATGAATCAGACCATTCTGGAAAGAGTTAGGTGTATGATGAGTAGTGGAGGATTTCCAAAGAGTTTTTGGGGGGAATTAGCTACTACAGCAGCATTTCTTATAAATAGATGTCCATCATCACCACTAAACTTCAAAACTCCAGAGGAAGTGTGGAGTGGTAAACCTACAGATTACAGTAGTCTGAAGGTAATAGGATGTCTTGCTTATGCTCATATAAAGCAAGGAAAGCTGGAACCGATAGCTTTGAAATGTGTACTAGTTGGTTATCCATCTGGAGTAAAGGGTTATAAATTGTGGTGTCCAGAACAACAGAAGATTCTAATCAGCAGGGATGTTTCCTTTGATGAAGGAAAAATGCCACTATTTGAAAAGGTCAAAACTACAGCAAGTTCTGATCAAGATGTTGAGTCTCAGGTGGAGTCTTGCAAGTCAGTTAGTGGTGGTGATAGCATTTTGGAAGATCAAAACACCTATCATCTTGCCAGAGATAAACAAAGAAGATAAATTATACCACCTGCAAGATACATCCAAGCTGATCTTGTCTCCTATACTTTGTATACTGCTTCTGAAGTTGAATCACTTGAACCTAGGAATTACAAGGAAGCTATAAATAGTGTTGATAGTGATCAGTGGATAATGGCTATACAAGAAGAGCTCTTATCTTTGGATAAGAATCATACATGGGATATAGTGGAGAAACCAAAACAGCAGAAGTTAGTAAGTTGTAAATGGATTTTCAGAAAGAAACCATCTACAGTTGAAGGAGGAAAACCTAGATTCAAGGCAAGATTAGTAGCAAGAGGATTTTCACAGAAGGAAGATATTGACTACAATGAGATATTCTTACCTGTAGTTAAACATTGTTCTATAAGGATCATTCTCTCATTAGTCACTCAATGGAATCTTGAGCTTCATCAAATGGATGTTACTACAGCTTTTCTACATGGAGAGTTAGAAGAGCAGATATACATGACCATACTAGAAGGTATTGAACTTCAGAGCTCAAGTTTCAAAGCTTGTTTGCTTAAAAGATCACTCTATGGTCTTAAGCAAAGTCCAAGACAATGGTACTTGAGATTTGATGAGTATATAGTCAAGTGTGGATTCCATAGAAGTCTGCATGACAGCTGTGTATACTATATAGAGGAAAGTGGTTTATTTACATACCTTTTATTGTATGTTGATGATATGCTGTTGGCTAGTCATACAATGGATGGTATTCTGAAAGTGAAAAAAATATTGGATGCTGAATTTGACATGAAGGATCTTGGAGAAGCCAAGATGATCCTAGGAATGTCAATTGATAGAAACAGGATCAGTGGAACTTTAGTGCTGAATCAGAAGGCTTATATGTTAAAGGTCATTAAAAGGTATGGATGAGTGTAAGATAGTCACTACCCCATTTAAGCAAGGTGTAAAGTTGACTCTACAGCAGGGACCAAAGTCTACAACAGAAGTTATGGATATGGACAAGACTCCCTATGCTAGTGCAGTAGGAAGTCTAATGTATTGTATGGTCTGCTGTAGGCCAGACATAACTTTTACACTCAGTGTCTTAAGTAGATTCATGAGATCTCCTGGTAAACCACATTGGAAAGCAGCAAAGTGGGCTATGAAATATATAAAAGGTACTGTCAGTAGTGGATTGAAGTTTCAGAAAATCAATCAAGACAGTGAAGTTTTGTGTGGATATGTTGATGCAGATTTTGCTGCAAGCATGGATACTAGAAAGTCTTTAACAGGTTATATCTTCACTCTTTATGGAACTGCTATAAATTGGAAGGTTAGTCATCAATCTATAGTAGCTTTGTCCACAACTGAAGCTGAATTTGTGGCATTGACTGAAGCTATTAAGGAAGGTATATGGATTAGTGGTATGCTTGAAGAGCTTGGTGTGAAGCAAGAAACAGTGAAAGTGTTCTGTGACAATCAGAGTGCTATTCATTTAGCAAAACATCAATGCTATCATGAAAGAACAAAACACATTAATGTTAAGATGTATTTTGTGAGGGATCTTGTTGAAAGTGGAACTGTTAAGGTGTGTAAGATTGACACCTCTGTCAATCCTGCTGATTGTCTAACTAAGGCCTTGCCTAGTTCTAAATTTGAACTAAGCTTAGGCTTAGTTGGTATGTGTAATAAAGTCTGAAGTACTGCTCAATAAGAGCAGTAAAAGGAGGGAAGGTAGCAATCTTATTTGAAGATGGATACTTGATTTAAGGTGGAGTATGTTGAAGAATGATGTGTAAATCCTGATCCATCATATGAGTTTGGAGTGTTGCTGTGAAGCTAAGGGTCTGAAGTACTTGATGGACGTGATGCATGAGTTATACACGTGATGTTGAGTCGAATAGATCAGCTACTAGACAATGCACCAGCTTGTGATCAAATGTGGAGCATGCTTCAGCTTGTTAGGTTGTTGAGGCGGTTACTTAGTTAGTTGTGAGCATGTGATCCTTTTCAGTTGGAGAGCCAAGAAGCACGTGAGTTGTGATCATCCATTGGTGCACATGGCAATCAGTTATGAGAAGAGAATCGATATATAAAGTTCAAACACTACACCTGCAGAAGTGATCATCTTCATTAGTTCACATTTCTTCTTCATCATCTGTTTTGCAGTTGTTGTAAAGCTGATTCTGTAGTTTTCGAATCAGTTGTTCATCTTGTATTACATCTATCAATAAGAAGATTATCTTTCCCTCACAGTGGATGTAGATCAAGAAGATCAAACCACTATAATTCTCTTGTGTAAGCTTCCTCTTTCATTTTGGGGTTTTGCTGGTTTCTTATTTTGTGTGTGTGTTGATCAACACTTCGACGTGCAACCATCAAGTGTGATCATCGTGAGTGATCAATTATCTTGTGGAGAATCAAGATAATCTGTTAGCATCACAATACCTCACTCGATCACAGTCATTTAATCTTTGGCATTGCGTTTTACATGTTATATCATACTGGGATTTCTTCAATACATACTAAATTTAGTAATTCGATTGTATGAAAAAAAACTAATCTAGAGATCTCCATTTATAAACTCAACATTTTCCATAAAGCTAAACCTATTTTTCCACATCTTACAGTGTTTCTCTCCTATTATAGTATTAGCTAGTTTTGTGAAGCCTGTTAATTGTCTATTACTGACCATTACTATATAAGCTATAAGATAATTTATAAGTTTATATTAGATTTAAACAGGTTGCCATGACATTTTAAAAGTATAGAGAGTGAAGATCTACTTTAAAGAGCCTCCTCTCAAATAATGGAAGAAGGAGAAGGTGTTGGAAATTTTTAATTTCCAATAAATTCTAATTGTGGGCAATATACTATTATGCAATTATATTGTTATTCAATTATTTTATGAACTTAGTTAAGTGATCCAATTAAGGTTAAAAGTCAATGTGCTATAATAATATTGATATGGGCCAATTGAGTAGATACCCAATATTATATGACTAAGTGATTATGGGTGGCCCAATTGTATAGTATATAAAGGCTCCTAGGTTATGGTCCCCAATATACTAAGTCGAACATGATCTTCCCTCCTCCCCATCGGGAGGAATTACTACGGTCCCCATAAGGAATAAGGATGCTTAGTTGAGGAAGGCCATAAAACCACTAATCCCAAGTTTGTGTTCCGCCTAGAGGACTCATTGGATCAGGTACGCTTCTGTATTATAGTTTTGATTTCGTTAATCGTAATAGGGTTTAAGGTTTTAGGATTTATTTCCTACAAGTGGTATCAGAGCCACCCTATGTATGATTCTTGAGATCTGATAAATTACTGTGAATTAATTTTATTGGATCATTGTTTGTTGAATCCATTTTAATAACAATCGATTCCCGTAATTGTTAATGTGGCATGATTTTGTGGATTTGTATTGACATTTACACACATATTAATTTAGTTGATATTCGTATGTCATTGGAACATACATTAAAATAATCATGTCGGTCAACGCAATCACTAAAATATAATATGCCTATGAACTTGTGACTCAAGATAAATTTTGCTTAATAGCATGATGGTCTGACCAATGTTTTAATATGTAAATGGATCCATCATTTTTAATAAATATCTGCCATGAGTATTATGCAATTCAGTATATCCCTTTATTCATTTGGATTAATAAATCGTTTGTAATAAATATAATTACATCTCATGTGCGTGTTGTCCATATGAAAATTTTAATTAATTTTTGATGGAATTGTATGTATGGCAATTCGAATCAAGATATATGTCTAATTGGTTTACTAAATTTGATGTATATTTCTATTCATTAATTAATTAATTATGCGGTTACCAATAACTTAAATTTGCCTTTATATTCTCGTATGAGATGTGGCAGCCATTATGGTAATAGAGAAATGTGATCCGTATATGATTGAATGATTGTGAGGAAGTTAATATACTTCCATTTCCATGTAGTATGTTGTATAATAAATTATATTACATATTATGTTCTTTGATACATGAAATCACTAATGATTGAGCATTGATTAACTGCTATGGGATTGTGATTTAAATTGTTCATCACACTTAATTTTGTAATGTCATCTAATCATGTTTGACTTTGTGGTAATATATTATGGCAGTATATAGTATTATAATTTGGTATACTTAAGTTATGCCAAATTACCTTTGAATCTGTTAATTAATATTGCCAGTAAAGAGATAGGATCCAATAGCATATGTCAAATTGAAATTTCCATAATTATGTGAATGAATTGGTTTTATTTAATCAATCAATTAATATGTGTGGCTGTTTAATTTGAGCATCGTACTGCTATTGATATATATATATATATATATATATATATAT
The DNA here is from genome assembly GCA_023678885.1 of Pogostemon cablin. Lineage (NCBI taxonomy): Eukaryota > Viridiplantae > Streptophyta > Magnoliopsida > Lamiales > Lamiaceae > Pogostemon > Pogostemon cablin. The sequence goes on along the minus strand of CM042964.1, from coordinate 10,095,496 downwards.
ATATATATATATATATATATATATATATATATATATATATATATATATATATATATATATATATATATATATATATATATATATATATATATATATATATGAAAATTTATTATTTATAGATATAATTGCTTATTGGATTCAATATCGATACTATGATGTTGATGATGTCATTCAAAATGAATGGTATCATTTCCGTGATGTACTCAATAGCTGACTACTATGGCAGTTCCTACTCCATTTAAGAAAATTGAATCTATAATAAGAATGATATTAATATTCATTCATATTAATAAATGATTTATTTTCGGTAATGCCTCACCTGCAATCATGACTAAAAGAATAATAATTTATATTTGGACTCACCTCCAAACAAGGGCGTGTTTTAAAACCTATGTGAAAATTGCATGATAAATTGTCAATTGACAATTCTTGGACATTTACTAACAAAACACAATTATGAAGTAATGAGTTCTTATGTAGCTAATTAAGGTAATCTGGAGTATAATATTGACTCTAAATTCTTTTAGTACTGATTTCATAATATGATTGTAGTCTTGAATGACGTTAATTTGGATAAAGAATATTGCCTAATTTAATTTATTAGGATTTGGTATTCTTAATTATTGAGTTAATAAATCTTTCATTATGGTATGAATCATCTAAATTTCCCATTTGATTGATTGAATTAAATTAAAATTGGGGAGACATTTTTAATGTCGTTCAATTAAACTTAAATATTTTTTAAGTATTTATTTAATTGGTCTAGTAATTTTCAATCTAATAAATCAAAGCATCATGTTGTCATAGCAACCTCTGTATGTAGAGTGCGACTTTATTGAAATTACATAGTTAGGTGTGTAATTATTTATGTGTTCTGTGTTCGGCCCATAGGTAGGCACAATTTGACAGAATAATAACACACATGTGATGATAAGTATGTGATAATTATTTGAATTGTTTATGTGAACATCAGTCTTTTGTATGACAAAACTTATTATCAGTACTTGATTATTATACCAAGATTACCCCTGCAATTAATTTTTGTCCAAAGACGATGTTAATGTTGTACAAGGTGTCTTGTGATGGGTCCCCAACTAGTATCACTTGTCATAATTTATTTTATGACATGTATGTTGCGAGTGTATCTTCATGCGGGTATTGATCGGCCCAAAGATAGATTAATATTTGGCTCGAAGTACACAAGCACCTGTGGTGGTGAATACGTGATAGTTATTTGGTTTGACATGTGAGTAATAAGTCGGCCTAAAGGAAGGCTATTGCTTAACAGTTTTATTATCAGTATTTGACTACTATGTGGGGAATGTCACTTACAAGTTAGTATTGTTGTCATTGGACTTGATGCTAATGTTGTGCTCGATTCCTCGAGATGATTCTAAATTATTTAAATTTTAAAAGATTATAAAGTTTAGTGCAAGCATGATAATCATTTTGGAATAATTCTCTGTACAATTAAGAAGTCTGCTAATTAAGTTTAACTTATATCAACAACATATCATACATGATGAGAACTTCAACAATAAAGATGAAACTATTAGGTTTCTAGTTTTAATGAAGTATAAGGGTAATTCAAGAAAACTCATTAAAAAAGCTGCTAAAGACGAAATTAAAGAATAACCTTTTGTTTCTCTTAAAGGCTTGTGAAATTGTCTTATAATACACCATATTAAAGTTGCTAAATGTGAATGGTGTTGTGGTGTAGTTAAAAGACAAAAATAGTACTCCACAACATATGGTTACTAATTGGAGAAATACTAAAGATTGCAACTTATGATCTCAATAAAGTTCCAACCAAAGTAGTTGTGAGAACTCTTTGAGTTTCACATATGGTGATGTCCAACTAAGGGTAGATCATTGGGATCTACTAAAGAAAATTGGATTCAAATAAATACAAGCTACTTTATAGATTATGAATAAGGTTTTGTGATCCAAATTAATTAGTTCATATTTGAGACGGTTAATACGGAATTCTGTGAGGATGTTGATTTGGGGGGAAGAATAATATTAGAGACATTGTCTTTGAAGAGGAGTCTATTAGACCCCTACTTATGCTTTAAAAATGTCCAAATTTAGAATATCGATAGGACAATGTCAATAATATTTAAGGCATAATAAAATCAACAACATCAAGAATTAATGTCACTAAAAAAACCATTGAAGTTGGGAGAAACACAATTCGGATGATTATATAGTTTTCTCCTAAATAATGAGGACACTATGAAATTAATGGTAGAATATTCAGACAATGTTCATCAAGCCATGCAAGGTCCATATAGTCTAAAGTTGGTTAATGCTATAAGTTATGAGTTTAATCAATACAAGATGATTAGGTCCGCATCTTGGTAAAGGATTATACTCAAAAGGTAAAGAAGACATTGCTTTAAAGGACTTTCTATCCAGTTACTGAGAAAGGGTCTTTTAAGATAATCGTGACATTGGTAGCACATTTTGGTCTTGAATCACATTTGATGGATGTAAAGATAAAGTTTCATGATGGTAACATTGATGAAACGATTTAAGAACTAAAATGAAATCCATCTATGCATTCAAGAAAACTTTCCCGTAATGGAATCACAATCATCATCATGTAGTTTTTTGTCTCATTTGGTTTTGATACAAATGTAAATGATTATGTGATTTAGTGGGAGAATGTTTAAGTTAAATTAAAGGAGACAAGTGCCGTCTCAATTAAGTGTCATAAAATTAATCTAAAGATTTAAGAAATATCAAAATATTTTATATGTTTTTATTGTTGGAAGTTGTTGTATGATGAGGTCTGTACAAGACCTAATTTGGCTTCTGTTGTTGGTATAGTAGTAGACATTTAAGTAACTCTAGTATGGATCTTTATGAAGTATTTACAGAAAACTAAGGATAACATGCTTGCACATCAGGAATCAGATTTGTAGGAGATCATAAAGAATTTTGATTATGAGTTTGTTGGATGTCAATACAATATAAGATCCACTTTAGGCTACATTTTCTTTTGGTCGGGAGAGTGATATTATGATGAAGTGCTAAGCAAACACTTGTAACTCATTAACCATGACAACAGAAATAGAAACACTCTAAGGGGTATCCAATCATGAAATAAAGGTTGCGAAACTTTGTCACATAAAGTTGATTGTGACAGTTAGTTCGTAGTAAAGTATTAATCTTATAAGTCAAACATATTGACATAGAATTCTTGGTTTTTAAAGAAAGTATTCTTATGGATAAATTTTGGTAGAGCATATTATGATATACTCTAAATATGGGTCTGCCAATCATGTATTCAACGTCCTGTAATTTTATGAGCTAGTTACTCATGTGGGTGTTATATGGTTTTAGAATACATTAGTTCAGTGGAAGTATATATTTGTTGCTCTTTAAAGTTTTTAAGACACTTTAATTTTGGATAATTCGACCTTCTGCAGAATTAAGCTGATGGATTTGAATTCATTGTGAATTCCTTAAAGTTAATTTTTTATTTTGTAATATTTTACATTATGATTGATCTCACTAAAGATATAAGTTGGACCAGTTGGAATAGACATGATGTTGATAACATTGCATGTAATTTTCATGCTACTCACCATATTTGATCTATGTCATTGAGTATATTGATATTGGTGATTGTCGGGGTTTAACCACGATTTATAATGTGGTGAATACCGCGGTAATTCCATATTAGTATATGAGATGGACCAGATTGTTAAGTATAGCCGAAGATGAATAGCATAAAGTTGCGTAACTAATGACTCTTGATATAATTGCTTTGAGAAATATATAGCCCAAGTGGGAGATTGTTGGAAATTTTTAATTTTCAATAAAGTCTAATTGTGGGCAATATATTATTATGCAATTATATTTGCTATTCAATTATTTTATGGACTTAATTAAGTAATCCAATTAAGGTTAAAAGTCAATGAGCTATAATAATATTGATATGGGTCAATTGAGTAGATACTCAATACTATATGACTGAGTGATTATGGGTGGCCCAATTCTATAGTATATAAAGGCTCCCAGGTTATGGTCCCCAATATACTAAGCCGAACATGGTCTTCCCTCCTCCCCATCGGGAGGGATTACTACGGTCCCCATAAGAAATAAGGAGACTTAGTTGAGGAAGGCCATAAAACCACTAATCCCGAGTTCGTGTTACACCTAGAGGACTCATTGGATCAGGTACGCTTCCACATTATAGTTTTGATCTCATTAATCGTAATAGGGTTTAAGGTTTTAGGATTTATTTCCTACAGAAGGAAATTTTTAGACATCTGCTCAATTCTTTTTTTTCTTTTTTCTGTTATTTTTTTTATAAATGTGTTCAAAAATATTATCGTTTTTGCTTGATGTATGTTGGATAGAGTAATATTTTAATGAAACTATACCTTTTAAAATTATTTTTCCCCTTATTTTTACTCATTTCTTTTACCTTAGGGTATATAATTGATTTTAATTAAATATTTATTCATAGATATAGTCCATAACTAGGGCTATATTTGTTCTAAGTATTATGATTTTAACTAAATTTAACAAACCATAATTCATATTAATTAGTGTTGAATTTTGGTATGATAGATTTAACATTATGTCAAATTTCTATGTCAAATGTATTAATTTATATGAATGAAGATATGAAAAATGATAGAAAAATAAAGAAAAAATATTAATTGATGTGAGATGATGTATGATAGGTGGTTGGATAAGAATTAATAGGATTTATGGTCTGTTGAAAGATTTACAAAACTTAAAACCTAAAATAATAATCTGAATGAACTATGTTTGTTTTCGATTTTGAAAATTGAATTTTGATTTTCAAAATCCACATTTCAGTTTTCAAAATACCTATATATGTATGCAAATCCTACTAATTTTTAGTCCACCCACTATTTATACTTTATTTGTTACCAATTAATTTTTTTCTCTCTTTCTATTTCTTCTCTCTTTTCATATAATATTATCTTAAACATATTATCAAACTTCTTACATATTAATTTAACTTAAAAATAAAACATATTCTAACAAAAATTCAAAACAAACTTACACTATTCATTACTTTCACACCTTACACAAGTCCAAACAAATATAGACTTAATACATTGTATAATATTATTAAAATGCATATTCTACTACTATATTTTATGGTAACATTAAAAATAAGATTTATAAAACAAAAGGTCAAGATTAAAATAAGGGTTAATTGCAAAATAAACTTCAATCTTTATTTTTAATGCAAATAAATCTCAACCTTTGAGAAATTATAAAAAAAAACCTCTACCTTTAGGTTTCGTGTAAAACGCACCCAACGGGCAAGAAATGATTGCCCAAAGTCCGATGTAACGTTGACCTTGCCACGTCAGCTTCCACGTCAACTTTGAGTTTATTGCAGAAAAAATCTCAACCTTTACTTAAATTGCGATTTAATCCCAACATTTGAGATTTTGGCAAAAAGAGACCATCAATTTTTTTATAATAAAATTATATACTCAAAAATTATTATGTAATATAATAAAGTTCTAATATGATATTGATTTAATTTTAAAAAATAAACTAATATATTAAAAAAATATTTAAAATTTTATATTTTATTATGTGAGTAAATTTTATTATATTTGATATTTAAATTGTAAAAAAAATTATTAAAAATCTAAATATTTAAATTCTTTTAATTTTAAAAATATTTTATACATTATAAAATTTTCATAATTAAAGGTTATATTAAATTCTTTTTACAAAGTTTTTTAAATTTTTATTTATTAATTTTTTATTACTCGCTCCATGCCGTAGTTATCTTCACGGACATTGTAGATAAGTAGTTTAAGAAAAGTTATTTTTTGACCAACTTTATTGACTTTTTAAGGGCATTGTAAGTATTTTTAGGTAATAAGTAAAGTATAACATATATTATATGTGTTATGTGAGAGTGATATTTTTTAAATTAAAATAACTTTTTTAGGTTATTGATTGATGTGATATTTCAATTTTTGAGTGGTGAAGATAAGTGTGGGACGAATGAAAACGGAAAGTATGAAGATAAGTCTAAATGAATTATAAACTATTTTTTGTATAAATTTTTTATCATCTAAATATATATAATTTTTCATATTAAATATGATATAAAATTACAAAAAAATACTTAGACATGTTCAAGAATACTTTGATTATAAAATATTTTAAAAACTAAAATAAGATTATTATTTTATTGAATAATTTTTGAAAATTTAAATTTAAATATAAAATATTATGGGTGCAATTTGAAAAAAAAATCGGATAATTTTTTTTGCCAAAATCTCAAAGGTTGAGATTAAATCGCAATTTAAGTAAATGTTGAGGTTTTTTTTGTAATAAACTCAAAGTTGACGTTGAAGCTGACGTGGAAAGGTCTATGCCACGTCGGACGTCGGGCAACCCTCTCCCGCCTGTTGGTGTGTTTTGCACGAAACCTAAAGGTCGAGTTTTTTTTTATGCAATTTCTCGAAAGTTTGGATTTATTTGCAATAAAAATAAAGGTTAAGGTTTATTTTGCAATTAACTCTTATAATAATGTGAGAAATTAGGATATATGTGCACATAATTTATGTGAAGATCTAATAATTTATTATTTTTAATTAAACAACATAAGGTTAAGATCAATCTCCTCCAGAATTAAAATATATATGTACACGTATTAATTTTCAAATACAATTTATTATGTCGCATATACAACAGTAAGTCTTCCCTTTAAGCCACTTGGCACATCCTGCGATTTACCTCCTCCCCCAATCCTTAAGTTAGGGACAATAGAGGTCCTTATGGTGGAGTACACCATATGTCGCATGTACTCAAGAGTATGAAGTTATAATACATTTGAAAATAAGTAATATGTCAAACTCAACACTAAAATTTACTCCTTCCATCTTCGTTAATCTTTTTCCTTTCCTTTATAAGAAAATTTCAATATTTAATATTAAATGATTATAATATTAAATTAATTATTTAATTGTAAAAATAATGATTACCGCGTACTAGGCGGCTTTAGTAAGAAATAATGTGAATGTATTCTTAGGCACACTTATGAGACTAAAGATGGATTTAATGTGATTTTAGATTGAAAAAAAAAATTATGGATGTTATAACTATTAGTGGTTTTTAAAATCCACTAAAATCTAAAATATTTAGATTTTTTCTCCCTTATATTTCAGTAGATTTTTTGTCCCTTGTATTTTTGCATTTAATTATCATTACCAATTTACATCCCCTGTATAAATATCATCCTCCCGTCAACTCCCATCATCAACACCCTCAAGCATTCCTTCAAACTTTCTTCTCCCTCTTCTTCTCATTTCTCTTATTTGTGCTACCACTTCACGAAAGCAGCTAGCTCCGGAGGCTTCTTTGGTCATAGCACCAGAGCAGCTAGCTCCGGAGGCTTCTTTCAATGACCAGAAGAATATGTTTTCCTATGGCTTCTGAGGTGTAGGTGTAGGTGGGGGCTTTTGGCGTAGGCGGTGAACTCGGTGGTGGTGGAGGAGGACTTGGTGGTGGTTTGGGAGGGGGAGTAGGAGGAGGAGTGGGGATTGTGGTGCTGGAATTGGAGTTGAGCTCCCATGAAGAAAGATACATATAATAATTAATTTGTTTAATTCCACTTAGCTTGGTAAAAATTTTCTTCTAATTGAAATATGAAATAAATAATTTATTTCATTGGATTGTCATGAGTTAATTTATTATTGGTTTGTAGTTTAATTTGAATTTCAAATTAATTTATCTCAAAAATTTTAATGAAATTATATATTCCAAACCAATATATTTATGATCAGTAGTTATATCTCTTATTATGAGAAATTTCTCCTTATATAATGAGAAAAGTTATGCATTTATAGAGATTTATACCGAATCTCTTGCAATGTTTTTATGTATACTTGTTTTATGATTAATTAACATGTAATAGAGAGAAAAAAAATGTAACAATTATTTCTAAATTAATACTTTCTTTTTTTAGTATATATATATATATATATATTTCTCCTGCATAATAGGAATGAAATTAATTAAACAAATTAGAACGATACTTTCTTTTTTTTTAAATACACATCCTCATTAATATATAATTAAAATTAATATTTTTAAAATATCTATATTGTCCTTAATTTATTGAATACACACCCTACCTATTTTATACTTATATATTAAACCCTAAATTAAAAAATACTACATCTTTCATCGTTCACGAGGATAAGACTACATCTTTCATCGTTTACATGATAAGAAGAAGGTAAATCATGTTTTATAACTTATACACATATGTAGCCCCTCTCTCTTCTCTTCTACAGTGATTGCATGATTCATACTCCCTCCGTCCCACACCAAGGGTGCATTTTGCTTTTTTGCACGTAGATTAAGGAATATTATTATTTAATGTGTAGTAGATAGTTGTATTAGTGGGAGTGTGGACCCCGTGTTTTAATTGTATTAGTGGGTGAGTGTAGGACCCATGTGTATAAAAAAAGAAAGAGAACCTTTTGGGTGAGATGATCAAAATGGAAAAAAAAGACCCTTGGTGCGGGACGGAGGGAATATGCAAATTCAAAGTTCTCCAATCTTTTGATAGATAATGTAGAGTTAAAAGTTTTTTTTTTTGTCCCATAACTGTTGAAAATTTTAGATTTTGTCCCAAAAAAATGTTTGTATCGATTTTGTCTCATAACTATTAATTTTGCTTCGATTTTTCTCAATTTTCGCCGGAACCCTCGATTTTCACAGGAAATTAGTCATGTGCGCTACACGTGACATATAAATTTGGGAAAATCTAGCGAGGGAGGGTGACCTGGACATGTGGATTAAATTGAGCCAATAGAATCGTCACGTTATCAAATTAATTAAAAAAATTAAAAAATAAAAAACTGAGTCAGCCACACCTAATTTCTTAAAATTATATTTTAAATTATGTTACTAAAATTAAAAAGTAAACATAAAATGATTAATGCCACTATGGCAGCGTTGTTGCCATCTGGCTCTCCGGGGCGGAGCTCCTCCGCAGCACTACCGAAACCACCGCCGATGGAATATCCTGGAATTTCCACAAGGATGTCACCAGATACGCCTCCATCCTACGGCATTCCAACCTCACTCTCGTCGTTATGCTGGAGAACGCAGTAAACGATGTCGTTGACGACGGGATATACCAGTTCAATCTCATTTTTCTCTACTACGATGTTTCTAGATCCAATCATGGCGTCAACACTCCATTTCCTCCCAATCAAAATTCAAACACGACGAAATTGAGAGAGAGCTCAGATTTGCTGAGCTTTAAAAAAACTCTCGAATTGGGCGAGAATCCAGCAGATCTGATTCTCCCCGTATCTTCAACTGACGAGAATCCTAAATTTTTCTTCGATATAATTTTGTTCGTCGATTTGGGTATATTTTTGTTCTTTGATTTAGGGTTCTTCGATTTGGGTGTAGTTCTATTCTTCGATTGGTGATTGCTGGTTCAGTGGTCGGAGGGGTGGCTTTTCTGGTTGTGTTGGGAGTGGCGTACACTTACGTGAGGAATTGCAGACGGCAAAAAAAATCCGGCGGATGAAAGAGGCGGCGGAGGTGGCGCTGCAGATTTGGTTGCTGCGAAGAAGATGCACTGTTAATTTTTATTTTTTAATTATTGTAATTCTTAATTTCTTTTATGTGAAATATGATGTGGCATGATTTTAAATAGATTAATTATACTGTGCATTTTAGGGTGCACCCACTTTAAAAAATATATACAAATATAAACAAAAACATATACAATTATGAACAAAAATGTATGCAATTTAATTGTTAGTTTTTTTAATGAAAAATTGAGTGTAAAAATATACAAATATTAAAACATGTATACACTATTGAATAAAAAGTTATACACATATGGATACTAGTTTTTTAATTAAAAACTTAGTGTGAAAAAAGTATACAATTATTAAGAAATACGTATACAAAATAGAATAACATGTATACAAAATAAATAAAAAGTTATACACATATGGGTGTACCCTTGTACTCGGGTGCATCTAATATCAACTCTTTTAAATATATGTATATACTTTTTAATTTTGATAAAATAATTTAAATATTTTAAGAAATTAAGTGTGTTGAGCCAGATTTTAAATTTTTATTTTTTTTAAATTTTAATTGTGACATGGGTATTTTATTGGATGAATTTTGTTTGGATGTCCACATCAGCAATCTCGTCGGTTTCTCCTAAATTCATCCGTCGTGTGCAATGCAAGTGACCAATTTCCTGTGAAATCGATACAAATATTTTTTTTGAGGCAAAACTTAAAATTTTAAATAGTTATGAAAAAAAAAACTTTTAACTCAGATAATGTATGCTTCTTTTCTGTCTGCTATACATCATGTTCTCAAAATAAAAATATTAATTGAAAAATTCAGCAAGAAAAATTAATCACACATTTTAAATTATAAAGAGCAAATTAAGCAATTAAGCACTAATGTGAGATGAAAGTATGTAATGTGACGAGACCCCAATTGCAGCCTCACCGTCATTGAATCTCCACCGACGCGGCCGCCGGAAAAGCCCGATTACTTCAACAACGGCCACCTCATCGTCCAAGCCCTGCAAGGTTTCGTCGCGCATTTATCCCCTCTTTCTTGCTCCGTGGAAAGACTGACTTCTCTATCCTTCCTCCCGCAACCTCCGTCCACGGCGTCGCTGTATAACATGAGCGTGATGCTAAAAGATGCAATGACGCACCAACGATTATAGCACGATGGGTTTGGTAATGCGGGTCAATCATTCGGAGTCTTCAGCCCTCAAGACCCTAACTCTGTCCTCCATTGATGATGAGTCCATCTTCATCGACAGCAGTTGAGAACACGCATATTTGGCGGAGCTGGGGTTCCACATACTCCTCAACAAGCTTCTGACGGCGGCGATGATTGGTGGGCGGAGCTTAGTGGTGATGAGCGCCGGAAATAGGGGGCTTCAGGCGTCCATGATAACTATGTGAAAGTGAAGAAATTTGATATGGTGGTTAATGGGAGGATTATTGTTCATTGAGTGATGAAGCCTTTCCAGCTCAACGAGAGATGGACTTCGGTTAAGAAAAAGCAATGGCATCTTACAGTTTACAGTGTTTTCAACATCCAAGGGCGTGTAATATTCATAAGAGTATTAAGAATTTAAGACTGTGTATATTTTTAAAATTGAAAAGGATAACCTTGGGATTTTAAGGGTGTGTATATAATAAAATTAAGATTTAAAAAGTTAAAAAAGGATGTGTATTTAATAAAGTGTGTATTAAATAAAAAGGGGTATGTATTTAATAATACTCTTAAATAAATTAGAATAATAAACAAATTAATGAAAATGATTGAGGATAATACACAAAAAGTAATATTATTTCATAATGTGTATTTTATCTCTGCTTAGACTGAAAAAATTCAAGAATAATTACTTTATCCTCAATTTATTTACATGAAAGTGCACCCAGTCCTTTTTTTTACATTATCCATGATTGAAATTGCTGTAGTACAAATAACACAGGATTTGCTACTGATTGTTAGTTAAGGTTTTTGCTCTTTTTATACATAATGGTGGAAGCTAACCCATCTTAATAATTAGTGAAAATAACATTATGGTTCCCATATATGAATGGGTACATATTTTCTATCCACACTTTTCATTTACACATTTTTTGTCCACTTTAATAGTACACTTTGAGTTTATTCCTTGTAATACCCTCAACGCTTTAAGCTCGTCAACTAACTCTCCCTAAATACTAACGTATAAACTGTCAATTTTTATGTCAACCTCATTATTGGGGTGAAATTCACCACTATCATCAAACACTAACACCATAACACGCATAAAGTCCATCCGTGTGAAATTGTGAATCTGATTGGAAATCCTGAAATATCTAGAATACCTGGTGAATCTATCAAAACCATGAATCTCAACCTTCTGAGACATCAACTGATGCAATGCCGAGGGAGTCTCGTAACATGTATCCAAGTTCAAGAAATGACCAAAATAAGACCTATGAAACAACTGCATAGTTTCATCTCCACAATTTTGAAGTACCTAACGTATCTAGTTCACCACATTCTTGAGCCTGCAGTAACCTTTGATTCCTAATTTCCACCCTTGGAAACCTGGCCGTTTCCACTAGCACTAAAATGCATTCCAATTCAATTAAATACCTTGTAGGATTGTATTATTTGACTAGAAAAACATACTAGTAATGAATTGTGTGTCATTCCAAATTAAGAATTGCGAAAATGCATTCTAATTCAATTAAATACCTTGTAGGATTGTACTACTTACTAGAAAAACATACTAGAAATGAATTGTGTGTCATTCCAAATTAAGAATTGCAAATTAAATGGTCCGCTTATAGATGTAGATCTTAATTTCAATATTCACCAAAAAAGGAATGCTAAGTTGCCATAAGTGAAACTAGACAATAGCTTTACCTGTCTTGAATAATCAATTTATTAAGAACAGAAATACTTGAAAACAAGAGAATTACGCTGAAAGAGTGTCAAAATTTTTTAAGAGTAAATACAAACCAGACTAACATAGAGCGTCTCTCCCACTTCCTTTGTATTCAGTTACTTCTCTCTAAAAGATGCGTCCTATTAATACAAAATAGGAACATTGCATTTCGAGGTTCGATCCCCCATGTTTCAACCTTTGAAAGCCTGTGAAGGACAAAGTCCTTGAATCTTAATAACATTTTGATAATTTCCGAGCTAAAATCCAGCACATGAAACGCTAAGCCGCAACTAAGTGTTGCTCTGTTTCAGTTACTTTATGTGGCCATGTAATTCATATGACCTTGTGAGCCTTCCCATAGTATCTATTAATGAAGGGTGACTGCAAAGAAAGATGAGAGCAGCCATATCATCAGTTCAGTCCATAATGTGGGGGATGAAGTAGCCTTCCTGAGGAATGCTAGTTTTGTAGTTATAACATAACAAATATAATGCAAACAATGTACCTAGAACACTTGTGCTACTTATATGCCGTTTTAATTAAACCCTTCAAAGCTTGCCTTTGAAGGATCAAATGAGGACAAAGTGTGGGTTACAGAGCATCTAAGAATTAGATTTTGAAATGCATACTACTTCAGCAAAGGAAAGTTTCTCGGTGATGAAGCAATCAAAAAAAGTCTAACAAACTTCTAACAGGAGGAGCATCTTTTCACAAAAAAAAGGCAATTCAAGCTTCAAAACTAGGCTTTCATAGATATATGCTATGAATGAGGATACTCACCTTAACATTAGTTACATCTGGAGAATCAGGTGTAGATACTGGGTAAAATTTTAAGAATCTCATATTTTCAAATGCAGCCCTTGTTTGGTCACTCAATTCCTCCCGTGCCTTTCTACGGGCCTCCCTTGCCTACACAACAAAAATGCAGTTGATATGAGCAAAACAGAAAAAGAGCAAAAAGTTGATTGCAGCAGACTTGTTCAAAGAGTACCTCACGGTTAGTTCTTTTGGCTTCTCGAACTTTCTCCTTCACATATTCCTAAGAGGGGAAAAGAAAAATAAGACACCAGAGACATCATATAGAAAACCGAAGCAAGGTCGCATGAGTTACAGGCACATCATTATTAATTATTTACCTTGAAGGGCTCCTTCTGATCTGCAGGCAACTCCTCATCCTCAATCAGCTTATCAGTGAATTCCTAAATAATTTTTTATAGAACTTGGTCAGTATCATTTCGTACAAAAACCTCACTATCTCTATTTTTAAGCATACCTCTAGCTCATCAAGTTCCCAATCAAACTCACAGAAAACCTGGAGAAACGGTTGTATTTGAGTTAATTCTGAAACAAGTGTATAGATGGATAAGGTGGTCCAACATTCTAATCCAATACAGATGAGCAATTATCCAATTCCTGGGCATTAAACTGACCCAATTATGATTATGATAAAATTACAAGTATAAAACTTACCGGCTTGGGATCAATAGGATATAACAAATCAACCACAGTGCTCTGTTCAAGCTCATCTTCCTGAAGGGGATCGTAGAAGTCTGTCAAGATTGAGATGTGATGAGTCAAATTCTTACTTGGAGAAACCAGGAAGATCACCATGAAGGTTGATAATCCGAATAGAAGTTTTCATGAACTCAGGTATACCGAAAATGCAAGACATACTTTGCAAATCTTATAGTTGTTCTTCTTCAAAACCTTATAACATTATACACTCAAATTTTAGCAAAGAAGCATATTCAGTTTCCAAATCAGAGGAGCAACCAACATCGCACAAACATAAAAAATAGTTATATCAGCATATGTCCAGACTCCAGAATCAAGTAGATATCCACACAATGCTTTGTGAAATAGAATTCTTCCAGGCACAGGCACTCCAGAAAGCAGAAAGTAGAATGTAGCAATAGAGAAACAACTTAAAGATTTAATCAAATACTCTAAAATACCATACCAATATAAAGTCATGTAGAAGTTAAATAATCTGTGAAATTAGAACTTGTGAAATTATTCAAGATAAGAACTAGAAGCTCTTGTAAGTTGTAGCACCAGCATGGCAATCAGAGCTCTTTCCCATGTCAAATGAATCATGGAATTTGGTGAGATTAATCAAAGTAACAGGAAATAATAATAGGAGTAATAATGATCGCATGATGAAGTCAAAAAAGAAGTGCATACTGTGCATGCTATAATCATCTTATCAATTCATTATTGTTAAATAACAATATAATTTCTATGAACATATCATAAATGAAATTCCATAATTTGAACTTGTGAAGATGTACTGCAATGAAGAGAAAAGCAACCAGAAACAGAGACAACTACGACTTTCACTTGCACATTGGAATTATGTCAAAACTCAAAACAATGATAACTGTCAATGTTAGAAACTTAGCAGTCTAAAAAGAGATTCCGAATATGTAAATGAGATTTAAAGATTGGTCACATAAAGTAAGAAAAGTGGAAGGCGCATGATCACATAAATGTAATGTACCATCAGAAACAGTTTACTCACATGGCAAGCAATACTCGAACTTCTTAACACGATCTATCTTCAAATGTCTGAGACCAGCCCTGCAACAAACAACTCTTGGACATAAATATTATAACCACAGTAAGTGGTCCACCTTTTTTACACCCTCATTTTCTCTTTGACTACAATCAAACCACTGATGCAGTGGGGCATACAATTTTATTACAATGATTGAAAGTGAAAAGAAAAATAATCCAGTAAACCATTTCTTCTTGTATATCTTTCTTAAAATATCAAATGTTGTTGTAAGAAAAGAAAAGGACACAGAGATTAACAACTTGAACCTTAACTTTAGCAATTATTATCATGCTTTCATTTAACTTATTCCACTAGGATTTTCCTCAGCTGATTACACTACAATACAAGGTGGTGGGAAAATCTACATAAGAACTTGAAAAAGTTAAAATTGAAGGAGAGGTGAGTCCAATGAAAATAATCAAACGTTAGTGATGAGTTCCCTTTCAGTCTCCAACTATATCCCTAGAATGAGTGATGCAGATTGTGTTGCAAAAGATATTCCAGCACGGCAGCACTTTCAACTACCGATGCAGTCAAGACAAGTCAGTCAAAGTCTGACATCTAAATTGAGTAATCAAGCATGAAAACAGTCAAGAAGTCATTAGGGGGGAAAAAAGCACAGAAAATATGGGATAAAGGAAGGTCCGATATTAATTCACTCGTTTCAATTTCATTTTTCTATTTTTACTGACAAACTATGATTATGTGACACCAATTTGACAATTAAGCAAATAATAATCAGAATGAAATGTACACATCATCTAAAAGATGTGCCTGAGCTATGGAGCTTTAAAGCCCTTATGGTTGGAAACACCACAAAACTCCAATAGCAAACAAAAAAACCAAATTTATAGACCTCGTGCTAAAACCAATTCATAATAATATTGAATTACAATACAGATCATGAAAGAGTAGACGTAAACAGTAGAGATTACCTCCTTTGTGTACAGCTCAAAATGAAAATTTGGGAATTTTTAAGTCTTTCAACTTGAGATTCCCTGCAAGTAAATGCAACTAAAGACTGTCAACAGTTACAGAGGAAAGCAGAAGAAAAATAAAAATTAAAAAGAGAAAAGGAATACTTATCACCTTCTTTCTAGGGGAATATAAGGGACCCAATCCATTTTCATCTGCTTCATAGGCACAATTTCTTCAGTCTCCCTCTGAACTGATTTGATTCCAATTTTGTCCGATGGGGGGAAAGGCGAAACCACCTGTTCAGTTAGAAGGTATATATGAAAGGCAAATAACTTCAATAATGAGAGGAGATCAATACAGAGGGTTAAGAACACAAAATATAATTACTAGAGTAAGTAGCAACACCCTCTACACGATGGATAAATAGCATAAAACTAAATCCAATAAGCTAGAGATGTAAATAAGAGGTTGTTGGCCAGTAGCATAATTAAGATTGTCCATATAGCAATGTATCATGTGTTTCATGAATTAGATTCAGAGGCTCAGAGCAATGTCTCACTGTGATAATTGTTGACGAAAATTTGCAAGGTACTGGAAGGCAAAGACAATTCAAAATGATTACTATAATCCAGTATGGTACCATTGTCACTTATATCAAAAAATTACTGTTGATTAAAATAGTTATTAATGAGGCACAAGGGTCGCAGAGGATAGAGCTTCTGCAATAAAAGGCAGCTAACATATCCAACATGTGTGCCTCCTGCACAACTGATACAAGCTTATCTTTCCTTTTTTCCTCACCCCTCAATAGTAACCCTTAAAACACATTTCTAAGAGTTGTAACAAAATATAACATAAATAACCTTAAAGTATATACATGAATTGTGATAGCCTTTGAGCATTTCGTTCATTCTAAAACAAATTGTTCAATTTGGGCAAAAAACTTCATTAATCTCCACCAATCCTTCACCATAGAGCAAATTCATGTGATTACCAAACACCACTGCCACCAAATATATGCTGTTTCTTTTACATGCATATTTTAAATCTCTTAAGATATAAAGGATTTATCCAATTCTTTAGCATATACACAAAAATTATGCACCTCAGTACCAGCATCTTCTCTGCTCCTTGAGCATCAAATAATAATGGAATTAGAGAACAAATGTCCATATAATTTCATTATTGCAAAGATGATCCTCCAAGTGAATCTAATCTAACAATTATATAGTTAATGTAGAAATACAATTTGAGAAAATCAATGAAGGCACACCTACACAACTTAGTTGCAGTTGGATAAATCAGCAAATTTTTTTATTAAATTCAGATGTCATTGAGTTGGAGAAAGTTTCTGCACTTACAGCAACCAAAACAGGTACCATTGTAACTTTTGCTTGACCTTGGAAATTGACCAATTGAGCTGCAGAAATTAAATGTCAGAACAAGCAATCAAAAGAAGCAACATGATAGGAATTTTAGATAACTAACTGTAAGAAAACTATTGAGAAGGTTAATTAGTAAAGTCATGATAAACTTGATTATTCATCAGAATGCATAAGTTTGAATAGCACATTAAATATATCCCATGGTTTAAAACAAAGGTTTTTAAAAGATTCACAACACAGTCCTACTTACGCTCTGTACAGCCAAATAGATAGACCTTCTTGTCACGTAAATCTCCACCTTCTTCAAAAGCATCCTGCCAAAACTCACAAACCATGTTAACCCCACAATTCCTTAATAGTTCAACTTCATCATGTATAGAGAACATTGATAGCACAGGAAAAATATTCAGCAGCCAAAGAGTAAAACTGCGGTAGGTTTTTTGCACTCACTTCCAAATTAGAAAAGCTCCACTTATACTGATATACCATGTCCAGCTGATCCCACTGCCAATCAAAATTACACAAAATTGAAGAAGGTGTCCTCGTTGTCAATGATAGCTAAAATTAGATATTCTAATAAAAATTCTACCTCTGTGCCAACTGGAAATACCTGCAGCCAGAGGTCCTCCTGCACCATATAGCCCACAAATGATTAACTATAAATTTTCTAATCTCAACGGAGAATGGATACATGGAAAAACTTAGCACTTCTCATAAAACTCCGTTAGCTGAGTTGATTTCTCTATCAGCATTGTCATTAAAAACAAGAATTTACACAAATAACATTGAAGCAAATAACTAGATAAATAAACTAGAAACAACAGTAATATCTTAATTGAAAAATTATGTTAAACCACGATACACAAAAAGCATTAAATTACGCATATACTCGAAAAACTACGCTGAGAATATCAATTTACCAAATTACGCCTGTCGGAGAAGTATTCAGGCTCGGCTTCCGGCTTCGCAACTTTGACCCTCTTACGTCTGCCCTTTTTAGCTTCTGCCTTGCTCGACTCCGGCTCGGCTATGTGGTTATGTGCCTCTGAGTCGATCGCTTCAGCTGGCTTATCATGCGATTGGCTCGGCTCAGTTTCCTGATCCTCAACAGGCTCGGTCGTCGATTCGGCCTTATGCGTTTTCTTCCGTTTTCTACCCCTCGCCATCACTGGAATGCTGCAATACAAGTTTTGAACCTAGAGAGAGAAAGAGAGAGACTAGGGTTTTTGGTAAGAGCCCCAAAATTTGAATTGGAGAGAGAGGCAGATATCAGATGGCGGAAACAGGTGTGGATGCAATGGAGTTTTATAAATTTATGTGATGTAGGCGTGGCAATCACGCGCGTGATTTATACGCGAGTTCTCGTAAGGACGAGAAGGGTATTTCCGTCATATCATTGCTGAGTACAACTTTTGGTTCATGCCGTGCAACCCGTTGTGTGCGAGAACATTTGGGCAAAGGTTAAAAAGGCCCTCAAAACTTATCCACCAAGATCAAATAAGCCCTCAATCTTAATTCTTTGTACATATAAACCATTTTTCTTTAGGAAAAGAGTCGATTGAACCCCTGTACTTATTTTAAGAGATCAATAAAATCTCTAATCTTGTTTTTGATACATCTAAACCCTTTTATTTTTCAAATATATCAAATTCAACCCTCCCTACTTTTATAATAACTAATCAAATACAACCTCTATCTTTATAACTTAAACATAAAATTACTTCGCACCCATTTTAATACAAGCCTCCCTACTCATTCTTTCTGAACTTACTTTTTTCTTCTTTTTCTTTTTCTTTTTCTTTTTTTCTTTTTTAATTCTCTTCTTCTATTTATATTATTATTATTATTATTATTAATTTAGGTCTAAAATTGATAGTTTACCTATTTTTAAGTTTTGAATTGAAAATATTCCTATATGGCACATCGAGTTTTAATATATTTTTACATTTAAATGTTTTGGTAGGATTATTCAATAAAAAAAATATTATGAAAGTAAAAGATAAAGAAGGAGATGTTCGATTATTAATAAAATTTATAACTAATAATAAGCTTAATATTTTTGTTATTTAATTGTGATTAAAAAAATTCTATTATTGCATATTGCTTCCTGTTTAATTATTTTATAGTATATTTTAAGACTTTAATTGATAAAAAAAAATAATTAAGACCCAAAATTGATAATTTATTCATTTTCAGGTTTTGAATTGAAAATATTTTATTATGGCATATTGTTCCATTTAAATTAATTAATCGAATGTTCATCTTTTTAATACGAAGGTAAAAACTACATTTAATAGTAAAGTAATATGAAAAAAAATAAACGAACAAATATATATACATTTAATAATAAATATAAAATTATAAAAATATATTTTTAAAATAAAAATATTACGCATAATAGAACCCGTGTCGAACGCGGGAGAAAAACTAGTCGTATATTAATTTATAATCAAAAGGTAATATTGGATCTTGATTCTTTCTTTGTTTTATATTTTACCGTTTTAAATTTATTTTTATTTTTTAATTATTTCATATATATATATATATATATATATATATATATATATATTAGAAAATAGATTATAAATATAAATAATACTTCATGAATGTTGGCCCGTTGAGAATTGGTTGGAGTTCAACGACGAGGAAGAGGAATATCTGTGACGGTAGTATTACACTGGGAAAATAAATATTAAAACAAAAGTATAGCTAGATGAAGAGGAATCAAGCATATACGATAATAGGTGACAAACGCAAAAGAATAAAGGGCATCGACAAAGGAAAAAATATAAATGTACTTCTTGTGTGTGGTGATGACCCTATGAAGAGTATTGTGGACACTATATATCCTAGCTTCTTGAACGCAGTGGATGATCCAAGTTATCTTCAGGAGCGTGTTATACTTGACCCACAGCTAGATTCTGTGAATTCAATTAATGAGTATATGATATCATTGAATAAGAATGTATCCAGAATATATCTCAGTTCGGACTCTGCATGCAAATCGGATACCAATGTAGAAATCTTGGCTGAAGTTCATACTCCAGAGTTTCTAAATTCGATAAAGTATTCAGGAATACCAAAATCATGAGCTCATTTTGAAGGTTGGAACACTAGTTATGCTTTTGAGAAATCTAGACCACATAAGAGGATTATGCAACGATACACGTTTGGTCATTACAAGACTCGGGGATAGAGTAATACAAGCTAAGGTGATGACATGAACGGTGTCAGAGATTATGTTTTAATTCCGAGACTAATTACTTAACACCTTCTGATGTTACGATTCCATTCAAGTTTTAACGGAGACAGTTCCTATTGATAGTCTCATATGCCATGACCATAAACAAAAGTCAAGGACAGTCTTTGAAGATTGTTAAATTATACTTGAAAAGGCCAATATTTAGCCATGATCAACTCTAAGTTGTTATATCTAGAGTTACAACAAGGAAATGCTTAAAAAATAATGCTTTGTGATACTAATGATCGGGCCACAGATAGGTGTAAGAACCTTGTATTCAAGGAGGTATTCAAAAATATTTAAAAAATAACAGCTGCGAGGCTCCGGAAGGTGAAAAACATAAATGAATTTACCCTTGATTTGTATGGTAATCATCTTCTTGATGCAGGATCAGATATGTCTTTCACCTAAATTTTGTATACAACTAATTTTTCCCTATGTATTCAGAATTTTTTTTTGTCAAATAAATTTAATGGTTCAAGTCCTAATGCACTGATTTCAAAATTTTGTGATTTGTGGTTATTAGGTTTGGTTACTTTTTACTGTTTTATCGAATCTTAACTGTTGTTTTTTAACAACAATAATTTAACAATTGAAGTTAATGAAAGGATTCGTATTTAGCAGGAGAGACAAATTCAAAAGACGGTTTCAATTTTATAAATCATGTGCAGAAGAATAAAAGCAGTTACTAAATAGTTATGAAGAGAGTTTCAAAATTTAGAGATTAAAAAAAAAAAAACCTACAACATTGCCTCCTATATGGAATTTATAACAATTATTAACTATTAGATTCATAGAATAACTAATAAAAACTAACAAAAATGGTGAACATATATTGAAACTATTGTTTTGGTTCTAATGTTCAATGGCAATAAACCTCCACCTGGTAGAAAGATGGACAGTTGAAATTTTTTGGCAAATCTAAAAAAATTGGTTCATGCCCCTATTAAATTATATTACTACAACTACACAATACACAAAATAATAATAATAATACTCCCTCTGTTATGTCATAATGATTACATTTGGCTTCTAGCACGGTAATTAAAGTATATAATATTTTAATATATAGTTGATAGTTGTATTAGAATGTTAGGAGGTCACATAGAGATAGTTTAATCATTAATGAAACCTTAGAAACGGATCCCATATTGGAAATATATAATCAGAAGGCCGGTAGGACATAAGAAAATATAAGAAACAAAACCAATAACAGATAACAATATTTATAATTATTCCTGTGCAAAACACATATGGGATAATTAAAAATATAAATAAAAAAAGGGTCAATAAATAGTAGGTACAAAACGTTCTTAATTATTACACTAAACGATACATTCATTTTAGAAAATTACTCATAAATACAATATTTTATTTTATTTTATTTTACTCATAATACACATATTCATCTGAACATCAGTATGCATCGTTAAGAGAGAATAAAAAAAGCCCGATTAAGTAATTGTACTAATGTACATCGATGTGATCCTTGTGAGAAAAATAAATTCATGAGAGAGATACAAAGAATAAACTATTAAAATCGCCATTGAAAAGTACACGCTGATGTACACCATTGTATAATCTGACCAAAAGAAAGAACACGCCATTAAATTCTGATGTACACCATGTACACCAATGTACAATCTAAACAAAAGAAAGAACACGGCATTAAATTATGATGTACACCAGTGTGCAATCTGACCAGGTAAATGAACACGCCATTAAATTCACCCAAAAATAAAAAACCCATTAAACTTTCACTTTACTGTACATTAGTGAGCAATTCGGAGAGAGAAATGTAGAAGATATTAAATCGTGATTGAAGAGTGAACGCGGATGTACATCCGTGTGCAATCTGGCCAAAGGAAATTGTTGGATTGTATACTAAAAGTCTAGCTTTAGTATGAACCATGTTTTAACAATTTATTTAAAATGAGAATCAATGATCAAATGATTGCGTCTTATAATTTATTTATATGTCTGATGCAATAGTCCACTTACTTTATACTGTAGATAATATGTTGTGCGACAACACGCAGAAGATCATATTATCGATTTTCTTATAAAGTATAAACAGATGCTCACAACCGAAATAGACGGGGACTCTCTATCGGAATAGTTGTAGTGTGATTTGGTATTAGTTTATCTTGACTATAGAATCACATTAATGCACTTTGTGTGTATTGAGCAGGACCGCTTGAGATCGTTCGACTTATACTGACTATATAGGAGAACTTGATCTTAGTTATTATGGATGTTCGTGCTCTTAATCCCTATACAATAATCTCGACACATAAAGCAGTATGTATTTCTTTTATTCATCAATGGGTGAGATTTACATGTAATTAAATCAACAAACTCGGTGAGTTGGGAAATAGTGATATCTCTATGGTGTGCTGTTGATTGTAGAAGGAATCCGTGTCCGATATAGGTTGATGATTTCCCCTTGAGGAGCTCATAAGGATTATCATGTAAACCCTGCAGGTGAATTTATTCTGGCACGATAATGAGGTTGAGTGGTACTACTCTCAGATGAGATATTAATTTAATAAAGTTGTTAGTAACTTAATTAATTAATGGACATTGTATATCTTAAACATGGGGAGACTAACGAGCTCATAATAAGAAGGAGCCCATAACGTAATTATAAGATTAGAATGGTAGTGCAGTAATAATATTTTAGTGGTATATATTTGTTGGATTGTATACTAAAAGTCTAGCTTTTTGTATGAACATTGTTATAAGAATTTATTTGAAATGAGAATCATATGATCAAATGATTGCATCATATAATTTATTTATATGTTTGATGCAATAGTCCATTTACTTTATACTGTAGATAATATGTTGTGCGACAACACGCGGAAGATCATATTATCAGTTTTCTTATAAAGTATAAAAAGATGCTCACAATCGAGATAGACGGGGACTCTCTATCGGGATGGTTGTAGTGTGATTTGGTATTAGTTTGTCTTGACTATAAAATCATATTAGTGCACTTTGTGTATTGAGCAGGACCGCTTGAGATCGTTCGACTTATACTAACTTATAAGAGAACTTGATCTCAGTTATTATGGATGTTCGTGCTCTTAATCCGTATACAATAACCTTGACACGTAAGGCAGTATGTAATTCTTTGATTCATCAATGGGTGAGATTTACATGTAATTAAATCAACAAACTCGGTGAGTTGGGAAATAGTGTTGTCTCTATGGTGTGCTGTTGATTGTAGAAGGAATCCGTGTCCGATATAGGTTGATGATGTTCCCTTGAGGAGCTCATAAGGATTATCATGTAAACCCTGCAGATGGATTTATTCCGGCATGATAATGAGGTTGAGTAGTATTCCTCTCGGATGAGATATTAATTAATGGAGTTGTCAGTAACTTAATTAATTAATGGGCATTGTATATCTTAAACATGGGGAGACTAACGAGCTAGAAGGAGCCCATAACATAATTATGGGATTAGAACGGTAGTGCAGTAATAATATATTAGTGGTATATATTATTATTATTAGACTTAAATATAAGTTTTTGGCTAAACTTGGATACTTAAGCCCAATGGAGGCCCAACTCTAATTTCTCCTCCTGGTCCCTGCTGTAGCCCATATATAAGTCATCTCAACTGTCCAGAAATCCTAACTGATTATTCACACCTAACACTGTGAGGAGGGTGAGGGAACAATATATTGATAAGATCTTGAAGATCTTCGCCCACACGATGTCGAGAAGGTTGTTTGCTGCTGCTGTTCGTCAACTTCCACAATTTTTATAAAATCTTGTGGAAGTCTAAACTGGACGTGTGATATACTGTTAGAAAGCCATTGAAGAGAGGATCGTTTTGGCGCTTAGATCACTCGAATCGGAGATCAGATTAGAGAGTTATGCCCAAAACGGTAAGACTGCATAGACTGCCGGCGAGAATTCATGTTCTTTTTCAACATACCCTGGTGAAAGGTAATACGTTTCTATATTTCTTGCTTCCGCTAATTTAGAAATATATGGAACCCTAACGGTTCACATTAACCAAATGATCGAACGCCAATAATTGGTATCAGAGCATCAGTTTCGTGGTGAAACATGACACGTTAGGCTAGAGTTTATGTGTACATGTTGTTAGGATTTTAAAATTTTGTTTTCTTGATGGATACCCTAACTATACACAATACATACGTACACCGCACGATGGCTGATGATCGACGGATGACACCGCGAACAAAGGCACAGCGGAAAGATAGATCAAGATGGCTAGGGCCTTGCCAAACCCACATGGCGGAGGATTGCTGGACTCGTACGATGGCGTACGGGCTGTTGCCATCGCGGATGGCGGGACTCCGTTGCTGGAGCGTGATTAGTAGGCGGCTACGGCGGATAGCATGGCTGGCAGCTGATACAATCAAGAGCAGCAGAGACCCGCGATACATACTAGGGCTCACGGACGGAGGCTTGCTGGACGCTGGCGTAGAGGCGGTGGTCAGAACAGGGACAAAGGCAGCACTATCGACGTGAAGGCAATGATGGAGTGCTGCTCAAGTCAGGCCATTCCCGGGCGAGTCTCCGTTGTGGTCCGTGCGAGTCCCTTTTGGCTTGGGTGGAACAGCGCTGACAAGAGCATGTCGCGGACGAGACACACCAGATTCTGGGCGGGCCTGGCAAGGTTCAGATCAAGCCAGATATGGTTTTGATTAGGCCTGGCGAGTTTTTATGGGTTACACTAGCCTTCCGAGCAAGTCAGCAGAACTCCATGATGAGTCTTGCAGGATTTCAGGGTGAGTCATCAGAATTCTGAAAGGGTCTTGCTTTATCCCTGTCGAGTCTGCACGTGTTGGGTGGCTAGGGTACTGCGACGATATAGTTCTGGTCAGTGACGAACAGGTGGCTGGTGGGCAGCACAACTTGCTAAACTGGAGGACGAGCGGGGTTGCAAGACGATTCCAGCAGGGCCTGTCCGTGGTGATTCTGGTGAACAGCATGTGGCGCAAGTCATCCATGGGCTGTACATGGCCGGTGTTGGTGGAGGCTTGCGTGACTGCATGAATGGCACACCAGCTGGATGGCTTAGCCTACAAGGTAGCCTGTTATCAGGTGTATAAACGGGCTGATGGCACGACAGTCATGGGTGCAAGGTGAGATGGGATGCGCATGCTAGGACTGACGACGTTCTGGGCGTTAGGAAGCATTTTGGTCGAGTCTGCGTGGTTGTCTGGTCAAGTCGGCTTCGTGGCTGGGCGAGTCAGGCCCTGTTCCGAGTGAGTCTATTATTATCGAGCGCGAGTCGAGCTCATGGCAAGTGACCCAGCTTGAGTCGAGCTTCAATACTTATAAGCGGGCGTGGCATCGGGTGAGCTGATGGGCGGCATACTGGAAGGCAGACAAGTCTGCTTGAGTCGAGCCCCAGCATGCAGATCAGCTCGAGTCAAGCTCGACCTGTAGCGTGGCTGGGCTGTTTTGGTTCCCAAACCCCACGACAGTCCAGTCAGGTCGATCCCTGCGACCTCAGTGGGGAGGTCGATCCCTGTCTGCGTTTCCGCATTCGTGCTTGGTGGCAAACAATCGAATTCGCTGATATATAACTGATATAATTGATTTGATTATCTGATTATTGTTATATATGTATGCATGATTCTCTGTGATTTACTACCTTATATGTCGTAATTGGAGCATGTTAGGTTGCGTATTTTATTTTGAATATTATATGCATGTAAAAACCCTCGGTGTTAAATAATTAAGTGGGAGAGGGGATTGATAAATAATTCTCGCGGCCTCCATTATTAGTTTGTTAGCGATGTGAATAAACTTGCGCGTCGGCATTAGAGCCTTCCTCCCCATCGGATGAGTTTATTCATGATTGCTGGAACAGACTTCATTAAATAATTATGTTTGTAGTGTGATGCACATGAACTTGCGCGTTGGCTATAGTGACTTCCTCCCCATCGGATGAGTTTATATACAGTTCACTGGTACAAAGTTATAATTGATGACTATAGGAAGTTATCCAAGCGCGTGTGTACTTCTCCATCTGTAAGGCACATAAGCTTGAGCAATGGACTTGGGGTCAAATAATGGTGTACACTTAGATGCAAATAATAATTATCCTCCCCATCGGAGTCACTGCTTTTATTTGCATGGCTAAAGAGGAACCGACTATTAATTATTTTGTCATGAGGTTATATTGACAAATAAAATTAATAGGTAAAACATTCTCTTGTAAATGTTCAGGTTTGTATACGTCCACACTATCGTGGCATACAGACTCACAGTACTTGAGATGTTGGTGAATTTTATTTATATTGTTTTGTGGGAACCAATATACATGGATAAATTCGGTGTTTTGATCGATTTATTTTATTTGTGATTCTTTGTATTTTCAAATGGTTTTATTTCACTTATTGTTGACTAAAAGAAATTATATTTACTGGTCCAAAATTAGTTGATTAGAAAATAATCTTGGTTTCGAATTTTACTGCTTAGGAAAATAAACATATGTGTTCTCACTAAGGATATCCCATGATGCCTATTAAAGTCTCTAGTAGAGAGGTGAGAGGTTCATAGAAATATGATGATCTCATGCGACTCTTCAGATACTTGAGTAAGTTAGAAAGGCAAGAGGTCATGGATAAGATGATGAATGAATTGGGAATACTTGGAATAGAAATTGAAGGAGAAACTTAGGTCAATTTTATTCTCCATAGTTTGTCTAGATGTTTTGAGCAAGTTTCACCTGAATTACAAGAGACTGTATTTGGTGGGAAATTTCTGACAAAACAAGTGGCGAAGGAAATCAATTTTCATCAAGATGTGAACAAGGTTAATATCTCATTCAATAGTTGTTGAAGCATGATTAGTGATGGCATCTACTGACACGTTGTGTGTAAATACCGGAATCACTAAAAGCCTGCAACTAAGTGAGGATGAGATTACTGTATACATGGGTAAAACTACGAAAGTAGTGACTATTGCAGTGGGAGTTATTTATTTATCTTATGGTATGAATAAACATTTGATTATGAGAAATTGTCTTTATGTACATTTTCATAGAAAGAATTTCATTTCAGTTTCTATGTATTTACGGATGGATACTCCATTTCATTTAAGTGACATGGTCATTATAATGAAGGATGGAGTTATAATCTGTTGTTGTACGTTGGTGGACAATTTGTATACCCATAAATCATGTTTATCCTACGAATGCAATAAATAGTAATTAATAATTCATCTTCTAATCTTGGTAAGAGAAAGGAACCTTCGGACATGAACTAAACATACTCTTGGCATCTAAGACAATATTAATTTTACTTGAGTAGGATTCAAAGGTTGATTGCCGATTGACCATTGGGTTTATCTGAAGTGGAAACTATCTGACTTGCAAGTCTTGCTTGGAAGTAAAATGATTAATTGCCTTTTTAAGGCAAAGGGGTATAGAGCCATGCAAAGATATTTTGAGAATGGTTCATTCTGATTTATGCGATCTTAAGATATCTTGACGAGAGGTGGTTATTACGATTTAATTGTGGTGACGAGTACCTCTTAAGATAGTTCAGGAGCTATTTATTAGAGGATGAGATTAAATCTCAAGTAGTCTACATCGGGCAAACCCAAGCAGAATGATGTGACGAAAGAAGGAATAAGACTCTTATGGTAATGGTTAGATAGATGATGAATTATTAAATTCATTTTATGAGTATGCCCTAGAAACAGTATTTCGTATGAATATTTGTCTGTTTGTGGGATATCCTAGAAAAATAAAGGGTGATTTATTTAGTCCAAAAGATCGAAGGGTGATTGTTAACACAAACACTAGATTTTTGGAAAGGACTAGGTAATAAATCACAAACCATGCATAAATTGTTTTAAAGGAAGTGAGAGGAAAAACAAAAGTATCAGTACTAATTGTACGAGATGATATACCACAAGGTAAACTGCATCGCGTGTCACATCTGATACACAATTGCATGTAGTGCCTTGTTGTAGTGGGAGTGTTGTTTTACAACCTGATAGTTATATGTTTTGGGAGAATCGTGAGACTTGTCCCTAGTAAACATGAAATTGACCCTCAGATGCGACAAATCACTATAAGATAAAATGCGATATCTTAGCAAGATGCAATGGTTTCTGGAATAGGATATATAAATTCTAAATCAAATCTGGGAGCTTGTACGACCACTAAATGGTGTAATAGCTATTGGAAGTGATCATACAAAATAAAAGAGGATCATACGGTAAGGTGAAACCTTAGAAGTAAAGCTTATTGCGAAAAGGAATACTCAGAAAGAAATGGTTCGATTATGAGAAAACATGTTCGCCAGTAGCTATGCGTAAGACGATTCGAATTCTTTTATTTGTTTCTACTCATATTGAATTATGAGGTATAGCAAATAGATGTCAAGATAACTTTCCTGATTGGAAGTCTAGAGAAAAACATCTATGTGAAGCAACCGGGGTGATTCATTGCAAAGAGCTAAGAGCATTTTTGATTGTAAGCATAAAGGTGTCCATCGATTGACTAAAGCAAGCTTCAAGATCATACATAAAAGAGCTAAGAGCATTTTTGATGTTGTGCTTATCTCAAGCTTCATAAAATCATACAATCCTTACTCGTTTTAGCATGTGACTTTATCTAAAGAAATCTGTCTTAACATAAAAGAAGATAAAGGAGATGAAAGCGGTTCCTTGTGCTTCAGCGAATAAGGAAGCTTAATCTAAGGAATGCTATGCAAGAGATCGGATATCTATTTTGCCGAAGGCATGGTCAGTGAGTATCAAGGTAACCTAAAACAAGAATGATGAACTGTGGTAAGACATACACTTATGTACCTTAAAAGGACAAAAAATTATATGTGGACTTACAGAACAGATTCACTACTTCTTATGGGTTATATAGATTCAGATTTTTCAAATCAGATAGGGACGACCGTAAATCCACCTTAAAGGTTATGTGTTTAATTTTAAGAAGTAGAGTCATAAGATGGAGGAGTGTTATATCGAAATATATTTCGGACTCCACCATGGAAAGATGATAAATTGGAGCCTCTGAGGCAGCCAAAGTATTTATATGACTCTAGAAATTTCATGATGGACTTTGAAGTATTTCTAAGTTTGCCCAAGGTAATCACAATTTATTGTGATAATAATGGTTCAGTTGCAAACTTGAAAGAATCACGAGCCCATAAGCAAATAAACACATGGAGCGCGAGTACCACCTATTACGAGAAATCGTATGATGAGGGGAAGATTGTTGTCGCCAAGATTGCATCGGATGATGACCTAGTAAAATCCTTTTACATGGACTTTAAAGTGAAAGCTTTTGATGGTCTTGTAGTGGGAGTGAGAATCAGATGTATGACAGAAGACATGACAACATAGTCTTTTAGTATAAGTGGGAGATTGTTGGATTGTATACTAAAAGTCTAGCTTTTGTATGAACAATGTTATAACAATTTATTTGAAATGAGAATTATATGATCAAATGATTGCATCTTATAATTTATTTATATGTTCGATGCAATAGTCCACTTACTTTATACTGTAGATAATATGTTGTGCGGCAACACGCGGAAGATCATATTATCGTTTTCTTATCAAGTATAAACAGATGCTCACAACCAAGATAGACGGGGACTCTCTATCGGGATAGTTGTAGTGTGATTTGGTATTAGTTTGTCTTGACTATAAAATTACATTAGTGCACTTTGTGTATTGAGCAGGACCGCTTGAGATCGTTCGACTTATACTGACTTATAGGAGAACTTGATCTCAGTTATTATGGATGTCAGTGCTTTTAATCCCTAAACAATAACCTCGACACGTAAGAAATTATGTATTTCTTTGATTCATCAATGGGTGAGATTTACATATAATTAAATCAACAAACTCGGTGAATTTGAAAATAGTGTTGTCTCTATGGTGTGTTGTTGATTGTAGAAGAAATCCGAATCCGATATAGGTTGATGATGTCCCCTTGAGGAGCTCATAAGAATTATCATATAAACCCTGCAGGTGGATTTATTCTGGAATGATAATGAGGTTGAGTGGTACTACTCTCGGATGAGATATTAATTAATAGAGTTGTCAGTAACTTAATTAATTAATGGGCATTGTATATCTTAAACATGGGGAGACTAACGGGCTCATAATAAGAAGGAGCCCATAACGTAATTATGGGATTAGAACGGTAGTGCAATAATAATATTTTAGTGGTATATATTATTATTGGACTTAAGTATAAGCTTTGGGCTAAGCTTGGAGATAAAGACTAGTATGGAACAGTCTTTTTTTTTTTAATTTGGTGGAACTGGACTTTTTAATTGAAATAGGTTGAATTGAAGGATATGGGTTAGACTTCAACACGTGAGAAAAAAACTCCACACACTATACATTGCCCCTGTCTGGTTTCGCGGTTGATTTGCGCGACCAGCGTCGCAGCTGGACTGAAATCGACGGCGTCTGGTGGCATCGATTGGGCGAACCTAGTGATGGATTTGATGGGCGGCAAGAGGTGACGATTGATTCTCAATTTTGAAAAATGAAAGGACGCTCGTTAGAGAAGGAATTATTTTAAGTAATTGAAACTTTGAAATTGCATGTTTATTTCGAATCTTGGTTGAAGTTATATCATGGTGATTTTATTTTTTTTCTTTTTTAGCCAATATCATTCCTCTATGGAAGAAGCAGATTACAATTCGTGGAATCATTATATTTGAATCCTATACATCATCATAGTAATGAAATAGAGGTATGTGGTTTTATCCATCTGCAGCGCTGTTGTGGATTCTTGCAAGTGGTTGGAGAAGATGGCTATTATTTTGTTAATGCTAATTCATGAAACATTGTTACTCTACTGCTCTTTCTCTTGTTAGTTATTGATTTCTAATGTGACTATAGGGGTTTAGATTATGATTTAGTGTTTGGAGTTTTACATTTGTTAAATATTATTCTCTGTTCTCTTTTATTGACCATTTCACTGAGCAATTTAGTATGTACAAGTTTTTCTTGAATCAACACACTTAAATTAGTATTTATAAATTTTCTTAGTATGGATAGATTAGGATGTAATGGCGGAAATATTCCTATTGCTTAGACATCAAATTAAGCGCTATGATGAATTTAATTGCTAGAAAATGATAATTGTTTTGGAGTATTTTCTATGTTATTGGCTGTGTTCCGTAAATGACATTGACTTTTTTGAAACTCACCCCTTATATCAATTACATTATATCTGATGTCAAACTTTGAAGGTTTATAATACTTCTTTATCAAATTCAATTCAGGATGTATACTACTGTGGGGAAGTCCATGTTTTCTGTATATCTGGTCTTTGTTTCAGTACTTATTTCTCTGTCTCCATTTATTATCATAGACAAGCGTCCAGATACGGTAGAATGATTTTCTAAATTTATATATTACTCTATCGAAATAATTAGATTACTCTATGAAACAAATTAAATTACTCTTTGATATCAGTAGGAATTAAGGGTATTCATCAAATTTGTTATATTGAAATGTGTTATTCTTTCAAGCCTAGATTTACTATATCATGAAACTTGTTTTCTTTTATATTTAGACAAATGAGTGATTATGTATTACACTATTATAGAATACTGGTTGATTTGTTTATTTCCTATTTGTCATTCATACATACAAGTCGTATGATCTAGTGATATTTTTCTCACCCTTCATGTAGTAGTGAAAGCTAAATAGAAATTGCAGGTGATAGAGTTATGAAGTAATAGTCAATAAGTGTTGAGTAAAGCCTAAAATTGAGTAAAAGAATTTTGCATAACGAAGGTAAAGGAATGAGAAAGTTTTATATAATGAGTTGGTTGTTTTTTATTTATATAGAAATGTTAAGTTATTTGCAGCTACTACAACTCTTTTGCAGGACGCAAATTGGTCGTACTCGTCGCTTGCAAACACGAGCCAGATGCTGCTGGGATTGAGCTTCATGATATTCACCAACATCAGTTCTTTTCCTGAGAGAGATAATTACCAAGATCAGCATGATCCAAACTACAGTATAAAGAGACTTACATGCTCTCTATTCAGTAGGAATTAAGGGAGGTGGTAGAATGCTATTGAACTGGGATACGATGACATCTATAGCCCTCAGAGCAGCGCGAGGGGTGTCCAACCATTACTCACTAGGTTCCTCCACCTTCCATGACAATATTGAATCATCCAACATTCTCCTCACAAAATCAGACAAAGCTCGTGTTTTTTACTTTACCCTAACTCAGTTAACTAGTCCAAATTGTATTGCTGGCTACATTCTATGTTTAAAAAAGGTTGCAAGATACTTCAGAAAAGAATTCTTATTGTTAATGCAATTAGATAATTTTATTGTTAATACACAATGTTACTCTTTATAATGAATTATGTTACTATAAACAAGATTTTGGATTTGATTTGTTTATAATTGTTTTATTTGGTTAAATCTTTTAGGTTACTCTTTTCTATTAATTGAGTTACTCTTTTTAATAATTTGGATTACTCTTTAATTTCATATTCGGATTTTATAAAATAAAATATTTTTTTATTTGGTTAACATCTTTAAGTTATTATTTCATATTAATTGAGTTACTCTTTTTAATAATATGGTGTACTCTTTAATTTCATATTCGGATTTCAGAAAATAAAATATTATTCTATTTGGTTAACATCTTTTAGGGTACTATTTTCTATTAATTGGGTTACTCTTTAATTTCAAAATAAAATATTGTTCTATTTGGTTAGCATATTTTAGATTACTTTTTTCTATTAATTGGGTTACTCATTTTAATAATTTGGGTTACTCTTTAATTTCATTTTCAGATTTCAGAAAATAAAATATTATTATATTTGGTTATTATCTTTTACGTTAGTCTTTTCTATTAATTGAGTTACTCTTTATAATGAATTAGATTACTATTTAATTTGAAATTCTGATTTTCTAAAAAAAATGTGATATATTGTAAAATATGTAAGTTGATAAATCACCCTATAAAACTAATTAGATTATTCTTTAGAATTAATTATATGCAATAATCATTTTTTCTTTTTCTATATCCATTATGTGATCTCATGTGTAAAATGAACTCAAACGATATGTGTGAAATTGAACTTCGTATAAATAGTACTAGCCAAGAGAATGGATTAACCATTAATGTTATCCTAATATCAGCATGCTCCACCACTATTAACCATTAAAAATATTAAAATTATTTAACCACAATTCTCATATTCATCATTTGGTCATGTACTTCCTCCCTAAGGTCAAACTCCCATCTAATACCAGCACAGGAGAGAATAATATTCAATCTCCCATCTAATCTTCACAACCAAGATGGAAATGACGCCCACTGAATGAGTCATGGAATCTCTACTGTAGCTAAAAATATTGGAAAACAAAAACCATAACATATGTAAGTTGTTTGTATATTAATGTATGGAATGATCATTGTATACTTGGTAATTACATTCACCTTATTTTCAAGATGGGCGGAGTACAGATTAAAGATTTTAACCAAATTATGCAATAAATTATGAAAATTCATAGAAGGAGCTTAGATTTGGTATTAGGCACAATGGTAATGGGCCCACGAATATTGGACTAAAGTCCAAACCCTAACACGCGCAACTGCATTCCTCAACCCCACACATCATAACACGATACCTTATCCGGCAGCCTCGAGATAGAGAGGACCAAAAATAGAGGCGTTGGCATGAGAAGCCACCCATGGATCTGGGATAAGTCGGGACGGCCGACAGGAGAGAGGCAGGAGGCGTGATGTTATGAGAAGAGGTTAGACTTTGAGCCATTGACGACGGTATTAGATGTGGAAGAGGTTATCTGTGCTCCGCTTCGATTTCCATACAAGCACCACCATCTCCTCCATCGGGGTGATACCCTAAAATAGATGATTGAGTAATTGGGGATGAACAGAGAGGGCATAATGGTAGGAATGTCACGACTTCCAGCAGCACGATGGTTCTCCGGCGAATTGGGCTAGGCAAAGGTGGTGATCTCGTGGGTGTTGGGACTGGACAGCACGAGGAGGATCGATTTCTGGAAAGAGGTAGTAGTGTATGGCGGTGGCTGGAATGCACCTTCGATTGTGAGGGCTCTCCGGGAAAAAGTGGACAATGATTTTTGACAAGAAGCTGGCGACTGGTAAAAGGAATTTGACGTTGGTGAGCTCCAATTTTTTTAGAGTGAAGCTAGCTGGAAGAAGGGGATTCGGCTAGATAAGATAGGTAGAAACCAGCGACCCGCGAGATTCCATTTGCTGAGATTTGGGATTCGGTTCTACCAATATTTTGTAGGACCGGTCCTACTCTAGTCATTCTCAATCTTGGATACTTAAGCCCAATGGAGCCACAACTCTAATTTCTCCTCCTGATCCTTATTTTAGCCCATATATAATTCATCTCAACTGTCCGAAAACCCTAATCAATTGATAATTCATGTCTAACACTGTGAGGAGGGTGAGGAAACAGTAAATTGAAAAGATCTCGAAGATTTTCGCCCACACAACGTCGAGATTGGACTTGGGAATACAGCAGAAGATCAGAAGGTTGTTTACTGATGTTATTCATCAACTTCCATGATTTTTATAAAATTGTGTTGAATTTCAAACTGGATGTGTGATATATTGTTGGAAAGCCACTGAAGGGATGATCATTTTGGCACTTAGATCACTCAAATTGGAGATTAGATGAGAGAGTTATACCCAAAACGGTGAGGTTGCACAGGCTGCCGGCGAGAATTCATGTTCTTCTTCAACATACCCTGTTGAAAGGTAATATGTTTCTATGTTTCTTGCTTCTGCTGATTTAGAAACGTATGGAACCCTAACGGTTTACGTTAACCAAACGATCGAATGCTATTAATATTGTTATTATTGGACTTAAGTATAAACTTTGAGCTAAACTTGGATACTTAAGCCCAATGGAGGCCCAACTCTAATTTCTCCTCCTGGTCCCTACTGTAGCCCATATATAAGACATCTCAACTGTCCGAAAACCCTAACTGATTATTCATGCCTAAAACTATGAGGAGGGTGAAGGAACAACAGATTGAGAAGATCAGAAGATCGTTGCCCACACGACGTCGAGATTGGACTTGGGAATACAGCAGAAGATCATAAGGTTGTTTGCTGTTGCTGTTTGTCAACTTTCATAATTTTTTTTAAAATTGTATAGAACTCCAAACTGGACGTGTGATACATTATTGGAAAGCCACTGAAGAGAGGATCATTTTGGCATGTAGATCACTTAAATTTGAGATCGGATGAGAGAGTTATCCCCAAAACGGTGAGGCTGCGCATGCTGGCGGTGAGAATTCTTCATCTTCTTCCACATACCCTGGTGAAAGGTAATACGTTTCTATGTTTCTTGCTTCCGCTGATTACAGAAAATCTTATAGAACCCTAACGGTTCACATTAACCAAACGATCGAACGCCAACAGAAATAACACCCCATTAAATTCCCCAAATTAAGAAACCCATTAAAGTTTCACTAGCGTCCAATTCAGCCCATTAAAGTTTCACTTTACTATACATTAGCATGCAATTCAGCCCATTAAACTTTCACTTTACTGTACATTAGCGTGCAATTCAGAGTGAGAAATAGAAGATAGGGTAGTTCCTGAAATTTCTCCTTAATGCGCGATTGATGAGTACAATGGGTAATGCTAGAAAATAAATTAGGCCTTCTGTATCTATCAGTAATTATATTTAATCAATGTATTTATTAATAATTAAGCTATACAAATGTGTACATATGAGTAATAATCCTATAAAAAATAATACTACAACAAAATTTTAACCATATCAAAATCGAACGATACAAGCTCATACATATTCGTAGAGATAAAACTATAAAAATAAAATATAATTAACAATAATCCTATAGTAAAATGCTTAAAATTATTCGCGAAATATAATTATTTTCGAGCAAAATACATATAGGATAGTTATAAACATAAATAAAGAAATAATTTGACAATTGAATTTAAACCACACAAGAACCGGATGAGAGAAGGTCAAACATATTCATACAGACACATAACAATATTAAAATAAAAAATAAAAAATATCAACGATCCTATAATAAAATACTCACCATGCAACGCACGGATGATGAGCGTTTTCTACGCACTTCAATTAAATCCCCAAGTGTAAAGGATATCAATTGTAGCGGCAAGCAACCAAGTTAAATTATCAATCCTAAAAGGACAGTCAATTATTTATTTACTCTAAATTACTAACTAATCAGAATTTAGTAACTGATTTTTCAAGAGTGTTGCGAATTTAATTATCTAAATACTGAAATATTAAATAACTGAATTAATTAAAGCAAAGAAAAATAAATCAAGTATAAATCAAGAGATAAGTAACAGTTCTAAAGTATCAGGTATAGATCAATTAATTTGGGTTCCTAGACTTCTAATTGTATATTCATGCAGCATCAATAAAAATACACCACATAACCCTGTTAACCCACCAGATATGATCTGATTTTAAGCTAACAATATATTCTGATTTATTTCCTAAGGTGTGTGAATATTACCAAGCCCCGTTCCTAAATACTAATCAACACGAACAACAATACTTCTGGATGGTAAGTTCGACTAATAAGATATTTTTTGAAAGTACTATAAGGCTTGATTCACTTCCTACTTGAATGTTTAATTGCATTGTTCCACTAAACAGTTCAAGTATCTGATTTACCAGTTCATGGAATTAAAGTGTTTACGGACAAACTACCTTAATTCCTAACAGATAGACAATAAAAATCATGAATGCACATAAGCTAACACAATAAACCAAGCATCACGGGAAATGACATGAATTATTATGAAGACGTTACGAAGCATAAAAGCAAAGTCAGATTAAATAAATAAATTCAGAATATCTAAAATTTTAATCTTAGTCTAGGTTCCCAAATCAATTAAATCTAACCTTTAAACCCTATAACTGTAAAAAAAAATTAGCCCTTGAGGTCACAAGCAACGCTCATGGCTATAGAATTCATATCACAAATCAAGACAAATGAAAAGGGAAAGATGAGAAACACGAAACCTAGCGGTAGCGTAGATCTGCTTTTCTTCTCCGTCTCTCCGTTCATCCAATCTCTTTAAATCTGCCCTTGGAACCCCTTCAGGATGAATGGATAATGAAATCTAATATGGATCTGATGTGTATGGATTTTCGGGGTGAAAGTCACGATGGAATAATGTGGGTTCTCCCTCTTGTGTGTTGTGATCCCTCTTTTTATGTCTTGGGCTGTTTACAGGGCTTTTTTGCGTTGAATTCATGCCAAAAATATTTTGGAAGTAAAAAATATGTTGCTGGATCGAACAGGCCGCGGCTGGGCCGAAAAAGGCGCCGCTCAACACCCAACTTGAGTCGAGCTGGATTTAGAAGTGCCGAGCCATGGCCGAGATATGGCTAAAAAGATGACGTCTCGTAGGCTCCGTAGGACCCCCAACTCTGCTAGAAACACGCACACACTGAGCACAGCTCGAGCCGAGCGACCTGCCGAGCTGCAGAATGCATTGCGCGACCTCACCGTCTTTAATTTTTTTCTCTTTTAATTTTATTGTATTTAAAAACATTTCAATTTTAATTTTAACCGTCTATTTAATAGTTTTAATCTTTGTCATGGATCCTATTTATATGAATAATAAATTTTTTAACTTAAAATATAAATTTAGTAAATATATGAGAGATATTTTTGATAAATTTATTAATTGTCAATCAATATTAAACCTTCAAATAATATAATATAACTTAATTTAATTTACATAAGGTTTATATTTTAGTAATTTTTTTTAATATTCAACTAATCTATTTAAACTAATTAATTTTAATTTAATTTTGGAGTTTAAATTTTTTGTTGGATTTATTGTAATTTAATATTTACTCTAAAATATCCTATTTTACTTTAAAATATTGTCTTTCATTTAATCGTTCAAATATCAGTATGTTTTTAATTGGTATCTTGATATTCACAAGTATTAATAAACTAGTTAGGGATATATTTTAATAAATTTTTTAAACGTGATAGGTACGAGTATGACTAGAAGAATATGTAAGAAATATATACCATGCAAAAATGTATACATTTGGTCATTAGGAAATATGAAATAGAGTTTCACATGCTAAAGTTTTTATAAGTAATAGTATTGGAGAACATGTTTTGTACAAGTAGGAATGATAATGAGACGGTTATTTTCCGATACCCTAGGTATGAGTGCTATTGTTGTAAAACAAATTGTAAATAAGAGGTTAGTTGTTTTGATCTATCTATTGAGTTGAAAACTTCTTTTGGACGGACAAAATAGAAAAAAATGAATGTTTTTTTAGGACGGAGGGAGTAATATTATTTTTATTAAAATATTCATTTAAGCATAAAAAAATATAAATATACGTAAAATAATGGTAATTATATGGTGTGCCGGTGCCAATGAACTATATGACATTGTGAGTACTATGAATTTTCATGTTTCACATATTTTTAGAGAAGGCAATACTGTTGCCGATGCATTATCTGACATTGGAGGTGATCTCGACTAGCATGATTCAGCACCAAATTTCATACAAAACTTCATGTTTAATGATACTCTCTCTGTCTCACTAAATTTTTCCCTCTTTCATCGTTTGTTTGTCCAACTACACTCTTCACCCTCCAAAAATAGTAAAAAGTTCAAAATAAATAACCTTTTACTACATTATATTTTTAAAAATGTTACTTTCACCTAACTCACATAACTTACTTTATTATTTATTTATTACTTAAAAATACCACAATACCCCTAAAAGTCAATAAAGTTTGTCAAAAAATAAATTTTCTCCGTATCTACAGTAACAGTGAAGAGCTTAGTGGGACGGAGGGAATATAAATTATGAATACTTCCACTTTAAATAGTTTTGGCCTGGCAGCATGTGGCATTCACTTTATTTATTTGCTATTATAAAATAAATATAAGGTATAATAGTAATTATATATTCTATTTTTTAATATTTTTAAATTTAAATTCTAGGGTTAAGATAAATTACCTTGAAAACCAATTATTCAAAACTGACTGGTACACCAGTATACCAGGTGCACCGCAATTGGACTCATAAAATATATATTAGAAAAGTAGGGTAACCCGCGAGTATTGATAAATGAACTTAGAACAGGTACATATATTATAATGTACTTCTATAATTGGACGAGTATGGATACGAGTAGTTAATATGTGAACAAATAAGGGTATTCTTAAAAAAGTGTGCACCTTACACATTGTCATCTTTATATACAAGTAAAAATTGATATTATGACAAAATACAAATATATACAACACGATTTAATTGATAAATATAAAACTAAGTTATTTTAAAAAAAATTACATTTATATATAATATATAAATAATTAGCAATTCATTTACAAAATATACAAACTCAAATAAATAAATATATAAAACCATTTAAATATAAAAAATAAATAATTTTAATATATTTCGTGCACGGAGGGTTAATCTATTTTAATTAACAACTACCACAAAATTGAATTCACATCTATATAGGTAATTAACCACCGAAATAATATATATATATATATATATATATATATATATATATATATATATATATATATATATATATATATATATATATATATATATATATATAAACCAACCCATTCACGATCTATGATAAAAATTACAAAATTCCCACTTAAAATTAGAATTAAATGCATATTAACCAACACCAATCATAAATATTAACTCATGAAGGAGTTTAGTCTAACATATATTAATTCAAATATAACAAAATAAATTGTTCTATAAATTTTTATATATAAATTTTTATAAATGAACCAAAGCAAATTACAGAATAAGAAGAAGTTTGCTTGAATTTGTTCACTTGATAATCTCTTTCTTTTCATGAAATCTTCAAATCTCTAGTGTTATTTATTTATTATTATTAATTATTAATTGGAATGGGTAATGGAAAAATTTAATGAATTTGATAGAAGATTATGGGTGAAATAAATGAATAAATGGAGTAGGAAAAAAAATGTATAAAAAAGAGAAAAAGTTTGACGAAGTATATGTTTCTCTCTGAAATCTTGAATCTGATGGTGAAAAGTGCTAAGAAAGTAGAATAAATAGATAATTATTGGCAAGGGAAAAGTTGGTTATGTTGCAAAAATCAGTTGAAAAAATCAAGTGAAATGGTTATACATAAATATATAGGCGAGTTTGAACACTAATCAGCAAGTGGCAAAGCGGCATTCACCAGCACACGCGGTTATAGATGCAAAATTGGAACGTGGTGTTAAGTTAATAAACCAACCCTTAATCCACAGTAGATCTAACAGATTTATTCTACTATCTCCATCCAATAAAAACCCTACACATTCCCTCGTTTGTTTGTCTCACAAAACCCTTCACACTCTATTCTCATTTGTTTGTCTCACAAAACTCTCCTAAAAAATAAAATATCACTTTATCCAATAACCTCAAAAACTACTTTAATTTCAAATTTGCCACTTATTTTTTTCTCACACATGAAAGTAGCAAATCCAAGAACAACAGCAGTAATTTTCTTGTCCTTCCACAGGAAAATATCAGCAGCATGACAAAATTTTGGATAGAAATAATATGACAATCCGCTTATGTTGATGGTGAGTCTGAAATAATTTTTTAGGTGATTGAATGCAATTTTATATAATTTGAGCGCAGGGAGTTTACATTTGTATATAAATAATGTATAACTTTTTTATTTTTATGTTAAATTTTTCATTAAAAAACTAATAGAAATTTTGTTGAAAAAGTGTGCTAAGTTTTTTTAATTAATTAGTGTATACTCTCTTTGTCCTGTCCGAATGTTTATATTTGTTTTTTTGTATGAGATTAAGAAATATAATATTTTAATGTATGGTAGGATAAGAAATATAATATTTTAATGTATAATGATATTTATATTAATATTGTGTGTAGGACCATAAAAATATATGTATATGTATGAGTTAATATCATTTTTAGTATAGCGTTTTCCGAGTTTAGTCCTTTAAGTATCGACTTTCCATTTTTAGTCCTTTATTTATACCTCTTTTCTCACTATTAGTCTGTTATCTTTAAGTTAGTCCATTATTGGTCCCGTATATTCACAAATGGTCCAGAATTAGTCTTATTTTGACTAAGTCAAAATTTGTTTTACTAAAACCAATCTATTTCTGCTATTATCAGATTTTCTCAATATTATGCCCAATTTTATGTAATACTTTATTCTAATTCTGATTTTCATCCATAATTTCTTCAAAATAGACATAGTTCATTACGATCATATCAGGTCCATCATGCTTCCGTTACTTAATTAGACAACATTAATCTCGTAATTAACCAATTTGTAACAGTAACAGTACATTTTTCGACCGTCAGTCCACCGGGTATCCGAGAGGCTTTATAGCTGCTCCTTACAACCAACCACGCGCCCCGCACTATGATGGTTCAATCACGTTCCTTCAGCGGACCTCAGCACAACCCTGGTTCGTTTTCTACACCGGGTGAACAAGATGCTGCTATTGTTTTTCGTCGGAAAGTATGGAGATCAAGATTGCAGAAAAATTGAAGGTTGCATATGGGCAGTAGCCCAAGATTATTTATTTATTGAATGGAAATACTATTACACACTCATTACACTCAAACAAGAGGAGAAGACTCCTCTAGCTACCTATGGTATCTGAAACAGAAACACACATATAAGAAAAGAAACTAATACAATGTTTATTTAAAGAGAGAAAACAGAGTGGAATGGTCGATGCCTTCTGCTTTCTCCAAGCTCTTATTTATAGAGGCTCTCGGACTTGAAATCCGGATTTCAAAGCCTCTTAACTTTTCATGACGTCATCGCTTATGGCATTTTGCATATGTCAGAGCTTACGTCATTTTTATTGGATTCCAACTTTAGCAGCTGGCTGGTCCCTTTCTCTATATTGGATGCCCTTCTCTGGTCCATCCTACTTGTCTTTAGCAGGGGTCACATGGCTCTTATCCCTTTAAAAAAGTCATCCGACTCTTGCTTTTTTGAAGAGTCGTTTTTCTCCTGTGGTATCTGAAGGGTCCTTCGACTCTTGGTTATTTTGAAGAGGTTTTACCATCTTCTTTCCACGTGTCTCGATTTTTACTGGGACAAGTCCAGCATTCCTGTTTCTTTTTATGCTCAATTGCACTTTTTTCCCAAACTTTGGTTCAGTCTGGATGGGGCAACTAGTGCATATCCTCTTCTTCCACCTTCCTCGGTGGATCATACTGTAAAATTTTCGATGAGTTTCCCTACTCATCGGCAGCTTGTTTTCCCAGAGAAGATTTCTCTTTCTTTAGAAACAGTCTTCTGCATACTTTGTCTTTTTTCCTGTTAATGTGTTCAACAAGAAAGATCCGTTCTCAGTGTGGTCATCAAATTTGAACAGAAACTTAACTTCGATCATTGTCTGGAAGCAGGCGTACAAACCCCTCGCCCTTCTCGTAGAGATTTGATCCTCTGAGTAGGTTGAAACCAAGATTGGTTCCTTCCCCGAAGGCTCTTTGATGTTATTCGCAGCTTTAATATCTGGCCTTCGTAGCTTGATATAATGAAAGGCCTCATGACGGCCTTTTCCAACTGGTTCTGGAGCAGCACTAATGAAATATAGCTCCAATGGTTCTCCCCTTGTCAAAGTATTGTTGTTTGACCATACCTTGAACACTGCATCCCCTATCCACTTTGGTAATTTTGAAATTTCTGGGAAACTGGGCGCCATGGTGTATATTGAGGCTAATGCCCCAAAGCTGAACCATTGCTTGACGTCTTCTGGATTCGACCCAGGCCTCATCCAGACTCGGGGATATTCCCCAGACACATCTATCTGGCACTTCTCTGGACGGATTCCCTGTCGTGAGTTCAATTTCTCCCAACTGACCTGGTAATCCTGCCAATGAGAAAAATTAGCTAAGTTAATACCAACCTTAGCAGTGCCCATCATAGGCTTAAAGTTGATCTCTCTCTTTAACTCCAGAGGTGATGGGTTGACTCATCGACTCTAGATGTGACTCTAGAGCCTCGATTTTTTCTTGGACCAGTTCTTCCTTTGGAAGTTCCGATCCAGAACTCGTGCTAGGAGTACTTGAATCCCCTGCTTCGAGTTTAGGGCCCCGTTCCCGAATGCACTCTTTTTGTCGATTGTTCATGACTGCCCGAAGTAAAGGTACTTTTATTATCTCGAATAGACCCACATGGCTGCGGATACAATCTCGTATTAGATTCGACACTTTGGTCTCATCTT
Organism: Pogostemon cablin; assembly: GCA_023678885.1. Classification (NCBI taxonomy): domain Eukaryota; kingdom Viridiplantae; phylum Streptophyta; class Magnoliopsida; order Lamiales; family Lamiaceae; genus Pogostemon; species Pogostemon cablin. Next base: position 10,051,621 of record CM042964.1, on the reverse strand, counting down.
ATCGTTGTAATTTTCTAGCAACATTAGAATTCATTACCAGAGTCTCGTAATCTTTTTGGAGCGCCGTAAGGAGGTCCATCAGGTGCTTGGATCTCATTAGGATGGAGTCTATTTCACCTCCTTCCATCTCTCGTCAGGAAATCTGCCAAAATATTTTCAACAGATTTAATAATGACAATATTAAAATCATAATATTGGCATTCAGCTTGCCATCTTAAAAGTCTCATTTTCTGTAAAGAGTCCGCTACAGTATCTGCATGGCACCTCTCATTCTGGTGCGGACTTGGTAAGTACTGCTGCCCACCATTGGTCACTGGCATCTGTATAGAGCACCGGGTCATCCTCGTCATTCGGAATGGTTAACTTTGGGAGCTTTTTTCAAACCTCCTTCAATTGTTTAACCATCTCTCGATGTGATTCCTCCCATTTGAATTTGGCATCTTTCTTTAATAGAGGACATAACACCTTCCTATATTGTGCTAGATTGTTGATGAACATTCCAGCAAAGTTGACAACTCCTAGGAAGCTTTGGAGTTGCTTCTTGTCTTTGAGATCTTTAGGAAATCCTTGAACCTTTTCTACAATGTGTGGTTGTAGAATAATTTCGGACTCATCAATCTCTAATCCAATAAACTCGATCTGTCTTGTTGCAATTACTGCCTTCTTTTCAGAGAGCACTAATCCTTGTGACATACTTCTGAAAATACTTCCAGATGCGCCAAATGCTCCTTCATATTCTTTGAGTCTATGAGGATATCATCCACATAAACGAACATGAACGAGAAATAATCTTTGAAAAGATTATCCATATTTCTTTGATATATCTGTGGTGCGTTTGCCAAGCCCATAGGCATGACATTCCAGATATAATGGTCTTATGGTATAGAGAAGGCTGTGAACTTCTTGCTTCCTTCTTCCATCATAATCTGGTAGAACCCAGATTTGCAATCGAATTTTGAGAATACCTTGGCATTCTTGATACAGTTGATCAAGTGTTCCCTACTTGGTACGTAGTATCCATCGAACTCCAAGATATTGTTAATTCCTTTATAGTTGATCACAAGTCTCGGCTTCCCCCGCTTGACTTCTCCATGATTTCGAACAAAAAATCCTGTACTGCTGTATGGGGATACTCTGTCCTGGTGATATCAACTTAAGGTCCAGATGTTCCTTAAGTATTTGCGGCATATCCTTCTGATCCTCTTGGTTCATTAGGATAGGCTTGTACCTCACGAACTCATGCTCATTTCTTTCTTTTACTTTGAGTTAGGCTTGAAGCTCGTTCTTGTCCCACCAGGCTATAGGATCCTCGTTGAAGTTCCTCTGTATCTTCTTCTTGACGTTCTCTAATGACGTTTGTTTTTCGATTATGACGTCTTTCTGTAGATTTTCTCCTATGTTTTCTTTGAGAAGGTGGATTGTATTTTCCTTTAGTTTATTCATCTTTCATCCTCCTCTAGTCTCGGTTCTCATTTGAAGGACCGCTTTGCCATATCTCCTTCGATCATTTATCTTTGGATGACTAAGTTTTCCTTCATTATCACCATACTTGCTGCGAAATCTAATTGGCATTTTTTTAGAAATGCATTACGCAGTCTTGGTACGATAATCTTATATTCACAAAGGGTTGTGAAAATAAGCCTTCTTGTTGCGTTTTCTTGGGTAAAACGCTTGAATTTGTAGGAAATTGTTTCCTAACAGAATATCCGCTCCGGTATCATGAAAATATATTGGTGGAGTTTTCGCCTTGTACCATGGGGTATGATCCGCTCCTCTGATCATGATTTCCACTTGCTTGATTCCTCTTTTAAGGATTAGCATCCTCTGTGAGAAATCCCTTCCTAGTACCATTGGCAAATCTTTTCCCAAGACTTTAGGAAAGACTCCTTCTTTTGTTGTGCAGATATCAGCTCCTGAATCAATGTATGCCATAAAATACTCTGCACGATGCTTCTTATATATAATCCCTACGGTGATATATATTGAAAATGGACTTGTAGTCATGGGTAGATCAGAGACTATATCCCCAAGGCTTTATTAGTGAACCTTGTATCTCTTCCCCTTGACCGTGTATTCTATTCCATCTTGTAATCGTTCCCAAGGTTTTTAATCCTCAAGAAAGCACTCTAATCCCAGCAGTAGTTGTTCTGGGAATATTCATGCAACTCCCTCGATTATTAGCTCAAGATCGTCAAGTTTGAACTGTCCTTGGTATTCCTAGTTGTTGGTTGTTGGAGGTAATATAAGACATCACAAGGAATAGAGTTTTCCTTTTTAGTGATATCGAGTATTAATTTGACTCCTCTCCATCCTTCTGGCATTTTAGTTCACCTTTAGCTGTGAACTTCTCTGGTTCCTGGATTACCTTCACGATCAGCTTATTTCCCCATTTTCACTGATCATTCTGTCTTCTTGGAAAGAAATCCTTCTCTGCTCGAATCTGAGGCTGTCTTGCCTGCACCAGACTGGCTTATCCCTGATTTGCAAATCCATGTCGTGGATTGGCGGCAACTCCATTATTTCTGGCCTAGTTGCGCATGCAACACTTTCGAACACTTCTGGTATCTCAATGTACTCCTTCATTTGGAATAGATCCGAATGATGAGTGTTGGAGAGAGCATATGAGATACTGTAGGTGATAGAGTTCGGCCGGTTCCCTCTTTTCATTAAATCTTTATTCTTGAAGTCTTGATGAAGGGTGAGTACTCTACTGAAATCTTTATCTGCCAGATTATAGGCAATCCCTTGGATAGATGTAGGATGCCACCTTGCCCGCGTACAGGTTTCTTGAGATTCCTCCCTGGCATGCCTTTCTTGTATTCTTAATCGTCTTATCAAATATTGCAATATCAATTGGTGTATCGATACCTTCTTTGAATGTTGCTTTAATAAGGATTCAGATAGCTCCGATATGGATCCAATATATGGTCTTGACAACTTCTCTGTGGAGTTTACTGAGTTCCTTCTTGATTTCATCAACAGGAACTAGTTGCATTTCCATCACATTTCCCGTGAGCTTTATGGGGATGGCAATTTCTCCTTCGGTCACCTTGTATATAATGTTGTGCTTTCTTCTTTTGAAGTTGAAGAACCGCTCTAATCGTCCTACGCTGAACCCGTCATATAGATCGAGTCTTGAATCCTCTCTCATGATTCTCATAAGAGTTTTATGAGATATAGATGTCTGGGAAAAGAATCTAAACGTATCCTCATGCATCTCTTGTCTGAAGTTTTCTTCTTCACTCCAATTTATCTTCAGAGGCTTCGTCTTGGCTGAAGAATTCTTCTTCGTAGATGCTAATTTCGTCAGAGGGTATATCTTCAAACTGATATACCTATACCAGATCTTGGAAGTAAACAACTTCCTCCATTTCTGGAATGGTTTCGAACTATCGCACTCCTCGTTTCTGGTTCTTAGGGCAATCAGGTGAGATATGCCCTCGGGCTCCACATGTGTAGCAGTTACAATCCTTGAATCTCTCATTGGCTCGTGTGTGTGATCTTCGGAACGTCTTTCTCGTGGGAGTTCTTCCTGTACTCCTCTTATTTGATACTGAGGATGAGGTTTGACTTCTTGAACTCCATTTTATTATTCCAGACCTTTGCCTTGATTTATAGCTTCGGGCCTTTTGTTTAGACCAAAAGGATCTCGATCTTCTGGACCTCCATCCCCCGCTTCTTTGAGTGTAAAGATGTTTTTTCTTCATCATTTTCTACTTTCTTTGGCTTCTTCCAATGATAGTTGGAAGATCATTACTTTCACAGCATAAGGGTATTGTCTTGTTGATTCTCCTTAATCTCTTGTAGTTTTTGTATAGTGATGCCTGATGACACCACTCTGCAATCTTGGCTTTGAGGGAATACATTCTTCTTGCTATTGAATCCAACTCACATGGTTCATATTCTCTGATCAACATTTCTCACCGTCTTTGGCCTTGTGACCTCCGTCGTCTTTTCCTTTTGGTGTAAATGGGGTTCTATTCCGAAGGTTAGTGGCAACTTTCCTCCTGGCCTTCTCCCCATCACCTTGGTTTCCAGGGACTCTACTTGCTTTATCAACTTCTTGATGAGGTTGAATTGTTTATTCTGCAACGTCTCTACCTTATCCATCTTGAGGTTGATCTCAAATATCATCTTGGACATGTTTTGGCAATATTCTCCAAAGAATTTCACCGTCTTTTGTAATTCTCTAAGATCTTGGTTCATCTTAGAGTTATCTGCTTAAATCTCTTTCCACTCCGTTATTATGACCTTCATGAAAAGTGATATGACTTGAAGATTTCTCTTAGACCTTGATTTTGCCATCTTCTCCATTGTTCGTGTCTCGGGACACATCCATAGATCTCGGTGAAACTTTGGAGTTCCACTATGTTTCTCGATACTTCTATGGAGTATCTTATTTCTATCTGGCAACTTTTCTGCAGATGTTCTTCCTCGGTGTAATTGGCACGAGCCTCTGCCCATTTCCATCCTCGTCTGATACCCTTCCAGAATCGGTTGTTGGCATCAACCTTCTTTTCTGCCTATTGTCTATACAAAATATTATAGTATTGTGGTATAGAGCTGCTTGTTTCAACATATCCAACGGTCCAGAAGGAACTATTGCTCCAGTTTTGAACAGGGCTCATAGTCCTATCACTCTCGAATGTCAAACTTTCGTTCGGATCCATATTTCTTTGAAACTCTCCTCTCGTTAAGTGTTATGAGTATATAATAATTTTTTCCATTCATAAATAAATAAACCTAGGGCTCTGATACCATTTTGAGCAAAAACGATAAAAATCAGCATTATAATCAAGCATAACCTTTTTTAGGAACCTAGTGGCATTTTCGTAAATAGCATGGTGAAAATTTTTATTTTGGAAATAGCAAAATGACCATTTTTGGACTAAAGGACTAAATTTGGACTTTTTAGGACTAAAATTGAGAAGTCACATACATAAAGGACCAGATGTGGAAAAGGCTATACTTATAGGACTAATTTTGAAATTAACCCGTATATGTATTAATTAATTGTTTTGTGTAGTTTCATATATACTATAAAAGAAATGTAAATCTTAGTGGGAAATCTAAATAAAAATATGTAAACTTTTAAAGAGGATGCTGATTTGGAATTAATATGATTTCCTTAAAGAAATCCAAAGAATAGTTAATAGAATAAAATAAGGGTCCTATCCTATGAGAAAAAAATGATTAAAAAAAGGAAAGAAAAAGAATTAATTTTAAAAAAAGGCAAAAACTTGTGTGCCTTCGGAGATATACCGTGCCCCCATGAGAACACAAGATTTCTACTATTAAATTTTTGTGTTCCCATGTGGGAGAACGGTGATTCCTCGAGGACATAGGAGGCCAACTCAAAAAAAAGAAAAAAAGGAGAGAAGCCTTCAGTGGGGTCCCACTGACCCCGAATCCTACATCTTTGTAAGAAACCAGTTAGTCTAGAAGTCATCTCAATACTTTTAAGTTTAAGTATAGTGTCAATTGTTGTGTATGTTCAAAATGCATCTAAACTATAATAATACCAACAAAAAATAATTTTTATAATAAATCTAGCTAATATACACTTTTTGGACTATAATATTCGTACTATTCAACAAATTAATGTGTCCTATATCGATATGAATTTTAGTATAGGTGTATCGGTGAGTGTCCTATGTCGGTATGAATGTTGTTGAGTGTCGGAGACCAGCAGCGATAGATGGGGAAAGTAAGAGGAGTGGGAATTGTTTTGGAATGAGGGTATTTTGGACCTTTTAGGGTGCAATTGATTAGAATTATTATAGAAATTGTTTGTTGTTGGTATTGATAATTTAGTTGTTCTACATGGTTATTTTTGAAATTTTTCCATAAATATACATCTAACAATAACAAACATATACTAAGTAGGGAGAATTAAAAAAATATTTATTTATTTAACTAAATTAACAATACCAATAACAAACAATTTTTATTACAATTCTAACCAATTGTATCCTAAAAGGTCCAAATTACCCCACCCCAAACAATCCTCACCCCTTCTTCACCCACCTGCTGCCGCCGACCGCTGCCGGTCTTCGATACTCACCGATACCATACCTACATGGAATACTCACCGACACCCACATTGACACTCACTGACACCGACACCCATCCTGTCATGGGACACTCATCGACACCCATATTGACATCCATACTAACATTGGACACATTGAGTATAATTTGTTGAATAGTAGGGTATTAAAGTTCCAAAAGTGCATATTGATTAAATTTATTATAAAAGTTATTTGTTCTTGACATTGTTATTGTTTAGGTGTATTTTGGACACAAACAATAATTGGCACAAGTATGTATAAAAAAGCGAGAAATGTGATTTGTTGCCCATTTTCAATTTGACAAATGCAAAAATACATACTTTGACTAAAATTGAGCAAAAATGCCCACTTTGGGGTTAACTTTATTGAATTACCCCTAATCTATATGTGTAAGATATTTTTAGCCAACAAAACAAGATAAAAATTGCTGAGTGACTGAGTGATCTATATTTTTGGTATTATTTTTGACAAAAACCGAGTGTGCACTATAATGCCTATTATTTTGACATAATTATGGAAAAAAACCGAGTGTATTATAATGCATATTTAATACATTAGGTTTTAAATTTTTATAAGTTTACAAATCTACTCTCTTCGTCCCTCTAATAAGTGACCATTTCCTTTTCTCACGTGGATTAAAGAATATTATATTTTATGTGTAGTGGGTAGATTTAAAGTGTTGTTTTACCCTTTTACCCTTATCATTAATTTCCTCTAAATTTTAGAATTAAGAACCTGTTAACCTACAAAATAAAAATAAATGGCAGAAAAAAAATCAATACAGAAAAAATTTACAAAAAAAACCCAAGCGTACATTACATATAGATTCCGACAACAACCAAAAGCCAGAAGCAGGGTCATAGAAGTCGAGTATTCCTCAGAATCGGCCACCACCAAACCACCATAGATCTCATAGGATTTGAAACTAAAAATCTGGAAACCACAATTTCGGTTAGATCTGAACCATCAGTTTGTAGATCTAAGGAATCGAAGGTTTCCAAAAGGGAATCAGAGAACAACAAAATAAAATGAGCCAAAAGAATTGCAAATAGATACCGTAAGAATAGGGCTGCGTGAAATCCCAAATCGGAGGTTAAGATCGCCCATTCGACTATCACCGTTTCTATAAAAACTGATTCCCACCCTTTTAGGGTTCGATGAGAGTGCGGCTGGAGTCGAAACTCCAGCGGTCGACAGGAGGCTACACGACGGAAAATGGTGGCACGGACAGCAGCGTGATTTTTGGCTGAAGATTATGTTGATGACGCGACCGGCGGCGCTATGGGGTATATCAGCAAATCCGGTAGACAATGTCAACAGGCAGTAACAACTAGAGGCTGAGCGACAGGATCCGACGGCGAGACTTCTTCAACGGTCGACGGGGCTGGAGGTTGGCGAGTGATGAAGATGAGAAGATGATAGATGAAAAATCGCGAGATAAGTTGATCCAAGATGGGGCAGGTGTAATTTAAAGGGAAAATTTCATATTTAGTCCCATAAGAATTGCTCAATGTTAAAAAGGTCTTAAAATTGACAGATTTAGTCCCATAAGAAATTTCATCTAAATTGTTAATAGTTGACGAAATATTTTGAACCATTAACAAGATCAAAACGGACTATGTCTATTTTGAAACACAAAAAATAATATAAATTTGGCAGTTTATAATAACATAAGTTAATTTGGAATGAAAATTTTCGATTATAATATTCTTATTGGACCAAAAATGCAAGCTATGAGACTAGTATATTCCTACGGGACTATAATTGAATTGAATGAATTCTTATGGGACCAAATGTGAAATTTTCCCTAAATTTAAATGAATGGCAGAAGGTGTAATTTTATTTAATTTAGTGGGGTATTGTAAATTAAGGTGGGACTCTTTTTTACCAAAATAGGAAACAGACACTTTGTATTAGGACAAATCAAAATGGCAAAATGAACACTTATCAGAGGGACGGAGGGAGTATTATTTTGGCATAATTATAGGCAAAGACCTAGTGTATTATAAATGAACATTTAATACATTAGATTTAAATTTTTATAAGTTTACAAATCTATTATTTTGGCATACATATTATTACTATATTGAAAGACCGAGTGTCTTTGAAAATATACATATTATATATCACTCGATCATTCAATTATGTATATTCAAATTTTGAGAATATATAGAATATATATCACTCAGTCTTAACAGTAAAAACTAAATTAATTAAGACAAACTCTCTTGTGAGACGTTATATAATATCTTAGCCCAACTATATTTTTGTTAGAAAGCCCAAAACCTAATTATTTATTTTATGGCCCAAAAGGCCAGCCCTATCTTAGCCCAACTAGATTTTTGTTAGAAAGCCCAAAACCTAATTATTTATTTTTATGGCCCAAAAGGTCAGCCCAATTAAGCCCAATTAGAAATTTTTTAGAAAGCCCAAATTTATTTATTTATTTATTTTGTGGCCCAAAGTTTCAGCCCACTTAAATGGGCTGATATATAATTAGTAAGACTAAAGTTAAAAAAAAAGGAGAGAGAAGAACGGGAGAAGAAAAGCAAAAGAGGGGAAAGAAGAGAGGAAGAGGAAAAACCCTTGTTGACCAAATTCTCCCTTACAACCCTCATCCTAGGTGGTTTTTAAGTTGTTTTGAGGTAAGTGGTGTGTGAATTAAGCTTCCTTCTTCCATAATTTTGTAATTTTGTGGGGTTTTTCTTTTTGGTATGTGGGAAATTGTAGACTGTTCGAACTGATTTCGAGATAGCTATTGTCCTCGAAACTTTGCAAACTTAATTTCTGTACGTAGTTGAACTCGTTAGCTTTCCGTAGCCACTTGAAACACCTCAATCCGATTATTCTACAATTAGTTATGATTTTTCTCGTAAACTGCCGCTAGCAGGAAAATTTCAGAATTTTTATGTCGAATTCAAACTTATTTTCTATCGTTTCGTCTAGTTAATGTATTGAAACGGTTATATGGGATTGGGAACTGATGTTAAAGAGTTACATGCCATTTTTATTTAATATCGACTCGTTCGAACTCGATTAGGATTTGTTTTTAGCAATGAAAGGGATGTTAACACTAATAGTTAGTTATATTTAATTTGTCTTTAATTGCTCATCTCCTTTCTAGGTAAAGAACCATCGACGAAGGGCAAGGGACCGACTTCAGATTCCGGAGAGAGTTAATCACTTCCTTGTGAGTTGATAATTCGGGAACGCCTTCTCTTGTGGGAAGTGTGGACCCTCGTTAAATGTGCATTTATTTTAGTTTTAGTTAATTGATAAGAAAATTATTTGGTATTATGTTATGTGGTAAAGAGCCTGATTGGCTCGATTGCTCTGGTTAGAGTCATGTTAGCCATTTTATGAGTATTATTGATTTCTGGTTATTCTTGTGTGCCAATTAAGACTCTAACTTGAGTCGTTATTCATCTTATGATGCACATGCATATGTATGCCTGGTACCAAGGTTAAGTAGCCCGAATTGGTCACGGTTCGGGTGAGTTGGAGCGACATTGATTAAGTAGCCCGAATTGTCGCGGTTCGGGTGAGTTAGAGTGACAACCAAGTTGCCCGTGATTGGCAAACCCGCGTGAGTTAGATCTAACGAGGCACCTGTCCATTTACCAAATACTGATACTCTGGAGGGTGATCGTTAGATGGATCAGTCTTTTATAGGCTCAGTCAACGTCACCGGTGTGGGACATGCATGTCATATATGTTTATATGTTTGATCATTTCAAGTATTCAGTCGATATTGAATTGTGAACTTTAGCACTTGGCATATTGAGAAAGAATATTAATGTGCATTTTATCTAGAGTAACGGTGACGGGCTTGGACTGTCTCTCGACGGAGAGCTCAGTTCGAGGAGGATATTGACTACCCACGCGTCTTTTATGTGATAACATGTTGTTTGAACTAATTGTGTTATTCATAAATGTTCACTAAGGTTTTTATTTTCATTAATATGTACACTGAGTGAGAATAATTATTGTGGGACGAATTGTGGGATTTTATGTTATGAACCGCGAGTGGGAGTACATGCTTCGTATAAGGGTCGGGGTGACCGGCTTATCACCTCACTGAGCTAGTGGTTTTGCTCACCCCCCATCATTCTTTCCTTTTCAGGCTGTTGATATCATTTTGGTTGGAGGTTTGCCTATCGTTTGCTCATCATCCAATCCGTGTTTTGGGTACTTTCTCTTTTATGTAAATTGACGGATTCATTGGCGAGATTGTATAGTTTATATTTGGTGACCCCCTTGATGTTCTTTTTGTACCTTCGCGATGTTATATCGTTCATGTATATTTTCTTTAAACTAAGTTACACCGTTGAATTTTGTACCTTTGTAAATCCTTGTTGATACTTTATGAGATGATGTCCTCGTGTTGTACCCGTTGTTATCAGTTGTTCAGTCTACAGGTACTTGATAGCAAGCCTTACGTTTTCTATAAACTTTGTGGAGTGGAGTGCACCCATTCTATGAAATTTATGGTTAACGTGGCGGTTGTCGCGCTCTGTCTGGGGTCGGGGCGTGACAACTTTCTTAGTATCAGAGCCTGGTTTTATGATTCTCATTCTTTTTGTGTCAAGCCAATGAGTCCAACTTTGTTTCTATGTCATCCTAAGGTATCGTATTGCCTTGACGTTGACCTTGCATTTTCTTTCCTTTCTTCCTTTCAGTCATTATGGCACCTCCAGTTCGTCGTCGAGGTCGAGGTCGAGGTCGAGGACACGCTCCTCGTGATCCTCCGAGTCCTCTACTCTCTTCTGTTCCTCGTGGACCTCGAGGACATGTTTCTTCTGATCATGTCATTCCTCCGACGGTTATGGACCCTATCAATTCTGATCATAGGGTGCCAGTTTCCCAGGTAGAGCAACCACGAGCCCAGTTGCGGGTTGAGCACATGATGACACCCGAGCAGTACCAATTGTATTATGATCACATTCGAATACATGGTGTTCCACCACCTACAACGGCTCATACAACTACGACTGTCACTGAAGAGGTTCTTCGTGCTAATGAATCGATTCGACCTACATCTAATGTACCAGTTTTTACTCCAGAAATAGCTTTAGGAGGTTCTGCTTCTCGAGGTGCACTTTTTATACCTGATTTGGTGAAAGCAGTTGAAAACATGGGGACTTCGAAATTTGACGGTGCAAGAGATGCTTCTAAAGCGGGGGCATGGTTAAAGGAGATTACAGAGACCTTTGACACCTTGATGATTGAAGAATGTTATCGTGTGGTCATTGCGACCAAGCTGTTAGGCCCAGATGCACGACGATGGTGGCAGAATCTAAAAGAGACATCTTCGGTTACTATTACGTGGGCTATCTTTGTGGAACGATTCAAAGATCGATACTTCTCTCAGTACATCAAGGATCAGAAGAGAAAGGAGTTCTTCAACCTCTTTCAAGGCATTATGTCGGTCGTTGAGTACGAAAGCAAATTTCTGGAATTGCGAGAATTCGCTCCTGAGTCATATACGACGAGAGACTTATGCAAGAGATTTGAAGATGGTCTTAATTTAAATATTCGAGATCGCATCAAGTCCGGAGACAAGTACGAGAGTCTTGACGATCTCGTAGAAGAAGCCCTGAGGGTAGAAGGTTTAGTTCAGGCGAGACATAAGCATGCAGAACGATCTCAAAAGAAAAGGCAAGGGAGCGCATTTCCAGGAAATGCATCGAAGGTGTATAGGGGTGTGGGATCTTCGCGTGGCGCACCAAGTTCGGCATCTATTAGTTTTCCTCAACCTCGGGAGCAGTTTAGTAGAGGCGGGAGCAATGTCTCGGGATCGGTTGGTGAAAATCGCAAGTGCCAGAATTGCCTAAAATATCATGACGGCCCCTGTAAGGCTCCTCAAGTATGTTTTCAGTGTCGACAGCCGGGGCATATGCGAAGTTCTTGTCCTCAGCTTATGGGAACGAGCAGTCAGGGTTCTGGTCAGCTTCGTGGTAAACTAACATATTCTACACCCAGAGATACTCGATCTGCAGTTACCAGAGTGCCCGATGCCTCAAGCGGCCCTAGTACTCAATCACCTATGCAAGGAAGGAAGCAAACTAGAGTATTTCATATTTCCCAAGAAGAGGCTCGCTCAGATCCGAAGGTTGTGACAGGTAATTTATAATTTGAGTATTTTCACAAGCTAAATCTAACCCCGCCTTGTTATGCCACTTGATTACGAATAAAACATTCGTAAGAAATTCTATCTTTTCAAATTTTTTAAATCACAATCTCACCTAATATTGCTTCTTTAGGCCATGTGTTTGTGGGAGACCATCAGGTCTACGCTTTATTTGACCCAGGTTCTGATAGGTCTTATATCCGAGATGATCTTACTGCGATCTTAGATTATCCTATCTCTCATTTGTCACCTGGAATCATCGTTCATACCCCTCTTGGAGAGCGTCTAATTCGTGATTCGGTATTCCTTGGTTGTCCATTGAAGATCAAAGATGTCATTTTAGAGGCTGAATTGATACCATTGCCTTTGATTGATCTTGATGTTATTCTTGGCATGGATTGGCTTTCTTCTCATCATGCAATTCTCGATTGCCACGAGAAGCTTGTTATTTTTCGTAGACCAGGGTTCTCAGAACTTGTTTTTGAGGGTAAACTTCAAACGAGATCCCTCTCTTTTATTTCAATGTTGACTGCGCATAAATTAATGCGTAAGGGTTGTGAGGCATTCTTGGCATTTGTCATCGATACTTCTCTTTCTGAAACTAAACTAGATGACATCCCAATCGTGAATGAATTTCCTGATGTCTTTCCCGAAGACTTACCAGGACAACCTCCGAATCGAGAGATTGATTTTTCCATTGACGTACTTCCTGGAATCACACCTATATCGATTAGTCCATATCGAATGTCGCCTGCTGAGCTTAAGGAACTCCAGACACAACTTGGGGAATTATTGGAGAAGGGTTTCATACGACCTAGCACATCTCCATGGGGTGCTCCAGTTCTTTTTGTCAAGAAGAAAGATGGATCACTTCGTCTATGTGTCGACTACCGTCAATTGAACAAGGTGACTATCAAGAACAAATATCCTCTTCCAAGAATCGATGATCTGTTTGATCAATTGCAAGGAGCAATTGTGTTCTCAAAAATTGATTTGCGATCCGGTTATCACCAACTCAAGATTAGGGAATCTGATATCCCTAAGTCTGCTTTTCGAACCAGATACGGTCATTTTGAATTCTGTGTTATGCCTTTTGGACTCACAAATGCTCCTGCAGCTTTTATGGATCTTATGAATCGGGTCTTTCGGCCGTACTTAGATAAGTTTGTCATCATCTTCATTGATGACATTCTTATTTATTCTAAATCGGACGACGAGCATTCTCAGCATCTAAAAATTGCTCTGAACATTCTCAGAGAAAATCAGCTTTATGCTAAATTCTCGAAGTGTGAATTTTGGCTTCGCGAGGTAAGCTTTTTGGGTCATCACATTTCTAAAGAAGGAATCTACGTCGATCCAGCGAAGATTCAAGCTATACTAGATTGGGAGCGTCCAAAGAACGTGACAGAGATTCGTAGTTTTCTGGGATTAGCTGGATATTATCGACGGTTTGTCAAAGACTTTTCGTTATTGGCTTCATCTTTGACTAAATTGACTCGAAAAGGGGTAAAATTTGAATGGAATGAAGAATGTGACGAAGCATTTCAAGAATTGAAAAGACGACTCGTTTCAGCTCCTATTCTTGCTTTGCCAGACCCAGCGATTGGAGAATTTACCATTTATAGCGACGCCTCGAGACAAGGATTAGGATGCGTTCTCATGCAAGAAGGAAAGGTTATTGCCTACGCTTCAAGGCAATTGAAGAAGAACGAAGAAAATTATCCTACACATGATTTAGAGTTGGCTGCAATCGTCTTTGCATTGAAGATCTGGAGGCACTATCTGTATGGTGCAACTTGTCGGGTTTTCACTGATCACAAGAGCTTAAAGTATATCACTACGCAAAAGGAGCTCAACCTCAGGCAAAGGCGATGGATGGAGTTGATTAGTGACTATGACTTAGTCATCGATTATCATCCTGGCAAGGCGAACGTTGTTGCAGATGCTCTGAGTAGAAAGTCTTCTACCTCACTTGCTTCAATTCAATCTTTTTATCTTCCTATGTTGGAGCAATTTAAATCTTTACACATTTCGCTCGATTGTGAAAAGTCTAATGATTCTGCCTTAATCGCCAAATTCGAGGTTAGACCTACCTTGTTCGAGCAAATTCGAGAAAGACAATCACACGATGTTTATTTACAACAGAAGATTGTAAAGCTAAATCAAGGAAAAGAAACCGAATTTCGAATTCGGGATGATGGACTTCTTACTTTTAAAAATCGTGTTTGTGTTCCATCAGAACTTGATGTTCGTAGAGCTATTCTTGAGGAAGCCCATTCTTCAGCCTATGCTATGCATCCTGGTAGTACCAAAATGTACAGAACACTTCGGGAGCATTATTGGTGGCCAGGTATGAAACGGGACATTACTGAATTTGTATCAAAGTGCTTATCATGCCAACAGATTAAAGCGGAACACCAAAAACCAGCCGGTATGCTTCAACCACTACCTATTCCTGAGTGGAAATGGGAAAACGTCACAATGGATTTTGTTTCTGGTTTACCTCGAACCAAAAAGGGTCATGACTCAATTTGGGTCATTGTCGATCGTCTGACAAAATCGGCACATTTCCTTCCAGTGCATACCAACGAATCTTTAGAGAAACTTGCCAAGTTATATGTCGATGAGATCGTGAGATTGCACGGAGTACCAGTGTCAATCATATCTGACCGTGATCCAAGATTCACTTCCCGTTTTTGGCCTAGTCTGCAGAAAGCGCTAGGTACAAAATTACTATTCAGTACCTCGTTTCATCCACAGACTGATGGACAGTCAGAGAGAACTATACAGACACTAGAAGACATGTTACGTGCAGTGGTGTTGAATTTGGGAGGTAGCTGGGATAAGTACGTGACTTTGGTGGAGTTCGCTTATAACAACAGTTATCATTCAAGCATTGGAATGCCCCCGTACGAAGCTCTGTATGGCCGAAAGTGTCGAACACCACTCTTTTGGGATGAGGTTGGCGAGAGACAAATCGAACAAGTAGAGCTTATCGAAGATGCGAAGGCAAAAATACAACTTATTCGAGACAGACTTAAGGCAGCGCAAGATCGACAGAAAAGTTACGCAGATAATAGGAGGCGCGATTTGGAGTTTAATGAAGGAGACAAAGTTTTTCTGAAAGTTTCTCCATGGAAGGGCGTGTTGCGATTCCGCCGTCGAGGAAAGTTGAGTCCAAGGTATATTGGCCCGTTTACGATCGTACAAAGGATTGGTCGTGTCGCGTATCGACTTGACCTACCATCGGAATTGTCGAAGATTCACGATGTCTTCCATGTCTCTATGCTTAGAAAATATGAACCAGATCCCTCGCACGTGCTCAAAGATCCCCCAGTTGTATTAAAGGAAAATCTATCGTACGAAGTACAACCTGTTCAAATTGTAGATCGCCGAGAGAAAATGCTTCGTAACAAATCCATTCCTATGGTGAGAGTTCTATGGAGAAGTGATCAAATTGAAGAAGAAACATGGGAACCAGAGTCAGTCATGCGTCAACACCATCCAAATCTCTTTTCATCTCTAGGTACGTTTATGTTTCGAGGACGAAACTTTTTAGAGGAGGGGATACTTTATAATATCTTAGCCCAACTATATTTTTGTTAGAAAGCCCAAAACCTAATTATTTATTTTATGGCCCAAAAGGCCAGCCCTATCTTAGCCCAACTAGATTTTTGTTAGAAAGCCCAAAACCTAATTATTTATTTTTATGGCCCAAAAGGTCAGCCCAATTAAGCCCAATTAGAAATTTTTTAGAAAGCCCAAATTTATTTATTTATTTATTTTGTGGCCCAAAGTTTCAGCCCACTTAAATGGGCTGATATATAATTAGTAAGACTAAAGTTAAAAAAAAAAGAGAGAGAAGAACGGGAGAAGAAAAGCAAAAGAGGGGAAAGAAGAGAGGAAGAGGAAAAACCCTTGTTGACCAAATTCTCCCTTACAACCCTCATCCTAGGTGGTTTTTAAGTTGTTTTGAGGTAAGTGGTGTGTGAATTAAGCTTCCTTCTTCCATAATTTTGTAATTTTGTGGGGTTTTTCTTTTTGGTATGTGGGAAATTGTAGACTGTTCGAACTGATTTCGAGATAGCTATTGTCCTCGAAACTTTGCAAACTTAATTTCTGTACGTAGTTGAACTCGTTAGCTTTCCGTAGCCACTTGAAACACCTCAATCCGATTATTCTACAATTAGTTATGATTTTTCTCGTAAACTGCCGCTAGCAGGAAAATTTCAGAATTTTTATGTCGAATTCAAACTTATTTTCTATCGTTTCGTCTAGTTAATGTATTGAAACGGTTATATGGGATTGGGAACTGATGTTAAAGAGTTACATGCCATTTTTATTTAATATCGACTCGTTCGAACTCGATTAGGATTTGTTTTTAGCAATGAAAGGGATGTTAACGCTAATAGTTAGTTATATTTAATTTGTCTTTAATTGCTCATCTCCTTTCTAGGTAAAGAACCATCGACGAAGGGCAAGGGACCGACTTCAGATTCCGGAGAGAGTTAATCACTTCCTTGTGAGTTGATAATTCGGGAACGCCTTCTCTTGTGGGAAGTGTGGACCCTCGTTAAATGTGCATTTATTTTAGTTTTAGTTAATTGATAAGAAAATTATTTGGTATTATGTTATGTGGTAAAGAGCCTGATTGGCTCGATTGCTCTGGTTAGAGTCATGTTAGCCATTTTATGAGTATTATTGATTTCTGGTTATTCTTGTGTGCCAATTAAGACTCTAACTTGAGTCGTTATTCATCTTATGATGCACATGCATATGTATGCCTGGTACCAAGGTTAAGTAGCCCGAATTGGTCACGGTTCGGGTGAGTTGGAGCGACATTGATTAAGTAGCCCGAATTGTCGCGGTTCGGGTGAGTTAGAGTGACAACCAAGTTGCCCGTGATTGGCAAACCCGCGTGAGTTAGATCTAACGAGGCACCTGTCCATTTACCAAATACTGATACTCTGGAGGGTGATCGTTAGATGGATCAGTCTTTTATAGGCTCAGTCAACGTCACCGGTGTGGGACATGCATGTCATATATGTTTATATGTTTGATCATTTCAAGTATTCAGTCGATATTGAATTGTGAACTTTAGCACTTGGCATATTGAGAAAGAATATTAATGTGCATTTTATCTAGAGTAACGGTGACGGGCTTGGACTGTCTCTCGACGGAGAGCTCAGTTCGAGGAGGATATTGACTACCCACGCGTCTTTTATGTGATAACATGTTGTTTGAACTAATTGTGTTATTCATAAATGTTCACTAAGGTTTTTATTTTCATTAATATGTACACTGAGTGAGAATAATTATTGTGGGACGAATTGTGGGATTTTATGTTATGAACCGCGAGTGGGAGTACATGCTTCGTATAAGGGTCGGGGTGACCGGCTTATCACCTCACTGAGCTAGTGGTTTTGCTCACCCCCCATCATTCTTTCCTTTTCAGGCTGTTGATATCATTTTGGTTGGAGGTTTGCCTATCGTTTGCTCATCATCCAATCCGTGTTTTGGGTACTTTCTCTTTTATGTAAATTGACGGATTCATTGGCGAGATTGTATAGTTTATATTTGGTGACCCCCTTGATGTTCTTTTTGTACCTTCGCGATGTTATATCGTTCATGTATATTTTCTTTAAACTAAGTTACACCGTTGAATTTTGTACCTTTGTAAATCCTTGTTGATACTTTATGAGATGATGTCCTCGTGTTGTACCCGTTGTTATCAGTTGTTCAGTCTACAGGTACTTGATAGCAAGCCTTACGTTTTCTATAAACTTTGTGGAGTGGAGTGCACCCATTCTATGAAATTTATGGTTAACGTGGCGGTTGTCGCGCTCTGTCTGGGGTCGGGGCGTGACACGTTAGATATGTGAGATGATTTATGAGACGTGTTAAAGTATGTCTATTGTATAGATAAAGTATGCTTAATGATTGTTAAAGTACATTTTCTAAAGTATGATAATATGATTAATTATTGACATACTTTAATTACAAATAAGCATACTTTACCTATATAATAAGAATACTTTAGTAATGGATCGATCATTCTCACAACCGTCTCACAAGAGAGTGTCTCATTAATTAAAAAAATATTAATGTTACGTATAATTGACATTATTACTTTATAATTATTTATACTAATTAAATTAATGCTAATTACCTTAAAAAAAGTTAAGGTATCACTCGGTCATATATATATCACTCGGTCTTAATGGTAATAACTAAATTAATAGAATATTACTTATAGTTACATTACGTATAATTGACATTATTGCTCTAAAATTATTTATGGTAATTAAATTAATGATAATTATCTTAAAAAATTTAATTACATTCTGATAAATTAAAATTAATTCGTACTTACCATTTTGTAAAAATAATTATTTATGATTGACATTATTGCTCTATAATTATTTATATTAATTAAAATAATGCTAATTACATTTTAAAAAAAGTTAAGGTATCACTCGATCATATATATATATATATATATATATATATATATATATATATATATATATATATATATATCACTCGGTCTTAACGTTATAACTAAATTAATTAAAGAAATATCAATTAATTATAGTTACATTACGTATAATTGACGCTCTATAATTATTTATGGTAATTAAATTAATGCTAAATACCTTTAAAAAATTAATTACATTCTGACAAATTAAAATTAATTCGTGCTTACCATTTTGTAAAAACAATTATTCAAGCTTTCATTTTTATTTTAACCATCATCACTCGGGTTTTTCATCACTCGGTCTTTCCTTTTTTCTTTTATAACAACAATCTGTACTCGAACTTTTATTTTTTTAAAATAAGTTACTCGAGCTTTCCTTTTTTATTTACAAACATTACTCGGGCTTTCCTTTTTTTTTAATTACTCGGTCTTTTCATTACAAATCTATTATTTTGGCATAATTATGGGCAAAGAACGAGTGTATTATAAATGTATATTTAATACTTTAGATTTTAACTCGGTCACTGTTAGCACTTGATCTCTACATTAGATTATAAATGCCCACTGTTTGCACTCGGTCTCTACACATTATTCAACTCGGTCATTAATTTATTATTCTATTCCTGGATTGTTAAATTCCACGTCAACACTCGTTCTCTACACATTGTTCAACTCGGTCAAAGCTGACTGGAATGTCAGTCAAACATATCAAATCAAATTTTGAGGATATTTTGATTAATTACATTTAAAAGTGGGCATTCTTGCATATTTTGTACAAAACCGAGCATTTTTGTTTTGTACAAAATGGCAGTGGGCACTCTAGCCTGCCTCCCTAAAAAAGCATCGAGGGCTCTCGAGGAAGTTAGGCTGTACTGTGGCACTCCGCCGTCAATCCAGACAATAATGTTGATTCTAATTAATAATTTCATAGTAATTAGTATTAAAATATATAAGGTAAAGTCTGCCTAATCTTATCTTGTAAGACAATTTTATTTTTGACAAAACTTATATGAGCCCGCCTCACGTAAGGGCTTATGTAAGGCGGCCGATAAAAAGTAATAATTTTTATAATGAAAAATGATAATGCTATTTCATGAACAATTTAAAGTATAAATAAAAAGTTATAACATTTTAAAGCGAAATGATAACTAATTTAAAAAGTGTAAATATGGTCTCACATGAGACGATCTCACGCAAGATTTGCTCTTTATTTTTTATTGGAATTTTTCAATAAAAGACTTGAAATATATGTTAACTATCAATTTAAGATTTGAATTATTTATTTTATCAATTCGGGACTTGATTAATGTAAAACTATCATTTCAAGGCTAAAAATTTCAACACTATTATATGATCTTCGAACAAAAGCTGACGTGACAACAATCTTAAGATTAAATAATAATTAAATATGATTTAATTAATTAAACAAAGAGAAAGACGAGTAAATTCCTGAATTTGTGCATTGTTGCTCACCTCCTTCTCTCAGCCATCGTGACATCCAGTCTATCGTCACCTGGACTGTTGTGATGAAGAAATTCAATGTGCTCTTATTCCCCCCATCTGATTCTTGATTTCATCTTCCAAATCCAAACAGTTCCATGCTTCTGATAGATAAGGCCTCGAAACCGATAGCCCATGTTGTTGCACTTGCACCTTCCTTTGTACCCTTGGATTAATTGACACTAATCTAGAATCCTTCACTTCGTCCGAGAAAACAAACCCCAGATCCATGAACCCATTTACCTACTCGAATTCAAGTTCCAACAGTCTCCTGTTGGATTGTATACTAAAAGTCTAGCTTCTTGTATGAACAATGCTATAACAACTTATTTGAAATGAGAATCATATGACCAAATGATTGCTTCTTATAATTTATTTATATGCACGATGCAATAGTACACTTACTTTATACTGTAGATAATATGGTGTGCGACAACATGCGGAAGATCATATTATCGATTTCCTTATAAAGTATAAACAGATGCTCACAACTGAGATAGACGGGGACTCTCTGTCGGGATACCAATGATTTGGTATTAGTTTGTCTTGACTATAGAATCACATTAGTGCACTTGTGTGTATTGAGCATGACCGCTTGAGATCGTTCGACTTATACTGACTTATAGGAAAACTTGATCTCAGTTATTAAGGATGTTCGTGCTCTAAATCCCTATACAATAACCTCGACACGTAGGGCAGTATGTATTTCTTTGATTCATCAATGGGTGGTGAGATTTATATGTAATTAAATCAACAAACTCAGTGAGTTGGAAAGTAGTGCTGTCTCTATGGTGTGTTGTTTATTGTAGAAGGAATCAGTGTCCGTCATAGGTTGATGATGTCTCCTTAAGGAGCTCATAAGGATTATCATGTAAACCCTGCAGGTGGATCTATTCTGGCATGATAATGAGGTTGAGTGGTACTACTCTCGGATGAGATATTAATTAATGGAGTTGTCAGTAACTTAATTAATTAATGGACATTGTATATCTTAAACATGGGGAGACTAACGGGCTCATAATAAGAAGGAGCCCATAACGTAATTATGGGATTAGAATGGTAGTGCAGTAATAATATTTTAGTGGTATATATTATTATTATTGGATTTAAGTATAAGCTTTGGGCTAAACTTGGATACTTAAGCCCAATGGATGCCCAACTCTAATTTCTCCTCTTGTCCCTGCTGTAGCCCATATATAAGTCATCTCAGTTGTCCGAAAATCCTAATCTATAAGATTAATCATGCCTAACACTGTGAGGAGGGTGAGGGAATAGCAGATTGAGAAGATCTCTAAGATCGTCGCCTACACGACGTTGAGATTGGACTTGGGAATACAGCAGAAGACTGGAAGATTGTTTACTGCTGCTGTCCGCCACCTTCTATGATTTTTATAAAAATCATATAGACTTCAGAATTTGACATATGATATACTGACAGAAATCCACGGAAGAGATGATCGTTTTGGCGCATAGATCACTCAAATTAGATATCAGATGAGAGAGTTATGCCCAAAACAGTGAGGCTGCGCAGGCTGGTGGCGAGAATTCATCGTCTTCAACATACCCTGGTGAAAGGTAATATGTTTCTTATTTTCTTGCTTCCGCTGCATGTTAGAAATGTATGGAATTCTAACGGTTCATTTTAACCAAATGATCGAACCCCAAAAATTGGTATCAGAGCTTCAGTTTCGTGGTGAAGCATGAAACATTAGGCTAGGATTTATGTGTGTACATGATGTTAGGGTTTTAGAATTTATTTTCTTGTTGGACACTCTAACTGTACACGGCACACATATTGCATCATCGACGGCAATCATCGGACGATGGCGTGACTGGACCTCTGGTGGAGTGGTGACTGCCAGAAGAAAGCACGACGTGCGCTTGCTGTTGGCGGCCAGACAGCGTGATCAGACGCGCAATGGAAACATGATGGCCGCACAGTATCTGACGTGTTGCGCACGATTTGCAGAGACTACTGGGTGTGGTGCCCGTTGAAGGACGATGATGCACCAGGTGGGCGAAGGCTATACGGTGACATGTGGAATGACGGGAGCGGCATCCGTTGGTGTGCACGAAATGTGCAGCATGCTGGGCTTGGGAGTTGGATGTCGGAGCGCGTCATGAAGGGTTCCGAACGGATCAAACATACTGTTTTGAGCAAGTCTGCAGTGATATCTGGGCGAGTCCACTTTCAGTTCCGAGCGGGCTTTGCAGAATTTTTGGGCGAGTCTCCCTAATAGCTGGTCGAGTTCCCATTTTGGCTGGGTCGAGTCGGTGAACTACTGGGTGACTGGACGAGCAGGATAGGCGGGGCTGGTTGATGAAGTCGCTGTTGATGGGCGGCGTGACTCAGACGTCCTCGGCGCTGGCTGCTTAGTGCGCGACTCGGTACAGTGCTAACTAGAAGTTGATGTGGGCTCGCGCACAGGTTCTGGCTGGAGAGATGATGAGTGGCCCTGGATGATCACCACGATGCATCAAGGTGACGGCTGGGCACACTGATGCTTACCCAGTGGAGTGCTGTCACCGAGCATGTTGGCGAGTGAGGCTGCACGGTGGTGGACAAGGGAGCAGTAGTCGTGCAAAAGGCAAAGTTTTATGACAGACGTGAGGCGCAAAACTTGTTGCACGACAACGAGACTGGAGCACTCGTTTACTGCCGCGTTGGGGCTCTCATTGGCACAAGTTTCATAGTGAGCGCTGGGAGAAGCACGGAGAGGAGCATCAGCCGAGAGATTGGCAAATAGATGCAGGCGTGCGGGAAGCTTCTAGCGCACGTTGCTGGGCGGGCATGCAGGTTGTCACACCTTGGCATGCACAGGTCGTGCGTGATGCTGGATGAGGCTGCACGAGGTGAGCAAGAACTTGGCGTGGTGTCGGCAAGGCATGTATGGAGGTTACATGAATAACGGCACGACTCATGCTGAAACATGGCACGAGTCGTGCTTGAGTGTAGCGGGGCCAGTAGGGTTTTGTTGCTGACATTTCAAGCTTGTCGACAGATGTTGAGCAGGGTACCGGAGTGGTGGACCAGGCTTCGGGGCAAGTAATCTAGAGGAAAATTTGTGAAGACCGGCTTCTGATTTTCATATTAGGTTTTGGGGCGCTTCCCCGAACCCCGCGACCTGACCAGGCAGTCGATCCCTGTGATCTCACCGGAGAGGTCGATCCCCGTCTGTATTCCCCGTATTCGTGATTGAAGGCGAACAATCGAATTCGCTGATATATAACTATTAATAATTGATTTAATTATCTGATTATTGTTATATATGTATGCATGATTCTCTGTGATTTACTGCCTTATGTGCCGTAATAGGAGCATGCTATGTTGCGTATTTTATTATGAATATTATATGCATGTAAAAACCCTCGGTGTTAAATTACTAAGTGGGAGAGGGGATTGGTAATTAATTCCTGCGGCCGCCATTATTGGTTTGTAAGTGATGTGAGTAAACTTGCGTGTTGGCAATAGGCCTTCCTCCCTAACGGATGTGTTTATTCACGGATCATTGGTACATACTTCATTAAATAATTATTGTTTGTAATGTGGCACATGAACTTGTGTGTTGGCATAGACCTTCCTCCCTAACAGATGAGTTTAAGTGCGCTTCACTGGTACAAACATATATTAGATGATTGTAGGAAGTTATTCGAACGCGTGGCACATAAGCTCGCGCAATGGACTTGGGATCAAATAATGGTGTACACTTAGATGTAAATAATTAGTATCCTCCCCAACGGAGTCACTGCTATTATTTGCATGGCAAAAGAGGAATCGACTATTAATTATTTTGTCATGAGGTTAGGTTGACGAATGAAATTAATGGGTAAAATCTTTTCTTGTAAATGTTCGAGTTTGTAAACATCCACACTAACGTGGCTTGCAGACTCACGGTGCTTGAGATGTCGGTGAATTTTATTTTTATATTGTTTTGAGGTAATCAATATAAAAGGATAAAATTCGAAGATTTGATCGGTGTATTTATTTATGATTCTCTGCAATTTCAAATGGTTTCATTTTACTTATTGCTAACTAAAAGAAAACATATTTACTGGTCCAAAGTTAGATGATTAGAAAAGAATCTTGGTTTTGAATATTACTGCTTAGGAAAATATAAGTGTGTTCTCACTAAGGATATCACATGATGCCTTTTAAAGTCTCTAGTGAAGAGGTGAGAGGTTCATAGAAATATGATGGTCTCATGTGACTCTTCAGATACTTGAGTAAGTTAGATAGGCGGGAAGTCATGGTTAAATTGATGAATGAATTGAAAATGTTTGGAATAGAAATTGAAAGGGAAAGCTAGATCAATTTAATTCTCCGTAGTTTACCTAGGTGTTTTGAGCAAGTTTTACCTGAAATAAAAGATGTTGTATATGGTGGAGAACTTCTGACAAAACATGTGACGAAGGAAAGCCATTTTCATCATGATGTGAACAAGATTAATATCTCATTCACTAGTCGTTGAAGCATGATTAGTGATGACATTTACTGACACATTGTGTGTAGATACCAAGTCACTAAAAGCCTGCAACTAAGTGATGATGAAATTGTAATATACATGGGTAATACTACAAGCTATTGCAGTGGGAGTTGTTTATTTATTTAGGGATAGGAATAAACGTTTGATTATGAAAAATTGTCTTTACGTACGTTTTCACAGAAAGAATTTCATTTCAGTTTCTATGCATTTACGGATGGACACTCTATTTTATTTAAATGACATGGTCATAGTAATGAGGAATGGAGTTATAATCTGTTGTTGTACGTTGGTAGAAAATTTGTTCTCTTAAATCATGTTTATCCCACAGATGCAACAAATAGTAATTAATAACGCGTCTTCTAATCGTAATAAGAGAAAGACTCTTATGAAAATGATTAGATAGATGATGAATTATTTGTAATTACCAAATTTATTTTATAGGTATGCCCTAGAGACAGTAATTCGTATGAATGTTTGTCTGTTTGTGGGATATCCTAGGAAAATGAAGGGTGATTTATTTAGTCCAAAAGATCGAAGGGTGATTGTTAACACAAACAATAGATTTTGAAAAAGGACTATGTATTAAATCATAATGCCATGTATAAATTGTTCTAAAGGAAGTGAGAGGGAAAACACAAAGTATTAATACCAATTGTACAAGAGGATATACCGCAAGGTATACTGCGACGCGTGTCACGTCTGATACATAATTGCGTGTAGTGCCTAGTCGTAGTGGGAAGGTTGTTCGACAACCTGTAAGATATATATTTTGGGAGAGTCGTGAGACTAGGTCCCTAGTAAACATGAAATGGACCCACGGATACGACGAAGCACTATAAGATAGAAATGCGGAAAATTAGCAAAGTGCAATGAATGTTGAAATAGAATCGATGGATTCTAAATCAAGTCTGGGAGCTTGTAGGACTACTAAATGGTGTAAAAGCTATTGGAAGTAGTCATACAAAATAAAAGAGGATCATACGGTAAGGTGAAAACCTTGGAAGCGAAGCTTGTTGAGAAAAGGTATAATCAGAAAGAAAAGGTTCGATTATAAGGAAACCTATTCGCCGATAGCTATGCCTATGTTGATTCGGACTCTTTTATTTGTTGCTACTCATGAGGGATAGCAAATAGATGTCAAGACAGCTTTCCTGATTGGAAGTCTTGAGGAAAACTTCTATGTGAAGCAACCAGAGTTATTCAATCCAAAGGGCTAAGAGCATTGTGATAGTAAGCTTTAAAGTGTCCATTGATGGACTAAAGCAAGCTTCAAGATCATGAAACATCTATTTTGATGAGGTAATCCAGTCATATGGATTTAATCAATGCGCGGATGTTTCTTATGTATTGAAAAAGAGTGACGGAAACGTGGTGGTATTTCTTGTACTGTACGTAGATGATATATTGCTCATTGGAGACAATGAAAGAGTATTGTCGGGCGTATGGGTATGGTTGATAAAGCAGTATGAAATTAAGGACTTAAGAAAAGCAAAATATATTCTTTTGATTACGGTAATATGGATCATAAGAAAGGATGTTACGCTTGTCTCAAGCTTCATGAAATGATACGATCCTTACTTGTTATAGCATGTGACTTTATCTAAGGAAATGTATCTTGAGACACAAAAAGAAGATAAAGGTGATGAAAGCGGTTCCTTATGCTTCGGCGAATAAGGAAGCTTAATTTAAGGAATGCTATGCACGAATATGGATAACTGTTTTGCCGAAGGCATGAACAGTGGGTATCAAGATAACTCGAAATAAGAATGTTGAACTGGGGTAACACATAATTTTGAAGTACCTGAAAAGGACCAAAAATTATATGTGGACTTACCGAACAGATTCACTGCTTCTTATGGGTTACATAGATTCAGATTTTTCAAATCAGATAGGGACGACAGTAAATCCACCTCGAAGGTTATGTGTCTAATTTTAGGAAGTAGAGCCATAATGTGGAGGAGTGTTATATAGAAATATATTTCAGACTCCGGACTCCATCATGGAAAGATGATAAATTGGAGCCTATGAGGCAGCCAAAGATCTGTATGACTCTAGAAACTTCATGATGGACTTTGAAGTGTTTCTAAGTTTGCCCAAGGTTATCACAATTTATTTTGATGATAATGGTGCAGTTGCAAACTTGAAGGAATCACAAGTATAAGACAATTAAACGCATGGAGCGCGAGTACCACCTGTTACGAGAAATCGTATGATGAGGGGAAGGTTGTTGTCGCCTAGATTACATCGGATGATAACCTAGTAATACAAGGACCTTAAAGCGAGAGCTTTTAATGGTCGTGTAGTGGGAGTGTGAATCAGATGTATGGCAGAAGACATGATAGCACAGTCTTTTAGTATAAGTGGGAGTTTGTTGGATTGTATACTAAAAGTCTAGCTTTTTGTATGAACAATGCTATAACAATTTATTTGAAATGAGAATCATATGATAAAATGATTGCGTCTTATAATTTATTTATATGCACGATGCAATAGTCCACTTACTTTATACTGTAGATAATATATTGTGCGACAACACACGGAAGATCATATTATCGATTTCCTTATAAAGTTTAAAACAGATGCTCACAACCGAGATAGACAGGGACTCTCTGTCGGGATGGTTGTAGTGTGATTTGGTATTAGTTTGTCTTGACTATAGAATCACATTAGTGCACTTGTGTGTATTGAGCATGACCGCTTGAGATCGTTCGACTTATACTGACTTATAGGAGAACTTGATCTCAGTTATTATGGATGTTCGTGCTCTAAATCCCTATACAATAATCTCGACACGTAGGGCAGTATGTATTTCTTTGATTCATCAATGGGTGAGATTTACATATAATTAAATCAACAAACTCGGTGAGTTGGGAAGTAGTGATGTCTCTATGGTGTGCTGTTGATTGTAGAAGGAATCTGTGTCCGTTATAGGTTGATGATGTCCCCTTGAGGAGCTCATAAGGATTATCATGTAAACCCTGCAGGTGGATCTATTTCGGCATGATAATGAGGTTGAGTGGTACTACTCTCGAATGAGATATTAATTAATGGAGTTGTCAGTAACTTAATTAATTAATGTACATTGTATATCTTAAACATGGGGAGACTAACGGGCTCATAATAAGAAGGAGCCCATAACGTAATTATGGAATTAGAACGGTAGTGCAGTAATAATATTTTAGTGATATATATTATTATTATTGGACTTAAGTATAAGCTTTGGGCTAAGCTTGGATACTTAAGCTCAATGGAGGTCCAACTCTAATTTCTCCTCCTGGTCCCTGCTGTAGCCCATATATAAGTCATCTCAGCTGTTCGAAAACCCTAATCTATGAGATTAATCACACCCAACACTGTGAGGAGTATGAGAAAATAGCAGATTGAGAAGATCTCGAAGATCGTCGCCCACACGACTTCGAGATTGGACTTGGGAATACAACAGAAGACTGGAAGGTTGTTTGCTGCTGCTGTCCGCCACTTTCTACAATTTTTATAAAATGGTATAGACTTCAGAATTTGACATGTGATATACTGATGGAAAGCCACGGAAGAGAGGATCTTTTTAGCTTCTAGATCACTCAAATCCGACATCGGATGAGAAAGTTATATCCAAAACGGTGAGGCTGCGCAGGCTGGTGGCGAGAATTCATCGTCTTCAACATACCCTGGTGAAAGGTAATACGTTTCTTGTTTTCTTGCTTTCGCTGCATGTCAGAAACGTATGGAACCCTAACGGTTCATGTTAATCAAACGATCGAATGCCAACAGCTCCTACTCTTAGTGCTTCTCCTTCTCCTCTACCTTTCTTGATCTTCTTCGTGTTGAGCTTCGGATCCTCTCATACACAGTCATCACAGTCGTCTTAGTGACGACAGGCTGGATGTCGCGATGGCTGAGAGAAGGAGGCGAGCAGCGATGCACAAATTCAGGAATCTAATCGTCTTTCTCTTTGTTTAATTAATTAAATCTTATTTAATTATTATTTAAACTTAAAATTGCTGCCACGTCAGCTTATGTTAAAAGATCAGATAATGGTATTAAATCTTTGAGTCTTGAATTGATAGTTATACATTAATCAGGTCCCGAATCAGTAAAAGAAATAATTCAAATCTTAACTTGATAGTTAACATATTGAAAAAATTCCTTTTTTATTTCATTGGATATTTTAATTTTCTATTAAAAATGTTGGCAAATACTCGTCTCACGTAATGATTTCCGTGAGAAGGATAAAAAGTGATAACTTTTATAATGAAAAGTAAAACTCAATTAATGAAAAATGATAATGCTATTTCATAAATCATTTATTGTATAAATAAAAAGTGATAACATTTTTAATGAAAAGTGACAACTAATTAAGAAATCGCAAAACGATCTCAACATGATACGGTTGACTCATGCAAGACTTCCCCATGCTATTACCTTAAATTAAATTTAAGAATTATTCATGAAATTAAATTAGGCAGTAAACAATTTTCATTGAATATGTATTTATTGTTATTAAAAATATTAATACTTTTTCTACATTTTAAGAAATCATTCTATAGGGAGATATCAATAAGCATTTATCAATTATATATATAATATGAGAGAGACTATGGTAGGACTGATCCTACCAATATTTGATACAACTGGATCCTCTACCTACTAATAGAATGTTAATGGGCCAAATTCACACCCGCTCTCCACTCGCGGGCAATTCTTCTTTCCATCCCGAATTCATCATCTCCAATCCCAGCCACCGTTACTTATCTCCCGGCGTCCACTGCTATCTCCAATATATCCTTGCAGAGCACCGCTCCCTCATCCACCTAATACCACCACTGCCATGAACTTCTTCTACAAAACCTTCCTTCCCCTCACCCACTTCTCAATCCACAAATTGAATTAGTAATTGAATTTTGTGATTATGTGAGATTAATGATCAGCTCCGCGGTAGCTGTGGGGAAATGCTGAATCTTTTTATGCTCACTCACTTTCGTTCTTTAATCTGTTTGCGCAAACAGAAAAAAAAAATCTGACCTATTTGGTTTTTCTAATCTAGGGTTGAATTTATGTAGTTTGTTGGATTCTCCGGGATTAGGACATGGATTTGTGTTTAGTATAGTGTTTGCTACAGAGTTTACTGGCTTTTATATTTTCTCTAGTTTTTTTTTTAATTTTTTTGTTATACTCAAAGCTGAAAGGGTTTAGGTTTTTTTAGAGGTTTTTTGAGGGTTTGTGTTGGATTAAGGAGGTGTTTTGTTGTTTCTGTTCTCGATTCAAGAGATTAAAAGTTGCGAACATGAGTTTAAGTTGATTCTGCATCTGAAATCCATCTTCCAGCTGATATAGATTGGTGGATGCTCGATAAATCCAAGTTTTTCTTCATCAGAGCCGCTCTATTTTTCGGCGTCTCCGGCACACTTTACCCGATCGTGGTGTTGAAAATGTGTCAACAAGTGATGTTGAACGATGTTTCCTGCTTCAAAATGGCGAGCTCCGTCAATCTTCAGAAATCCTACCGTTCTAAAGATTGTGAATATAATTATGTGAATGTTAATGTACTTTTTTCTTTCACTATGAAGTTTGATCATTCATTAGCAGACAGTATATTAAACTTCCCTAAGAAATTAAATAACAGAAAATATTTAGGAGCAGCTTGGTTATTCCTATGATCTAATTGCGAATCTCTGTAAAGTAGAGTAAAAGTAGTTGTTTTTGATAAAAAAATGTTCATAATGGTGTTGGAGAATTTCTGAAAATGAGGTGAAGAATTAAATTGTGTTTAATTTGTAAGGTGGTTTCTTTATGTTTCTTTTAGATTACTATTTTTTATTAATTAGGTTACTGTTTATAACAAATTAGGTTACTCTTTAAAATAAATCTCTAATTTTCTGAAAATGAGGTGAAGAATTAAATTGTATTCAATTTTTAAGGTGATTTCTTTATAATTTTTTTAGGTTACTCTTTTTTATTAATTGGATTACTCTTTATAACCAATTAGGTTACTCTTTAAAATAGGCTACGATTTTCTGAAAATGAGGTAAAGAATTAAATTGTGTTCAATTTGTAAAGTGATTTCTTTATGTTTCTTTTAGGTTACTCTTTTTTATTAATTGTGTTACTTTTTATAACAAATTAGGTTACTCTTTATAATGAGGTTTTCTTTTGCCATTCAAGTTGATTATGTGTGGATATTCTGCTCTTTATAATAATCTAATAGAAAGAGTGACCTAATTAATTTTATAAATTATTTTGAGAGTAACTCAATTTATTATAAAGAGTAACCTTGTTAATATAAAAGAGTAACCTAAATAATATTGATATAAATTACTTTATTTTTAGAGTTATCAATTTATTATAAAGAGTAATCTAATTAATTCCAAAGAGTAACCTAACTATTTTTATAAAGTAATTTAAAAACGTATAAATTGCATACAATTTAAATAAATTCAGAGAGTAATCTAATTAATTTCAAAGAGTGTTTTAATTAATAATAATAATGGGGCTCTACCTAGATTTAGCTTGTTAACCACATCTACTTCAAAACGAAAAGACAGACAAAAATATAAATACTATCAGCCAAGCAATATTTGAGACTTTTCAAAACCGTCAAAAGATATACCTAGCAAATATTTGCAACTCAGGTTAGATTTGTTAGTAACGCACATGTAAACAACACTCAAGCTAGAAGACATTTAGTGGCACATAGAATTGTTAGTATTGGAGCTAGCTTACACCTGGATTGGCCCCAATATAAAAACACATGGCCCCGGCTATCCGCACCACTTAGTTTACAATATACGCCCATTTCTTAATACACACTTAAATTATATACACACATCCCTCACTTTTACCATTATACCCTTTCCATCAAAATTTACTCAATTACTACTTTATTGTATACACTGATACACCCACATCTTCCAAGAAAGGTAAGAACAGAAAGAAGAACTAACAAAGACGAAGGAAAGAAGAACGAACGAAGACTAAGGAAGAGAGAAGAAAAGATCTTAGCCATTACACGAAATCACTTCAATGGTGGATGAATATCCTCATCGTTTCAGTTCACTTATGCTTGGCACCCCCAATTCTGTACTTGAATTTTTTATGATTTGTTGAATAAACTTCATGGTCTTGCATTTGATTATCAATTTCAGGTAGGATTGTATAAAAACTTCATAGGTCTTGCCTTAATTGAAGATTTGTAGTGATAGGATGGCATCTGTGCATCTTAATTTCATTGATAGTTGCTTTTTGGAATCTGCATTTCATGAATCTTCATTTTAAAATCGACCCTGGTTTGCTGATATTACTGGCCCTGTTCGACCACCGGTGGTTGATTTCTTTTAGCATCGTTCGACCACTCATGATTGATTTTCCCTTAATCGTTTGGCGGTTGATGGACGGTGGTCGAAAACTTCCAAAAAAATCGTCAGGCTCCCAAGAAGCTGTCGACCATAGATGGTTGAAGGATGGCAATAGCTATCGAGCACTACCTGTTGAAAGCTAATATAAAAAAATTGGGTTGAATCTTCATCTCTTCTGCTTATTCCGCCCAACTAGACAGCTTCGTCGTTGACATCGCACGTAAGTCACACAGGTAAGAGTCACATTGTGGGTTGAGATTTTAGGTTTCTTGAATTCTTGCAGTTATGGGAAGGTTTTTAAATCCCTTTTATCTGGAGTAGGAATAATTCTGCAGTGATAAAAAAACATTGCCCAAAATCCCTCACGGAAGCCCTATTGATTTTAGGCCCATCAACACAATTGGGTTGTAAATGTGCCTCATTTATTATTTTAATTATTAAGGGTATTTTTGACATTTTATCATGAAAATTAATGATGTGTGGATAGCGGAGGCCAAAACACATTTACATGTCCATACTGATAGCAGTTCTCATTTACATGGACGGAGGAAGGATCTGGAAGGGTGCAGCGAGGAAGGAATTTGGAAAGTGAAAACATGTACACGTTTTCCAAGTTAACCCTTACAAGATTAACAAAGATGCTTGAGTGTAAAACCCTTGGTATTGTTAATGTGGTCCATCAACCTTCCTGGTGTTGCTACAAGTATGTCCACTGAACTTCTTAAATCCTGATAGATATCCTCAGAAATGCTAGTATCAAAAGTAGGTTTCTTAATGAGCTCTGATATCTCATCAGCAATGGAAGAAACCAACAGACAAGCCCCCTACAGGAGCCAGAATAGAAAATATTTCCTTGACCTGAAAGGACAGATAAGCCAACAGTTTGTTATGAGTCTATGACATTTAAGTACCACATATGAATGAGTCACCAGTGAGGCACATAAAACTATAATGTTGTAACAGTATGCTCCCCTCTAGAGACGCGGTCCATCTCATTCAATTATTACAATGGAAATAGTACGCTCATGTTGCAAGAAGAGCATGTTAGGCAAAATTTGTGGAGTATATAAATGTCAGACCATCCACATTATGCTTCAAACTACTGAATAAACCTAGAGAGCACATGAACTCAGAGATTAGATCACAAAAATTATGCATCCAGTCATATAATCAAGAATAACAATCAACATTTTGCAAGTTTGTGTCAAATAAAGAATGAGATGTGTCCTGCACAGCCAAATCACGAGTGAGCAACACCACCAGAGCTCGAAGATATTTAATTGTACGAGTTGACAGCATCTGCACAATTGGTAAAGCATAAGCAAGATTTTTCTTGGTGAATTTATGCAGAGATC
The DNA here is from genome assembly GCA_023678885.1 of Pogostemon cablin. Lineage (NCBI taxonomy): Eukaryota > Viridiplantae > Streptophyta > Magnoliopsida > Lamiales > Lamiaceae > Pogostemon > Pogostemon cablin. Next base: position 10,018,254 of record CM042964.1, on the reverse strand, counting down.
TCGCTCGAAAAAGAACCAAGACCAATTATTTCTTGTCAAACTGCTACTTGCACTGGAAAAAGTGAAGTAAATTCTCATATCATCCAAAGCCACCTCTAACCTAGCAAAAGAAACGGTGTAAGTTATCTGATGTTCACCATTTCCTATTATTACAATAACATTTATATAACATAATCTTTCACCTAAAACATATCCTCAATTTCCACTAACATTATTATGAACTAGTCCTTAATATAATTAGCACTCCTCATTTCCACTAACATTATTATGGATTTCAAAACAAATCTCAAATTCTTCTCTCACAAAATTTTTATCTAACAATGAATCTCAATTTCATAATAATATACATGATGTCATTCATTTGTGATGCTATTTATGATTTGGAAATAAGGACATTAGAATTTAGATTAATAAGAAAATAAAGAATCTCAAACAAAGAAACACCACAACAGATTTAGATATGGAAATGACAAGCTTTGTTGTCATCATTGATGTGCCATTACAACACCTGTTCGAAACAATCACCACAAATTCTTACTCTCTTACTAGAAAAACTGGAAGTCATTAAGAGAGAGAGGATAAGCAAACCCCAGCTTCTAATGAAAAAACTTATCCAAAATAAAATCAAACAACAAAGAAATTCAACAAAAAATTAAGCTAAATAAATGCACAAGGAAGAAGGAAGAGTAGAAAATCGAACAGAAATGATAAAATTACCACATCTTGAATAGCATTACAGGTGAACAAGCGTGGAAGAGCTATCTTCGAATGAACTCTGAACATCCCTTTTCCTCTTGGCGCCGCCATTTCTGCGGCCGCTCTGCTCCATGACCGTCGATTCCTCGAGATACCTATCTCCGCCCAAGCTCCCCATTCCCCAAACTATTTCATCCTAGCCTGCTTCTGCTGGAAGCTTTTCGGGTATATGGAAAGCGGCGGCGAGAGCTGTCGAAGACGGAGAGGCAGAGGGCGGCGGAATGACAACGATCGGTGATGGGAAAGAAAGTGCAGGAGAAAAGGAGAGAAATGGAGAAAGACTCCTATGCGCGTGGAGGGAAGGGAGAAACATGAGGTTAACCCATTTAACTTTTCGACCCATGAAGATCCGGTTGTACCAATTTTTTTAAAAAAAAACTGGCCTATACTATTCATTGTCATGTAATACATATACATGATAGATGATTTTATTTTTTATACATGTCACCTTACATCTTAATTTTACTGAAATCATATTTTTATACATAAAAAAATTATTTTGGAATAATAACTCTAATAAAAATATTATTCCTAATTAAATTTTAATATATTGTCAATTTTTATATTTGAGAGCAATTTAAGTAGAATCGGTTCCACCAAATGAATTGATGGATCATTTGGTCCCCACTTCTTCCTAATTAATGTAACGTAAATTAATATGTGATTTCCTTACAATTAATATTATTTTTTTATTATTTTTATTTTTTTATATTTAAAAGACCATTATACCCTAAAACCATAAACCCTAAAAGTATAATATACCCTAAACCATAAGGGTAAAATTACAATTATATCCTAAATCCTAAGAGTAAAATTACAATTATATCCTAAATCCTAAGAGTAAATTATACCTTAAACCACAAAGGTAAAATTACAATTACACCCTAAACTCTAAACCCTAAAAATAAAATATACTTAAACCAAAAAGGTAAAATTAGTAATTATACCCTAAACCATAAGATTAAATTATACTCTAAATTATAAGGGTAAAATTATAATTATACCCTAAATTCTAAATTCTATGGATGAAATATAATCTAAATTTAAAAAAAAAAAGAAAATTAGCGAATACTGTAGCAAATTGGGGGTGAGGGGTGGGACCGGTTCCACATACTAGAAAAATAAGTGTTTCATAGTAGTGTTTGTCTTTATAATTATATTAAGATAAGTAATACTAGTATTTTTCTTTTTAAAAAGTAATAATTTATCATCGAAATAATGTTTTGTGTACTAAAATATAATTTCTAGAAAATTAGATTAATGATGATGAACAAGTTAATAGAAGATAAACTCATCACAGAATTATAGTATATTTTAATACGTTCGTTCAATTCAGACTTCCGTACATAAACAAGTATATGACAAACTATTTTATATTTTGGGTACACCTTACATCATTCGTCAAATTAGTCAATGGTCATAAAATGTGGATTAATTATGTTAATCGTTATACATTAAATTTCACTCTTTAGAACCTCTATAAAATAATAATAATAAATTAATAATCTCGATAAATCTAATAATTTGTTTGGTCCCAACCCGTGATCAATTCAAATTTAGGTATCAATCAATTAAATAATAAGATAATATTTTTTAGTAAATCCGTAAATATACTTAAGGTCCCAATAAAATTATAAATTAATAATTATTAAAAAGTCTCATATATATATATACTAGTATGTATCCCGTATATTACACGGGTTGTAATGTTACAATTTTAAAAAAAATATCATTCAAGTTTAATATAATTATTTATTCAACAATTTTAAAAATATTCAAATTTAATATAACTATTTATTCAATTATAATCTAATATAAGTTTATATTGAAAAGTAAAATTCAATTTATATACATTCAAATATAAATTTGCTTCCATTGGTAAAAGTTTAATATCGTTGTTAAATTGATTTACCAAATTTTTTTTAAAAAAAGTTATTGAATTGGTTTCTTAATTTTTATTATCATTTTTGTTACATAATTAAATTAATCAAAATTTTTTAAAATATGTTAATTTAATTGTTGAAGAAAAAAATTTATAATAAAGTTAATTAATAAAAAAATATTCAATATAAATCAATTTGATGAAATAAAAAAAAGAAATTTTAACAAAATTAATTTAAAAATTATAATATTAACCATGAAAAAATAAAGTAATGTAAATAAATCAAAAGATTAAAATATAAAAAAATAAAAGAAAACATAATTATAATAAAAAAATAGATTTCTTTCTTCAGACTTTGAATAGAACTTGAAAAAAACTTTTATTCTTTACGTGTGTTTGTATAAAGAACGAATAAAGAGTTTTATTTATATGTGAAGAGTAGATTATTGTACAAAAATTCACATGAAAAATTCCAAAAAAATAAAAATAATAATAAATAAAAACCAAAAAGAAGTAGAAACAAAATAATAAGTAAAGAGAATTAAAAAAATATAAAAGACACAACAAAAATTAATCAATAAAAAATAAAAATAAAAAAGAAATTGAAAATTTTCTTTTAAAAGTGAAGATAGCTTTTGTTCGTTGTGGTGAATAATTTATGTGAACGAATAAATAAAGATTCTTATTATATAAGTGGAGAGAGATAAATTTAATTTAATTTTTTATGTTTATGAAAAGTTATCATTTTAAAAAAAAATATGATTTAAATTTAATATTTATTTTTCTAATTTAATATTTTTATTATTATACTCTCTTTTAATATATTAAAGATTGTGAAATTTGAATTTATGCAAACCATGACGCAAGTGTAGTTTACTTTTTGATTAAATTTAATAATAAAAGTATATGATAAAAATATAACAAAATTAATAAAAAATTAAATAATATAAATTAAAAATAGAATAACATCTATTCTTTAGAAGTTAAAGAAAATTTGAAGAGAATAATTTCTGAAAATTGAACTTAAAATATAAAAAAATTCAAAAGAAATAAATACTTATTAATCAAAAGAAATTAAAAATAAAATATAACAAACAATCAAAAGAAAATTAAATAAAATAAATAAAAAGTTAAATACTAAATAGTACCTGCACCTGCATTGAAATGTTGAGGGTAAGGATAGGGTATGGATTTTGTAAAATATGCGATTATCCTACCCGATTACCCATTTATTTTATTACCAATTATATATTTTACATAATATATATATATATATATATATATATATATATATATATATATATTATATTTATATAATAACATAATATATACATAAACATAATTCCGTGTATTTGTAGTTAATTTGTTAGCATTATTGAATTAGTTTGTTTAACTATGCATTACTTTGTAATTTTATATAATTTAAATTTTAATAGTGTCATACTATTACATAATATATGAAAGTTACATGATTATATTTTTAAATTATTTTTATAAATATATGAATCTCGTAATATATTGCATTGATAATGATTTCTTTTAAATAAATTAGTTATGTATGTAGGATATGATAGGTCGAGATTTTACCGATAGGATAGGCCGGACATTATTATTCACATTATTTTTAAAATTGCGGGTAACCGTTTAACCGCAGATTATCCATGTACCCGACGGACAATATCCGTACCCTACCCGATGATATATTTAAGGGTAATAGGATAGGGTAAGTGTTCTAAAAATAGGATTGAGGGTAATATATGGATTAGGCATACTCGTACCATACCCTACCCATTTACACCCCTACGTGCGCCCGGGTACACACAAGTTTTTGCCTTTGAAAAAGCTTCAAGAGTATAATTTCTCTATATATAGTTGAATGGATGAATAAAGGGTCTTATTTATAAGTGAAGAGAAAATTAAATTTATTTATTTAACTAAATAAGATTTTGTTTTGATTTGATTATATACGTAATCAAATCTTTAAGTAAATACACATATTTATATATAATAAATTTTAATTAATAATTATTTTTGATTGGATCACATTCATATTCAAATCTTATAATAAACATACAAAATTATCTATATAAATAATAATTAAAATAATTTAGAAAATTTATGGAGATGAAACCTTATTAAAATTAAACTGTCATTTAGTATATTAAAGATAAGATTATATTAGATTATATTTGATTTTTATTTAATCTAATCAATATAAATATTAGAACATTAAAGAAAATTTATAAGAATATTTATGTATTTATCACAAAATATTAATTAGTAATTATTAAAATTAAAATAATTCAGGTGAGAAACATCATTAAAATTTAAATTTTTTTGTAAATTTAATTATGAAAAAAATTTAATAACATAAAAAAATCAAAAGATTAAAAATTACTAATAAAATTAAAAAAACCAAATAAAAAAAGAAATTAAATAAATACAAAAAATAATCTAATAAAATATCATAAAAATTTAATTAAAAATAATAAAACTTACCATAAAAAAATTATTAAAGTAAAAAAATTAAAGATAAAAAACTTACGTACTCATAAAAAAAATTAATCAAAAGAAAATATAAAAAATATAAAAAAAACAACAAAAACTATAAAAATAAAAATAAAAATATCACATCTATATTCAATCTTAAAAAAAAGGGAAAGTAATAAAAAAATATATTAAAAAAATTATTTAGGTATCATTAAATTTTAATGTTGGTTAAAATATATTAAAGAAAAGACAAAAAAAATTAGAATAAATAAAATTTAAAGGAAATAACGGAAAGTAATCAAAAAAACTTTTAAAAAAATATAAAAAAACTATAATAAAAATAATATATATTATTAAAAATAAATTTATTATAAATAAATACAAATTAGAAAAGAAAAGGAATTATAACAAAATTAATTAAATAAATTTGTAAAATCACAAAAAAAATTGATAACTAAAAAAGAAAATACATACTAATAATTAAAAAAACAGAATTAAAACGAATTAAAAATATTAAATAAAAAAATATAATCAAAATAAAACCATAACCAAATGAATTAATTTTTTTAATTAACTGATAAAAAAATTAATTTCGTAAAAAATAAAAAAATTAATAAATTACATACTAAAAATTAAAAGAAAAAAGATTTATTACTACTTAATACAAAATCTACACTAATATTACTAGGAGATACATTATGGTATCAGTATTACTAATAGATACAAATTAATAGGATAAGATACACAGTATACCCCTACATACTATGAAATTAAATCTCAGTTATATAAAATCCTACTTTTCCAATCATCGGATTCAATTGACGAGCAAATCACCCCGAATCCCTCGCCAAATCCTCCAAAATTCATGGACTTCGAGCCACTCCATATCAATCTGAACTGTGGATGAGGATGATTATAATAGCGAAGTGACATGGATTTCCGGAGCTCATCGATAGAGTCGAGATAACTGTTGATTTCTTGACGGCCGTTGCTGAAAATTATTTTGTGGAACCCATCCTCAGAAGCAATGGAGTCCCAACGTTGAATTACCATCTTGGCGGCGGAAACAATAACAGATCCCGGCGGTTCCATTAAAGAATAGATGGAGTAAAGTTTTTTTTATTTGGAGAAAAAAATAAGGAATGAGGATGATGATGACAATGATTGATGGAGTTAAAAGAAAATATTGAATATGTATTCAGAAATATGATATGTATTCAAATATATAAATATATGTTTTTTGTGATATGTATGAAAAAATAGTTTCATTACTAATTCAATATTTGTGCGTGAGATTCATATAATATGCATCAAACAAGTTTATGATATTAGCAATCATGTATGTAGAAATTTTATACCTTCTGTAGTTTGAGTTCTTATCTGGGGTTTATCTCTAGTTTTAGCTTAAATTATAACTCATTTTCAGTCGTATGTTAATGTCTTGATTCTTGAGGAAATTTGACTTTACTAGGGGGAGAGATTTCCTGGTATTACCTTCTGGTTGTTATTTTCTTATTCTTGAATTGATGTTAACTTTGATATCTTGATTCTTTATCCTTGACTTGATGGACCGTAGAATTTACGTCCAATTCTCGCATAAATATAATTGTTCAACATTACTTGTATGTGTTCCTTATGAATGCAATGTTTCATTATTTGCTCACTCCGTATTCTTGAATATTATCATCCGCTGTTTCTTGATTCTCAATGTCTTATAATGAATTATATGATGAAAAGTAATATTCAACACTATTTGCATATACTTCAAAAGTGTCACTCTATAAATGCCCATAAACAAAATCTTTGCCCGCTGATGTCACGCTGGTGTCACCCCATAAATATCGGAATACAAACAAGTTTATAAGATTAACACTATGTATTCAGATTTTTTCACTAATGTATTCAAAATACATTAGCAGTATGTATTAAAAAATATTCACCATGTATTCAGAAATATTTATTAATGTATCCAATAATATTGTTTCAAAATACAAATAAGTTTATGAGATTAGCACTATGTATTCAGAAATTTTCATTAATGTATTCAAAATACATTAGCACTATGTATTCAAAAATATTCACCATGTATTCAGAAATATTCACCAATTTATCCAGTAATATTGTTTTGAATTTTGAATTCTTATGGATTTTGGAGAGATTTGATTAATTTTTCACCGATTTTTGTGGAGAAATTAATGGTTAATTAATTTCTTAATACAATAAATCTTATAATAGGGTTAAAAATGGTTTTTGATGAGTTCAATTTGTAGTGAATAATATTTTAACTTTGATAATGTACCTACTAGTAATATAGTTAGATAGATTGTGCCTATAAGTAATGGACCCAAAGAAAAAAGAACAGAACTAAAAGAAGAAGAAAAAAACAGAACTAGAAGAAAAAAATTAAATAAAAATAAAAAATAGTAAGTAAAATATAAACAAAAGTAAAATCATACAAAAATTAATTAATTTTTTTTGTAAAATTAATCATGAAAAATAATGTTCATTGCGTAAAAAAATAATAAGATTATAGAATTATATACTAACAATATAAAAAAAGAACGAAAATCAATAAATAAATAAATAAAATTTTAAGAAATATAAACGCAACAATAAAACATAATCAATAATAATAATAATAATAATAATAATAATAATAATAATAATAAAACGAATACCTTTCTTTAGAATTTGAAAAAAGCTTTTGTTCGTCATGATGAATAAATTATGTGTGTAAAACGAATTCATAAAGAGTCTTAATTGTAGGCTAATAAGTCGATATTATTAAGAGAAAAAAAAAATGTCCAACAAGATTACAAAGGATGTGATAAGTACACAAACATCTATTTAAATTTGTAGAATTCTTTATTCAAGTCTTTAAACATTTGAGCTTTTACTTGATCCGAAACTATTGTGTGCCATGTCGGATCTCCTCCCTCCCTAGATAATAAGTCCGCTGATGCGTTACTCTCCCTGAAAATGTGACTAAATATATGTATTTATCTATATTAATTTTTAAATAATAATTATTAATAATATTATATTCAAATCTTAAAATAATATATGTATTCATCTATATTAAATTTTATTAATAATTAGAATAATTGAGATTTTTAATTTTAATTAAAAATTAAAATAATTGAGATTAATTATAGTGATGACACCTCATTAAAATTAAACTCTCCTTTAATATATATATATATATATATATATATATATATATATATATATATATAATATATATATATACTAGCATGGAACCCGCGTACTACACAGGATCATTAATTTTTTTAAAATAAAATTAATATTATTATTAATGTCTCTGATTATATTATATTAGTTCATATTTTAGTTTATCATTATTGTTAAAATTAAAAAAAATTGATATACTATTTTTGTTTTAATTATAAGTGTCATATGTATAATTTAATATTAAAAATTATTAAATATTATTAAAAACTTCTCGGTAAACCACGTTTTGTGTTTTGTTTGATACATTACCTTCTTCATTAAGATACAAAATGTTCAAACTTTTTCGATATTTTACTCTTGATACATCAACGTATAATTGCCAATGTGTGAAAGCAGGTTTTGGAAGATACACTCTAACTTTTTGAAGAGATTGTCCTTAACTTTTATTTATCGTCATTGCGAAACACACCACCACAGGGAAATGCCTTCTATTGAATTTGACCATTGTGTCATCATCAGAAGGAATAAGAGTCATCTTTGGTATGTAGACAATATTTCCAATGTTTCTCCCACAAGTTATTTTTGCTTGTATACATGATTTCCATCCCATCTTTGTCACAATTAATCTTGTACCATTGCACAATCTAGATCTTTGGTCAATGTTTCTGAGAAGCATATCGGTACTCCATTCTTAAGCTTCAATATGTGGTTTGGAAGTCCTGAACACTTGATAGAATTTAGAAACTCTTCTAAGTAAAGATTCTCATTGTTACTTGTAACCCCATCTAATTTGGACACACTGTCTGAACTCAAATATTCCCTCTCTTCGCCTGGAATTCGAGACAACACTTTTTTCATTTATGCATACAACAACTTGATGTGTTGGTGCAAGAATCGCATTATCTTCAAAGTAGTGTAAATCGGAAGCAACAGATGGATAAATGTACCCAATAATAGAATCCAGAGGATCTTGTAATTTTCCAATAATAGATCATCTGGAATTTCAATATTCTCTCCGAAATCAGTTCTTTCTCCTAGATTTCTATTTCCTAAGCTCAAAGTCCATGTTGAAAATTCTTCAATCTCTTGTTTAGATTTTACGATGCCGGAGCTTTGACTCTGTAATCTCATGTTCCTTGTTAGCTTAAGTACCTTACAATATTTCCAAAAATAAGAAGATGCTAGTATGACATACACAATTTGTTCTCTTGTAACCTTAGTAATTACTAGTAAGATTTGTCTAAAATCACTTCCAAAGACAATTTATCTTTCCACCAAATGGCAAATTCTGCATATCTCCTCTATATCTCAAAATGTCATTTAATCTTCTATCAAGTGCCTCGAAACAATATCGATTGGTCATTGGAGCTTCATCCCAAATAATAAGTTTTGTCTACTTGATTAGTTTTGATGATTCTGTTACTGGCTTAATATGGCAAGTAGAGTCTTCATTTACTAATAGAAGGATTCCAAATCTAGAATGTGTTGTCCATTGGGTAATAGCAAAGAAGTAATACCACTTGATGCAACACACAAACAATCTCAAGCCACTTGCAAGCATATTAACAAAAATAAGATTACTATGAAGAGATTATATATTACCTTTTCAATCTTGATTAATTCAGGTATAGTTTTTACATTCGATAAAACTGATTCTTCATTGGATTTAATTGAATTGTTTTGAAGTGAAATATTTGAAAAACAATTACTCTTAGATATATGTAGAAAAAAAATTGAATAAGAATTCATGTGAGAAAATTAAACCTAAGAAGTAAATATTTATCTAATGCATAGATTAGAAGAAAGTATTTGGATTTGAATTTTTAAATCTCATCAACACCGTCATTATTCAAAATAATTCGACTTGAATAGTGTTAAGAGTGAAAATAGGCGTGTTTTAGTGTCCAATTTAACACATGTTTGATGAGAATTGTTGTTATATATTAGCACAAGTATCTTATATTCAATATATTAGAGAAAAAGTTGCGTTTGAGGTGTTTTACTGTGTTTTAGGTGGAAAAATGATCAAAAGTGCAAAGTTGGAGAAAATGTGCAATTTGTACAATGATGCTGAAAAACGCATGTCCAACTTGTGTAATTTTTTTATATTCGTGTGGAGCTCTAAATTGGAAGTGTGATATATAGTTAGAAAGCCACAGAGGAGTGGGTTGTTTTGGCGTAAAAAACACCCCAATCGAATTTAAAACGAGAAAGTTATGATCAAAGTGGTGACGTCGCGTAAGCTGTATCGAACAGAACAGCTGTGTCACTTTCCGTGACTTGTTATATATTTAAATATTGGAATTTCTGTGAGTTCTTTATATCAATAGAAAGCCAAGGAAGAGAGGATCACGTGAGCGTAAGAATTACTCAAATAGGAGGTCGGATATGAAAGTTATGCGCGAAACAGTGAGACTGCGAAAGCTTGCTCGAATTGGAGATGTTGTTCGACCAACATCATCTTGGTCGAGCAGATGAAGTTTGGTCGAGCAAAATGACCAAAAACTTATAGAGAGCTTGCTCGACCATTGCTCGACTTGGAGGCCTTGCTCGACTTCTGAAGGTCAAGTCTAACAAAATATCACTGGCTCTATTTTTGGTAGTTTTGGGTTTCTTTTACCAAATTTGGCGTATGTCTCAAGTAAAAGCCCATCCAAGGCCTATAAAGAGAGCTTACAAGTATAAAAGGGGGTATAGATCACATCATTATTTATCACAGAGATCATATTGGATTGGAGAGAGTTACAAATCCATCCTACACCCCACAAGGGGGGATCACCCCCAAACCATCATCCACATCCTTTCCTCCGTCCATCCATCACTTTGAAGATTCGTTCGTGAAATTAAGAGGAGAACCAAGAGGAGGATTCAAGACGGAGAAAGACGCGAAGACTCCCGCATCTAGGGTTTATTTTGTTTCATAATTTATCTTGTAATTTTCCAGACATTCAGGTAAGATCTATCCAACACCCATGATTGTTCTTCGTAACATCATGAGCTAGAGCCTTTTTGGTAGAACTAGGGTTGTGAAGATTTTTACGAATTAATTGAACTTTCGTGTGTAAACTCCGTACAACACTACTTGTGGATTTATTTTATATATGATTGTACTTTCTTAATCCATATTCACGGTCATTTTGTGCATCTTCAATTGGTATATAAAGTCTGAATATATATCTTGGTTGTAGATTGAATACGTTCAACGCTGAACAGGATTCCATGTTATGATTCTAAGTGAGGGGACTCCGAAGCTTCATTAGTACTATCATATATGAATACTTATTAACTGAATTGAATTCGGGTTATTAAGTAGGATAAAGAGGATAATTTTATAGTACCTATAAAGGAAAATCATATCAGGTTAGAGTACCAATTGACCAGGGAAATAATTGATAATGATAGTACCTAGAAAGGGGGGTGAAATTATATCTCTTGCTCCGAGGTTATTCATACGTATTACACTCATATTTACTTGTGTCTATAGAGTAGATTTGCATGGTTTAGTGATGCGTCCATATTCCACAAGGCAGAGTCGGACATCAACACGCAGAAGGGAAATTAATGCGTGAAACTGGATTGTCCTAGAGCTACCTATTCTCTTACTTGATCCACTTTCGTATTCTTCGAGTGATATTTTATTTTATTTGTTATTTTAACTAATTGTTTATTAGTTATTAGATTAAAATCCCAACTTTTATTGTCATTCGTCTTAATTAATTTAGTAAATAATTAAATTAATAATACGTCGTCCTTTGGGTTCGATATTCACTTGGTTGCTTGCTTAAGCTGCAATTGATATCCTTAATACTTGGGGATTAATTTTACGTGCAAAGAAAACGCGCATTAAATAGTACGAATCAGACACCTTCAAATCATCTAATAATAATGTAAAGAAAAAAAAAGAGTCATATTAATAATTTTAATTTTTTAATTAATACATTATTATATAATTAATATCACTAACCATTCCATTTGTAAATTCTAGCAAACCTCAAAATTAACACAACACCAAATTTTATTGTCTTTGAGTATTCTATCAATTGATCCACATATTTTTTCCAAAGAGTACATTCAAGAGTAGTTCCACTAAATTAAGTTGAAAGGAAAAATTATAAAGTTCATAAATTAATATGGTTTTTGATTTCAAAAATAAAAAATACAATAAAAAAGACATACTTAGCATCAATCAGATCTACTTTGATACTCCTTTTAAATGGATTACCCTTAGTGTAACACACTTTACTGACATCAGTTATTTGTCCAATAATATCTACAATTAAAAAAATAGTAAATAATCCCAATTAAAATCTATGTATTTTTACATTATAAAATATTTAAATAATGTGATCTAACATATCACTCATAGAATCATCTATGTTTCGTAAGCTGCAAATTTCAAAAGACATAATGAGGCAGGTATGTGAGAAGGTAAAAACAACACACACACACTATGATAATACCTCCTAAATTGGAACTTACCAATCAAGTGTGATTCTTCCACTCTCAACTGTTTTGTAATATTGCCAAACAGAATAAAATCAAACTCATATTTAGGTATGATCACTGTAGTGCATCATCTAAATACTGTAAATTTATGAAATTCAATCCAATAGTCATACTGAGCTAATTGAAAATCTGTTTGATACGCCACAATTTTATTGTGTGAAATACTGACGATATCACCCTCTTTTAACCATTACAAAGATTTATCCACGACAATCTTATCTCTCACAAATCCTTCAATTTTTGAGTCTTACAATTAAAAAAATAAAATAAAATGTCAAAGATAATATTTATTTTAATTAATTTATATGACAAAAGATAGACCAATACATGTTCATCCATAGGAACGACATTGAGATATGCAACCTCCTTTAAATTATTCAGACGTGGTACAATCCATTATCGAATAACCCTCACTGTAATTGTCCATAGTGCCCTCGCAGGAGTTAGATAAACAGTAGAAGTGTGACGTGAAGTCATTATATTATTGATTATTACGAATCATTCAACTTTTTTTTTATCTCGGTTGTTTTGAATGTTGAAATTATAATGAAGATGTATGCTTATATACAATAGGAGGAGATATTTATTTATGACAATAATTTTAAAATAATAGAATTAGTATGCACACAAATTTTATTTTACATATTATAATATAATATTAATATTAATAAATAATAATAATAATAATCTATACATATATAAAAGCAAACCTAAACTTCTACCTTCGTTTTTAATTTTTTTCAATTTTACTCTATTTAGAAATAATTCAATTTTAATCTTGACCGTCCAATTAATGCTTTTGATTTCAATCATAAAATTTAATTATACTAATAATGAATTTTATTATTTAAATTTTACGGTTATTGTGAAAATTAAGAATCTCCTAAAATATTAGTACTCCATATTTATATATGAGTTTATATTAGGTGCACCCGGGTGCAAGGGTGCACCCATATGTGTATAACTTTTTATTCTATTTTGTATCATGTTATTCTATTTTGTATATGTGTTTCTTAATAATTGTATATTTTTTTTACACTAAGTTTTTCATTAAAAAAAATAGCATCTATATGTGTATAACTTTTTATTCAATAGTATATACATTTTTTTTAATAATGGTATATTTTTTACACTCAATTTTTCATTAAAAAATTAACAATTAAATTGTATACATTTTTATTCATATTTGTATATATTTTTGTTTATATTTGTATACGTTTTAGAAAGTTGGTGCACCCTATTTTAGGGTGCACTCGGGTGCACATTATAATTAGTCTTTATATATTCCTAATCAACATTTTTTAATAATACAAGTCAATGAAACATTTTTTTGTATATAACTTTTCTAAATTAATAAATTATTAATTTATCGATTATATAATATCTCTCTAAATTAATAAAATTCTCCGGTCCCAACAATATTAATTTATAGAGGTTTTACTGTATAGAGTAATAAAAATAAATAGTAGAGAATTACTTTCTTCGTCCGCTGATAAGTATCCATTTTGTCATTTTAGTCATTCTCTATTAAGGTATTTATTTCTCCTTATTAGTAAAAGGGCACACACAGTCTAACCACTCACTATTAGTACAACAACTCACTTTATATAAAATAATAAAAGGTAGTCTCCTGTGCTCCTGAGACACACCATGCCCCATGGGAACACAAGAATTTAATACTACTAAACTAGTATTAAATTCTTGTGTTCCCATAGGAGTATGGTGTATCTCGGGGGCACATGAGTTTTTACCAAATAATAATACTCCTTAATTCACGTACAAAAAACATATGGTTACCTTAGTATTACTTTATAAATGTGAATTATTACTCATATTAATGTTATTAATATGAAAAAAATACATAACATAATAAAATTTGGGGTGATTTGGGTGCCTCTAGAGTATCGATACACCCATGATTTATAGGTTCAAAAGTATGTAGTTTTTTTAATTATAATTATATTATTTTATCTAATAATGAGGATTAAATTAAAAATTAATTTAATGGCTAAAATCGTTTAAGTGCATTACATGCATCCTAATTAGATTCTAAAATTTGATTAAATATAGGCAAAGACTTGTGTGAGACCGTCTTACGTAAGGGCTTACGTAAGACGGTCAGAAAGTGATAACTTTTATGAAGAAAAGTAATAATAAATTGATGAAAAGTGATAATTCTTTTTCATGAACAATTTATAGTATAAATAAAAAATGATAACATTTTATAGCGAAAGTGATAACGATTTATAGCGAAAGTGATAACTATTTTAAAAAGTGAAAAATGGTCTCACGTGAGACGGTCTCACACAAGATCTTGTAAAGGTATTCTACCTTTAAATACCAATTTGATTGGGCGATTTGTGGATATTGATCCTATTTGTAGTAAATGTGAAAGCGGCGTGGAATCAGAAGAGCATGTATTTTGGGATTGCCCATGGGTAAGGAATTTTTGGCTTCTTTCTCCACTCCATCTTGATCTCTCAAACAACGATGAGCTGCTGCCATTGAATGAATGGTTGGATACCTTTTGGAAGAGCAGCGACCACAAACAAAGCTGTTATTTTGGTGTCTTACTTTGATGTATATAGTTTGCTCGCAATCTCTTTGTTTTTGAGAAAAAAACGACCCACATCACTTGTTCTCTATGGGGTTAGGACTCCTCGAGGAGTATTGTAAAGCTAAATCTGTTTATCCCAAGAGGGATAATCACCGAGCCTCATGTTTGTGGACACCTCCAAGTGGAGATGTTATAAAGATAAAATATTGATGCTTCAATTATTACTGGTGTGGGAACTGGTATTGGGGGTGTTGCTCGCAATGTGGATGGGAATGTGTCTTGGAGTTTTTTTAACATCTCAATACTGAACCATCTGTTGAAATTGCTGAGGTGCTGGCTGCACGTCGTGGATTACAACTTGCTCGGGACCACAATATCAATCAGATTGTGTTAGAAATGGATCCACTTGTTCTCTACCATGCATTGAATCAATCAAAGGCAGATATATCATATTTTGGCTCGATTGTTAAAGATATCATCACTCTAGCTTTATATTTTGAGAAAAGCTCCTTTTGCTAGATTCATCGTACGGCTAATTTCTTAGCCCATAAATTAGCTCAATATGCTTTCAATAATTTGTTATCCAACTTTTTTGATTATGGCGTTCCGCCATCTCTTTTGGTTTATGTTGACTCTGTTGATGTTGGATGATTAAATAAAGCTTTTCTTGAGTTCAAAAATTAGGAGACTAACAATTATTATTTTTAAGAGTCATTTTTCGAGTAAAATTCAAATACACATACAACCGAATAAAAAAAATATTTGACTAATTTATTCTGTATAGTGTTTAATTACGTATGGAATAAGGCTTGTGTGAGACCGTCTCACGCAAGTCCTTATGTGAGACGAATAAAAAATTTATGATTGTTATTACTTTCCCTATAAAACGTTATTACTTTTTATTTATATTATAAATTGTTCATAAAATAATAAATTGCACCATTATCATTTTTTATCGATTGAGTATCAATTTTTATTATTGATGCTATCACCTTATATCTGTTTCACGTAAGGATTTACGTACGACGATCTCACACAAGACTCAACCTTACGTATGAATAGCAATCATTACCACTTATAAATATTAGGGTCAAGTGAAATACACACCACTACAACTCTTCACCTCTCATGATTGAATGAGGTATCCTAGAATAGGGATGTCAATTTTATCCGCCGGGTCGGGTTATCTGTGGGTACTTGGGATGATGGGTGCGGGTAGGGTAGGCTTTATCGGGTGACGGGTAGGGTAATACTCGAACCCGATAAAAAAATTGCGGGTAATGATAGGGTACGTGTTCTCCTTTTATACCTGATTACCCGACCCGTTTACCCAATACTATATATTATACATATTATATATATATATATATATATATATATATATATATATATATATATATATATATATATATAAATTTTTAGTTACATTACCTATTTATATATTCATATTTACATTATCTAATTTCTAATTAATTATGTCCAAGTAATGTATTTATTTTTATTTGTAGTATAATATTATATATTTCTAATTATATATATATATATATATATATATATATATATATATATATATTACTACTTTTAAAAAATTTATTTATATTATTTAATTTTTAAATTACGTATTTGTATCATTTATTTAGTTTCTAATTAATAATGTCTAAGTACATTATTTAATTCTTAATTTATATTTATACTTGACAAAAAAACTTTTTAATTTCAATACGGGTAGGATCGGGCAAATTTGAAAAACGACGGATATTCATATAATATTTTATAATTGTGGGTACCCATTTACCCGCGGATTATCCGCGTACCCGACGGGTATACCCGTACCTTACTCGATGTTCAATTTTAGGATAATAGGGTAGGGTAAAGATAGGGCAAATAAGGTATCGGGTAGTATGTGGATTTGTCCAACCCGTACCATACTCTACCCGTTTACATCCCTACTAAAGAAAAGAGACTTACAGTGAAATTGTTTTACGAATAGTAATTTGTAAAATGGATTATCTATTGAATCACTTAAATATATAATGAAAACGATTGTTATCAAATTAAAATGGGTTAATTTCTAAAAAAACTCACCATGTTATTGAGAATTTTAAAATTTATCACAATCTTTTATTTTTGTCAATTTAATAAAGTATCTATTTAATATTTTCAATTCTATCCTAACCTTTTTATTTTTGTCAATTCAATACGCGATTTATTTAATATTTTTATTTCTACCACAACTTTAATTTTTACAATTTGATACAACACTTATTTCATAGTTTCATTTCAACTTATATTATTATTATTATTATTAATAAAAGTTAAATCACACGAACACTTATTTCATAAGTTTTTTTTCTGTTATTTATGAATATAAGTATTAAATTTCATTTGTATAATATTTTTATTACACTTGTGAATTTACTATTTTTGACGTGTTGGAAAACTTTATACAAATTAAATAATAATTAAATTATCTTAAAGTTATTTTTTATTACCGAAACACTTATTTCATAAGATTTATATTTTTTTCTATTATTTATGAATATAAGTATTAAATTTCATTTGTATAATATTTTTATTACACTTGTTTACTATTTTTGACGTGTTGGAAAACTTTAAACAAATTAAAAAATAATTAAAATATCTTAATTAAGTATTTTTTTTATTACCGAAACACTTATTTCATAAGATTAATATTTTTTTCTTTTATTTATGAATATAAGTATTAAATTTCATTGGTATAATATTCTTATTACACTCTTGAATTTACTATTTTTGACGTGTTGGGAAACTTAAAACAAATTAAAAAATAATTAAAATATCTTAATTATGTATTTTTTATTATCGACCACTAAATAATTAGTACGTAAAGTA